>CM037880.1:171335468-172759640 GCA_021292165.1 Shinisaurus crocodilurus | reverse complement strand
AATTTTCCCCACATTTAAAACTCTAGGCTTGCATAGCTGATGTGCCCACATTGAGCCTGTCTTGGGGAAATGGAGTGGATTTGGATCCAACAGATCCAAAACTGGCTGATCCCTACTGGAACTCCTCATTTTAGGGCCTTATGCTGGCTACTGCTGATGGGAACTCTGCCAGTGGTACCTTCTACCCGCTGAGCTGTAAACCATTAAACATTGGAATCTGGTATAGATATCTAGTGCATATTCAGTGAAGCCAGAAGGAGCAGCTATAATCAACTGTGAGTATTTAACAGAAGAGCCTACCTATTGTTTCAATTTCACAGACGGTGTCACAGATTCCCAGATGAGTATCCAGCCAGTTCCAGCATGGGAAGATCCATTCTTTATCTGAGTTTTCTGACTTCTTAATTGTTATCATCTTCAAGTATATTCCAGCTCCATATCCTTCTCCATCATGTCCTACAACTATTTTTTTCAAATGGCTCAATGAGACAGCCTCCATTAAAAAGGAATCCACCTGAAGAAGATTTACTTTTTAAAAAACAAAAGCTAAGCAAGTTTTAATATAATTGAGCTTCAGGGAAAATTTGTATCTGGATCCAGAGTAAGATGATCTAGAGTTTGTTAGGGATGATCTAGATACTGATTCTTTAATCACTTTAATATTTAGCTTTAAACATACGGACTCCTTGGTGAATGTCACTGGGCACAATCATCTTAAGATCCATCAGATTCCCGATACTCAAAAGGTTACCTATCTTTAACACATGCAATCCAATTATTCAAGATATGCTCCTGACACCTAGAGGATCACAATTCTAGTAAACATTTAGGAACATAAAAGATTGGGTAAATGCAGTTGTCTGTTCTTGACACTGTGTATGAAGACTGGGTAACAGAAGGTGCAGCTTTCACACTAGAGACACAAGATGAGATCATACAGTCAGGAAGGGGAAGTCATACCTTGCAACTTCTGACCCAAATGAGGGCTGACAAACCAGTCAGAAAATGTACTGGAGCCCTCTGATCCAGACAAGGAGTATAGTTTCCTGCTCCATGTATCTGAAGTTTATGTGATGTCATTAGCAGCAGCAACCCAGTCCCCTCTCCCTTTGTATCCACATCACTGCAACCTCCCCTCACCCTTTTTAATGTCCTTTGCTGCTGCGTGTTCCAATTCAGCACTAGTTTTAGAAAAAGTTCATAAAAGAACAAGGCTACAATACTTGCTTTCCTATCCTACAGCCCTGCCATTTTAGGAAACTTCAGATGGTATCTTATAAAGATGTTCCTTGCTGGCTGTGCAACATCCCTACTGTACAAAGCCAATACAAGAATACCCATCCAGTCCCTTTATTAAAAAAAAAAATGGAAAAAGAAGAAAGAAAATAGATTGTGAATCCTCCTCACCTCTCAAGACCAAGCCTTTTCTGAAGCAACAAAACTACCTCATGGCTCATACCATCCATTTTGCAGGAATAGGATAAACTGGGCTAAAGCATATACGTATATTGTTGGAATGTTTCTGATTATCTGGGATAATATAATGACACTGGTAACTGGGTGGTTACATGCAAACAATGAGGATTATTATATTTTATATAGCTCTTTATGATTCTGTTTTTTGTTACCTTGTCAGTTTCATTATATTCAAATGATGGTTTGGGATATTGTCGTCGTCGTCCCCCATTTTACCTTGTTCCTTTGAAATCTTTCTCCTGAAATGATAGGGTGTTGCAGTTTCCTCACACCTGTGTCTCCTCTTTCACCATAAACTGTTATATAAAGGTTTGCAAAGGTTTCAGCTCCCCAGAGATCTCCAGTGTGTACAGAGACAATATATTTATGCACTGCAAAGAAGCAATATTAGATGCATAATGCTCATTAACCTCTATTGCCTTTAAACCATAAAATTATACAGATGGAGATAAAAAAGCAATAATCCTATCTATTACAGTACAGCTATAACAAAATGAAATATCCAAATAAAGTAGGTATCAAATATATCACCCTCTCTAATAGTGTAGTAGGTGGCCCAGTACCAACCAGAATAGCAGTAAAACAGTGGCAACCAGAGAGAAGGGGGCACACCAGATATACAGAAATATATTGTTAAAAGCAGGGTCTCCAAAATGGGAAGACTACGAACTGCACATGAGCTTGTTTCCCTTCAGCTTAGAGCTTAATGAGGGGAGGAAATGGAGTTGAGCAATACACACATCATGACGATGCATCCTACAACCCCAGTTTCCCCCCATCCAGCATATTAGGGGGTCTTAAAGGTTTTTGAGTATGGATAGAATTGGGATTGTGGTTGTACATGCATTCCCTGAGAACAATCTCCCTCTGATCTCTCTCATAGAGCATGGGAAGGGGGTTAATCACCACTCCATGCTCTGTTTCAGATGGTTCAGGGACCACCATTCCCCATTGTTTATTCAGTCACACAATTCCTCATAGGTGCCCATTTTGTGTCCATATAATAGCAATGTTGCACTGTATAAGGATCAGACCTAAATCACATCCTGATTCTCTGTTTGTGTGGCTTCTTCTAGAACATGTATACACTAGTGATTATATGGGTTGCTAATCCTTTTTACATTGATTTATTACAGTAGCATATGCAACTGTTCATTCAGACTTATTTGCAATATTGGTGCTTCTTCTTGTACGCCATTCTTTCTGTAAGGGCACCTGCTCTCCTTCTTCTTTTTTGGGTTGTGCTTTGGAGGACCTCATAAATGCTTAAATATGGTATCTGCAGTAGGCATGTTTCTTTAGAAACACTCAAAGGCTTCACAAAATGTTTGCTCTCAGAGCCAGGCAATGAATATAATATAATTAGAAACTGCCACCTGCTGCCCATGTTTCTTTTAATGCTACACGGTATTTCTCTCTCATAAAGACATGGCAACACTATAAATAAGCTATTCAAGCTAAATCCAATGGTTCTGCTCAGTGCTGGCTCCATGTTTTGGAGGGCCCTTGGGCAAGACACCCCCAATGCCCCCCCATGAGTCTACCTTCTCATTGTCATTGTCATTGTTTGCTTGACAGACAGAGAGCCAGTCAGCAAATCGGTAGCGGCATTTACTGCTCCTCCTTCTCACTGCCATTGCTGTCTGGGCCAGAGCAAGAGGCAAGCCAGCAAGCAGGTTGCAATAGTGAAGGGGAGGAGCAACTCCAGGGGCTCTTGTCAGTAGGCTCCTGCTGGAATATGGGTCTTTGGCAGGTGCCCAAGCATGCCTACCCTTGATGCTGGCCCTAGTTCTGCTACACCAATGGCTGCCACACCAAGGCATTGCTGATTTCATTTTGGCTTAACTATGCTGTGATCACACACCCTTTCCCCTGCAAGACAGACAGAAAAACAATACCAGTAGTAGAGCAACACAGAGACAGTCACTTTGTCTCTGGCAGCATTGCCACTACAGAGCAATCATGAAGATGTTCACTGATGCATGATACTCCACATTAGACATGTAGGAAAGGCACCAATCAATGCACGATGATAGCCAAAGAACCCCATGACATCCCCCACCCCACTTCACACCCCTCTCTGCAAGCAACTAGCTGGCCAGGAAGAGTTCACCACACCTTCTTCAGTACATTTCTCCATGACACAATCAGTAGAAAGGCAACAAAATATACCTGTTGCTGCAAGTCACAAGGCTCCCCACAGACAGAATTGACAAAAGGTCAAGATCAGAAAGGGAAAGAAAGAGTAATATTACAATTACAATAGCCAGCCAGTTCCATAGCCCAGATTTTTAGAAGGCTGTCCATGCTCTTGGGCATGGACAGCCCAAGAGCAACAGACCTCCTAGGAGAAGAATTCTAGCCCCACTGTGGTCTCAAGGATCCCAATACATTTATTGCTCATGCCACTGCCTACACACATCTGCACTGATGTCCATGTATGGCACCAGGTATAAGCAGATGTGGGAAATGTTGAGTTTTCCAAGACCAGTCACTGGAGACCCTTCTCCCTCCCTTTTGCCACTGAAGCAGAAGCAGCAGCCAGGTAAGCAGGTGGAAGGAAAAAGGGGTGAGAGCTTTGAGGATTGTTGGAGGTCAGGAGGGATGGAAAGAGGGGTGGAGTTTGGGGGCCGACTGGGGAGGAGTTGAATTCTTATTCAGATTTTAATCAGAGTCAGAGAACAATTATGAGGTTTGTATTTCTAGTCCAGCAAATAGGAGTCTTGGCAAAATCTCTATTTATAATAGCACCTAGTTAGTTACAAATCACACATTTTACTTGTATTTGCATTTGGCAATGCTCATCAATGCATCTAAAACAGTAGATACACCCAGTGGATTTGAACTGTAAAACATTACAGAAACACCCTGAGAAATAAAGCATTCTAAAAAAAATATTACATGGGGAAATCATACCTGATAATCATTTCAGCAGTTCAAGTCCAGATAAGTGAAAGAATTCAGTGCTCAATCTACCAATCTATTTCTCTGAATTTTATGCTTTATCTTTTACCAATATAATTATAACTCTCTGGCTTACAAATAGAGTTATGTGCAGAACACAATTGTTATACACAGTTTCTCATTTAATTAAGAGGCATTTGAGTAGTTGTGAATCATTGCCTCAGAATCGCTGCGGTTTTCAAGCAATGAGGAATTTTACAACAAAAAAAGTTTTTCCACACCAACTTCTTTCAAAGGCTAGTTCACGTTGTCTGCCTTCTCTGCTATTTTTACCTGGTAAAGGTTTCTGGTTTTCATTCACTGCAGGGAATTCTTTCACCAGCTCTCGGTGTTCTCGGCTAAGAGAGAACCAGCAGCTACAGTCAAAGTTCACCTCTTGATTAGTGCGTAGCTCTTCCATCTCAAAAGACTTCAAATGCCAGCCCTCAAAGTCTGGCAAATCATCACAGCTGACCCGAATCTTGTACACATCTCCAACATCTCTGGATTCAATCTGCAGGTAAGAAAAATGGAAGAATAGGTTATCAGGAAAAAGCCCATAATTAATGTAGACTTTTCCAAGCGTCAGAAAATGGGTAACAAAAACCATATTCCTGGGGCAATGTTACCCAGGTTCTCTCAAGCTCACTTTGGTAGAATATGCCTTAATTAAATTTCCTTTTCCCAGTAAACTTAGGGATAGCAAGTACTTCCTCACTAGGAATGAAATTAACAGGTTTATTTCTGTCCATGAGGTATGTAAAGTCTTCCGATTATTGCACATCACAATTATATAGGGCAATGTTAAACTTAAGCTGCAATCCTAAACACACTTTCCTGCAAGTAAGCGCAACTGAACTCACTGGAGTGATAGACATGTATAGCATTGCATTATTAGTAGCTCAAGGCAGTTATAGTCTTTTAAAGTATTAAAATTAACAAACTCACTTTGTGGTTTATTTACATTATTTAAATAAGATTTGTTACTTATTTTAGCAGACATAAGTCTTTCCTCGTTATTGATGGATCAGATGCTAGATCCGGAAGCTCTGCCATGACCTTGCTACTTCAATCGCGAATGTCATTTTTTGTTGTTGCTGTTCCTGCCGATGGTTAAAATGTCAAGAAAATCAATGTAATGCCTTTCACTCCTCACCTTCTCCCTGGATTTTTCAATTTATGTAGGCAGAGAAAGAACTGATGGTGAATAATGCTGAGATTAGAAGATCTGGGTAGAAAAGGGGGTGGGAAATCTTTCCTAATTGCATTCCTCTCTTTGTCACCAGCATGGACACAAAAAGGAAAACAAAAATTCCCTTGTTGCCATACCATCACTGGGAAGGGACCAGCTTTCTCTTTCTGCTCTACCAGTTATTTCTCTTACCCATGCAACATAATCATACAGTGTGGCTTTGCTGGAGTCTACCACTACAGATTTCAGTTATGGAATCACATGCTAGAATTCCCCCCCCCCTTCAGAAATTCTTGGCCTATAGAAAATGACCACATTAGGGAAAAGGCTAGCCAGATGGTGGTCTGCACACTCACTGTTTGCATCTCCTCTGCTGAAATGAATGGGGAGATCCTTGTAGGTGGGGAAAGCTCTATGCACACAATGGAATACCTGCACCTCCAAGAGGAGGTAAATATATGTATCAGGGTGGGAAAGTTGTGGTTCTCCAGATGTTGGACTCCAACACCCATCAGCCCCATCCAGCATGACCAATGGTAAAGGATGACAGAATCTGGAGGACCACAGGTTCCCTGATACATGCAGGATGCATTTAGGGCACAATCCTATCAGCTGGCTGGACATGCTAGGAGTGGTAGGACTTTTTTTCTGTCTAACCATGCATATGGATTGCGCCTTTAGAGAGCAAAACTACATGCTAAATTAAAGAGAGTGTGCAGCTGCCCCTCTACTTTTCAATTACCCAGAAATAAGGGTATGGTGGGTCCTGATCAGAACCACCATGTGCGAGAAGGGGAGGTCGTTAAAACGTCCCCCACCTGCTCCCCTTTTATTTTCGCCCTTCCATGCATGGGGGTTTTAAAAAGAAAAGAAAAAAAACATCCTTCCATTGGCACCAGTGGAGGTTGGTTTTTTAAAAAGCTCCACATGGGGTGGGTGGGAGAATATTGGGAGGGGAGCGGGTCAGGGGTCACAGGGGCCCCCACACTCTTACTTATGGGTAACTACTTCCTTGTGTGTGATTACACACTTGTCAGTTTGGCCCTTAGAGACACTTTCCAAAAAATAAATGATTTGTCTATAGTGTGCGTGTGTCTTGTCTTGTCTGTAAAGAAAAATCTGTTCCTTTAATTCATATCTTCAAGATGAAGTTATAATGAATCCTGAGTTATAATACCTTCATATTCGTTATAAAAAGCTAACCACCGCTGGTTAGTGAAAAGCAGGAAAGCAAGCTAATACATGGGTGGAGGGCCAAATTCAATTTTGGAAAAGCTCTGGGGGGAGGCACTGTCTAATGGTGGGCAGGAACCAAAGGCAAAAGGGGTGGGGCAAACGTACAAAAAACATCAGCATATTGTAGCTTAAAGCTCCAGTAAGTAATCCTTAGGAGAGGGATTTCAACCTTTTAGAAGGGGAGAAATGCACAAAAGCCAGGAAACTACCAAACAAGCAGGGGTTGGAGGAAAGGGGGGTGGGGAGGGGTACAGAATCCCCCGCCATGGCAATGTAGCACTGGTTTTCAGCGGCAGCTCTTAGGGTAGATTCAGACCATGGGGCAATGCTCATCTTTCCTAGTACATTACAGTGGAAGCCATTACGAACCTGGCTCATTTGAAGTAGTGAGGGGCTGCATGCTGATCCCCCCTTTAGAGAAGGTGAATGCAGGAGGAGGGGTGGGGATGTCCTTGGGGCAGGAAAACCTGCTTATCAGTTCATCACTGGCTTCTTCATCCTTACATCTGCAGAACTGCTTTCATTGCATAAAAGCACATACACACCCAGATCTCAGAGTCTTTATTTCATTCCTTCTTATATGGAGACATTGCTTATGGATCTGGGTTTGAATGTCTTAAGTGTTCCCCAGATCCTACCTCTGGGTCTTGTATACTAGAGTCACGCTAATTTCATTGTGCCTGGGATATTCATATTCGTGTAAAAAGTGGTGGCATTTGCCCTGCTGGAAGCATAACGCTTTACATTCTAGAGCAGTGTTCTCCAAGCTTGGGTCCCCAGATGTTTTTGGCCTACAACTCCCAGCACGCCCCAGCCAGCTATGCTGGCTGGGGCGTGCTGGGCGTTGTAGGCCAAAAACATCTGGGGACCAAGCTTGGAGAACACTGTTCTAGAGCGCCAGAGGCCTAAGATTTTCTGCTGGATTCTGTGCATTAAGTGATTTAATTTCATTCTCAAAGTGTGTCTTTATCTCATTAACATTAATTCCAAAACATTGAAAATGGGCTGGTGGTGGTGGTGGTGGTGGATAGAATACACTGGCCTTCCATGTTTTTGATTGTGGCTTTTTGATAAGCAGTGAAGCCATTAGCTCAGCTTTTTCACAGCAAGACTTCCAATCTGTAAAATTATTGCCAACAGTTTTCTTACTTCATGTTTAACTCTCTCTATAGGAAATAGCCACTCATTCCAGGAACACTACAGACTATCCCACAAAAGTGTCTTGGTCTGGAAGACAAAAGTGTCTTGCTCTCTCTTTCTCTCTCTAACTGAATACACTGTAGTGTGTGATACACTAACAGCCCAATCCTATACACATCTACTCAGAAGTAAGTCCCATTGAGATCAGTGGTATTTACTCCCGGCTGAGTCGGTATGAAATTGCAGACTAAATGTTGTCTCTCCCACCCACCCTCCTGCCACACTTGTAACCTGAATCTGTTGCTTTACAGATGGCTACTCTAAAATATGGAAATTCTAATGACATTATGCCAGAGATGGGCAACCCCAGGCCCACATAGGTTCCCCAACTGGCCCATGGAGGCTTGGGCTCTCTTTGGGGCCCCACCTCATCCACTAAGCTCCCCTGGAGGCTACCAGAGGCTTTGCGAGGAGGTGGGAGAGGAAACCTGGCTGCGTTATCTCCGAACTGTAATTGGAGATAACGTGAGGATTCCCCTTAATTAGTGTGCTGCTCACCCTCCCAATTGGTTGGGTGCGTGGCGCACTAAGCACTTTCCCAGCTGAAGACGTCTGGTGGAGGACCTTGGCTGGGACACTTTGATGCAAGCATGTACGCAGTAAACCCAGGTCCCCGGGGGAGGCCACACACACAGCAAATCCGGGTCCTGGGCCAACGTAATGGGTGGATGATCCAACCTGCATGTCAGCAGGGGACAAATGACATCAGTGTGTGTGTATGGGTGTGTGTGTGTGTGTGTGCCCCATCCCCTGATGTCATTCAGCAGCCTGCTGCAGAGGACTGGGTGGAAGACATCCGGCCCCCAGCCCAAACTAGTTCTCCACCCCTGCATTATGCTATGGATATGAAACTTATGTACAAAAAACCAAATCATAGCAGAAAGAAAGCACCTGATCCCATAATAATGATTTATTATGTACCACATATATACTCGCCAACCATACTTTCCCCCCAGGCTTTCATTGATCTACTGAGATGGTCTTCCCTACATTGTAGTAGCTGAAAAATGGTCCACCTTGTACTATTTCTACTGTATGGATATCTCTAATATGCCTTACTGATCCTAGTCAACAATCTCAAAGCTCTCTCAGGTTTGCAGGAATATGCCTCATAAATCCTTCCTGTTAGACCCTGGGATCAAATTCTTCATTTGGGACTTGGTGTCAGGGCCATGGTTAACAGTCTGGAGTGAATTAGGATCCGGGAACTGGAAGTCAGGGCTGAAGAGCGCAAATCAGAAGGCAGAGCCAGAGCGTAAGCCATGAATCAGATCTGAAGAACAAGACCAGACACATCACAGCTCAAGCAGACCTTGTTGCTCAAGCAAAGTTCCAGTGAGACAGGAAGCCATCTTATACTCCTTCCTGCCCAAGAAGAACCATTGGCCAGCCTGCGTGGAGTCAGTCCAGAAGGTTCTTAACTGAAAAACTACAGTGACAGAGCCAGCTGCATGGGGTCATGATCAGCCATTCTTGACATTTTACTGAGAAGCTACAGTGATACAGCCAGCTGCTTGGAGCAGTGGTCAGCCATGCCTGACAATTTATTGAGAAGCTGGAGTGACACAGCTCACCACATGGGGCAAAGGTCAGCAGTTCTTGACACTTGGCCATTAGGAAACCATAGTTATCCACCAATTTGCCAGTCTTTCTTGAAGACAGCCATTTTAATCTGGCTCCTACTGACAGGAGTGGTCACTGTTCTGTCCGATTGGTTGCTGCATCATCAAAAGTTGCTATATGAACTGAAGCTCAAACAGTCCCAACTAGGATGAAATGGTAGATTTCATGAAACTGGGGGTACATATAAATATCCTGTTACATGGATCCATAACTCCTCTTTAAACAACTTGAGCCATTTAGCACACGTGATCAGAATGGTTCAAAGTGGTTAAAGGTAGATAATTTCCCAGTCTTTCAAGGTATGTTAATGACTAGAGTAGGAATTCTAACCTGCAATAGCAGTTGTGAATACAGCACGGAGGGTGATGGTTATTCCAGACCAATGAATCTAAAATAAACATGTCTACTGTGCACAAGTCCAAGAAGTGCTCCAATTAAACTGAAGCAGCTGGCATGTACATTATTATACACTACCACTGCTACTTGCTGTTCTATAAGCACCTTTCTTCAGATCACCTGCTCTCTGCTGGAGCCGAGTAAGTTGGTCTGTGGGGGCAGCACCATCTGACTCTATTATGCTATACTTTGGATTTATCAAATGCTCCTCCATTTAATTTTTTCAGCACTAATCTAATCCACAGTCACACCTCCTCTTCTACTTGGGGATGTTTAAGTCAGTCAAAGTAGCTGCATTTTGTTGTTGTTTTGATTGATTTGACTCCTGAGGATGTAGTTGTATGTTTCAATTCTCTCAGCAGAAACAAATATTTATCACGCTGCTGTTTGATCTCCTACTCTTGATCTACTAATAAGCTATTTTATCCCTCTGATTTGCACTGGCTCTAAACTACTATACCGTGTTTTTTTTAAACCCAAACTGATTAAACAGTTTTGTAACAACTGACATGCTCTCTTTGAACTGATCACAGTTCGATCCAATTTTTTGGTGCTCCGTATGAGCTCTGTTTGTAGTTTTGCCAGACAACAAATCCTCATCATGTTCTTCTAACTGCCCTCTTCCTCTGAACAAGGCTGGTTCTCATAATTATGTCCACTAATCCATTAACCTGAAGAGGCTTCATGCCTACATTTGTGTACAGCAAACCTCACCCCTTCTATTTATCTCAGACTTATAGCCTGAGCCTACATTGCCAGTGAGTTCAAAGGAGGTTACTCCCAAGTAATTGTGCTATAGGGTTGCAACCTTTATGTTAAGGAGAGCTCCCTGAAACTAAAGCACTTGTGTTTGCCAACAGAACTGTTAAAGGATACCATCCTAACTAATATGTCTAATATTAACATGGCAATGGTCCTCATAAGCACTGCTTACATCATGAGACATTGTCTGGAATTGCTTCTGTTTACCGACTGAAATAACAGAGCTCGAAAGCCTGCGTGCTAGAAAAGGCCACTGTGGGCGGCAGAGGCAGAGTTGCATTTCACATAGAAAAGTAAGATCATAAGTGACACAGAAGACATCGAATGGTTACTTGATATCTTGTATAAGATGGTGTACTTTCAGCTGAAATATGCAAAGGTTATTCCATTTCCCTCCAGTCGGAACCAGTCGGAACCACGCTCCCATGGGAGTAAGCCCCATCTATTTCGATGGAACTCCTTTCCCAGTATTTATTAAATTCGGACTAGGGATGTAGAAATCAGCAAACCCTGAGCTCATCAAGGTTCTCCAAGTTCCACCTCGAAGCTTGGTCCAACTCATGTCCATATTAGATTGCAAGCTTTCTTTTTTCTGCGTGAAAATCGCCAAGTACTTGGGTGTGCATCCAAAAGTACACAATCTTTTCCCATTGATTAAAGCATGTTTGTGCATACTTTTAAAAGAAGTACACATTTTTCATGCGTATTTTTCTATTGTACATATTTTTGAACACATATTTCCCACACATGCACACACACACACACACACACACTAACAGCATCACAAGCTCAGAAATGTACAAGTTTTCACTGCAAATTGAGCTCGTTTCACATTCGGGTTCAGGAGGTATGAATGGAGTAAATTCTGGTCATACACAAACTGAATTTTTTTTTTTCTTATACATCCCTATGACAGTCCCTTCCTCCAAGGAGCTCAGGGCAGCATACAACTGGGCTGGGCAACCTGTGGCCCTCCAGATGTTGTTGGACTGCAATTCCCACCATGCCTCATTACTGAATATTCTGGCTAGGACTGATGGGAGTTGCAGTCCAATATCATTTTGGAGGGCCACAGGTTGCCCATTTCTGGCATACATAGCTCTTTCCCTGCAGCCGTTTAATCCTCATAACAACCCTATTAGGTAGGTCAGGCTGAGAGGTAGTAATTGGCCTAAAGTTATCCAGTGAGCCTCATGGCTGAATGGGGATTTGGAACTGGGTCTCCCCAGTCCTAGTCCAATACTTTAACCACTAACTACTATTCTAACTACTATACTATGGTGGCTCTCAAGTAAATAGCTTTGGGTCACATTCGACAATGTCAGGAAATGCTCCGTATCAACAAATACAAAACCTCATTGCACATGCACCATACCCCCACAATTCACGGAAGAGAGTGGAGCAGCTCGTGTTCATGTGGAATTTTGTTTGCACATGCCAGCCTCTTGTGAGCACTTGAGCTGCTCAACTGGAGCAAATATATGTACGGTAAATAAAAAGTAAAGAAATGATGCCCAAATATTCATAGGACTAATTAGAAATCAAAGTTGTGCATAAAAATGGGGCCTACTGTTTTCAAGAAACTGAATCTGTATATGCAGAAAGTACTATATTATTTGTATCTGAATCCTTACTAAGTACCGCTGTATAGAACCAAGATCTTTGTTGTTCCTCTGCTCCTGCTTACTGCTTTGCTGAATTTGCAATCTTCTGTTAATTGCAACATCACACAGCCATTCCCATGGCAACCAGTTGTGCTGCCACAAATGGGAATAGGTGAACTCATGAAACAAAAGCCTCCGATCATTTAAACAGCCTCAGCAATAAGGTAGGAAGAGGGCAACAAAACCTTAATGTCACTAAATGGGCTCTGAGCAGACTGTCTCCCAAAGATTTTCATGCCACACCAATTGTTCTTATGTTTCAGGCTTGGCTTTGTGAACCTTCAAATACTTTTGAGTAGCACAGCCAGTGGTGGTGCTATATATGGGAGGGGGGAGGGACAAAGAAAAGGCAAAGTGGGAATCTCTGTTTTGCATGGAAAAGCTTAACATGCAGAAAGCATGTTTGCTTATTCAGCAGTTGCAATTATTCTTATCGAGCTGCAGTGGCATGGTGAGGGATGAGGATGAATAATTTGTCATAAAGGTCACTTAACCAACTTATGCAGTGCCACTTATGTCTATTTCAAAAAGAAACACATTTGTGCACAAAGAACAGTCAACAGACATGGCCAAAACAGTAGTGAACATGTTATATAAAGAATCATCAAACAAAAAAGAGAAAAAAAGTGCTCATGTTCTCCCATTGCTATCTCAGAAGATGTTATTAAAGAGCATGAGCCATGAGCAGGGAGGCACCTGGTTGGAATCTTAGCTCAGCCATGAACACAACTGGAGAAGGGGCAGGCAAGCCTTTACCTCTCAACTGTCTCCTCCCAACCTGTAATATGGAAATAATGGTCTGTCTTACTGAATTATGTATAAATAAGTTTGTCTCCAGGTTCGAGGAGACCCTGTGAAAAGTGATTTCTGGTGGGTCCCCTTCTCTGTCAGTGGGTCCTGGGGGGCAGGCTTACAGGGCTGCTGTGTCAGCATTCCATGGAGCATGAGGCACTGGTGTCTAACCACCCTTTCAATTTCCTACAATGCCCCCAGAACAATGCTAGGTGAAGGGCATTGTGGGAAATTGGAAGGGTGGACAGATCCAGCTGCCTGGCATTACTTGGAATGCAGAGCCAGAAAACATTTTAGCAGGGGCCAAGGACAGGCTTCAGCAGTGCATCCTGCCAGGACAAATTGGGAAGATGCCATGTACTGATTCCAGCCCTGATTATAAAGTTTACTGAGATTATTATGTGTTTGGGGGCCAAAACAGACATTCCTTTAAATGTGTGTCTAGCAGGTATGACTCCTTTTCATGTTTACTCTAGATAGGTGCAGGGGTCTGATCCAGATCTTAAAAGTCCCCCTAACCCCCATGCTAGGGTCCCGATCTAGATGAGAGGCCCCTGCACCTACTCTAGAGTAAAAATGAAATACAGATATAGCTGCTAGACACACATTTAAAGCAATGTCTGTTGGGCCATAAGATACTTAGCAAAGGGTGATACATAAATACTTATGTATTTATAGTAGTAGTACTTACTACTACCCCTGGTCAAATGTCTACTGAGTCATTCTGAAAGCAGTTACATTAAGATCCGACTATGCTGAATGTTGCACATGCATGCTCTAGTACAGTGTTCTCCAACCTTGGGTCCCCAGATGTTTTTGGCCTACAACTCCCAGCATGCCCCAGCCAGCTGGCGTAGCTGGCTGGGGCATGCTGGGAGTTGTAGGCCAAAAACATCTGGGGACCCAAGGTTGGAGAACACTGCTCTAGTATAACTCAGGGCAAAACTATGACAAAGTGTCTGAAAAACTAGCTTTTCCAGCAGCCTATTGCTGTATTCATGAAATGAGGCATTCTCCCCCAGCAGACCCCTGCTGTAGTAGATTCCATTCTGAGAATTTTATAAAGGTCAAATGGGACTTGAATTAAATTGCTTCACTGTGTGAAAATCTAGCAGCAAAGGTAACGTCAGGCTGTGTTTTCTACTTCAGTGGCCCAAATATGAGGATACGTAAGAAAAGGATTTTCTAATACAGGTGAAACTGTCAATCAATGTGCCACACTGTAGCAGGGGAGGAAATAAATGGGCATTCAGCAACTGGGCAACCCAGCCACAAATAGTCACATACAGTAATACCTTGGATTGCAAGCATAATTCGTTCCGGAACCGTGCTTGTAATCCAAAACAGTCTTATATCAAAGTGAGTCTCTGGCGGGCGTGAGCGGAGCGGGGCCGATTATGGCCTGCTACGCCTGCTCGAGGCGAGCGGTCAGATCCCTACGTATTGCAAGACGTCGCTTGTTTATCAAGTCAAAATTTATTTTAAAAAATTGCTTGTCTTGCAAAACGCTCTCAGACCAAGTTACTTGCAATCCAAGGTATTACTGTATGGCAAACATAACCAGGACAATAATCTATATATATAAAAGAAGGTGTCCTGACTGACTGACTGACTCATCAACGCCCAGCTCAAACCGTTTAATCTAGGAACGTGAAATTTTGAAGGGACATTGCTTTTATGACGTAGACCCCCACCAAGGAAGGATTTTGGGAAATTCCGTCCCTAAGGGGGTGAAAAAAGGGGGCAAAATCGCCCCACTCTCATATCTGCAGTTCTGTAAATAGGCCTCACCTCATAATTGCTGCAGGAGCCAACTTGCTGCAGGAGCCAATAGCAGCAGTTATGCAAATAGCCCATACGACACTTAGAATGTTCGTATGAATTCCTGCAAGGGCCAATAGGGCTGGGTATGCAAATCTCTCCTAGGCCCTTTAGAATGTTCTCTGAGGGGGTAAAAAGGGAGGGAAACTTTTTAAATGACTGACTGTTGTCTGTGGGGCATCATCGCATAGGCTCCATCACGTTTAGACGGATCTACCCCAAACTTGGCATGCTCACTCTTCATCACCTGTAGACTCTCAGGATTAACCTGATTTTTCTTTACGAACAGATATTTCTGTCACAAAAGATTTCTGCTGCCAGCACCCAGCCTAAACGTTACACTTTCAGTCAGAGAAACTGCATCTTTTCCATACATGTTTCTTTTAAAAACAATTATACCAAATCCTAAAATTCACGCGAGCGCAGCTGCAGGCAACAGCTAGTCCTTAGATATAAGAGGGAGAACCCAGTAAAAGTTAAAGCACTATGTACGTCAGTACATAACAATGATGTTTCTCCATGAGAAGCAACTATGGATGTAGGTATGGGAGAATCTGTGAAGCTTGAGCTCATTGAGGGGCATGTTTTGGCATTACATAAACACCAACAAAATTCTCGCACATCCCTAAGTTGCCAACAATATTTGTCAATGAAAGTGGCTCCACATTGGGGCTGTAACATCTGACATCACTAAGCCCACTTGAAATCAAGGGGGTCTAGCTCTTTAACCATATATTTCGGTTAAATATACCTAGACTCTCGCCTAGACTACTGTAATGCGCTCTACGTGGGGTTACCATGGAAGACGGTTCGGAAGCTTCAGCTGGTACAGAACGCGGCGGCTCGCCTGATTAAGGGCAGCTGCCGGCGTGATCACATCACGCCAGTGCTTAATGAGTTGCACTGGCTACCAGTTGCTTGCCGAGCCGAATTCAAGGTGTTGGTTTTGACCTTTAAAACCCTATACGGCTCCGGCCCAGTTTATCTCAAGGAGCGCCTCCAGCAACATCAAGTAGGCCGCTCAACAAGATCTGCCATGGACAGCCTTCTCCTTATCCCATCAGCCAGAGCAGCGAGGCTGGTGGGGACAAGGAAGAGGGCCTTTTCTGTGGTGGCCCCCAAGTTATGGAACTCCCTCCCAAGTGACCTTCGCTATGCCCCCTCCATGATGAGCTTCCGCCGCACATTAAAAACATGGTATTTCAGGCAGGAATATGGGGTTGGCTTAGGATTTTAAAAGAATTTTTATTCTGTTTTAATTATAATGTTTTATTGTATTGTTTTAATTGTACATTGCCCAGGGTGGCTGGGTGGCCGGCCAGATGGGCGATTAACAAATATAATAAATAAAAATAAAAATAAATAATATTTCAAATGGAATTTAGCTGAGCCTCATCTTCTTTGGATTGTGTACATGGCCTACTGTTAACCTGGAGGTATCACAGCCTTGCATACTCTATATTCCAGCCCCTGAGACTATTAAGAGCCCCACCTCAGCCCTGTCTATAGTCATGTGAACTAGTGGGGATGGGAGGGTTTACACTGAGTATATAGAGAGACTCCGCCTAAGCTTTGACTCACTCAGATGGGGTAGCTCATGGACAATCCAGGGACTGCACATCTGTCTTGCTCCTAAGGCTTGGGACCGTTTTGAGCTATACCCATGCACTAGCTCAGGGACTGCTCAGCTTCCTGACCTGAAGTCTTAAAAATAACTCTTTTGTGGCTGTTGCATAGCTCCTTCTGATGGCCAGGACTTGGAGGGGGGGGGGAAGACACTCAGATAAGCACAGTAAAAAAAAATATTGAGAGGTGTCTTCCCCGCAATAATATAATATATATGTATTAATAATATAGGTGGAAGCAGCTCTTCCCACAGTTTCCTGGGGCTACTTACAACCTGTATGCCCTAAAGGAAGGCAGAAGTGAGGAGGCCCAGACCAGGGAGCTCAACCCATCAGCTCCTGAAGACAACTATATCCGGGTGTTTTTGGGGTAACATTTGTTTGTTTGTTTCAGTATTTAAAAATGGTAAACCACCTTCGGTCCCTTGGCAGAAAGGTAGTATAGAAACATATCAAATAAATAAATAAATAAAAAGAGTGAAAGCACCTCTAAAACTAGACCAATCATTGTGGCTCACCTCTGTGTATAAAAATTTCTATTAGCCAGGCCAGCTCCAGGTTTGAGAGAACCCTCAGCAAAATGCCCTCTGGTGGGGCCCTTCCTGTGTCAGTGGGCTTCCTCCTCTTTGAGTGAGCCCTGGTGGCCGCGGTCTGACCAACAGCGGGTGTCTAGAAGCCACCACTTTCTTCTCCTCCATGCCTCTAACGTAGCATTGCTCTGGGACATTCTGGGAAATTAAAATGGTGGTTCCCCAGACCCAGCCACCCTGTGCTGATCAGAGCACTGGGAATAAATAAACAAATAGGATAAAGGGGTGGGGGGCATGGAAGGCATTAGCAGTAGGCCCTGCCAGTGGTCTGGGGTCTCAGCAGCTGCCTGAGGGTGCTACTTGCTGACACTAGACTCACTATCAGCAGTTCGCTGATGTTCTGTAGAGAGTTCCTTTATTTCTTTAGAAGATGTTTATGACTGAGCTATCCCTAACTGTAGGCTGTAGTGTGCTGATGATGACACAGTCTTGCAACAAATACTTCCGTGGGCCTCGTTGTTTATGACTTCAGGTATGTGCTGCTTTACATATTGTCTGCATCCTCAACATTATTTGTAAATTGGAGAAGAACAGGGGAAACATAAGAAGGAAAATCTAAACCACAATATCAACCCATCTCCGTAAATAGAGAAGACATTTGCTATAGCCAGCAGCAGGGTTTCTAACATATCCTTTGGCTAGAACAAGATGCCGTGGCAATCTCTGTGCGGCACTGTGCAGTTCCAACTTACAAGGAATTCATCAGTTGCTCCTGGCTGAAAACACACATAGCCCAAGCTTTGTGAAGAAAGAAGAAGATCATCACTTTTGCCCTTTGAGCCATAAATCACAAGGATTCTCTTATCTTGCCGGGGCTCTGGGGAATCTTGAGCAGTCTTAACCAGCACTCTCCATTGTCCTGTGGAATAAAAGAAAGCAAGTAAACAAAATGAAATCATATTTATAACACTGAGGAGGAAAATGTGAGTATGTCGTTCTTATTTTTGTGACCACAATACATTTCAACAGTGCTGCACATAGGCATGATACTTTTGAAGCCATGTGCTCATCATATGCACACTTAGATTTTTTTAATCACCCAGAGAAACTGGGGGGAAAGGCTATGGGAGCAAACCTGATATACATTTTTATACAGCTACATTTTAAGAAGGTTTTGATAAAATACAAAAACAAAAACATATTATCACAAGCGGCTCCCTGTCCGAGATGCATAGAAGAGCGAACGGTTATCCAAGTCACGAGAGTGAGTCATGTCAACCCTGTAAGCAGAGGTAGGTCCGTACTTAGACACACTGTGGGAGATTCAGATCTGCTGAGTCAGATATGCAGTACTAAACCTATCTATCTATCTATTACATTTATATTCTGCCTTTTCCTCCAAGGAACCCAAGGCGGTGTACATGATCCTTCTCCTCTCCATTTTATCCTCACAACAACCCTGTAAGGTAGGTTAACTGAGAGTCAGTGACAGATCCAAAGTCACCCAGTGACCTTCATGGCAAGTGGGGACTTGAACCTGAGTCTTCCCAGTCCAACACACTGACCACCACACCACACCCATCCCTATATAAAGCCTCCTATAGTTTTTCTAATGGCGCACATAGCCTCTTAGGAGCTGCATTCTAGTGGAGAGACCAAAGGCAAAAGGGGCAGGGCCAAAAATATAAAAAATACCAGGATGTTGTAGCTTAAAGCTCTTACTGCCAGTAACTAAGCCTTAGGAGAGGCATTTCAACATTTCAGAATGTGGGGAAAGCTGCACAAAAGCTGGGAAATCACAGAACGAGTGGTGGTGGGGAAGGAGGTGGAACAGGAGCAGGAGCCATAGCCACTGGGGAACCCCAGAGGGCTGGATTGGGGCCCCAGGAGGGACAGATTCTGTCCCCGGCCTGAGGTTCCCTACCCCTGCTCTAAGTGATCTTTGCTCTAAGGCTTTTGCTTGTGAACTGAATTAGGACCTAATTTTCTAAACTAGAGGGTCCACTGTCAGAGGAAGGGCCCCACCGGAGATGGAAAGGATTATGCCCTTGAACTGTGATCTCCCACTAGTTTACTGAATGGTGTGCACCAGCACCGTGTCGGGTTGTGTCTTCACATTTCCGTTACATAAAAGGTACTCTTGAATCAAGGCCCCATGCCAGTTGTATGTTGAGCAAAGAACACAGTGGGTTGGGTAGCACAAGGCTGGCCTTTTCTCGCAGCATGGAGAAGGAAAGGCTTTCATCTGAGTGACACTCAAAATCTCAGTGGCGACACAAACATAGACTTACATGTGTAATGAATGGCAGACTCACAGGTAGGACTGAGCAAATACTTTTCTAAACAAAAGGTCCTGAATGTTCTGAAACTCAAAAGAGATGTGGCCAGATAGGTTTCCCGGAGTGAAGAGTTCCACAGGGAAGGTGACACCATAGAGAAGGCTGGAGATCTAACAGCTCTTACATGTACATCTATGAACAAGGGGACACAAAGCAACGCCTCCTCAGAGCACAAGCGGGATCACATGGAAGGAGGCATTCCTTCAAACAGTGCTTGATCCTTATAAGAAAGAATGAAGCCATATACTATCAAAATAATAAAATCAGTGTAAGAGCAAAGACCCAGCACATGTTATGAAACTGCATGATGAAACCAGAGATGCAGGGGGCAGTGGGAAACCTGCAACCAAGCAGGAGAAAATGTTATTGGGGAAACACAACAGCAGGTGAAGAGGCAGGGTTTTGACTGACTGGTTGGAGAGCTTCAGCAGGCCTGATGCTGCCCATGGGCTTGGACTGCAAAGCAGTGATCTGCATACAATTGTTGTGTTTGGAAGCAGTATAGCTTAAGTCTGCATTCTTTCCGGGTATTCTGAGAATATTCTGACCTGAAACTGCTTTTGCTGTCACTTCACAATGTGTTTCCACTCATTTGCTGGGGGAGCTGTCCCCATTTATTAAAAGACAGTGACGTTGAGGTAAACAACACAACCCTTGCATCTGCTCTCAGAGGAACCTCTGACTCATTTTAGAATAGAACAGTAAAGACTGGAAGAAAACCAAAAATGCTTAGTGAGAAAACCTTCCAACTAAACGACTTGACATGACCCGTTCCTCAGATCATTATCAGACAATTTGTCTGCATTTTCTATGTTATTAGACACTTTGCATGAATAATTACTTGGAAGAGACAAGAACTTGTTTTCTCTTATTTGTCCATTTAAGAACAGAATGGTGCAGCAAAGTCAACACTATAGTAAAAGTATATACTTACCTCTAGTATATGTTGTTGATGCATTCCTATTTTCTAAAAACAAAAACAAAAACAATCTCATCCTGATTCACATAAGAAGATTCTATATTCTTAAGTTTAATTAGTAATTTGGTACCTAGGGTATAATTACAGTACAAGTCATCTTTATTTTCAGTACTTACTTCTGGCAATTAGCTCTCTCTCTGTCTTCCCATCATCTTGGTACTCATCTAGCCATCTTCCATTGTAAAAAAGATAGTAATTACAGAGAAGGCAGTTAGTAATTAGTCTTAGTAAATTGAAACCCTACATTATTTTTCCGTTTTTAACAAAGTTTTTAAAGTATCACTTGTCAAGTTATATATTATCTCAGCAGATATAAACAAGGGTAGCTCTACTTAAATATTATGGAAGAATTGCATGAATTTATTTATTGGAAGATTTTAATGCCACCCTTCAGTTTCAAAAACTCACAGAATGGGTCACAATAATGATAACATCCAATAAAAATAAAAATCATAACAAAACAATACAAACTACAAGTAGTGATAAAGATCAGCAGTTAATTTGACATGCTGGAAGGCCTGAATAAGTAAAACGGTATTTGCCTACTCCTGAAAGGGTATCAAATTCAGTATCAGGTAAATACCCTGAGGAGGGTATTCTGCATGCAGGGTTCCACAACTGAAAAGACCCTTTTCCCCATTCACCACCTGCCTCAATTAAGAATGCTTTTAGAAGGATCTTAATGTCATACCCTCCAACATTCCACAGATGAAAATAGGGACACACATGTGCATTTGTAAGAGGTATGGTTAAGCAACAAGAAGGTGTGATCAAGGGGGTGTGGCCAAGGGTATAGCCAGCCACCCACCCCAGCATGCTCTAGCCGTTTAAGGGCTCTGACCACTCTGAAGCCACTTTGATCTCCAGACCCGTGATGATGATGGTGATTGCTGTTGTTGTCATTATTATTATTGTACCATCAATGTGCATGGTGCTTTACCGAGTATAAGAGAACAGTTCCCTGCCCCAAAGAGCTTACAATCTAAAATGTAATATAGAGGTGACAACAAATGGTAGGAAGGGGTAAACAGGGGAGGAATATGCAGTTATTTCAGTCAAACATAACTTTCCCCACACTGTGCAGGAAACTCCTTGTTTTAAAGATCTCCCACTTTAAAAATGGATCCCTCCATGGTAGCTTTGTTCTCATTAGTAGTTTGCCAAAGAAATAATAATATTTAACATTTAGATATCTCTGAGTGTGCAAAGTGGTTCACAGTCCATGCTGCAAGCTCCTATTTTCTCCACTCAGAAAAAAACATGTGGGCTCTATTGTACTTTATTAAAAACCACCACTACCAACAACAACACACACACACACACACACACACACCCTAGCTTCTGTTCCCTCTCAGATGACTGTTTCTTAAAGAGCATGGGCAAAATTGCAGCTAAGCTAAAAGTTTAAAGCTAAGCTAAAATACTCTGGAAGACAGAAACAAAATTCAAAGTGACCTCGATAGGCTGGAGCGCTGGGCCGAAAACAACAGAATGAAATTTAATAGGGATAAATGCCAAGTGCTGCACCTAGGGAGAGGAAACCAAATGCAGAGTTACAGAATGGGGGACACTTGGCTCAACAATACTACAAGTGAGAAGGATCTTGGAATTGTGGTAGATCACAAACGGAATATGAGCCAGCAATGCGATGTGGCTGCAAAGAAGGCAAATGCAATTTTGGGCTGTATTAATAGAAGTATAGCTTCCAAATCGCGGGAAGTGATAATTCCCCTTTACTCGGCACTGGTTAGGCCTCATCTTGAGTACTGCGTCCAGTTCTGGGCACCTCACTTTAAGAAGGACATAGACAAACTGGAGAGGGTTCAGAGGAGGGCAACAAGGATGATAAAGGGACTGGAAACAAGGCCCTATGAGGAGAGACTGAAAGAACTGGGCATGTTTAGCCTTCAGAAGAGGAGACTGAGGGGAGATATGATCGCACTCTTCCAGTATTTGAAGGGATGTCACACAGAGGAGGGCAAAGATCTCTTCTCGATCATCCCAGTTTGCAGGACACGGAATAATGGGCTCAAGTTACAGGAACCTAGATTCCACCTAAACATCAGGAAAAAATTCCTGACTGTCAGAGCAATAAGACAATGGAATCAACTACCTAGGGAGGTTGTGGGCTCTCTCACTCTGGAGGCATTCAAGGTGCAGCTGGACAGACATCTGTCAGAGATGCTTTGACCTAGATTCCTGCATTGAGCAGGGGGTTGGACTCGATGGCCTTGTAGGCCCCTTCCAACTCTACTTTTCTATGATTCTATGATTCTATGCAGCAGGAGGCACTGGAAAATTCGGGACATTGCATAACAAAGGGAGAAGGTCCGGATATTCTGGTAATTGGAGGGTATGTAATGTTAGGGCAGACTGTAGCATCCATGGCTCAAAGCACCTACGATGATTAGCTAAGGTTCTTTGGATTCCTGGGTCCCAAGGCATTTAAGACTTTAAAGGCAAGCGTCATCCCTTGGTGCTGGCTGGCAGCCAGTACAGTGCTTTAAGAACTGGTAAAATGTGTTCCCTTTGGCCAGTCTAACTTTGTTTATTTATATATTTATTTATTTATTACCGTATATTTCTGAATCGCCCATCTGGCCGGTGACCCGGCCACTCTGGGCGATGTATAATATATATAAAAAATACAATAAAACAAAATACATTAAAGCTTTAAAATCCTAACCCACCACATATTCCTGCCTGAAAAACCATGTTTTTAATGCAAGGTGGAAGCACATCAAGGAAGGGGCATGGCAGATGTCACTGGGGAGAGAGTTCCATAACTTGGGGGCCACCACAGAAAAGGCCCTCTTCCTTGTCCCCACCAGCCTCGCTGCTCTGGCTGATGGAACAAGGAGAAGGCCGTCTGTGGCAGATCTTGTTGAGCCGAGCGGCCTACTTGATGTTGCTGGAGATGCTGCTTGAGATAAACTGGACCGGAGCCGTATAGGGTTTTAAAGGTCAAAACCAACACCTTGAATTCAGCTCAGCAAGCAACTGATAACTAGTGCAGCTCCTTAAGCACCAGAGTGATGTGATCACACCAGCAGCTGCCTTTAACCAGGTGAGCTGCCGCATTCTGTACCAGCTGTAACTTCCGAACCGTCTTCCAGGGTAACCCCACGTAGAGTGCATTACAGTAGTCTAAGCGAGAGGAGACCAAAGCATGAACCACTGATGGGAGCAGATGATTAGGAAGGTAGGGGCGCAGCTGCCGTATCAGATGGAGTTGATACAGCGCTGCCCAGCTCACAGCTGACACTTGAGCCTCCATGGATAGCTGGGAGTGTAAAATGACCCCTAAGCTGCGGACCTGGTCCTTCAAGGGTAGATGTACCCCATTCAGCACCAGGTCAACATCCCCTAACCTCCTCTAGTCTCCCACCAGAAGTACCTCAGGTCTTGTCGGGGTTCAGTTTCAGTATGTTCCTTCCCATCCAGCCATCCACTGCCTCCAGGCACTTGGACAGGGTCTCAACAGCCAACCTTGGTGAGGACGTAAAGGAGAGGTAGAGCTGCGTGTCATCCGCATATTGATGACATCGCGATCGCACCCCAAACGTCCTGATGACACCTCCCAGTGTTAGTAACCTAGCAGCTGTATTTTGGACTAACTGATGTTTCAGAGTAGACTTCAAGGGCAGCCCCAACAGTAATGCATTGCATATGTCCAGAGCATGGATGTGGCCAGGCTATCTCCATCTAACTTATAAACTTTGATATTGTATTTTATGTTGTATTTTATGGTTTTAATTGTTGTGAACCACCCAGAGAGCTTTGGCTATTGGGCGGTATAGAAATGTAATAAATAAATCTGTAGGAGCTGTACCTGGCACATAAGCCTTAGCCATGGATGCTGCTTGGGCCTCCAATGGCAAAGCTGGATCTTCTCAGCACCCCCAGACTGTGAGCTGGATCCTTCAGTGGGAGTGCAAACCCACCTATAAAATATTCAACACTACATTCAGATGAACAGACCAACAACGCCTCTGCCTTGTCAGAGGACTGAGCCCTCTTCCAGTTCATAACTAATTCCTGATACCGATTCAGCACTTCCACCACCTCACGTCACCAGAATCAGATGAAAAGGAAAAATAGAGCTGACTCCTCCGGAGCAGGTAGACCTGAGCGGCCACCGCTGCCTCGACCACCCTCAGCTTCCTGCACGGAGTAGACCCAAAATAAACAATGTGGACTAAAGTTGCTTCTGGGGCCGCTCTGGGATTAGGGGCCCTGAAGCTTAAGCTTCATTAGTTTCACAGTAGATCCGCCCCTACCTGCTCCGGAGAGCCTGGCGTGGGGCATGGAGGCTGCACGCAGCACAAGCAGGGTGCGAAGCCCCGCTTATTCTTTGCCCACAAGTTCTTACGCGCCTTGCTTACAATGACCCTGCGAGGCAGGCTGCCGCGATGCTGACACCCCCATGCTGGAAGCAGGAAAGGCCCATGCCTAGCGAGTGAGGAAGGGGCCGGGCAGTGCTGCACTCTTGGTTGGTGCGGGGGCTGCGAGGTGGGCCAGGGAAGCCACGCTGGCAGGGGCGGCAGCTGTGCGGGGGCTCCTGTGCGCGGCAGACGTCTCGTTGTCCCCATGAAGCTCCTGCATTTGGAATTGGCCATCCAGGCAGGAGTGAAACCACTGAATGACAGTGCCCTTGATCCCCAACCCAGAGAGCCTATTCAGAAGGATGCCATGGTCAATGGTATCAAAAGCCATTGGGAGGTCCAGGAGGTCACACCCCTATGTCCTTCCCACAATATAGATCACCCATCAAGGCGACCAAGGCGATTTCAGTGCCCAAACCTGGGCTGAAGCCAGACTGAAATGGATCCAGATAATCAGCCTTATCCAATAGTGTCTGTAGTTGCATGGGCCATTTCCAGAAGATGGTACTACTATCTAGGAGACCTCTACTCAGCCCTGTGGCATTTATAGTATGGGGTCCTGCAAGATTCCACCATACCTCCTCCCATGCTTTTTAACGTGGGGTTACCCTGGAAGACGGTTCGGAAGTTACAGCTGGTACAGAATGCAGCAGCTCGCCTGGTTAAAGGCAGCCGCCGGCGTGATCACATCACTCCGGTGCTCAAAGAATTGCACTGGCTACCAGTTGTTTGCTGAGCCGAATTCAAGGTGTTGGCGTTGACCTTTAAAACCTTGTACGGCTCCGGTCCAGTATATCTCAAGGAGCGCCTCCAGCAACATCAAGTAGGCCGCTCAACAAGATCCGCCATGGATGGCCTTCTCCCTGTCCCATCAGCCAGAGAAACCAGGCTGGTGGGGACTAGGAGGAGGGCCTTTTCTGTGGCAGCCCCCAATTTATGGAACTCTCTCGCCAGTGACCTCCGCCATGCCCCTTCCTTGATTAGCTTCTGCCGGGCATTAAAAATGTGGCTTTTCAGGCAGGAATATGGGGTGGGTTAGGATTTTTAATTGTGTTTTATACTGTGTGTGTGTGTGTGTGTGTGTGTGTGTGTCCCCTGTATTTTATTGCATTGTACATTGCTCAGAGTGGCCGGATGTCTGGCCAGATGGGCGATTCATAAATATAACAAATAAATAAATAAATCCATGTGAAGCTGCTGAAGCCATGCAGGGATTTGGACTGAGGCTGTCATCATTATGAAAATGACACCCGAATATATTTCTCTTTTACACCCGAGTCAGGTGAAACTTTAAATGTGCTGAACTGATGCATAAAACTGGTAATGGACTGGATGAGGGCCAATAAACTGAACCTAGACAAGATGGCAATACTGTAGGTATATGACTCATCTAGTCAAGGAAATGTAGTTCAGCCTGTTCTGGCTGGGGTTGCATTATATTTAACTCTACTGTAAATCCTTCCATTCTGAAGAACCCTTGCACATCAGCCACAGAGCCCTGTACTAGGGCCCTCACTCATGAAGGGCACATGCCAGGCTGGTTATGCCTCACCATCCCCTCACATGAAGAGAATGTGACTAGAACATACTCAACTTTGTCGTGCAGCTACACATTGCAGGAGAAGATCAGCAGTGGTCTGATAGTGGATATGTTGCTCAGGGAACTTTGTCTGTCATGACTGACCTCCTCAATGAAAACACATAGTATATGTCGAGTAAATCCCAGAACTTCCTTGGATATATCTAGGAATGCCACTGGTATTTATGAATTGCATACCTATTACAGGGAAATACAACTTCTTCATCTTCTTCTCCCTCTTGAAATCTGATGACAATCTTTTCAAGAAACCATCCACTTCCTGTGAATCAATGACACAAAGTGTACCATATCTTTGTGAGGATAACCCTGGACAGTATTCAGGCCTGCCTGTGCACCAGTAGGACCCACCACGAACACAGCAAGGAGCTGGTCATTCTAAACACAAACCAAAATGTGTGGAAATGCTTGTTTTCAGTACAGGGCAGGTCAGTGGAACTTGCAGAAGGAAGCTCTGCTGACCTGTCCCAATTCAAAAACAAGTGTTTCTGCTTGTTTCCAGGGTTGCCTTTTGAATTGCTAGCTCCTGGTTGTGCTAGCGGTAGTTCCCACTTGCGCAACAGATTGACTGGGAGTACAGCAGCGGTATTGGGCACTGTCCCCCACGTCTTGATTGAACAAAAATTAATTCACGCACATCAAACTCAGTTAATCAGGCCAAAGAGATTAACACAGTTCCCTTGAGCAAAACCAATAATTAATACTCTCAACACCTTATTTTTCCTCAAAAGCAAGAAACAATTAGATCTGAGGTAAGATATTTTGTTTGAGACAGCTTTAACAGAATCTGTGAGCAGCTAAATACTCAATCTTCTTTTGATCCCTGTATCAGGGGCCACATTTCATATGGGTAAAGGAATAAATCCTTAGCCACTAGAGAGAAGTTTGTATTGTACTATAGAAACTCACAGAGAGCTAGGTCAGTATGTTACACTACCATTCAAACATATTTTAGAACATTTCTAAGTGGTTGTTTTTAATGCAATAAATGCTCCATTGGTATTTATATTTGATCCAAATGTCTTTGCACAAGGAAATACTTTTGTTGCAGGGATATTAACGTTTCCCAGCAACCAAGCGACATTATTTTCTCATTCTACCTAGAATATAGTTGCATGACTATGACATCCAAACGGATAAATAACACAACTCCTCCACCATGCCCACACCATTTTATCATCTTTTTACAAGTTATATTTTGGGTTTAAAAACGACTTTAAGGTGCAATCCTATGCAGGTTTAGACAGAAAAAAGGCCTACTACAACTCCAGCATGCCCCAGCCAGCATGGGTGGCTGCAGAATGCTAGGAGTTGTAGGCCTTTTTTCTTCCTAAACATGCATAGGATTGCACCCTTAGAGGCTGAACATTTCCCTAATGTAGTGCTCTAATTGTGGAAATGGTCCTCTGTCCCTTTGCAACAGAAGCAGCCAACAACAGCAAGACATGGCCTGAGTCTGCAGTCAACAATTCCCCAGCATTCGTTCCATGAATGCATTGGGTCCTTCAACATACTATTAATAATACCTACACATTATTATTTACAGCATACAAATTGTAAGCGAGAAAGTCCTTGGCACTGAAGGGCGAATTCATCATGCATTAAGGCAGGCAGGGGCGGTGGGGGGGGGCACACAATTAAGCCTACAAGGTAAAATTCCATGTATATAAACCTGTGCCCCATAAATACTTTTCTCATCACAAAAATGTTCATTTTCTACCTTATTTGAGAAATAAAGGTTTGGCATGTTTACATATAAATCTGGCTTTCTGTTTAAATCGGGCTTCTTTAAATCTGAAGTATTGATTATTCTGTTGGCAAAACATCTGAACAAATGCCCATCAAACTGATGGAATCCTGGGTAAATTTCACTCTTTGTGAAAGTGATTTACTTTTTTTTGCCATCAATGTGGATCTTATTTTATAAGTGATCCATTAGGTAATATGTTTCTTCTCCATAATTAAAGGATTAGGTCCAATTCACATTTTATGAGGCAGACGTGTTTGCCTCTTGTCCACATCATACAAACCTGTAACATTTCAAGAGGCAGCCCATTTTTGTAACCATGTAGCATATATTATGGCACCCTGGTAGATGTCCAGCACATGTCTTCATGTTTTGAGAGAAATGCAATAATAAAATCATTACTATGTTAATTGGAAGGCATGTGAAGGACAAGCAGAAAACCTGCATCTTCATACATTATGAACCAGCCATTAGGGAAGGTGGGGGGGAAGACAATAGTAATGTAGGAGCAGATAAAAAGAAAGCTGATGGCATACTCACCATTGGTTGAAGTTCTTCCATAAAATGAGAATATAAAGATACATGTTATTACCTGAGATGGATAAATTCCATGCTCTTTGCAGCAAAAAAATCATGCCTGATCTTAAAATATGGAACTACAACTGAGAAAATGGATGTTCATTTTAAAACAGATTGAGAAACTGATCTGTCAATAGGAAATTAGTGCTCTACCTGGACCAGTCCCATCATGGCTAATGAGAATTTTATTCAGAACGCCAAGTGATACAGCTGTCATGGAGAACACATCAGTCTGTTGAAAACACAAAAAGAATAACAAAGTGGAACCAATGCAGTCCAAAGGATAGATGACAAGCACGGACCTATGAGAGATGGGTTTTATTATAAAGCACATACTATACTCAAGAGTAAGGATACAGAATTGTGCCAAACAGATGTATACGCTGATGAAAAATCACTAAAATGTAAAACGGCTATTAAAAATAACTGCATTTAATAGATGTTTTACATTTTAAGGATGATTTAATAGTATGCTGTGACTTTTAATAAACAAGTTTTGCACAACTTTTAGTATCCTAACTCTTAAATATAGTGTGCAGTTTTTCCCCTTAAGATTTCATTTCCCTAGAATATATATATGGTATATATTTCCATATATTCCATATACATATATATTACATATACATATATATTCCATAACAAACAAGAGCTTTTCCTATGAGTATACTGCATCCCTTCCTCCTTTGCAATTTGTGCTCCAGAGCATGAAACAGAGATGCAGCAAAGGGTAGATGTTAAATGCTGCCTTTCCCCCTCTGGGCAAAACAGGGAAGGTGGTGTTATGTAATAGTACTGCCAATGGGCAGAGGCTCAGACAAGGCCTGCAATCTGGAAATGCAATCATGATTTTTCTTCTAGTGTACCTACAACTTCCTTCTAGCAGCTGTTCCTACAGAACCTGCAAAAAACAGTTTAGGATTTGGCATGAAAGCTATTTAAAACTCAGGAAAAATGTGTTCATGTGTACCAGGAGGCAGTTTCCCTCTCAACAGCTCTTCTGTAAAACTCCTAAACTATCTTCTTCTTATTGTTCTTCTTTTTAACATGGGGTGCTTTATAGAAGATCTTCTGTACTGGCTGGAAACATCTCATTAAAATCCAAATGTGTACTCATCCCTTTATTTATTTGTTACATATATGCCCTGTTTTCTTTAGATGATGATGATGATGATGATGATGATGATGATGATGTCCAAGGTGGCTAACAGTAATGAAATCCACAGTAGAAAATAATCAACCCAGACAACATAATAAGTAATAATACAGTAACACCATATAAAAATCAAATAAGAGCAGATAAAAGGTAAAACAAAAATGGCAGCAAGTTAAAAAAATTAATGAGGGAGCAATCCTATGGCCCCTCGACATTGGAATATTCCAGATTCCCAGATCTGAGTTTGGAGACAGCTTTCTGATCTTGGAGCTGGGAATTGGAGCTCTGACTCCTCTCCCCCTTTCAGCCGGGTGTAGAAAGAACCGTACTGGCTGCTCTCCAATGTTGGGAAAGTGACCTTGGAGAGCAGGAAAAGGGGGCATTCTGGTGGGCAGGGTGGAGAAGAGACTGGAGAGGCCAGGATACGGGTTATCCTGAGACTTCCGGTCTCCTTCCCTCTCCCTGTGAAATGCTATCACTAGACGGGCAAAATAGCCCACCAAGCAAAAGTACAGGGTAGGAAGAAGGGGAGGTGAAGATTGCCTCCACCACTCCTCCCACCCTGCAGAGGATGAGTGTAAGCCTCTGAGTTCGGAGGCTTATGATCATCACTATAGGATTGAACCTTAAAACACAGAGTAGCAGAGAAGTGCCTGGTTCACACGTAATGCTAAATCATGGTTTATTTAACCCATGGTTTGTTTCCCTACCCAAGGTTTGTCTGGCAGACAATTGAACAATCTGTGGTTTGTTTTATCAGTCCTAGGGTTGTTTCCTTCTTCCTTTGCCTGCTCCCTCCCTGTATCCCAAATGCCTTTGTGGCGCTCTCTTTCTGGGTTGTTTGTGGATAACAAACCATGGTTTGTTAATGGAGCTGCGTTCCCACATCCCAACAACCCAGACTATGGGTCAGCATTAAGCCATGAACAAATCAGCTTAGTAGGCCAAATGCCTGTTTAAATTTTTAAAAAAAACATTTCTGCCTGTCAGCGTAAGGCCTTCAGTGAGGGGGTTAGATGAGCCTCCTTTGGTAGGTAGTTCCAAACTTTGGGCACAGCCACTGAGAAAGCCTTTCCCAAGCTCCTGCCAAATACACATTAGATGTGAGTGGGACAGAGAGAAGAATATCTCCAGAAGATCTCAATACCTGGGCAGGTTTGTATGGGAGAAGGCAGACCTTATGTAGCCTGATCCCAAGCTGTTTAGGGCTTCATAGGTCACAATCAGTGTTTTGAATTGTCTCCAGAAATGGTCCAATAGCCGGTATAACTGCTGTAACCTAGGAGTCTCATGCTATTGTTTCCTATAACTGGCCCTGGTAAACAGCCTGGCTGCAGCATTTTGAATCTGATGAGGTTTTTGTAGTCTTCAAAGGCAGCCCTATGTAGAGCGTTGCCAATTACTTGCTAAGTCTAATTGGATTCTGCATACTTTTCTTTACCTGACCACGCTGAAATTTGACTTTATTAGTCCGTGACTTCTGAAGTTCCCGTTGTCCAGAATCCCCTCTGTTTCCAAAGAGGGTGATGTACACATTTGAATTAGTTTCTGCACCAGAATTTGACCCAGTGTATACACTGATCTCGTAGAACACCACTGAAATGAACACAAGATGCATTATTTGTGTGTGTATGCATTCATTTCCATCCTCTTCACGATCTAACCAAAACGGCTTTACCCCATAACCAATTCGAGTCTGTATCTAAAGCAGCCTAAAATTTTGCACTTAATTTTAATTTTATTTCTTATTTAAGATTTATATGAGCATTTTTACCTCTTCTGATGTATATGCATGATCAAGCTGGCTTGCAACAGTTAAAATCATAACTTCATAATAAAACTACAATATTAAACAAAATGCAATAGAGGCAGGCATAAAAGATAAAAACAAGTCCTCAGATAAAAGATTCCTAACATAGAAAGGCAAGCAACTGCTGGAACAAAATATTACTAACTGGGGGGAAACAGACACAGAGGGGGCCATCACCTGAACTTCATGGGACTAGCTGTTCCACTGTTTGGGTGCAGCCACTAAGAAGGTCCTTTCTCTTGTCCCAGCTAACCATATTTCCCCCAAACTGCAATACAGAGAAGGGTCCAAAACTTAGGCAGCTGTCAGACACAGTATAGAGTTAATAGGTATTGACATTTTCCTTTACCAGTGCACCAGGGATGAAAACATTTCCCCTTCTGACAAGCTCTTCCCCCTGTCAAGGTTCCTCTGCTGCAGGGACCCCTTGATCTGCCTTTGGGAGATATCTCCCCAAAGACCCAGTCCTTTGCCTGCTTCCTCCAGTAACATGGGTGTAGGCTGTAGGCGTGTGAATAAGTCACTCCAAACTCCAGGGTACACAACAAACTTTACTTATAGTAGTAGGGAAATTACTTAATAGAGTGGTTTTAAATCAAAAGCAGGTATGATAAAATAAAACAAACAAACAAACAATGTTCTCTAGTTTCACTTAAGTCTACCTAATTCCTGTGCAGCCAGCCAGCCAGCCAGTTTCTCTTTCTCTCCCTCTCTCTGCTGTTTCTCTGCTTCAGCTTCTAGCTCAGCACACACACACTAACTGCTAGCTGACCACACCCCACATATATAGTCTTCCCAGGACTGGAAGGTTATGACCATGTGACCTTGCACAGGAGAACTGATTCTTATCTTCTATTGGGTAACTTAAACTCTCAAACTCCCCCTCCCATCGTGGAGTGTTTGGGCCTTCAGGCTTCAACAAACTGAAGCCTGTGTAGGCCTCAATAAACCAAATCCTGTGTAGGCCTCAATCCATCACACACCCCCACACACACACCCTGGGAGGGTTTGCACATCACGCTACGCCACCCTGCAAATAAGCCACAGTGTTCACTGAGCAAACCATGGTGCACCCAACAGATAACTGGGCTCAATGTGGGTTGTTCTCTCAGTCGTCCAGCCGGCTCCGGCATATATCCCAGTGTCCACAGCAGAACCCATCTTGTCTTCCCCTTCCCACTCCAATTGCTACCCTTTTTTCTTTGCCAATGTTTTTTTTCCCCAGAGCCTCAAAAAAGTTCAATTGGGATAATTTTATTTTTCTGACCTCTGAAAATTGTGCATTTTTTAAAAAAAATTTTTTTGTTGGTCCTTCAAAGTTGTGCCAGTGTGCACTTATGGCTATCCAATATGTGTATCAATTTCTGTGTCTGTTTCAGCTGTCAAAGGGAGGACAAGGCAAGACTGAATATAGGCTAATTCACGCATTGTTGCCAGCTGTCATTTGCCTAGCTGTCAACTGAAAAGCACGAGTAATTGCACTTTTTTGAGGCTCTGGGGGGAAAAAAACAGTCAAGGAATGAGTGATGGTCCTTCCAAAGTGCTGTTTCAGCATCGGTGGAAGGGCAGTCCCTGGTGAGGTCATGAAAGTGAGCAACGGGTTTTTGCTGCTCTTGCTGAGTGGCTTTGTAGCTGTTCCCAACAACCCATGATAAAATCACCCTGCCGGGTTCAGACAACCCAACAATCCAACATGGGTTGAACAACCCTGATAAAAACAAACAAACCGTGAGGAACTCACCATGAAGGGGGTGATTTAGTGGCAACCCCCTTTTCGTGAGCAAACATCACTCACAGGTTTCGTTTCTCTTGATAGCTTGCCCTTTGACAGCTGTCAAGAGAAACCAAACTCAAAAATAAAGCTCTTGGCAGCCTCTCTGGGTTGAGGCTGAGGCATGTGAGGCATGCCTTTTCGGACCCGTGAAAGTGTGCAGATGTAAAAGTCTGACTAAAAAGAAAAGAAAAGAAAAAAATTGCACACATTTGAGACGCATTTAAAAAAAAGGTGATAAACCAGTGACAGCCCCTCCAATGTGCTGCATGGGCACTTTAAAGGGGTTGTCACTAGCTGTCAAATCAGAGAACACTTTCTGCAAACTCCAAAAGGGGGGGGAAGGGTAAAGGGGGCAGAAAGGCCACGTCAAGCACAAAAGGGCTCACGATTGCGGCAGGGGACACAGAGACAGCTGGTTACCCCAAAGTACTGCTTGGGCAGTTGGGTGGCTGGCACACGCTGTGGCGCGGGTGAGTTTTGCAAAAGCGGCAACCTTCTGCTGCTCTTGCTAAGAAGCTCGGTTGCCGGTACACATAATGGGGTCAGTCGCCCAAGTTTGGACAACAATGACAGCCCATTGTGGGTACAATAACCCCTACAACAAGCCGTGGGTTGTTGGGGTAGCTTGTTTCCCACAAACAAGCCACCCTGCAGGAATTGGTCCGGGTTCGCATGACACGACAACCCACCGTGGCTTGTTACCCACAATGGGTTGTCATGCCATGTGAACCCAGTCACTGAGTTCTTGGATTTCAAAGAATGTGAGGGTGGGTTGGTGTCACCAGACACCTTCTCAGAAAAGCTTTCCCAGCATTTTATAGACAAATGCATGGGAATAGCAAGGTCTGAGCCCAGCTGGTGGATAACAGGTACTTTTGCATGGCAATTCCGTCCTCCCCTATGTTTTTTTGTTTTTTTGTAAAGGCTGGTTTGCCTGAGGAACACAACAAGAGGATTCCTTTCAGGCACTGTGGTTTAATAATTGTTTAAGAATTGTTGTCGTGGAGGATTCGCTCTTGGTTGGCAGCCTCTCTGGAAGAAGCTGGAAGGAGACAGAGAGAAAGGGTCTGGCCCAATTCTTTCCTGCTCCTTCTTGTAACCTGGCATTAGGGCAGAGAGAAGAGGCAAACTATGCAAAAGTCCTAAGAGCAGCTCTGTCTCTCACAGACTTAGAATTTGTTTTTGTTTAAAGGCTCCTCAGGACAGAGGCTTGGAGAAGATGGGAAGCTTGAAGAAGCTATGCATGCTTAGTTTGGAGTAAGCCAACTGAGAGTGCAACATAATTCTGAGTAAATATACAAAGGACTGCACTGTAAGACTTCTAAAGCAGTAATATTTCTCTATTAAGCATTTAAATACAGTTAGAAACCTATTTAAGATGTTGTCCCAAACATCCTTGCTTAGAAGTAAGAAACTGTGATAGGACTGGACTTTGCAGCTGGCTGCTAGACAATAAAGCTTAACTAATAAGTCCACCCATGATTTCTAGACAGCCATTCAAAAACTAATTTTTGGATGCATACAAGTTTCCAAATCTTTTACTCTCAGTTCTGTACACACTGACACATTTCAATAAACAACAGCTGCCGTGGTGAAATCAATTACAAAATACACTATGTATGTAATGTATTAATTAAATACATTAATTAACAAGTGCTTGGTATGAAACAATGTACTGAGAAAGGTGCAGCAAAAAGAAGAAAAGTTCGGCACACAAAAAGCCCGCATTACAGCGGATGGATGTACATATTGCACATGAGGCCATCAAATGATGGTGAACCAACTTCCCTAGAACCAAGGAGAATTTAACCACTGCCTTAATGGGCTTGAGAATTGCAAGTTTTGTGTGTTGCAACAGATATATCCAGAAGTCAGCTTCTGTTAACACTGATCGCATTATATTAGATATCCCTTTGATATTAACACTAAAGCCTCTCTGAGCCTGTGCATGCTTAAGGATAGGAATGCTGAGGCTGCACAGCTTGTAGAATGAGAGAATGAAATTGATTACTAAGTACAAGGACCGACCATGCTTAGCAGAGATTTATATAAATGACACCATGCATTCTCATTGCAGTCTATCCATTTCAACTCAAGGTAAAACAGATACCATGTATAACCTTAGAAAAGGGTTCATTTTTTACATCCATGTTACTGCATGCCACATGAAATACCCAAACATGAGCTGCTGTGATGTGTTGTTGACACATTTCAACATGTCCCATTGCAGACAGATAACCAAAGTTGTGGTCTTTTTCAGTCTCCTTTTTGCTGCATATGACAAGCCCACCTGCCACCAGCATTATCTTTTCAGCGCCAGGTTAAGACCTTCTTTTCTCAGGCATTTGACAGCATCTGATGAGATTTTAATCAGGTCTTGAATTTTTCTTGTTGTTGATTGTTTAAAATTGTTTTTAGATATATGTGTGTCTCTGCACTGTATGTTTCTATGTTTGTATGTACCGGTATATGATTTTTATAATGTATTTTTAAGGTTTTAATCTTTGTCAACAGCCCAGGGAGCTTTGGCTATTGGGTGGTATAGAAATGTAATAAATGAAATGAAAGGTAAGCACAAGAACCCTAAATGCACCCCATGAGAATTCCTCCAAAATTTTCTTCTCCTTTGAATTTCTTTTCAAATGCAATTTCTTTTCAATCAGATTGAATGAGAAAAGATGTGGAAGAATTTTTTGGCACAGCACTAATAAGAACCCATGCTGGATTCAGCTTTCTGATGAGCATGCAAAGGTAATGGGTGGGACCACACCTTCCATGAACATGTTTGGAAGGCAGGAATAGAGCTCAGGGCTTAAGAGTACAGTTTTTCACTAAGCCCTCTGAAGGAAGCAGCTTCCCTTGCTGGTTGGTTGGGGTCTTGGCACAAAATCCTATAAGTTACTCTTAGGACCACCAAGCCATAAGTCTCTGGGTTTCTAGCTTTCTTTCCCCTGGCTTCTTCAATGAGCTGCTTGTAAAATTCCAAATCCTTCACAAACCACTCTCTCTCAGCACAGGAGAAACAAAACTGTAATGGTTCACACACAGACACAGACACACACACACACACACACACACACGTACGTGTACGCACAGGAGAAACAAAACTGTAATGGTTCACACACACACACACACACACACACACACACTGCAGCAATAATACATAGTAATATTAAACTATTACAAACATCCTTCAGGGTCTGAATCTCTGCTCTTCTGCAACAATTTGAGGCCATTGTACCTTGAATTCAGTGGCACTAGATTAGCAGCAAACTGCAGTGAAATAAAGACTTGCCATGTTCTCACTCAAACGGGAAATAATACAGGAAAATATAATGCACAAGATAAAAGAGAAGTCTGAAGATATTGTTTTAGCATACAGAAATTAGTTTGTTAAACTACATTTAGACACTCATCTGAAAGCATCTGAAATCATGAAAATGAAATGAGAGCAAAAATTAAACAAGGTTAATTAATGCAACATTATCAAGATGGTGCTTCCTGGGGTGGGGTGGGGAGGGGGGAGATTGCTTTCTGGAAAATGTGAGATTCAAATATTCATGTTGCTATAAGGTGGGCTTTAATTAAGCTCTTACATTATACAGAAACAGAATCATCACACCACAAGTCAAAACAGCCAAGAAAGAAGACAGAAATCTATAACACAAGCAAGGCAAACTGAAGATGTGGATAAAACGTCTGAATAGGAAGGTAAAGAAGCTATTTCTATGCTCTGTTTTGCAGTTTGATGTGTTTGCTCTCAAAGCGAAAGGAATGGCAGCTATTAGTGCTGCTGCTTCAAGGGCTGGAACAACCTCTGAATGGTTCAAGAATTCTACACATCATTTTAGCTTTCTTTTGACATGGTAAGGGACCACCCATGTTATGGGAAACAAATGGGGTTTATTTATTTATTTATTAAATTTATATCCTGCCTTTTGCCAAAAAATACCACCCAAGGAGGCTATCAACAATACAATACAGATTAAAAACAGCATCTTAATTAAAACATAACGTAAAAACAAATCAAATCAACAAACACACACAATTAAAAGTGTTGGAATAAAAATGTATTTGCCTTCCAGTGGAAGGACAACAGAGAGGGAGCCAACCTAGCCTCCCTTGGGAGGGAATTCTGGTGCTTGGGAGCAGAGACCGAGAAGGCCCTCTCTTGCGTCCCCACCAAATGTGCCTCTGATGGTGGTGGAACTGAGAAAAAGGCCTTCCCTGAAGGTCTTAAAAGTCAGGCAGGCTCATATAGGAGAAAGTGGTCTTTCAAATAACCTGGTCCTAAGTCATATAGATTATAACCAGAACTTTGGATTGTGCCCAGAAATAGACTGATAGCCAGTGATGCTGCTGTCACAAGGGAGTCACTTGCTCCTTTTAACTGGCAGAAGTCAACAGCCTGGCTGCAGCATTGACCATACCAGCATACCACAGCAATTCCATCCTAAAGTCTCTGCAGCATTAGCGTTTCTTCAATCTCACAATGAACTTGTTCGTACCCACGGGGCTGTTGTGTTGTGCTGGGTGCCCATGGGCACCATTTTCTATTTTTTAATTTTTGCATGGGTGTCCAGTTTGCTGTGGTTCATTGTGTCGTGCGAACCCAGGCAGCAGGGGTTGTCTGAAGGCTAGACAACTCTCAAATAACCCATGGCTTGTTTTAGGGTTATTTGAAGATTGTCTAACCTTCAGACAACCCTTGCTGCTTGGGTTCACACAATAAAACAAACCATAGTAAGCTGAGTGCTCTAAGTGGAGGCTTTCACAGAAACATTTAGGGCTGGAATGACTATGATCAGGCAGCCCATAGTTTTAAGAACAAATTAGTGATGTGCTGAAAAAATCTTCCAAGTTTAAAAAAAAAAATCATTCTCATTCAATTTGATAGAAAAGAAATTGCTTTTGAAAAAAACATTCAAAGGAGAAGAAATTCAGTGAAATTCTCATGGGTGGGCTGTGCAGGGTTCTTGCACTTATTTTAGTTATAAGGTGGCCGAGGGGTGTGTGTGAGTGTTCCAACTTTCACTGTGCAATCATCTCTATGGTAGACTGCAGCCTTCATGGCTTCCTACACTTCAGTTAAAGCCCAAGGGAAGATACCTTGAGGTAACTTCTCCCATGTGGGGCTTTTTCAGATCAGGATGATCAGGTAGCTGGGGAGGCTGCAGAGAGGTGCGTAATGGAAGGGAAAAGAAAAAAAGCACAGCGCCCTTGGCCTCCTTGCAATAATAAAATAGGCTCAAAAACAACATTAAAAAAATTCTAAAGCTCCCGGAGAATGAAACAGAAAAAGGAAGCCTCTTTTGCAGGAGCAGGAAACTTCTGGGAAATTGGAAGATAGATTTGGCATAGCACTAGAATAGATTGCAATAACCATGATTAAAAAAAGATGGATGGAGCAGATATGCCTTATGAATTATCTTGGAGTTCATTAGGAAAAGCTAATACTCCAGTATCTGCTGAATACTTGTCTGGCTGTCCAGAGGAGAAAGGTCTTCTGACCTTTCCAACAGATTTGGAAAGACTTAGGGACTACCACACAAAGCACAGAATAAAAGCGTACAGAATAAAACACATCACATTATCTCTATTGGACCCTTTATTTAAAACCTGTAGATAGGCAAACCTAAACATTTGCACCAGCATATCAGTATGTCAAACCTGCATAACCACCCTGCAATATCACCCTAAGATCTGTGACTTCATTCTGGAGTTTCTCTAGGCATTTTCCATCATAAATGGAATCATACATCTGGTGCAATGGTTGTATTCTGGCTTACATTTTATGACGTGAATATCAGATATGATACTGTGTGAGCCTCATAGATTTAGATAGTCAGTAGAGTTGGTGATACTTTTATACAGAAACAGGAGGAGATAAGCATCCAATGCAACGGAAAAAAGGAGAGAACTAGGTTCTCAGGATGCAAAAATCTTTATTAAAGGAGCCCGACGCGTTTCGGCCTGTGTATTTTCCAAGGCCTTCCTCAAGGGGCTGTGAATATTCAAAATACATACATTAAATTAACTTAACATGGTTAGGACAACACATAATAAAAATACTTTCTCATTGTGTATAGAATTTCTTTACATTCTTAATAGAGATCATTTCAAAACAAAGAAAGAAAAACACAGGCAGAACTCCTAACAAAAAAGAATGTTGAAGTGCAAACACTGAATCCATTGCATTTTGACTTATGATAAAATAAATGATAACCTACAGAGCAGTATTAGGAGACATTGGCATATGATACAAGACATACCTGGTTGCCAAAATCAACCAATGGTTTCCTTTAAGAGAACAAGAAATTTTAGAGATCTACTAATAAGAAGTGAATTCAAAGAAAATTATGGAAGCCCTTCGAATGTTCTGTTTGATTCTCACAGGCCAATAGGACACCACCCCTGTGGACATTGCTGTTATTGTAAATACACCAACAAAACCACAGCATTTGTAAATCCCTCGGACCAACAAAAATATTTTCTAAAATGCTTTACCACTTGTAACAGTTCCTTTGTTGTTTATGTCATCCAGTGTAAATGTCCAAAAGTTTATGTGGGAAAAACTATCAGACCCCTAAAAAAACGTATAGGAGAGCACCTTAGTACCATAAAAAATAAAAAACAAGGTGCTCCACTAACTCAACATTTTACAGAACAACAACATTCCCCTACAGACCTTACTTTTTGGGCTCTGGACAAAATTAACACTAACAATGAAAAACAATTATTAAGAAGGGAAATACAGTGGATAATTAAATTAAATACTTTAAAACCAAGAGGTCTTAATGAGGATTTGGAACTGTTCCCATTAATGTGACTGCAAAATCACTGTAGTGCTTTAAAACAAGCTGTGTCCTGACTGGGTGTCCTTGACATTTTGCCAATGAGATAACATCGAGAAAAAAGAAAAAAACTGTACCATAATATAATCATGTTCAAAAAGATCTATTTTTTCAGTCGCCACTGAAACAGTGAAAGACATTAGTTGTTTAAGTAATCTGCAGACTCTTTTACAAGTAAGTTATAATTTATATAAAGAAAATGTATTCCTTTTTTTAAAAAAGCAGTACTTGCTTCTCATTTTTAAGAAAATGTTTTGAAATGATCTCTATTAAGAATGTAAAGAAATTCTATACACAATGAGAAAGTATTTTTATTATGTGTTGTCCTAACCATGTTAAGTTAATTTAATGTATGTATTTTGAATATTCACAGCCCCTTGAGGAAGGCCTTGGAAAATACACAGGCCGAAACGCGTCGGGCTCCTTTAATAAAGATTTTTGCATCCTGAGAACCTAGTTCTCTCCTTTTTTCCGATACTTTTATACAGCATTTAGGAATAATAATAATAATAATGATGATGATGATGATGATCATGATAATTGTCCTTTATCAGTGGGTTTGGTTGAGGTCAAAGACATCATCTGCAATAATAGGATAATGTTTGTCATGTAGCAATGTTGCAAAATTACATTAGGAACATCAACATAATATAAAGGGTAAACTAAACTGGGGGAGCACTCCTATGGCCCATAGACAGCATCTGAGGGGCCATAGGTGATTTTGGATTCCCAGCTCTGACGCTGGAAAACAGCTCCAGCCTCGGAGGGGGGAATCCACAATCCGTCCACCTCCCCCTCGCTGCTGGTGCAGAAAGAACTGTGCTGGCTGCCTCTCCAAAGTTGGGAATGCAACCTCGGAGTGGGGGAAAAGGGAGTGTCTCGGTGGGCAGGGGGGAGGAGGCTGGAAAGGCCAGGATACCAGCTATCCTGGGGCCTCTCCAGCCTCCTTCCCTCCCCCTCCAAAATGCTTTCGCTAGACTGGCACAAACGTCCATATAGCAAAAATGCAGGGCAGGAGGACAAAGATTGCCTCTGCTGCTCCTCCCGCCCTGCATAGGATGAGTATAAGCCTCTAAGTTTGGGGGCATACGATCATCAATAGGGTTGTGTCCTAAAATACCTATGTCCAGACCAAAGAGCAGTTATTAGGCTCAATAGCTAATATCTCATTTCAGTTTTTTAACAGGATGCCAGCGATTGTTTCATCCCACTCCTCAACACTGTTATCTATCTATCTATCTATCTATTTGAAAAGGCAAAAAAATATGATGTGAATATTCTTCTCTTATCACTTTACTTTCTCACCTGCCATTTTACAATAATTTAAAATCTTTTCTGAAAACTAGAGAACACTTTAAAAGCAAATATATGAAAAATCTTGGAAGTCTAGGGAAGGGAGATTGACTGTCTCTAAACTGCTGGTACAAGCCTTGTATATTTCTATTGGACATACAACAGTGGCAAATACTTTGTCAGCTTATAAAATAAAAGCAAACAACATAGTAATTGCTGTAGAGGGTCAAACCAATACCTTATTTATTTTCAAATCCTCCTTTCAATGGTTGCAAAAGATGAGATGGTTTAGGTTCAAACGGGAGGCTTTTAAAAAGCCTAATAATTATCATGCAGGGAAGGGGAAAATCTTCATAGACACTGCAGCAGGGGAGGGAATGGTTAAATCTTCCTCCCCCTGCAGGCTGCACCCCCCAATTACTTTCCCCACCCCCCACCTCAGTCTGATAATTAGGCTTGAAAAAGCCTGCCATTGGCTCTAATTGGATGACTTTTTCAAGCCTAATTGTTGCACAAGGCAGGTGGGACAAGGCGAGTGAGATTCTGGATGTGTGTGAGTGTGAATGAATGGATGTATATTATGTGTAAGAACTGATGCATTTGTGTTATCTTTGAAGATGTGTCTGTGTATGAGAAGGACAGGGTGGTGACTCCACCCACTTTTTGATTGGGCTCTGCAAGGTTAGTTATGAGGGAATTGTGGCCCTTGGGCTGTAAAATTGTCCCCTCCCTTGCTTTATGGAAAAAGTCATGGTTGGGAACACAAGAACAGGTCCTTTAAAATCTGTTTGGCTATGTCCAGAAAAACTCTAATTTAATTGCACACTTGGGGCTCGTTGATTTTAATAGGGCAAATAGGTTAAAAAAGGAGGCTTGTGAGTCTCCCATAGCTGGCTTTTGTGATGTCTCAGAAACTTCAGAAAGAATCAAACTACGAAGAGGGGAATTGAATCTTGAATATGAAAGGTCAGAGGTTAGGGCAACTCTTAGCCAGTGAGCTTAGGAGACAGCAGTGCTACCTCTCTCTCTCTCTCTCTCTCTCTCTTTTTACAGCGATTTAAATTCACCAAGCAAATCTGAATTGCAGGCTTGTAGTTGTAAATATTTCTCTAGATGTAAATAGTTCTCTAACATTTGTCATGCTACGTTACAAACCATGTTCAAGGGCTAGTGCCGCAAAGCAGATGCTTTTCAACTCTACCTGTCTATGGGCTGAACTATTAAGGATTATGAATACAGAGTCCAAAGAGAGCTTAAACAACAGTCATATAATTTACAAGGTTAGTGTTTCTGTATAGAAGTAAAAGACAAACAAAGGAACATGAGAAAAGGAACATGAATATGAAATGGAAAGAAGAGAGAAAAAGGTCCAGGCAAACATAAAGTACCGGAGGGAGGGGAAATCCCATGGTATATAGACAAGAATAGTACTAAGCCAACTATAAGGAGTACAAAGTTGACAGATCTGGGAGAATTCTGAGCATTCTGGGCCAAAGTATCAGGAGAAATAATATTTCAGTGTCAACAATTTACACTGACTAGCGTTTCAAATATCATGTTAAAAAAGAACTACCACTATTTGGAGATAGCTAGAGACTGTACAACAAAGACAGAAAAATTAAAACTATTTTCAAGCTTGATGGTTCCATTCTGGCAGAATATAGAATGATACAAGCAAGATCTTACAAAGATAAATACAGTCATGCCTTGGATTGAGAGCATAATTCGTTCCGGAAACGTGCTTGTAATCCAAAACACTCTTATATCAAAACGAAATCCCTCCCCAAAAAAATTGTACAGAGATTTTTAATTTAAGTCGTACTACAGTACTTGTATTGCAAGACGTCGCTTGTATATCAAGGAAAATAAAATAAAATAAATATTTAAAAATTTGCTTGTCTTGCAAAACGCTCTCAAACCAAGTTACTTGCAATCCAAGGTATTACTGTAATGAAGTTCAGTGGCAACTTGAAGCCTGAGTAAAGGCCAGTATACGCAGGATATTTTATACACTCAATTCTGTTCTTCTAGTTCACATTTTTGACAAACAGCTTTTTTAATTAAGTGAATGTATTGCTGACCCAAAAGATTCAGATTAATCAGAAATTTATATTGGATTGCAATTAGGTATAATGTAATACATCATTTGTTTTCTTTGATATAACAGCCTATAATGGTTGCACATTTGGTGCTTCTAAGCAATTATCCCTTTAAAATAGGAAATGCAGATGGCTAAAGTTTCATTTGCAGAGATGGCGAAAAATAAAAGCAAAAGTTCTTAGCTGCTGAGTGTCTATTGATATTCAATTTAAATGAGCCAAAAATCAATAGGTAATTTGAAGTCATAAACTTACAAATTTAGGATGTGGCTAACAGCTATATAATGTTTCCATTTGCATTTACTTGCCGAATATATTTCAATAAGTATAATGTGCCAGAGAGATGGCAAAGATAAATATACCATTATAGCACCATTATTAATAAAGCTGAACAAATGTTCTACTTTGAAAAATAATATACTTAATGAGAAATACTGGCCACACTGAACACCCATTTACTCTGAAGAATATTCATTGGGTTTGATCCAAAGGTGCCCTTCTGCATACAGCAGGTATCTTCTGCTCATGGGAAGGTACACTTCCATCTCATGCTCAAGCATTGTATAAGGAAAGTGAAACTAAATATGAAGTTGTTTAACTGGAAAGGCAAGGGTTTGCACAACCTCTTGCCCAAGCAAAATCATGAGAATGGTTGCAAGATCTTCCTACTACTATAGCACTGTGTGAACTCTTCTGCAAGAACTTACTCAAGCAAAAAGCCACCACAAAACAACTTATAGTACAGCTAAAATGGTGCAAATACAATTATAAAAATAATAAAATTCAGTATGACACACTATGTGATTAAAAACAGCAGCAATTTAAAACAGGAGTCTAATAAAAACAAAGAAATCAACCATAAAAAGCATTCCACAGGACTGTCTTTAAGGCACATCTAAAAACAATTGGGGAAGGGGCTTGGCAAATCTCCCTGGGGAATGATTCCACAAATGTGGATCTCTGAGAAGGCCTTGTCTTTGGTTCCTACCAACTGAATCTTACTTAATAGAAGGTATGAGAGCAGAGCCTCCAATGCCAAGCTCAAGGGTTGAGTAGGTTCTTATACACCATAAATGGTCCTGAGATAAACTAGGCCCAAACTGTTTTGGGTAGAGCTGGGAAACCTGTGACCCTCCAGATGTTGTTGGACTTCAGCTCCCATTACTGACCTTTGGCCATGTTTGCTGGGGCTGATGGGAGTTGAAATCTAATAACATCTAGAGAACTGTAGGTTTCCCAACTGTGGTTTATGGCTTTAAAAGGCAATACCAGCACTTTAAACTGAGCCCAGAAACTGGTTGCTCTGATGCAAAGATGTTGATAGCAGCCACTTCCTAGCGGTGTTTAGTAGGTAAAATATGAATCCCCCCTCACATGAATCATCACTAGGAAGAGGCAGCCATCAGAGTGCTCATGCTGGGTTGGACATTGCTTTGTCCATGCTATACCAATGGCAAACCTGTACACTTCGTTTGCATACAGGTTTTTACAGATTCAGACCTTGGCCATGGTATATAATGATAAAAGGCTGCACTGTAAAAATTGGGAAGCCAGGAAGCTGTCTTATACCAAGTCAAACTATTTATCCAGAGACCTGAGTATTATCTAAAGTGCAGGGGTGCAGAACTTCAGGCCTGGGGGCCGAACTTGGGTCCCCAGAAAGACATGTTCCCTTTCCCTGGCCCAAGCCCTGACCACAAATCATTTGGTGGTATTGCAGCTTTTGTGCCATTTCCCCCCATTCTAAGAGTCTGAAATGGCTCTCCTAAGGCTTAGTTATGGGCAGTAAGAACTTTAAGCTAAAACATGCTGGTATCCTTTGAATTTTGCTCCAACCCCTTCAGCCTCACCCACCACTGGAATGCAGTCACTGGGAGCTTCTACAAAACAGAATTCAGCCCTTAGGCTGAAAGAGGTTGGCCTATGTACTATTTTCCAGTGACCGACCCATGTTCAACTGCAGTTCAGATGGAACTTTTCTTCACTGGAGCTTTCAAAGTTCTCAATACATAGTTTGTATTCCCTTCTCCTACCTTTAAGCCATTTTATAAGTATTTTACTATACCTACCCTGCCCTACAATATCTCCTGTACTTAATTTTCTCTTTCATTTTTCCTTTATAATGCGAATTATCTGGTCTATTATGTTAAGTTGGGTATGCAGGCACTTGCCCTTCTAGGCCTCATTTCCCTTCTTGACCTACAATTACTGGATTCTATAAATAATTCAGTATGTCAGAAACCACAGCATAAACCTTGTGTATTTTGAATCTTTGAATATCTTCAGACATATTACTTCAGTTGGAATAATCTTTGCCTCATTGATAGCACAGCTATTACTAACAGGAAGCACTGCTGTTTTCTAATTAATTTATTTATTATATCTTGCCTTTCCTCCAAGGAGCACAAGGCTGTGGAAATAGCTTTCCCCCCTTCTTCTTTATCCTCATTGCAGCCCTGTGAGGTAGGTTGCTGAAAATTGTGGGTTCAAAGGAATTGTTTAGCAGGGATGGTGACTCGGACTCCAGGACTCGACTCGTGAGTCGGACTGAGTCCCCCCTATGACTCGAGTCAGACTCGAGTCCCAATATTTTTAATGGGACTCGAGACTCGACTCGGGACTCGAGACCAAGGACTCGTGTTCCTCAAATGCAACATGGATAGGTTTCAGGAAGTACAGCAAGTTTATTTTTTAAAATCATTTTCCTAAAATGCAACCTTTCAGGCATTTCAGGTTTGGCTGCCTCTGCCTGCCTGTTTGGGGTTCCCTGCCTCCTCTGTCTGCCTGGTGTCTTCTTAACCAGTTCCACAGTTTGAATTGTCCAAGACAAACGCCTCTGCCTGCCTGCTTTGGGGTTCCCTGTCTCCTCTGCCTGTCTGGTTATTTTGGGTTTGTCTACCTGGTCTGTTCTTGCCAAAATCAGTTGCAGAGTTTTGAAATAAAAAGAATTTATTTAAGCCACACATCTGAAGTAGCCTTATTTTGTTGGGAAAACCCGCCACTGATTTTAATAGGGACTCGTGGAGTCAGCTTTGGGAGTGACTCGGGACTCGTGAGTCACCATTTTGGACCAAGGATTCGGACTCGAGACTCGGGTCCAAAGACTCGTGACTCGGGTCCAAAGACTCATGACTCGAGACCAAGGACTCTTCAACATCCCTGTTGTTTAGTGTGTTCAGGCTAAGATTCCACCTCTGCCCTGTACGCAGTCTTTTGGGCAGGTTACTTCTCCCTTGCCATGCCTCCCATGGCAGCCATTTTGTGGTGGTACCCAGGACAGTTTCTCAAATTGCCAAATGTGCCCACAGCCCAAAAAGGTTGCCTAGCCCTGCTCTAACCACTACACCAGACTGGATCTTTTCTTGCCAAGTAAACAATGTTAAATGGTGTGACAAAGTAATGCATTCAGGTCCCTCAGCTAAAACTGAAGCTCACAAGGCTGTGGATTAACTTTAAAAAAAAAAAAAAAAATCAACCATGTGAAGAAGCTGCCAAAACAAATGATTAATCTTAGGGACACTTTAGCCATATCTCCAGGAATGCCTTTTAACTCCTTAATATCTACTTCTATTTACACTGGTTTCACGACACCTTTTCAATGATAAACATAAAGGATTCCTAATACAGCTTGGAGTAAGTTCCGTACACACGTAGCTTAATAAGCAGAATGATATACTCAAGACATACATGGTAGAGGTGCTTTTTTAGGTCTACTTATTGCTATTTCTCTCCACGTGTCTCCATCATCTCTGTCTCCAGATAGCCAGCAGCTGACAGGGAAACATATTTCTTGCTCTGATGGTGAGTTCATTCTTTGAAGTCTAATTTCATTGATGTACCAACTAGGATCTGATCCACTGTTGTCATGGCCAATCCGGATTTTATACAGCTCTCCAACATCTTTTAGATTAATCTGCAAAATATTAAAATTGATGGGAAAAGCTTGTATTATAGTTCACTCGCCATTCAAATAACCCCCACATTGACAGGCATTGCCAAAGAAGTGCACCAATACTTACTGCCAAAGCTCTACAATGTTATCTATTTATTTATGTATTTGCTAATTTGTCAAATTAGGATTACCCAATGAAGCAGACTAACAACAGTAGGTTCAAGTCTGATGAAAGGATATACTTCACATTAAACATAATCAACTAATGGAATTCTCTCCACCACAAGATGGGGTGATAGCCATTAGGAGTCTATTAACAGTTACTGATCATGGTAGTTAAACTCAAAGTGTTGAGGCATAATACTTCTGTCTGCCAGATGCTGGGATACACAACAAGGGAAAACTCTCTTGTCATGCTCTAATTGTGAGTGCCCAGGAGCACCTGGCTGGCTGCTGTTCAAAATAGAATGTTGGACTTGATTGACTATGGTCTGATATGGCAAAATAATTCTTATGTGTTAGTAGGTAGGTAGCATTATTCCCTGCCTGGCTTGTATACAGAGATGGAGGTGAAAGAAGAAGCATCAGTAGCTCTGGTTCTGCTAGATCTGGTTCCAGTGGTGGCATAGGTGACAGCTCCTATCCATAGCTCCTGTTCCACTCCACAGTCTTTTAGGGTGCAATCCTGTGCATATTTAGATAGGGGAAAAGTCCTACAGCTCCCATGGCTGGCTGAGGAATGCTGGGAGCTGGAGGACTTTTTTCTAAGTATGCATAGGATTGTGACCTTAGTCATCTTGCAAAGTCCCATATAATGGGCCCCACAACCATGTTGGAAGTCCTCAACAAGTGGGTGGATGCGGAGTATTGTGGAAAGCTAACATCTGCTTTTTTATATAAAAAGGCAGCACATTTGCCCCACTAAGTGGGCAAATTTCAAGATGAAAAACTGCCTTAACTATGCAATCCTATATATGTCTGCTCAAAAAAAGTTTCACTGAATTCAATGGGGCTTACTCATTGTAAGTAGGTATAGGATTCACGCTTAAATTTCACTGCATCCTTAAAATTCTTTACAAAACAGGGGCCCCTATTTTATTCATGGCAGATACTAGTGAATTTGCTAATTGGATAAGAACCCACATACACAGCATCTTTACACTTATGATTCATTTTAATCTTCACTGTTTCTATAAATGCTGAAATGTTGAAGCAGTACATTTAAACAGAAGAACACAAGCATCGTGTCATGCAGAATCCAGCAAAACAGATATAAGAGCCCCTTCTGTCTTGGACTGTGGAATGGATGGAGTATGTTAAGCAATGTTGAAGGCAGTAACCTTCAGAAGCAGAGTTAAACATGTATTTCATCTCCACTGAGGAGGGAGACAAAGAGTGAAAGTGAAAACACAAGGAATGCACAGCGGGGGGGGGGGGGGATCAGACATTCTTGCTAAATTAAAGACTCAGTTCTAAAATATGTTTGGATAGCCAGATAGGTGAAATATTAGCCCTACTAAAAGTTTGGACGCTGCATTTTGTCTTCTGAAGGCATTGCCTGGGTGGTAGCAGAATTATGCTTTTATGATTCACTCACTGCAAAAGAAAGCAATCGAGGCATTGCCCAAAGAATCATGGAGAGAGATCTGGAGCTCATCTACTTCCACCCTGTGCCTCAAGGCAATCATTGAAATATTAACTCTCTACAGAATAAACCATAGCAAATTATACCAGATGTGCCTGCAGGCAAGGAACGGTCTGTAAAATCGTCAGACAGACATAAATGCATTCAATTTTGAACAGTACACTGGGGTCCTTTAACAGAGCTGTTACAAGATGTAGTAATGGCCACCAACTTGGATGGCTTTAACAGGTGATTAGACAAATTCATGGAGGATAAGGCTATCAATGGCTACTACTTGTGATGGCTATATAATACCTCTAGAATTAAAGGCAGCAAGCATCTCAATACCAGCTGCTGGGAAACACCAGCGGGAGGGTACTGTTGTGTTCATGTCCTGCTGTGGCTTCTCATAGGCATCTTGCTGGCTGTTGTGAGAACAGAATGCTTGGCTAGATAGGCCATTGGTCTGATCCAGCACAGTTCTTCTTAAGCTCTTAGAGGCAGCTAATGCTGGACCAGTTCTTAGATTCAGAAGCAGGGCTAGCACTACCATTAGGCAGAATGAGGAAGTCACCTCATGCAGCAGATGTTGGGAAGCAGGGAGTGGTGGTGTGGAGTTCAAAGATAAAGTTGTGTGTGCCACACAGCCTGCCCTGTGCCTCCTAAGCTAGCCTGCTGACGCCAAGTGCGGGGGAAGATGCTATCCTGTCACCAGTGTGCTTCATGGGGGTAGATGCCTCTACCAGAAAGGTCATGCTCCTAGTAGCCACATGCCTTACCACTAGGGAGGTGTGCAGAATCCGATAGGGGGGGTGAAAATCCGATGGATTTTCACAATTCGGGCCCCCAGATTCCGGTTTGCCAGCCCTGCACTGGCGCCGACTCGCCATGGTGCGAGTCGAGCCGGCTCATGAACTTCCGTCTCTAAGACGGGCTGTGATTTGCACATTTAAAAAATGCTAAGGAAATTTGTGTAAATTTATGCAATTTGCACAAATCAGCACCCAAAAAGCACATGGATCTAGCACCCTTTGTGTAAAATCAGCCGATTTGCACAAATCAGCGCACAAAAAGCATGTGGTCCTCATGCGACTTGCACAAATCAGCTGATTTTATGCAAAGCGCACTAGATCCTCGTGCTTTTCGGGGGCCAATTTGCTCAAAAAGTGCAAAATGCCACGATTCGTGCAAATTTCCTTAGCATTGAAAAAAAATGTGCAAACTGCAGCCAGACTTAGAGATGGAAGTCTGCAGAACCCACCCCCCCAACTCGGACTGCTTCTGATCATCAGATCAGGAGTGGGCAGGAATTCCATTGAGCTCAAGCGTCAGCACATCCCTACGCCACCAACAGCTGAAGAATTTGGAGCAGGGCCTCTTATATTGACTGGAACATTTGAGGAAGAATATAGAGAATAAAGCGGTCCTGCTACTTCCATGCTGCTGCTGCCGCCACTGTACCATCTGCTACATCTTTGCTCCATCACTTTCCACGCCTGCTCCTACTCACACTCCAGATTTTAGTGGCCATGCAACAATAATTTCTGGTGGCCATAATCAAAACACTATACAGCAGGGAGGTCTAACTAATGTCACCAGCACCACCAGATTGAAAGTAATAGATGTGGCTTCCAGTAATGATCAAATACTCCCAAGACATCTTGTTAAAGAGAGAAAAAGAGAAAACACAGTTTATGGGAGAAGTTCAATTTGTTCTCAAATTAAAAAGAGACTTAATATTTGTTCCAAATTTATAAATAATCGCAGCACATTTCTTTGCCAAGAAATCCATGTGTATTTTCTCCTGGAAATTCAGCCAGACATTTTAGTGGCAAGCCAGTGAGTTCTGAAATGACATACAAAACTGTATTGCTTAATCCATGTATTGCTGCAGTTTGGGATTGGAAGAAGGCATCTTACTGATTGATCAGTTATCACGCCAGTGTCTCGGCAGTAGGGACTTAGTGAAATGCAGTTGTTTGCCAGCTAGAATACTGTCAGACATGTGTCAGCTTGCATGATATGATGCAGGTAAAAAAGCTCTCCCAATCACATTGCACTGCTACTTTTCTTTCCCCGTGTTCATAAGAACGGTATATTGAATCTATTTATGCTACTGTTGGTTTTGGATTTTCCCAATGATCAATACAGCTACCTGCAATTCTTGTCTTAATTTTCACTGTTGATCTGTTGATTATTGTTGTCTTCCTATGGCACGAGGGAAATGCAAAGCAGCATGTACAAATTCCTCAGCCACTTCATTACTTTATTAAGGTAACTGCCAAACACCCTCAAGAATTTCACTTAAATTCCCATCCCCTTCCACTATTTTCAAGGGATATTTCTTTCCACCACCCGCCCCCTCACCCCAGCAACTGACTGAAGAAAATTCTGCCTTAATTTTTGACACAGCGCTATATGTAACCAATTGGGGGGGGAAACTTTCATTTTCTTATTCTGCTTTCCTGCTGAGCTCTCCCTGTGTTACTCTGCCAGCATAAATGGCTGGGGCATGCTGGGAGTTGTAGTAATCTTTTCTGTCTAATCATCATCATCATCATCATCATCATCATCATCATCATCATCATCATCATCATCATCATCATTATTATCATCATTGCCCATCTGGCCAGCAAACTGGCCACCCTGGGCGATGTACATAAGATAAAAACAGGATAAAATACATTTAAAACAGTATAAAATTTTAAAATCTTAGCCCACCCCATATTCCTGCCTGAACAGCCAAGTTTTTAGTGAGTTTTGGAAGCTCAGCAGAAGGGGGGGGGCATAGCGGAGGTCACTCGGGAGAGAGTTCCACAGTACGGGGGCTGCCACAGAAAAGGGCCCTCTTCCTAGTCCCCACCAGTCTAGCTGCTCTGGCTGAAGGGACAAGGAGAAAGCCGTCTGTGGCAGATCTTGTTGAGCGGCCTACTTGGTGTTGCTGGAGACGCTCCTTGAGATAGAGTGGACCGGAGCCATATAGGGTTTTAAAGGTCAAAACCAACACCTTGAATTCGGCTTGGCAAGCAACTGGTAGCCAGTGCAGCTCCTTGAGCACTGGCGTGATGTGATCCCACCGGCGGCTGCCTTTAACCAGGCGAGCCACCGCGTTCTGTACCAGCTGTAGCTTCCGAACCATCTTCAAGGGTAACCCCACGTAGAGCACATTACAGTAGTCTAGGCGAGAGGAGACCAAGGCATGAACCACTGATGCATAAGATTGCGCCCTAATTCAGTCTGTTGCCTTTGCAGAGGAAGTTTCTGCTTCTCAGCAGAGCGCTGACAACAACGGGTTTCTCTGTTCACTCATTCATGGGGAAAAAACACAACTGGGCAGAGTGGGTTGGAGTAGTTCGAGCTCACCAGTTCTCACTGAAACCTCTATAGGCAGCATTATTCGAGTCCAGCCACCTATGGAACTTCCAGAAGGCCCTAGAGTTGCTTCTTTCACTGCTCTCTCAGCAGTGTTTATGCCTCTTCTCTAGGTGACAGAGGTGAAAATATCTCCCCCTGGCTCTGCTGGGGGAAGAGTGAGCATTCCCCTGATCTGTGTCCCTGCATACAAACACTGCCAGGAATACACAATATCTGAACACAGATTTGATTTCCTGCTTTAATTAGGAACATTACAAATTTCTCTTTTCTGTATAATATTTCAGTGACCCTCCTCTCTGTCATCTTTATGGGCTCCAGTCTGCATGTCATAAAGTTGGTTTCAGATTCCCATTCAGCAGGCACTCACATTTTAGGAAATTATTCTTACACATTGGGAAATATTCTTCTTTACCCTCAAGGCTTCTGCTTATTCTGCTAATATAAATGGTAAGTAGGAGTATTTATATGAGACTTCCATCTGTCAATACAGAATAGCCTGGGTGTTAAAAACACACACACAAAGAAAAGCCCAAACTTAGTCCAATATAACCTAGCATCTACGGTCATCTGTTGTGAATCCTTAACTTATCTAAGATTCCAAAAGTATTGAAAAGCAGGTATCATTTCAGCATCCTCTGACAGAGCTTTGTAAAACACTTCATTCTTTATCTTCAATTCACCTGCTATTCCAGTTCCAAAACTATCTTAAACACAGATTGCCAACTGTGCTGATATGTGCCAAGTTATGTGATGTGTTCTGAAGGGGCAGACAGCTTAAACCTATACAGCCACTGCTTATGCAAGACATTCTGTCAGTATGTACTAACCTTAAGAACATTACTGTCAGCAGAGTACTGTGATGAGAGGCATCCCTTCTGTCTTCTTATATTTTACTCCACTATTGCAAGCAATAAGTGTACCTACCTATCCATCACTGTCAATGTTTCTTACATCTCAGAAAGAAAGTATTAACAACATATCAACAACACATGGAAGGGGGTAGAATTCCCTTCCATTTCCCCCCTCTCTAGTTCTCAAACCAGAACATCCAAATTCTATTATCAAAATAAACTAATCATACTTAGTATGTTACTGTATATACCTTTTGCACATTTAAGCATAAAATGGAAAGAAAAAGAAATGAAGGGGATATATGGAGCTCTGGGCTCATAAAGCCAGAAAACAGCAAGGTGATGATACATTCAAAAGTGGACACACTTTCCGCCCATGTTGATCCACCTCAAATAACCACAATATTCTGTTTTGCAATTACTAACACAGATCCAAATTCCCAGATTTTTGAACAGGGATCAGAGAACTGAAGATATGAAACGCCTTGCCATTCAAATCAGCAAAGAAACCAGCTTTTCTTGACTGACCTTCACCAGCAATGGGTCCAATTCATGTGGTGATACAGTATCAAGGATAGCATCATTCACACGGAAGAAATGTAGCTCAGTGATAAAGCACATGTTTTGCATGCAGAAGGCCCCACGTTCAGCCTCCAGCATCTCCAGATAGGAAAGACCTCAGCATGAAATCCTGGAGAGCTGTTTATGAAAACTTTATGCTACAAGGAAAGTGTAAGTCTCTAAAGTGCCACAGCCCTGAGTATTGGGTTGGTAATGAGGAGATACTGGTTTGGGTCAGCAGCCAGTAATTTTCAATTAGGCTTACTTCTGAGTAGACATGCATAGGATTGCACTATAAATGGACCATGAGCCACTAAATGGTACTAAAAAAAAACCAGACCACGAACCACTTCTGACTTTAATTCTTGGCTTTGACTTTCTGGGAGCTAGGATGATGGATAGTGGTGTCCTCAGTGGCTCATTGCCTGCTGTAAATTTAGAGCTTTAGTTTTGGTTGTCATGGTCAAAACTTTGGGTGACAGGGCTGGCATCAAAGGCAGGCATGTCGGACACCTGCCAATGATCCACACCCTAGCAGGGGGCCCACTGACAAGAGCTCCCTGGACTTGCTCTTCCCCTTCACCATTGTGACCTCTTGTTCACCTGCCACTCGCAGTCGCACTGGCCCAGACAATGGTGGTGGTGAGAAGGAGGAACAGTACATGCCACTGCCTACTTGCTCACTGGCTCTCTGCCTGTCAAGCAAACAAGTGTAGCAATCATGAGAAAGACAATGAGGAGCAATAGCAGCTGGTGAGAATGGTGGTGAGAAGCTAGACTCACGGGGGTGGGGGCCCATTGAGGGTGTCTTGCCCAAGGGCCTTCAAAAACCTGGAGCCGGTACTGATGGGTGAGTCTTGGGAAAGGATACCTTTACTGCTTGCTGCAGGCTCCAGGACTAGTGGCTGAAATAGACACTTCAGCCCAGACTCACTCCTGACAGGCTGCAACCTCAAAACATCCGTGGATTTAAAACAGCCAAACCATGTGCAGGACTGCAGTATTTGCCTTATGGCATGTAAATAATAGCAATGTGTGTGTGTACTGCTGCATCAAGGAGCGGGAAGTAGATATCCAATATTGGCTTACAATCTTCCTAGACTGAATCATCTACTTGAATGCTAATCTTAGTAATGTACTGTTAAGTTGATTACTGCCATAAATACACAATTACTCTATCCTCTCAGGGATGCTGCATGCCATATCAATAAACAATTCAGAAAATGAAATGCAGAATTGAAATCATTACAATGAAATGGTTATATCTGTCACTTATTCACCTTGGAGTAAACCTGCTTTGAATAACTTGCGTAAGTAAATTCTTCATTATTTATATGAAGTCATATTGTACCTTGAATGTATCTGCGCTGCTGGGATTAAACAGCTGGCGCTTCCCAGATCCCAGTATAAGAGGACCCGAAGCCTTGTTTTCTCCATAAACATAAAGGGACACGGTTGCTGTTGTGCCAGCTGTTTCAAAAGCTCCAGTGACTACAGTGATTTTCCAATCTTCTCCTGCAGGTAAAAACAAAATGAAAATGAGTGCCACTGACAGAGCAGTTTTATCTCAGTAACTACTGTGTGCCCAAAGAGTCGTGTGGTACCGGCTTTATTGCAAACAATGCATCACTGAGCCTAGGGAACAGTAACAATTGTGCACTTAAAAAGGGAAGTTGGTGCTCAGAGAAGTAATGGATAAATGGGGAAATGTTGGAGACTGAGGTTATGTTTAGATAGGAATCAGTATTTACGGTCAAATTGAGCCTAGTTTCTATTAGATTCTAGAGCGAGGGTGCACACCCTTTTTGGCCCCAAGGGTGCCCATGTGATGCTGGCTTGGCAGCTGCACACACATGTGCACAGACAGACACACACATCCCAGTGGTCTTGATACAGATCACGCTCCCCCCCCACTCCTGGCAGCACAACCCCCTCCCGCAAAGATCCTCATATATATGGCTCTTTCCTCACTAGAAAGAGCAATTTGCATTGCTGGTAGGAATGGTACAATTGGCAGGGAATCAGCGATCAGAACACCTGGGGAGCTGCAGCAGTTAGACTCATGCACCTTCAAATTCATATCATGGTGCAATCCTATGTGCCCTTACTGGGAAGTAATTCCCATTGGCTAAAGAGGACTTATTTCTCATTAAGCATACATAGGACTGGACTATTAGTGTATGTTTCTAGAAATCCAGAACACTTTTAAAAAATGGCATTGTGAATTAACAGAACTATCTTATACTTTTGTGTATACAGTAATACCTTGGATTGCAAGTAACTTGGTCTGAGAGCGTTTTGCAAGACAAGCAAATTTTTTAAATTTTTTTTGACTTGATAAATGAGCAAGGTCTTGCAAGACGTAGGGATGTAACCACTCACCTCGAAAGGGCGTAGCGGGCTGAAATCGGCCCCGCTCACACCCGCCAGAGACTCGCTTTGATATAAGAGTATTTTGGATTACAAGCATGGTTCTGGAATGAATTATGCTTGCAATCCAAGGTATTACTGTAGTTTGGATTTCATAGATTTCATAGATCATAGAGTTTATCGAGTCAAACCCCCATGCTCAATGCAGGAAACTAGAGGAGGGGTCTCCCATGCAAGTAATAACCAGGCTTGACCCAGCTTAGCTTTCCACGCTCAGGCAAGCTGAGCCAGCATAAGCCACAGGATGTTATAGGATTAATTTCTTTTCTGTGTGTGCTAAACCAAAAGGTCAAATGTTCAGGAAGCCAAAGACCTGTTGCCATCAGGTCTGCAAAACAAATGAGAACAGGAGGCTCAGCATACAGCTAACAAGATAAGGAGCTGGCAAAAAGGGGTTCATTTTTATTGAGGTGCCAAAATGTCTCAACAGAAAGAAATGTATGTTTGAAGTTTGCAAGAAGCAAAGTGTGTGTGTGTGTGTGTGTATGTTTTATATATATATATATATATATATATATATAAGTTTAGATAGATAGATAGATAGATAGATAGATATAGATATAGATATATAGATATAATGTATATGCAAGGAGGTTGAAAGGATAGGGACTCAACTTAGGATAAAGGTGAGCCCTGCTGGTTGGTTAGAGTGACAAGAGCACAGACTAGCTTTATTAAATAAAAACCTGAGGCAAAAAAGAGAGTTTTAGAGAAGAGGTTGGTAGGCTGGAAGGAGAGAAGAAATAAGATCAAGGAAGAAAGTTGCTTGGGAAAACTGAGAACTCTGACAGTAAGATACTGCTGGGAAGAACTTGGATAAAATAGGGACAGTCTAGTTAGGATTAGCTTGATGTACTTAACCCTGGTTATTTTCTTAACCTTTTGTTCTTATGGTTTTATTTTTGTGTGTGTGTGTGCTGTAACTATTAAATAAAACTACTATTTTTCCTAATAATAATACTTTTTCAGTAAACTTTAAAAAAATTGTTGTTAAACTTTATAGTTTCTTTTACTGCTGGATTACCACCCCACACCTAGGAGCCAAACTGCACACTACCTAAAAGTATTTACAAGAGACCCAGATGATTTTAAGGCTGTTTGGTGGAGGCAGCTGGGAAAATAAAGATTTCCACCTGTTGGCAGCAGAAAGGTCATAGGAAGGGAAGGGCAAACAGGAGTGTGGCACTGTATCTGGTATGGTCTCTCTTACACAGGGGCCAGGGCATTGCTGATCCTGTGACAGACGTGCAATTTCATGTGTATTAGAAAACCTTTGTTGGTGCTTATCTTGGGTTCTTTCAAAATCTAGATTGGAAATCTCATATTGGTTTGTGGTTTTAAATTGTGAGCTCCCCTCAAGGCCTATTGTGGGCTGAAAGATGGGTTATAGTGTGTGTGTGTGTGTGTGTGTTTCTGGTTAACTTTAATATCATTGTATTTATTTATTGGTCATGTTGTTCTTTCTCTACCTGACATCTGTGCGCAGGGGTGGGGGGATGTACAATATGCATGGTTTTATACATTTATCTTGCCTATGTATACTGTTTTAATATACCATTATGATATCAGATTTGTATGTAGCCAATGTTTAATTATTGTATTGTTGATGTAATGGTGTTATGTATGTTATATGTTCTGTTTTATCTGATACTGTTTTATTATTGGGTGCTGGTCGTTGACCGTAATAAATATATTCATTCATTCATTACCACCAGACAAAGTTGAGATTAGAATGGGAAATTACTGATAAAAGGGTTTTGCTTTAAATAATGGACATTATTTGAAATTCACTCAAAAAAGAATAATTAATACCCAAACACCCACAATCCAGCAAGAGATCTCTATGCATAAGTAGGTTTCTATGCATGTTGCTGAATGTGGATCTGCATTTTGATTCTCATCCAAATCCTATTGAATTGGCTGGATACATATTTTGATGTGAATACATCCATGGCTGGGATCACTAGTTGTGTTGCATATGATTAGTTGCTTGAGACTACAGTTGGATTGAGGCCAACATTTCTAAGTAACCCTCTGTGTGCTCAAATGTATCCTTTAATTTGCAATATGTAAATTACATCCAAAAAGCAGGAATCATGTTCAATTCCCTCACTTTGGAGGATTTTCTGCCTATATGTGCAGTAGCCTCCATTTAGCAATTACAATTCAGTCTGCAAAGAGCAAACACAATTAATAAAATACCAACCCACAGACTTCTTAGGAATAAATGTCACAGTGTGTACTTCAGCTATATTAATAGAGGGGAAACCTTGTGCTTGCTAATTGCTGAACAAAGATGTGGGTCTAGAATCACAGACTCTCTTCTCACCCAGTGTTTGCTTTCCCTTAGAGGGGGCTGGGTGGTAAGTTTGAGCTCCCAGGTCCCACAAAGGTAGGCAATCTGGCAGTGATGCATTGGTAGACCATTCAGTCTTTCAACTGAGCTGTATTGTCTTATGTTTACTCTCTTTGTAAGCCATTTTGAGATTTGGAAAGGCGGTCCAGAAATATTTTAAATGGTTGGACAATGTCCCTTCTGTTAGAAGGTTTACTCGTGCATGCTATCTGGAAGGGACTGTGAGGATACAACAATGACCTTTGGCATAAGCCAGCTGGGCACCTTGAGTTTTCCCCTGCCCTAAAGCTGATCCTCTCAGGCAGGGAAGCTCACCTCATCCTTAGACCTCTGGACTGGAGTCTCAGCTGTCTTGGAGGTAGCTACCTCCTGGGTGTTTCCTCCCCATGTATTCTCTCTCCTGTCCTCTCACCACTTTCCTGGCCTCTTCCTCAACCTTCCTTTTATCCCTTGCCACTGAAGGAGTAGGGTGAAGTCAAACATCCACCAGGCTGGCACTCCTGGCTCTCAGCACAAATAAATACATGCATCTACATGTTACAGCAGGGATGGATCACTTGCCCCCGGGAGGCTACATTCTGCAAAGTAATGTGTACTTCACTTGTAAATGTATGCTCCTGAAGATCCAGAAAATGTACAGTACATGGGTACATGAGAGCAGAGATGCTGCCAGGTTTGTGATTCTGGACTTATGAACTCTGGTGGCTTGTAATGCTTGCCTTCAATACAAGAGTCTAGCAAGCATTATGGTCCCAAGTTCTTCTTGGCCAAGATCTTAATCTGAGCCAGAGAGAAATGCTTCATTTCCCTCCCTCGGCAAACACCATGCAACTTGTTGCTGTTCCAGCAACAGGGGGATGGGGAGGCGCTGTCAATTCTCCCCTCATCCCTGGTGTATGAAATGGTGATGAAGCTGCTTTTCACTATAAGATGCTCTGGGAAAACAATATTTCACAGGAGTTGTAGGACCCATTGCTGCTCTAGCAATATTTTAGAGGAGGGATGGAGAGATGGTGGGACAGAAACTTCCCGGAGGCTCCACCCCTTCCTCCATTTTCATTGGAGCAACTTTCAGAGCAGGGGGGGGGGAATGAGAGAGACACAGTAGCTACTGCCTCTAAGACCCAGTACCCACCAGGGAAGGTTTGGGAGATTGTGGGATTTGGGCCTCTGGGGGCTCATGAGTGTTTTAGGGCCTGCTGTTGGGGAAGGTCGGGCAATTATTAGCAAATTTAGAAGAATGGAATAAGAGACCTTCCCCCTTTGAGAGTTATCAACTTTGGCTTCTAATTTTCAGGCCCAATCAGATTTATTGGGGGAGTTCACCGATGATGGCCAGCAACTTGGATGGCTTTAAATGGGGATTGGACAGATTCATGGAAGAGAAGACTATCAATGGCTACTAGTCATGATAGCTATATATTGCATCCAGTATCAGATACGGTATGCTTCTGTATACCAGTTGCTGGGGAACACAAGCAGAAGGGTGCTATATTGCACTCATGTCCTGCTTGTGGGCTTCCCAGTATGGCTCTTCTTATGTTCTATCTACATGAGAGGCAGGATGTGTTGATATATGTAAAATCAAGATGCAAAGGCTGTAATGTCAACTACTTACTGGTGTATGTTAAGCAACAATCACAGATCATGACAAGCACAATCTTTATTAAAGGAAGCAGTTCTCATGTCTGTTGCAACTCATAAACAACCAAGTGGTGAGTGTCACAGTACTTCTGCATGCTTGTGTGTGTGTGTGTGTGCGCGCGCGCGTGCGTGCGTGCGTGCGTGCGTGCATGTGTGCGTGTCTCTGTGTGAATGAGTACATCTGAGGCAGAAAATTCAAGTATGCAGCTTGTTTATATCTGTACAGTGGAGAGTAGCATGAGGTGCAAAAGGACAAAGTTTACACTAGTGTATACTTGACCAGGGCCTGCTGCCTTGTTTAAAACAGGCAATAAGATCCATTAAAAAAAGGTAACTCCTTGCCCAGAAAAGTACAGTCTTTTCTGAAAAAGACTTACAAATAATTAGGACAAAGCTAGTTCTTTAAAGTAATATTTACAAATCTATGCAGAAGTTTACATAAGTAAGCTGTCATTTTGAATACGCTTTTTGTGCAATATTCAGATTCAAATATTATAATTAGCTATTTATCAGTCAGGCTCCACTTGAATCAAAGGTACTTGAATGGAATAGTACATTAGGCATAGACATTTTCAAAATGTTCTCTTGACTATTTCTTAAATATTATTCAATTTAGGATCAGTGCAGGAGTAAAACTTCATTAGCCATGGTTAAATGATCCAGAATGGATTTCACACATTCCCTCCCCTTTCACATTCAAATTCTTCCCACCATCTGACGCTCTTGACTATGGTCAACCTTACTCACTACTTGTTCATCACTTGTGTGGGGTTTCTTGCCTCCCCAGTCTGCTGCCTGGCACCATTCCCCCGCTCCCCAGCTGCCTGGTAATGAGATCCTAGCCAATCTGGGATCATGACACGACTGCAACAATATTGCAATGCCAGAGTAAAGGTAGGAAGCATTGTCATTATTCTGAATTGGCTTTGTAGTGAGTCACATAACCAATCAGATTTGGATACATGATGACATCAAGGAACTAATTCAGAGTGGGGCCAGGAAGCACTGCCCTCTTTCTTAATGGGGGTTGCTGAGGAAATGGCATTATGAATTCTTTCACCCCTCTTTGCAATCCCACTCTTCTGAAAAGGTGAGACTTTTAAAAGAGGGCAAAATGTTCACAGAAAGCCCATTTCAGTTTAGCCCCAGTATTGATTAAAAGATAGAAAGGAGCAGCGGAATTTACCATTTTCTTCCTCTTGCATTTTCGACTGATGGTTTATTTGCATTTCTGCCAAAAATAAAACAGCAGTGTCGTTAATAATAGAGTTGTCAGGTTACAATGAAAAGTGGAAGGAGGTACTTATATCATATTAACTCTTCTGCTCCTGCAGAAGAAAATGTTTTTCTTTCACAAACCAGTATTGTACTGTGGAAGCACCTAAATGCAGGTCACTTTACATTGTGCATTGCATAAATGCTCTGCCCAATCCCAAACTCACAGCAGTGCAGAGGATCTGGAGCTATGAGTCAAGGAAAACCAGCACCATTATGCCTGCATTGGGGCCTGGTCACTAGCTGAATAATAAGTAGGTACTCCTGTGCCAATGTCTGCCTTCTACCATTGCCACAGCAGAACTATGCCAAGCAACGGCACATGCAGTGTTCTACAGGGATGAGGAGGAGGTAGGAAGACCAGGATGGCTGATATAAGCGCACACTTACCATTCCAAGTAGGAAGGCCAGAGATGAAGGGGGCATTATATTGTGTTTTACCTGCCATAACACAAATCAGCTCTTCTACAGCTGCAGATAAGAGAGTAACTACTTGTTACAAAGGGTTCCAACAGAGGGTTCCTCTGAGCAGTATCCATCAGGGCACAACCACTAACGTAAATTATGTTGTGCTAATGTAAATTATCCTGATTTCCCTAGGAAATAAGTGTGCCAGCTAACTCTATTGGCATTGTGCTAGAGTAGTTTATGTTAGTGCCCCTTAATTTACATTAATGGTTGCACCCCATTGGATGCTGCCTTGTGTTTCCCTTTTCCTTAATGCTAACGCAGGGGTAGAGGGCACCGGCAAGGAAAAAAAATCACAACGTAGGAAGGAGTTACTAAACCCATCCCCCTCACACACAGACACACGTACTCACTGTGCTGGTTTCACATGATCAAACAGCCCACTGTGGCTTATTTAAAGCCATGGTGGTTTGCGGTGTGGGTGGGCAGCCATTTTGAATATTCAAGCTGCAGCTGCAGAACCCATGGCCTGTTTTAATGTGCAGTTCTACAAAAGTGAATGTATATAATCAGATTGTCCATGCAACTTGGTTTGTTGTGCAAATAATGCAAATTGATTTATAATGTAATCCTGTGCATGTTTACCCAGAAGTAAATCCCACTGTCTTCAATGGGTTTTATTCCCTCCTGTTTAGGATTACAGCTTCAATTGTCAAATTCTAACCATTTCCTTTACCTTGAAGGAAGAGCTCTATTTCCGAATGAATTATGCCTTGGGACATAAATGGCAACCATCTGAGAATAAGGGAAGAGGAAGAATGTATGAAAGAGAGAAGAAAATGGAATCAGTTTTGTTATTTCTATTTATATATATCATAAGTCTAACTGGGATAATCTCTCAAAGTGAACATGTTGCACAGGATGGAAAGTGTTCCATAAGTCTTATAGAGCTTTAAACACATGATAATGAAATATTTCCACTTAAAACACATGAAAGTATCATGGTACTGCCCTTAATTTACAGAGACCTTGGGCAATCTTACAGTAAGGCTCTTTGAGCTACAGAATATTCTACCTTTAATGTTGTTCAAAGCAGTACTAATTTTTCTGATTGCATATATAATGGTTTTGCTAAATTTGAGCATAGTTGAAATTAGCATAGCCAAATAAGTCACAAACACTAAAAAGTGGCCATCTCAGGCAATTTCCAGTGGGACTATGATCTGCTCCAGATGGCTCTGGAAGTCTATTTAGGTCACAATCCTATGCATGTTTGGACAGTAAAAAGTCCTACAACTCCCATGCATGCTTCAGCTAGCATGGCTGGCTGGGGCATGCTGGGATTTGTATGATTTTTTTTCTGTCTAGCCATGCATAGGATCGCACCCTTAAGCATTTCTCCTGTCCATAGATGAAAAATATAACAGCAGAAGCAAGATCCTCTACAATGGAGGACCCAAGAAGCCCGAAGAATTCTGTCTGGTCTACAGAGCCAGTCCTGCCATGCACCAGGGTGAAGTGACCTGATTCAGGTGGCACCGAAGTGGATTCAGGGGGAGATGGACCAAATAGGTGAGGGCAGGAATTAGTGTCTGAAAGGTGCAGGGGGCAGCATTTGGGCTCCTCTTTAGCAAAATGTCTTGGGCCAACACTGCTGGTCTGAAATTTTATCTCAGGCAGACAAAAGAGATATAAAGAAATGATCTGAGTAAGACAGTAAGATCCAGCAAACCTCAAGCCAGGGTTTGACTGACTATCATGTGAGGGCAAAGGCCTTATACTTCTTACACACTCTGCAGACTACACTTCAGAGTACTTTCCAGTTCCGTGCATGCCCTCAGGAACTGGAGGGTAGTAAAATGAACTGTTGATTTCTTGGACAACATTAAAATACCCATGCATCTTCGTCCTCTAAACACTAACAAGTACCTTTGGTTTGGCAGAGAACCATTCAGTAGGCAAATGACGGAACTCAGCACCTTGACAGAGATGCTTAGCTTCAAAACGGGAAAGGACCCTAGCTAATCAAATATATGAAGTGGCTGATTACTTCTGCATTAGATATCGTGAAGGAGTGATGATGATATATGCACATATTTTTCACAACAGAACTAAAAAAAAAAACCATAGGCTGCTAAAAATAAAATGAAACAAAGAAACATATAGGTGATATTCTTAGAAGTTATTTTTAGCAAAGCATTTTGGAAGTGAGAAAAATGTTGGCACATAGGTTAAGCACGAGGTGAGGGACTTTTGTTCATGATGGGGTGGCCAACTTGTGGCCCTCCAGATATTTTGGGCTACAACTCCCATCATCCCTCACCACTGGCTATGCCAGCCAAGGCAGATGGGAGTTGTAGGCCAAATGGCGGGAGAAACACAAGTCGGCCACCACTGGTCTAAGATATCAGACCCTGCTAAAAAAGAAAAATCCATCTTCTGCTGAATACAGCTGGCTGAGAAAAGGAAACAGGATGTTATTTATTAGGGGTTGGGGGAGCTTGTATTGAAAAGGGCACCGTATTTCTTCAGTATATTTTTCTACAACAAAAAGACACTTGGTGGTCTGACTGCCCTATGTTAAACTCTATGCAGTAATGGTGTTGTAGATAGCTGCTTCAAAGGTTTGAAATAAAATAACCATTCTTTCAACTGTGCCTTAAAGCTTCTCTTTTATTGAGGGTCTGGAGTTTTGTTTTGCTGACCAGTCCCTATGTACTAATTATACCAAAATGACTGCACTAAAGTGTCCCATACATGACAGTTTCTAGGTCATTTGACTCACCAGAGAACAGTAGTTATCCTGAACTCTCTTTGGCTTGATTCGCACATAACAACAACCCAGAGTACAGGTTGAATATATATTCTTGAATCGTGGGTTATTGTTGAATCATGGGTTATCGTTGTGTGCCACTCCTGCAGTATGGTTCAACTATGGGTTGTTAACCACAAGCAACCCAGGAAAAGAAGGCACAGACTTGTTGCTGGTTTGTGAACTCTGGGTTGTTTGTGGTTAGCAACCTTTAGTCAAACCATAGTGCAGGATTTGCAACAAATGCAACCCATGATTCAACAACAACCCATACTTATCCCATGCTCTGAGTTGTCGTTACATGTGAACCAGGCCTATATCTTGAGGCAGGAAGCTACCCTAATTTCACCGTAAGCCCCCCTATCAGAATAAAGGCAGAAAGCTTATAGTGTTTCAGAAACAAATAGGAAAGAATATATCTCAATACACTCCATACTAACCTAAGAAATCCTTATTGTATTAGGATACTACAGTTCATTAGCAGTCATTGCGCTTTGTTCCTTTCAGAGCACTTTGGAAAGAGGATTACTCATTATTATTAGCATTTTGAAGACTGATGAACAGAGGAACTGACTGGCATGATTCAGGTATTCAAAAAGCCCACATGATGTGTGCTGACTTGCCTCAGGTAAGGTAGTATAAAAATATGGAGCTGCCTAATAGTCAGACCACTGATTCATCTAGGCCAGTATTATCTACTTTGACCGGCAATGCCTCTCTAAGAAGGGGTGGGAAACCTGTCACTCTCCTAACATAAACTACCTAAGTAAATATTCTTCCATTTATGTTCACTACAAGGGAAATGGTAATTGTGGCATGGATTTGTTTTGTATTTTTATGGTGTGATCAACACACATCTTTATGCATTGATCTCAGAAAAAGGGTGTGTGTCAATTTTTCCTTATTCTTGATCTTATTCTTGATTTGATTAGCAATAAGATATGCAATGTGGAAATAAAGTATTCCAGAATTCTAGTTCTCACCACCCCCTTCTTTTCTTTTACAGAATATTGAATGTTGTTTGAGAGTTTTTCTACATTAGGCATTTACTGTGATCTCATCATTCCTTATTCATAGTTGCTTATAGGTTCTTTAAAAGATAGCGTGACCCCCCAATTTTGCTTCTATTTGTAAACAGCATGTTCAGTGAGGTTGTTTTAGAGAGGGGAAAATGGGGTATTATTTCTGAAAGCGAAAGAAAATGCTGTTTCCACTTGTGTAACTGCACTATTCTGTTATACCACACTGCCACCTAGTGGGAAAGCAGGAAAGGAAACATTCCTCATGCTTGGATCTCAATTCTGCAAGGAAACCAAAAATAGATGCAATGGATTAACAGCCTCGTGTAGAAAAGCCCTAAATTTGGGGGTTTGGACAGGAAAAAGTTAATGGTAGATGGCCAAATGCAAAAGAGGACAGGGTTCCTGTGTCTTTAATAGTTATACAGATGCTACACCTGCTGAAATTCCCTTTTCTACACAACTGTTAAAGTTGCAGAATACATTCTCTTTTGCATTTTGCCACCTTAGTTTATGGGGCCAGGACTACTAAAAGCTTCTTATGGGTCAAATCTGGTCAGCCAGGCTTAGCCATACCATCCTGTTAGGGAGATTGCTGGCTAAATGGCCAGTGGATGCTTTCTAAATGGCTAGGAAATACCATAGCTAAGGATGATGTAAGCTAGGTCTGTGAAAAGGAACAAAAGAAGAGACAACAACAACAAAGTGTCTTGTGGCACCCTAAAGACTAGCAAATATATTCTGGCATAAACTATAGCCCACAAAAACTTATGCCAGAATACGTTTGTTAGTCTTTAAAGTGCCACAAAACTCTATGCGGCTGTTTGCACAACATGACAGCCCACCATGGTGATTTAACCCATGGTGAGGCTGCAGCATGTGCGGGGCTCATGCGGCCTCTATTTTGAATATGCAAGGCCCACTCGGGGGTTGTCACATCATGCAAACCCAGCAAGCATGGACTATGCAAGGGTTAAACAGCCCTCACAAAACCCGCACTCGCTGGGTTTACATGACACGACAACCCCCGAGCAGGAGTTGGATGAGCAACCCAGCGCCCATGGGCGCTGTGGCTTGTCATGGGTCAAATAACCCACAACGAGCTGCAGTATGTCGTCCAAACTCAGTCTTTCTTGTATTACGGTAGTTGCAATAGACTAATATGGCTATTGGCTACCCTATGGAAAAAGAAGAGAAGCTGCCGTTTTTTATTTCGATGCAGAAAGAGCTATCTTTGAGCTTTGGAAGGGGGGCATTCCAAAGCTCAAAGATAGCTGATATGGAAATCTGATATGGAACAGTGGAATCTGCTCTTTGTAAGAGTTAAGTTGCCTGCCTCCAACTATGCTCAACCTGTATATTGGTAAATAAACTCAAATATTCCAAAATGACTTAAGCCTCCAGGGATCTCTCTTCATCCAAAGGAAGACAAACCTAGGTCAGCGTTGAGCCTCTGGAACTTCACACCGCTCCGGGAAGTGGGGCAAGAGTAATAGCATTTAATTGCTAAAGAGATATTATTGTCAACTTAAGAAATAAGGTGTTATTTGGAAAGTTACTTTTAGAAGAAGACGTTTAATTAAATACAACCTCTCACAGATGAAAATATATTCTGAGTTTTTCTCAGGTTCTCTGATGATTATTTTCTCACAGTACCAATACTGTGACTTGTGATAGGCCTTGCAGCACAACAACACCTTTTGTAGATTTCCAAGTGACACGGCTTGTATTTCAAACAGATCAGCCTAGAAGACAACAAACAGGTTCCATACACATTAGTACAGACAATACTAACCAAAGGTCACAACCAGCTCAGTGCTGAAATATCATACTGTGTATGTACAGTATTGAGATAGCTTGATTGATCACTTTCCTAAAAGGAATGAAATCATTCCCATTGGCTTCAAAGGAAATAGCAATTTGTTGCTAGCCTAGTAATGAATAAGTATCTCTTACCTCTTTATAACTCTTCTAAAAAAGATGTACAAATTAAATTTCTCAACAATAATACAAAACATTAGAGCTAGAGTTGTTGCTATTATTATTATTATTATTATTATTATTATTATTACAGTAATACTTTGGATTGCAAGTAACTTGGTCTGAGAGCATTTTGCAAGACAAGCAAAATTTTTTAATAAATTTTGACTTGACTTGATAAACAAGCGACGTCTTGCAATACAAGTCGTAGGGATGTAACTGCTTGCCTCGAGCAGGTGTAGTAGGGCCGAAATTGGCCCCACTCACGCCCACCAGAGACTTGCTTTGATATAAGAGTGTTTTGGATTACAAGCACGGTTCCGGAACGAATTATGCTTGCAATCCAAGGTTATGGGTCCAAGGTTATATCCAAGGTTATATATTACTGTATTATTATTATTATTATTATTATCATTATCATTATCATCATCATCATCATCATCGTCGTAGTGGTGAGAGTGTTGGACTGGGACTCGGGAGATCCGGGTTCTAGTCCCTGCTCAGCCATGAAGCTCGCTGGGTGACTTTGGGCCAGTCACTGACTCTCAGCCTAACCTACCTCACAGGGTTGTTGTGAGGATAAAATGGAGAGGAGCAGAAGGATAAATGGAAGCCACCTCGGGTTCCTTGCAGGAAAAAAGGCGGGATTTAAATATAATAATAAATAAAATAAATAAATAAGAGCTGAGGACAGGGATGAGCTGAAGGTGGAAACTGCAGTCTGAAAGCCAAACCAGAGGTGATGCTATGCATGTATTTGCCCTTCCGTGCTTAGTTCTTGTTTACTAAATAGAACTTAGTCCTCAGAGCCCTGATCCAGATCAGGACAATAGTGTGGCGAAGGTGGTGGGGTGGGGGAGAGTAGATTTAACCCTCTGCTCCAAGAATAGTCCTAATATGTAAAGGAGTCTCCCTGTGGCTATTTGCCCTTGGAAGAAAGCTGCCCGCCATTTCCCCCACAACCATGATTCTGTTTTATACAATCATACCCCCTACAAATGCTGCAATCCCATAAAGGTTCAACATCTGGGGCCTTCCTCCAACTGCTACCTCCACATGAGGCTCGGAGGGCAGCGACATGGGGGAGGGCCTTTTCTGTGGTAGCCCCCCAACTGTGGAACAAGCTCCCCCCTGAGGCCCGCCTGGCGCCAACTCTATATCTTTTCGGCGCCAGATTAAGATTGCCCTCTACGTTGAGGCTTTTAATAATTAGATGGTATATGGTGGGGTGGTAAATTGTTTTCAGCGGTCGTGTTTTATTAACTTGTTCTGTGATATTTTTAAAATTGGTTTAAATTTTTATAATGTTTTTATTGTTTATGTTTTTAACTGTATTTTATTGTGTGCTTTTTAATTGATTACTGTACACCGCCCAGAGAGCTTCAGCTATTGGGCGGTATAGAAAATAAATAAATAAATAAGGGATGAGAGGGAAAGAATATTACTGATTACTATTGCAACTGAAAAAAATACAATAATGCAAGTTAAGAGGCTCATCTAACATTAGGGGTTAGAACCCCTGGTAGAGCCAGAATCACAACATTTATAGAATTTCATTCATTCATGATAACATAGTCCTATGAGCTACTGCAAGTAGGTATTTAGGGTGCTCTCATGTCACAGAACAAAGGACATGAAAATTGGAACAGCAGAATGGGTCAGCACTGTTGTAATGCCACAGTCAAAATCATAAAATGTGGTTTAGGAGATTCTTCACACAAACCTTCTGAGCTGCAGACAGCATCCTAGAAGCATTTTGGCAGCCATGGGGCCAGCTAAGTCAGGCACTCAGCACAACCCTTTGTGCATAACATTTGACAGTAATCTTTTATAATAGGGTTTCAACTGATAGGCAACACAACCAGAAGGACTAGGCCCATTTGCCAAGTAATAGGATGCCTCTTTAGATGCATCAACACAAATCACGGTACTCTGCCATCACTGGTATACCTATCTAGGGTTCAACATGTTTTCATACTAGAGAGTGGCCCAGTTCACACGTAACGACAGCCCATGTGTTGTTTAAACCATGAGTTGTCAGGACTGATCAGCAGTGAGTGAGTATGCTGCCTCCTGTGGTCATCGCTTCCGCTTTCAATTAACGACCCAGGAATGCCCCATTCCTGGATTGTTATCATGACATCCAAACCCAGAAACTCTGGGTTGTTCATGGTTTATTGTTGGATTAACTCTGGGCTGTTTAACCCCTAAACAACCCAGAGTTTCTGGGTTCAGACACCACAATAACAACCCAAGAATGGGGCATTCCTGTGTTGTTCATTGAAAGTGGAAAGGATGAGTGAGCAGGAGGCAGCACACTCGCTCACTCCCATTAGATAAACAACCCAGGAATTGCCTTTATATGTGAACCAATTAAATGTTCCATTTAAGTTACAGAAAGGTTAAAAAAAAGGAAAGCACCAATTCTTTTCAACTGGAAGATACCAATAATACATGTGTGTGTTATACAGAAAGACCTGGTTCACACGATCAAAACAAGCCACCATGGCCTGGTGTTGCGTTATTGGAGGGTTATTCCCCCTCAAATAACCCATGTCATCCAGGTTCAGACAACATGACATGCCGCGCACGGTTGGGTAATTAAGCAAGTGGACCCGGCACATCCCACTGATTTAAACAAGCCACCGTGGCTTGTTTGATCATGTGAAATGGCCCAATATGTGGTTCAACTAAGTGAAGTCATGGAATCATTTTTGTGTTTAGTTACAGCAAATATTGACCTTGCACATCTTTCCTGAGTGTATTTTTCCTTGGGCTTTTTCTTTACTTTTTATAGCCATCCCCAGTGTCTTTCTCGCTGTTTTCTTTTTCTCCATTCTATATTTTATTCTATTTATTTTCTTTAAGAGATTTATAGGATTCTGTTTTTCCTGGTATGAATATTCTCTCTTAAAATGTTGCTGAAAGTACAGAACAATAACTATGAAAATATTTAATAAAGTGTTGGGTAAATAAAGGGATATGTCTTTTGGGCCCAAGATCTGATTCAATATCCTTCAAAACTGATTTTAAGTATGCCCTGTATTAAAGCCATTTTCAATTTATCTGTAAATGGAGTATGCAGATTTCCTTCAGAATGCTTACCATCCCTCTCTGAAATTTTATGGGCTTGTCAGATTTGTGAAGAAGTCTTAGACCAGAATCTCCTCTTTCTCCATATATGCACAAATAAACTGAGGAATCCGTTTCAGCTTGCTCCAAATGCCCCGTGTACACATACGCCTGGTAAGTCACAGCTAGAGAAAGAGACCAACATTTTAAAAGATGCAAATAATTTGAAATCACATGAAGAGAATACAATTTCATGTTACATTTAACCTTCAGGCTCATGATTAAATACAACTTGTATTTACAATAAATTTACAACGATATTATTGTGAAGTTTACTAACAATGGGCATAATTCAGCCACAGTGATATTTTTAAGTCCCACTGATTTAAATGAGCCTAACGGAGCCCTCCATCTAAAGCAGTGTTCTCCAACCTAGGGTCCCCAGATGTTTTTGGCTTACAACTCCCAGCATGCCCCAGCCAGCGTAGCTGTCTGGGGCATGCTGGGAGTTGTAGGCCAAAAACATCTGGGGACCCAAGGTTGGAGAACAATGATCTAAAGCAAGTGTAGGCAACGTTAGGAGTCTGTTGGGTGATTAAGAGGATCAAGTTTTAGCTTACAAACAAAATTTTACATTTTTGGTATTACGTTGTGCTACAGACACCTCCCCCCCCCTAAATTAATCAACCCACAATTTGCCACAGTGTGTGCCAGGCATGTTCCACAACCTTTTTGAATATTCAACCCCTGATTGGGCCAATCGGGGGTTGCTATGTGATGTCAGAACCCGAACACTATAGGTTAATTGTGGATTAAACTACCCACAGTTAACCTAATTACTAATTAATTAACCCATGTGCTGCTGTTACATGTGCACCCGGTCTAAAAGTACTAAGCATTGGCTGGATTGTGTGGCCAATACTTTTTGTGAAAGCAATTTCTGGTAGAATATATAACCTGGTAATAGTTCTGACAACTGTGTATTCACTCTTATGGTTCTTTGACAGAAGAAATATATGTTATTACTTGGATATAGGTTTCTTCCTTTTTTCACTACTGGAAGTTCACACAGAGTATCTCCATTCCCCCAACTCCTTGACAACCATTTGTTTGCTGGAAAATTCAGAATTTCCCCACTCTTTAGGTGTTGTAGTGTCACCTATGAAAGAAACAACAGTAAAACCCTTTGGTGTACTTGTAGCTTCTATCACTGTACTATACTTCTGTGATGTTATGGGCTAGGAAGCAACTAACTACAATAAATAAATAAATTACATCTTCAAAAACTGCCCGTGACTGCTCATAGCAGCCACTAAAATAGCATCATATTTCCCTGAAACTAACCTGAATAATATATGAACTAGTAGTAAAAGGCAAAAAAACAAAAACAACCCCCTCTTTCATATTGTTATCCTCTGTAATAAGTGTTCAATTTAATTTATTTAAGTTGGATTTAAAAATGGATTGGATTTTTCAGAAACCAGAATTAAGTTGGATTTTGAAGAAGCAATTTTGATGGTTTCCTTTATTGTCTAGAACTTTGCATGTTTATTGGCACAGCTCCCCCTGCTGATATACAGCAAGGGCAAACATTAGCTGAATGCCAGAAAACAGTTTTCCAGTTTGTTACTTGTTTCTTTGAGTGAAGGTCATCCTTTGAAAGCCAAAAGCTACTCTTATGAGTCTTGGACTCAGATGTTAAAGAAAAGTGAAGCAAACACAATGGGGGGGGGGGGATTCCTGAAATAACTGGAGCTCAACTGCAGTGGCGTAGTGGTGAGAGTGTTGGACTGGGACTCGGGAGATCCGGGTTCTAGTCCCTGCTCGGCCATGAAACTCGCTGGGTGACTTTGGGCCAGTCACTGACTCTCAGCCTGACCTTCCTCACAGGGTTGTTGTGAGGATAAAATGGAGAGGAGGAGGAGGATTATGTAAGCCGCCTTGGGTTCCTTTCAGGAAAAAAGGCTGGGTATAAATATAATAAATAAATACATACATACATTCCCATCTGGGTTCTCTATTTCTAAAGTTGAGGTCTATCAGCTAATGTTAAAAGCTAGTTACTTCCTGATTCTAGTATTAAAATTTCAACTTGGGGGCTGAGATGCCAGAATAAAATGTAGATGTGTTTTTACAGGAGCAGGTTACCAGAGAAGATGCAGATAAAGATGGTTCTTACAGAGCGGTAGTGCATTGTAGCATGAATTTATTCTTTTAAAAACCATACCCCAATATAATACCCAACCCTGGGCAGATCTACACCAGAGCCCCTTCCGTTAATCAGGGAGCTCTGTTGCGGTATTTATGCAAAACGGATTTAACTGCTGTCTTGGGGCACATGCTAATGAATACAGGGCAGTTTCCACTGTGTTGAAAAGGTGATCTTGTGTCACACACAAATGCAATTGCTGGAGAAGTTCGAAAGGTGAGGTGTGCAGCAGGGGAAAGGGCCCTTAAAAAAAAAAGTTGTGTTTTCCCCATCTATGCACAGGTGCAAAGGAGCCAAGAAGTGGAGACCATTTTTTTTAAAAAAGAAGAAAAAATTGGCAGCTCCTCCTGCCCCCTCACAAAAAATCGTGGAGAAAGAGAAGCGGATGGGAAGAGATGGGGGGGGGGGAGGCTATGATGCTGCTGCCATCCTCCCATGGGGTGAATCCAGTGGCAACAGTACCCCCAAAGCAAGTGCAGCCCCTCTTCCGTGCTGACTTTCCCAAGAATAAGTGCCATTGAAATCAATGTGATTTGCTTCTGAGTAAGGTTATTGAAGATTATGTGGTTTACTTCTGAGTAGACATGCATTTCGGCTCATTTTCAGCTAGTTGTGCCTTGAGGCAAGCGGACATTTCAAACTTTATTTTTCCAAAGGGGAGGGGAGGGGAGGGGAGGGGGGAAGCAGCATTGCTGCATTTACTCTTCAGTTCAGTGGGCAAATTAGAGACAGAGAGAAGCGGGGGTGGGGTGGGGTGAGGGAAGCGGGAAAGCAACTGAAAAATTTCCTTCTCAGAGCTGCTGCTGTTTTGCCGAAGATAGATAGGGTGCAATCCTGTGGCTGCTAGATGCTGTCTAGATGGCCATAGGGTAGGCTGGAGTCCCAGCTCCCTCCGAGCTCAGAAAGGCGTTCCGTGGTCGGGGCTGGGACTCCGACCGTGGAGGACCCTCCCTCCGCCCTTTCAGCCAGCACAGTTCTTTCCGCCCTGGCTACGGCTCCAAAGACGCAAGTACTTCGGAGCCGGCGCTGGGGTGGGGCGGTTCTTCTGACATACCACGTATCCCAGTGGGGCCTCAGCCCCTCCTCCTTGCAAGCAGGGGCAAAAGACATAGATGGACCAAATCAGCCGTCTACATCTTTTGCAGGGTGAGAGAAGCATGGAGGAGGCTGTCCTCACCTCTGTGCACCTCCCGCGCTCAGCTGGATCATGCCCATAATCCTCCGAGTTCAGAGGGTTATGGACAGGCAAATTGGATGGTGCGGCCCAATCTGTTTTATTCTTTTATTGTTGTGTGTGTGTTTTATAGTGTTTTTAATATATTCTTCTATGATTGTTTTAATTATGTTTTTATCTTAAATGTTGTCTTTTATTGTTGTTAGCCTCCCTGAGTGCTATTTCCTGGTGGATTAAAGTAAAATAAAATAAATCCTGAGAGTGATTTGTGCACTGAAGCAGGCTTCTGTACACAAATCACATATTTAGATTAGAACCACAAGAGCAAATTGGAAGCGTATCCAAGTCATCTATCAGCACCACATCTTTTTCAAAGGAAGGCACAGTCAGATGCCCATGTGATGCAAATAGGTGCCTTTGGCATTCAGATGTATATCCGATTTGCAGTCATGCTTCCTGATCCAGCAAGTGATACACACAAAGCCCTTCATTTTTTGGGTAAGAGCCAGCATGGGTTGGGGCCATTAGGCAAGCCTCCAAGGACACCACTGCCAGATGCAGTACAGACTAGGCACTGCAGGAAGACTTTGCATGAAAGCGACCTGAACAGGGAAGGGGCATAATGAAAGCTTGGCAAAGAGATGACACATGGTATTATTGATGTGGTTGTTCTTAAGTATTCTGATTGCTCATTTTGAGTGATTGAAGCCCTTCACAATCACATACACTATCATGTTATAATCCTTACAGCAATCCTGTAAGGGAGGCCAGCACTGTTATTCCTCATATTGCATAAAGGAGGCTGAGGCTGAGAGAGAGCCACTCACTTAGTGCCACTTATTGTATTTATGGCCAAGATGCGATTTGGACCAGGAACTTCACAACTTGGACTCACAACCAGTGCATACACTTGAGATAAGCACCAATGACACGAATAAAGGTTATCCTGCAAAACTGCTTGGTGCGTTTGGGTCCTTAATATTTTTATAGTATCCCACAGCCAAAGCATTAAAATTAGCCCTATGAATAAATTCAGGTGGATAAGGCAGGGAAAAATGCATGAAATAAGACAAAAACTTTGCACTAAGGAGACATATGATGTTTCCCTGCTTCCTTAATAAGGAGACGCTCTGCCTGCCTCCGAGCTTGTGCTTATTTATAAAATCAAATCTATCATCAATAAATCAGCTGCTTTCATCAATAATCAATAGCAAATTCAATAAGCAATTGATACTTCTAAAACTGATGACACAAATGTTCATATGGTCTATTTTATTTATGGAACTAGCACTGATCCTTCATAGCACAGTCCCATCTGGAAAGTTAAAAAAGCATTTCTTGATTTGTAATTGCATGTAAGGGGGAAAAAAGTGATTGGGCTTTCAGTTGGTGGATCAAATCTAGGATTCAAAGTATAGTAAACTTTGTTTTGTATTGTACCTAACAACTAATGCTATTCCATTTTAAAAAGATCTATTCCTCAACTGATGCCCAGAGAAAATTGTGTCTATTTTTCTTTTTAGATAAAAGTTTTCTACAGGTTCTGCTACTTTCGGAATGGTTGATCTAACACAGTGTTCTCCAACCTTGGGTCCCCAGATGTTTTTGGCCTACAACTCCCACCATGCTGGGAGTTGTAGGCCAAAAACATCTGGGGACCTGAGGTTGGAGAACACTGATCTAACAGTCAGTTATACTAAAAAAGAAGAAGTCAATTAAGGGTGCAATCCTATGCATACTTAGACAGAAAAAAGTCCTAGAACTCTCAGCATGGCTCAGTCAGCTGGCTGGGACATGCTGCGAGTTGTAGGACTTCCCCCCCCCCCCCCGTCTAAGCATGCATAGGATTGCACCCTAAATAAATCATAAGAACAACCAGAAGATAAACCAGAAAACATACCTTTTCCAACATCCATTCTGGGTGTTTGCTTGTTCCATCGTGACCTATTCTGATTTTGTAGATGATTCCAATATGATTCATTTCAACCTGAATTGTAACAAATAAAGACAGGGACAACATATAACTAAGAGCCAGTTCACGCTGCGGTAAAACCAGCAATTTTGTACATGGCGTACAGCATGGAGCTGCCACCACACATACAAAATACCATTTGATATGTATATGTGTGTGTGTGTGCGCGCGCGCGCGCGCGTGTGTGCACATGTATACAATATCCTGATTGCTATTATTTTTCCACCAGGACATACATACAGTGGTGTGTACGCATGAAGTGACGGGTATGCATTCTCTCCTCACCATATGTAGGCGATTTCTTGATTCATTAATCTGCAAAATCAGTCATAAGGCTAAGCATTATATTTATTGCAGTCACTGGATTCAACATGATTGGGTGGTGGTGGTGGTGGTTTCAAGATGCACCTAACAGCACATTCCAAAATGTGCATAGGATTGCAGTCCTGTGAGATTAACAACCCACAGGGCTTTTTTTCTCAGAGAAAAGGTGGTGGAACTCACCCCCCTCCCCTGGCCACGCCCCTACCCACCCCTAGGACCGCCCCCTAAAACCGCCCCTTTAGAGAACAGGGATGCAAGTAAAATTTGGGGGGGGCTATAAAAGTAAATGTATGGAATTAAATAAAAAGCAATGCAGTAAAATGTGCAAAAAAAATTGGAATACTTACCAAAAGTAAGCTCAGAGACGTTTCCTTTTCAAAAGATGTTTATTTATAAGTTTTGCAGTTACACATATTAATCACAGTTTAGTAAAGTGAATACATGAAAAGAAAGGGGGGGATAACAGGGGACCAATTACACATTGCCTAAGCAAATATATTTGGGGGCCTTAGCGACCCAGTAAAATCAATGACATGTCTTAAAATATCTCCCTTTCACTGGCTTACTAATCACTTCAAGCATCTTGATCCTCTTCTCTCCCGTCCACTACAAATTCGGACCCAAGTGAGTCACGAACAGCAAGATCCACCCATATGCAAAATTGTCATCAAAACTCTTCATCTATTGGACAATAATAAGCATATAGTTGCACTCAGTTTTAAAGCAATTTGTCTGTAAACTTTTTTTTTAACAGTGTTTCTAAATAGAAGGAGGGGGCAGTGTTGCTCATGGGTTGGATCCAATGGTGCTCTTCCACCAGAAAAAGGGAAACCGCTGGCAGAATAGATTTGCCTTCCCCCTGCACACACACCCCGGTGTGCCCTCCAAATCAGAGGGTTGAGGGACCCTCTGGAGCAGTTTTGCGGGGCATGCAGAGGGCTGCAGGGAGGAGGAGAGGATGGGGAAGTCCTCTTGCATGAGTGGTCTTCTGCTCATGTGACATGGAATCTAACCCCATGAAAGAAGGTGTTTCAGCTCTGAACCCCTGGTGGTGCCCTATGTAATGATGTGAAATGAAATAATCTTTCGCAGAACAATGTCAACCCAAATAATCTAAAGAACTTGGATTTAAACCAGTTTCATCCCACTGAATGAACAAGTGATGAATTCAACTTTCCCCCCTCCCTACTAGGACAAAGTATATGGCCAGGCAGCTGCAGACACACACTACAAGCTGCATTTCTACACATTCTTCTAGGCTGACTTTCCCCCTTCACCTCCTCCCTTGATTTGGCCTTATGTTAACCAAGTACCTGCAGGAATCACCTGGGGGGACACATGATCAGGTCCTCCCAGGCTATTAGTCAGTTGAATTTCCCTCCTTGGGAGCTGCTCAGCCCCCACTGAAATACATTTCATAGAATCATAGAGTTGGAAGGCATCATTGAGGTCAACCTCCTGCTCAGTGCAGGAATCCAGTTTAAAGCATCGCTGACAGATGGCTGTCTAGTCTCTGCTTGAATTTGTTCTTTCAGATCTTTTCTCTCTGACTGGCTGGCATAGAAGTGAGGCAAGATGACACCATGCTACAGAGCTCCAGGTGAGCCTCATCCCCCTCACCCACCTGCAAGCTGCTTTGGTGAGTTACTCTTATGATCCCATACCCTCCAACTGCCCCGAATATCCTGGGACCATCACGATTACCCTTAAGCTATCACGGCTTTTCCCTTTGTTATGCAATTTCCCGAATTCTCCCTGTGCTTAGCTGCAATTTTGCCATGGCCCCTTTAAGAAACAGTAAGCAGGGAGGGAACAGATGCTAGGGTGTGTGCCCGCACCAGAAAGGAGGTGGAGGCAGCACCAGCAGCCCTGGATATGATTCCTATCTTTATATTGACACAGATTTTGCCTCTAACAGGTGAGTTTACAGTGTCAGAAAGAAAAGCAAAAAGTTTCCCTTCTCTCTGAAACTCCGTGTTTGGGGTGTGTGGGTAAGTGTCACCTGTTGAATTTGTGCCAATCCTGACAATTTTAAAACAAAAAGAAAGAGATTGCCCTGCAAGCACTGACCCCCCCCCCATGTATACACACTTTCCTGTGAGTAAGTCCCATTGAACATGATAGGACTTACTTCTGAGTACACATGCATAGGATTGCACTTTTACTCTGTTTTCACTTGGCTCTCTACCTGTGTACCCCATTTTACTTGGCTCTACCTGTGTACCCAATGTAGAAAGCTCTCTACAGTAATGATTATGATTATTCTGCAGGGATTTTGGATGGTTTTTTTAAAAAAAAAATGCATTAGAAATTTTAAAAAAATTAAATTTTTAGCAGAAAACACACTCTCTTCAAGAGAAAGAAATTAAAAAATCCCAACTACCTCAAATAGCAGCAACAAACATCATCATTCCATTTTGGCATTATTGTTCAATCACAGTGTTGTTGTACTTTATTTAAAAAAACAACCAAGAACAACAGAGCCCACATGCTTTTTTTCTGAGTGGAGAAAATAGGAGCTTACAGGGTGGACTGTGAACCACTTTGCACACTCAGATATCTAAATGTTAAATATTATTATTTCTTTGGCAAACTACTAATGAGAACAAAGCCACCATGGAGGGACCCATTTTTAAAGTGGGAGGGAGATCTTTAAAACAAGGAGTTTCCTGCACAATGTGGGGAAAGTAGGCTGAAAGTTATGTTTGACTGACATAATGGCATATTCCTCCCCGGTTTACCCCTTCCTACCATTTGTTGTTGCCTCTATATTACATTTTAGATTGTAAGCTCTTTGGGGCAGGGAACTGTTCTCTTATACTCGATAAGGCACCATGCACATTGATGGTACAATAATAATAATGACAACAACAGCAATCATCATCATCATCATGGGCCTGGAGATCAAAGTGGCTTCAGAGTGGTCAGAGCCCTTAAACGGTTAGAGCATCCTGGGGTGGCTGGCTATACCCTTGGCCACGCCCTCATGTTGCCTGGCCACACCCTCTTGATCACACCTTCATGTTGCTTAACCATACCTCTTAAAAATTCACATGTTGTCCCTATTTTCATCTGTAAAATTTTGGAGGGTATGTGATCCTGATAAGCAAGTTTTAGTGAGCTAGGTTGATGTTTTGTTTTATTTTAGAACCAACCATTTCTGAACTTCTTTCTCCTTGGTTCTTTAAAAAATACATTGAATTCTAGAGTTGAAATTTTAGTTCTTTGCCTAGTCTGAAGGTTGGCCTCACTCCTGCACTGGACTGCTTAGCATACATGCCAACCTGGGTCTGAAGGTGTTTATAAGAAGCTCTGGAAAAGGGTTCTATCCTTCTCCATAAGTGTATACACCTGGATTCTTGCGTATCCCAGGCCATAAGAGTTATTGAAAATGTGAGTTGTGGCAGTGATACATATAGACAAAGGGTTTCTAGCAACCTGCCCTACCTCATGGGGTGCAGGTGCCGACATACCTTTTGTCATAGGAGTAAACAAGACTTGCGGTCCAATCATGTGCTGTTGCTTCAGCTCCTGAAGGATGATCAGAGGCTTCTGCTGTTGCAGCTCTCACTCATTTACTAGTCACACTATCCAAAAGTCTTCCTGTCTGTCTTTCTGGTATAGTTTGCTTTTGTAAGGTTACAAGGATACTACAGAACCATTTGATGGACCTTTACATACACACATATGGGATGTACAGATTTTGTTTAACCCATTCTGTGTATGTTTCACAAATTGTCAGGCATCTTTTTGTTCTGTCAGATTTTTCCCCGATTCAGAAAACTCCACAAAAAAGTCTGCTGCGATTTACATAGCTTTTGCTGGCATGTAACCTTTTGCATATTTTTCTTAGCTCAGTGTACAATCAATGAGCAGAGTGCCCCCCCCAAAAGAGTGCTACACAGCAGAGGCTGAAGAGAGATCAGAGATGTATAAACTCTGTGTGTGTGTGTGTGTGTGTGTGTGTTTAATGGAGTATACATTAGCATATTTTCCAGTAACTTTCATATTTTTGTATGACTAAATCTGTGTACAATTCCAGAAAATTAAAAAATGGTCTACAAATCCATGGAATCTGCATGACTCAGAAGATGCTGTGGAATCCATGGGTCGAATTCATAGAAATCCAGTGTTATTTGAATCCATTTTGGTTTTCTACAACAGCCCTACTTATTACCATATATTTTTCAACCTTCTCTGTCCCCACAAAGAGCACTTACATGTCACAGCTCAATGACACAGGGTTTGGGACAGAATGCTGGCAGATAACCACTGATAGCTGCTGTACCAACATGGAGGATGGAGTTAATGCCATAACTAGAAGCAAAAAGGTGTCTCCATAGGAAACTTGTGACAGAATCTGTATACTCTCTTATTCAGTGAAATGGAACAGCATAGGGCTATATTTAATCCTTGTACGTCATCTAAACAGACTTGTGGATCAGGCTGCTTGAGAGATATGTCTCAACATGGAAGTTTTTTGTGTGTTTTTTTAAAGGATGTGGCCATGTTAGAGAAAGTGCCTGGTAAACATCAAACATTTCTACAAATTGGACATAAGGAGCTGTGTTACAAAATAACAGAACCTCCTCTCCAAAGTAGCAAACAATCTCCTTCACTCAAAACACAGCGACTCTTTTGGAATAATTTTCTGTGGGGTGAGGAGAGTGAACTGCTTGGGGTCAGGAGATCACCCAGCTGAATGCCTGCTGGTTTTGCTGTTTCTCCTCCACCCATCCATCCACTTTAGTGCTCCTTGGATGGGGGCATAGTGTCATTAGAGACCAAATCCTTTGCTAGCTCAGCTTCCAGTTCCATCCCTATTAAACAATTTGACAGTCTGTCAGGGCGGCATGACACCTGGTGTGTGCTGCTTTGCATGTGCCAAAGTGTGATGCAGCAAGGTGCACTTTTGGCATTGCACTTCACAAGGAGCAGTTTTGAAAGAGTCAGCTAAAAGACTGTCTGCGTCTCTTTGATATACTATCTTGTGAGCTGTACAAGGCATAGAGATCAGAGGAAAGATTGGGTGTTTGAATTCTGAATATCAAAAAGCAGAAGAAATGGAGAAGTGGCAATTTAGAGTACAGCTACATTAGCTGATGACCTGTATTTGTGTTTAATCAATGAACTCCTGATTATTACTGAACTGAGGGAACTGATTACAAATGAATGGAAACAACTAATGTCCTAACACATTGGAATAACTGATAGTTAATCACAATGTATTAATTTAGCATTGAACTGAGACAATCAATCACTATCAAACTGAGAAAACTGATTACTGAATTGAAACAGCTAATTATTAATGATCTGAGGTGGGCTGTTAGTGATCTTAGACAATTTGGTTATTCAGAGTGATATATTTGTTCCTTAACCAACTGATACAACTGTCTGTTGATACAGTTGATACATTTAGATTAATTGGTTATGATGAATTAGGATAATTGTCAATTACTCGTAACTTGACATCAATAATTGACAAATTGAGTTGATGATGTAGATAAGTTTCATTACAACTGGAATTTAGTCATTAAGGAATTTATTGAGTCTACAGAGAAGGAGTACTCTGTAGGGAAAAGAAGCTCCTATTTTAATTCAGCCCCAAGGAAAAAAAGAATATGAAAAGCAAGATAAAGAAGAAGTACCTAAGATAGTTATAAACATAGAGGATATTTGCAGGAATCTTCTCAAGATGCAGCTGCCCCTCTCTGTCCCTCCCAAGAGCAAAGATTCTCTCTTCTGAATTTTTGCATGTTGCAGAGAGCATAAAAGTGGATGGTGTGATGTCATAGGTTTTCCGCTTGGGTTTACTGCTTTTTAACTCTGGCTGCTTTTGGAAGGGAGTAAAACAGTGCACAGGCTTGCAGAGAGTGCTTTATATGCTTACTAGGACATTTCTCCAGAAGACACAGTGACCCAAGTAATATGTAATGGCTAGCTATGGGTTGTAACTCATAGTTAGCTGTGGCTGCATGGCAGCAAGTGAGAACGCTGCCTCCTGTGTGCTCGTCTCTTCACTTTCTTAAATAACTCAGGAACACCCTGTTCCACAGTTGTTATCATTACATCAGAATTGGGAAACTCTTATCACCCATGAATTTGTAAAAAGGAAAAAAAATGCATTAAGTAAAAAAGGAAAGATGACTCTAAGCAAAGATACTTTTGTAAACCTTCAGGGGAAATATTGCTGATAAAACCTGAACATTTTGATTACTGAGACTTTGCAAAGCATTCTCTGATACCCTAAATAAGAAAGATACCCTTTCTAATCCAACTCTATTCCATTTATCTCAAGTGTTTTTTGAAGCTAATCTACTACCACTATTGAACCTGAAAATAAACCATTTCTTTTATTGTATATTGCACTACAAGAAGAGGTTCTCTGATGCTTAAAAACAGATCTCCTGTCAGATTATTTCTCAACTGTACAGTTGTTCGCTCTTCTGAATAAAAAGCTGGTGATAGTCTCCTCTGTCATGTTTTCTTTCCTTTCCTATTGCAGTCCAGGCACTCATCTCTACTTCCTATCTCAAAGAGCTTATTTAAGCAGCTTTCCCCCTTAGCTTGCCCATTAAAAATTCACATCATTATACCATCTATTAATCCTATATCTTCATTTATTACAACAATACTTTCTCCCCATGGCTTTGGTAAAATGCTAACTCCCTTAAGACAGTGCACTGGTTCAAATTACATGAACGAGGAGCCTTGAGCTTCCATTCAGCCTCTTCCCTCTCCTAATGCATTCTGTTTCAATCAGTTGCATCTGCTTTTGCTGAAACCACTGCTTGCTGTTACCAGCAAACAATGGTATTTGCGATTGCTCCAAACCAGGATATAGAATCCAGAAAGCTCAGACCACTGTGTCAGGCCACTGGTCCATCTGTCATTGTAATGCCTGGTTCACACACAGCACACTCCCCTGTCCATTCTCCTCATGCTATCTCTGTCCTTATATCCCGGCTTTCTTCAGGCTTTTATTTTTATCATGGTTTGTTTGTTTTTTCATGTGTTGCAGTTTCCATGTAGTATATATTCTGGTGTGTGCTAAACTCGCATTATTGTGACTTATCTTGGTGGGGATTATTTCTGCCTATGAAGACAGTCTGGCAACCTCTCTTCCCGCCCTCACATTTCACCTTTGGCTGGAAGAGAAGTGAATGACTCTGTGGTAAGGAAATAGAGGTCTGTCCTCCATTTGCTGACTGTTGTCCAGAAGAATGTGCATCATTCTTTGTTGGTGCACATACATTAAACAAGGTAAAATAAACAAACAAACCCAACATCCTGAGGCAGCAGGGCTCATCTTACAACTACCTCCCACTTCTAGTGCAATGAAAGCAATACAAAGCAATATATGATACAATATTGTGTTATGTGATACAACACTGCTCATTTCTCCTGTGGTTGCAACACTACAGATTGTTGTGTGGCACAGTAAAACTTTATAAACTCTACGGATACTGCATGGTATTTACCAACATGTGCCCACCAAGAAACAATTGCAGTATCAAAAAGAGAGAGAGAGAGAGAACCCCAAAAAACCTTAGCACGCCAGTGTCTCAGAAACAAAAGGGGCTCCAGTGTAGATCCTACCTAGGTCACAGCTAACCCCATCTTCATCATGAGTTGGTGCAAGCACATCAAATTGCTCATGAAGTGAAGAAATTCAGGATTTTGACCTACGCCTGCTTCTTAGTCACTGAGATTTTAAAAAAAATAATACTCACAGCCGGACAACTATTTAGCAAGCGAGAAGATCTGAGATATCACTTGAAGAGTTGGTGGAGGTGGGAAGGGGGGGGGGAAGCAGCTGCTGCTATAAGGCTATGGTTTTACAAATCATGCTTTTCCTGGCTTTCCTTGTTCTTTTCAATGATGATGATGCCGCCAATAACTTGAAAAGCCTACTTCAAATATCAAATCACTCTAACGTAGCTTGTCATGGATGATAGCAAATCAGAATGAACAGAAGTTTAGCTTTCCAGTAGCTACAATATTCATAGCAATCACATGTGTTAGAAGATACTTTAAAAACCAGTCAAATCCCAACACTATTGTTTCTCTACCCTTTTGTGTCTCTTTTACAGGGATCCTTTATAGTGGCATTGGTTATATCAGACCTAAAACCAAACCAGGTCAGTGTGAAGAGCTCGAATGCCCAGGGTACTGACTCACAGATACTTCTTTTTTCATAAGATTAGTATCCTCAGAACACAACTATGCTAGATTGTATCTGATTTGTGGCAGGTCAATAGACTCATATCTTAGGGAATCCATAAGTAGTGAGAACATTGCAGATATGCTATTACCTACACTGGTTATGAATTTTTCACTAGCTGAGAGAGAGGAAATCCCAGAGATCTTTAAACATAGGTTTCAAAAGTGAAAATCTCTACAACCTTCATTGTGACTGCTTATGCTATAAAAGAGTGCATAAAAAGTAGGTAATGTAACAAGCCACACAATAAACATCTGACCCATTCGATACTATTAGATTTTTAAAGTCCACCCAGCTCTGGTTTAGGCAAAAGTCTTCAATTCTTTGCAATCTTTGGAATAGCTGTGCTGCTGACTCACAATACAATTTAACACAGCAGCAATGCAAAAATGTGATGAAGAGTTGTTGCCATTCCCTTTTCACCCCATCTTCCAGGGTTGACTGGTCTTTATTAGGTGCACATGTAAATCCTCCTGGAGAAATTCCATTTTGAAGTTCTAATTTTGCGTAGCAGATTTCCATGACAAATCTGGTTGCCAATTTGAATTTTGGCAGGCTCTCACTACACATCAATTCATTCAATATTATCAGTTTCTTATTCTTCTCTCTGTCCCCTCCATCTTTTCCTTCAAAATATAAAAAAGAAAAAAGAATACCTGGCTGTTTCACACATGTGTGTTTTGCTGTTGATTGTTCCATGGGACTGAGGTGTTAAGGCTGCACAAAACTGACTACCCTCATACATAGGAATATAGGAAGCTACTGAGTCAGACCATTATTGTATTTTTGGCAGCAAGTCTAACTTTACTGCCTGAGAGCCTAGCTATACAAGCACTGCCCAAACAGTCCACACACTCTCCCTTCTCTGAAGGCACACAATGCAGTCACCTTGCTGAAGCTAAGCAGGTCTGGCCAGTGCTCGGAAGGGAGACCACCTGGGAATCCCATGTAGCACCTCAATTGAGCTCCATAATGGAAGAAAGGTGGGATATAAATGTAATAATAATAATAATAATAATAATAATAATAATAATAATAATTTTTGCTGCCTGAGGCAGAACAGCAAATGGCAACCCCACCCCACCCCACCCCACCAAGTCAAGATGCATAGCACCCAAAGTTGGTCAAATTATTTTGGCACCCGAGGCAGAAAATTTCACAAGTGCCTCTTCCCCCTCCCTGGAAGTACAAATACAGTAAAAGCACATAAAATAAGCAACAATTTGCTGTCCTTTCATGACACTTCAAAATTAGCTGCCTGAGACAACCACCTTACTCAGACAAATGGAAGGGCCGGCCCTGGGTGTTGCTGAAAACAGCTGATGTATACATTTTGGAGAAAGTAGCCACCTGTCACCTCTCACTCTGTAGAGTGAAAAATGTGGAGTGAAAGTATGTGAAGAATTGTTGAAAGTAAGATAAGGAGTCTAAGTCAGAATGTCTGTAGAGCAAAAGACAACATAAACGTATCATCTAGAAGCACTCCCTTATAAAGATGAATCATGCATTGTTCCTGTGCTGACAACATGCTGATCTCATGTGTGTGTGTGTGTGTGTGTGTATGACCGGATACCCCAGATAAGGTTAAAGGCTTACTGGTCTCTTTCAGGAACAGATTCCTTCTTTGCATGAATATATGCTCCCCCCCCCCATAAAACCTCAGAGCTGCATCCCTGAGTTTTTACTTTCCTTGTATTGGCTACTTGGAATTTACCTCTGATCAGACTAACAATAAAGTGTTTTTGTTTTTGTTTTTGGTTTTTTTTGCTAAAGGCAGAGCTGTTTTTCTTTCCAGTGGACCTCCAGACTGGATAAGGAAGAATTCCACAACACAGCATTGTCCCTCTGTCTTCTACAATGTAAAGGAATACTTTCCCCTGTGATGTGACATCATCACACTGAGAGCTTCCCCTGTCCCTGCTCCACATCAGTGGTTGCTGTCAGCAGAAGCATGGCAACTCACAATGGGATGATGGCAACTCACAGGCTAAAATGTTGCTAAACATTGAAGGGGGAAAGGGAAGAACTCCCTACTGGACTGTTGCCTGGGGTTATATTCTCATAGCGTGCATAACATGTCACATGATCCTGATGTTCAGCTTGTGAAAGCCTCACTAGAAATTGCTGGGCCTTCAAGATTTATAGGCTTTCCCTTGGTGAATTTCAACTCCCAGATTTCAGCTCATGCAGCTTCAGCATGCTTTCCCGATCAGGTACAGCATAGTAAATAAGTACCGTAAATGCTGTAATCACAGAAGGTGGGAAAGTTGGGAAGAGATTTCATCTTCTGAGATACTAATATATATATATCTTCCTATGCTCTGCCAAGGAATAGCCACCCCCTGTGATTAAAAAGGCTTCAGTTTACACTGAGCTGCAAAGATGACTATAGGCCCAATTCAAAGATTAACTTTCCAGTGTGGGGGCTGTGTGGTCCAGTCTCAGTTATTGGACTATTGTAGCCTACACTTCACAAAGTTCTTGGCCTAACTAATTTGTGAAGTAGTATTTTCAATCTGGTGCTTAAGCAATCCATTAGATCAGATGAAAATGTCAGGCACCTTACAGTGTCACATCCTGGCAGGCAATGCTAATGATTTCTCTGCAGAACAGGGTCTATTCAAACTGAAACCCATTGGCAAAACTCCCATTGATTTGAGTGCAAAATTCAAAGTGAAGTGGACCCTAAAATGACAGTATGCTAGTACAATCTATTAGGAATACCTTACATAAAGTATAAACTTAATAGTACTAAGGGTGCAATGTCTGGCTGGGGAATGCTGGGAACTGTAGGCATATTTTTTTTGGGTGGTCTAAACATGCATAAGATTGCACCCTAAACCTTTTATGTTACATTTGTTGGAAAATATCCAAGTTATTGCTCTTTACAGACCGAACCATGAAGTACTTTGTTTATAACAATGCTCACAAAAGTGTATGCAATATTACACCTCAGCACCCAAAATCTTACATCAGTGATATATACCTTTCATTACACAAGGTGTGTATTTTTCTTTCATTACCTAGGATCTGTACAGAGGCACATTGGTCTCTAACCAATTGCCTATAACTGCCTTAAAGAAAACAATTTGCTTTTACAGTTGCCCCTGCTCTTGTAGATATGACAGAAAAGAGTATTCCCTCTGCCATTTGCTATATACACTTAGCTGATTTAATGCTGAATCGAAAGACATTAGACAGATTTATCTGAGGCGGTACACATAGGAGGAGGTATTTTTTTTCCTGCTGCAGGAAACAATGATCTTGTGGGAGGAAATATGCAGCAAAATAACATCCCCAGCTTTCATTAGCTACCTGAAATGCATCTTCTGTCCTGGGTAGAAACAGCTGTTCTCTGCTGTCCTTGCCAAGAGTTATTGGTCCAGCAATCCCTTTGTCTCCATATATCCAGAGGGTGACATTTGCTTGGGTTCCTGAATCTCCTGTCAGTACTGACACTTTCCATTTATCATCTGAAGGAAAAGGAGACTGGCCATTTTGAATATTTCTCATTTCCTCTGTAACGAACAGAATGTCAATATTAGATCAGGATTATGATGAGTCTGAAGGTCTCTTTCACAGAACATAAGGGTAACAAGTGAAAGATATATTTTTTTTAAAAAAAATGCAGTATGTCCAAATCAAAGTGCCCTGGATAACTAACATGACCAGTGAATCAAACTTGGGAAAAGACAGCAAGTGCAGACATCTTGTCAACATCCCCAAGTGGGTGGGGCATAGCTCAGTGGAAGAGCACATGCTTTGCATGCAGAAGGTCCCAGATTCAATCCCCAGCATCTCCAGGTTGGGTTAGGAAAGAATCCTGCCTGAAACCGCTGCCAGCCAGTGTTGACAATACTGGGCTAGATGGACCCATTGTCTGACTCAGTATAAGGCAGCTTTCTAGTCGATAAAGGGATCTGTGGTGTAGAGCAAATCACCCAACCTCCCAAACATGGACAGTGGTGCCCCACATGGTGACAACTGCCGTGGGAAACTATAATGTGGATATACAAAGAACAATTGGCAGAAAATATTCCTGCTCCAGCCTCCAAACAGAGTTAAAAGGAAACAGAGTTAAGGAGAAGCAGCATTCTTTATCGCATAAGCTAATGGTCACATATAGTGACACACAAATAATGAAAACCCCAATTGACATTGTTCTGTAAAATATATTAAACTAAATGTGTTTCAGTCCAAAAATCTTCATCAGTGGCCTAATATAACATCATGAAACTAAACATAACATATCTGTAAAAAAACAAAAACCAAGTACCGTAGATGTCAGCACATCCAAGATAAAATCCCAACAATATATTCCAAGGCTGATAAATATAACTGACATTATCCATTAAAAAAAAAAAATTCCTCTCTCTGCATTCACATTCTTGGGCCTTTAATTGTTTTTATTTTGTACAGATTTGTTATCTGTACAGTCTTTATTGATGTTATATTAGGCCATTGATGAAGGCTTTTGTGTCAAAACACGTTTGGCATATGTTGTAGCATATTTTACAGAACCAGGATGATTAGGGTTTGTATTATTCATGTATTACTACTATATGTAACCATTAGCTTATGTAAGAAAGTATTCTGTACAGCATTCATTTATTTTTTCCCCTTAATTCTATTTTTGACTGAATAGGTTTTGGTGGAACCATGCGGTTTCAGATCTGAATGTACCACAGTACAGCTGCTGTTTTCTGTAGGCATTTGAATGATGCTTTTGCCTCTACCATGCACAGAGGTGCATAGCCAATTGCATAACAATTCAGTGCTAATATGCCATGGAAAACAACTTTTTAAATGTGTGTTACCAGCGATGTGTTACGTGATAGGATGTGCTATGAACTGTAGGGATTGAAATCACCGCCACGTACTATGAAAACCATGGCTGTAAACACTGTAAGTAGATACCTGAAACTAATCCAAGATAGAAAGTAATAAGCAATTGGGCTCAAGTCAAGCATGCAATGACCTGATTGATGTGCATTGCGAAGCCTGACATCTAAAAACTGAACTTTAGACAAAGGACCAGGGATGTTGAAGAGTCCTTGGTTTCGAGTCACGAGTCGAGTCACGAGTCTTTGGACCCGAGTCTCGAGTCCGAGTCTGAGTCCTTGGTCCAAAATGGTGACTCGCGAGTCACGAGTCATGAGTCACTCCCAAAGCTGACTCCATGAGTCCCTATTAAAATCAATGGGTTTTTTTCCCCAACAAAATAAGGCTACTTCAGATGTGTGGCTTAAATAAATTCTAGGCAGAAATGTGCCTTTTTATTTCAAAACTCTGCAACTGATTTTGGCAAGAACAGACCAGGCAGACAGGCAGCCAAACCCAAAATGTCTGAAAGGTTGCATTTTAGGAAAATGATTTTAAAAAATAAACTTGCTGTATTTCCTGAAACCTATCCATGTTGCATTTGAGGAACACGATTTTGGAACACGAGTCCTTGGTCTCGAGTCCCGAGTCGAGTCTCGAGTCCCATTAAAAATATTGGGACTTGAGTCTGACTCGAGTCAGAGGGGGGACTTAGTCCGACTCACGAGTCGAGTCCTGGAGTCCGAGTCCCCATCCCTGCAAAGGACAGAGTTAAAACAGCAAAACTGAAGTAATGGTTCTTCGATTTAAAACCTGTATAAGCTAATTATGGATTACTTGAATTATTTATTTCTCAAAGAAGAAGAAATAATCATGTGTGTGAATTTTCCGATTCAGAAACTGTTGGTATCAGCAGCAGTGGCAAAGGAAACTGACTGCGATCTCATGAAATGTGCTATGGTAAAGCAAGTGGGGAGGGGTGGAAAGCAGACGTTCTCAGAGTGTTATTCTACCTCATGCATGAGAGCATTTTCACTGTTAGAAGAAACACTTTCCTATTTCCACAAAAAGGTGAGAAAGTATCAGAACTGTTTAAATGTTATGGTGTGCAAACCCTGGTTCTGTGCTGAAAGCTGACTGCTCCAAAAACCATTTTGATTCTTCTAGTATAAATGTTGAGTCCAGAAAAATAATAAAAATAAAATAATGATACTGTACTTAATTTGAAACACATAAATAATCATTGTTATTATTTGAATGTCCAAAGTGTGTGTGTGTGTGTGTGTGTGTGTTTAGAGGCAGAGCAAAGAAATATTTAAAAGTAGGGCCATGAAGTTAATTGGTTAATTAAACAGATTGATTAAAATGATGGGGCTCAATTAAAACTTAAGGCCCATTTAATCGGGCATTGCATCTACATCCTCTGACCTCCCACTTTAAGCTGACATTTCATCCCTTCTCAGCTAGGTGCTGCTTCCACCAGAAAATGGAAGCTCATCCCAGACTTTCCAGTAACCACTCTAGATAAACCTCCCATTGGGAAACAGGAGTGATGCCTTGAGGAGACTGCTGAGTATGACTCTCTCTCATGCGTAAAGAAATGCAAAAGAGCTGCACTCCTGCTACCTTCTTCTCTCCTCCCATCAGAAAAGGAGAGAGGTGTTCTGAAGGAGGAGGCAGCACCAGCTCTTTCACATTCCTTAGCACAAAATAATTGTGCTCTGCATTTCTGGAGGGCTGCCTGGAGGAAGGAGCAGAGCTTGACTCTTTTAGTTTTGGAGCTAAAGGGAAGAGGAGAGAGTTGCCCACTACTGCTACTGGGCACCCATCCTATCTGTAGACGGATCACCCCAAAAGCTCTTGCTGTGATACAAGAGGCTCCTCCCTCCAGCAGTGCTGCAATTGGGGAGGAAAAATAGCAGCAACATTGGGAAAGACACTTTGTACATGCTCCACAAGCAGAGCTAAGCAATATCTGTTAAACATTTCTTCTTCTTACTGTCAGAGAAATTCCAGTGTACAGACTGATGTAATACCAAGTGTGACAGTATTATAATTGTCACCAACAAATTCAGATATATGCAAATTTAATAGATTAATCAACTAAAAATCTGACAATCGATTGATTAAAATGTCTTTAATCATCTGTAGCTCTAATTAAGAGATAATGCATTTAGGTCCTTCTCTTAGGTTTCCTTTTGATGTGGTAAAGTCAACACAAGAACATTTTACTAGATCAATTTTGTGTACATTCCATTTAAATGCACACCCACATGATGAGAGCCAGTATTTGACATACCAAGGCAAACAACTGAAAAGTGGAGTTTGCCCTGAGGTATTGATATCAACTCTGACCAGGTAAGAATACATATAAATTTAATAAGGTCTGCTCAGTCCAAAAAGTGAAGTAGAAATTGTCTAACAGTGCAATCCTACACATGTTTCCTTGGAGGAAAGCCTCACTGCATTCAGTAGGGCTTACATCCAGCTAAATGTAAATAGTATTGCAGCTGAAATAAATAAATGAATAATAAAATAAGCAAGCCCCCACCGATTCTTTTGCACTCCGTCAATTCTGTTGTGCAAGCAGCCCCCACTGCTTGTGCAGGCGATTTAGCGCTTCCGGGGGGGGGGAGCACAACTCAAAATGAACGGAAATCCTAGTTTCTGGAAGGGGGCAGGTCAGCGGAGCTCACATAAGGGAGCTCAACCGACTTGCCCCCTTCCAGAAATGAGCATTTATGATCATCTTGGGGCTTGCACCTGGAAAAGCTAATTCGCCATTGCGCAAGTGGTAGGGGCAACTTCTGCAATGGAATTGGCGGGGCTGGCTGCGCACAGAACAGAACTGGCAGAGGGCCCCACACAGAGATGGGCAGGACTGGATACTGCCCTAAATGTTCACCCTCCATGAAATCACCTTAAGTATCACACAAAGAACACCCAACGCTAGAATTAGGTTAGAGAAGTTGCATGTAACAATACTGATATGGAGGATCTTAAAGAATAACAACCTTGTAAACAAACGGACATAGCATCCAGTGTTGTTCTGTTGCTAGTGCTCATGACATTGTGCTAGTGTAAACCAAAAGATTTGCCACTTAACTAGCACAACGGGGGAAAGTAGCAAATTGTTGCTGAAATTCAGTGGCAAAAAAGGGCTGATTTTTCTTCAAAACATGGCATGCACTCCTTTTCATTGGAGTGTTATATGAACAGTAATACTAGATAACCCACCAAGGGGAAAAAATAGGCTACAGCTATACTAAATCACCCATGCAAACATGTCCTATATGCTTCACAAACCTTGGCCTATCAATAGTTCACTGGGTGGTGTCAGAAATCAGGGAGCATGTTAAACTAAAACTCATCATCCTTCTCCATCTCCACTCTCCTTGTGGAGCTGGGCTGAATGAGCGATCTGTACACATACTGCTCAGTACACCTCGAAAGAAGTTAGATCAGATGCAGACCAAACATCATTAATGCTGAGTGGTTCATGCTTGCTTGAAACTGATTACCATCAAGGATATGTGTATATTTAGACTGCAAGCCCAGAGAGGCTAGAGAAAGATGTCTATGATCTTCTCTATTTTAAGTACTGGGGCAATGGATAATGTGACCAAACTGGAGATAAAGTCGGTCTTACCATGATGATGAACTTCCCTAAGAAAATCCATAAGCAAAGAATGCCCGGCAAGTTTTGTTCTATAAATAGTTCTTTGTAGACATGTGAACCAATGACATTCATTTCCTACAGGCTAAAAATGTTCTACTCTGAAAATGGTTTGATTGTTACCCTGGATTAGTCACACTTCAGGGGATCAAAATGCAAATCCACCATGACAAAAGGGAAAAAAATTATTCTAAAGGCTAAATAGATGGGTAAGCCAGACTTCTTCATAAAATCTTTTTGCCTTTTGTCTCTGGTTATAATGAATAGTGATCAAAATGAATAAACAAAAACGTATTCCAGAAGAAGCCTTGCAATCTAGTTGCGTTATATTTCCTAGCTGAAATGATATGCTGTTCCTTACTGAAATTTTTCACTGCCTTGTTTCTTGGGGCCAGATGCTTTATAATCTAATTAATACATATCCAGCATAAAGCTTTGTGCTCATTTGTTCCTAAGAAAGCTCAGCTTTATCAGATTCACATCATCAGCCTGCATAAATATTGTCAATTTTAATGCTTTAAGCACATACACCTGAAGAATAACTAAATAAATAGTTTCCAGCATTCTAAACAACAGTTGATCTAATAAAGGTGTTGCCTTGATGCTCACTATTTCTTGTTACGTGGCATCTAGAGTAGATACTAGATTAACCTGCATTCAGACTGAGTTAACATAGGGCGCAGTCCTATGGGGATGCCCGTAACCATCCAAACTGGGAGCATGGTGGGCATCCTATGGAGGGCGGGAGGAGTACCGAAGTGAAAGTTGCCTTTGCACTCTTCTTGCTCTGCAAAGCATAGTTGTGCCTTGGTGGCTGGTCTCCCGTCTCCCCCCCCCCGAAATGCCCCCAAAGCCCTTCTCAAAAGCAGTTGGCGCGGTTCTTTCTGCACCTGCTGCAAAGGGGGAGGGAGATCTGAGCGCGGATCCCCAGCTACGAGATTGGAGTGATTTTCTGACCTCATAGCTTGGAATCTGAAAAACCCTGTGGCCATTCAGATGCTGCCTAACGACCATAGGATTGCACTGCCCGTGGGGAAAATATAAGTAAGAAGCAGGGATGTTGAAGAGTCCTCGGTCTTGAGTCACGAGTCGAGTCATGAGTCTTTGGACCCGAGTCTCGAGTCCGAGTCCTTGGTACAAAATGGTGACTCCCGAGTCCCTATTAAAATCAATGGGGGTTTTTCCCCAACAAAATAAGGCTACTTCAGATGTGTGGCTTAAATAAATTCTAGGCACACAAGTGTGCCTTTTTATTTCAAAACTCTGCCACTGATTTTGACAAGAACAGACCAGGCAGACAAACCCAAAATAACCAGGCAGGCAGAGGAGGCAGGGAACCCCAAAACAGGCAGGCAGAGGCCTTTGTCTTGGACAATTCAAACTGTGGAACTGGTCAAGAAGAGACCAGGCAGGCAGAGGAGGCTGGGAACCCCAAACAGGCAGGCAGAGGCAGCCAAACCCAAAATGTCTGAAAGGTTGCATTTTAGGAAAATGATTTTTAAAAATAAAATCTTTGCTGGTGATTGCACTTCTCTCCACTCCTTCTGGCACAGCCCAGGGATGTTGAAGAGTCCTTGGTCCCGAGTCCCAAGTTGAGTCTCGAGTCCCATTAAAAATATTGGTCAGAGGGGGGACTCAGTCCAACTCACGAGTCGAGTCCTGGAGTCCGAGTCACCATCCCTGCTAAGAAGCCAGCATTGCAATCACAAGAAAGCAGTCATGTACTTTATTTGTGTGAAGAAATCTAAAGTGACACCACCACATTATTCAGGCTCATTCACAAGAACATTTTTTCAGGGTTTTGTTTTCCCAATCAGTTTGGATGCACAGTTGTTAGGAGAAGGGCTCTAACTCAGAGGTAGAGCACACAGTTTGCATTAGTGCTGTCCCCGAACCTTTGGGGGGGGGCGTCTCGACTCTCCGTGGTGGTGGGCCCCCCGCCTCAATCTTCTGAGTGGTGCGGAGCAGTTCTCCGCGCCGCTCAAGCTGCACTCGCGGGTCCCATCATGTCACTTCCGGCACCGGAAATGACGCGACGGGACCCTGCGCAGGCGCAGTACGTGGCACGGGGGTCCAGCGCATCTGCGCAGGGTCCCATCGCATCATTTCCAGTGCCGGAAGTGACGCGACGGGACCAGAGCGGGCGGCGCGGGCGGCTCGCCGCGGAGATGGAACAAGGTAGGCTCGACCGAGCCTCATACAGGCATGAACAGGCCGATTTCGGTCCGCTACGCCACTCAAGGCTCGATGGCACATCAGTAGTTTGCATGCAAAAGGCAGGCACAATACCTAGCATCTCCAGTTAAAGAATCTCAGGAAGCAGAGGATGGGAAAGACTACTGCTTGAGACCTTGGAGATCTGTTGCCTGTCATGGCAAGAGCATAGGAACATAGGAAGCTGCCTTACACCAAGTCAGACCATTGGTCCATCTAGTTCAGTATTGTCTACTACAGGAAGGGTGCAGAACCAGATTGTGGTGGGAGGCCGAATTCCGCCCCCCCAGGTCCTCCACAGGCAGGACGGTTTCAGGCAGGTGTGGCCACGCCCACTGACATCATCACCTCACCCTCCCTACAGAGTTTCTCAGCATAGGGAAAGGGGCTTGGCCAGCACTGGGAGGAGTGGCCGAGTCCCTTAGGCTCCATGCATTGGGCATCACCCCCTTGGGGTGGCGAATGCCTCACGAAACCAGAGCAGCTACTCTTCCCAGCACCAGCTGAGTCCCACCCCCCCACCCCCCCACTGCCATCTCTGATCTCAGATTGGAGATAACAGTGGGGATTTATTTCGATTTATTTATTTGTTACATTTCTATACTGTCCAATAGCTGAAGCTCTCTGAGCAGTTCATTTCCTTCAGGGGGCATTCCTCCAGGGGACAGGGCTTGGGGGCCAAGAAGCCTCACCCCCTGGAGGAACCCAAGGAGGCTCCCTGGACCGGATGCGGAACTTCCATTGCGCCTGAGGTTCAGCATCCTTGGTCTACACAGGCAGCGGCTGTCCAGGGCTTAGAGATGAGTCTTTCTTAGCCCTTTTTGAAGATGCCTGGGCCTGAACCTGGAAACCTTTACATGGACAGCTTGGGCCCTACCACTGAGCTACAGCCCTTCCTCTACGGTCAGAGTAGACAATACGAGACTAGATGGACTAGTGATCTGACTCAGTATAAGGCAGTGCTATATGTTCAATACCCATTGCAGGCGATCTAATCTGATGAATGGTTCAATACATGCTTCAGTCACAAAATTAAAAAGTCACATTAAAAATAAACTCGGGTTGAAGGGGAAAAGGGGTGTGTGCGCACATCCTGACCCAGGAAAAAATACAATGTAAAAGCAAGTGGCTACAATAATTTGCATGTGGCCATGTGCAGGAAGAGCACGAAGCATGCTTAATATGGATAGATACATTTAAAGAAAGGCTCTCCAAAGCTGCCAGAGGTGTCCTGTCAGTTCAGAGGACAATCCAACTGGCTGGCACTGTGAGACAGATGATCTCTATAACCTATCAGACTTCAGATACATAGGCTTTATAACAACATGGGCCCCTCATCTGCAACTCATTCAGAAGCTTAAGTGGTGAGAATACTTGTGCCCCATCAATGGCTGGCAGGTCAGACTGGTGCCACCAAGATGCCAAACTGAAGCAAGACAAAACCAGTGTTGCACTGTAGATTTTTCAAAAATGCAATGATCCTTACCTGAGAGAGGAGAATCTGGTTGTCTGTAGGTCCCTAGATTCTGGATTCCTACTTGTTGCTGTTTGAATTCTCTGATCACTTCTTTCGGCTGGGTAGGAGTTGCAGATGTTCCCATAGGCTTTTCTCTGCCAACTAAAATTTAATTAAAAGAAAGATTAAAGGCCATCACATTTTATTTCTCAAGAAACTTCCAATAAATTCAAGAGGGCAACAGGCCTTGCAATTTCCAATATATAATATAATACAATAGAACAGAATATGATATAATATAATATGATATAAATATGCATTCCTTTTCCTTATGAACTGTATAAATACGCATACTTGACTTTTTTCCCTGGAAGCTCATCACTCCTTAATGTCGCCCAACACAAAATGGGATGGTAATAAATTCCTGTTACTGCCTTGAAAATCTAATTCATATGTTATATACACATGAAGTTGCTTACCCCTGAGGCATATTCCTCCACCACAACACTACCCTCCTATATTTTCTTCTTATAAGAAGAAACGTTTTGGCTCTTCAGCCAAAATTAAACATGTGAACCCATTCAGAGAATGATCCTATAGCCTCTAGACCAGTGTTCTCCAACCTTGGGTCCCCAGATGTTTTTGGCCTACAGCTCCCAGCATGCCCCAGCCAGCTACACTGGCTGGGGCATGCTGGGAGTTGTAGGCCAAAAACATCTGGGGACCCAAGGTTGGAGAACACTGGTCTAGGCATTGTCTGGGGGGCCATAGGATAGTTCAGATTCCCAGCTCTGAGGTCAGAAATAGTGCTCAGACCTCAGAGCTGGGAATCGGCGCTCTGATTCCCCTCCTCTCCTCCCTCACAGCTGGCATGGAAAGTACCATGCCGGCTACTCTCTGAGGTCAGGAAAGCAACCTCGGAGAGGGGTGAAAGCACTCTCTACTAGAAAGCACTCTACCACTCTTCCCCACCCACCCACCCACCCACCCACCCTACCTCCATTTTGGGGGACAGAGAGGGGAGGAGACTGGAATGGCCAGGATAAGAGGTATTCTGAAGCCACTCCAACCTCCTTCCCTCCCCCTCTGAAAAAGGGCATCTAGCAAAAATGCAGAGCAGGAGGAGTGGGGAGGCAAATATCACCTCCGCCGCTCCTCCTGCTCTGCATTAGATTCCCTTAAGCCTCCATGTTTGGGGCTAACGGGCATCTTGATTGGATTGTGCTCTAAAAGTGTGCAAGTCCATCAAGCACTGCTTCTCCCAATGCAGAACAGCAACCTGTAAATTTATTGATGTTTAGATCTGTCATGGAGAACCAATATTATTGTAATATATGCCTTTTATAGCTGGAGTATTTATCCCGGAAGACAATCTTACTCGGTCACGAGTGATCGCCTGATGATGATGATGATGATGATTAAAAGCATGGGTCTTCATTAGAAGATCATATATTTTATTCTTCAAAGTATGCATATTTAAAATGTTCCCCTAATGTACAAATGCAGATTCCCCACCTCTCATAATTTCTTGTAATGCCTCACCACATGCCTGCTATTTGGCTAAAATATAAAAGATCCCTCTGCAACTTAATCTATTTCATGTATTTATTAACTTACTTCTTTTAGAACAATAAAAACACATAATCTTATACTTAGATTTGATCAATAACTTTTTTTTAATAGAGAGCTTGCCAAAGTTACATTTTAAATGTTACATACATTTGACAACTTCTGGATAAAACAAAACGTTGCTTTCTCCAGTATGAACAACTGGTTTGGCCTGACCATTAGGCAGGAGGCCAACATATATGCCTCTGCTTCGTGCAGATTCCAGGCTTACAGATCCGCTTTCTAAATTCTTCTCCACTTTAAAATGACAGTCCACATCTCCTGTGCCCTGTAAATAAGCAATATATTAACATAAATACCACTGAAAGTCACACATCTGGAAGATTATTTGCCTCAATCCAGCAAGGGAGTACCCCATGTAGAAACAGTCTGCTGTGTGCACAGCCAATCTAGAGGCCAATGTGCCTCATGATGCTTATCTCGGTGGGTTCTGTTCAGTTAGCTAGATGTTTATCCCCATACAGACTCAAGTTCAACAATTGCTACATGCAACTCCTTTCCTGTTACTAAAGATGATTTGGGCCTTACTTCCTTTTGTGGCTTTAAAAAAAATCAGAATACTAGAAAGCACTCTACCACTCTTCCCCCCCGACCCACCTTGAACATATCTATTTATCTTACTACTTTTATGCCCAACAGGGTGGCCATGTTTGCTATTCTACAGAGAACAGTCCTCTACTTGAAAGGCTGCCAGTCCTCCATTTGAAGTGCTCTCCAGTCCAAGTAAAGTTTAAAGATAGAGAACCATAAGCAGGAGCCCCAAAATTGCCCATCAACAGTTAGTACCTGGACAGCAGACTGAGCTGTCACCTAGTTAGTCTTCCCCAGTGCGGTGTGATACATTGCATTTCTATTTGAAGTTATTGTTTCTAAATTGGCAACTATACATATCAATTAGCATATCCACATTTTATGCACATCTGTGCCCTATTTTTTTCATTTATTTGGTGATGCATTTCCTCTTTTTTGGTGATGCGTATGTGGCTTCCCCAACATCCAAACAGATGTAGTGAAGTGGTACCTCGTAGGAACATAGGAAGCTGCCTTATACTGAGTCTGACCATTGACCCATCTACCCCAGTATTGTCAAGACTGACTGGCAGCAGCTCTCCGGGGTTTCAGGTGGGATTTTTTCCTGCCCTACCTGGAGATGCCATATCTGGACCTTCTGCATCAAAGTATGTGTTCTTCCACTGAGTTACAACCCCTCCCTAAACCTCATGGAAGGCCAACTGCCAGGATGACCCTGGTTCCCTGAGCACCCAATATGAGAATTGGTGGACAGTAGACTCTGAAGATGCTGGCTAAAAGTCAACCAAAACAAGCTACATGCCAGCTGGTGAAGTCATCAGAGGAAAATGTCCACAAAGGCAAAGGAATTATAAAGGCAGATGGGGCAGGTGTAGCATTTTGCTGTGAGAGATGAAGCCTGAGGAGAAGCCAAGCCCTTCTTTGGCTACTGTCAGGAGTGGTGATTCTATGCAGCGAGAGTAGGTATGGTACATACTTCAGCAGTGCACTTATCCCAAGTGGTGAAGGAGGATATTTCTGACACAGATACCAAGTGTTCTGAAAATGTGAGTCATGTTGCATGATGAGTCAGAGGAATTCTGATTCATTTCGCAGTTTAGGAAACATTTAACCTACTTCACAGCCAAAACTCCCAGTTTTTCAATATTTTGTGAAGGGTGGGAACTGTGAAAAATTTGAGCCTCTTAATTTAGCAAATATATGTTGCTGCAATTTTGAGGTAAATGGCACCTATATTAGTCATTTGGAAACTATTCATTACCCTGCATTTCATGGATGTATTAAAGCCTTTACTCAGAATGGTTTCATAGAATTACAAGCACATTTGGTCCTACAAGTTTCTTTTTTAAAGGTGTCTAATGCAAGGCAAAATGTTTATTGGTACTGTAAATCTCTTGTACATGCTATGAAGGAATTGAAGCAGAGCTGTCCTGAAACTCACTGGCTTCCAAATATGTAAAAATAAAAACTTTACTGTAAGATCTTTTGGACATACACAAAAAAGGAAGAAAAGTGTTCAAGTCAAATGAAATCTGGTTTTCTTAAAACAATTCCATACAAACAGAAGTGTAGAGTGAGGTCTACAGGAATCTCTCATGGTTATCTAACCAGGTTCAACCTATGAGGAGGCAAACTATAAGTAAAAATCTGGGTTGGAACTACTCCAGATTTGGAATACTTGAACTACTATAAAACATGGAGAGGATTTCTAAATGCAACAGCCCTGCTTGCATGTAGAGCAAAAGTGGGGAGGGGGACATGGACATACACGTAAGCCACAATCCAATGTCCCCACACACTGGCTGCTGGTTAGACCTTCGTGCATTAAGTGCAGAAGTCTGAAAAGAATTCTGGAAGCACATCCAGCTGAATGTGCTTAGAGCTCCAGTGATCACAAACCCTGCATCATCAGACCTGCATGCTCAACACACAGGGACACTGGGGGGTGGGCTTACATGCGTGACCACACACCCCTCCCCACTTTATCCCTACACATGAGCAGAGAACACCTGAACTGAAGATGGCTAACATTTCCTGTAGAACCTGATGTAGCCTCCACCAGGATAATACTTTAAATGGTAAGCCTATTTGTTCAGCGGTTATTCTATCTTTGTTCTGAAGAAGCTATTATTATTAAGTGTCTGAGAGCTTTGCCATTTTATTAATAGTTGAATACAGCATTATAATGGACATTTCAATTTATCCTTTGGCATTCTCATTAGTACAAATATAGTGATACTTATTAGATACAATATTTTGGTCGTCTCATAGGTAACAAGCCAGTTTTAATCAGCAATTGGCATTGACCCCAAGACCAGATTTAAAATTATTATGAAGAAACTCATTGTTAATTAACTTTATCCTGGCCAGGGGGTGCGGGTGAGGGAGGGGGATAAGGTAGGCAAAATGTATTATACAATAGACACTAGCATGAGTATCTGAAATACTTTATATAGTCCCTGTCTCATGTTGACCCAGTTCACACGCCACGATCAACTAGGGTTCCCAGGGAACCCTGGCTTATTGTGACATGCAAACCATATCATAGACTTTACCAGATCACTGAGCAACAAAAATTAGTGTACCATCAAGACTTACTCAAGGTTCTTTCATGTTTATACACTTTAAAATTGCTTTCTTCCTGTGACAAGTTGCTTTCACAATTGCAGAGAAAGTATGAACAAAACTGCTTACTGTTCCATTACACTGGCCATCCTTGATCCTCAGATACATTCTTGGGTGTTTTGCACTTTCAAACATGCAAACCCCAGAGCTGATTTTATGTACTCTCCAGTAAGCGTCATCGGATTGATTTCCTGCTCCACTGCAGCTCCCATCAGACCTCAGGCAGAGAGACTGACAGTAGCTAGTAGTGAGCAAAATTATGGCACTGTTGTGGAACACTCCCTAGAAATCAGCAAAGAGAACCAGCTGTAAATAATGCCTTTCAGACCTTCCCCCCGACTCAGTTCCCCCCCCCCCAAGTCCTGTACAGTGACTATGCAATCCTTGTTACCCACAACAAATCAGGAAATTGTTTTTTTATTTTTGTTTTTTTTAGATGGGAGATTATATGTATATTTCTATAAAAGTGAATAAGGGTGCAACCTAATCGAGATTCCCGTAAGCCTCCAAACTTGGCAGCTTATGAGCATCCTATGCAGAATGGCAGGAGTGGCATTTCTGCATTTCTGTCTACCTGGGGTACTTTGGAGGGGGAGGGAAGGAGGTTGCAGAGGACACAGGACATGTCATACCCTGGACCCTGCAGTCTCCTCTTCTCCTCGCCCCCTTTAAGGCCTCTCTGAGGTCGAGTTCCTGACCTCAGACAGCACCCAGTGCGGTTCTTTCCATGCCGGTTGTGAGGGAGTGGAGGGCGATCAGAGCGCGGATTCCCAACTCCCAGATTGGAGCTCTCTCTCTGACCTTGGATCTGGGAATCCAAAGTATGCTATTGCCCCCTAGACGCTGTCTAGGGGCCATAGGATCGCTCCCTAAGATAGTTTCTTTTACTTTAGCCAGATGAGTTTATATTTTCTAACTTTACACACGTGTACTAAGATCCGTTACAAGTGGGTCTATAAGCTCATGAACACCTCCACCTGCAAATATTCTTCTAGTATTTCTGTATTGCCATTCTCGCTTTGGAAGAAGTATATTCACAATACATCTGGAGCAAAGAAAGTACAAGAAACTACAGTGAAAGCTAGTAAGTAGATAGTGCTGGGCTTGGATCTGGGATAGTTGGGATTCAAATCCCAGCTCAGCTGCAGATTCAACAGGTGGCTTTGGGCAATTCACACGTCTCAGCCTCAGTTCCTCATCTGTAAAATGAAAGCATTAATATAGTGACCCGCCTGACCGGCCTAGTAAGATAGGTATTCAAAAGCAGTGTATAGCTAAGGTGTTCTATATCAATTAAATAACACATAATAGCTTTCCCCACACTCATTTTGAAGAATATAACAGAAAGTTGGATATGCCTTGCAGCCACTAGAGGTGGAGAGGTCTGCGAAGAAGCTGTCCCTAAAGCCAGAGAAAGAGAGTTCTGAAAGCCTAAGTGCACGTGCAGGGGGGGGGGGGAGTTAACCAGTACAAAGAGGCCCAAAATCTACAATAGGGAAATACCTTTATTAGGACCATCCAAAATGTCACAAAATAGTTAGCAACCTTTCTGGTTTTTCAGAGCTCTTCATCAGGCTGGACGTTAAGCAAAACAGGGGTGTGGAGAGGTGGCTTGAAATCTGTAATCACCCCAACTTTGCTACTGGACTAGTCTAAAAGCTACATAACAATAGCTTCAGCCACTTCTCCTTTCTTACCCTACAGCCAGTCATTCGGTGGGTTCACATGACCCCCAATTCTTTGCTGGATCGCGCGAAGCAACAACGATGATCCAGGGAACACCACGGGGAGGAATGAGGCTCCTCTCTTTGACAGCTGTGGTCGCGAGCGACTGCTCCGTGGAGCAGTGTGGATCACAGTGGAGAGTGGATCACAGCCTCCCGCCGGAGAGGTTTACCCGCAGGATAAACCTTTCCTGCTGCAGGCGGTAACACAGTCCCCGTGGCTGCTCTGTGCACAGAGGAGCAGCCCTGGGGACTGCGCAGGTATACCTCTCCAGCGGTGGAGCGGGGCGGCGGGAAGCGTCTGCCCACTCCACCCTTTCCTCTCCCTGGGTTCTCCAGGGAGTGGTGACTTTTCTCCCCCACCCCCCTTCATGGTGAGATCCTCAGGGTTTTGAATCTTTCCCCAATAGCTCCCAGTGCCCCCACCTCTTCCTCACTTTCCCAAGTCTCCTACTACTCAGGAAAGTGAAGATCAAGAGGCCACTCCCTTTTCACGAGCACTTCTTTGGACAACTGTCAAAAGAAAGGCTTTTCTTGTTAAAACTCTCTAGCAAATCTCTGCAAATCTTTTTTGACAGATAAATATGCATCCACAGATCTGCATATAGGGGAAAGGGAGAAAAAAGCAGCGGCGAGTGCAACAGGGCTTGCAATCACAGCAGGGAGAGGAGACAAGGTGGCCACCAAGTTCCCAGGGATACCTCCTGGAGGACTGAGGAGGAAGGAGGCAGGAACAACCCACGGTGAGCCCGATTATCTGTTGGGCGCACTGTGGGTTGTTCAGCAAACAAACAATCCACCGTTGGTTATTCGCAGGGTGGCTTACCATGACATGTGAAGCTGCCCAACGTGTGAAACTGTCCTATGTATCAAAGACCATAGTTCTGAAATGTTTGCACACAACCTCATCTACTTTTTCCATGCCTTCCACAGAATGGTACAGAGCCACAAGGAACAACAAAAGCCTTCTCCCCCCCCCCCCCATAAAGTGATTCACAGTGTTAAATTGCGATTGCAGTCTTCAGCTCCACCTAGTGGGTGGAGATTTCTCTTTCATCTTTTCAAACCTGATCAGTTATTGCATTGCAGGGCCTTATGTCACATACCACCCAATTGTCTTTCTTCTCCAGTCTTACCTTAACATGAACAACAAACTCCTTTGTTAGTCCTGCATAGCCTGTGGTATCATCGGCTACTGTGCCTTGGAGATTGAAAGTAACAGTTTGCCCGGGGTTCTGGGCAGATTCCAGAATTGTGCAGCGATTTGGTTGAACATGAACCCGCAGCTCACAGTGGATATCGCCATAGTCCTAATAAGGGCAAGATGGGACTAATCAGCCATAAGAACTACTGGACATACTGACATCAGGTCATGGCGTTACACATCTGCATTATTGTTTACCGCCTCATGGTGCCAGCTGCATGCTACTATTGACACACACTAAAGAGAGCCAGTGTGGCGTAGTGGTGAGAGTGTTGGACTGGGACTCGGGAGATCCGGGTTCTAGTCCCCGCTCGACCATGAAACTCACTGGGTGACTTTGGGCCAGTCACTGCCTCTCAGCCTAACCTACCTCACAGGGTTGTTGTGAGGATAAAATGGAGAGGAGGAGGATGATTATGTAAGCCGCCTTGAGTTCCTTGCAGGAAAAAAGGCAGGGTATAAATGTAATAAATAATAATAATACAGATCAGCCTACTATATGGACATTTCCTTCCATTGGCTTCATGTTTGTGTGCCCAAGCTGATCAAAGCTGCAAGATTTACATGGCCTAAGATTGTGTTGTCTCAAAATATTAGACATCTGAATAATCTCTTGTGAAATTATACCCACAACTCCCAAAATCAGGTTGCCTTAGCACTTGTTGAGCCTAATTAGGACTCTGGATTCTACTGTAGAAGATCATTCTGGACTGGTGCACTTAAAAATAATACAAAATATGTGTTATGTGGTGGTGGTGGTGGTGGTGGTGGTGGTGGTGATGATGATGATGATGGATGATGATGATGATGATGATGATAATAATAATAATAATAATAATAATAATAATAATACCTTTGAAATAAGTATGAATGCTGGGGGTAGAGTGGCTGATCCTGCACAAAATCTACCCAAACTTCTGATTTTTTTTTAAAAACCCATAATACTTACTATTCATATAAAAGCCACTTTGAAGGCTGTTCCAGTGGAAAAGGAGCCCATAAATATAAATATATAACACCTTCTATGGGCTTGAAAATACCTCACATCCATTCTTTCTGTAAACTTTACAACTCAGAAAGGTTCACCACTTGATTCTATAGCAACAAGAATTGGTCAAAGACTTATAAATGCTATGTACACCATTATGTAGCTGGTTCACACTATGTGGCAATCATAGATACAGGGTACAAGCACATGAGCCTGAGCCTTAGGCTTCTTACACACCTAGTAATGGCATGGAGGCTGTATCATGCAGTTCCATCCTCCGTGCGATCTCTTTATGTGAGATTACAGAATATTTCTGCAGTTGCACCCTTTTCTTAAAGTGATGTTGTGGTCAAATACACTGGCTGCATGTGTACAATGTGTGTATGTAAGGGCTAATCAGGAAATATGACCTGCACACAGTCATGTCAGCAGACATGTGGAAGCCCTGAGGATGGGGGATGCACACTCATAACCAGAAAATATGATTGCTGCCTACTGTCCACAATCTTACTGGATATTACAAACTGCATGCCACTGCCAATATTCCTGAATATACTTCAGATGAGTGGAGGACCAGCATTGGCTGTGTTGATTTTTGTGGATTAAATTGACAGTTTACTCATACTCCAAATATATAAACCGATGCACTTTGTGTGTGCACTGTGTGAATGCATGTGTGCATATGCACTTGTGTATGTTTTGTACAGTTTGGATTTTATTTTGTTACTCCACCAAATGTTTGAAAAACAAATTAAATTATGGTTGCAAATATTCCTTAGCCATTCAAGTCTACTTGATATGATATCAAAACTTGAAAGTTGACTATAAACAATGAGAAAGTGCCTTACATATGTAGGGGTGGGGGGTGGGGGTGGAGTCCCCATCCAGCCCCTAGCTTCTTTTGCTGTTAGCTGGGATCGCTGATCAGAGAGAAGAAGGTGTTTAAAGGCAGTTAACCTTTACAGAATTGAGCTGTTACAAAGATTTTGAGCTGCGCATTTTGCAGGCAAGAGAGCTGTTGCATAGAACTGAGGTGTGCCTTTTGCAAGCAGGAGATTTGCTTACTTGAGAGTAGACATGCAGAGGATTTGGAATACTAATTGTAAGTGCTTCTGAGTGATTCAGTCCTGCTTACTTCTGAGTAGAGATGCAGAAGTCTTGTTTACTTCTGAGTAGGCCAAAAATGGTAATAATAACATTTGGCCCCACCCACTCTGACTTTGGCCCTGCCCACAGATGGAGTGTGGGCCCCCTGAGACCTTCCCCATTTTGCAATTTAGTAGCCATCAGGCTGAAAAGGCTTTCCCACCCCTGACTTGCAACATGCAATATTCAGAAATCAGATCCTATTCCACTTTACTATTAACAATACAGGCAGTCCCCAGGTTACGAACGAGTTCCGTTCTTAAGAATGTCTTTAAGTCGAATTTGTATGTAAGTCGGAACAGCAATTGCTTAATTACGCCAATTGCGTAGTATACTACGCTATGTACTCTATGTAAACGACAGTAGCACCGGGGAACCCAGAAGTCCATTCTTAAGTATGGGTTGTCTGTAAGTCGGACGTTCTTAACTCAGAGACTGCCTGTAATGTAAACAGGAATACCAGCAAGAAATAACAAGGTTAAACTCAAGGTTGCAGCTCAGGAGCTCATACCCTGGAACAAAAGTCTACTGGCAGTTCAATTCAAATTTAAGATTGGAAACTTATCCCTGTCTCTGTTTGAAACTATCTGCACCTTCTTGTAAGAGTGAAAATCCCTTTATATTGTATTTAAGAAGATGAAACACACATTATTAGAAGCTAAACCAGCAAATATGATTTGTGGGATAATCCTTCAGCATTACAGGCATCGCTGTGATTTTATGGATGGTGCTGTTGGCTAGAAAGCTAAGAGCATAATATTAACTAAATTATAACTGGTACTAATATGTAGTATTATAAAAATACAGCACCACAGTGCAGAGCTTTAAAGTGACAATAAAACCTTCCAGACAAAAGAAAACCTGTCTGTCGTACAAGGCTTTCTAGAACCATCTCATTCTCATTCTTTCAGTGTGCTCACTACCTATTGATCAGATCCTGATCTCTCCATCTTATCTCTTGAATGTACATCATAAGACTTCTGCGAACCCTTGATAGTATAACTGCTCAGCAGTAGTAGAGGCTTTGGTGGTGACAAAGAAAGAAGGTTGTTTATTGATAAAGAGAACCCGAACCGTACCAAAATCCTGGAGCCTAGTAATGCAACCCCATCCAAAGGTAAGCCTTTAAAATGTATTTAATTTTATTTTCCCTGCATCTTTTCCACCCAAAAGATCCTCAAGAATGGCTAAAATGGTGTAAAAATAGCGATTTGACTATGCTTCATTCATAGTGGGACTATGTAACAGAAAGAATGTTACTGTTTGCAATGGTGAAAAAGAGCTCTTTGTTTTAATTTGGAAGATAAGAGGAACTGTGCTGGATCAGACCAAAGGCCAATCTAGTCCAGCGTTCTTTTTCCACAGTGGCCAACTAGTTCTCTATGGAAGGATCCCAGGCAGGACATGTGTGCAGTAGCCAATTACCATTTCCACATTATCCATTGCATAATAGCATCGTACAATTTGCGGGGACAAATCTGGAAGACTTTTCTTCTGCAGTTGCTGAGAATAGTCACTTGAAAGACACAGGCACAACTTACCCTCTATCCATCCCCGAACATATTTCTTAATATTTTGAAGCTTTAAACAAAAAACAGTTTAGAATACAGTATTCTAATACTATATAGAATATAGTATTCGTAAGATTAATCACATTTCTGGAAATACTGTTTAACTCTCATTGCATTTGTGATACAATTTTAAATATTCAGAAGATAACAGGAACACTGAAAACATTTCTTACCATTCCAGTGACCGAGCCATGAGCAAGAGCAAGGGCGAGATATGGCATCGGATGGCATTTAAGTACACATGTGTTTCCTTTCTTGGTAGTCACATCAAAAAGACCTAATAAATTCAGAGAGAGAGAAAAAACCAACCACCTGAATGTTGCTGTTTCATAGTATTTTGTTTTGGATGCTGTTCTTATTCTCTAAACCCAACGGCTGCATGAAGACTTTTACTTTTAGTAGGAGTAAAAGGTTGTGATATTTTTGTCCAGTCATTGATTTAAAATATAAGGCCTTTAGATTCTCTGGTGATGGGTCTCAGTAGTATGAAACTGTATTATCAGGCTTGTTATCTCAGGGATTTTAAATCTGTGATAACAACCTGTGTCTCAGTCCCATCCTTCGTTAACTACGTTGGGATATTCATGGGTCACTCTGCATGGGACGACATACGGTGAGAAGGAGATGCACGTTCTTCTCCTTTCCACTGCATGTTGTCATGTTTGAAAAAGTCAACTTGTATCTCACCCTTTTGGGGAGGCACATAGTTTCGTGTGTATTACCACATGGTGGAAATACACACATTCTCTCTTCATAAAAGATAACATATTGTAGTAATATGTGGCACAACTGCTTTCTACTCTATGGCCTGATTCATACAATTAAACAACACATGGTTAACAAACCATGGGTTGCTTGTGAACATAAGCAAGCATGCATGTTGGCTCCTGCTCACTTGCCCACTTCCGCTATCGGAAACCAAGCCAAGAAGGCCCCATTCCTAGGTTGTTGTCATGACATGTGAACCCGGCACTCTGGGTTGTTCAGGATTAAACAACCCAGAGTTTTAACCCATGGTTTGTTGTTGATTTAAAACAACCTGGATTTGCTTAACCCATGATCCCAGGATGAAAAACAAGATAATCTAATTCACCCATTGAAAAGGCTGATAACAGAAGGCCCTTCTATCTTCAGCAGGACAATTGGAGTCAGTTTAATGTGCCAAGGAAATGCTCGATCTTAGCTGCACTTCACCTGGAGCTTGTGGTGCAGATAGCCCCTCACCTCTTCTTGCTGAACCTCAATAGGGCTTAGTCTTGGAAGCTGTTTTCAATGCCAGAACTCAAAACTGGAATACGTAAAATACTATCATCACTTTGTTCTAATAAGCCACCTCCTCCCTGGGCATGATGTTATGGAATCCAAGCCTCAACACTCTTTTCACTATAGTCCTCTTCGGTCCAGTTTATCTCAAGCAGCGTCTCCAGCAACATTAAGTAGGCCGCTCAACAAGATCATCTGCCACGGACGGCCTTCTCCTTGTTCCATCAGCCAGAGAAACCAGGCTGGTGGGGACTAGGAAGAGGGCCTTTTCTGTGGCGGCCCCCAAGTTATGGAACTCTCTCCCCAGTGACCTCTGCCATGCCCCCTCCTTGATGAGCTTCCGCCGTGCATTAAAACATGGTTTTTCAAACAGGAATATGGGGTGGGCTAGGATTTTAAAGTTTTAATGGTATTTTATATTTTGTTTTACTGAATTTTTTATATATTGTACTGTGGAGAAAGCCTGAACACACACACAGTGACACGAACCCTGACACAGTTTTCCCCCTTGGTAGCCACACATAGTTTTCCCCTGGCAACCCCTGTCTGCATAATCCCCACCAGGGGACAGGAGATGCAAGACTGGCCAGACAGGTAACACGCATATCCTCAATGGGGCACATTGGCCCGAATCCACAAGAAGAAGTATGGACCATCAGGAAGTGCAGGGCAGTCTCAAAGAGCTGCTAAGTATTCTCAGAGGGCATGATAAGCCCAAAGGCGCCACCTGTTCCTGGGCAGGAATAAGCCCACCTGATCGTAAAGGGGCACATTGCCCAGAGTGGCGGGGGCACCGGCCAGATGGACGATTCAGAAATATGATAAATAAATAAATAAATTTGCTGAAGATGAGTTAACTGTAAGCATGGAGGGAGCCAGGCCCAGGAACACATGCTCTGGACCCACCCGCTCTACTTCTGACCTACCCATGTTTGCAAAGAAAGTCTGCAAGGTCAGTGTAAGTGTGTTTGGATCACACTGCTCCATGGGGCGGCAACTCTTACAGGGAAGTACTTCTGTGTCAAAGGTGGTAATTTTCAAGCAGGCTTTTGCTCTGGTACTTCTCGTTTCAGAATCTAGGGCTGCACTGGCTTGACAAGAACTATTTCTCAGCCATTTCACCTACTTCAAAATTGGCTGTTTTGTTTTGATTATATTTCAGAAGGCAAAATTATTTTTGAGAGGAGATAATTGGTTTCCCATAAAAACCTATTCTGATGTACATTTTGGATTTCAAAAAATTCAAAATGGCTGCTGCCACAAAAAATGGCTGCCTCCTTTGCTGCTGAACTGGTAGCTGCTATTATAGTGAACAGCAGTTGGATATCTACATTAAAACAGAAGCTTTTACGGAGCGGGCAGATCATTCTTTCCAGCAGCTCATCCCCCCCCCCAATGGTACAGTGTTAGATATTCTTCCAAAGGAAGATGAAGCAGGTTTGTCAAAAATATTAAAGTACAGTATGTCGTTTCTTCCAACCTTATTTTTAAACTGGAACTACTAAGATTTTTTTTAAAGTTAGGATTTCTTTCTTTTTTAACGAAGTAAGAATATCTTGCAACCACCCACCCCCAGAAGATGCTTTATGTGAAAGCAGACCCAAAGATTTAAAAGGCATCCTATGCTGGGTTTTTGTTTGGGGTGGTGGAAGGAGGAATCAGAGATTAACAGTGCAATCCTGTGCATGTCTAATCAGAAGTAATCCCCATTGAGTTAAATGGGATTTACTCCCAAATAAACATGTTGATGAATCAGCAAAATGATTCAGAGAAATCAAGTTGGGGAAGGAGCCACTTCACAAAACCACTTTTTCCTCAAATTACTTCTCAAATTCTCAATTTGACAAAACTTTGGTTAAATCACTGTTTCTTCCCAGTCCTATCAAAAACTAAACAAAATGTCTGTGTAGTTTGTTGCCCGTGTGATGCAACATAGGTTAGACAGATGAAATGTAATAGGGGGTTTTGGCCTTAAAACCCATGACAATATGGAAAAACATGAAAAATTCCATTTAAATAATCTACTATCCTTTTTCTATATTGACAAAAATGAATTTACAGAATCCTCTTTCAACCACAAAGAATAGACAAAAAGTTACCATATTTGTCCTTCTTGTCGCCAAGGGCATCAACCATTCCATCTTGACTGAGGCGTATAAAACCACGGGTCACCTTGTTGTAAAACTGAAGTGTATTGCCTTTCTGAAATTTCCACTTTTCTGCTCCCCACTACATGTGTAGTAAAAGACAGACAGACAACCCATCATCACATAAAAAGCAACACATGAAGCTACTTTACACTGTTCATGTATATAATTAATCTAGGCTGGTACAGTCTAGTCTTTCTGGCATAGTTTCTCCAGGGTGTCAGTCAGAAGACTTTCCCAGCCCTGCTAACTTTCAGCTGGAGTTGCCAAGGACTGAACCTAGGCACTTGTGCTTTGTGTGCCTTACCAATGAGCTGTTGCTCCTCTCAAAACACTGTATAAAGGAATAAAGGTGTCCATTAACTATTATATATGTATGTGTGTGTGTGTGTGTGTGTGTGTGTGTGTGTATATATATATATATATATATATATAATATATATTTACATATAGTAAATATATATATATATATATATATATCTTGAACCCTGATTTGGCAACTTGGAAAACAGCCCAATTCATCTTGGAATGGCTGCCCAATTTAATTCAGAGCCGATTCTGAATCTCGATTCAGAAATCTGTCACTGGAAATAAAGGAAAAAAAACCCTATACTTTTTTTTTGTGCTGTTTGATAGAATTTGATGAAATTTGTAAGCATATTAGCCCCTTGTGAAGAGATGAATTCTACCAAATTTTAGAAAAATGGTTGCAGGGGAGTTTGTGCTAGATGCCTTTATATTTTGATTTGTTTTTAAAGTGAAGAGTGTCTGGCCCAGTTCATGCTATTTAACCCATGATGAGCCACAGTGCATGCCAGGTGCCATTTTGAATATGCAACCCCCAATGGGGTTGTGGCGTGTTGTCCAAATCCAGCCGTTGGAGGTTATGTGAGGGTTAAACAATATAACTCATACATCACATAACCCTCAGTTTGTTGTAGGGTTTTGTGAAGGTTGTTTAACCCTCACATAATCCCCCATGGCCGGGTTCATACAACACAACATACCCCCATCAGGGGTTGCATATTCAAAATGGTACCCAGGATGTGCTGCTGCACATCATGGGTTAAATAACCTACAGTGAGCCAGGCATGTCATATGAACCAGGTCAATAGATATATTTCTTGGCAGAATTGTATGAAAATTGCAGACATACTTGCCACTTCTGATTGCAGCCTTTATTTATTTATTTGCTTTCTTAGTCACCTTTCTCAAGAAAGGGGGGGGCAAAGACTCAGGGCAACTTACAACAAAATGGAAACATACAACATTTAAAACAGCTAAAACCATAATCCACTAAAATATAATCACCCCATAAAACAACTAAAGTATCAGTGACAACCATAAACAATTCAACTGGTGCATTAAATGGTGCATTAAATGGTAAAGAGGTTAACAAAAAAGTATATGCTTATCCCGCCTCTTTGTGGACAATTGTTGAAAATGGCATACAACATAGAGGTGGTCCTAGCGAAGACACCTGCAAAATATTGGAACTAGGATAGGTGCAGCAGTTTTTGGTGGAGTCTTCCAATTAGTGGTGCGGGGAGTGATTTGTTTCCCCTTTTCACCTCTATGGAGGTATGGAGAGTTTTGGGGGTTTTTTTGGAGGGGGGGTTGGCAATTTGTATGAAAATGGCATACATCATACAGAAGTCCCTCAGCAGGAAACCTACAAAATTTTAGCAAAATAAGTGCAGGGAGTTATTATGAATGAAAAACAGTTTAAGGCTTTTATGTTTTCTGATCAATTGGCACCAAATCACAGAAAGTGAAATAGGACTTAGTGGTAGATGGTACATGAGGAGCATACAGTGGCAGAAGGACTTGAACATCATGCATTTTCCAAGCAAGCTCCTGCACCCAATGCTACACCCTCCCAGGTCCCACAGACTCTATAAAAAACTGTTTTAACATTCCTGCTCCTCGGAGAGACAACTAAGAAGGAGCACTGCACCCTGGATCAGTCCTGCAATATATTACTTGAATATTCCTGCCCCAAAGCACTGAGATTGGAGAGTCCTGATAAAAACATCTACTGTGATTAAAAGCTAGAGCTATCAGTCACAAAACTACACCCCCTCCTCTTCCTATTCCTTCTCCCCACCCTTGCATTTTCCTTAAATTGAGAACTTTGGGAGAAATGCAACAATTTTTGCAGACACAGTGTCTGTATCCCTTTATACTGAAATCACTAACAAAGCTTTGGGAGGGTTCAGATTTGGAATTTGGTCCAATTTGGAGGTCCTCTTCTTTGATTCAGATATCTCCTGACTCTTATACATACATACATACACACACACACATGCATACACACATATACACAGAGAAAGGGAGAGAAAGAGAAAGGGGGAGAAGGAAGGGGGAGATGTTATACAACATAATTAAAAAAGACTGATCAATTTCTTTAAAGCTTTTAAAACAGTAGATCATCACCATTTCTGTTCTTTTGGTTTCCAGTTCTTGTCCTGAAGAAATACAAACACAGATATGAGTAAATCTAGAATTAAGCATCTTGTCAGAATCAATGGGACTTAAGTACTTACCTATGCACTTAAAATCCCATATAATTCCAATAAAACATACAGTGCAATCCTCTTCTGCAGGTCTGCTGACTGGAGGGAATTTTGGATGCAGTGGAGGAGCTCCACTGCCTGGGGGTCATGACCACAGCAGCCCCTGCTACCTGCTGCTCTACTATTGGTGGAGTTTCTGCTGGACATAGGCTCCAAAATGGGGTGTTCCGGGGCAGGGCAGGGAGGCAGCAGCCTTGGATTTGCTGGATCCAAAGACCCATTATTCCCCCAAGAGAATCCAGAATCAGACCCATTAACTACACCAGCAGAGTTAATTTTCCTCCATTGGTTTCAACGAGTGAGATTCAAAACTGCTAAGAACTGCCTGGCCTGTTCTTGGAACTCCACCAACACCTTCTGCCTTGGCCAACATGAGTTGGATTGTCCACCACTTCACTCCCACCCCATTTAGGATTGCTCTGCCCATTTGCAATCCTATGCATGCTTACTTGAAAGTAAGGGCCAAACTACTGTAAAGTAAGGGCCAAACGTTCAGCAAAGCATGCAAAGTGGAGCTATGCGTGCTAGTTTTCCCTACAATCCTGTAAGTATGTGCACCCCTCCCCCCCAAATTTGGCTCATCATAACTGCAGTGCTCCAGGAGAGTTTAAGGGGGGGGGGCTTTCCTCACCTACCCATTTTTTTTCATGAAATTGAAGGGGGAAAGTCTCCATTCAGCTCTAATGGAGATTTTATTTCTTTTTTTAACACCCACACCTTGGGGAGAATTTCACACAAAAAAACATGCACACATATAGAAGAGTAAGGAAAGCTGGCATGCATAGCTCCACTATGCGTGCTTTACTGAACATTTCGTTTGCTCCCACTGTGTTCAATAGGGTTTACTCTTAAGTAAGTGTGCACAGGATTGCAGCTTTAAACTTGGTCCCCCAATAGGCCCCTCTTTGCTAACTCTTCTGTATCAAAGAAACTTCCTATTGGTTTGTTGATAACGAAGCATACAACTGACATTATGAGGTCTAAATCTTGACCTTCTGTGGATCCTAACCACCATGTACTGCCACAACTTTTCATGAAATGTCCTTGTCTGCCATTGGTTTATACTCACTCCCTGCAAAGGTGTGGTTATCAATGACATACAGTTCTCTGACCATTTTGCCATCATCTTCACCTTGATCTAGCCACCTTTGGGGGAAAGTATTATGTAATAAGAATACATCTTAGCACGGTAGTGTTTACAAAATCAAAATATATTATTTTCTAGGATTAAAAGATTCCAGATTCCAATCCTTGATTACATATGAAAAACATGGTTGCATGATTGGATAAAGATCTTCCCTGGGAGAAAGGCAAATATTATTTTAAAAGAACAATTATTTTGTGTACTTCTGTTTTTAAAGTTTAATTATATGGCAACTTCACAGTTAAGTTCTATTAGTAAAACCGATGCATATTTTTATTTATTTATTTATTTATTTATTTATTTATCTGTTGTAATTATGAATTGCCCATCTGGCCTGCCAACCGGCCACTCTGGGCAATGTACAACATGATAAAATATAAAATACAGTTAAAACAGTATAAAATTTTAAAATCTTAACCCACCCCATATTCCCGCCTGAATAGCCATGTTTTTAGTGAGCGGCGGAAGCTCAGCAGAGAGAGGGCATGGCGGAGGTCACTAGGGAGAGAGTTCCACAGTATGGGGGCCGCCACAGAAAAGGCAGTGACTGCTATCTGAAGAATGAAAAGCTCACACACAGGCACAAGCAATTCATTTTCTGTATTAAAAAGGTGACTGACAGATAATTAAAGCAGTATTTATTTGATTTATGCCCCTCCTTTCCACTAAGGAAATGGTGTTCAAGGGGGCTAACATCTGCACTGAAAGATCTCTGCAGCCATTCATGTCTTGGGGATGGGGGGGAGGATGTGACTGGGTTCTATAAATAGATCAGAGGGATAGGATCGATACAGGAAAATAAAAGATCTTCAGTTAAAGGAAATGAATGGATACAGAACAAATGATATGAACAACAAGTTGTTCATACCTTTAAGGTTGCATTCCTATGCATACTTATTTGGTAGCAAGTCCCATTGCATTCAAAGGAACTATTTCCAAATAAATAAATAAACAAACAAACAAACAAACATGCATAGGACTGGGCTGCATGACCTGAGATAAAATGCGGTAAAATGAAGGTGTCCCTGTGTCCTGCTTCACAAGACAGTCCTTCATTTGAAGGTGTCCTCTGTAGTGCTGTTCAGTCCAAGTCTGATTTAACGATAAAAAGCCATAGGAAGGGAGAGCAGGGCTCTTGTTTGTTTGTGGGTTCATGGAATAATAAGTGAAGTTTGTTTGTGGGTTCATGGAATAATAATAAGTGCATTTGGGTGAGAGTGTTGGACTGGGACTCGGGAGATCTGGGTTCTAGTCCCTGCTCGGCCATGAAACTCACTGGGTGACTTTGGGCCAGTCACTGTTGTGCCTCCAGTAGGTCAGACAGAGACCAGCCGGGCCGGAGTGTGTTTGGGGTGGGGCCAGGCTAAGTGCAGCCTGACCCAGCTGGGCAGCCTTACCAATCGGCGCCTGCTCAAAAGACAGGTCCCAAACACACTCAGATGCTGGAAGCAATTGTTTGCTACTACAGCTACAGCCAGACGCTCCTGACATTCCCGACCTCAGACTTGTACCTTTGAACCTTGGAACGACCCTGACCATGACTTTGCCTGATCCCAAACTGGTTTACGTTTGCTCGGTTTTGGACTGATATATTTTGGCTTCGACACTCGGACTGTGTGATAACGACCACGGCTTATCTTGGAACTAGACGGATTTACGACAGTCACTGACTCTCAACCTAACCTACCTCACAGGGTTGTTGTGATGATAAAATGGAGAGGAGGAGGATTATGTAAGCCGCCTTGGGTTCCTTGCAGGAAAAAAGGCGGGGTATAAATATAATAGATAAATAAATAAACAAACGGGAAGAAAGAGATTTCTCATTCTGATTATCGAGTAAGAAAAATTATTGTTACCTATATTTGCTGTAGAAGAAAATTGGAAGTCTATTTTGTTTTGTTAATTGTTAGATGTTTGATATTATGTGTTTGTTTCACATAGAAATTTAAAAAAAAAATTTTTTTTAAAGGAAGGGAGAGCAGGGCTCTTGGAGTTGCCTGTCAGCACTTAGCACCTGGACTGCAGACTGAGCCATCTCCTGGCTGTCAATCTTCCTCACTATGGTGGAATATATTGTATTTCTATGTAAATTACAGTAATTATTTCCAAATTAGCACATATACATTAAAATATGTAAATGTTATGCAATTCGGTGCCCTCTTTTGCCCTCTTGCTTGGTGGTATATTTCCTCTTTTTTTGGCAGTGCTTCAGTGTCTCCCTAAATACAATTAGTAGGATACACTTTGAGAATAGACTCCCTAGTCACAGGGGGAACAAAATCATTCATTTAAAAACCAATAAACTTATAAAGAATATTTTATACTGAACTCTTAGGACAACTTGCTCAGTGACCTGGTTTGCACGATCAAAATAAGCCACTGTGGCTTAAATAAGCTTATTTAAATCATGGTGCATGCCTGGCACGATTTTCACTCCATAATCACCACCTGAGCACTGTTTGTCATCATGTCATCTAGACCAGGCGGCATGGCTTGCTGGAGAGAGAAACAACCCTCCAATCACCTGTGGGCTGCTGTAGGGTTAACTGGAGGGTTGTTTCCCCCTCCAACAAGCCATGCCGCCTGGGTTTGGGTGACACGTCAAGCTGTGCCCAGGCGGTGAGTATGGAAATTGGGGCCCTCATGCAGCTGGCACATGCTGCGATTTAAATAAGCCACAGTGGGTTATTTTGATCATGTGAACCAGCCCAGTGGCAAGCATGTATAATGATTCATGGAATAGTGGAAATCCCTGCTTTCATGATACACAGGATGGAAAATGCACACTTGTCATGGGTACATACATATTATGATTCATGAATGTACATACATGAATAACATAATAGGTAAAGTAGCCCAGAATATGGTGCCCCAAGTAATCAAGAAGGGAGTTTGTATGTGTTTGACTAAGATCTTGGTGGTTTTCTTTCTCAGAAGCATTAATAAGGGTCAAAGCTTCAGGGTGAATATTTCCTAAGGGCTGCAAGAAGTGCATGAATTCTGCTTTCACTTTTTTTATCCTGCTAAAATAAAAGAAGGAAAGAAAGAATTCTTTCTGTTCCCAGGATGCTGTTCCTTATATCTCACAAGCAGTAGTGGAACTTCCCCTCACCTTTTGTGTAATGAAGAAGGAAGGATGGGGCTTGGCCCACCCAGAAGGGGGCAATGTGGTACATCTAATGTCTGATAGCACCGGGGCATTGATGATACACACTAGAGGATATACATCATATGCAGTGTTACCATCCACAGTAATTGATTGCTTTAAATGTTTGCAAACAGTTGCTTTATACATTTACAAATTTTGCTTCACATTCTGAAACATTAATAAGTAGGAACATATTCTGTTATAATGAAAATTCAAGAAACTATTTAAAAAATAAGAAATTATCTGGAACCTGCTGAAGTAGTGCTGGGAGGAAGAGCTGAGAATGTTTGAGGGGGCTTAATTTAAGCCAGGGTTTATCTCAGAACCTGTGCGGTAAGTCCCAGAATCTGCTTTAAGTGGTAAGGGTCAATTCTGGATTGTATGAGGCAATAGTAAATTAGTGTGCCTCTGAGCTGCCCGAGTGCATTTTCTTCACTGCTAAGTAAATTCAGCCAGCACTCACACATATGAATTTCTCATGAATGACACAATGAAACTCATATTTAATTATCAGCTGTTGGAAGATCATGGGTAGTGGGGCGGACTGTGACCTATATGGATAAATCCAGTTGAGAAGTCTAAAACTGTGAGCTGGTTGTTACAGTCCTTCAAAATTATAAACTCCACAAACCTGTGACACATGAAGTTATAATCCGAGTTAGTGACAGGATCCTTAACTACAATTTTTTCCAGAAACCAACCATTTCCTAGGAGAAATGATAAAAAGTCAATTTCTTAATAGTGAACATATGGCATCCTTTTATCAAACCATAACTAAGGACCAGATCAAACATGCATGAATATCACTGCAACCTCATGTGATAGCTTACATATGTAATGTGAATGAGCTGTCACAGAGCTCTTCCCCCCCCCCCCCCCATACACACAGACCTTGATCGATGTCACCTCAAATACTTTACTTTTCAATAGAGTCTCTTCATGTGTTCACCTGCTAGGGCATATGTGAATCCTTCCTTTGTACTACATATTAATAACAAAACATTATCTACAATGTTATAAGAAAATAATCAAATATTAACTGGATACGGAGAAATAATTCAATCTCACAACCCATGCTGTAAAGGCTACCACTTTAACTAGAATGATAAAGTGCTATGATGACAGAGTGTCATTTTGTGGCATATACCAGAACTGCAGAAAAGTAATGGTTCAATCATTAACCAATCAGTGTAGAGATACACAACACAGATTGTCACTGGTTTGGGAGAATTGTATATTATTGACAAGCGCAAAGCATGACTGAAAAGATTGATTCCTTTATGCTGCAGATCTCAGCACAAGGTTGAAAATCAATTTACCCTTTCAAACACAACATTTTTCCTACATCGAGCCAAAGAAAAATCATGTACAAAATGTGTACACAATCATGTGTGAAAATTGAGTGAGTTTCTATTCTGTCACAATGCTCACAAATTAGGGGGGACATAACCTGTTTGCCATGATAGGGGAGCTGTCATTTCTTCAGAAAATACGTACTAGGTTCTATGAGCCCAACTGTCATATGAATGGGCCACGTGTCACCAGTTTGTAGATAGAATCCACTAAGTACATTCAAATTTCTGACCTGAACCAAGTCCATTGTGTCCTATAACAATCTTTTGTAAATTTCCGAGGTGCACGGCTTCAAGTGAGAAGATATCAGTCTGCAATCAAGCAATTAAAGTGTGATTAGAGTTAGGAGACATCTCTGCTATACCTTTGAATCCAGAAGACCCAGGTTTAAACACTGGGTTAAATCTCTCTCTCTAAAGCAGGGGTGGGCAACTTGTGAACCTCCAGATATTTTGGCCTACAACTCCCATCAGCCCTAGCCAGCATAGCCAATGGTGAAGAATGATGGGAATTATAGGCCAAAATATCTGGAGAACCACAAGTTGCCCACCCATACTGAAAGGGATGTTACAATATAATTATAACTAACATCACACCTCACCCCAGAACCAAACAAACACACACCAGATTCAGCTGGGATGTGTACATTTTTTGTGAGTGTTATTTTTAAATAAATGTCTAATTCGCATCTTCAAGCTAGAAAATACCAGATCTCACCAAACTATTGAGATTTCCCATGGCTTGTACAATTGCATAGAATCAGAGAAAACAAGACCATATACTCCCAATCCCAACAGCCTTCAAGGCTATCCACTTCCCAGCCTCCCACAGAGAAACCTACACAACTCACAGACTTCCAAAACAGGGAATACATTCACCACAAAAGATGCTTGCAGAGCAAATGCCTCCAAATTACTCAGCTATCTGAGTCAAGTTAGGTAGGGTCACTAGTCAATTTGATCTTGACATAATTCCTCCTTAGCCTATATACAAGCATGAGTAACACAGCTACCACCAAGTCTTCTTATTTGAAATTTATTTGGGACACAAATAGTAGTTATAATAGCTCTGGTAAAAATGAAAAATTACTGATGGGCTATTTTAAAAAATGCCCTAGCTTATTGTTAGAAGTGCCATATTGCTGTGAGTGAGCTTACAGATAAAAAAATATATATCTGTGCTCTCTCTCTCTCTCTGTGCACATTAATAAACTTGTAGAAATACTGACCACAAACATTTTGCCAGGATGCGGGAAGTACTTGAGAACATGTAGAGGCACTGGCTTAATTCATCCCCCCAAAGAAGAGAAAATCTTTCCAATGCTTCTTTTGTCTTAAAATGCATTTTAAGACAGAAGCAGCATTTGAAAGATTTTTTGGCGACACATTTGGAGAAAGATAAATGGCCCCTGAGGAAGGAGAGTCTTTTCCTAAATGTAATGGGCATAATAAATGCTTTTTCAGGCACCTGAGAATATTTTCTCTTCTGTTTTGGGACACATATGTCTTCCCCTCTTGTTGTTTCATTGGTTTAATTCACTCACCTGTCCTTTGATATATTTCTTAGGTTTCTTTGTCCTAAGCAGCTGCCGGGATCCTGTGTCACCTTTATCTCCACAGATAGCAATGTAGACATCAGCTTCTGTTCCAGCATTCCATATATCACCTGTTACCACATGTATCTCATACACTGCCACTGAGAATAATGGAAGACAGGCTTTTGCAAACATACTATTCTGTATACAACAGCATTTTCTGCAGTTGAATCTAAATACAGCATCATGTGTGTGGTGTGGTGTGTGTGTGTGTGTGTGTGTGTGTGTGTGTGTGTGTTACTGATGTTGCATCCTGACAGAACGGAGGCCCTGCAGATAGGTGGTTCTCATGTCTGGGAACTGGATATGCAGACTGTTCTAGATGGGGTTGCACTATCCTTGCAAGAACAGGTGCATAGCTTGGGAATAGTTCTTCATCAAGGCTCAGCTGGCCTCAATGACTCAAAGTTTGCCAGCTACACTGTTCCTGGACAGGGATAGTCTGGCCAAAGTGGCTCACAGTCTGGTAACCTCCCCATTTGATTACTGTAATGCACTGTATATAGGGGTGCCCTTGAAGATGACTCAGAAGCTTCAGCTACTGCAGAATTCCTCTCTAATTGTCATATAAATTATCCTTGACAATATAACAATATAAATATAACAATATAACATATTGACAATATAAATATTGACAATATAAATTGTCATATAAATTATACCAAGGATAATTTGGGCATTTCCCATGCCCAAACCGATGCTTGTCAAATTCCTAGTGAATATGACTATCTCATAAAATAGTACCCTCTTATTTTGTATTTCTTACCTGGAAGAAGGGGCTGACCCTGATATAAAACAGGAAGTTCCTGACAGATTTCACCCTCATCCTGGTTTTGTGCCAGCCACCTATCAACAGGGAAATTGAACTGTTCTCCTGTCACAAGATTCTGCAGTTGCAGCTGAAATACAAGGAACCAAGTCTAGATTATTGTGGTGTCTTTATGAGAATGAACTAGATCCTGCTGCTAATACAGTCTGTTGATGAAACAGATTTCTGAGTCTAGGCTCAAATGACAAAATATGAGGGTCACTTTTTGTGCTGCATTTTAAAGAAATGGGATTGTTCTTTCATGCTAATCCCATGTCAGTAATGTGTCTCTGTGTGTGTCTTCAGCAACTTGGTACCCACTTGAAAGTATATTGCAAATCTTGACTCTGTGGTTTACCATTCCATTAGCATCTCCTTACTCCAAACACAAAATCCTGTTTATTAGAGTTCATTTTCTTCAGTGATGTGCATGACTCATGTTTTGGTGAAACTTCAAATTTGTACTTTGCTAAAATCTTCAGGAAGTATGATTGATTTTAAGGTATGAACATATCTCACCTCTTTGCAGTGCCAGGCAGGGGTTTCCCCAGAGTTATTGTGTCCTATCCGTATTTTGTAGGGATCTCCTATGTCTTCTGTGTAAATCTGAAAATAGATTCAAGGGTGCCATCACTGATAGGAATTGTATTCACATGATAAAGTGTAGCTGTCCATTATAGCTAATCTGTGAAAGCTTTTCAAAAAAATCAATGTGACAGTTACAATTAACATAATTTGGTAAATATGGCTAAATAAATCAGCCTTAAAACTATGGCAGTCCTAGAAAGGCCAAGGGCTGGTGGGCAAAATGTACACCATTGATTGTTTATTGTGTTTCCCAGTGCACATAGAGAATCCCTAAAATGTGTTCCACAAGCAACATTGCACAAATGACAAGTTTGCTTAACAAGGAAGCCAGGTGTCCCTGATTTTACATCATATGGTACTGTTGTAAAAACAATTATTTTTCGTATTTATTACTTACTATAAAGGTATCTGTGTTTCCTCTTTCAAACACCTTTTTCTCCTCTCCATATAGAAAGATAGCTCCTGAATTACATTGATCCCCATATAACGAAATATAAACTTGTGAGCTGGTACCTGCAGATGGTTGGTCACTCGTCAAAACTGTTACTTTCCATTTCCCAGCTACAAAAATATAAAGAGAGATCTGTAACTATGGACACCATGGTGTCCCTTAAACATACCTCCAGCCATTTGGGGCCTGCTTTTCCTTAAGTCAATCCCAACTGGCTGAGGGTTCTGTCCAAATTATCCATTTCCACAGTGTGATTTCAATTAGGACTCTGTCATACACATAGGCTGGGTATAGACAACACGATAACGCACACTCAAGGGTTGAATGTGGGTTGTGGTTGAACCATGGGTTGTTGTCGAAATGTGGGTTATCATGTTGTCTGAACCCAGCTGCACTAACAAACCATGGCTTGTTAACCATGACCAGCCCATGAAGAGAACCCATAGTTGGTTGTTGGGTTGTGAACTATGGGTTGTTCACCATGGTTTGTTATCTCAGCTGGGTTCAGACAACATGGTAACCCAGGTTTCAACAACAACCCACAGTTCAATGACAACCCACACTCAACCCATACTCAACCCTTGACTGTGGGTTATCATGTGTTGCCTGAACCCAGTCTTTGTCACTCATGTGGACAAATGAACAAAGGAAGGTACATTTCCCAGGTCCTGCTAATCCCACACCCAAGAATATTTAATATCTTTTGTTATTATTTGATTTTTATTCCACCTTAAAACAGTGTATTAGGTAACTTAAATAACATTTAAATATATAAAATCATTTATAAAAATATGGACAATGTCATTTAAAATTAAATATACAAATCTGAACCACCCCACACCCCAAAATGGCCCGGAAAACAGAAGGAACAATATAAATGGGGCTATAAAAGATCTCTGCAAGACTGCAGGATTGGGGCTGGGTAAAGCATTTCTCAGCCACCACCAAAAAATGCCTCCAAACAAATCTTCATAGACTGATAGAAAGATATTTCTCAAATTATGCCCCCATTCTTATATTCACTGGGATTGGCACCATCATCATAGGCAGGAGAAACAAGTTCACCTCACTTCCGTCCACCACTCAGAGATGTAGTGTGAACCAGGCACCCCCACGTATTTATTTATTTATTTTATTATTTACATTTATTAATTGCCCATCTGGCCGGCAACCGGCCACCCTGGGCGATGTACATAGGCTAAAAACAAGATAAAATACATTTAAAACATTATAAATTTTTAAAAAATCTTAACCCACCCCATATTCCCGCCTGAACAGCCAGGTTTTTATTAATGAGCGGCGGAAGCTCAGCAGAGAGGGGGCATGGCGGAGGTCACTCGGGAGAGAGTTCCACAGTACGGGGGCCGCCTCTTCCTTGTCCCCACCAGTCTAACTGCTCTGGCTGAAGGGACAAGGAGAAGGCCATCTGTGGCAGATCTTGTTGAGCACTTGGTGTTGCTGGAGACGCTCCTTGAGATAGACTGGACAGGAGCCGTATAGGGTTTTAAAGGTCAAAACCAACACCTTGAATTTTGCTCAGCAAGCAACTGGTAGCCAGTGCAGCTCCTTGAGCACTGGCGTGATGTGGTCTCGCCGGCGGCTGCCTTTAACCAGGCAAGCCGACACGTTCTGTACCAGCTGTAGCTTCCAAACCGTCTTCAAGGGTAACCCCACATAGAGCGCATTACAGTAGTCTAGGTGGGAGGAGACCAAGGCATGAACCACTGATGGGAGCAGATGATTAGGAAGGTAGGGGCGCAGCTGCTGTATCAGATGGAGTTGATACAGCGCTGCCCGGCTCACAGCTGACACCTGAGCCTCCATGGACAGTTGGGAGTCTAGAATGACCCCCAAGCTGCGGACCTAGTCCTTCAGGGGTAAATGTACCCCATTCAGCACCAAGTCAACATCCCTTGTCTCCCACCAGAAGTACCTCGGTCTTGTCGGGGTTCAGTTTCAGCATGTTCCTTCCCATCCAGCCAGCCACTGACTCCAGGCACTTAGACAGGGTCTCAACGGCCAACCTCGGTGAGGACTTGAAACAGAGGTAGAGCTGTGTGTCATCCGCATACTGATGACATTGCACTCCAAATCTCCTGATGATAGCTCCCAGTGGCTTGAGGTAGATATTGAATAACATTGGGGAGAGGATGGAACCCTGCGGCACTCCACAAGTGAGCAGCCGAGGGTCCGAAGCCTCCTCCCCAAGAACTACCCTCTGGTACCTTCCAGAGAGGAAGGACCGGAACCACTGTAATATAGTGCCTCCCAAGCCCAACCCCTCCAGGCGGTCCAGGAGGATACCGTGGTCAATGGTATCAAAAGCCGCTGAGAGATCGAGGAGGACTAGAAAGGAGCATTCGCCCCTATCCAAAGCCCTCCTCATATCATCCACCAAGGCGACCAAAGCCGTTTCCGTCCCATGTCCAGGCCTGAAGCCAGACTGGCATGGATCTAAATAATCGGCTTCATCCAAGTGTGCCTTCAACTGAGCACCCACCACCCGCTCGATCACCTTGCCCAGAAATGGTAAATTGGAGACTGGGCGAAAGTTGTTTAAATCCTGGGGATCCAAAGAGGGCTTCTTTAGAAGCGGTCTTATTACTGCCTCCTTGAGCGCTGATGGAATCACTCCCTCCTCGAGGGAGGCATTCACCACCGCCTTGATCCCCTCACCCAGTCTCTCCCTACAGCTCATTATGAGCTGTAAACACTTGTTTGTTACATTCTCCCCCCACTTTTTTTTTTTTTAGGGGAATGAATCAATAAATCAGGCTGCTATGTGATTGTGTGGAGCACATGCTTTACATTAGATGTTATATACGTGATGGAGGAGAGGAGGAAGGTGAGCTGTGGACCAGAGTTACATTAAGCCTGGCTGGTAAGGTCCTTTATTATGCAATACCTTACACTGGGCTAGAACAGGTCAAAAATGATCTCTTCTCCCTATGTCACTATATTGAACTTCATTTATAGTTTAGATGCACATCATGTCTATACTGATGTCAATTTTGATACTGAAAGCACTTAGTGTCAGGCACTTTGGGCTTCCTGCTGGTAGAAGAAAAGAAGATATAAATATGAAATGAAAAAGAAATATTCCATTGTTATTTGATGGTGAAACATCTGCTGTTTTCTAAACTGTGGGCATTTGCCACAAGCCCAGCACAGTGAGAATAAAACCAGGTGCCACACAGTGGTGGTCTCAGAACTGAATTACAGCAAAGGATCCACTCATAATAATCTGACAAACCCAGCCCTGCATTCAGTGAAAACGGAAAGAAAAGATCAAATATTCTAAATCAGCATGCAGAATCAGAATAAAGAATGAATGCAGAGATTTCCACAGATTTGAGCTTCAACTAGGATCTTCTACAAATCAGCTTGGTACCTTGCCTCAAGAACTCCCCCCGTGCACAATGGGTTCATTTGGTCCTGTTTAACTTCAGAACCTATAGGAGTTCAAGATGCCCTGGTGGGTGACCAAGCTAAGCACAAGCAGGCAAAGATCACCACAGACTCAAAAGTACATTAAAATGCATTAAATGATTTATTTTAAAAAATTAAGAAAATTAGTGTTGTGGTTACATGAGAATAATTTGGAAACTTCTCTGTGATTACATTATTAGCAGTGAAAGAGAATGTAACAAATTTAAGATTAACTAAGGGCACAATCATATGCATGTTTAGACAGAGAAAAAAGTTCAACAACTGGCTGGGGAATGCTGGGAGTTGTAGGACTTTTTTCTGTCTGAACATGCTATAGGATTGCACCCTAAAAGGATTGCAGTTGTCAAAGCTGGCACTACTAGCACTACAAATGTAGCAAGCAAACTAACAAATTGAGGAGGAGGAGGAGGAGGAGGAGGAGGAGGAGGAACAAAGAGCTCTTGCTACCTGTGCTTAGTGCTTTTATACACTTGTTCTAGCCAGAGGTGGGGACCCCAATGAGTGAAAAGACCACCATCTTCCAGACAAAAATGGGGCATGTGGGTGGTTAGACCACCAAATTCACCAATTAGAAGTGAGGTGTCTATCTATCCCCCAACAATCTCATGTTTTATGCCCATCTGCAGACTCAGGGTTTTTGGAAGTGCCTTGGACAAAGGTGGCAAATTCTAGGCTCCGGGCATTTTCTCATTTGGCTCCTCGATTATGGAACTCTCTTCCTTTACACCTTCGGATGGAATCGGAGTTGAGTAAATTCAAGCGTAATCTGAAAACCTATCTGTTCAACTTGGAGACATAGGTGTTAGACTTAGTGTGAACTGGGTAATTGCTATGATTTTAGTTTTATAGCTTGATGGTTTTAATTACTTGTTGTTGTTAATTTAAATTTACCTAGATTGTAGTCCATTTAAAGTATTTTAATGTAGTTTAGTTAAATTGTAATGATTATTGTTTGAGTTATTTTGTATATTGTACTGCGCTCTGGTGTAGAGCGCAATATAAATTATTATTATTATTATTATTATTATTATTATTATTATTAATGTTTTGCGAGTATCTCCAGCATTATCACTAAAGGTTTAATCTGGGACTTCTTAAAATGTTGCTAAAGATCTACCATCTGGGCATGTTATCTTGATTGATGTGTTTCTCCCTGGTACATCTTCCTTGAAATTATGGTCATCTTCAGTCAGACACACCTTAACGCCTCTTCTGAATCATTGTTTGTGCTTATTGTTATAATTCCCCAAACCTGTTTCATAGATTTCATAGATCATAGAGTTGGAAGGAGCCTACAAGATCTATCGAGTCCAACCCCCTGCTCAATGCAGGAAACTAGAGGAGGGGTCTCCCATCCAAGTAATAACCAGGCCTGACCCTGCTTAGCTTTCCACGCTCAGACAAGCTGAGCCAGCATAAGCCACAGGCCTGTTAGAGCTGTGTGGTGTATAATGTCATCCTCAATTAAATTTTGATCCATTTTCTCATACTAAATTGACCTTATGGGGAAACCCAGATTTAAAAATTGGTAAGAAAATGTTTTTGTGGCAGACTTGGATGGATAAGTTGATTTTTACCTTGGATCAACTAGTGGGTGTTGATGATGAGTTTGTTATTCTTGGCTTTGCATGCCAAATTAGACTTTGCCTGCTATGGCTGAATGGCAAGACTTGCAATTATGGTACATTTGTTAGAATCTAGGTTTGTCCTGCCGCTTTTACAGCTTCAGAGTCTCCTTCACTATTGGAAGCACTTACTGAGGCTGATCAGTTATATAGATCCACGATTCATTTTTATAAATATTTATTATCAGTGAATAAATATGATATACAGGGACTTAAGCTGGAATGGCAAAGGGAACTGGACTGTCCCATTTTGCCTAATTAATGGATTGCCACTTTATTGTCTGTATATGAAGCATCTATGGATCTCAAGTTATGTCTTATTATTATTCAGCAAAAACTCTTGTTCTGTGTCTATTGGATGCCACACAACATCTCTTTAATAAGGATTTGTCTAAGTTGGTTAATTGCTGGAGGTGTAACACAGCTAATGCTACTTTTAACCATATGTTTTGGCAGTGCCCAATAGTTCTCTCTTTTGGGGAGGAGGTTATTATACGGATAAACTTTGTATTGGAACACTCTTTAATATTTACTGATGTACATGTCCTCTTAAATTATCTACCTGCTTCCTGGAAGTTAATGCATGGTCAGTGAAAATGGATCCTCCATGCCCTTTTTACCTCTAAAATTTACCTCTAGCTGATGTTACAACATTGCAATGATAAATGCTCATCTCCTATGATGCAATGGATTGAAGACCTTACAATGCTTTCAGCATTTGAATGGGTGATGTACAGACACCAGCTGCAAATGGATACTTACTTGAACATTTTGTCTGGTTTTGTTGAAGTTGACATATAATTCTTAGAAAGCCGTATTTTCATTCTCTCTCTCTCTCTCTCTCTCTCTCTCCATATGAATCCATTGATATCTTCAAATTTATATAGCTACATTTTTCTTTTTTCTTTTGTTTTGTATTGTTGAAATTTCACAATAAAAATTAATTGAAAAAGTGATTCCCCAAACCAATAGGCATTGAGTACGGACATGCTTCAGCATTTCTTATCAGGTGAGATGCTTAACAAAGATTCTTTCCTCTTAGTTGGTATATGAGCATGCATCAGTTCCCCCATTCCTCTGCTCATATCAGCAGCAATGGGGGAACTGATTGCAACCTTAAAGTCTTAGTTAGAGGAATTATAATGTCATAACATTACTTAGCATAGAATCACAATTTCAGGGTCTTTTGCCCATGGGTCAGGGTTCTGGAATATGTCTGGGGTATTTTAGGGGATCTTCTTGTAGGTCTCCCCCAAACCTTCATTAAGACCATTCAACCTTTCCAGATCAAATTAGCCATCTTCAGTTTTTGTTAGCAAAATCATTTAACCTTTTCAGTGCCAGTTTAACACAATGGACATGGTCCTGGGGCAGGGGCGGCTGGTGACTCCTATGTCAGTGGGGCTCCTTATCCATTGCAGCTTTTATTCTGAGCTTTATAGGAGCTATCCATGATGCTCCGTGGTTGTGAACCAATTTTAGGGATGGAGTACAGAACCATGGATAGCTCCTATAAAGTGCAGAGTAAAAGCTGCAATGGATGAGCAGCCCCACTCACGTAGGAGTCACCGGCCTCCCCAGTCCTTCTCCTCCTCCTTTTACCATCACAGGGATGGGATTCTCCTCCTCCTTTTACCATCACAGGGGATTGGTTTGGTCTCAACAAATGCCTGTGGTTTATTTTTATTTATTTATCCTAAAATATATACTTTGCCTTGCAACCATTTAAAAATGACAATATAGCAACACAACAATATCACAACTGAATAATTAAAAACCAATAAAACAGCAGATAGCAGAGCAGCAAAACAAGCCTTAGAAAAATTCATCTTAAGAGGACCTAACTGAGCAAAATGTTCACTGAAAGAGAATTGTCTTAAGTGATCCGAACTACAATGATTCACCCATAATTAGGTTTTCAGATGGCTTACTGGAAGGTAAGTACATCCTTAAAAGAGAACATTAATCTCTGCCTGCAGTTGTTGGTTTTGGTTTTTTAATCTGCCGGGTGTTTTTGTTTTGTTTGTTGTATTTTGTATCTTTATATTTTTAACTCGTAAACAGCCTTGAACCCAATTTGGCGAAGGACAGTATATAAATATTTTAAATAAATAACGGTGCCATCCAATGTTGCTGTCCGTAACCCTCTGAACTCAGAGGATTACAAGCATCCAATGGAAGGCAGGAGGAACGCAGAGGCAAGGATTGCCTCCATGCTCCCCCCACCCTCCAATGCACCTAGATGGCTGAAGTGTTTTACACTGACTTGTGAGGAGAGGAGAGGAGCCGGAGGCACCTCCAGGATTCCTTGTAGGATGGTGTTGCCTCACTCCTCCCCTTCCGCCCCCCCGCCCTCCCCCCAGCACCAGCTCCAAAGTCAGTCTTCCATCTTTGGAGCCACAGCTAGTGCTGAAAGAACCGCACCAGTGCAAGGGTGGAGGGAGGGCATTCCGAAGTCAGAATCCCAGAATTCCGAGGTCAGAGCTGGGACTCCAACTTTCCTATGGCCAGCCAGACAGCGTCTACTGGCCGAAGGACTGTGCCCTAAATAAATAACAAAACAATCCTAAGCCCCAGCTCTACTGACTGGCAGGTGTTAGGATGAGACAAAGACACCTCTTACTTTATACCGACAGAGACAAACTCTGCCCTGTAGAACCCAGATATGATTGCAGAGATTTTCAAAGGGATAAATCTACCACCAATGATGCTTCCATGGGTGTTAGGCTCTAATAGAATGTGTTCTGGAGTTAGTTCAGAGGCAGCATTGGATCCACTGGATCCAAAGCCCCTCCGTTCCCCGAAGAGTCCACAGGATTGGGCCCCTCGAGGATGCCAGCCTGGGGCTAGTGTACCCAATTTCTTCTTTTCCCATTAGTTTAAATATGAGGATTAAAAAAAGAATTTGCCAGGGAAAATGCAAGGAAAGCCACTCTCCACCTCCTCTCCTGGCTGACATAAGCTGGCAGGGTTTCAGAAGTGGTGGATAATCTTCCACTTCACTCCCCTCCCCTCCCCTCCCAGTTAGGATTGCCATCTAAGTTGTCATTTCTTCTGAAATTTAAAATAAAATTGACAACATATAATTTATTTACTTCTGTGAAGGATAGATTATCACATCATTTTCTAAAGAATATAAAGCAAATGACTGATTCTGTAAATGTTTCTATGGAGGATTACTTACACCATCCACCTACCTCTTGGGTTTGGTACCAACAAATGGTCCTCTGCTTGATCATCTTCTATGAGGATTCGTTGTACAACAAGGTTGCTCCTACGAATCCTGCTCTGTCTTTGTTTCCTGTAACTTGCCTGACTTTCTGTCCTTCTGTTAGCTCCTACCTCAAACCACCAAGCATGTCCATGTTCCATGTGAACTCCTTCCTTCCACTTGTCTTGGCTCTATCTCCTACCCTGATCCTTCAAGCATCCTTGAACCTCGAACACCCTTTCCAGTTCTTGTCTATTGTTACTTTTCCCCACCAAGGACTTTCTTCAGACTTGAATGTTGCCTGGGTATATGGTGATTGCTTCCCTTTTAGGCCCTGATTCTGAAGTAGCTTATTGTCTGATTCCATTCCCAACACAGATGGCTTCCTTTCAGAGATGTCTTTTACAGTTATTACAGCTGGATTAGGGGACTGTTTTCCATCATGTTCAGTGTTAGCACAGCTTTTCTACAATGACTTCCTTCTTATAGTTATGTGAATTATTCATGAAAGGAAGGCAACCCTTGACAGGCAGCCATTTAAATTTTCTCATTCTGTCTCTGGACTTGTGCCTCAATAAAGAGCTGTAATGTTAATAACATAGCACCAATAAAACCATTATAACCATGCTTTTATTAAATCATTCTCTTCACTAGTTATAATTAAGTATAATGCTCATTAGTTTAATCCAATTTAGCAATATCCATGAGATAAAAAGAAAGAAACTGGTTTCAAGAAGTTTAGGTTAAGAGATAAATGACAATAGATTCTTTTATTCCTTCTAACATGTTTCAGTGAGCAATGGGCAATTACACCTGTAGAAGGGAATTGAACGCGAACACATAACGCCCGGCAATTCTGTCAAGCAGATCAGAAACCATTCCCGGCATCTTCAAATGAAAGGATATTATTATTATTATTATTATTATTATTATTATTATTACGACGACTACGATGATGATGATGATGATGATGATGACGACGACGATGATGATGAAAAATATTTCTTGGCTACCTTTCAGGGCAGAACCCCACCCAAGGTGACGTTCAACAATAAAACTCACATAATATAAACCAATACAGTAGTAAAAACAACGACAGCAGCAAACATCCTAAAAAAAGACAAACGCCAGCATAAAAACAAAACCTACCACATACAACTGCAAAACTACATACAACTGCAAAACCTACCACATACAAAGCATCTGTCAGAGATGCTTTGACCTAGATTCCTGCATTGAGCAGGGGGTTGGACTCGATGGCCTTGTAGGCCCCTTCCAACTCTACTTTTCTATGATTCTATGATTCTATGAAAACATAATAAGAGGAAGACCAGAGAGTAAAGCAGTAGGTTTTCAGGGTCTTCTTTAAATCCTGCAATGATGGGGCCTGGCAGATCCCTAGCGGCAACTTATTCCAGAGGTGTGGGGCCACTGTGGAAAAGTGGCCCCACACTACACAAGAGAGTGTGTAGTGTAGTCGCCCATCTAACTGTCCTCACAGGTGTGCAAATGAGAAGGGCCTCTCTTGCTGATCTTAAAGTGCAGGCAGGCTAATATGGGTGAAGGCAGTCATTTAAGTAATTTGGTCTCAAACCATTTAAGGCTTTAAAGGTCAGAATCAGCACTTTAAATTGTACTGCTTCCCAGACTTAATCACTGTCCATTAACTGCTGGTTGCAATACTTGTGTTTAGAATCTTTTAAAAGACAAATACTATGTACAACAGAAGTACTGCATCAATTATTTTACTTAGGAATTCTAAACAGTTTCTATCCTAATAACTACTTTCCACTTAACTACTTTGCATTTCTTTTATTTCTTCAAAGTACGTTATAATCTGAAAATTTACAGGCATTGAGCAGTATCCAATGCGACAGTACCACTAATGTAAATTACATCGCACTAGTATAAATGACCTCTAGTGCAATAGCGCTTGCTGGTGTGATGGGTTTTCCGGGGCATTGCATTAGAGGTCTTTTACATTAGTGCAATGTAATTTACATTAGTGGTAGTGTTGCATTGGATACTGTCCAGTATTGACAATGTTTTTGGCAACCCAATTAGTGGATGTTTGTGTTCATGATGGATTAAAGGTTATATAAGGCCCCACACTGAACCACATTCTGATCTCCCATAGCTCTTGGGCCCATACACCACATTTTCTGCTATGCCTTCATTTATACAGTCATAGACAGATGCAGGTACCTTCCACTACCTGTTCCCTTAATTGTACTTTGCCATATGTTACAGAAAGCACCATTCTACTCTTTGTCTTTGTGCTGGACAAACTAGCAGCATTTTAAATAATTCTGGATCCAGGAACATGGGTGCTAGCTCCATTGCCAGGGGTTAAAGCAAAAGCTACCATGTTCTGAGCTGTAGAGCAAAGCACAGGTGGCTAGATAACACACTCTGTGGCTTGAAAACACGTTTTCTGTAACATTTGAAGGGGAGATGTGTGAGGCACATCTGAAATGCACACCTGAGATCTTGCCAAATCAATGTCCTGATTTATGTTACCTACAAGTCTGCATGCACATTTCCCCTTCAAACTTCACACAAAAGTTGTAGAAATGTGAGGCCCTCTGCTCAATGGACCACATCTGATATTAATTAGGAAAAGTTATCATTCTTCAAACACAAAACTACTGCAAACCCAGATATCTGTCACAACCCTGCTATAGAAAATGTGGCAAGAAGGAAGTGGGACAGGAAGCAATCACAAGAAACTGAATATCCCCCACATATACAAGATGGCACAGGAGCCATCTCTTCTGGATAGAACTTGCAATAGCACCAAAATTCATACTTACCTGGTTTGAGAATTTGAATTTGCCCAGCTGATCCTCAGCTATATTATGAACCATACCCAATTTCCCTAGAAGTTATTTTCCAGATCAGGTTGTAACCCAAACTATCTCCTTCCCTGGCACTTTCAACTCTACAATGGCACCATCCAAGGTACTAGAGAATCTGGGAAATGTAGTTCTTTAGGACTCAGGGTCAATACTATCAACATGAACGGAACCTTAGAATGGCTTCCAAGCTGCTTGACTCAGGTACCCTGGAAAACTATATTTCTAACCATAATGGAGTTTGAGTGTTTATACATTCATGACTGAAGTATTCTGCTTCAGCTCTTTATAACTGCATGGGGAAAATGCCTGTTGACTACGTGGGGGAAAAAACACATTAAATTAACCCATGTCTAAGTTTCTCCACAGTTCTAGACTGGATCGTGGCACCACAGCAACGACAGCCAGTGTGGTGTAGTGGTTAGAGTGTTGGAGTAGGACTTCGGAGATCCAAGTTCTAGTCCCCACTCAGCCATGAATCTCATTCGGTGACTTTGGACCAGTCACTGACTTTCAGACTAACCTACCTCAGAGGGTTGTTGTGAGGATAAAATGAAGAGGAGGACCATGTGAGCCACCTTGGGTTCTTTGCAAGAGGAAAAAAGGTGGGGTATAAATGTAATGACTAAATAATTAACAGATGAATAATATCCTGTCTTTCTCCACTATTCAGCAATTCCCAGTCCTCCAGGGGAATGCCAGGTAGCTCCATATATCTCCTTTTCATATAAAATTATCATGGTAAGAATATAATCAAGTATGTTATAGTCCCAATACAACAGCAGTTCATCAACAGTCATTGAATCTTGGTTGCACAAGATTGTTCCTTATGGCTGTCTAATGCACTTTTCTCTGTAAGCAGGTAATATAATGTAATGTAATAATAAAATAAAATAAAATAATAAAATAAAATAAAATAAAATAAATAACGGGGATTGTCCTGGCTAGACAGAGCAATGGAAGATTATACCATGTTTGGTCAAATAACCTGCTACCCTAACAGAGCCATAGGCAAGAATTACTTTTATCTGACATGTTTTGCAAGGGGCCATGGTGAAGCTGTTTCTTAACTCTGCCAAGATGCCTCCAGTAAAATTATGGTGGTTGGCCCCCTGTACATATTACAGCTACAGTTTTTGCTGTTGTGGAGTGCCAGATCTCAACTCAGCTAGAACTTTCTATATTATTAAGCCCAGTGCATGCTAAGAATGAGACCAGAGTTTTGGTTCTTGTCTTTCTTTTGTGCCCTAGTACTCCCAACAGCTCTTGCCACTGCTGAGTTTCAGCAACTGTACATCTTCAAAGAAACCACTGTCATCTGTGGTGTGGGAACAGGTACAGTGTCCAATTTTTGAGACATGTTTATTTTCATAATTCTAAAACATACACCCAGGTCCAAAAATAATTGTGTGTGTTTGCCTTAGCACCCCCTAAGGTGTATAGGGGAAGTTTCAAAGTAACTACAAACCAGCAAATTCATTCACATATTTTATTCCCATTAGTTCCATTATTCCGTTGATACAGTATAGTCAGTGTGGTCTTTGGACAAGTCACATTTTCTCTGACTTGGTTCCCCATCCATAAAATGGAAATGTGAATGGCATGGCCTACTTCTAGGATTCTTGCAAGGTTATTTGAAATAAAAGCTGCAAAAGCTTTGTGTTATAGAAATGATTCCTAAAAAAATATTTGGTTTCAAAAATCAGTTTGGCATAATACTCATGAGGCTCTCTAATGTAAGCCGTCATGTCACCAATGCTGGTGTTGTCATTCATTATTGAATCATACATTATTCAGAGCACACCTGCGGGTCAGGTTATTCAGTTTTTCTTCATTCACATTATCTAATAACCCAGTGCTGTTATTTTAGTTTATTGTTCATAATAGATTTATTTTACAGAACACAAAGGTAAGAGTAATTATAAGTATTGCTTCAAAACAATGTAAAACTGCCAAGTATTTACAGAAAAACATAGCTGCCATTAGACTTTCAGAAAATACAAATCAGGTTCCATTACATTAGTTACATTCAGATTACATTATTAGACTAGCTCTATCAAAAATATCTCTATATTGGACTACTCTATATTGGACTTTATACTGAATTATTAAGACAGAGGGCACTCTGGATAGAAAAAACTCTAGGAAGTGGTTTGGCTGTGTGTGTACATGGGACCAGAGATATTATTTTTCAAACTGTGTTAAGCCTTTATTAGAATCATGGGAACCCCAGACAGGCAGGCAGAGGCAGCCAAACCCAAAATGTCTGAAAGGTTGCATTTTAGAAAAATGATTTTAAAAAATAAACTTGCTGTATTTCCTAAAACTTATCCATGTTGCATTTGAGGAACATGATTTTTTCTAAATGTTTGGCCCCCATTCTGGAACGGTGAGATCTCATCACAATTCCACCCTCACTGAACACCCGCTCCACTGGTGATGAACTTGCTGGAACTAGAAACACACTCAGAGCAGCCACACAGAGTAATCTGTTTTCTTCTATTAATTGCATTACAATTTAATCGCCATCTACTCCCGAGGAAATTTAATCCAAGAGTTCCGGTACCCTTTTCTCCAGAAAAAAAGCACTGATCATGCCTGTGTATTTTCTAAGGTTCCCAGTATACATGGACACAGCAGTAAAGTACACTGAGATAATACATAGTAATCTGACCTATAATTGTATTGTATAATATTCACAGTCGTCTATTTCAATATACACTCTTTTGTTATTCCAGTGCACAAACTCTTTAGTAATAGTAACATGTTCTGTACACAGATTTCCAAAATATGTCATTGGACAAAACATAATTATAAACTATGATAAGTTTACAGTTCTAAACATTCATAATTGTTCTTAACAGTATTTGTAGATAAAATAATGACATTTGCAGCTTAGCTCACCCATTATATATAGCATTAGCACCACATGCCCATACTAGCACATGCAGCTTCTTGGCCAAGTTTACTAATGGTAAATATGGGTCGTGAGTTTAATTTTCAAGAAATAAGCGGGGATCCAATTTGTAGCATGACAAAAGCCCTATGTAGGTGTTCAGCAGGGATGGGGACTCGGACTCGAGGACTCAACTCGTGAGTCGGACTGAGTCCCCCCTCTGACTCGACTCGGACTCGAGTCCCAATATTTTTAATGTGACTCGAGACTCGATTCGGGACTCGAGACCAAGGACTCTTCAACATCCCTGGGCTGTGCCAGAAGGAGTGGAGAGGAGCGTGACTGCTGGCGAAGAGCGCATGGAAGCGAGGTGTGCCGCTGCTCGGCCACTATGGACGGCTACCAGGAGTGCAGCCCCAACAGTGTGTCAAGATTTATTTTGATTGATGTGTTGCGTACTTGGGAGAGGCAGAAGAAGGACCTGAGATTACTCTGTGTGGCTGCTCTGAGTGTGTTTCTAGTTCCAGCAAGTTCATCACCAGTGGAGCGGGTGTTCAGTGAGGGTGGAATTGTGATGAGATCTCACCGTTCCAGAATGGGGGCCAAACATTTAGAAAAAATCATGTTCCTCAAATGCAACATGGATAAGTTTTAGGAAATACAGCAAGTTTATTTTTTAAAATCATTTTTCTAAAATGCAACCTTTCAGACATTTTGGGTTTGGCTGCCTCTGCCTGCCTGTCTGGGGTTCCCAGCCTCCTCTGCCTGCCTGGGCTCTTCTTGACCAGTTCAACAGTTGAATTGTTGTCCAAGACAAAGGCCTCTGCCTGCCTGCTTTGGGGTTCCCTGCCTCCTCCGCCTGCCTGGTTATTTTGGGTTTGTCTGCCTGGTCTGTTCTTGCCAAAATCAGTTGCAGAGTTTTGAAATAAAAAGGCACACTTTTGCCTAGAATTTATTTAAACCACACATCTGAAGTAGCCTTATTTTGTTGGGAAAAATCCCCATTGATTTTAATAGGGACTCGTGGAGTCAGCTTTGGGAGTGACTCGTGACTCGTGACTTGTGAGTCACCATTTTGGACCAAGGACTCGGACTCGAGACTCGGGTCCAAAGACTCGTGACTCGACTTGTGACTCGAGATCAAGGACTCTTCAACGTCCCTGGTGTTCAGCCTGCTCATGTGAGGGCTAAAAGTGGTGAGGGGACATGGGTGCACATGCAAGCCCTACCCCATGTCCCCATCCCTATCTCAGTCCCTGACCTTCAGACCTTCAGGGGGAAGGTCTGAAGGGGGCTTCTACTTGCATTCACTTGAACATGAGTAGAATCCTCTACATGCATGGTTTAGGCCAAACAGCTCTGCAGACATGCCACAAGAGGAGCTGGGAACCGATTCTGAGTCCGACTGGGAGGGGAGGGGGAAGACGCTGCAAAGGTATCAAAGGTGCAGGAGTAGGATGAGATGAGGGAGAATAACTTAGAGAGGATGCCAGCCAGCTGGTATCTAATCTGCCAGGGGGCAGCCAAAGAGGTCCCTCTGAAATCGTGGGAAAGGAGGCTCCTAGCGAAGAAGAAGAGGAGGTGGGAAATGGGAATCAGAGATGCAAGGGTTAGGCGTCAGAAGAAAAGGGAGGCACAATGCAGATGAGAAAAGAGACTGGCAGGCAGGGAGGCCACCCAGTGGAGAGAGACATCTTGAGGGCAGGGTATGGTAGCCCACTCAGCTTGAACTAAGAGGGTCATAGCCATCCCTAACAGTTTCGCATCAAGTCTCTTTCATGCTGGCTGTAACTTAGGGAACTGATCTTGTACTGTGTAAAGTCTGCTTGAATCTTTTGTTTCTAGTGACTGCAAGAAGATCTGCTCCATAGCCTGAAGCAATGCTGGCTTTTCTGTAACTTTTGCATAATAAAAGCTAATTGATTGAAGCTACAAGTTACTGGCTTGTCTACAGAGGGAGGCAATGGTGGCACGGACATGACACAATCAGGAGCCCTGCTTTATCAGGGTTTCTGATTGCTCAGAGTCTGGAGGCTTCTACTCACATTCAAGCAAGCACAAGAAGCAGCACCCACCCACCTTCAGACCTCCCATGCTCAACACAGGAAAGTCAGGGATTGAGTGGGAAAGACACTGAGGATGGGTCTTTCATGTGCAACCTATGTCTCCTCCCCAATTCAGCCCTTATGAGCATGTTGAATGTCTGCATACAGCTAAAGTGGTTGTATCCGGGCTGAAGATCATAGGAAATGTGCATCTTGTGCTTGAAGAACTGAAGCAACCATAGAAGTTACCAAGTTTCAAAGTCCTTGATGACTTTTTTGTTATTGTTGGAAGGTAGGCCATAAATTTAAAACATTAAGTGTACAATCAAATGCATTCCCCAGCCAGCAGGGAGCTGTAGGACTTTTTTCTGTCTAAACATACATTTGATTGTACCCTCAATAAACAAAGGAACATAGTAAGCTACCTTATACTGAGTCAACCATGGTTCCATCTAGCCCAGTACAGTACTGTTGACAACTGAGTGGCAGTAGCTCTCCAGGGTTTCAGACGAATATTTCAAGCCTTACCTGGAGATGCCCAGGATTGAACTAGGGGTTTTCTGCATGCAAAGCATGTGCTCTACCATGTTATCAACTTTTCGTAGTAAATAGTACTATTTAATAGTAGCACATTTTAAAGCTGTTATGATTGTTCCTTACTATTCTCTTCCCTCAAACATGTGCAGCTGTGGGCGGGGAGAATTTTGTGGGTGGGGGGAATGAGGGAGAGACAACACACCTGATCACATTGGGTCAATGCAGGTATGAAGGGGCGGAGCAGCCGTGGCCGATATATTAGGCCAGGTGGCCCTGCCCTCAGCCTCTTTTACCTTTTGCAGTTCCCTCTCCACCTCCCTGTATACAGTGTGGGCTCCTCAGGTCGCCCGTTAGGGGGCTGAGTAGGAATTTTGGCTCATTTCCCTGACTGGCCTTAGAGAGAGGCATGTGTGTTTCGCCTACTCCACACTGTAGCAGGGTCAGGGTGTTTTGTTCTGGGTTCATGGTCAATTGGTTATTCAATTCGGCCACATTTGGAGTGTAAGTGCAGGTTTAGGCAATGGTTAGGGATTCGGTGAGCATCCATTGGCACCTTTTAGGTGACTGGCAAAAATCGGAGGCTCCACGATGACGAGTCGTCAGACTCAGTCTGGAGAAGATAAAGATCGCCTTTGAGGTAGGGATGTATCCACGAGTATCCGAGTCTTGGGAGGCTGAAGTGAGGCCGAAATTGGCCCCGCTTGGCCCCCTGAGACTCACGCACCTTACCTGCTCACTGCTCATCTCACCGCTCCACGCCGTGCCGGCAGCGTGGGGTCCCATTGCGTCATTTCCGGCTGCCAGGAAGTGACGCGACAGGGACCCCATGCTACGTTTTTAGCGCAAAAACCAGGGCAGCCTAGCTTAAAACCTCTGTGATTTGCTATTCGTGGCTGTTTTAAACTGGGTTGCCCTGGTTTTTACGCTAAAAACATAGTGCGGGGGTCTGGTTGCATCACTTCCTGGCAGCCGGAAGTGACGTGACCGGACCCCGCGCTGCCGGCAGAGGTGGATCGAGTGGCGTGGGGATTCGAGCCTTTAGGGGGGGTGCTCACTGAGAAAAGGCGAGAAAAGGCGAGCACCCCCCAAAGGTAGGATGAACACCCCTACTTTGAGGTCTTCTTACTCACCCGCTTATTGTCATGCAACTCCAAGAGGAGGTGACCATGGGAAGGTCTCCCAGCACCATGTTGGTGTAAAACTGAGCGGTGGCATGAGGCAACGCCACCCTGCAGTTTTGGATGCATCGCCCAATGAGCAGCAGTACCAGCCGAAGGGCCGGCTTAGTTTAACCCGCACCCCATCCCTTCACAGGTATTTGATTATCAATAAATGTGGCCCAATTTTAATCCCACAACTGTGTCTTGGCTCTTTATTTCCCCCTTACACCTGCAAATGGAGGATTGTCATACAACCTAACTTCCATAGAAAATGGTTTTATGATTGCTATTTTTCTTTTATATTTTTTCTCCCTCAGTTTGGACTTTCACAGCTATTAAAAAAAAAAAGCCTGGTGTTTCACTCAGACACCTATACACAGTCAGCAAAACTACCATTTATTCTTTTTCATTATCAAGTACCAACATGTGAATAGGATTGCCTACTCCACCTCACAATTTTATCGCTCCATTTCATGTTCATGTTGTGATGCAATTCTGAAGGATTAATTTTTCACCTTGCCTTGAAATAAGATTTGCAACACAATCAGGACTATATCTTCCTGCTAACTAATATTTCCTGATTTTCTTGTGTATAAATTAGTTGTCTTGTTATTTCTGCATCTGTTTAGGAAAATAAGTAACCCTGAGGAAAAACCAAACAAGAAACATGAAGAAAAATAATTTTCATAGAAGGATTGTTTCTGTTTAAATACCATTAATAAAAGAGGTAGAGTGATGGAGCATTCAGATTCCTAAATCCGGAAAGTATTGTCATTATTGACATGCCTTATTGTCATGGGCGCTTTTGTTTTATACACACACACACACACACACACACACACGCAATGCCATAGAATTCTTAACTGTTTTAGGAGTCTGAGTGCTCACTGCCACTTTCCTCTTCTGTTACATAAGAGAGAGTTTCTTCTTTGTTATTGAGGGCATTTTCATCTTCCAGGTTTACAGTTCTTTTCCAGTCAATGTTATTTAAGAAAGTCCCACTATGGTAAAAAGTTTCACTATTACAACCTTCTCTTATATCTGCAAATGAAGGAGCAGTTTTCTCTCCAACAATTTGATTTACACTGCCTCTTGAGCTTTGGAATGCAGATAAATTTCTACTTTGTCCTACTGTTATCTCATCAGGCGCTTCTTTGGTTTCTTTGTTTTCAGGACTGTTGATCTTCTGTGCATTTACATCCATATTTTCCTTGACGTATTTTTCTTTTAAACCCTGGTTTCCTTTTACTGATAAAAGTAACTTAAAATTGTTGCCATTAATGAAATCTAATGTATTGTCAGCATAAAGTCTATTAAAAATATTATTTGCAATCGTATTAATGCGATTCTTCAGCTGGGCATGATTTTGGTCAATTACATTTTTGCCTTGCCATTTGAAATGTGGGGTATTCACTAACAAATTCATTAGCCCCACTTGGTTCTCAACATCAGAAGCTTTTCGGTAAGCACATCCTCTGATCTCCTCATTAGTTGGCTTTATGATGGCTGTCAATATGGGACAATGTTGTCCACAAATAGCATGAAGTTTATCCAAAGAATCTTGATCCTCATGGCTATTTCTGTTTGAATTAGCATTGCTAATTGGCTGGGTTTGAACTGGCTCATCATTTGGAGGCTCTCCCAGGGGATGCACCTTATTGTCTGGTAATCTAAACTCTACAGATGTAAAAGATGGGGAATTGCTATTCACTTCTGTATCACCTTGTGTGGAAGTGGTGCATACCTTTCTTGTTGCCTCAAAAAGCAAAGCGCTTTCATACTGGCTGTTTTTGCTTTTTATACTTAAAGCATCAGGAAAAGGCTCTGAATCACTGTTATGAGGCATGTTGAAGTAGCTGCATCCATTATCACAAGGCTTAGCCATTTCTTCAAGTTCGGAAGAGGATATTTCTTTGAGTGGTGGCTGCGCATCTAGATTTCCAAAATGTGAGTACGGAATGTCATCACTATGATTGTCAAACGCTGTGTCGGCTGATGTTGTATCTGTATTGCCATACATTCCAACATTCTCAGGAGGTGACCTTCTGATTAAATGGTCTTCCTTAAGAAGCCATTTTCCTTTATCAATCAGCACTCCCTCATCTTCAACGATGGCTGCCCTAGGCTGACTGTGTTGGTTTGTGTATTGCATGGAACATTCATCATTATAATATGCTTCTTCCCCATTAAGACTAAATTGAGGTGCTGGCAAGGTCGCATTTTCTTTTACCCACATGTCACCGCTTCTGTTTATACCTTCTGGGATATCGTGTGATGTGAGCAAAGATGACATTTTATCATCAGACCAGGTATTATGTGCTTGACAAAACAAAGGGGCTTCTTCCATTACTGTGTGGAAGGATTCTTCAGTGTCTCTTTGTAGTATTTGAGCCAAATAGGGAGTGGGCTTAAAAGAAGCCTCTGCTTTACCATAAAGTCGCTCAATCGTTCTTTTCACGTACCCTTTATTGTACTCTTTTTCATGTATTGCTTCATCTGTACTTTCACTGGTCAAGTCACTGGAAGGCCTAAAGTTGCAATCACTTTCATCAGTCTCTGGTCGATAATCTGACAAGTCAGAAGTAGTTGGGCTTTTCAAGCATTTTTTGAATTCTAAAGAAGAATTTGAATGGGATCCACATTCAAGTTCCTTTACTATCAGTTTTACTCTGGATGTTGGCTCCTCTTCACAGGCATCAGCTAGAATTTGTTTTGATACATAACAAAATGATAACTGTGATGGTGTCGATAATCTCTCTGAAGTTTCCTCACAAGTACCATCTTCCTCTAGGTCTTCCTGTACAGAATTTTCAAACCTGTCATCATTTGTGGCATTCTCAGAAGCAGAACTAAGATACGTGTTTGAATTTTCCTTTTTCTGCAAAGTCTCTGTACATTCCTGCTCTTCTGCACTTTTTAATTCCTTATCATCTAACTCTGAAGTTTCCAGGTCAAAAGTGTGGTCCTTATCACGAGAGGTTATGCTGTGAATGGTTGAGTTAGGTTCTTCTGATAGCTCTGATTCTTCATTATTAAATAATGTATCTGTAGTTTTTTCCTGTGAATCTTGCAAAGAACTATCCTCATTTTCTTTGGGTAGCTCCTCATTTGAAGTCCAGCCACAGTTATCTGACTGAGCTTCAGCACAGTCCAGATTTTGCAGCACATCATGAACATCCAAATCATTCAGATTTGAATTCTCTGCTGGCATATTGTAGTTCTTCTGCTCTTCACTGGACCTTTCTAACTCTTCAGACAACTCTTTTGCATCCACAGCTTCTTCAGAATCCAACCTATCATTCAGCATTACATTCTTGTTTAGTTTTTCCTGTTCTTCAAAGTCTGGGATATTTTTAATTTCAACTAGAGAAATATTTTCTAGGCAATATGGAGCTTCCTGTTTTTCTGTTTGCATCCCAGATGATATTAAACAGTTTGCTGTGCAGTCCTGCAGATTGCAAACAGCAGTCTTCAAATCTTCAGCTTTTTCTTTAACTGCAACTTGTTTCAAATACTGCAGTAGTGTAAATATTTCAGAACAACTACAGGTAGTTTGCACCACGTCATCTTTATTTATATCAAACAAGCTTTCTTTCAGGTTCAGTAGAAGGAGCCATGCTAGAAGGAGATTGGAAGAAGATCCAAGAAGTGTGGGAGAAGAAATGTCTGTAAGACAACATGTTTTTTTAATGCATCCAATTTTTTCAGCATTGAGAAGTGTTGATTTTAGTTCGTGCAGCAAAAGACCACTCATACAGTCCTTCTGCACATCAGTTCCTAGAATGTTATTGATGGCTTTGGGATGAACTTGATCAGCAATCTCAGAACTATGCCTTTGATCATCAGCTTCTATCTGAACCTTCTTTTTGTCATTTTCATGTATAATATTACACATGGATAATTTTGTATTGTTCTGGATATCTGACTGTAATAAATACTTGGCTTCTTCTATTAAGTTTGCCTCAGCATCTGTCAAGCAGCCAATGTGTCTTTCGTATAACTCTTTAACTGATTCTTCAACAGCTCCTATTTCACTGAGATGATTTAATGTACTATTGGATTGTTTACCTTCACCAATATTTTTCTTCCCTGTTAGGTACACATTCTTTCCTACTAGCTGGCTTTCTTTATCTGAAAAAGATTTAACAGACAGCTGACACATTTTTCTATCATTTGAATTTATGGGAGCTAAATGCTTTTCATTCGGAAATATGTTCTGCAACCAGCTTTGGACATAATTTTCAAGAGAATGTTCTGTAATCCCATCTGTAAAGTCTGTATGCATCAAAGCATCCAACATCTTAGTTTCATCCAACACTTTGCCTTTATTACCTAGAGTACTTTCAGTTTTTTTATTCTTTTTTGCTTTTTTATGTTTCATTGATGATTTATTCGACTTATCTAAACTAAGCTTTTCCTTTTCTGTTTCTGCCATAAGACCTGTTTCAGTCAATGGCCTCAAAGAAGGTAAGTGAGTTTTAGTTTGTTCTATTCCATTAGAGGTGTCGCAGGCACATTCTCTAATCTGTTCAATTTTATGTTTTGAGTGATCTTTAACTAATAGCAGTGCATCTTCAGTTTTTGTTGATGGTGGCAAATTATGGTTTTTGTCTGATTTGGCCTTTAGCTTGGGCAATTTTTTATTTAGGTTTTTATTTAGGTTAGATACTAATTCATTTTGCTGGGATTTCACTGAAAACTGGCTATATAAATCTTCTTTGGCACCTATGCTTTTATTGGAACCATCTGAGTTGCCAACAGGAAATGCAACCACTCTTTTATGAACGGTGATTTGGGTTGAGGAATGCTGGGTACTATCTCTTGTAATGCGCATCTCACAATTCTTCACTTCATTCTCAGTGGTTCCTTCAACTGATATCTCATGCAAGTTCTGCTGAGAACCCATACCTTGTTTCATAGTATCTAAGGATGATTTTCTCTTTTTCTTCTTTTTCTTCTTCTTCTTGCTACTGGACGATGCAGCTTGGCTTTCATCAGAGAGATGTGTAGCTGTAATACATTCAGCACTACTATCCTTGGCCGTGATAGAAGGGGATCCTGTCACTGTAGGAGTCATTTGAGCAGAATTGCATACTGTTCTGTTGCTTTCAGGAAGTGATGAATGTACGGAAGCTTGAGATGAATGCAATACCTTACACTGGTTGCATATCATCTCCTCACTTTTTGACTGCGACCATTCTGAATGGTTGTTGAAGGAGCTTTGTTCCCTTCCTGTTGTACCACTTTGATTAGACAATGGCTGTCCAGATGCATGGTATTTCTTTAGATAAGATTGTGCATGACTGATACTAGAATCACAGCCAGATGTTAAAGTGTTATATAAGCCTTCTTCTACAACCGATTTCTCCAAAACATTCTGTAATATGCTATCCTCATCGGGCAGGTCAGTAGACCTTTTAATTGTGCCTCTGTTCAACATTTCTTCCTCTATTTGGTCATCCTGCAACTGCTTCAGCATATGATTGCTGCACTCTTCACTAAGATTGGGATTAGTAACATTTGATGTTTTACTGCTAGCATGAGTGACCACACAATATTCAGATTTGGTTTCACCATTGCCCATTTCTTCACTGTAAGAATATTGCCCTACCATCTTTTTTTGGACTGCTGTGTCCGATACCACAGTTACACTTTCAACCAATGCTTTCTTTTGTTTGACTCTTCTAGGCCCAGGAGTAGGAGGTCTATAAAAATGAGGCTTGACATTATCATTATTTGACTGACTCAGATCTATGTTCATAGAAGGATTCTGCCAGATGTCATAATTGCTAGTCTCCATTCTACATGCAGAGTCTTGATTGGTCACTTCTGTGCTGATCTGTTGCAATGAGACATTATCTTCCACACTGTTGAAGTCCTCTGTGGGTATTTTACATGTCAAAATATTTAATTCTGATGACTGATCTTCTGCAATGACTGCAGAGGTGCCAGCACGGCTAACAGAGGTTGTCCATTTTATGGTTTCCTCTTCTCTTATATTGAATCGAACTCGCATCTCAACTGTCATACTGCCATCTTGATTAAGATGAACAGACTTTTCAATGTCATCTGCAGGGGGCTCCACAGATAAATCTTCACCAGTATGTGAATGATTTTCTGCTAAGCCCATGTCATTGTCAGGGACATAAGAAGAATCTGAGTTATTATCATTACTATAGCCTTTATAAGAAGCAGAGAACATCTGTGATCTGGAGCTTGAGTCTATCTGTACACTCCCTTTCAAGCAATTTATTGAAATCACCCCAAATGACAAGATTAGATGAAAAGTACAGAAGACAGTAATCAGACATAACCATCCAAGGACAGAGACATCAGAGGCAGCAAAGAGACAAGAGAAAACACAAAAAAGTGTTAGTACAAAAACATGCAGTTAACATTGCACTGGGGGAGGAGCATCTATCTATCTATCTATCTATCTATCTACGGTATATCTATATATATATATGAGAATTAGAGATGTGAAAGCTTGGGGCGGGGGAACAGAAGCATTTGGAAAAGACACTACAATTCAAAATACAACTATAATCAGATTAAATAGATGTGCAATGCAATCCTAAACATGTTTAAGTGGAAGTAAGTTCCATTGTGTCCAACTGGTCTTACTCCTTAGAAAGTATCTTTAGGATTGAAAATCCTAATACTTTTTTTAAAGTCCAAATTGCTTAACCACAGCCACCAAAAGAAAAAAAAAAGAAACTAAAAAAAAAAGTTCTGCAACGTTTTCAGACATTCTTCGGGCTTTGGCAAGGAGGAAGTTCATCAGTTGTGGTACAGTCATTAAGAACATCTCTCTTGGTACCCTTGCTTTCATAACTACATGCATCATTGATGGTCAGTTTAAGAATCAACTAATAATGTATTTTAGAGATTGTAATGGTAGATAGGAAGAAGATAGGTTTCTTCTGGTATATTGTTTTGTGCTTAAAAGGTAACATATGTGCTCCCAGTGACCTACTGCTATCAAGAAGAGAACCAGTGCATTCAAAATTGGCTGAAACTTCTAAACAATCATTGAAGCCAGTCCTATACAGTTTAGACTCAGAGTTACAAAAATCGACTCAAGTCCATGAAAGCCTATGCCATATTAATTTGTTAGTGATTGAGGTGCTACACTGATGGTTTTAGTTATAAAAAGCATGAGTGTTAGGTCATTAACAACACTGTAATATGTTTAATATCTTTTGAAAACAAGACAATGATCCATTCACAGAACCAGCAGCAATAAAACAGCAGAACCAAATAAGGACAACTAGTTGGTTTGATTTGCACATAATCACAACCCAGAATATGGGTTGAGTATGGGTTGTTGTTACATGTGAATGTTGCATTATGGTTTAACTATGGGTTATTAACTGCAAACAACCCAGGAAAAGAACCCATGATTTGTTGGGTTGTGAACTCTGGGTTGTTCATGGTTAACAATAGTGCAACCATAGTGCAGGATTCGCATGAAATGACAACCCATGATTCAACAACCACCCACGATTCAACCACAACCCATACTCAACCTATACTCTGGGTTGTTGTTACATGCGAACCAGGTCGTTGTGTGCTATGCCAAATGCTCTCCAAAATAGTAGGGCCAACTTGTTTTTCCATTTGCATCTGGAGAATCAATTAGTGATGAAGCCAGGTGAATTTCTCAGGGTGAGGGTGGATTACACAATCTAGATGCCACCACTGAGAAGGACCTCAGACAGTTGGGGGAATAGATAACTCTGAAAACTACTGTGAGTGAGTAAATTACTGCTCCGTCAGAATTAATTTCCTTAGTCTAGATTCTAGAATCATAGAAAAGTAGAGTTGGAAGGGGCCTATAAGGCCATTGAGTCCAACCCCCTGCTCAATGCAGAAATCCAAGTCAAAGCATCCCTGACAGATGGCTGTCCAGCTGCACCTTGAATGCCTCCAGAGTGGGAGAGCCCACCACCTCCCTAGGTAGTTGGTTCCATTGGCATATTGCTCTAACAGTCAGGAAATGTTTCCTGATGTTTAGGTGGAATCTGGGTTCCTGTAACTTGAGCCCATTATTCCGTGTCCTGCAAACTGGGATGATCGAGAAGAGATCCTGGCCTTCCTCTGTGTGACAACCCTTCAAGTACTGGAAGAGTGCTATCATATCTCCCCTCAGTCTCCTCTTCTGAAGGCTAAACATGCCCAGTTCTTTCAGTCTCTCCTCATAGGGCCTTGTTTCCAGTCCCTTAATCATCTTTGTTGCCCTCCTCTGAACCCCCTCCAGTCTGTCTACATCCTTCTTAAAGTGTGGTGCCCAGAACTGGACGAAGTACTCAAGATGAGGCCTAAGCCTAACCAGTGCTGAGTAAAGGAGAATTATCACTTCACGCAGTTTGGAAGCTATACTTCTATTAATGCAGCTCAAAATGGCATTTGCCTTCTTTGCAGCCACATTGCATTGCTGGCTCATATTCAGTTTGTGATCGACAACAATTCCAAGATCCTTTTCACTTGTAGTATTGTTGAGCCAAGTGTCCCCCATTCTGTAACTCTGCATTTGGTTTCCTTTCCCTAGGTGCAGCACTTGGCATTTATGCATATTAAATTTCATTCTGTCATTTTCGGCCCAGCACTCCAGCCTATCAAGATCACTTTGAATTTTGTTTCTGACTTCCAGAGTATTAGTATTCCACCCAATTTTGTGTCATCTGCAAATTTGATAAGCATTCACAGCACATGCCAGGTATCTGTGGGATGTGATTTCCATAAACACCACCTGGGCGAGGCTTATCATGTCATCCAAACCCAGGCAGCATGGCTTGATGGAGAGGGAAACAACTCTCCAATAGCCCAACAACAGGTCATGGATTATTGGAGGGTTGTTTCCCCCTCCAACAAACCATACCGTCTGCATTTGTATGACATGACAAGCCACGCCTGGGCAGTGATTACAGAAATTGTGCTCTGTGTGCACCACAATTTAGATAACCCATGGTGGCTTATTTTGATCATGCAAACCAGGTCAGTAACAAAAGTGAGTCAGAGAAATTACTTAGGAAAACAGAGAAGGTTTTTTGTTTGTTTTTTTAAAGAGACTTACTTTTTCTGCCCTCTGACTTGGCATTTGTTCTGGGGTATACTCGATTGGAAGCTCCAGGCAGTTTGCCAGGCAGAGAATACCTATGAGGATCATAGTTCCCTGCTTTAAAGGGTTCTCTTCCTGCTGCCACGACAGCTCCAGAACATAGTATCAGAGCTTGAAGGTTGGAGACCTAGGAGAGAAAAAACACAAAAGGTTCTTCGCTGTGAAAAAGAAAATCAGAATTCTGGGGGCCAGGATTTGTAATAAAAGCAATATGACCACTTGATACCATTAGTAAATGCAAGTGAGACTTGCAACAAAACGTTGCCTTGTCACCCTTGTGGAGTGTTTCTGTTCAGTGTTCCAGCCAGCCTTCTTTCAAGGTACTCCATTCTTCCCCGCTCCCTGCCAGCATACACCATTCTGCGGCCACTGAGCAATGCACAGTCTATATTGGGCTATTCTTTGGGGGAACGGGTTTGCAATTCTACACGTTTAGGCAGGAAAAAAGCCTATAACTCCCAGCATGGCTGGCTGGGGCATGCTGGGAGAGGTAGGACTTTTTTCCTGCCTAAGCATGCATAGGATTGTGCCCTAATTTTTTTTCTTATTTTTCCCCCCCATTTCTGCAAACCTTGGGTTCCTCCGGACATGCTGATACCTCCCTCTTGTTTCTCAGGAACTTCATTTTGGCTACACAGACATCACACACACGGAACCTGCAACAAAATATTGCTGTGGGGAATGTTCCTGTTTAGTGTTCCAGCCAGCCCCTTTTCCAAGATACTCCATTCTATTCCCCCTCCCCCCCCAATAAATACCTAGCATTTTGTGGCAACTGAGCATGCTCAGTCCTCATCAAGCTGTTTGGGGTTGTGTGGGGTTTGTTTTTCCCCTTTAGATTTGTTTTCCTATTTTTGCAAATCTTGGAGTTCCCCAAGCCATCATAACCCAGTACCTGAGTTCACTGTTAGGTGACATAATATTTGAAATGGCAAATAAATTAGTGTAGCTATTGAGATATTTTAAATGAAGTTTTACAGTCCTAAATCATAATTAATGTATTATCTTTTTCATGGTCATAGTAGTTCCAAGTGATCATTTCTGCTTGAGAAAGAAATGTAAAATATTATTATTTTTTGCCTTCAAACTCAAAGTTTTACTACAAAAATACAAATCTTGTAGAAGGAAAACTAAAGGGGAGTTCAACAGTTATGACATGGAAGTGCGCGGGGATACATAGAACGTTCTTGCCTGCAAGGGCTCGCCTGTACATTTCCAATGAGGGCAATCTCAGCATTTGAAAGCTTTGTGTTTTTGTTTTTTTTAATGTGCGTTGCTGCTCCTACATTGAAGAAAACAGGAAAGTCTGTGGCAAGAACTCAAGGAATTGTTGTAGATCACAAACTGAATATGAGCCAGCAATGCGATGTGGCTGCAAAGAAGGCAAATGCCATTTTGAGCTGCATTAATAGAAGTATAGCTTCCAAACTGCGTGAAGTGATAATTCTCCTTTACTCAGCACTGGTTAGGCTTAGGCCTCATCTTGAGTACTTCGTCCAGTTCTGGGCACCACACTTTAAGAAGGATGTAGACAGACTGGAGGGGGTTCAGAGGAGGGCAACAAAGATGATTAAGGGACTGGAAACAAGGCCCTATGAGGAGAGACTGAAAGAACTGGGCATGTTTAACCTTCAGAAAGGAGATTGAGGGGAGATATGATAGCACTCTTCCAGTACTTGAAGGGTTGTCACAAAGAGGAGGGCCAGGATCTCTTCTCGATCATCCCAGTTTGCAGGACACAGAATAATGGGCTCAAGTTACAGGAACCCAGATTCCACCTAAACATTAGGAAACATTTCCTGACTGTTAGAGCAATATGCCAATGGAACCAACTACCTAGGGAGGTGGTGGGCTCTCCCACTCTGGAGGCATTCAAGGTGCAGCTGGACAGCCATCTGTCAGGGATGCTTTGACTTGGATTTCTGCATTGAGCAGGGGGTTGGACTCGATGGCCCTTCCAACTCTACTTTTCTATGATTCTATGATCTTTTTTTTTTTTTTTAACAGCATTGGGAGGCTACAATTTTGATTGAAGGAAAGACAAGGGGAAGAGTTGCTTCAGCATCTCCCTGTCAGCTGTCTTTTAAAATTTGAGATCCCCCATTCCATTCCCATCTGCTCAAGATCGTACTTCCAGAGGCTGCTTTTTGTTTTTCAGAACATGTTGCAGCTTTGTTACACACAGTTGCATGTAACTGTGGTTTGCCTGTGAGAATCAGTGGTTTATCCCATCATGAGATGACTCATGGCAGGTACCAATTGGTCAAGAGAACCCGCTTTTGTGCTTTGCTTCTGTATCCCCCTCTCCCCCCCCGAAAAAAACAGTAGAGAGGAGAAATTGTTACGCTTCAGACCCTAAGCTCGTGTAAGAAAGAGATAGAATTATGCCTCATGAACAGCCTATACATAGTATAGGGCTTCAAGGGATTATGACATGGCTAGCACATGCAGTAAGATTGAGGCCACTCCTGTGGATGCCCTGGAAAAGCTCCTTAGTAAGCAAGCCTACATACTAGAAGTAGAACAGGAAGATGTGGTTTAAGAGAAAGCTAGGTCTTCACAAATACCAGGGCTTAAATTCCCCTCACTTCCACCTTCATGTTCTAAGGTTTCCATGTTTTTCTTTAAGACTGTGACCCCTGTTAAGGCTCTTATGAATACAACAGCAACATAAGTCCCCCTGAAGACACAGGTTCACAGCTTGGGTGTACTTCCGGATTCAACCCTGTGCCTTGATGCCCAGGTTTCAGCGGTGGCCAGGAGTGCATTTGCACAGTTAAAGTTAGTGCGGTAGCTATGCCCGTTCCTGGAGATATCTGATTTTGCCACAGTGATACATGCCTTAGGTACATCCTGTTTGGATTACTGTAATGTGCTCTATGTGGGGCTGCCTCTGAAGAGTTTTCGGAAACTTCAGCTGGTTCAAAGAGCTGCTGCCAGACTGCTGACTGGGGCTGGTTACAGGGAGCATACAACTCCTTTGTTACAACAGCTTCACTGGCTCCCAGTCTGTTTCCTTTCCGCGCACAATTCACAGTGCTGGTTATGACCTATAAAGCCTATACGGCTCGGGTCCAGGTTATCTGAAAGACCATATTCTCCCTTATGAGCCTGCCCGTACCCTGAAATCTTCAGGATAGGCCCTTCTGTTAGTGCCACCACCATCTCAGGCATGCCTGGCAAGAACGCAGCAGAGTGCCTTCTTGGTGGCTGCCCCAACATTCTGGAATTCCCTTCCCAGGGATGGCACTCTCTTTGTTATGTTTTCAGAGGTAGACAAAAACATTTTTGTTCCAGCAGGTCTTTGGGAATAGTCTTGATCTGTGAGAATATGATGGATTAGTACTGTTATATTTTTATTGTTGTTTTAATTGTGATATTTTATATATAATTTTAATATTATTGATGGTTTCTTTTTAAACTTTTGTATATTTCTATTTATATGTTTTAATTGTACAAGTTTTAATGTTGTAAAGCCACCTTGAGTCCCGATATTGGGGAAAGGGTGGGATATAAATACGTATATAGAAGCAGAAGCAGAAGAAGAAGAAGAAAAAGAAGAAGAAAAAGAAGTCATCCATCTGAATGAAATCTAAAGGTCACATAAGAGAGGCAGACCACTCTTCTTGGCCAGTGTAGCAAATGGCAGGAAATAACAGGAGAAACATATTATATGGCATGGTTTTTCAGAAAACTAAGAAGTTAACTGCAGTAGAAACTAACTATAAAGAGCTTTAGTAGAAAAATTAGAGGCTGGTTCACACATGAATCTCCCTTACTTGCAGTGCTCCAATTACAGTGGGGGTGAGAGAGGTCTCCAGCTGTGATGGCCCCTTAGCTATTATTTATGCAAGAAGCATGATTTGACTAAAAAATGGAGGGGGGAGTCACAGGTTGGGATTTGTGGGCTTAATGGAGGGCCCCTCACTTCCCCCCCCAATATGAGCACTGATCACTTGATCTCATAACTTGATTATTGTTATACAGTAATACTTGGATTGCAAGTAACTTGGTTTGAGAGCGTTTTGCAAAACAAGCAAATTTTTAAATATTTATTTATTTATTTATTTATTGTCTTGTTATGCAGTAATACCTGTATATTATTATACCTTGGATTGCAAGTAACTTGGTTTGAGAGCATTTTGCAAGACAAGCAAATTTTTAAATATTTATTTAATTTCTTTTTGACTTGATATACAAGCGACGTCTTGCAATACAAGTACTGTAGTACAGCTGAAATTAAAAATCTCTGTACAAATTTTTTTTGGGGGGGATTTCATTTTGATATGAAATCCAAAAGAGTGTTTTGGATTACAAGCACGTTTCCGGAACAAATTATGCTCTCAATCCAAGGCATGACTGTAGTTGGTAATTGACAATGTGAAGCAACTCCATTGAAATGCATTCTGTTTCTGAGGTAGATCTGGGAGTTCTATCTGTGGTATTAAATCTGTGATGGCTCATTCATATTATCACTTGAGACTGCAGTCATGTGTGAACCAGCTGTAAGAACCCGCAGAAGATAAACATTTCTGACATGTTTCCTATTTTCATACCTTTCTCCCATCAGTAGTATATAGTTTCAGAACTGGATACTGCATTAGCTCACTGATGTGGTCCAGTAAGGCCTCAAAGTTTTGTGTGTTCTTCTTGCCCAAGACAATAGTGCACCGGATTCTTACATTGCCATTTCTGAAAACAAGCAGCTTCTTAGGGATACTTATTCTCAGGGTGCTACCTCGCTGGAAAACACCATCTTCACCCTCTCTAGCTAACTGTACAGCCCTTCGGCGAGCACTGATTGGCCGGCTGATCTGCCACGGCAAAGGCTTTTTACTGGCCATCTCCAAGTTAATGGGCTTGATTTTCCTCTGTTGGGAACAAATATATGACTTCCCATCTTCAAGGTCTTCCAGATTATTGATACTGTGTATCCCTCGCGGTGTAGTGATATTCCTCACCCCAAAAGGCAACGGTACTCTTTTCGACAAGTTGTCAAGCAAGGCATCGAATGATTTGAAAGAGCGGCTGTTGACAACCATTTTGACCCCATTAAATTGAGGGTCTCCACTCTTGTAAAAGCAGATCCGTTTGGCCATAACAGGTTCAGTGACATTGAAGGGGCGCACAGACAATGACTGTTCACTCTCTGAAGTGCGGGGCTGAATCACTGAGTAGTTGGTTGAAGGTGTTTCACTCATTTTGACAGCAATCTGGAAACAAGGAGGCAGAAGTAAATGTTCTCTCTTATGATCACAACAATAATGCAGTCCTCATTTCTGTAGTAAAGTCACAAAGGAGATTTTAACAAAAGCAACAGTGTTCAATCTTGCCAAAAATCAATGGCTTAAATAGGTCCATGCTGTTATCTCTAAATTCCACAAAGACTGGTAGGATTAAGCTAACAAAGCTTTACTTGCAAATATGTGCAGAATTCTCCAATGCATTTTATGTTCACATATCTTATCATTTTGGTACAACAAAACATTTTACTTAGCAAGGGTGCTTTGTCACACCAGAATAGTAATTAGAGGGTTTTTGTTTTAATAAGGACTGTAATGGCAACATTTCCTATTTTTCTATCATATATACGTTCATATATAGGAATGAATTTTTGTCCAAGGGTGAGCCAACCTGCTAGTCAAAGATAAATAAAGGAAAATGGGGCACAATCCAGAAGGAAATCCTACCATGCTCTTGCATAGTTCCCTTTAATTTCAATAGGGTTTGTGAAGAGAAGTTTCTGCTGGATTGTGCCCATGGCTTCATGCATATCCATTTACAACAGTACAATCCTATTAATTCTAGCAGGCTTACTCCTCAATAAATGCACTGGACCAAATGATAGCATGAAGACTGACAGTGCAATCCCATATCTACTCAGAAGTAAGCCCCATTGAGTTCAATGGGACTTACTCCCAGGTAAGTGGGTATAGGACTGCAGCCAAGGCTCAGTGAACTCAATGAGACTTACTTCTGAGTTGATATACCGTATATATATAAGATTGCATGAAATTTATTATTAAGTCTCACTGTCAAACCATATAGCCTGGTGTAGTCTCATTCAACTTAAACCATGATGGAGTAAAGGCTTTAGGATGGAGTTACTATTTTATTTGTTAGATTAAGAACATGTTAAAATATCATACTGCAATCAGAAAGGTACCCATTTAAAATAGAAAATAATATATAATAATATTCAATATGTACATAGCACTTTTCTTCTCATATGTTACATCAGAAATGTTTACAATATCCAGATAAGGTAAGCCACTATTATTATCCCCATATTGTGAATATGGAGAATGAGGAAAAGTGATAGTAGCTAGCTTGCCTAATATTGCCCAGTGAGCTCTGTGCTTAACTAAGGGTTGAACCAGAGGGTAGGAGGAAAAGAGTTATAGCTTATGTCTTTTAACATTACACTATACCAGTTAATTATAGTTACAAAAACAGATTGAAACAACACCCAACAGGCTTAGACCCAGTGGTTTGCAGGCAGGAGAAACAAAATAGTCTTCTGCTGCTTCCAGAAAAGCTCAGGCTTTGACCTTGATGAATCTCCAGGTTAGTTTTCACATCTGGGAGAAGAGCGTGGCAGATACCAATAAAGCTTCTCTATATGTCATTGCTATTTGAACAGTCAAGACAGTGTTCTTGTATATCTTGATAGGGCATAAAGGAGGAAGTAATCTCTAAGGTAGCCTTCCCCAACTTGGTGCTCTCCAGATAGGTTGGACTACAACTCCCATCCTCCCTCACCAGCATGGGTCAAGGAAGGCTGCTGTAAGGTTTTCCCAGACATGATGGATTTCCCAGTGGCGGCAAGGATGCGTTAGTAATTCATCAGAATACATTCCCCCTCAGAAAGGCTTCCATTTTGGGGGAGAGGGAAATGGCTGTTCTGCAGGACTCAGATTAATAAATGCAGGATGAAACAGGCTTAAAAGTTGTGCCTATTTTGCTATGGACATTGTAGTTACGGGCACCTATTGGATGGTTCCAATGGCATCACTCAAGGTATGTCACAAGTCCCTCCCCTGTGTGTGCTCCTTCCATTTCCCCTCTTGTTCGTGGAGGTTGTGCACTCCTTTCTCTCACCCCACCCCAGCAGTTAACACATCTCTGTCAATAAGAAAACACACAACATACTGATATCCCCCATTGTAAGGCTATCCACTGACAGCAAGTCTAGTTCCAGCCACATCTGTTATGTGGGGAGAGGGATATTGTTTGCAGTGAGTAAAACAGTAATAAAAGAATGGAAGACTCACCCCACCCCTTCAAGAATGGTGCTGTTATAAGTTAACTAGTAGCCCAGCAGTTATCATTATAAGTGTTTAAAAGTTTGTGTATGTTTTATAGACAATGCTATCCCCACCCCACCCTTAAAATGGTAAAAGGCAAGTTGTGATGCAGCTGGTTAAACGCTTTTCACTCTCCTTGATTTCAAAAGAGGAGTTTTTAGTGAAGTTTTAGTGAAGAAGGAGTTTCCAATGAATTCAGTGGGATTTAAAAATGTTTAACTTGGGTGGGATTCTGACCCTTACATAAATTAGGTGATTTACATATAAAACATAGGACACCAAAGTATGTGAAAGTATTAGAATGACATGATTTTATGTTTTCGTTATCTTAGGGTACAATCCTATGCAAGTCTAGACAGAATAAAGGCCTACCTACAACTCCTATTATGCCCCAGCCAGCATAGCTGGGAGTTGCAGGCCTTTTTTCTGTTGCATAGGATTGTGCCTTGAATTATAAAGCACTTGCTATATTAAATGCAAGGTTTAATCTGAGCCAGAATGTAGTATCAGGAATGTGTTTTTAATGCTAGGGTTCATCCTGCGAATGGACATGACAAGAATGAGATTCCTTTGAGCGCGCATACAGGGTGTCCTGCCACAATCAGTCCAGACATTTAGGGTTAGGGCTAAAGGCTTATATAACAAGCAGTGCAGCTTCTAGCCAAGCCCTTTTAAATGTTCTATACTCGAAACACAAGAAGAGTTCTGCTGGATCAGACCAAAGGCCTACCTATTACGGCATCCTGTTTCCCACAGTGGCCAGCCAAGCAGGACTTGAGGGCAATAGCCCTCCCTTGCTGATGTTCCCTAGCAACTGAGATGCTGCCTCTGCTCTTGAAGACAGTATGAAGCCATCATGACTATTAGCCTTTGATAGTCTTACCCTCCATTGATTTGTCTAACCCCCTTTTAAAGTCATCTAAGTTGGTGGCCACTGCCACATTTTGAGAAAGTGAATCCCATAGTTCAACTATTTTATTTATTTATTTATTACATTTCTATATCGCCCAATAGCCAAAGCTGTCTGGGCAGTTCACAACACTCTGTGCGCTGTGTGAAGTAGTACAGTAATACCTTGAATTGCAAGTAACTTGGTTTGAGAGCATTTTGCAAGACAAGCAAATTTTTAAATATTTATTTATTTTTTTTTACTTGATATACAAGCGACGTCTTGCAATACAAGTACTGTAGTACAGCTTAAATTAAAAATCTCTATACAAATTTTTTTTGGGGGGATTTCGTTTTGATATAAGAGTGTTTTGGATTACAAGCACGTTTCCAGAACGAATTATGCTCTCAATCCAAGGCATGACTGTACTTGCTTTTGTCTGTCCTCAATCTCCCACCGCATAGTTTCATTTGGGTGCCTCCAGCTACTAGGGTTATGAGAGAAGCAGGAAAAAATTATCTCTGTTCATTTTCTCCACACTGTGCATAATGATTACTAAGAACAAAAGCATGATCCAAGCTTTCACACAGTCCAGGGCAGAAGCATCTTACAAACAAATATATCAGATATAGAAGATGTTTCTTGCTTCTTCCCTATTGTGCAATTGCTGACAATTGATGATTCATTGCCACTTGATTTGCAAGCAACTGCACAATCATCATTCTTACGTAACCAAAATACCTCCTGAAAAGAGTGCTTGAAATCAACAACCTTTTCACTGAAATAGTATACAGTACAAAGAAATTGCTGGAGCTTCAGAACTTGACACAAGTTAAAGAAGTTTATCTAATACCAGAAATGGTTGTCCTTCTAAACATGTATTAATTATACTATGATAGCTGGGGGAGTGAGTGGGTTTGTACTTACCCAGAGTCATAACCTACATGAAATAAACATCCTCGGTCTTGTTCTGAGAAAGAAAAACTAGGAAGTCCTCTGAAGCAAATCTGTTGATGCCATGGTAATGATTAGACTGGGCTTCCTTATCACACAGTTTTGCATATATTTTCTTCCATTTCAAGAGGAAATGCATTCCGTTTTATGTTTTTAACATTTACTTAAATGCAGCAAGTTTCTTCTTTAAATTCACTTTCCCTGGGAAAAAATCCAGAATCACAGAATCATGAGGGGGTGGGTGGGATCCTACTATAGCCATCCAACCTGTCCACAGCTACTGTAGTTTTGCCTTCAACATCTCATTATCAAACACTTTCCTCTGCTTGTGAATCACGTCCAGGGATGGAAATTCCACTTCTTGGTTTGGGAAACAAAGTCAGGCCCATTCTCCTCCTTCAATCCTTCTGGTAACTATGCGCGATCAGGCAAATGATCAGAAGCTGTTCTTCTGTAAACTTAGTCAATAACAAATAATTTCTGGTATCCTAGCATTGCAGAGCACAAAATTCAAGTTCTTCTGATCCTGTAGCTTTTGTATGTAACATGTATGATCCAGTCCACAATGGATTCCAGTCAATAAAGGGGCTAGGTTAAGAATGGCTGACAACCAAGCAAGTAAATTTGAGGCAGTATTTTTGCAGACACAGTAGGATTATGATGCTTTATGTCTGTGGAATGAGGTGGCTCTTCTTATGGAAATGCTGGGTCTCCAGATGGCAACTGCTCCATCTAATTATCACCAAAGGTATAATCAGATTTGAAGCTTCTCCCGTTAATCGGGATTACAGCAAGCCTGCCATGCTAACTGTAGAGCAGTTGCAAAAGATTCCTCAGCAGATATTACATATCACAAACAATTCTTAACTGGCTTTCCCCCTCCACGTACACACACAAATGTGTTTATTATATATTCTTCTGTTGAGTATTTATGGCAATGCTATCTATTGCTTCAGGCTTGTTTGGCCAAATTTTTATAATAAAATAAATGCTCAAGACTGATGTGATCATATACAACATTCAATACAAATTCTGCATCTTTTAAACGGCTTATTAAAGCAATAATTTAGAGTCCAAAATACATGCTGTACTGCTCACAGCCAAGGCAACATTGTGCAATATACTGAGATTTATGTTCTACGCTGTTCAAAAGTTCTCTCAGTTACTGGGTACTGTTCCTTAAATATAATGCAAATCAGCTACTCATGACACCATTTCAGCAATAAACATAGGCTTGCTAAGTCTTTGAATACTTGATGGGGTTTAGCTTCTTTTTTAACTACAATGCCTACAATACTGGTGCTGCCTGCATCTCGTCTCCTTGTAAATTTAATAAATTAAGGGTGTGATCCTATGCATGTTTAGACAGAAAAAAGGTGTACAACTCACAGCTGGGAGTTGTAGGCCTTTTTTCTGTCTAAACTTGCATAGGGTTGTGCCTTGAATGATTATATTTACGTCCCACTCCTCCTCCATCCTGGAACACAGAGTTCCAGAAGGTCTACTCCTGTGGCACTGACCAAACTCAGACCTAGTAAGCTACAGCAGGGTTACTGTATCATGTACCTTCAAACTATGCCTTGAGACCCAAACAAATTAATCTGTAGATGGAAATGATGTTTCCAGCCAATGGGACTCATCGTATCAGGATCAGCTCCTCACTCCCTCTAGTTCTGTGATCCATCTCCAGGTCCTGGCTGCACCCCAGCACCTCACCTTATATAAGTGCTGCTGCCGCCACCACCCACCTACAGTATATTTCTTCTCTGGCTCACATGTAAGGGAGGCAAGAAATGTCCTATTAGAAGATTAGCTTGAATCAGAGAGCAGGGTTGGGACCATCATTGACTCTATGAGTTGGCTTGTTATCACATTCTCTGTGCTGTATATCTGACCCTGACAAACTCCATTCTGCCCTGATCCGCATCTTCCTGCAATACTGCAGGTAGGTACAATCATGAGATGCAAGTGATAAAAAGGTAGTTGGTATCTTGGGAGCTAATGTGTAGCTTCCAGTGCTGGCTCCAGGTTTTTGAGGGCCCTTGGGCAAGACACTCTCAATGGGACCCCTCCCTCAGTGGATCTACCTTCTCGTCACCATTGTCACCAGCTGCTGATGCTCCTCATCCTCTTTCTCATCATTGCTACAACTTGTTTGCTTAATATACTGAGAGCCAGTGCACAAGTAGGCAGTGGCATCTACTGCTCCTCCTTCTCACCACCACTGTTGTCTGAGCTACAGCAAGAGGTGGGTGAATGAGCAGGCTGCAATGGTCAAGAAGATCACTGTCAAGAAGATCACTGTCAGTGGGCCCCTGCTGGGGACTGGTTCTCCACCAGGTACCCAACTATGCCTATGACGCCAGTCCCAATAGCTTCCAAACATTTTGAATCCTTTTGGAGAAGCTGCTTGAGAGAGAGGCAGTCTGGAGTAGAAAACATGGGAAGATGTAAGCACCCCCTGCTTTTCACTTAAAATTCCCCCCTCTCCCGAAGCTCTTATTTTAAGAAAGATGGCAATGGGGCTTTAATATGTGCTGGGACACACAGGATGTAATTAGTCCCTAAATCCCTTTGAAATAATTGGGGGTTAAGCCCATGATTTCAATGGGATTTGTAGGTTTCTATGGATTCTGCCTAGGGTGACCTTACATCACCTAAAAAGAAAAAATGCAGCATTAAAAAAAGAGGACAACAGATTTGCATAAGATTTGCATATTCTAATTTATATGTATAGGTGCACATTTCTATCTCATTACTATAATTTAAATAGAAATGCATCTCTCACCATGGTGGGGAAGACTGTGACCAGACCAGGTAACCTCTATGCCTACTCAGTCTGCTGTCCAGGTGCTAACTGTTGATGGGCAACTTCAAGACCCCTGCTGGCTGCTGGCTCTCCTGTTAGGGTTCTTTATCTTTAACTGGACTCAAACTGGACAATCCTTCAAATAGAGGACAGTCCTCTGTAATTTAGGACACCTGGCTACCCTAGAACTTCACATTACCCTGGGTTAAATGAGAACGATTTCCTGAGTGTTCATTTTGGTTTAATCATTCAAAGCAACAAAACTGCAGTGCATGTAGCTTTTGAACAGAGTTTCTGTGATTTTTCCAACCTGTGCCCTTTGAATGACATCCTTTGTTCAGTTTTGCAAGAGAGGACAATGGCTAGCAGAATATTTTTATCATTCACGTGTGAGTCACTCCATTAAAATATTAAGTTGCTACAACAGTTAAACTAATATGGTTGGCCTAGTGACACAAGAAAAGTTGATAGTATGTCTTACATCTCCAAGTCCTTTCAACCTCTTAAACCCTAGGAGTTTTTTTTTTTTTAATTGGACCATTCACTAAGGTATGGAACTAGGAAATTGTTATCCATTTGAAAAGGAAATTATCGCATTAGACAGGGGCCTAGGTTAAGTTTCTCTGAATGTGCCCAGCCTACCTACATCCTTTCCACACAGGATTCCAGAAATGTGCTATTATTAACAGTCTTTGGCTGAAAAAATTTAGTTAGCACAGCAGTTTGATCTACATGAACTTTTAATCACGTAAATCCCTACAGGTTTATGAAATTATGTTAAAGAAAAATGTGATAACCAATAACACAAGGATAAAGGGGTGGATAATTGTTACTGGAAAAATACAAGCATACAGTTGTTACATTTTAAAAAAATAAGAATTACAAATTAATGCTTGAAGTAGACAGGATGAAATGTAAACTTTGGAAGTCAGCTTAGGCTGGACTCCATTGTTTGGCAGTGGACATTAATGGCCTAACCGTAACCTAATGCTGCTTTACCTGCAAACAAGTGCTCCTAGGGTTGCTTGATTTTAAACTTTGGCCCTGAGGCTTAGGTTTTGGGGTCCCATTCTTGGCATGGCGAGCTTAAATCTCAAAGCTGTCAACTAGTCTCCAATTATTCTATTTAAATCTTGGACCAAGGAGTTTTGTAACAGTATTATTTTAAAACACTAGTTCTTTAAAAATCACTTATTCTGAAAGAGAAAATTTTACATAAGTGTTTTTTTTTTCCATTTTATCTACATTTTTCTAATAGAAAAAAAATATGGCCTCCACCATTTAAAAAACTAACTCCCACATCCCACCTCCTCCACTGAATTTTCCATTTTCTTGGGCCCTTCACATTCTAGTTTTGCCCCTTTACTGTTAATTCACATCCCTGAGACCAGCCTATATGTCAGAGTTTGTCATTACACATTGATTTCTCCTAGATAGCTCAAAGGTCCAACCTACAACATCACAGTGCCTCACCCTATCAGTCTCAGACTTTGGATGCCAGAAATCTGGAAACCCTAGTAGTTAGAGATGCTGCTTCAACAAAAACATAAAATATGATGTTATTGCTGATGCTACAAGGGGTGCCAGCTTCTCACACTAGAGAACTGTACATTAGATTTATCTTTTAAGCCATTTTACAGCCATATTTAGAGCCCTGTGTGTGCTTCTGGTTGTTTTACCTCAAAAAAGGATGCTCCCATCTCAGATTCAGAGAGCAGGCCCAATTGACTAGAGAGAGATATGGTAGAAGGCAGAGAAAGAGGAGTGCCAGTGGATAGAGGACAGCAATGGCAAAGAGGTTGCCATGGCAATGCAGTGAGCAACAGGGATCTGCAGCTTGGCATAAACCAGTGGAACATACGACTCTGTACTGATTTGTGGATGGTGATTTTGAGCTAAAACATTACCAGGAGGGAAAGGACTTAGGAGCGAGCTTCTTCCTGTTTGTCCTTTCCCCATCCTGATTGTAGCCAGTGTAGGCTGTTGGATTATTATTATTATATTTTTTAAAAGGACTCTGTGCAGTGTACCTTGAGCCTAAGAGGTATAGAAAAACCTCTTCAATGATAGAAAAACATTGAATTGGGTGAAGAAAGTAAACAGATACATTTTTCTCCCCCTTACCAATGATACTGTGATTGTGGGAAGGGTGTCCCCCAATGATGTTGATTGGCCCAGAACATAAGGAAATACTTTTTACATAAATGCATTATAATTATATTGAATTCACTACAATATGATGGCTTACAGTGCAGTCCTAACCACCAAATCCATTGGGTGGAGAGGGTAAGGATGCTGCAAGAGATCCCCCTTCACTGGCAAGGGGGAGGGGTCACCACCACATGGCCCTAGTTGTGCCTGTGGAAAGTCCCATGGTCATAAAGCTACCGCCAGTGCTATTCATGCTGGTGGTGGTAACTGGTGGAAGGCTCAGAAATAGAGCATTCCATGAGTGCAGGCAGCTTTGGATCTGCTGGATCCAAAGCCCCTTCTCAGGCTGGTGTATTTTCCCTCCCACTGATTTCAGCAGGAGGGGAAAGGACCAAGTGTCCTGCTTACGGTGCTCAGGCAGAGATCCAGGGATCCAGAGAGGGCCAAGTCCAAAAGCAAGGTCAGTATGTAGTTCAAAGTCAAGGACAAGGAGATCCAGAAAAGAGCAGGGGTATACAAGTCAGGGAGCTGGTATCCAGACATGGTGGTGGTGGAGGCTTCACAGTGTTCTCCCTGTTGGACCAGGAATAACCCAACAAATTTTATTCTTGTGCCCCTGGGGAAGGTGTCTACCAAAATGTGTTAGGAAATGGAATGGTAAATTTGTATTCATTTAAAAGATTTCTATACAGCCCTTCAGCAGCCCTTCCAGGGCAAATTACAAAAACAAGATAAAACACACACACACACACACACACACACATAAAATATAAGCAGAATGTAAATCAATTCATTAATTCAGTGTTATCTGTCTGGTGCCAAAAATATAACGCTGTTGGCACCAGGCAGGCCTCTCTAGGGAGGGAACTCCACAAACAGGCCACCACCACTGAGAAGACTCTTTTCTGTGGTTGATGTTGTTCATAGATGATGATGATGGTGATGATGATGATGATGATGATGATGATGATGATGATGATGATGATGATTGAATCGCCCATCTGGCCAGACATCTGGCCACTCTGAGCGATGTACAGTCCAATAAAACAAGAGGGGGGGAAACACACACACACACACAGTATAAAACCCAATTAAAAACAGTACAAAACTTAAAAATCCTAACCCACCCCATATTCCCGCCTGAAAAGCCACGTTTTTAATGCACGGCAGAAGCTAATCAAGGAACGGGCATGGCAGAGGTCACTGGGGAGAGAGTTCCATAAATTGGGGGCTGCCACAGAAAAGGCCCTCCTCCTAGTCCCCACCAGCCTGGTTTCTCTATGGTTACCATCCACTTTACCTCAGATGGCAAAGAATAAATAAAATATAATAATAAATAAATAAATAAAGGGACTGGAGGGGAGCCTCGGAAGCTGACGTCAATGCATGGTCAGGTTGGTAACGGAGCAAGTGTTCCTATTATTTCCCTGTTAGTTTTTAGTATCACTTTGAGGATTACCTCTTTTTACTCTTTTCTGTATTTGATGCTATTTCTTTATTTATTAGATTTATATTATATTCTATCCCCCTTTTACACTATTTTAAAGGTTTGAGGGGGGAACCATGAAGGATCCATTTAACTGCTAGGACCCAGTGGGCTGGAAGAAGGTGGGGGACCGACTGCCTGTTCTGGCCACTTGCCAGAGTTTTAACAGCTGCTCTGAATTTGTCCTCTCTCCTGGCTAACTAGCGGAAGTCCCATCTTAGCCAAAAAGTGCCCTAGCCTATGACTTCCAAGAATGTCAAGCTTCTCTGAAGGCAGTCAAATAGTAGTAAATAATGCTGACAATCTAGTCCAGGGTTGAGGAATGTTTTCCAGCCTGAGGGCAAATTCCATTTCAGAGAAGCTCTCAGGGGCCGAATTCCAGTGGTGGTCAGGGGTTAAGGCAAAAGGGGTGGGACGAAAAAAAAAAAAGAAAAAAAAAAGCCAGTAGCTTAAAGCTCTTACTGCCAGTAACTAAGCCTTAGGAGAGGCCTTTCAACCTTTTAGAATGGTGGGGGGGGAGTGGTACAAAAGCTGGAAAACTGCCAAATGATTGGCAGCTGGGGGAAAGAGGGTGTGGCCAGGGGACAGGGATGGGGACTCAGACTCGAGGACTCGACTCGTGAGTTGGACTGAGTCCCCCCTCTGACTCAACTCGGACTCGAGTCCCAATATTTTTAATGGGACTCGAGACCAAGGACTCTTCAACATCCCTGGGCTGTGCCAGAAGGAGTGGAGAGGAGCGTGATTGCCGGTGAAGAGCGCATGGAAGCGAGGTGTGCCACTGCTCGGCCACTATGGACGGCTACCAGGAGTGCAGCCCCAACAGTGTGTCAAGATTTATTTTGATTGATGTGTTGCGTACTTGGGAGAGGCAGAAGAAGGACCTGAGATTACTCTGTGTGGCTGCTCTGAGTGTGTTTCTGGTTCCAGCAAGTTCATCACCAGTGGAGCGGGTGTTCAGTGAGGGTGGAATTGTGATGAGATCTCACTGTTCCAGAATGGGGGCCAAACATTTAGAAAAAATCATGTTCCTCAAATGCAACATGGATAAGTTTTAGGAAGTACAGCAAGTTTATTTTTTAAAATCATTTTTCTAAAATGCCACCTTTCAGACATTTTGGGTTTGTCTGCTCTGCCTGCCTGTCTGGGGTTCCCAGCCTCCTCTGCCTGCCTGGTCTCTTCTTGACCAGTTCAACAGTTGAATTGTCCAAGACAAAGGCCTCTGCCTGCCTGCTTTGGGGTTCCCTGCCTCCTCTGCCTGCCTGGTTATTTTGGGTTTTTCTGCCTGGTCTGTTCTTGCCAAAATCAGTTGCAGAGTTTTGAAATAAAAAGGCACACTTGTGCCTAGAATTTATTTAAACCACACATCTGAAGTAGCCTTATTTTGTTGGGAAAAAACCCCATTGATTTTAATAGGGACTCGTGGAGTCAGCTTTGGGAGTGACTCGTGACTCGTGACTCGTGAGTCACCATTTTGGACCAAGGACTCGGACTCGGACTCGAGACTCGGGTCCAAAGACTCGTGACTTGACTCGTGACTCGAGACCAAGGACTCTTCAACGTCCCTGCCAGGGGATGGGGCATGGTCTTCTGGGGAACCCCAGGGGGGTAGACTGGGCCCCGAGGTGGGATGAATTTGGCCCCTGGGCCTAAGGTTCCTCACTCTAGCTAGCGTGAGAAGAAACACGAATTGTTAAAGCGTCATATCTGCATGTACCACTGTTTCCAAAACAGGAGGGCATTTACGCTCATTCGTTTCAATGTGTTGCCCTCTGCACTGCTAAGCGGACAATTTAATAAGATCCCAACTAACAAACGACTGTGTGGAACTGGAGTAATTAAGTCTGTTGATCATGTACTCCTGTATTGCAATGTGTATAGACAGGGCCGGTGCTACCATTAGGCCAACTAGGCAGCTGCCTGGGGCGCAGGGCTAAAGGGGGCGCCAGAAACGCTTGAAAAAAAATACAGCGCTCTCAAGTGGGGGGGGCGCTAAATATTTGATCTTGCCTAGGGCACCAAACTGCCTTGCACCGGTCCTGTGTATAGAGATTGTAGAGAGAGGCTGATTCTCCCTCTACTAAGAACTCACCTGGGACAATCTTCCAAAGATCTGGTATTGTTCTGCCTAAGGGATGATTCATCATATATTACTGAGAGCGTTGCAAAAAAATGTTTTGACTTCAGTGCCAGTGAGAAAATAAATATGTTGGCCTCCTTTTAAAACCCATTTGTTTTTATCTATTTGTTCTCAATTAGTTTTATTTGCTTTGTACAAAAATTCTCATCAGTCTGCAACCATAATGAACAATTCAGTCAGTCAGTCAAGAAACACAAATAATATATATTTTACAGTTTGGGACTGGGGTATTTGAAGGACCACCAACTTCCTTACCATCTTGCCCAAGAACGAAGATCTTCATCAGAAGTACTTCAGGTGGGGCTGGTAGCAGTTGGGGTTGTGTTTTTTCTTTTACTTTAAATCATATCTAGAAGCTACACCATTTTTTATTTTTTATTTTCATTTTTATTCTAGGCTCAGAGGGCACAATCCAGATCTTAAAAGCCCCACTACTCTACCTCATGCTAGGAACCCAATCCAGATCAGGCTGCCTGTGCCTACTCCAGAGTAAAAATGAAAAAACAAAACAAAACCCAGTAGATACAGATTTAAAGTAATGTCTGTTTTGATCCCCAGATGCTGGAAAGAAACAAGAGGAAAATTTAATAGCCATCGTCATCATCATGCCCAGCTTATGAGCTTACTGAGGCAACTAGCTTGCAGCTGATGAAAAGAAAATGGTGGAATCAACAGATAGACCTTATGTTCTCTACTGTTACTGACTGTGATACCCTAGTATGTTTTCTGTTTCCTTAAAAGAGGCTGATGTGAAAAGAACTGGCACTGGCACACTGCAGTAATCTGGTCGTGCAAACTGCCTCTAAGCAATTAGACTATCTTATTGGTTTAATGCTATTTTGAGCCTATGCCTGCATTGGAGGCTTGCCTTAAAAATGAAGTGGAACATACTGCTAGACTTCAATTTATCATTATGCTGGGCTCTATTGAATTTGGAGGGCAGATGCGTTTAAAATACACATTTGTGCTTTTTAGAACTCAAATGTTCAATTGATATATCAAATATGAATTCTTTAGCAACCATTCTGCTAATTTAGAACTGGCTTTCTGTTTTGTTGTTTTTAAATGACTGGGAAAGTGGGGGCAGTGGAAAAAATATTATTTTGCTAGGTTCTGGATCATCTTCAGAAAATCGTCATCTTATTTTTCTTTGTCTTCTGCTCCTTATAATTGTTTTTGCTATACATTGTAAAAAAAAAAAAAAATTGTGAAAGATGTGTGTGGCGGAGTGACAGGCAGAAGCCCAGGGAGGGGCCAACCTGAACATTCCAGAGGCTCTGATTGGTTGAAGTCGAGAGCATAGAACCCCAGGGAGTTGACAGTTAGGGGAGTTGGTTGTCAGTTGGGGAAGAGAGTGGGTTGGAGTGAGAGAGGGAGTGGAAGATTAGTAGAGTAGGCAGGGAAAGGTGGTACTGAAGAGTTCAGACAGGAAATCTAGTACTAAGTTGTGAGAAAGCAAACGTGAAGGTGTTAGTGTAGAACAATTCACAGGAGTCTCCACTTAGGGAGTGAAGGACCTTCTGTCTGAGGAAGAAGGAGAAACTCTGGACTAGTGTGAGGGACAGTTAAGTTCCCTAGTCTGATACTGTAACTTTCAAGTAACCAAGCCAAATTGATACAAAGAGCACTGTATAACATCTGCCTGCCTTTAACCTGAATCTAAGCAAAGAACAAGTTTGAATGTAACTGTTGAAAATTCCAAGTTATCTGTTCCTGAGTTGAATATCAGTTTAGAGACTTTGTTAGAACAATAAATCAACCTTTTTATTCAAAGTTCTAATTCTCCAGAGTCTGATTGGTGACAGGAAAGTAAGAAGTGAATTAACGGAGGGGCACCCTACTTCAAGTAATCAAATAAAACAAACTGCTCTTAATAAAGACAAACGTGGGTGAACAGCTACATATAAGACCTAAGACACATAAATGGCTAACGCAACTTTAAAAGACAGCTTAAAGTCTGAAGTGACCAATACAAGGTGGCACTTGGTGAGAGCGAAGTACCCATTGAGGGTGTGGGCTTTGGAGTGAGGGGTCCCATCCAAAAGTGTACCCATTTTTACAGCTCAGTGTGTCCCTGTTTTGCTGGACATTTTGGCAGCTTTCGATACCATTGACCATGGTATCCTTCTGAGGCATCTGTCTGAGGTGGGACTGGGAGGCACTGTTATACGGTGGCTCCAATCCTTCTTGGATAAGAAATCTCAGAAGGTGGTGCTGAGGGATTCCTGTTAGACACCATGGCCATAGACCTGTGGTGTCCCTCAGGGTTCCATCTTATCCCCCATGCTATTTAACATTTACATGAAACTGCTGGGAGAAATTGTCCAGAGTTTTGGGGTTCGGTGCCACCAGTATGTTGATGACACCCAACTCTCTCTCTCTCCTTTCCATCTAAATCAAAGGAAGCTGTTCTGGTTCTAAATCGGTGCCTGATGTTGGTAATGGACAGGATGAGGGCAAACAAACTGAAGCTTAATCCAGACAAGACAGAGGATTCAACCTGTGTTGGATGGGGTTGCACTCCCCCTGAAGAGTCAGGCTTGCAGTTTGGACTTGGCCCTGAACCCGGATACCCAGGTCTCAGTGGTGGCCGGGGGTGCATTTGCAAGCTGAGGCTAGTGCACCAACTGTGCCCACTCCTAGAGATGTCTGATTTGGCCACGGTCATGCATGCATGCCTTAGTTACATCCTGTTTGGACTACTGTAATGCACTATAAGAACATAAGTAGAGCCATGCTGGATCAGACCAAGGGTCCATCTAGTCCAGCATTCTGTTCACACAGCAGCCCACGAGAAACCCACAGGCAGGACATGAGTGCAACAGCACCTTCTTGCCCATGTTCCCCAGCAACTGGAGTATGCAGGCCTGTGGCTTATGCTGGCTCAGCTTGTCTGAGTGTGGAAAGCTAAGCAGGGTCAAGCCTGGTTATTACTTGGATGGGAGACCCCTCCTCTAGTTCCCTGCATTGAGCAGGGGGTTGGACTCGATAGCCTTGTAGGCTCCTTCCAACTCTATGATCTATGAAATCTATAGTCATACTGCCTCTGATACTGAAGGAAGTACGGTATATAGTCAATCAGGACTAGTAGCCATTGATAGCTTTCTCCTCCATGAATTGTGTCAATCCCCTTTTAAAGCTGTCCAAATTGGTGGCCATCACTATATCCCATGGAAGGGAATGCCACAGTTTGACTATGTGCTGTGTAAAGTAGTACTTCCTTTTCTCTGTCCTGAATCTCCCACCAATCAGCTTCATGGGATGACCCTGGGTTCTAGCATTATGGGGGGGGGGGAATGTCTCCCTGTCTACTTTCTCCACACCATGCATAATTTTGTAACCTATAAAGCCCTACACAACTTGAAAAAACTGCCTTCTCCCATAAGAGAGCCAGTGTGGCGTAGTGGTGAGAGTGTTGGACTGGGACTCAGGAGATCTGGGTTCTAGTCCCTGCTCAGCCATGAAACCCACTGGGTGACTTTGGGCCAGTCACTGACTCTAAGCCTAACCTACCTCACAGGGTTGTTGTGAGGATAAAATGGAGAGGAGGATTATGTAAGCCGCCTTGGGTTCCTTGCAGGAAAAAAGACGGGCGCGATGACATGGTCCCTTACACTTTAGGACCAGGCGCATAAACCCTTCTCAGGCTAAGCATCAACACTTAAAAACCTGAGTGGAGGGTCAAATGAAACCTTTCCCCTACTAATGAGGGAAAAGATTAATACTGGATATTTAGGATCTATTTTTAAATTTATGGTGCTGTGGGTACAAAGGTGTGTGTATAGATTTAAAAGTAAAGCAGGTTAATAACGCCAAGCTGACACGTAGGATTTGGGTAGCAAACAAAATAAAAATAAGTTTATTTTAATTCTCACAATCTTAGTTCCAGAAAATAACTTAAAACCTGCCTACCCCAAACACTTTATAATTAACCTAAGTCCCTACAATTCTAAATACTTTCACTCCTCATACAATCACTGATTCCTCTTAAAACTCCTGACAAGACATGAATAATTCAACTAACCTAACTCCCAACTCTCTAACACTCCCAACCAGTGCTTTTTTTCTGGAGAAAAGGGTACCGGAACTCTTGGATTACATTTCCTCGGGAGTAGATGGCGATTAAATTGTAATGCAATTAATAGAAGAAAAGGTGCTGGAACTCAGTTCCAGTGAGTTCCACCAGAAAAAAAGCCCTGCTCCCAACACACTACAACCAACACTCTACTTCTTAACACACTAACCCGACTCCTCTGACATCACTCAAACACTCCTTATATACTCCTCCCCCCACCCTTTCTAAGACATCACAAACCACACCCACTCAGTTCAACATTCTATACTCACTAAATATACTAAAGCAGACATACACCAGGGAACTGAATTGTGGGGTTACGCCACAACAGGGTATAAATATAATAAATAAATAATAATAATAAATAAATAAAGAGCCTGTCTAGTTCTTAAGATCTTCTGGAGAGGCCCTTCTTTCGAGACTGTCGCCTTCAGAGATGCATTTGGTGGCAACCCAAGAGAGGCCCTTTTTGGTGGCTGATCCCAGACCATGATACTCCCACCCAAGGGAGGCTAGGTTGGTTGGCTCCCTCTCTGCTGTCCTTCCGCTGGTGGCAAAGACTGCTTTATTCAAGAAGGCCTTTGGTCTGTAAGTGGGTCTGTTGGGTTGGATGCAGTTTTAATTTTTTAAATAATAAACATGTAATTGTTATGTTTTATTTTTATTTTACATATTGTTTTATTGTTTTAATCAATTTTAATGGTGCCTGTAAGCTAGTTTGAGTGCCATTTTTTGGGTAGAAAGGTGGGGTACAAATCAAATAAATAAATAAATACATCCAAATACTGTAATTGTCCGTATAAACATGTAAGTTATCCATACAGTTAAAATAGCATCAGAAACACAATGAAAAAAGACAAAATAGAATTTTTGGTGTAAATTTACAATTTAGATTCAAGAATATTGTGTAGTCTTGAAGGCAGCTAAGAAGCGCATTCAATACAATAAATAAAAGACTGACATCAGATATCATTGAAATGCAATTGTGTTTTGGGTGGTCAAATTAGCACTAGATTAAAATTTATGAATAAAGAGGGAGGGGCAATATCACATGCTTCTCTTATTACACAACATGAAAATTCTTTGTATTCTTGAACATATATGCTATTTAACTACTTGCATGTATACTTGAATTAAAAATCCATTATTTTTCTTTGAGTATTCTCTATCATTTAAAGTTTAAAAGGTTTTTCCTAATGCTCAGCTAAACATTTTAATTAAATTATTAACTTTTTAAGTCATGTGCTGCTTTTAATCAATTATTGATTTATTGATTTATTAACTAGCTAAAATAAATATTCATTGTCTCTGTATAGGTTTGGCATGGTAAAGATATTTTATGAAGGTAACTGTTTATCTCAACTGAGTATAATACATGATTCACTGTTGGGAAGAACAATCTCCTTCTTGCACATGTCATATTAACAAACATCTTGACAGGACTATCAGTTCTGAACAACTGGTTGGATCCAGATTTATGCTGGATCAACTGTACTGGTGGAGGTGAATTTTCCTGCCACCTCCTTCCCATGGCAGCCCCTCCAGCCCCCTGAAAATATTACACAGAGGGCTTGTTCGCACGACACGGGAACCGCAAGTCCCCCGCGGTTCCCGTGTCGTGTGCACGCCGACCGGGGGTGCCCCCGTGGGACAGCCGTGGGTGGGAAGCACGCAAAGTGACCATGGTCAGTAGAGGGGTAAGCCCCTACCGCGTGTGGCCACCGTGCCGTCCAAACAGCGGGCGGCCGTCCCGCGGGGTCCCCACAGAGACGGCAGCCCAGAGCGGCCGGAGCCGCCGCCGCTCCAGCCTGTAGGGGCAAACGGCCCCTCTGGGCATCCCAGGGCCCCACCCCCTAGCGCCAGGAGGCCCGCACTGTGGTGCGGGGACTACGGGGTCTGCCCACGCGCACTGGGGCGCCGGTCGTGTGCGGCGCCCCTCCGGACCCACGGATGGCCCCGTGGTTCCTCCCCCACTGGCAGCCTTGGTCATGTGAACCAGCCCAGAGAGTCAGGAGACCCTACTGAATAGGGTGTGGCTGTGGTGGTGGAGTACCCCCCCAAAATCTGGTGCCAGGACATTCCATGAGTGGAGCCCTTCCTCTTTCTGTAGAGAAAGGGAAAGTCCCTTTCTCTACAGAAGGCAGATCCTGGATCCAACCCATCATGTCCAGCATCAGCCCATCTCATGACAAGGCAGAGGGTCCTCAGAAGAACAACTTCAGGACTGATTTGCATAACCATTTTGATAAAATAAGGGGGAAATGAAGCTTTCAACTAAGTATGTTGAATTGGATATAAGACTGAAACCCTAATTACAGTAAATTTGATGCAGGTTCTGTAGAAATGAATATTTCAGGGGTGGTGAATATGTGCCTTATAGTATACAAAGACAGACCAATGGTTTATCCAGCTCCATATTGTCCATCTGGAATGGAAGCAACTGGAAGCAGCCCTTTAGGTCTTAGGCAGAGACCTTTCCAGTCTTTCTACCTAAATTCCTTTAATTGGAGATGCCAGCCATTGAACCTGAGACATTATATAGTATGGAGGGCAAAAAAACTGAGAAATTCTGTTGCTCTTCTAGAAATCAATGGCTATCCCCCCCCCCAAGATTCCTGAAGTGATCCACCCAAGGAGAAACCTCAAAATTCACTTGAGGTGAAATTCTGTGAGAACCAAGGTGTATGAGCAGTATTGGCCAAGACTTTTTGCTACCTCAAGCAGAGCCATAATGGTACCCATCCCCCAGCTAGGGTCAATACTTTTAAGAGGCTTGCTATACCATTCAGACACCAACTCCTGCCTTCATCCATTCCCCTCATGGTGCCATTTGAAGCAGGTTGCTTCACCTGGCAGCCTGGCAGAGCCAAACCTGGGGGTGAGGACCACACCCTCCCAAAAATTTATATTAGTCTTCCCAAAATATTTCTGGCTTCTGTCGAAATTTCTCAGAGATTATCCCTGAGGAGGACTCCCAAAAATTGCTTCAAATTTTCCTTTGTCCTAAGTGAAATTTCAGTACTAGCTCCATTGTGAAGCATTTGTTGGGCCACAGAAGTATAGGCCCTTCCATTTAGGTTTGTGGTTACAGAAATTCTACTTGTGAGTTACAACCATAATTGAAACAATTCTATGATTCACGTTTGTTAGAAATATCTCAGATCTTTGAGCAAAATCGTCTTCAAACATACTGATATCCAGTACTTAAATACAACCCCCCCAAAAGCTGAATAATTCTATTGTTCTACTTAGTAGTTTTACATCCAAGATCAGTTTTAAAAGTTCTTTTTATATGTTAAGTAAAACTATTTTTATCACTTAAGTTCATTGAAAAATATTTATAACTGATGATCAAATTTGCTCTCATGAAAGCTCTGACTAATACTGTCTCCACCCACTGGGCTTTTGCTGCTTTATATTTAATTTTGCCTAAGGTGCCAAAGACTTATCTAAGAAATTAAACCTATGCATTTCCAGATAAAAAGTGGGGGAAATAGATTAGCTACTTCCCTGCTGAGATAAATCATTTCCCAGTGTTTTCACTTGTAGACTTCACCATTTTTCATTTGGCTTTTGCAACAGCCAGATGTGTAAAGGAATGTGAGTGTCAAACATAATGTATTGCTGTACATTATGAACTTTCAACTCTGCATTAGATTTCAAGATCCCGAGAGAGCACTATCCTAACTACCTTCACATACATGCAAACATCTTCTTAATAGCTGGGTGAAAATGAATGAAGGACTGAATAATACAGTCATAACTCAGCTGTCAAATAATAATTAGATAAAAGATTAGCAAAACCACCGCCCCCCATGTCCGCTGACCTTTGGCAGCTCAAAATGCAGAAATGTATTTCTGTATATCAAGATCAGCCTTGCCCAAGCTGGGCCCCTCCAGATGTTTTGGACTAGAGCAATAAGACAATGGAATCAACTACCTAGGGAGGTGGTGGGCTCTCCCACTCTGGAGGCATTCAGGGTGCAGCTGGACAGTCAGGGATGCTTTGACTTGGATTCCTGCACTGAGAGCAGGAGCTTGGACTCGATGGCCTTATAGGCCCCTTCCAACTCTACGTATTCTATGATTCTATGACTACAATACCCACCATCCTCAACCATTAGCCATACTGACTGGGGCTAATGGGAGTTGTTGAAGTCCAAAACATCTGGAGAGCATAAGGTTGGGGAAAGCTGCTCTAGACTATGTATGGCATATTCAAATATGTATTTTGTTCTCAAAATATAGGTATCCATGTATTACAGCTCATCATCAGTAAAAGGGCTAACCCTGGCGATTATGGAGGGGGATGACATGCCATTCCATCTGGTCCCATGGACCATTTGCCTGGGGCACTGCAATGCACACTGTTCAGGCCCTTGCTAGTTTGTGGGGAGAGGTGGCTGCATTGTGCCAGCATGAGCAGAATGAATGGGGCAACATGGGCCCACAGCTTCCGACATGCTTCATTTTCTCCCTGTATGGACTGTTATTTTGAGTTTATATGCAAAAACAGTGTTTAGACATAACACTGTTGCACATTCAAATTTGTAACAGATTTTCATTGAAATAAGCATCCCATCCTCTAAGACAGCCTTCCCCAAACTGGTGCCCTCCAGTTGTGTTGCACTGCAACTCCCATCATTCCCATCCGGCATGGCCAATGCTCAGGGATGTTGGGAGCTGCTGTCCAAAACATCTGGAGGACAACAGATTTGCTCTAAGACCAGGTCTAATGCACTTGGAAAACTGCCAGCTTTGGTGGTGGGGGTGGGGATCTGAGCTGAAAGCAAAGGCTGTGCTCCATTCAAGCTGCTGTGTGTCTCATTGCCTGGAAAAAGAAAGGTGATGAGTGAATTATCTGAACTTGATGAAGTCATCTGGCTCTTTGAGCAACCTCCTCTGTAATCTACGGGCATGCCCATGTGGCAGACAGAAGCCAAATAAGAGAGTTTTTTTCAGCTGTAAATTGAACAAAGCACAGCATGATGCTAGTACAACTTTGGACAATCTTAACTTTTTTCTATTACTACATCTCTAGGTTTAGCACAGTTCTGTCTGCCAGGAGTTCGAAATAAGAATACATCTGTGTTAAATAAAATATTTTAAAAAAAGAAAAGAGAAAAAGAATACATCTGTGACTGAAGACCAAAAAAATTGCAGATATAGAAGGGTGTGGCAACCTGCTGCCCTATCCTATATACTTACCAGTTGGTTCCTTTGGTTATTCCAAGGGCTTTATTCCTGAATAAATTTACAGAGGATTACACATTAGAAGTACAAAGAAGTAGTGTTTGGTGTGAACTCCAAATGACAGTGCATGCAGCCCACCAATAGTGTTTCAGCACTGTCTACAAGCCCCCCACAGAAATCCCAGAAACATATTTCTCAACTGATTTTTTAGGGATACCGTATCCTGTATTTTAATCAGCTTTCTTCATATCCTTCTGTCCCTGGTGTTGCTTGCAAAGTGCCTGATGCTCAACGTGTATCCCTTAATGAGAAAGAAGTCTTTGCTCAGCTGTTTTCTCAACAAAGATCTAACAAGAGGAGCAGGATAGGGAGAAAGAGTAGAAGTAAGCTTGGTACAGACAGCAGGAAGCCTCCATCCTGGGTCTCTTTTTCCTTTTGGAAAAAGAGACCACCTTTCTCTTTTCCCCAAGTACTACAACAATCACCCTACAAAAGAACCTCTGACTTCCTTATAAACCAAGTCTTCAACACCACAGCATATCCTAACCTGTCAGGAAATGTACTTCATTTCAGAACTGTGCTATCTCCTAAAGCATGGGTGAGGAACATATAGCCCATGGGCTGGATCCAGGCCTTTACTTAACTTCATCCAGCACTGGTGGGCAGTCTTCTGCCTGAGGAGAGGGCACCTTGGAAAGTTCAGTGCTGGGCAGCCTTCCACCTGAGGAAAGCTTTGAAGGAACTTATGGTGCTGTCTGACAGCCTACCTGATCTGTACTTTCAAAGGCATCACTCCTCAGGAGGAAGATTGCCCAGTGCTGGGCTGCCTCTGGCCTGAGGAGAACTTTGATGGTGTGGATCATGCCAGCTGACAGCCAGCCCATTCTATACTTTCACCTTTGAAGATTCAAAGGCATCCTTTTCACTTGTGTGTCATCCCCAATTGACTTTTTTTTTTGTGGGTCAATAGCCTATGATAGAAAAAAGATTCCTCCCCATGCCCTAAATCAGACATTCCTAGTTTCATAAAGCAAGTAACTTGATAGCCACTCTCACACTTGGAAATTGTCATTTGCTCCTAAGCTCCACCCAGCTTACACATGGACCCACAGTTCTCTTTGTTCACCATATAAACTATGGTTGGGAGACTTGTCCACAAAACCCGTTCCCTCTCTGGGCTCCAAATCCACTCCTTAGCCTTCTTCCCAGACCTACAGTTGCCATTCCCTTTCTGCGGCCCACACACACAATTCCTAATTCAGCTGCTACCTTCACACACTTACTTCAGCCCACAATTCGCTTCATGTACATAAAGACTCAAGGGCAGTTCACCTTTTCTTCATCTGCCTAATCTGCTGATAGGCAAAAAATTACCCTGTGTGGATTCGTTATTTCCTCAGAAAATAACGAATTCACCCATGTTCATTCGGCTGAGAGTTCTCCTTTATTATGAAATCTCATTCCGTGTTTACAAGTTTTTGTGTATGTGCAATATCAAAGTGCATCTTGGGAGCTGTACTTTGGAAATGCATGGGGTGGCATGATAGCATGTGTCACCAGGTTATATACCCCCTTCTGTATTTTGACCTATGACTAGCCCACACCTAGTGCAACGCTAAACATTCTTTTGTGTGGGTGGTGGGTGGGAGGAGAGAGAGCTTATTCATCAGGTGCATCGTGTAAACGGAATTATGAAGCTCCCTTATGAACACATGAACCTGCCAGTTGTTTGGTCCATCTAGCCCAGTATTCTCTACTCTGACAGCAGCACTCCAATTTCTAAGAACATAAGAATGTAAGAGGAGCCATGCTGGATCGGACCAAGGGTCCATCTAGTCCATTATTATTATTATTATTATTATTATTATTATTATTATTTACATTTATTATTATTATTTACATTTATTAATCGCCCATCTGGCCGGCAACCGGCCACCCTGGGCGATGTACATAGTATTCTGTTCACACAGTGGCCAACCAGCAGCCCAGAAGAAACCCACAAGCAGCACATGAATGCAACAGCACCCTCCTGCCCAAGTTCCCCAGCAAGTAGTGTACATAGGTGCACTGCCTCTGATACTGGAGGTAATACTGTATATAGCCAGTCAGGACCAGCAGTCATTGATAGCCTCCTCCTCCATGAATTTGTCCAATCCCCTTTTAAAGCTGACCAAATTGGTGGCAATCACTATATCTTGTGGAAGTGAATTCCACTATGTTTAACTATGTGTTGTGTGAAGAAGTACTTCCTTTTATCTGTCCTGAATCTTCCATCAATCAGCTGACCCTGGGTTCTAGTATTACGAGAGAGGGAGAAAAATGTCTCTCTATCCACTTTCTCCACACCATGCATAATTTTGTACACCTCTATCATGTCTCCCCTTACTCACCTTTTCTCATACAGAGGATTTTTCCAGCCCTGCTACCTGTTTAACTAGAGATGCCATGGACTGGGACCTTCAGTTGCCACAGCTCCAAACATTGCCTCCCTAGAACAGGGATGAGCAACCCTGCAGCCCTCAGCCTAATTTCAAAAGCCCTCTGCATGTGATCAGACCTCTGGCAAGAGCGATCCATTCTTTCCCTGGCAGTCCACTGTGTGGGAAGGAAAAGGGAGACAGAGAAAAGGGGATGGCAGAAAGAGAGAGAAGAGAGAGCAGCAGAAAGAGAAAGAGGAAGATGACCCACCCATTTTTCACTCTGGCCTTACCCACCACTGGCTTTGGCCCTGCTCACTGTCATGTGGCTCTCAGCAGAAAAAGTTTGCCTGCTCCTGTCCTAGAAGAAGCCAGTGACTGCATTAAAAGGCACTGGCCATTTAAGATGGTCAGCACTTGAGGGGCAGAGGTTCAGAGTGACCCTCTTGGCCATACTATAAAACCTTGGCGGTTGCTGCAGGCCATTGCTGAAGCAACTCGTATCTTTGTCATTGCTGTAGGATTGCTAGCTGTGGATTGCTAGCCACGTGTCTCTTGACCCAGAGTCCTGACTGGTCTTATCCAGTGGCCCTGACTGTGCTCCTGCTTCGAAGCAGCTCCAATTTACAGCTTTGCTTCTTTCCAATTTGCCTGAGTGCCTCCCTGTGGTGGTGGAATTTGTGATGAATCAGGACAGAAGTAATATTTGACAAGAGACCTGAGAGAAAGCAAGGCCACAAACTGGATTTCTGCTTTAAAGTTCTCTGAGGTTGTTGCAAGTGTCTCTCTCTTCTGAAACCTCTTCCAGCCATAACAATGTATATTTTCCCCAATTTGCTGAAGGAACATTGTAAAATACAACCAAAGGAAGCCTAATTGGTTCAGATACCTATAATCATTGTAAAATACAATGACGTTTTGAAAGCCTATGCGGAACAGGTGTATGTGCAGGAAAATTAAATGCACAAGAAATTTCTCAGTTGCAAGAATAATAGAAAGTATTGTAAAGATTTAATACCATCAAAGACACACACATTGCAAAATGTGTTTATCAAGCCATCTACTGTGCAACTGAGCATTCCCTACTGCTTAGAGGATTTGAAATACTGATAAAAAGTATTCCTTTGAAAATAATTACATTCTAAGTCAGACAGAATGGGGAGGGGGAAACATTTCCCATGTTTCACAAAAATTGAAAGAAACAAGTTTAGCTTCTGACTTGTCCTTGAGAGGGGGAAAGTTTTGAGTTTTTAATAAAAGAAACCCAGGTGACTCTTAAGCATTGAATTATAATATTTGAAGGATGAGCTTGGCATATTCTAGAGGAACTGCTCAGATTTGAGGTCAGGATAAATTGGAATGTAAAGCATAGAGATCCTGTTGCCTGCAGTAAATTGGCTCTTCCATGCCAGCAGAAAGTGTGTGTTCTCCACAGAATTTTGGTGAAAACGTACATTGTGAATGAGTGGGCTTTGATCGCTGAGAGGCAACAGCAATCACCAAGCAACAATTGGCTGATTGAAAAGACAGTAAGAAAAGAAACCCAAGGGATAGATAGATACTCATTTAGATGTGGACTGAAAGCATCCTCACATGGAGAAGAATAGCTCCCTATAACAGAAAGCTGTCAAAAGAACAGATCTATTAAAAAGAGAGAGAGAGAGAGAGAGAGAGAGAGAGGTTCGATTCAGTGCCAAACCATTTTTAAGATGCATGGGTCTGCATATTCAGACAGCTTGAACAAGTTCAGTGTTTCAATGGCTCTGACAAATTGAACAGCTCCCAAAGTCTGTCACCTATTCCACGGCAGGTAAAGAGATAAAGAGGGGAAACTATTTTCATGCGTTGTTGCATTGTCTTTGATGGGTGGACCTGACACTGTTTCTTTCTGTGACTCATTAGAATAGGATGCGCCAAGAATAGAAGGCATTTATCAGGCTTTATTGCCACTTGACAGAATAGAAAGCCCCTGCTGTGATAAGCAGTGAACTAATGCAACACACACACACACACACACACACACATTCTGCATTAATTAATCCCCAATAATCTCCCCTTGGTTCTCTACTTATTATCACTAATGTATTAGAATCCCTACTTCATCCATAAATATATGGGGAGGGGGCAGACTATCTACGGTACTTTATCCACCTTGATTGCAAGTGTGATGTAGTAGCTACAGTGGTGAACCTATGTAGGGGAAACCTGGGTTCAAGTTCTCACCAGGCTTTTTATAAAGCTCACTGGGTTGCCATGAGCCAGTCATTTACTCTCAGCTGAGTCATTTACCTCACCTGAGCTGTTGTGAAGATAAAATGGCGGCTGGGGAGGGGGGTGATAACCAAGTGAAATGCCCTGAACTCTATGAGGAAGAGCAGGATAAAAACGTAATAAGTAAGGGCACAATCCTATGCATGTTTTGACAGAAAGAAGTACTACAACTCCCATCATTTTCCAGCCAGCACTGTTGTAGGGCTTTTTTCTGTCAAAACATGCATGCATAGGCTTGCGCCTTAAAATACATACTGGTAGGAGCTCAAAGGGAGAGCACCTGCTTTACATGCAGAAGGTCCCCAGTTCAATCCCCGGCATCTCCAGGTAAGGCTGGAAATATTCCTGCCCGAAACCCTGGAGAGCCACTGCCAGTCAGTGTTGGCCATATTGGGTTAGATGGACCAATGGTCTGACCAGTGCTTTTTTTCTGGAGAAAAAGGTACCGGAACTCTTGGATTACATTTCCTCGGGAGTAGATGGCAATTAAATTGTAATGCAATTAATAGAAGAAAAGGTGCTGGAACTCAGTTCCGGTGAGTTCCACCAGAAAAAAAGCCCTGGGTCTGACTCATAAATCAGCTTCCTATGTTCCTATGTACTGTTGTGAGCCTGGGGGATTGGATAAGAGAGGGCTAATGGGCTAGAAAAACTGCCCATTAGTGCTCATCCTTTTGTTAGGTAAACTACAGGTGATATATTGCTATACAAACTAAGTCAATTGCTTCTAGATTCAATATCATTTTTTTGTATTCTGAATAGGAAAAAGCCAGTCAGAGAAGGGACAGACCTTTCCCCCACTCAGCTAAGGCAGGGCCGGCCCTCTCATGAGGCAAGGTGAAGCACCCACCTCAGGCAGTGGAGTGGCAAATTGCATGCTCCCCCACGTCCACCAGGAGGACCTGCCACTGCAGTGCTCCCTCCCTTTGCTGCTGCTGTGTCTCCCACCCCCTCTCCCTACCCCGTTGCCGCCACCTGCTACGTGGATCCTCTCAGAGTGAGTGGGCAGGCAGATGAGGCATTCCTGGGAGGAGGTGTGTCCTTCCTGATGTGCAGGCGATCTCCAGGGACACCTGCTCCCACAATGCCTGGCTCTAACGGAAGACCCCTCAGAGCCAGGCATTGGGGCATGGTCGCCTCTCTGAAGAGCTGCACTGGCCGCTTTTCCAGCCAGTGTGGCTCTTCAGAGAGCTTGCCTACCCTACCCCGCAGAGCAGGCGGCAATGGCAATGTGGTGGGGAGGGAGGGTGGTAGAGAGGAGGGGAGGAGGGAGAGAGACTAGGTGGGTGGTTGCACGGAGGGAGGAGGGAGACAGAACAGATGGGTGGGTAGGAGGAGAGAGACAGATGTGGAGGGTGGGGGGAGAAGAGAGACAGACACGGAAAGCAGGGTAAAGGGAGTCAGACAAGGGGGTGGGAAGCAGCAACAATGGCAGTCAGCAACGGCAGCACATATGCTTTCCTCCCTCAGGTAGCAGGAGAGTTTGTGCCAGTGCAGAGGATGAGGTAATCCTGTATGTGAAAAGAATAGATGGCAGCTTTTAGTCAGAGAGCCGGGTTGAGATCAGTAAGCACCTTAGGATACTGACTGTCTCCCTAGTGATCTGATGGGGTTTGGGGGGAGCCGTGGACTTTTTGGCTGCCTCTTGGGGTGCATAACTTGACGCCTCTTGGAGTGTATAACTGTCTGTCTACTACCTATGTTCAACCTGTATGTTTTAAAATAAACACACACATTACGAAATGCCAATAAGCCCCCAGTGACCTCTTTCCAAAGGAAACTAAACCTGGGTAAGCAGTGCTCGCCTGGAACTTCTTGCTGCTCAGAGAAGTGGGGTGAATGTAACATACAGTAGGGTGGCTAATGGGTATTAATAGGTAACTGATCAGCATTATGTGTACTTGAAAATGCTCACAAAGATGAGGGTTTTGTGTAGTTTGCCAAAACAGAAATCAAGATGCTGTGCCAAGATAACCTGCATACATACATAGATTTTCTTATTTCGTGCCAGTGGAGGAGCAAAAACCTATACATAGGATTCTGAAGCTGCTGCTTAAGTATGTGCTGAGTGAAGAAGTGCTCTCTGTCCTAATTCTGCTGTAAGTTAACTTTAATGGGTGGGTCCAAAGTCTAGTTCTAGGAGAGAAGTTTCTTTCCTCACCCTGTTCACAACTTTATACACCTCTACCATATATCCCCAGCTTATGGAGAAACCCTAAGTGTGTGTGTGTGTGTGTGTGTGTGTGTGTGTGTGTACAATCTGCCACTTCCAGAACCCTGCTGGTTTGCTCCAGAAGGTAAGAAAGCTCATAGGGGGGAATGAACCAGGCAGCAGCCTTGGACCCCAAATTCTGGGGAGTGCCCAGGACCGGTGCAAGGCAGTTTGGTGCCCTAGGCAAGATCAGATATTTAGTGCCCCCCTTCCCACTTGAGAGCGCTGTATTTTTTTTTCAAGGCGTTTCTGGCGCCCCCTTTAGCCCTGCGCCCTAGGCAGCTGCCTAGTTGGCCTAATGGTAGCACCGGCCCTGGGAGTGCCAAATGACCTTTTGAAGGTGGCAGAAGCAGCAGCCCATGTGGTGGTGGTGGTGGTGGTGGTGGTAGCGGCAGCATTCTGACTCCTCCTCCTAGCTGGTCCACAGCAGCCACAGTCACACGCCCCTCTGCTGCTGCTGTTGCCACAGAGCGGCTTCACACCCCAACAGACCAGCTTTCTGGAGCGGCAGACTGATGCCGGGCTCTGAGGGGTTCTCAGAGCCCATTGCTCCAGAGAGCTGCTCCGGGCACTCTTCTGATGTGGCAAATGCTACAGCAGGAGAGCACCCAGCACACCCCTTCAGGGCATCACACCAGCCCCAACGTCTAACTCTGAGAACTGCACAGAGCTAGACGTGAGGCAGGCGGACTGGCTCTCTGCAGCAAATGCCTCGCTGGGGCGGGGTGTCCTTCCTCATAATGAGGCATTTTGCGAGAGGGGGCCGTAGAGGACACCTGTGTTGCCACAGCTCATGCAGTCCCCGGGGCCACCTCACCCAGAATGCCTCTCTCGCTACAAGGAAGGAGCCCTCACAGTGGGCGAGGCATTGAGGAGGAGTCAGGCAGTGGCTGGGCGGCATGGAGAGTGGGAAAAGGAAAGAGGAGGAGAAGGCAGGTGGGCAGCGGCAGTGGCAATAACCGCAGTGCTGCTGCAGGCGGGAGGGAGGGAGGTGGGGGGTGGCGGCTGCCGGGTGGGGGAAGAAGAGGAGGAGGAGCAAGGTGGAGGAGGGCAGTGGCAGCGGGGGTTGCTGGGGGGGGAGAGGAGAGAGGGTGGCAGCATGTCTGCCTATGAGGCACCAAAATACCATCTTGCCTAGGGCACCAAAAAATACCTTGAGCCTGTCCCACAGCCAGGGTCGGAGGTGTATGTGGGGCTGTTCATTTTTCCACCTTTTTTTTCTGGCCGGTAATTGCTTTTTCAATTTCCCCTTCCACTGAAAGCAACGGGATTGGGAAATGATTATATATGCCAGCCTGCTACTGTCGTAGGTTGGGAGCTCAGCCTAGGGGTATGTCGGGGGAGTGAGCTGGCTTTGCATCCAACAGCTCCAAGGCCACCCTGACGCACCCTGGATCAGGCCCTATTCTCCACAGGCTTACTTAGGTCCCCTGGATCTCCTCCGCCCCACCCTAAACCCCCTCAGCTGGCTTTCAGTGGGGATTACCATTGCTCTCTTAGTCACCTGTAAAATTACAAAGTCTCAGGTATCAATGTGGATTTTGCCTGCAGAAACATAGCAAGGATTTGTCCCTGTGCATTCATAGTATTTAAACAGAACCAAGTCATTTTCTGGCAACTGTTGACCAAGCTGGTCAAGCTCCAGTGAGCTTTGCAGCATATCATAATGCTGAAGTCAGTCAAAAACAAAGAAGAACCCACCACGATTTCGTGTTCAGTTTACAGTTTCTAAGGATACTGTTTATTTATGTGTGTTACTAACCTAAGTGGTACAGTACCAAGGCAGCACATTTCATATCAACAAAATCTGAACGAGAATTGCCATGGTGCAAATGATACATGATTCAACAGCAATTTCACCCAGGCACACGTGTTACGGAAAACAAATAATCACAAAAGTTTCACTGGGCAAGTGAACAAGTAGTACTCCCTTGTGGAATAAACTGCATCACGAAGTGCTAACAAAAAGTGTGTTCATAAACTGAACTAAGCAAATCAGTAGCTCCTTGGTTTTGTTAGTCAGTGAACTACTCAAACATCCATAAATGTAAGGCATCATTCCACTGATTACAATGAACTACCAACCCAGCCGAATGTATTTATTTTGTTATTGGTGTATCTATATGTTTACTATAAATTATGCCCAACTTCATTCAGTAGGGTTTACTCCCTAGAAAGTGTGTTTAGGATTACAGACTATCAGCACAATCCTATACATGCCTACTCAGAAGTAAGTCCCATTGAGTTCAATGGGACTCACTTCCAGGTAAGTAGGAATAGGATTACAGCCTAGGGCACAATCCTATGCAAGTTTAGACAGAAAAACAGCCTACAACTCCCAGCATGCGGCATGCTCGGAGTTGTAGGCTTTTTATCTGTCTAAACTTGCATAGGATTGCACCGTAAATGACTTAATAAATGTTTCGTTAGCAGCTTAGCACACTGCTGAGAGTATGGGAAAAATATCCTTAGAAAAGGCAGGTGCCACTATTTATTTATTTCATTTATTACATTTCTATACCGCCCAATAGCCAAAGCTCTCTCACATGCAACTTATTTCCTTTCAGCTGAAAGCATCATTGAAGGTGAAATATAAATCTTTTAAGAGAGCAATCCTATGATCCCTGGACAGCATCCCAAGGGCCATAGGATTGTCTAGAAAACCCCCTCCAAAGCTGGAGACAGAGCTCCAACCTGGGATGGGGTTTTCTGATGTGAGATCCCATTCCTGATTCCTCCCAGCCACCCTGGAGGTTTCCATGGTGACTTCCTCTATGAGGTTGGAACTCCCTGGTGGGAGTTCCTGGTGGGATCCTAAGCCCTCCCTGATCTTGATGGAAAACATTTAGACCAGTGTTCTCCAACCTTGGGTCCCCAGATGTTTAGATGTTTTTGGCCTACAACTCCCAGCATGCTGGGAGTTGTAGGCCAAAAACATCTGGGGACCCAAGGTTGGAGAACACTGATTTAGACAGACTCAAGAGCGCATCTCATCAGTCAGTCAGGCGATCACTCGTGACCGAGTAAGATTGTCTTCCAGGATAAATTTTTTTTTTACAAAAAGGAGATTTTAAAAGGAGGAAAATTCTAAAGAAAATTGTGTAGACTCTAGCGATGGGTCCGTAAGTGACTGTGGAGGCCAATTCTAGATCCACACAGCTTCCCACAGTGAGGACACAGGTTACCAGATGGAAGATGGTCCTGTAAAGGATTCGTTTGACGTGCTTTTCGCTTAGCATGTTTCTCTCCCTTTCACCTTGCACTCGGGCTTCTTCAAAGTCCATAGAACCTTTGTGAAAGGCCAACCTCCAGTTAGATCGTTCATGGGCCAGAGCTTCCCAGTTTTTGGTGTTTATATTGCATTTTTTTAGATTAGCCTTAAGAACATCTTTAAACCTCTTATATTGACCACCGATATTCCGCTTTCCATCCTTGAGTTGGGAATAAAGTAACTGCTTTGGGAGACGGCAGTCAGGCATTCGAACAACATGACCGGCCCACTGAAGTTGGCGTTGAAGGATCATTTTTTCAACGCTAGTAGTCTTTGCTTCTTCCAGTACACTGACATTTGTTCGCCTATCTTCCCAAGTAATTTGCAGGATTTTCCGGAGGCAACATTGATGAAATCTTTCAAGGAGTTGGAGGTGACGTTTATAGATAGTCCATGTTTCGCAGGCATACAATAAAGTTGGTAGGAGTCATAGGATAATAGAGTTGGAACGGGCCTACAAGGCCATCGAGTCCAACCCCCTGCTCAATGCAGGAAACTAGAGGAGGGGTCTCCCGTTCAACTAATAACCAGGTCTGACCCTGCTTAGCCCCGCCTATAACCACACTTTAAACAAGGCATAGGAAGGAACGGAGCACTCTGACACCAGTGCACTCCAGGGAGAGCATAGGATTTCTCTCAGAGGGAGTAATCCTATGGCCCTTTTCTCCCTCTGAGAGAAATCCTATGCTCTCCCTGGAGCTCCATCCCCCCCCCCATCCCTCTCGCAGCCAGCACAGAAAGAACTGCACCAGCTGCTCTCCGAGTTCGGAAAGCAATCCTTAGAGAAAGGGGAAAGCAGGCCTTCGGGGGGGGGGGAGACTGGAGAGGCCAGGATATGAGCTATCCTGAGGCCTCTCAAGCCTCCTTCCCCAAAATGCTCCAGCTAGATGGGCAAAAAAGCCCATCTAGTGAAATATGCAGGGCAGGGGGACAGGGAGGCGCAGATCACCTCCGCCCACTCCACATAGGATGACTGTAAGCCTACAATTTGGGGAGCTTACAGGCATTGCAATAGGATCGCGCCCTAAATAAACTAATGCATAGAATTATTGCACCTCTACAATGAGCCAGTCCATAGCAATAAGAATGACCCACTTGTATGGTGCTGCAAGTGAGGCTCTCCCTGCCAAACAGATGGTTGTGTCTGCCCTCTCTGAGATTCTTAAATTACCTGTTTGGAGGAAGTTCCCCACCATTGGAACACGTGACTGGTACTGTCAATGTCTCTGGGTATATTTTTAATTTGGGTGTACAATTTGTAGAGACCGTAGACAGAGTCGCAGCTGCTAGCCCAGCACTCGACAGCCATGTATTTGAGGTACCATCTGCACAGGTGCCTCTACTTTTCTTTGCTTGTATATTTAAAACACTAGTGCATGCTTCCCGCCCCTTCCCCCAAAAGTGTCAAGGCAGTTTACAGCAGATGGTTAACATAAAAAAACAGTAAGGGCACAATGCTATGGCCGCTAGACAGCATCCAGACACAGTCCCAGCTCTGTCACTGCGGGAACTTGCTCCAAGGTCAGAGCTGGGGCTCTGAACTCGGAACGCCCTCCCCCTGGCCTCGCATCCAGCGTGGAAAGAGCCGTGCGAGCTGCAGCTCCAAGGTCGCAAGAGCAACCTGAGAGATGGTCTTTGGGGAGTGGGGCGGGGTGGGGGGGGCTGGGAGGGGAGGAGACAGGTTCTGCCAGCATGTGAAATATCCTGATGGCGCCTCAGCCTCCTCTCCTGATGCTCCGAGGCACCACACTTAGAGGGCTGAAATTGGCCGCCTCAGTGTTAGGCATGGCGGGAGGAGTGCGGAGGCGACCTTCCCCTCCGCGCTCCTCCCGCCATGCGTAGGATGCCCATAATCCTCTGTGTTTGGAGGGTTACAGGCAGCCCCATTGGATCGTGCAGTAAACAATATTTATTTATTTATTTATTTTTGTCAACAGTAGCAATCCTTCCAGAACGAGCCAGATGCTAATCTAAAAACCACAAAAGGCCTGGAAAAGCAGGCTGGTGGAGCCAGTTTTTGTTTTTGTTTAGGCTGGTGTGTAAAGGATATTAACTTTGGCACCAGGCAACCTGATAAGAAGATGGCATTCTACAGCCAGCCAATGTGCCACCAGAAGGAAAAAAAAAACAACCCAACCCTCTCTCTGTTTGCAAAAACTGGAGAGTAAAAATATTCAGAGCTTATACACATTTGCCTCCCCATGTGAAGGCCTCTGTGCAGATGAGACTTCAAGTGCATGGAACTTGGGAGGCCAGCAGATGAAATCCCAACTACACACATGCATATGTATGTGCACAAATTAATTATTTGCACAAGGCTAAAGTGTACTTGTTTAGCTAGTGTGTGCATTGCAATGGCAGAAGATAGTACTAGTAGTGGTAATTACTTATATAGTGCCATCCACGTATTTGGTGCCTTACAAAAAAATATATGAGAAGACAGGTCCCTTCCTCAAGTGATTTATAATTTAGAAGCAGGAACAAGGGAAACAACAGAGAAAGGGGGGGGGGAATGGAGGCAGGGATGAACAGTGGAAGAATATACAACTGGTGAAATTACATGTATTTACGTGGAGTTGCAGTAGCATATGGAGACATGTGGGTAGTGCCAAAGGCTTCACCAAAGAGGTGGGGTTTTGAGGAAGGATTTGACAGAAGTAAAAGTGGTGGCATCACACAGCTGTTCTGGGAGGCAGTTCTGTTCTGTATATAAGGGGCAGCAAGGGAGAAATGATACAGTCATTTGAGGGAGCAGGAGACCTTGGATGGCTGAGGATGGCAGACCTGGACAAGCAAAGGTCCCCAGCAGAATATAAAATTGGGAGGATGAGAGGGGGGGAAACCATGGAAGATTTTGAAAGCATGGTGGACCTGATCCTATAAGGCAAACCATGTGGGTGCAGGGTTTTGTTGTTATTGCACAAAGCACCCTTATGCAGGTGCTAAGCAAGTCCATGCATGGAAGCCTCCTTCTACACGCAGATTGCTTTCGGATCAAGGTGCATTATTGTACACATCTGATGAAGATTTAAGTTCTACTCCTTAGGGGAAAGGTGAGAAAAGATACAGTGGCATTTGAAAAATGAAAAATTGAGAGATGGGAGTTTTGACCCAATTCATCAACTCTCCATGAGAGGTGGTCCTCATGAGAAAATTTAACCTAACTAGAATAATTTTAAAGGGTGATTAGAGTGAGAGACTAGCCCTATTCAGGTGTTTCAAAAAGTGGTGGAACTCAACACGTGAACTGGGATGGGTAGCTCCAGCCCCGATGAAATGCCATAACATATTCCCAACCATAGGCATCTATGAGTACAGCACAAAGCACAAAGCCCTGCAGCGAGGAGACATTCCATGCGATTCGGAATCTGGATCGCACAGCTGTACACACATGGGCTTCCTAGCTGCTGATGTTTTCACTGTATGTGTGGATGGCTATGGGTGGGGCTACATTATGGCATGACATGGGGGGGCAGGGCTACTCTGTGTGTCCCCATCCCTGCTTGCAGGGTGAGTCTTACCACTTATCATAACACCTGGATAGGGATACTGCTGATTGCTGAATTAGAATTCATCAACAGGTTTAAGTCTATCAACAAGATTAATTCTATCACCAGAGGCTTGAATTAGAATAAAGGATTTTTATCACACTACATGAGTTAATTAGTTTACCTAGTGCCAGGATGTTTGAGTTATCAGCAACAACTGCACTGTGAATGACCACTGTTAATAATGTGATTGTCACTGTCAGTACTTCCTGCATTTAATTTCCTTCTGACCTCAATGTTTACAATTCTTCCCCTGCCACCACACCACCACTAGGGATGTCACAGAAATCCACAATGGATTCAGATGAGTTTGGCTTTCTATGAATCCAACCTGTGAGTTCCGCAGTGGACCAGCTTTTTTGGAGTTGTGCAGATTTGGGTAGCTCCAGACATGCAGACTTAAAAAAAAAAAACTTTTTAGGGGGATTTGCACAAGTGCACGCTTGTGCTAATGTGAACTTGCACAAGTGGAACAAAATTCTCGTACAGGCCCCCCCGCCGCCCCCAAACAATGGAATGAAAGATGCCTGACCATCCACAAAACGTGAAAGGAACAGATTTAACAAAATCCTTATATTCCTACCCACCACCACAAGTACTTTATATAAACCTGAAACTTTCCATAATAATCCATGCATCTCATGAAGTGGGCTGCAGCCAAAATAAATTTGTTAGTTTTTAAGGTGCCACAAAAATCTTGTTTTTTTTCACTGCAATTTCACTGGAAATTAAAAAAACAACAACAAAACAACAATACAACCACTACTTCCTTTCATAAAGTATTAAAGCCTATTCCATTCAATGAGACTTACTTCCAGGCAAGTGTGCATAGGATTGCCTTACAGTGTAAGGACTGCCTTACAATGCCATCCTATACACATTTACTTGGGAGTAAGTCCCATTGAACTTAAAAGGGTCTACCTCTGAGTAGAAATATATAGGATTGCACTGTTAATCTTGTATTCATTTGTGTTTACATTAGTAAGAAATCAAATGTAAAAATGCAAGTAACATTTTTATTACTCAAAAATACATGTTAACAGATTTAGATGATGATGATGATGATGATGATGATGATGATGATGATGATGATGATGATGATAATAATAATAATAGATGTTAAGTGCAGTGGAGAGGGACACAGACTATGATTATTGTGAAGAGAAGCAGACAGTAAACAATTGTAATCCCAGCTGGAGGCTGGGGACCTCATGCAAATGTAGTTCCTCTGATGACTCAGGGCCTGAGAGTCTCCTGCAAATGTACATAGTTTCCTCTGATGGCCCTGTCGCCTCAGAGTCTCCCATGTATTCACATGCAAATGTTCCCCAAGCACTCTAGTCATGGTCAGGACAGGAGTTCACCCCCCCTGACACCTAGGAGCCACCCCTCCCCTGCCTAGCCCAGATGAAGTTCATCCTGATTGGCCAAGGACAGCCGGGCTACTGAAAGGAGGGGCAGGGGGAATCGATACTGCCAGCCATGGCTTCTGGTTTTGGTTGTTGTTGTCTGGACGCAAAGGAGCGTGGAGTAGGGCTTTTGCTGAGGCAGGCTATAAAGGAGATAAAGGACCTTCACAATTATACTATTCTTTATCCACTAAATTATCTTGGCCTATCTTAATTTCCAAATCTGACTATCCAAGTCCATAGATTTAAAGGCCAGCAGAAGCTGGCAGGAAAAGACCACATGTACTTATCATGAGACTATGTATTATCCTCTCTGCCCAAACAGGCCTCCCATATGCTGAAAGTTAACACTTTGTCAATGATTATAAATATCTGACCACACAAGAACTGCCATTAATTGTATGTAACAGTGGATCCTGGAACATCAGAAAATCTGTCCAGTTAGCTTGTGACACAAGTAAGAATATATTCACATTGATCCTGCACATGACTTGAAATTAAATGCCATCCGCTGCCATGGAACTATCCTTCAATAGCTTTAATCTAATGGCTGCATCTTTCAAGTGTATACCAGGCTTTTCAATTGGGGCCAACAGAATGCCTAGGTATATTTGTGAATCCTTGCTTTTCATAGTCCACACAGTGCGACCCAGTTGTGCAAGCTACTGGATCAGGTTTATCATGTTTCAGTTTTTAAACTACTGATCTCAGTACTTCCTAAGATTGATAGGGAGATAATCATCTGGTTCCAGGCAAACAACAAAAATGCCTCAAACATCTGTAACCATGCTGTTAAAACCCAGCCTAATCACAGGACAACTTGCCTCCCAGGTATCAAAACGTGCCCACAATACATTCACTGAGATAAATATTAAATTTTGTACCTGACATTCCCAGGATGCACTTGAATTATGAACCACGTACTGGTCCGAAGTAAGTCCAGAGATGCAAGATGTTCCCTTAGAACTGATGCTCCCAGCTCACCTGTGCTGCTATGATACACTGTAGAGTAGACACTCTCTCCCTGAGCAAGTGTGGGTGTGTTGATATAATATTAATGTTAGCATTACCTATAGCAACAACAAACAAACTTCTAACAGAGGAGCTGTGTATTATTTCCTGATGACTGCTGCAGTCATCATTCTCAATGTGTTATATGAATTAAACATCAGAAGAATCAATACTGTATTAATACGACACCTACTGTCTTCGCTTATACCCTAATCCTAAATACATTTAGTAGACCTTATTGATTTCAATAAAAAGCACTTCCAAGCAGCAGCAACAGGCAGCCCAATCCTATTGGAGATTTACTCAGAGGGAAGTCACAAAGCAGTTGAATCCACCATTTGCCTTCCATGGATGGGAAGGCTCTTTCTGTTCACAGAAGGCTTCTGATCCAGTGAAGTTTTCTTGCTGTACATGGAATGGGGGAAGATGCAATTTTCGTTGATTGCTCCAATCCACTGCAGAGGGTTGGTGGACCCTCTAGAACAGTGTTCTCCAACCTTGGGTCCCCAGCCCAGATGTTTTTGGCCTACAACTCCCAGCATGCCCCAGCCAGCTGGCTGGAGCATGCTGGGAGTTATAGGCCAAAAACATCTGGGCTGGGGGCCCAAGGTTGGAGAACACTGCTCTAGAACAATGAGAGAGGTGGGAAAGGTGGTGCTGGGGGCTGAAGGCGAGGGGGAAATCTGAGATAATCCCCTGCCCACTTTTCTGCAAGTGGGAGCATTCTGAGCAGAACTCCCCTCAAGGATGCTACTGCTGATGGAAGAAACCAATGGATCCAACCATTGTTTATTAGAACGTACTCCCTGGTAAATGTGCAAAACTTTAGTCGCTTTCCAAAACTTACTATTGTTTCCCTGATGAACTTAATCTCAACCTTCCCCAACTTGGTGCCCTCCAGATGTGTTGGACTACAATTCCCATAATCAGCCTAGCATGGTCAATGGCTGTGCTGGATGCAGATGATGGGAGTGGTAGTACAGGAATGGGCCACATGTGGCCCTCACCGTTGTCATGGTGCCGAAATTTGTGCCACCAAAACCTCCATTGATTTGCCACCAAAAAATGGCAGCAAACCACTACAGAACAGTAACAAATGCCAAATTTAGGTTAGCTAAATTTGGCCATTGTAGCATTCAATAGCAGTTTGCCACCAAAGACTGGCAACAGATCAGCAACTTTTTTTGCCCCCACTGCTGAATTCAATGGGGTGCAGCCCACGGGGGGGGCTGGGGGGGGGAAAAATGGTTCCTGTACCTTCCCAGGTTCCCCATCCCTGCTGTTGTCCAACACAGCTGGAAGGCTGCCCAACCTGTTTATGCTAAATGGAACCGCCAAGTTCAAAGGAAGGAGAATTCTGATTGCCCTGAAGACAAACAACAGGAAAGGCCATCACATTCCTGCCCTGCTTGGGAGCTGCCTGTCAGGCCACTAGCTGAAATAGAATGCTGGGCTAGATAAAACCTTGGTCAGGGCTGGCCTGAGACATTTTGTTGGCTGGGGTGGACAAGATGGTGCCTCTACTTTCCCCACCTTCCATTTGCAAAAGCTGATCAGACTGGCAATTAAATCTTATTTCAACGCTGGCGAAGGGACAGCATTCTATATGACATCTGAGGGCAGCAAGCTAGATTAGGGGGCACAGGACAGACTGCACAGCACACATAGCTCTGCCTGCTCCCGGCCCCTCAGCATGCATGTGCCACCTGAGATGGCTGCCTCACCCTACCTAATAGCAGTGCTGGCACAGCAAGACCAAGTACCTTTGTTAAGCTAGCTCTTATTTCACTGAGGTAATTTGTGGCTGTTCTTATGATGAATGATACACTGAGAAGCTGAGAGGATCTATGCCAGTGATGGCGAACCTATGGCACGCGTGCCACAGCTGGCACGTGGGGACCGCTCTGCCGGCACACAAGCCATAGGTTGCCAGGGGCACAGAGCTTGAACAGAGCTCGAGAGCAGGGGGGCGAAGAGGCTGCTCCTGGCCGCCGCGTGTCGCCCGGCATCCCCAGGCCGCCTCCTCTGCCGGGGAAGGGCCGAGAAGGTCCTCCCAGGGGGGGGCAGGCCTGGAGAGTCACCGCCCCACGACGTGAGAGTCGCTCCTGGCGGCGTGAGTAAGCGTCACGCCGCGTGCCCACGTTCCCTCCCAACGAGGCGCTGGTGCAGTTTGTTTGCCGACGGCAGAGGAGGAGGAGAAAGAGAAGGGAGAGGAGCTACCGGTGTCGAACAGAGGAGCGGACCTGAGGCAGACAGGCACAAATGGTTTACTTTCTGCAGGAGGGGGAGGAGGAGGAAGAGGAGGGGAAGCAGGAGAAGGGAGGCAGGGCAGGCGCGTGGCACGGGGGGGGGAAGTTTTTAGGAAGAAAAAATAGAAAAAAAGCAGCGCCAGCCGGGTCAACTCCCGTGCCCAGCCAGCGGAGAAGAGGGGGCTCTGCAGCCCCTTCCCAATCCAGCGTGAGGTCAAGCCACCGCCAGCCCCAGCCCGGGTGGGGAAGCCCCACTGCCCTGCCCGGGCCCAGGCCGGTGCTCCTAAAGCAGCGCCGGCCGGGCCAACTCCCGTGCCCGGCCAGCGGAGAAGAGGGGCCTCAGCAGCCCCTTCCCAATCCGGCGTGAGGACGCACCGCCGCCAGCCCCAGCCTGGGCGGGGAATCCCCGCCGCCCTGCCCAGGCCCAGGCCAGCGCTCCTAAAGCAGCGCCGGCCAGGCCAACTCCCGTGCCCGGCCGGTGGAGAAGAGGGGCCTCTGCAGCCCTTTCCCAATCTGGCGCGAGGACGCGCCGCCGCCGACCCCAGCCCTGACTTTTTCTGACTTTTAAAAATTCCTGACTTTTAGAGGATGGCAGAATGAGATGGAGCAAATGGGGTGCCCCATTTCTTGTTTATCTTGCTCATCCTAGTACAGGTTGACTTTTACTTTTACTAATCCAACACCTGTAGAAGCAGGGAAAGGACCCAGAGTAAAGCTTGCCCCATACAATTTCAGTCTGGCATATAATCATAATCATAAACATGAAGGTAATTTAGATAAGGATAAGGGATTCTCAACTTGTAATATGATTATATGCCAGACTGAAATTGTATGGGGCAAGCTTTACTCTGATGCTTCTACAGGTGTTGGATTAGTAAAAGTAAAAGTCAACCTGTACAATGTAGTACTATAAAAAAAAATTGAGTTGATGTTTTTTCAATAAAAAGCTGTTTGTATCATTGAAAGCCCTGTTATTGTGTTTTTCTTTTAAGACAAAAGATGTTAATTAGTTCGGACAACTGTATGAGTTGTTTTTATTAAACTAAAACACCGGTATTCAGGTTTAATTGCAGTGTTGGCACTTTGAAATAAATAAGTTGGTTTTGTGTTGCGGTTTGGGCACTCAGGCTCAAAAAGGTTCACCATCACTGATCTATGCACTGATGTTAGTGGGCGTTATAGGAATTAGTTCAACAGCTCTTGGGATTACTTATCATTTCAGATGTCTTGTAAAACAGACAGCAACATGGCGGTGGTGGCTACTGTTGTCAATGGCTACTATCCAGTGGTGTCCCAGCACGAACACTAATGATGTGCTAGTGTAAACCAATGCTTGCACACTGTAACTAGTGCTGCAAATTGCTTTTTCTCACTGTGCTAGTTACATTGTGCAAGCATTGGTTTACACTAATGCAACGCCATTAGCACAAGTGGTGGGATACCATTGGATACTACCCGATTACTCCTATTGAACATCTGTTCCCAATAGGTTTGCTAGCTGACCAGAAAGACTGGCTTGGCCTGCTCCTGTGTAGTGATGCTGCCAAACATTTTCCAAGCACAACTTGGAAATTGAATCTGGCAGGCACGTAGCACATGCTTCACTGTGAGATTAGCATTATGAGCTTGTGTGTGCCTGAGTCCACCCACTTCAAAAGATGCTTCAGTAGAAACCTCAGTGGACTGTGTATATACATAACATGAGTGCAGAGAAGGGTGATCCTGGGTATTTTTTGCAAAGTAAGGCCAAGCAATACAAGAAATATCTAAGTGGAGCAAATTTGTTATGTGTCTAGTAGAGGGGCACAGAGAGGGCATATCGGGAAGGAACTGCAATTAATGGAGCCCTATTTTAATTTCCCACAATAGCCCAGAGTAATGCTACATTGGGCACTTCAGGGCATTGTGGGAAATTTTAAATGGCAGCTCGCAGCCATTCACCACCTAGGGCAGTGGGCTAGGGCAGGTGTCAGTGCTGGATCCCCCAAGTGTTGTTGGTCATATTAAAACTACAGATAAGAGACAACAAAAACAGCAGTATAAAATGGATTTCATGTAATTCAAGAAGAAATCAGCTTTGAAAAAAGTACTACCTCTTAATAGCAGCAATTACAATTCAGCAGTTCAAGTCAGTTTGATTGAAATTCTGTGTGGGTGTGACCTAGCACATGAAGGTGAGGCTCTCCTACAAATACCCCCCTCTTATATTGATGTGCACTTTATTAGCTAGCTTAGGACGCAATCCTATGGCTCCCCAACCTTGTCTGGGGGGGCCATAGGATAGGTTGGAGTCACTGCTGTGACCTCAGAAATCCCTTCCGAGGTTGCAGTGGCAACTTCACGCACAGAGTGCCCTCCCCCCTTCACAGTCAGCGTGGTTCTTTCCATGCCAGCTGGGATCAGAAGATGGAAGGCCGTCTTCAGTACCAGGGGGGGCGGGATTCCTGGAAGTGGAGAGGGGAGGAGCGAGGCACTGCTATCCTCCAAGGAATCCAGACGGTGCTTTAGCCTCTCCTCCTCGTGAGGAGGGGAAAAACATTTAGATGGCCAAAATTGAGCATCTAAATGCTTTGGAGGGCAAGGGGAGCATGGAGGCAATCCGATCTGTCATGTTCCTCCCGCCTTCCATTGGATTCCCGTAATCCAAGTTCAGAGGGTTACGGGCACCCACATTGTATGGAACTGTTAGTTTAACAAATTACCCAAATTACTGGACAATTTCCAAGCATCCAGTAATACCTCTAAGTCTGCTAACTATTCCATTCTGACTGTATGTACATCATGTGATCATTATAAAATATGTGCTGATCTTCACAAATAAAAGTTTTGCTTAAACAGTATAGTTTAAACACTGTTATAAGGAATGCTCACTGACTTCCTAAGGATACATCCAATTAAGACCGATTTAAAATAGAAATAATTGCTGAAGTTTTTCATTCTTCAACAGACATCTGTTCCATCCATTTCTAATTTTCCACCTGCACTTGGAAATGATGCATAATAAAAACATCTAATTTGGGCATCATGCTTTCTGTAGGCTACATCAATAAAGACTACATTAGAATTAGGTATAACTTCACTTCTGTTCAGCTGTGGATAATTAACAACTAGCTCCATTGCCTTCTCATCATCACACATTACTACCAGCTTCAGACCCAGTGATTTCACAGATACTTTGGGACTGTTCACACAATCAGTGATTTTCACTGGGATTACAGCTGGGGAGGGAAGAGTTAAAGCTCTCCTCCCCATGCGTTGAGGTTCTGATGAAAATTACAGAAAATCTGCTGTTTCCCAATGACACATTTAGCATCATGGCTAGTTTGGCCCAGGCTTTCTGCCTCTCATAGAGCTAAAGTACAAGACAAGAGCCCTGCCAGGGGAAAAAAGGGGGCGGGGGTAAACTTTACATATTCCTCAACCCATCATGATATCTGTAAACTGATGTAAACAGCCTCTGGGTGGTGCATTATATATGGTATTCCAGCAGTGATGGCACATAGGAAGGTATGCATGATGACTGTTCTATTCCTACAGAGGTCCAGGAAAGCCTAGATCTGAGGGCCAAACTAGACTGAAGGCCTCCGCATGCCTGCTATTTGCATTGGAGGAAAGCTTCCATTGATGTGAATGGGAGCTTTCCTTCCAATGCAAATAGCAGGCATGAGGAGCGAAGCAATCCAGGTTAGGACTGAGGAGATCAAAGGGTTAAAGCTCCCACCCCAACCTGGGTCCGAGTCCAGACTTGGTCCCAATCCAGACCTGCTATTTACCTACTTTAAAAAAAAAAAAAAGACCATGCAATTGCTAGTTGTGTGAAATGAGCTACTGGGCCCTATTTAAGATGTTAGCATTCATGTACAAAGTCCTAAATGGCTCAGGACCCAGGTACTTAAAGGACAACTTTCCCCAGCACTGAACAACCTGAGAGTTAAGATTGGCCATAGAGGCTTCACTTGTGGTGCCCTTGAGGAATGTGGCCCATGGGCACCTCACTTTAAGAAGGACATAGACAAACTGTAGAGGGTTCAGAGGAGGGCAACAAGGATGATAAAAGGACTGGAAACAAGGCCCTATGAGGAGAGACTGAAAGAACTGGGCATGTTTAGCCTTCAGAAGAGGAGACTGTGGGGAGATATGATCGCACTCTTCCAGTATTTGAAGGGATGTCACACAGAGGAGGGCAAAGATCTCTTCTCGATCATCCCAGTTTGCAGGACACGGAATAATGGGCTCAAGTTACAGGAACCTAGATTCCACCTAAACATCAGGAAAAATTTCCTGACTGTCAGAGCAATAAGACAATGGAATCAACTACCTAGGGAGGTTGTGGGCTCTCCCACTCTGGAGGCATTCAAGGTGCAGCTGGACAGACATCTGTCAGAGATGCTTTGACCTAGATTCCTGCATTGAGCAGGGGGTTGGACTCGATGGCCTTGTAGGCCCCTTCCAACTCTACTTTTCTATGATTCTATTATTCTATGGGGTTACCACATGTGGCAGGACCTTCTGGTAGTGGCACGCCAGCTATGGAGCTCCCTTTGGCTTTCCTCCATGCAGTAGTCATTCAGGTGCCAGTTAAATATGTATTTATTTGTACAAGCTTTGGGGGTATAGGCAAGTGTTTTATCTGTGTTCTGATGTTGTAATGATGGTTTTATTGTATATATTGACTGGGTTCACACAACATGCTAAGCCACGGTAGCTACAGTAAACCCTAGAACAAGCCATGGCCTCAAAGGGTGGCTTGTTCTAGGGTTTACTGTAGCCACCATGGCTTAGTGTGTTGTGCGAACCCAGTCATCGTGTATTTGTAATTTTAGAGTTATGATTTTAACACTGCTCATTGTTGTTATATGGGATGTTGGCCGCCCTGAACTCCTTGCAAAGAAGGGTGGGATATAAATATAAACAAACCTTGTTTTGGCATGAGTATCTTCCAGAAACAATGTAAGACAATCTTTTATAATTAAGGGTGCAATCCTATGCATGTTTCGACAGAAAACACACTGGCTAGGGCATGCTGGGAGTTGTACGCCTTATTCCTGTCTAAATTTGCATAGGACTGTGCCTTAAGGCTGCAATTCTATACACACTTACCTGGGAGAAAACATCATTGAATACAATGAGACTTACATCTGAGTAGACATGCATAGGCATGCAGTGTAAGATGACCTATTTTGTAGATTGGGTTGGTCTCTGATTTCTTTAAACAAGTTATGTTCAGTAGTTTTTATTACTTAACTATTTAGTTTTGAAATGCTGCTATATGCCCTGAACCTTTGATGATCAAATGGATTAATTATCCAGGAAGGGGGAAAGAGGAGAAAAGCAAAGGCAGGGGGAAAAGGAAAGGAGCAAAGCAAAAAAGATAAAGGAAACACGGTGGCAACCCTCTCAGCCATACCAAGTGCATATTTTCTCACATACTACTTTGTCTAATATCTTTTATTCATACATTTTATAGACTCACACAGTCCTCTCAGCTATGATGCTCAGAAAAAGCTAAAATCCCATATACATGCTTCTTTGTCATAGGTGCCTAAGTATTTGATGTCTAAAAAATAATGCTGCAATAGGATTTCTAGCTTACACAAAACTGCAGCAAGTATTCCACCTGCTGGACAAAGGCAGCAGTTAGCTTCCTTCACAGGAAACAGATGTCACCAGTATCTATGATCTACACAATGACAACAACAACAAAAAGAAAGAAAAATCAAGTTTTCCCGGTCTGGATAAACTAAGTAAATAAATAAAGTGGGATATGCAACCATCTGATTAAAAGGACACAAGAAGGTCATGTGTTTATCACAAAGGTTCTAAGTTCCTAAGACATTTTAACAAACATTCATGCATTGTGGGTTAAAAAAAAGTCAAGATAACATTCATTGCAACTGAAATGCAGAACTGCAGAGTGAATATAAATAGAAATACCTGGATTCTGCTTCTTAGCATGGAGACTTTCTCTGTTTAGTTACAAAGGATAAGGGATATCCAAAGACAGGCAGTCCTCTGGCAAAAATATTGGGGTGCATAAACAATAGAACTAAGAATAGTTACACACACACACACACAAGCTTCTGGGGCTCAGCTGAAAGCTGCTATTTGCTGAGCTGCAGAAAAATGTGGACAGGGGCAGAGATGGTGCTAGGAGGTGGCCCACTAGGGCTGGAGCCCCAAATCTTTCATTTGGAGGCCCGAATATCTGGGAGACCATCTGCCCCACCGCCCTGCTGGCCATGAGCATTTGCTGAAATAAAGGTACAGGGCCCTGATGATCTCTGTTGCATGTGATCCCCCTGGATTAGCTGGGTTTTTGCCCAAATGTGCCTCACCCAGGACCGGGGCAAGGCAGTTTGGTGCCCTAGGCAAGATCAGATATTTAGCGCCCTCCCTTTCCACTTGAGAGTGCTGTATTTTTTTTCAAGGTGTTTCTGGCGCCCCCTTTAGCCCTGCGCCCTAGGCGGCTGCCTAGTTGGCCTAATGGTAGCACCGGCCCTGGCCTCACCCCCTGCTTTCCCCCCAAATCTTTCTGCCTGAGGGGTCTTTTTTGTAATCAAATGCCCTCCTCTCCCTTGTCCATACATCCCTTTTTACAAATAGGGATATCTTTAGGAGACAGAGTCCTTTAAAGTTACACACATAGAGAGAGAGAGAGAGACTTTAGAGCATATGTAAACTAGCATATGTGTGCTTTTTTTTTTTTTTGTCCTGTGGGCTTGAGCCCAGGATCTTTTTGGTACCTAGCACTGCCCCTGGACAAGGGCACTGTACCTTCTATTTTGTTCTGCCCGATTTCTTGGCATTGGTTATGTCATAGGTAATGGTGCTCAGCTTGTGACCAGTCTATAGCACTAGAGCCCCATTATTGTATGATCCCTTGGTACAAACACTTTGGGTTCTTCAGAATAAGGGAGAATAAATTATTTAATTAGCCAAGGAGCCCACACTTCCTGCACCACCCCTACAACTGGCAAAATGCAAGTATATGCAATGCTTTTTTGGTTTACTCACCTCCTTTGCATTAAGTACGTAGAGCAAACACCTACTCAGAAACCAATGGTGATCTTCAAGACCCTCCCCACATCGTACTACAGCTAGATCATAATGCATGTTGTTCAGTGAAAAACATCACCACCAGCAGCAGTAATCTGCATCCACATCCCATAAGGGTTCATACCATACAAAATGGTATGAAAATTTGCCTCCATTCAGAACAAGGGCAAAGAACGTTTCACTCAGTCTGATCTGGCTGCATGATATCGTCATGATGACTGGCTATATAGCATTGGTAGGAACCCTGTTTAAAACAAGGTCAATGTTTCCTGACCTCATTCTGATTTGATTTTGAGGCATCATGATATAGCCAAACCTGACTATGATAACACCACATCATCTTCCTCCTCCTCCTCCTCCTCCAGTCCAGTGCTAACTGATGTTTTTTTGTGGGGGGGATTCTTCTGGACAGAAAAATGGCATGAATTGCTTGCTGTGATATAATTTTGCATGAATAAAATTTATTTTTGTGTCATCTACAAAATTAAACCTGTTTATGGTAAACTTGTATAATTTTGCCTACCCCATCATGCAAATAGTTTCCTGATGAATTTTGATCAGCAGGAAACTATTATCTTCAACCGTGATAGTCACTATGGGACTTCACAATATGGCTATCATTTAGTGTAATTTTGCATAATGCATCATAAAAGAATTCATAAAAGGTAATGCTATAAAATGTGACAACTTTAAACCAGCAAACATTTCTCGCTGTAAGTAAAATGTTGTAAAAGGTTATCAGAAGGCAGTATCTAATGCTATCTGTTTGCTAGCAAGACCCACTGCTAGCACAATGGGAAGCTACCAGTTGCAGAAGCAAGCAGAAAGCATGGAAACACTAGTTTCTGGAACAGGGCAGGTCAGCGGAGCTAACAGTAGGAAGCTTCGCTGACTGTCCTGCTCCAGAAACAAGAATTTCTGCTAATTTCTGGGGTTGCTTTAAGTAGTGCTAGTTCCTGCTGCGCTAGTGGTAAGTCATGTGGGCACAACGGAACTGGTGGAGGTGCAGCAACATTATTGGATACTGCCATTTTATGTGTTTTCATATCCTAGATTGATAAAATGGTGATAACATTTTGATTTACTTGTTCAGCATAGGTAAGTCTGCATTGTAAACTGCTGAGCTATTGCAAACATTGAAATACCACAAACATGGTCAAGGGGGGCAGGTGTGACCATGTAAAATTCAAACAACCTTCATGAAATTTCAGTCTAAGAACATTATTCCATGTAAAAGGTCCATCAGAAATGAGCACTATTAGGGAGGCCCACATAGGCATGGGCCTCAGATCTTTTGAGCTGCCCCAATTGCCATCATCTGCCTTAACAGAAGTAGGCTTCTCCCCTCTGAACTGAGTAGCCTTGCAGTTACAAGGAGACCTTAGGGCTCACTCCCTTACCAGATTAATAGCGAGTATAGCATGAAGGCACCAGCCTCTTAAACTACAGGGGAGACTGCCACTTTCCTTCCACAGTTTGTTCATTATTTTCATTAAGTCCAGAGCCTAACAGCACCACTGTCACCCAGCTTTATCAGAGTGTGCCTGACTCTGCAGAGACCTGCCCAGCTACTTGCTACTGGACAACTGCACTTGTGCCCTGGGGTCAATGTACCAGTGACGCCCTGACAAGAGGAAGAGCAGGTACATTGGCTGCTCACATCTCAATGGAGTGCCAGAGGCTTTCCTTATCTGTTGCCTCCTCCAAGCTAGCCCAGGCCCCCTTACCTTGGGGGAAAACACAAGTGGGTTTGCTTGCAAAAAGAGTTTGAATGAGCAGCAATGTCTGAATTTGGGGCAAGGTAATATATGAGTGCATGGCTTGCTGGTTTGCTTGAGTGTGTCTGGAGTTTCTTAGCTCTGCAATCATTTTTCTGGAGTGCACCTGCTTTTTGCATGATCCATGTGGCCAGATTCTGGTGGGTACATGGTCCTCCTTGGCATAAGTTTGCACTAGGCTAGAGAAAGGTGAATAGATGGAGGAGGGTTGGGCCTTCTTGCTCTTTTGTGTTCAAATGTCAAAATGCGTTGTGGCACCTTAAAGACTCACAAATTTACTGTGACATGATGAGCTTTCATGGACTGGAGCCACTGCACTGGAAGTTATTTTGAAAAGATGTTGCTTTTCATGTAACTGGACAAAAATGACACTTGCTGAAATAAAAGTACAGGAGCCCTGATGATCTCTGTTGCATCCGATTCCCCCTAGACTAGCTGTTTTTTTGCCCACATGTTCTTCCCCTCCTGCTGCCTCCCTTGAAGCCTAAAACCACAGTTTATTAAAGCCTATAATACATTCCCAAACTCTCCCTTGCCAGTGTGCCATGTTCAGTTTGCAATTAATTGGTAAATGTTTAAGGTGCCATACAGTTCTTTGCTAATCTCAGGCACTCCATCCTCCTTATCTGGATTTGGGCCTGAAAGACCAAGGAAAAATGTGGGTGCATGGAGGGCAAGTTTTAAGCAAGCAGGATTTGGAACACTGCACAGTTCTGTCCTGAAAGCAAGCAAGAGGTTAATAAAGGCAAGCTAAATTTAAATTATAGTAATTATTTCTAATTATGCATATATATTCACAAATGTAAATTAGCATATGCAAATTTGTGCTTTTGGGGGGGTGTCCTATGGGCCTGTGCCCTAGATCTTTTAGGTTCCTAGCACCACTCCTGCACCAGATAATACCTTTCACATTTAAATTGCCATTTGGAGAGAGGCCTGAATCAAATAATTATAAAATATTTCCAGCCCGCAAAATCTGTCAGGGCTTTTTAAAACTTCCTGTTTTGCTGTAGAGTGGCTCACACTTGTTTCACCAAATATAGTGTTATTGTTTTGCTTTCCTCCTTGATCAGCATAACACACAGCATCTTAAAAAAATTCCCTAAACCACCTTTTATCCAGGTTTTCTCACAGATTAAGCTAATTTTAAGTAGATTAATTGTTTGTGTTCAATCCTGACAATTTCCCCCAGCACACACTCAGATCTATTTTTGGCCAGCAATTTTATTTTAGGATGCCCTGGCTCTGATGCTAAATTAGAAACCATGGTGTGAATTTTATAGAACACAATTTCCTTTTATAAAGGATGTTCACAGCTAATCTGTCATCTCAATGGCAGACAGGGGTCAATAAGGCTAGGAAACCAAGACAGGTGGTCTGATAGAAGCCTGAAGCTTGATTTTCCCAGTGTTGGAGTTGGTAAATTAAAACTCCCTTGTTTCTTTTCTTTTTTTAAGTAAGAATTTATATATTTAAGAAGAATACATATGGGTCCCCATCATTAGAGTTTTCACTCGAATAAGGAACAAGACAACTTTCCAGCTGTCTTTCAGGTTGTTGCCTGCCTGCATTTTATCATGCTTACAGAATTCCATTTCCCCCCCTGGATCCTTCAAATACTCATGGGATTTCACATCTCTTTCAATTATATCAAATTGTCATTCATGCTGCTGTGAACAGCTTTAATAGCAGTCTTGTGGACATTCTTTTGTGAGATCTTTTAGATCCCTTTCCAGTCGAAATAATGTGATGTTCAACAAATGGATGAAACCATCACATATAAATGAAACAAATATCTTTATCATATATTAAAAATAACTGTATTAAAAAGACTCAGGCTTTAGTCTTACTCTTACACCACCTTACCTGGGAGTAAAGCCCATTGAACCATTAATGTTATTATTTGTATTTCCTCCAAGGAGCTCAGAATGCTGTCTGTGTATGGTCAATGATAGGCTAGTGTACTGGCAGACACCTGGCCAATTGCTGGAGGACCACCCTGTGTCTGCTGAATAATGCTGCAGTTCTTTCCAAGAAGGCCAGACTAGGTGGACTTTGCTGTGATCTGAGGGCAGGGGCACTTCATATTCTCTTAAGCAAGAATGCCTATACATGATCACTGAACACAGATTAGTAAAGCCTTGGCTGTTAAAAGACTGAATATGCACTTACTTTATAATTTACAGCACATTGATGGTCCACAGGGGCGCTAGTACAAAATAAACCAACAACCAAAACCGAGCCCTGTACTAGAAGCATATGGCGGTGGGGCAAGCCTGGGTGTCATCCTCCCCACCATTGAAGTCAATGACAAAACTCTAATTGACTTTGAATTGAAAGCAAGATTGAAGACCAGGCCATCGTTAATTACTTATTTAGTATATGTGCATTTATAAAACATGTGGGCACAAGCATTTTAATAACAAAAGAGTTAGAATATAAGATTTTATGTCAGGATATGTTCTTATGTAATACTTTCCCTAACAACCACAACTGCAATCTGCAGTATAATATCTGATGTTCCAGTCCTCAACACCTTTATGGCCTGATCAGTGGCATAGTGGAGTCCCAGCTCACAGGTGCACAGCAGCAGCACTTTTTTATTAGCAGGGACAAGGACATCATCTGCCACCCCCCACCCTACCCCCCAGGCTTCCCTGTTCCCTATGAGCTTAATTAACTGCAATCCTCCCAATAGGGGGGCGGGGGAATGAATTTTCCCAGCAACAATGTGTTGTTCCCTATGCAAAGTATTTTGCAGGCCATCAGTGGCTACTAGTTCTGATTGGCTATATGCTACCTCCAGTATCGGAGACAGTATGCCTATGTACACCAATTGATGGGGAGCATGGGCAGGGAGGGTGCTGTTGCAGTCATGTCTGGCTTGCGGGATCCCGTGGGCAGCTGGTTGGCCACTGCGTGAACAGAATGCTCGACTAGATGGACCCTTGGTCTGATCCAGCATGGCTCTTCTTATGTTTTTATTTTGGGGTGGCCTGGTCTTGAATGGGCAATCAAGACCCATTCAGGTTACAGATGACCTGCTCCTGGGGATGAAAATTACTAGAACTGGTATGTTGAATATTTCAGCAGCCTGAATGTTTCAACTCTCCTTGGGGGCATGGCTATGGGGACTGTCATGATGGGTGCTTGCACTTTAAAATTTACCACTGCATCACTGAGCCTGATCCCAGGGCTGGTTTCAAGGGCAGGCATCGTTAGGCATCTGCTGAGGGCCCACACCCCAGCAGGGGGCTCCTGGACTTGCTCCTCCACACTTCACCATTTCAACCAGCTTTTTCACCCAACTCTTGCTGTGGCTCAGACAATGGTGGCGGTGAGAAGGAGCAGTAGATGTCTTTGCCTACTTGCGCACTGGCTCTCTGCCTGTCAAGCAAGCAAGCGGTAGCAATGATGAGAAAGAGGATGAGAAGCAATCACAGCTGGTGACAATGGTGGTGAGAGAAGCTAGATTCACCCAGGGAGGGGACCCACAGAGGGTGCCTTGCTCAGAAACCTGGAGCCAGCACTGCCTGATCCACAAATCACTTCAGCATGCTAGTTTAGCCTTGTGGACTTTGAATAAACAGGCTCAAAACTAATTGCTAGAGTAACCATTTTGTGGATGCGACTGATACTTGGAAGCCTTTTTTTTTTTTTTTTTAAAGGAACTTGTGAAATAAATGTATTTCATTAAGAATGGCAAGCAGAATACCCACCAGCCATTACTCACCTTAATTCTAAATGCATTTCCTTAGAACTAAATGTATTTAGCTTCAATGTAACTTTAGTGGAATTCAACTCCAAATAAGCATGTTTTGGATTAGGGCACCACTCATCAGCAACACAACAATTTATTTCTGCTTCAGTAAAGCTGGGATTAACTGACAACAAGAAAGTGTCCTCTCACAGATGGGAAAAGACTTTTATGATGCTAAGAGCCTGACCTGTAGAACTAAACATGATATTCATTTGGCGTCAAGGCTGATACTCTTTCAGATTCCAGGAAGAGCCATAAGATCAACTCCGCTCATAAACAGAACTGATCATTCCTGCAAGTACATTGTCTCTATGGTGTTACACACTTTTAATCAGTGTCTTTGGCATCTTTCACATATTATGTTTGTCCTATGGCTCTTCCTATTACAATTGTAAATAATTATGCCCTGAGGTTGGATAAGCTTGTCCTCTGCTAATTAGTGACCCCTAAACACAGTAATCTTCCTTGGATATTTTAGCTCTGGAGCCTGCCAAGCCCTGAACCATCAACAACTCCACTGGCTGCTCAATTTACACCTGCTAGGATGGGATCAGTCAATATTAGTTTGGACAAATAATGATTCTGCTGGTCTAAACTTGCTTACATGTTGGGATAAACAGCAGGTGGCCTCAATAACCTGTCCTTTTTTGTGTGTGTGGTCAAAACACACTTTTTAAAAGATGCCACTTCCACTTTTTTTTTTTTTTAATGAAGCTTTAATAATGTGGCAGTTGATGTATTTGCCTTTAGGACAATTTAGCCTATTTAAAAGAGGATGGTAAAAGTCCTGGGTGGCTGGTCACAGAAAAGCACCAGCAGTCTTATTGAGATCCATCTGCCAATGGAAGCCCCATGTGTGCCCAATGTTGAAGGCCCCCTGTTTCCCCAATCTACTCCAGAGGATTGGGAGACCTCTGGAGCATTTATTTAGAGGACACACAGGGGGAGGAGATGATGGGGAAGTCCCATTGTGTGAGTGGAAGTCTGCATGCACAATGTTGGATATAAGCTATGACAAACCACAAAAAATTAAAAGCGCTTAGTTAAACTCATGAGACAGTTCTTCTGCAGATGTTCCATTGGCAAGAATGGGAGCTGCACAAGAGCACCACTGAACTCTTGTGCAACTCCTTCATTTTAATGGGGCTTGTGCAGACTTCTCTGTTGATTGTACCTATAATATTAATTCATCCATTTAAAAAAAGACTTGTGTGCCACCTCTTGGTCAAAAGGTGTTCAAAAATTCAAAACAGCTCAACACAACTCGATAAAAAAAAAACAAAGCCATTATCTAGATTTTAGAGCATACCCTTCAGGAAAGAAAAAAAAAATACATTTCTTCAAATTTCACTACTCAGCAGCTGCTGGAAAGTATCACAAATATTGTAGTTGTAGGTATTTTATCTCCAGGTAGGTATTTTAATTCCATTATCCACAAAAATAGATAGCAGATGGGCTGTATCCAATGTTACACCAGCAGAAAAAGTACAAGTGGTGGCATTGTTCCTCCAACACTTGTGCTAGTTCTGCTACTGGTTGCACAACTAGCGCAACCAACACTTAGCCCAATTAAGTCATCATGAGTGGCACAACAACTTGTGCAATGGGTTGCAAAAGCAGAATCAAGTATTGATTTAGCACTTGTACATGGATGAAAATTGATTTTCTGCAAGCGGTTAGCAGAATGACAATACAGTGTTTAAAACTCAGGTTAACCCTCACATAACCATACTCCTGTTAAGCAGAGGGACAACTGAAAAGTTTGTTCGATTGGCATGTCAATGTGAACTTACCAAATTTGCACATCCTGAATAAAAACTCAGACATCAAAATCTGTGCTTTTCTGAAGTTTGTAATGCAGTTCGCAAATCAAAAAGTGCACACAAAAAATATGTACATTTTTAAAGTGCATACCTAGGGTTCAAAAGGATCCCAAACTGTTGTTCTGCTGATGCAAGCAGCTCTATCAGTGGAACTGGGAGGGGTGCCATTCCTCTTTCCCTCACAGCCCCCCCCCCCCCAGCCTCAAATCTATTCCAGAAGCTGGGAAACCCTCTGGAATAGATTTTAGGATGGTGTGGAGTGCTGAAGGGAGAGGAAAGAGGGAGAAAGTCCTGTCATGCTTGCAGATGTCTGCTAGCACATTAGATTTAACCCAAAAGTGTGCATATGTTGAAAAATGGGCACAAAAATACATATGAATATTCATACAGACTAAAAAATAATACTTTGCATTCAGATGTGGAAATGGGATGGAACAAACTTAAAAGTGGGAAAATTAGAACTCAAGTGAAATCAAGCTTCAGAGTTTTGCTCATTCCTACTCTGCCCTAGTATTTGTAAGGATGAAGGCTGCTTTTCAAAGTTTATAAATAATAATAGATCTTGAAACCATATATGAAGAACCATCTAAATTACTACTGTGGCAGATCCTCAGTAGAAGAGTTACATAGGATATAGATCAGTGATGGTGAACCTATGGCACGGGTGCCACAGCTGGCACGCAGGGACCTCTCTGCGGGCACTCAAGACATTGGTCACCAGATCGCGAAAAGACCGTCCCCTTCTGCAAGACACTAATGATTTTGTTCTTTCTCACAGTGTGGAACAGAATGATTTTATTCTAGAATTCCTGTTACAGAATTCTTTTCTACATTGTTATCACATTTAAAAGATTTTGAAGAATGATGCATGGAGCATGGCTTGGATGTAAAGCCCTAACAGTTGACCTGAGTGCTGCATGTGTTGCTCTCAAACTAACGGAGTATGAGCCAAGGTTTGACAAATTATCAGCATGCATGCAATAGCAAAAATCACATTAATTGTGCAAAAGCATGCCCAATGCAAACTTTTACCTAATGCAGTGTTTGCAGTCCAAGACATAAAGTGTTTAAAATGTGTTAAGCACGTTTAGTTTTCTTGTTTATCTTGCTCATCCTAGTACAGGTTGACTTTTACTTTTACTAATCCGACACCTGTAGAAGCAGGGAAAGGACCCGGGGTAAAGCTTGCCCATACAATTTCAGTCTGGCAAGTTGAGAATCCCTTATCCAAAAATACATGTGCCTAATTATTTAAAAAGTTTGTATAAATTCCCTTCAGGCTATGTGTACAATGTAGTACTATAATAATTTTTTGAGTTGATTTTTTTTTCAACAAAAAACTGTATCATTGAAAGCTCTGTTATTGTGTTTTTCTTTAAAGACAAAATATGTTAATTAGTTCGGACAACTGTATGAGTTGTTTTTCTAAAACTAAAACCTCGGTGTTCAGGTTTAATTACAGTGTTGGCACTTTGAAATAAATAAGTTGGCTTTATGTTGCAGTTTGGGCACTCGGGCTCAAAAAGGTTCGCCATCACTGATATAGATATTGCTTTAGTCTTCTTTTCTGTTGACAGTCCTCTAAAGTCTTGGGGGGGGCATAGTATGAAGTGTAGCAGAGCAATCCTATGGTCCCCAGGAGAGCAATCAGGAACCAAAGGATATAGTGGATTTCCCCCGCTAAGGCCGTAGAGACTGCTACCATCTCAGAAGACAAAAACCCAAGGGGGATTTTCTCTTTCTTCCCACTCCTCACAGCCACTGTGGTAAGCTTCACAGCAGCTTCTCCTCCAAGATTGCTCTTGTGAACTGAGAAGAGGGTCAAGGAGTGTAGGAAGGGGGCATGTCAGTGGGAGGGGAAGGAATGGAAAGGAGATAGGTCCGAGGGATCCACTAGCTTCTCCTTTCCCAGCCATGCCCCCAGATAAGCCAGCAAGCTGGACAGGCTCAGAGGCCCATGCAGCTAAAAATAGTTGAAGGGAAGAACAAAAGAGGTTTTCACCTCCTTTGTTCCTTCCGCCATGGCTGCCAGGGCATAGGGCTCCGATCTAAAAACTCTGTCTACAGAGCAGCAGCCTCTTAGGACTGCACTCTAAAGCATACTGTTATCATTCACAGAAACAAAACAATCAAACACAATGGGCTGGTTGGCACATAATGACAATCCAGAAAAAGGGTTGCCCTTGAATCATGGGTTGTTGAATGCAAAGCGTGCACTATGATTTAACTATGGATTGTTAACTACAAACCCAAGAAGAGAAGCCATGGCTTGTTGCTGGGTTGTGAACTCAGTTGTTTGTACTTATCCCATGATAAGTGCAGGGTTTGCATGTAACAATAACCCATGATTCAACAACAACCCACAATTTGATGATAATTCATACTGAACAGGCAGGTTCACATGATCAACCAGCCCAGCATGACTTATTTAAGCCATGGTGGGCTGCAGCACTTGCTGGCAGTCATTTTGAATATTCAATGCCCGACTGCAGCTTGTCATGTCATGCAAACCCAGGAAGCGTGGGTTGTGCAAGGGTTAACCAACCCGCACATAACCCAATAGCCCCTGCTGCCCAGGTTTGCACAACACAACAAGCCATAGCTGGGCACTGAATATACAAATTCTGTATTGCAGATGCCAGCACATGCTGCAGCCCATTGTGGCTTATTTAATCATGCTAACTGGGTTATTTTGATCATGCGAACTAGGTCAACCTGTACTCTGGATTGTCATTACATGTGAACCAGGTCAATGTGCACTTCCTTTGTGTGAATCTCTCAGGTGACATTTTCCTGTCCATTCATTTATGTTTCACAAAAAATGAGTAGCCTATAGATATATATTCACAACAGGAAACTTTTTATTACAAGTTGTAAACGTATCTTGTAAAATAAGAGTATTAGTTGTAATCCAAAGAATGATACAACTAGTTCTGTGCCCCCAAAGGGGCTTCAAATTACAGGAGACGTTTTTGATTACTTTACTGCACATTTGTGATTATTTCACTACAGAACTGAATACATTATATGCTATATTGCACATTTCATTTCCAACATAAGCCAGCTGATACATTAGATGTTCAGATTTGTTCACTGTTGCAAGGAATCAACGTACAAAAAACAATGGCTAGCCTAATGAATGGGAAAGTTAAGTCAATAATTATAGAGCTTTGAGTTGTGGAAACACAGGATATAATTCTTGAGGAGGACTTAAAAGTGTTTTCTTCTATTTTCTCACCAATTAGGTAAGATCCTTCCTACCCTGAGGAGCAAGCAGGTTTATCAGGTGTAAGTGTGTGCCCATAAGATTAGCTATGTTCCATGGCATTGCATCTTCCCTGATGGACTACGCTTCTTACTGCCAAAACAAATAAACAAAAGCAACCAACCTCCCCAACACAAAATGTTCTTCAAAGTTTCAAAATTTAATTACTGGGCCTCTTGTGTTGCAGAGTGCTATGTGTAGTATGGATGAATAATTTATTTATCCATCCTTAGTATTAATATTCAGCAATAGTCCATCTGCTACATCAAAAATTATGTAATATATATATATATATATATATACAGTCATGCCTTGGATTGAGAGCATAATTCGTTCCGGAAACGTGCTTGTAATCCAAAACACTCTTATATCAAAACGAAATCCCCCCCAAAAAAATTTGTACAGATATTTTTAATTTAAGCCATACTACAGTACTTGTATTGCAAGACGTCGCTTGTATATCAAGTAAAAAATAAATAAATATTTTAAAATTTGCTTGTCTTGCAAAACGCTCTCAAACCAAGTTACTTGCAATCCAAGGTATTACTGTAATCATAGAAAAGTAGAGTTGGAAGGGGCCTACAAGGACATCGAGTCCAATCCCCTGCTCAATGTAGGAATCCAGGTCAAAGCATCCCCGACAGATGGCTGTCCAGTCGCACCTTGAATGCCTCCAGAGTGGGAGAGCCCACCACCTCCCTAGGTAGTTGGTTCCATTGTCTTATTGCTCTGACAGTCAGGAAATTTTTCCTGATGTTTAGGTGGAATCTGGGTTCCTGTAACTTGAGCCCATTATTCCGTGTCCTGCAAACTGGGATGACCGAGAAGAGATTCTAGCCCTCCTCTGTGTGACAACCTTTAAGTACTGGAAGAGTGCGATCATATCTCCCCTCAGTCTCCTCTTCTGAAGGCTAAACATGCCCAGTTCTTTCAGTCTTTCCTCATAGGGCCTTGTTTTATATGTGTGTGTGTGTGTGTGTGTGTATCTTTTGATTTAAAGTTAAGTCTTGGGAATATGGTTTTACTCCCTCCTTTTTTTCTTCTCTTCTCCTTGGAATGGTTCAATGTATATATTATCTTATATTTTGTAATAAATGCATAATGATGGGTTGGATCCAGTGTCTCATCCAGAAGGATACACCCCTTCCCCTGGTCCCACCCTTTCCCCCTAACCACCAATCACTTAGTGATTTTCCAAATTTTGTGCAGTTTTTCCACATTCTAAAAGGTTGAACTGCCTCTCCTAAGGCTTAGTTATTGGCAGTAAGAGCTTTAAGCTACAATATGCTGGTATTTTGGGCCCTTTTGCCTTCAGCCCCACCAGCCACTGGAATGTGGCACCCAAGAGCTTGTCCAAAATGGAACTCAATCCTTAGGCTGAAAGACGTTCTGCACCCTTTCCCTAAATGCTGAAAGATACGAAAGGAATTAAGTATTTAAATGAGGTTCAAAATTAAGTCACATGTTTATAATATATAAGGATCTGATGTCCACACAGTATGAAGTCACAAAATGTGACTATGAAAATCTGTGGCTGATTTGATTCCCGCTGAATAACGAACAGATCTGGAAGCCCACAGATTTCAAATAAGGTCAGACTCAATGATGGCTGGCAGACGGCAACTGAACCTGTTTCCATCTTTATCAGGAGTCAAATTATAAGGAAACCGCTTCTTCACATTCAATATTCATTCATCAGTATTCATCCAAGTTTACAAATCTGTGAATATTGGCTTACCTTTTTGGCAACCTTTGACTACACAAACCTATTCCAATACTTTCATCTTTGTTTAATACAGAAAAATAATTGTTTTAAACAGGATGTATGAAGAAAAAGTTTTGCTTCTAAATTGCAACAACAAGAAGCCATAACCGGATGCTGTAAAATAATCCCACAATATCCTGGGGAAAGCTCAAGACGCTTGATTCCTAAATATATTCTCTAGGGGTAAATGGAGCTGGCAGCATGTCCAGTTAAAGTGCCTTAAGCAGGGCCGGTGCAAAGCAGTTTGGTGCTCTAGGCAAGATCAGATATTTAGCGCCCCCCCCCCACTTGAGCCCTCCTTCCCTCCAGCCCTATGCCCATTATAAAATAAATTTCCCACCCTAGGAACTGCCGAGCCCCATAGAAAAACTCTGTAGACTTTGAAACTTTTCCTTTGTGTGTTCACGTGGAAAGCAAAGAGGCAACATCAGCCCAGCTATGCCAGGAACTCCCAAGGGCCTTCTCCTACTCTATATATATGTAAAAGCCTGTCTCCTCCTGCGGGCAGCACAAGGGATATGAAAAAAGAATGTGAGAGAGGTGTGGTGGCGCTACCTGTGAGGAATAGAGACAAAAGGGCGTCTTGCAGCCAATTGACTTGAGTAGCCCCAAATATCCAAGTTAAAGGCTGAAGTGAAGGCTAGCTCTTGGGTGCCCACTTTCAGGGAGGCTGGATCATTATGCCCTTTAGCGCTAGGAGGTGGGGGAGAAGGATAACTATAATTATACCAGTGAATTATTCTTTTCAGCACGATGTGGTGGTGGTGGTGGTGGTGGTGGTGGTGGTGTGATTTTCGGAAGGAGGGCAGAGCAGCTATTCATGTTCTGATGGCCCAGTCTCCAAATCTGGGCTAAGGAGCTGTTGAGCTGGATTGAAATATCTGCTCAGCCATGGACCAGACAATCTCTTTCAGCCTAAGCAAACTGGTAGGGTTGTAACTTTGGATGAAGGGCAAGATAAAATTGTAGGAATTATATATATATTCATTTATAATGATGGGAGGACCCTGAAATTGAGTCTAAAAGGAAGACATAGACATTTGAAATGGTGAAACCTGTGCCACAAAAAAACTAAGTGTGTTACTTTGTTCTAAAGGAAGTCCCACTGAATTCAGTGCGACTTACTACTGAGTAAGACCCCACAGGATTACAGCCTCAGTCTTTGAGGTGCTGCAGGTTTCTCTTGCTTCAAGGTGGGTTCTTCTGCCCCACACTAGTGAGACAATCTCAGATAAATGTCAAACACTCCCTTTCTTCCCTACCATCTCCATCTGTATCTTCTCTCATTTGGAAGGAAAGGGGAGACCAAGCTTATGTTTTTAGGCACCCTCTCATGAAGTCTAAAGAAATGAATGTGTTCTGTTGGAAAGACAATGGCTCCAATTGTTTAAAATAAACGGAAATGTTCACTGTAATGCAAATTTAGGATGAAATTGGTAGGATCCAAGATTTTATTTGGAATCGATTTGGAACTCCCAACTGCCTGTGTAGAGACTAGGCACTTACTGGGGAGTATTCTGTGGTGTGGTTCGTGAGCTGGAACCCGCTTTTCCTCTCCTCGTCTGGCACAATAAACATCCCAGCTACAAACCAAACCACTTCTTTAGAAAGAGGCACATTAGAGATAATGGTACTATAGGCAAACAGCAGCCCTGATCCCTGTCAGAGTTTGATATCACACACACACACACACACCCGCGTGCCTCACCGGAACCCGTTTATCCCCTTATCCCCCTCCCCCTATAATCACTTTTGCGAATGCAACAAGAATAGCTTAAGTAAATTCTTGACTTTGGGACTTTTGGCTAGTTGAATAAGAAAACAAATGCTTGGCTTAGAAATGGGCACAATTTCTCCTTTAAAGTAATTCATAGGACCCACTGGTCTAAATGCAAATAGAGAAATTATAGGATAGATATTCCAGGTTTTGTCATTTGTCTTGTTAAAGGATGCTTAGGGCCCCCCCAGGATGTTTGTTTTTCTTGCGCCTGACGTGGAGACAGGAGCTCTTTAGAAGAAAAAGAGGTTTGAGAAAATAGCACGAAATCGTTGTGAATATCTATCCGGGGCTTTCTGAGTTTGTTCTTTTAATCTCTTGATTTTGATCTGGTAGTGGGAGAGAATTACTCAACAACTGTAACTCTATACCAATTTACCTGGGAATAACCAGCGGGAGAACTCAATGGGACTTACTTCCCAGTAGACAGGCATAGGATTGTTCTGTCGATAACTTCCGTTCAGAAAATTTCCTCTGAAGCGGACGGTCTAGTGTTGGCTCTTTTGATCTTCTACATTGGAACCATTTACTGCATCTGCGATCCTAGGGGCAGAAGGAGACTTTTCGCTCCCCCAGGTGAACGCGAACGAACGGTGGTCCTGCACGCAAAGAACCCCACTAGCGATGGCGGCGGGAAGTTTAAAAAGACTTTATTTTTATGGGACTGGGCGTTTACGACAGGAACATGGGGCAGGGCACCTCCGAAGTATGGACGCTGGGAGATAGATAGAAACGCTGATGCCCGTCCGGGCTTCACTCGGAGCAGCTAATTTAACCTAAGACGGTTAATTTCGTTTGTTGCCCTACGAATAAACTTAAGACAATCACAGAACAAATTGCTTCTTTTTTCTCTCAACCTTGATATGTATGTATGTACGTATGTAGTGGAGGCAATATTGAAAAAACAACCCCTACGCGGTCGAGTATGTTATCGCTTCTTTTTCGGAAGTACACCCGGATCGTATGGATCAAAATAGCAAGTTTATCGCCGGAATAATTTATGGCACTCGGAACCAAGCCCCACTGAGTTGAATAGCACATACGTCCAGGGCTTACTTCCAAGTAAGAGTGCCTAGGATCGCATCCTACGTAGGGAATACTTTCTGCCTGTTTCCCCAAACCGCATACACAGTGCCACGAAATTATTCCGGCGATAAACTTGCTATTTTGATTAAAAAGCAGCTGAAACACTGATATTTATTTTTCATACCAGCTTTGGTGGATAATTACCCTGGAAATCAACGATATTAATTTTAAAAGGAATTGCTTCCAAGGCTTGGAAGCGAACAGCACATTCCTATGACAGCATATTTATTCCGAAATTCATTCTTGTGCCGACCTACCTAGGGAATAGATCCACCGGCACAGTAAGTTTTATTTCTGCATAAACATGCGCGGGATTATGCTGCATAAATATTCTTAGCAGGAATAAGTTCCATTTAACGTGGTGGGACTTGTGACTAAGCGTGCGGTAAGTAATTTCTTGAGGATCCAAGTTTTTTTTTTTTTAAAAACAAAACAAAACCCAAACTAACCTGAGCAAACCCTGCAGTGAATAAGATACATCAAATGCCTCCGTGTCTGGAATGAAAAGTATAACTGAGCGAAAGTTAAATACGAACGATACTATCGAACTTTCGTGAAAAATTATTTCCCCGTCGTTTATTTTGCTAGAGTAGATATCATGCTATTAAATTCAGTGCTATTTTAAATCCTTCACATTGGGGTCAAAAAGACGCATTCTGTTTTCGAGTTTTACTTCGGCTGTCAATGAATCTTTTGGATACTATTTTGGAATAAGTCTGCAGCTTGAGGAGAAAGTGCTTGCATTTATTTTAAACCAGCTTTCTGGAGAGTTATACCACAACTATCCTAAACGGCACTTACTGGCGCTAAAATCCATGCGACTTAACTTGAGTGAAAGCATTCGAGTTCCGATTAACAGCGTGATCCTATCAATGTTGACTTGGAATTCCAAGGAATTAAACCTAATTGCAGATCCTTTGTTAAATGCTTTGGGGATCTCAAGTCCTCCTATTTAGTGTAGTCTCGGGTGCTACTGAATTATCCCCACAAATTTAATGGTTTAAACCAGCCTTCCCCATTCTGGTGCCTTCCAAATCTGTTGGACTACAACTCCCATTCCTAACTGGGGAATTGTAGTCCTACCCATCTGGAGGGCACCAGAATGGGGAAGGCTGGTTTAAATATATTGGCTAGAAGTGCAAGTTTCCCCTTATAAACTTTCTGGTTTCTAGAAGAACTCCGTTAACAGTGTCCTGCAAATACCTATAGGCTTTTAGGGCGCAATCCTATGCACGTTTTGACAGAAAAAAGGCCTAGAACTCCCAGCATGCCCCAGCCAGCATAACTGGCTGGGGCATGCTGGGAGTTCTAGGCCTCTCCCCCCCCCCCCCCGTCTAAATCTGCATACGAATTATGCAGAACCAGCGCCTTTAGAGAACCACCCAATACAGCCTAATCTCAACACAAGGACGGGATGTGAAAGATCTTTCCGGCCATTTTCATGGTTAGAGTATAAAAACCGAGCACGCCCTTTTCTAGACACGTGAAATCTCAAACCATCATGTATAACCACCTGGGTTATTATTGGTTTTATTTATTTATTTTTATTGCCGAGCTGTTTCCAAGTCGAACTTTTACTGGGATACGAAGTCCAAGCCCATTCTGTACAAAACCCCTCAAAGACGCGTGTATAAAAACGGCAGGTTCGAAGCCGTCAAGCGAGCTGCTGTTTTTGGTTTGGGGTTTTTTGCCTCAAAAGCTGCCCACAAGGACAGATTCGCAGTCTCTGAACGTACGTGGAGATTTTTCGATTAAGAGGAAGAAAGAGAGGCAATGAACCCTGCACGAGGGCCCTTTGTTCCGCTCAAAGTTTCTAGAAGCGGCCTTTAAAAAGAGTTCTTTCAGTCAATAAGTTACAATAAATAGAACCCAGGGGGTCCGTCTGTCTGTCCTTCCTGCCCGCTCCCAGGAGTCTGCACAAGAGACTCACAGCTCCGGATAGGCTCCGCCTCCACCCGCAGCTGCGCAGTAGTAAGTGGCAGCGGCAGAGTTGGCCTCGGAGCCCTCGTGGCCCTGGTACGAGAGGCCCAGGTCGGCGGGCCTGCAGCCGAAGGGCAAAGTACTGCTCGAACTCGGCGCAGGTCCACGTCGGCGAGCAGCTCAACGTCATGCGGGGGCAGGTGCTCCAGACCGACGGCGGCGTCCCCTCGGCGGCAGGGCTGCTGCTGCTGAGCGGGGTCCTGCGCAGACGAGGAGGTGGGATAGGGGGCCAAAGGAACCGAGAAGCGGCCCCGGAAGAGCCCGACGCCCACGGGCGTGCCGCTGCTATTGCCGTGGCCGCCGGCAGGGACGCCGTTGCAGGGATACTCGGCCCCTGGAGGCGTCGGGTAGCCGTAGGGGCCGAGCAGGCAGCCACCTTCCTCGGGCTGAGGCGGCGGGAAAAATGCAGGCTCTGCGCAGGCGCCGCTCTGGGACTCGGGCTCAGGGGTGGGCAGGTTGTAGCTTCCGAAATGGGCCCCCAAGGCGGGCAGCGGGAGGGGCGCGCAGTCCCGGTAATGGAAACTCCCGCCGGCGTAGCCCGGCTGCTCAGGGTAAGGGAGCCCGAGGCCCTCGCAGCCGCCTCCGGTCCCCGCCTCTACGGACAGCCCCATCTGCTGGTGGTGGTGATGATGGTGCTGCTGATGGTGGTGCTGAACCGGGAGGAAGCCGGCCCCGACGTCGGCCACGCCGTCGCCGCGCTTGAGGCGCTTCACCTGCTTCCTGCGCCTCGGCCGGTACTTGTAGTGAGGATGGTCCCGCATGTGCTGCAGCCGCAGCCGCTCCGCCTCCTCCACGAAGGGACGCTTCTCCTCCTGTGTCAGCGCCCGCCACGACTGACCTGTCAGGGCGAGGAGAGAGGGGAGAGTTTACTAGTAAGCGCGAGCAGACGCTTGGGCCTCGCCAGCCGACCGAACCTCGTCAGCCTCGGGCAAGGCAGGAAAACCTTCCTTACCTACCAAGCCTTTGCCTCACTCCAGCCCGGATGGTGTTTTTGGTTTTTTGCAGGCGGGCGCTTTCAGCTAGACCCCAACTGTTCCCCTGGAGTTTAGGCTGCGCTGCAGTAAAGTCGTGAGGGGTTGAGGTGCGGCTTCTGGCACCCTCTTAAGGCCAAAGCCCTTGAGAAATTTGTATCCATGTTTGGATCCAACATAGCCCTTCGGGAGGGGCGGCGGTATGGGACTTTTTTGTGCCACCTCAGGAATTGAATGGCGCTGCCGGGCAGTACAAAAATAAATCGTTTTGTGTTTAACATGCTTATTATTATTATTATTATTATTATTATTATTATTATTATTATTATTATTATTATTATTATTCGCCCTGAGCGCCGTTTTTTATGGAAAGGCGAGATGTAAACAAATAAAATCAATAAATACCGCCAACTCACCCGCTGCTCCCCCTAATAAAAGGCGTATCAAAGATAAAAGCCACTGAACTAAGGCGCTCTCTTTTTTTGCTATGGAACCCTCCATGAAGTATGTCACATTTTAACCTGACGACTTGTTGCATTTTGCTCCCATTTTAACCCAGCCTGAATCCCTCCTTCGCAACCTTCCTTACATAGCGATATCGGCCAGTGGACTTAACCATGTTGTCTGGGAAAATGCGAGCGAGCCCTGTCACTGCTCTCTGCCCAATAAATGCGACCAGAGCCTCGAGCCGTTCTTTCACGCGGGCCAGCCGGTTTCCACGAGAAGGAAGGGTCACTCCAGAAACATGCCTTTGGCCGCGGCTCTACTCGGCAAGCGATCAAGGGCTGCGCCTGCATCCAACGTTAGTTTAAATTAAGTCCCATACATTTCAATGGGCCTCCTCTAAATAGGGCTAACCCTAAGCTTCCTCAACACACCGGCATCTACTTCCGAGTAAACACGCATAGGTTCGAGCTGTTCTGCTGTAGCAAAAGTCACAAATAAATCTAGTGTGGCGAGAACCACCTTCTCTACTTGTCTTTTAAAACGATCACGGATTTGTTTTGCTTTCCAGGCTATCCCGCCTGTATTACCCCGCCCGTGTTTGCGGTGGTTAGAGGAGAATTTTACAATAAGGACAAGCAGTATTGTTAGAAGGGGGCCTTGGTCCTTCCTTGAACCCCCTCCCCCCTGCCAGTGCCTATTGGACTTACCCAGCATCTTGCTGAGTTCGGCGTTGTGCAAATCCGGGTTCTGCTGCGCCAGCCGCTTGCGCTCGTCCTTGGCCCAGACCATGAAGGCGTTCATGGGGCGGCGGATTCGGGCTTCCCCTTTGGCCCGTCCCGGCGCTCCCTGCTGTCCTTGATCGGCGGCCGCCTCGCCCTTGCCCTTGCCGTCTGCCAGGGGGCTCAGCGACTCTGCCCACTGACACTGCATCACGAGGGGAGGGAGCGAGCACCGTCCTTGCGCCTGGTCGTCGCTACTGGCGTATCCAGCATCGGGGCTGCTCATTTCCACGTTGCTCCGGCGGGCCGGGCCGCTTCTCGCCCCTTCCTGGCGCCCCCAGAAGGCAAGCCTGCGGGTGGGTTGAGCCCGCTGGTATTCCTTGCCTTGTTTGGTACAAGTCAAGCTTTGGAGAGACTGCTGGCGAAAGACGGAACATGGACAGCCGGAGTTGGCTCTTGAATAGCTGGCGGCTGGCACCGCGCGGCTTCGTTTAAACGGAGCAATGGCCAATCGGGTGGTGTGGGCGGGATCTGAGACAGTCAGAGCGGGCGAGGAAAGGACCAGTTTCATCTGCAATTCACCTGTATGGGAGCCGGCCAGGAGTAACCTTTCCAGCGAGGAGTGGATTTTTCCATGACTTGAGGCTTACGTGGAAGTAAATTCCATAGAGATCAATGGGATCTACTTTCAAGTAAGTGTGGTGAGCCTCAGAATGAGAGACCCTAAGACGACTCGCTGTAGGTGACCGAAGGGAGAGGGAAGAGTAATGTTTATATATAGGACGACTCTGTCTAGGCAGTCTGTTTTAATGGGCACTGAGGGGAAAATAAAGCACTTTCGACCTATTTTGTCTGTTTCCTGTCCAGTGGACGGGTTTCCTAGGCAGGAAATGTCATGATAAATCCGATTTTCGAAAACTCTTTAAAGAATTGGTTCATCGGGCACCTCTATAAAAGTTTTAAAAGTTGCTTTCATGTATGAGATTTAAGAATTTGTTTAGTTTGTGTGTCGCATGAACGAGCGCACACGCGTTATGATTTTTAAAAATGTATATTTCCACATCATCCGGTCATAAGTATCGCTGTTACAGAAAATTATCATCTGCTTTTGTTTAACAAACTAATAATGGTTCGATTTATACATTGATTTGGTTCCGATTATTTCAACAGCAGGAACTCGCCTTAAGTAGAAGCAATGGTCAACTTGAGGAGTTCCTAAATCTCAGGATAAGAGGATGTAATGTGTTCTCACAATATATATTAATGCACAAACTAAACAGTTTTAGGTAAGCAAGAGTGGGTGCCAAATAGTTTAATGTGTCCCTACCAAACTATTGATGCTGTTAATTGAGCTTTGTGTGTAGATACTGCAAAATTGGTGTAGGAAGTATTGAAAATATAGGACACATCCTAAACAACCGTAAGCAAGTGATGCTGATTCCAGCAAAAATGTACTACCAAACGTATTCAGGATTTCAACTTCAGCTGTAGGTTCTCGTTGGTCGGTGGTGTTACTGAATACACTAGTGCTTATATGTAAACACTGCTCCGTGTGTTTTTAATGCCACATCCCAAAGGCTTATTTTTTTTAGCTAATACTGAGAGCATCACTACACTTCCTTGGAAGTCGATTCCTCTGAAATCAATGGAACCTACTTCAGCGTAATACCTTTAGGCTGCAGTCCTAAACACAGTGGGACTTACTTTGGAGTAAACGCGATAGCGTTGAGCTTCAGGGCTTGGGTGTGTGAACCGAATATCTTCTGGCAGGCAACTTCAGACAAAACTGAGCTTCAGATGAACTTGTTGTTAGCATTGCCTTACACCAGCCTCATCAATTCTGTTGCGCTTCCTGACTGTAACTGTCATTCATTTATTCCCTCCTTTCTGCTTTGAAGATCTAAAGATGTTAACCTGGTCCGAAACCCGTCCAGAGTTTCACTTCTAAGCAAAGGTGTTTAGAATCCGGATTCCCAGGACAATGTGGCTGCGATCCTCAAAACTGGTAGAGGACGTGGGTATGAAATCCCTTTACACTTTTCTTTGCAAAATTCCACTGTAATTAATTTGTGCATGAAGCTGCCCGAGATACTGTGTTGTTATGATCATCTGAGACGCGAGGGCTTTAAATTAAACACACACACACACACACACACACACACACAAAACGAAGGTAGATTTTCCCTTGACAGCTTCAAAAACACTCCTGAATTGGTAACAATGACATTAAGAGGCTCAAAGGGATGGCTTTCCCTGCGCGTCTCCCCGGCCTTTGCGTCTCATCTCGCTCGTCACTTTGAAAACCTCTTTGGGATTCCCCGTCAAAATACTTAATTCCGCTAGATAATGGGAAAGCATTGCACAGCCTCAGGAAAGCCAGAGCGACTGAGTGCTATCTTTGGAAAGTATCTGTGACCCCGGGGCAGACGTTACAGAAGCAGCTACAGAGGAAACAGATTGCTTCGTTGTGCAGCCCAGCCTTCCCCCCCCGCCCCCCCGCCGCCTCCATGGCAGGGCTGCTGCGATCCACCAACCGCTGGAACCGGATCGTGTGAGCTTCGAAACCATGTTGAAGTCGGCGGGGTTGAGAGTAGATTGAAACTGAATACTTTACCTTGCGGACCGGGCTGCGCGTTTTGCATTCATAGACTTAATACGCGTATATTGCTACTACCTCCTCGAACTTGACGGGGGGGTGGGGGCTCACTGATCCCGTTTTCTGTTCTGAGGAGAAGGAAGCAAGTGATGCCTGATGTCCACCCTTTTGTATCGGGAGCGAAATGCAGGGACTCCCTTTGGTGGCCCACAGAGATCAGGCAATCTCTTTCCTTGGATTTCAGCTCCCCTAGTTTAGGGCTCTTTTTGGCAGAGGGAGCGCCTAGGAAACAGCTTTATTATACCAGGCCAGGCCATTGGTCCATCTAGCTTCGGATTGTTTGTCTACCGAACAGGCAGCGACTATAATTCAGAGTCTCAGGCGGGAGACTTTTCCTCCAGCCTTGCCTGGAGATGCCGGGAGCTGAACGCACGCAAAGCTATTATTATTATTATTATTATTATTATTATTATTATTATTATTGATGACGACGACGACGACGACGATAGAGAGCAGGTTAGCAAGCCACGAAATAATCAGGCGTAATTCCCCGTTCTTCAGTGCTCCAGAGTCAGTTTCTATATAGATCATTCCTCTCTAGGACGAAAGGAAGGAAAGGTGTGTTTTGATTTTGAACTCTACATCAGAAAGTTTAAAGCGGGCAAGAGCGAACTGTGGCGAGTTTCATTTGAGAAATCTGTGAATTCGTCGGAGACTAGGGCGGGGCGGGCGGCCATGAGAAGGTTTTGCACCTCAAGATCCTCAAGTAGGGCTTGCTTGTGAGTGAACATGAGTCCTAGGGCTGTATAATCAGAAGTAGATCCAATTGAATTGAATGGGGCTCCCAGGTAAGCCCACTTCACTCGCAACAAGCCCTAAACACTGATATATCCCGATCGCGAACACGCTACTGTGGAAGTTAAACTCGTGGAAACCGCAGAAGCTTTTTCTCCCGGGGCAAAAAAGCTGAGGGCGCAATCCTATGCATATTTAGACGGAAATAAAAAGTCCCCATGGCTGGCTGGGGAATGTTGGGAGTTGCAGGACCTTTTCCTGTCTAAACATGCATAGGATTGTGCCCTAGGGGTCAAGGTAGTCGACGGAAGCCTATAAGCCTCATTCTAAAGAAGCCGGCTGGGTCGTGCTCCTTGTAGCGGATTCTTCAGCATGCAACTAGTCCGTGTGAGTGCTGAAGTAGTACAATACATCAAGAGGTTCAGTTCTCTTTCATCCGTGTGTGTGTGTGTGTGTGTGTTAATCACACGCCATGCGTTAATTAGTTGATCAATGGCCGGATGTGTTCCGTGAATGGCCACTGTTAATAACGCCACACTCTGACTGGCGATACTCCCCCCCCCACACACACACACGCACACACCTCCGTATTTACAACTTTCCGCCGCGCAAATCTGGAGAGCACGTCATACATCCGATGGAGTGGACTCTCTTATTCGTCTTTAAGGTGCCACAACCCACAAGCCTCTTTGTTGCTCTAGGCTGTGTGCGTTAACTCCGAAGTAACGCTCCCTGGGAGTTTAGAATTAATGGAGTGTTACGGCGAAGTAAGCGTGCCTAATATCCTAACCTTCCGCAGGCGCTTTCTAGTGCAATCCTATATAACATGTCTACTCGAGAGTAAGCCCCATTGCATTCAATGGGATTTACTCCCAGGTAGTATGTATAGGAATAGGATTGCCGTCTAACTCTCCCAGTACAGTCAGTGGGATCTGAAGGTGCTGCTCGATTCTGGATTGCGCCCGCAAGCGCATCTTGCATCCCGATTGACACAGCAGACCCGAAATACGCGGTCCGAAGCATCTCGGTATAAAAAGATTCGTAGGTTTTCCTTCGCCGCCGCTCTTCTCCCGGCGTCTGACTAAAACAGATCTGGGGCTCCCTCGTCCCCTTGGCAATGGCCCGAAGGGTTCACGTTTGGGACCGACTGGCTTCTTCAACTCGAGGGCGGGGGTGGGGGGAAGGAAGGGTGGGGAGAAACCCTTCGGGAGGAGCCCGCCTTTCCTTTTCAGTCCTTTTCCAAGCGTGGCGTTGGGTGGATGTGGCTGTCCCAGCAGCGTTATCAGAGCCAGCCACAAATGCCACATGAAAAGCAGCAAACATCCGGAGGGCTTCCTGCAAGCCGCGCCGGTTCTCAAGACAAGCAAGAGGAAAGAAAGGATGGGTGGGGCCCCGCATATATATCACTGCATGCATTTCGCAGGAGAATATGCAACGCAGTATGTTGCGTATACATACACAATAAGATACGCAATATGCTGCATAATCGCGCCGGCGTATACGTATATTTATATAAACTTGCAATATCCCCAAGTACTCGAGCATTCACCCATTCTTCCTTCCTCTCCAACCCCAACAAAATGTAATAATCTAGCACGGGTGTTTCCCCCCCTTAATTGGAAATTCTCACACCCCTTAGGATTTTCTTGCAAGAGCACTCAGTTTTTCAGGATTAAAAACTGCCACATACTGTATAGGCAATCCAGTTCTGGGAACGATAGCAGTGGAAAATAATCCACAGGATTACTCTGAAGAAAACGAGTTGAGGATTCTACCTCTGAGAATAAGGAGGCTGTAATCGTATGCACAACTATTTAAGAGTAGGCATTGTTAAACTCGTGCGTATCCAAGCGTAGGGTTGCCTTGCACAGCTGTCACGTGGCCGGATCTAGGCACATTTATTCAGAATTGGCCCCACTGAGTTCAGTGGGATTTATTCGTTCATTTTTTATTTATTATATTCATATCCCGCCTTTTTGCCTGCAAGGAACCCAAGTCGGTTTACATAATCCTCCTCCTCTCCATGTTATCTTCTCAACAACCTGGTCAGTGACTGGCCCAAAGTCACCCAGTGAGCTTTATAGCCGAGTGGGGACTAGAACTCGGATCTCCGAGTCCCAGACCACTACCACTAGCTCTCACTGACTTATTACCTACCCCCCAAGTAAGAGTTTCTGCTCGGCTGAACGTAGCTGAGAACTCGTGTTGCCTCTTCACTGAATGAGCAAGACTTGGAACAAGGAAATTGAGGCTAAACATCCCGCCGGTGTTGTTGAACCATTTATACAAAATGAAAATATTAGTGACCCACCTCAGGGGAGTCGTTGAGCGAGAGGGGAAACCCGCCACTTTGTAAAGGAGATATACTACAGAATTGGCACATGAGAAACAACTGGGGTCAAGAAGGATACTGGTTTATTCGAGTGGGCTAAAAGTAATCCACCTTTGTCTCTGGAGTTCAGGCTCTTTTTTTTCACTCTGCGGATCGTTGGCACAGACCAGAACCTGAAAACTCTTCCAATATTGGGAGTTGGAAAGTCAAGGGGATATATTTTCCTCACCCTTGTTCTGTTGGTCTGGGGTGGGGAGAGCGGAGGAGCAAAAGTTTGAGTTATTGTGTTTTTTTTTATTGTATTGTTATTGTTATTTAGGATTTATTTATGATGTTTAGGATGGGGATGATGAGAGGCCCTTGCAGCCCATTTCGAGAGCTCGTTCAAGGATGGCGACTCCGGGGCTACGTGTGGTTTTACAGATGATTTATCCCTTGTATACTTTCCCTATCTTATTTGATCAAAGTGCTTCACAGACTTCTCCACCGCCGCCTTACTGCAGCTCCACCAATTCAAGAGAGGATTTCAGCTCATTTTGGCCTGCAGCCTTTAACATATACTTCCTTGTAGGTAAATGTAATTTAAATCAATGGGATCTCCAAGTCATAGCCCGTTTAATTATTTCTCTTAGCTGGATTGTGGATTGGATGTTCTTGATGCGATACAACAAAAGTGAAGCACTTTTCAGTCCAATTTCATTGATTTCAGTGGAAGATAAATCAATAAAATGTGCAGCCTGAACAGACCCACGTTTACTCAGAAGTAAGCCCCACTGTTTTCAATGGGATGTACTCCCAAGTAAGTGGCCTTAGGAGTTTTGCCTGAAATGTACTTAACTTTGGCTGGATGTTACCTGTTTTACTTTCTTGAGATCCACAGTGTTTCAATTTTTATCTTTAAAAAGTCAAACAAATATACGTAGCTAGGTTGACCTTAAGAAAAAATTAAAAAAATCCATTGCCGTGTGTGTAATACCTTTATAGGCCAACCAAAAGACCACAAATATTGCAAATATTGGGTAAGGTTTCAAGATCTTTTCATCAGACCAGATGTTACAAAAAAGAGATGGGGGGTGATAGGGGTGGGGAAAAGTCTGACTTGTTGGTGAAGTCAACATCTTTGCATATTCAGAGTCCCAAGATGATGTGGGGGGCTTTTGCATACATTCAAATTAGGCTCTGCAGGTAATGTGATGGTTGAACCTGCAGCTGCCCCTAACATAAGAACATAAGAAGAGCCATGCTGGATCAGACCAAGGGTTCATCTAGTTCAGCATTCTGTTCACACAGTGGCCAGCCCACGGGATCCCACAAGCAGGACATGAGTGCAACAGCACCTTCCTGGCCATGTTCCCCAGCAACTGGTGCACGTAGGCATACTGCCTTTGATACTGGACGGAGGTAGCATAGTATAGTCAATCAGAACTAGTAGCCATTGATAGCCTTCTCCTCCATGAATTTGTCCAATCCCCTTTTAAAGCTATCCAAATTGGTGGCCATCACCACATCTTGAAGAAGTGAATTCCATAGTTTAACTATGCCCTGTATGAAGAAGCATTTCCTTTGCCCCTAGGATAGCTGGTTTCCAAATGTACTTAATTTTCCCAAGTTAAGTACATTTAAGAAATTGACAATGACAGTCATTCTTGTGGCCTAACAGCATCATTGATTTTCTTTTTGATAGCAGTGGCATTGGCAGTTAATCCCATCAGTGGCATCAGAGCCACTCTTGGCTTCTCCCTCAGCCACCCTTGAGCTAATTAGCTTGCCAAGTGTTGAATTAGTGGGCTAGACTGACTTTCCTCTCAATTAAATTAGTGTGAAACTGTAGCACAAGGTGATTTTGAATGACTTTTAATATTCTGGGCCCTCTGGGGTTCTTTTGTTTATTTCTGGAAAGGGAGGATGCAAAAGAATGAAGCTAAGATTTGCAGGTAAGAACTAACTACCCAAAGTTAGTTGGGGCCACAAGTGAGCAAGCACTGCTGCCTCTCAACCACAGTATTTTGCCTTCACAGGGGCCCTGTGAGATTTAGGCCCCTTCCATGTCTGGTACTCTAACCACTTCATTGCATTCTCTCTCTAGGGATGAGAGTTTACGGACTGAAGTGATATTCATTTCTGTGGACTGTGATAACTGCAGGCACATTAATGGGATTTAGGCTGCAATCCTATATGAACTTACCTGGAAGTAACTGCCATTTGGCATAGTAAGGCTTACTTCTGAGTAAACATGACTGGGGCTGTATAATCATAAGTAGATTCCCACTGAATTGAATGGGGCTCCCAGGTAAGTGTGCATGAATTATAGTTTGATTGGGAAGGAAATCCACAGAAAGCAGGGTGAGGACTACAGCACTGACAACTGTTTGTGTGGCCTGATCCTGTTCAGGAGAGAGATCCTACTTTCAATGTGGTTTAGGATTACAGCCACGAAGTAAAAAACAAAATAAATAAATAAATAGAGAAGAGACTAAAAACAACCATAATTAAACAGTGCAGCCCAACCTATATCATGTTTTACTCAGTGAGGCTTACTCCCAAGTAAATGAGCATAAGAGTACAGCCATGAAGCCCCATACTGTGCATGTTTACTCAGAGAAGTAAGTATGACTTGTGTTAATGGGGTTTACTTCTATTTAAACTGTGGAGAAAGCCCAACACAAGTCTGCACACACACACACAGTCTTCCCCTAAGGGAGGGGGCGAAGGGAGGAGGGATGAAGTCACAGGAGAAGCAGCCAGACAGGTCGTCATCCCCAACAAGGAAGAGTCTCAGTGGAGATCCACAAAAACCCAGGAAGGACCATCAAGGACCATCAAACTATCAGGGCAGTCTCAAAGAACTGTAAAGTACCAGTACGTCACCTTCTCCCCGGGCAGGCATAAGCCCACCTGACACAAAGGGGCAGGCATAAGCCCCACCTGACCTGGAGGGTGGGGAGAGCGGGAACTCAGGGGTAGAAAACCCCTCTCCCTTCCGGTAGAGGGTTGTTGGGAACCAGGGTACGTCGGGGCCAGATTCGTCCTTCAAGCGGCAGCCCGAGTAAGCCAGTCTCATCCCTGGATCGGCCGACCCGGAGCCAGGCTGAAACTGACTAGGCGTAAAGTCTCTGATCTGAGGTAACTGACCAGATTCAATCCGCTAGTCTAGGAGCCTGTTCACTGAGTAACACAGGGGTCAACTAAGGTTGTGTTGACATTGTAGTATTCCTGGAGAGCTGTTAGTTCCGTGTTTTGTGTAAACAAATAAAAGCCTTATTTGGTCATTTAAAGGTCTTCGGTTTCCTCTTGTGCGCGAAAGCCTCTCAGGTGGTCGCCAGCGCTCGTACGGGCTGTAACTCAGTGCCGGTTAACTCGTTAAGCGCCGAACTCACGCAAAGGATCCTGCTAGTGATCCTTCACATAAACATGTATAGGACTGGGCTGCATATCAAAGACTAAAAGTGGAGCAAAGCCAAGGACCTCTCTGATGTGGTTTATTCTTAGATAAACCAATCTATTGATAAATAGAGGGGAGGTCTGCTGCAGTCAGAAAAGGCATGGTTTCATTGGCTGGGCCTGGAGAGTGTTTGTCTGCTTTACTCTTCTGCACAGGATAAGTCTGGGGAAAGAGGTTGACATGAAAATTTCTTGTCAGAATGATAAGAGCAATAATTCTCAGACTAAAACTGTGTTCATCAGAAATTTTAGTTCTAATCCACCCCACAAAAAGTTTGTTGAAGATTATGTGACATGGCATATTACTAAGGAAATGTTGCACAAATGACATTGGCATTAATTTCATAGACTCTGTTCAATTAATTACTACATATTTACCGTACTACAATCCAATGCATGTTTACTCAGGAATGTTCAATGGGGCTTACTCTCAGGTAAGTGAACATAGCACTGCAACTTCAGTGTAATTTAGTATCAGCCTCTTTGATTACTTGGAAATAAAACCAACTGATTTTAAAGGTAATCTGTACCAAGTAGGCTGCAATCTGATAGACATTTACTTGGGAGTAAGTGCCATTAATTTAAATTGAATTTACCAGTTAAGATCACATATTAGGATCACATATTACATTCTGGCATTTTGCTTTAACCGGGTTTAACAAGATGTTGCAGCTGCAAGAACGTGCAATTCCACTTCCACACGAATAGTTCTTAAATGGTATGTCACACTAATTGCTGGCAATAGCCCAACATCCACAGACATCATCATTTGACCACTCCAATTCCATATTTATTTGTACCTCAAATTTTTGCTGATTTTCATTGCAATGTAATGCCAAAACTCCTGCAACTTGGATAAGCAGTATAATATTATGAACATTGCTCAAAATCACTAAAATCACAGCAGTAGGTTTATATGTTGGGGCCAGAACGCATCTGCTTAGAAACTCCACCTTCCAACCCACCAATCTGCCTTCTAAGCCCAAAATTGTTGGGAATAATTAGGCACATGTATTTTTGGATAAGGGATTCTCAACTTGTAATATGATTACACTATATGCCAGACTGAAATTGTATGGGGCAAGCTTTACCCCGGGTCCTTCCCTGCTTCTACAGGTGTCGGATTAGTAAAAGTAAAAGTCAACCTGTACTAGGATGAGCAAGATAAACAAGAAAACTAAACGTGCTTAACACATTTTAAACACTTTATGTCTTGGACTGCAAACACTGCATTAGGTAAAAGTTTGCATTGGGCATGCTTTTGCACAATTAATGTGGTTTTTGCTATTGCATGCACGCTGATAATTTGTCAAACCTTGGCTCATACTCCGTTAGTTTGAGAGCAACACATGCAGCACTCAGGTCAACTGTAAGGGCTTTACATCCAAGCCATGCTCTGTGCATCATTCTTCAAAATCTTTTAAATGTGATAACAATGTAGAAAAGAATTCTGTAACAGGAATTCTAGAATAAAATCATTCTGTTCCATACTGTGAGAAATCATTACTCAGTAGTGATGGAAATTATTCTGCATATGTTTACAGGTAAGCTCTTCATTACATCATTTTAAGGCGCTGAGTCTTGGTACTGTGAAGATAGGTCCCAGGACTGTGTGCTGTTGATGAGCCTGCCTCAGATTAGGCCTGCATACCATGCTGAAATTGATTCAGTTGGATCATTAAAGTTTGCTTCTATGTAAAAATGTTTCCCAGGACTGATTGATTGGAGCTGGAAAATCTCCACTCTCTGCCCCTTGCAGTATCACTGTCTTTCAGATCAACCTATAATTCCCTTTGAAAGTTGTTTGCTGAAGGGATGGGAGTCAGACAATAGTTAGCCCCCTAGGAGCCACAATCAGAAAACAGGAATCTAAATAAACGGGGGGGGGGGGGGAGAGATTGCTATTCTCTCTTCAGATAACCTACAAGAACTATTTAGAAAAAAAGAAGAAGCTGTACTCAGCAATCTTATGCTTCTCTAGTTGCAGTAAACAAATACTTCTTCCAATAATATGACCAACCTGCTTTAAAAGGGGAAGCACACATGAAAAACTGCTTTGTATTTCTCAATTTAAAGTTTTCTTATGCATCAGTTAAGCTAATATATTTCCAGTTCTAGTATGCAGTTCTTGGATGGATGTATTCCTTCCTATAAATATAGTTGTAGATTATACTCTGGGAGACCTATCTTCCCCATGTACTCACTGTGAAGCCCCAAGAAAGTCACTCTGTCTCTGTCTCAATTTTTCTATTGTAAAAAGGGAGAAATATTGACCTACCTCCAATGTACTGATGAGGCCATACATAATATCTATGGCAAAACACTGTGCAAATGGTAAGCAGCAGTAATTTTGGCTAAGTTATGGTATGTTCCAAACTGCATGAGTTGTCCCACATCTGGAGTTTATGCATCTCACCACAGGAGATATGAGTGAAGCACAATTCTATGTGCTCACCACAAGCCCAACATTCTCCAAGATTGCCTAGGGAGGCTTTCTGGCTCCCCGCCCCCCCATACTTTCTATTTATTTATTTCATTTCTATACAGCCCAATAGCTGAAGCACTCTGGGCAGTTAACAATTTATGCAATACAATAATTTTAGGGATGCAAGATGTATAAGTGCACAGGATAGCACCTTTTCAGTGGTGATGCCGCAATTCTGGAACTGCTTTTCCAAGGAGACAACCAAGCAACATCCATTCACAACTTCCATTGCAAAGTGAAGACCTAATGAGCCCAAACACTTAATTTTTAATAGTTACATATTTTAAAATTTAGGATGGACTGGCTGGGAATAGTGATTTTGTGCTGTGTCTATGGGATGTTGAATTGTGGCAGGGTGTTAGTAAGGTCTTTTATGTTTTTGTTTACTTTGTAAAATTGATTTGAGCTTTTTAAGGAGAACCAGTTAACATCGTTTATAAATAATATTCTAAATAAACACTTTAAACATCCATCTGTCGATCAAGCTGATGGATGGAAAAGGGGTCCACTCACTCTAAACTACAAGAATGAATATAACTCATCCAATACAGGACATTGGCACTAGCTGAAGTTCAGCAGTGTCCTGAAGAATATCACAAAGTGTTCAAGGTTATGTTTTAAGCCAGAATCAATAAACCTCTCCCAGTTTCTTTACTGCACAGCTTGTACTGGCTAATCATGTGAACAGTGCGATATATTAGTCTTAGGGAAAGGTACTTATAAGAACAAATTTTGCAACCACTGGACTATTGAAAAATGCCGGTTGACACTGTGCTTACATTTTGAAACAGGATGTATATGAAGATATGCAAACACTGTTTATGGATATTTATCAGAATGTTTTACATGTAGATCTTATCAAATGAAATCTTCTGCCACTGAGGTTTTAAAAAAGGTCTTCTCAACCTGGGCCTTATGATCCTAGAACAGTGCCACTCAATTAAAATTGTCAGGAGACCTACTCAATTATTTGACTTGCTGTTCTGGACTCATCACCTATCCCACCAACTGGTTTCTCCTGATGGCTATTGGTACTCCTGTCCTAGCTGTTGCATTTCATTTTGATACAACTAGACAAAACGGGATTGTTGGCCTGCCAGAGCATCAGCAAAAGGTGATGGGAATGTTAAGATGAGATATAGTTCTGATCATTTGGTTATGGCTACACTTCCAAAAGGAAGTCCACAGCCCTCATAAGAAGCGTTGGGTAAGCAAGGGTTCAAGAGAAAAGAAGCAGCCTGTCCACCTCCCCAGCAGGGCAGAAGGCAAAAGGTCATGACTGAAGGCTTGAATGGAAGAGTGAGTGAAGCCTAGAGGCATGCATAGGCAAATGAGTGGCAGGCTTGCATTGATTAAGACCTGAATATTGCATATCGCCTAAAACACAGGAAGATTTCTCCTGAAAAGATATGGCTCGCCCCCCCCACTGGGCGAATACCACCAGAAGCTTACTCCAAAAACAGTCCCATCAGCAAGAAGACCCAAACCTTTGTACACCCATCAAGAGCTATCAAAATACAAAGAATAAGGTCGTTAGCAGGGTTGGAAGACATCTGTGGGGCAAAGACCACCCCCACTGTTCTCATTCCCTCCAAAAAGGCGGGAAAGAGACTATAAGAACCAATAGGTTTTAGCAAGGGGTGGCGGGAGAAGGAGCTGAAGGGGTCACCTTGGAACGCGAACTGCAGGGCTACAGCTGGAACCTCATCACAGCAGACAGGTAGTAGCTGGGACTTTGCTTTTCTATCCTTCTAGGCGGGAATCTCTCTCCCCCCCCCTTCCTATTCAGGCTTGTCAGGGCAAAAGGGACTCTTTCTCCTCTCCAGAATACAGGGTGTGTTTGAACCATAGCGTAAGGGTATTTTGCTGCCTGACATCACTAGGTTTGCTTTACCAACAAGTAAGACGCTGTACCTACTCTGTATTCTTCTTCAATAAAACCATCCTTTTGTTTCTAGAGTCTATGTGTGTGTGTGTGTGTGTGTGTGTAGGTTTGTTTAAGTGTAAAAGGAGCAAAGCGCACACTTCCCCCCCCCCCAGCAGCGCAGGTTTTACCCCAGCCAAAGATCCTAAACCTTTCGTAAGAGTGTGGGGTTAGAGGGAATCTAGCGCCCAGAATTATCTGTCGTAACAGATTGGTGGAGAATGCGGGCAGCAAGGTGGTGGATTTTTAAGATCAGGCAGCAAAGTGCGGGTCCTTAAGATCCTCACTGGGGAGCGTGTAGCAGTTGTGGCGGGGAGTGTGTCAGGAGCTTTCCCTTTCTGTTTCTAAGCACGGGAGGCAACTTTGGGTTGAGGGCGAGGGCCCAAAACATCCAAAAGTTGGGATTCTGTTCTGGGGTACGAGCGTGGGTGGAGGGCGCGTAGTCAAAACCCAGGCACTTGTTCTTGGTTGCTGGAAAAGGAACCAGCAATTGGGAGCGTGTCTCTTGATCACTGGAAGAACAGTGAGTTGAGGGAAATCCAAGTGTGCAGAGGAGAGAAAAGGAGTAGTGGGAAACAGCACTCACAAGTGGCAGCAGGGTCTTCTGGGAAACGGGAAGCGGCCAACCCGTGATCCCAGGAAACCAGCAGCCAGTTCATAGAGCTAAGAAACGTAGGAGGTGTTTGAGAGAATTAGGAACATCACATTGTGGGACTTGTAAGTCGCAGCAACACGCGCAGAGTTCCTGAGCATAAGCAAAGTGCAAGTGCCTTTTGGAAGGTGATTTGGAGCAGCTGCGGGTTGCAGGGCAAGGGATCGCCCCTGATCAAGGCGTATCCACTCCTGAGACCTGGGCAGGACCAAAGCACCCCCCAAAAAGAGTTCTTCTTCCCTAGGGGTAACCACAAAGGGAAAAGTAATGGCAGCTACTTCAGTAGCCTCCCCCATGAGTGGAGCCAGGAGATTTCTCAAGAAGGGAGGAGAATTGACAGAATTAGAGGCATACATTGCCAAAAGAGGAACATGTGTATGGGGAGATGATTGTTTTAAAACAAGCAATCCTTTTAAAACACTCAATGAAGCTTTGGAAGAGTATTTTAAAGAAAGCAAGCCTTCCAAATCACAGAGAAAGGCAGCCATTCTATGGGGAATGCATAATGTGTGTGGCAGCTACCAAAAAATGGTAGAGGCAATGCAGGAAGAGTTAGACCAGCAAAAACAGTTTGTAGAAGGGTGGAAGTTGGAATGCCAACAGTTAATCAGAGAGAAGGAAGAGATACAAGCAGACAAGGTGCATTGGGGTTCAGCTCTCAGGTAGATGGAGCGGGAAAGAGACCAGGCTGTGCACCAGGCACAAAGGGCAAGTGGTGAAGTAGAAGAAGCCACGAAAAATCTAAACCAGGCTAGGGCAGCCACTGAGGTGTTAATAGGGAAGTTGCAAAGACAAAGGCATGTGGTCACACATGACCACTGCAAGAAGCAAATCCAAGAGCTTCAAAGGCAGCTAGAAGCTCAGCTAGGGCTCAATGTTGCCATCCAAAGCGTCTTGCCAGATGCGGAGGTTAGCGAGTTGAGGGCATTTATCCACCACACGCCAAGCCCAGAGCCAGATCCTCCGGCTCAGCACCTGGGGAGCCCCGAAGGAAGAGAGCTAGAGGCTAAGGGAGAAATGCCAGTAGCTCCAATAATAAGCAAGACAGTGACCACAATTGGCTCTGGGAATAATAGACCTAGAGTAGAAGTACAGGACACAGTGAGGTGGTCCCCATCTCAGGCAAAAGCTTTGGCTGAGGTGTTGGGTCCACTCAATAAAGCAACGGTACTGGCATGGCTTGCTCGAATCAGTACTATGGACCCCACTGCTGACATCTTTGATGTAGGCCAAGTGGCACGGTACTGCACCTCTGAGAATGACATCACGTGTATCGAGGCAGGAGTAGGATTGATCACTGGTCCCAATCTCAGTGATTGGATGAAGGTGGCCATAAAGACTTTCTTTCCAGGCACACCGTGCCTCAGACTGTATTTAATGGACTCTCAGGCACCCCATGAGGGACCAGAGGTCTATTTAAACAGAAAGAAAATGCTAGCCAGACTAGCAAATGGAGTTTTCAGAGCACAGGGGCAATGGGATTACAACACTAGGGAGTTTGTTGAGGCAGCCTACACTGGGCTAAACACCCCGACAAGGAGGGCAATAGGAAGAATAGACCCCCCAACAGATTACATGGGTCGAGCTGCAGGAGGCAGTCCAGCAAGTCTCAGAGTGGATAAGGGAAACAGCACCCCCCCAGAAAGAGGGAACCCCCAAAAAGAAAGGGCTTCCAGAGCCAATCCAGGCATTGACCTACACCAACCAAGGACCTCATTCTTCAGTAGTCCCTGGGGCAGACAGAGGCATGCCCAGGCAACAGAATGGATCTAAGTGGGGCCGAGGCCAAGGGAAAGGGCAAAATGGGGTTGGAAGAGGCTGCCTGCCAGGAAAGGTTCCTATTTACCCGGGTGAGGCTGCAGTGGCAAATGCCAGGCTGCAGCTAGAGCAGATATTGCAGAGGGACAAAAGGGATGGCTACACAGAACCAGTCCTAAGAAGCCCAGGGGATGGGCCCAGAGACCGAGAAAACTCTCCACGGGGAGTCCTGTGGAGACTGCTAAAAAGCTTTGGGGAAGACATGAGGCAGTTTGACCAACAGCCAACCAGCATGTTAAAAGAAGCGGTCCGGCAAAAATTGGGGAGTAACCTTGGTGGGTGGGAGGAAGCCACAGCTCCAGTTGTGCCCTCCGCCCCAGCGTATCCAGAGCCTGCCAATGGGGTAGCCCCCACAGCAGCAATCCATGCCCGGACAGCAGAGCAGCAAGAAGCCATTCAGGCACTGCATGAGATCCAGTGGGATCTGTGCTAGGGAGGCCCGTTTCCCCTGGCCCCTCCTAGTCTCATCTGCAGGCTAACGCCTGACCAGTGGGGGAGGCCAACAGTTCGGGCTGTAATTGGGGAACCGGGAACTGTAGCCCAATGTTTAGTAGACACAGGTGCATCAGTAAATGTGCTGGATCCAGTCTGGGTGAACCAAGGGACCAACACCAAAGTTGTAATTAGCATCAAGGGATATGGCGGCGCCTTGCAAGAAGTTACAGTCTGGCAAGACATCCCTATAGCTTTAGGACCATTTAAAGGGACAGTTACAGCAGCTTTGCACGGGGGAGAAGGCATTCTAGGAATTCCATTCCTGCATGCACACTCTATGGTAGTAGATTTGGCAAATAGTGTTTTGTGGCAAATTGAAGGAGGCCCCAAGGAGGTCTCTGCTGTACACCGGCGTGCAGCTATCAAGGCACCTCAGCCTTCTGGCAGCCTTGGTAGATGACCCGTGGACAGAGGAGTTTCCAGAAGTTTGGGCTAAAAACAATATAGAGTGTGGGCGCGTGAATGAGAGCGTGCTGATTAAAGAGGCAGAGGCCAATCATCCCATAGCTGCACTCACAACCAGGGGACAAGCACGAAGAGCAAGTATAACCACTCTAGACCTAGCAGAGCTGCAGAAAGGAGACAAGGAGGTAGAAGCATTAGCAGCAGCAGCAGGCCGAAGTTCAAAGGGAAAACACCAAATCTGGCAGGAAGACAGATTGTGGTGGGCCATTAGTTCAGACCAAGTTCGCCATTGGATAGTCCCAGGGTGTGTACAGGGGGACTTGATTCAGTTCATTCATGAGCAAGGACAAAAGTGGGAAGGGCCAGCCTTAATTGTAGACAGAGCCAGTCTGGCAGTCTACCAGGTTGAGATCCCAGCAGGTAAGAAGGGCAAGGCATGGAAGAAATACTTTCACTGCTCCCAGTTAAAAGAATGGAAAGGAAAGCCTCCAGACGCAGGTGCAGTGGATCTGAGCACAGCAACTGAGCAGTAAATGGGCATTCTCTCTCCTGGTGTTCACAGAATGACCCAAGCCTCAGATTGCAAGTGCACAGAGAAGAAAACCACAAAAAGATCTGGGCAGGAAGTCTATGTGTGTCTGTCTTGTATATTGTGTGTGATTAGAAATAATTGGGCATCGCCAAACTAGGCGGGTGGGGGAGGGTTAGGACTTCACAGTTTCTCTCTCTTTACCCTATCCAGCCAACATGTGGAAGACCCTAGTTCTGTGGGGAATCGTGCGAGGAGTCATAGGTGATTGGGAAGTCACCAACAGGTGGAGGTGCCATGAGGTGGCACGGCCAGAAATTGACATGGCGTGCACTCTGACCGACCTGATCCGGGAACAAGTCCCAAGAAAGGCATTAAAATCCTCCTTCTGGGTGAATGTGCAGCATGATGCAGCTTGTGAGGCAGAACACGAGATTCCTTGCACACGCAGGGGGACGGAGATCCAAACCAGCTTCTGCTTTACTGGCAACCACCAGAGCTCCAGGGCACAGTTGCAATGTACACCCCTTTTCAACGCCAGCCAAGGAGTGGATGTTTCCAGAGAGCCCGTCTGTCACATCATCTTAGTCACTGCGGTCACTTGGGCAGTAGGTTCACCAGTCCACTTCCAAATCATGGTGGTCAGCGAAAAGGAGAGGCGGAAAGGCGAAGAAATCCTGCTCACTCTAACGGCCTCCACTGGGCAAGTTTACCGGAGATCTTTCCAGAACTGGAAGCATTTTAAAGGCCATGTGTCTGTAGAGAAGCTGAAAAGCCAAGGCATTTTGGACTGGGGTTTGATGTTAGATGAGAGGCATTGTGGAACTAACAGGGAACATATTCCATTTAGCTCGGTGAGTTATGACGCTGTTATTGACTTCCAAAGTGCCCCGGGCCCTTGCACCCTCAGGGTTGGGCAGAAGGTTCTAGCAATAGATCCCCTAATCGAAAATGTGACAATGTTGTCCAAGTTAGAATACCCTATAATCGGGTCACACGTGCTAAAAATGAATCAATTCCAAGAAGTGATTTGGCAACCAAAAAGATCCTTGAAACAGGTCATTATACCACTCCATAAATTGAATATCTCCCAGGAGTTTCCACAATGAGCACCATACCTGACCATGAGTCAGCAGGGATGGGGAAAATGGGAAGACTTATGGCAAGGGAGGTTTGGGAAAACTAGGAACACCAGGAGTGTCGGAGAAGCATTAAGCTTAGGCGTAGGCTTCCTAGATGCAGGAGACATTGAGATTGTGGACAATAAACTGATGTATGCCACCGAGCGAATTGAAGAACTGGCAGAGCCCATCACCAGGGCACTGGCACACATTGTGAAAGTGCCTCAGGTCATTTCTGCAATCCTCCCATTGTGGGAAAGGGTGATAGAAAAGGACAATTTCAAGATTGTAAATACTGTCATGTCTTTACAACAAAATGTCTCTTTAGCAATGTCATGCATGCAAGCAAAGGGACTAGCCCATCAGCTATATGTAAATAGGTGTTTTTGTAGCATAAGTACAATAGTAGGTTGTGATTTTGAATTTAGTGTGCAAGTATGGACAGTGCAAACGATTAAGGAACAGGTAGGGCTATACCCTACCCTCACACCCATTTCCTTAGGTTATGGCTTGCAAGACCTACAGGGATTGCTAGCCCACCCAACACTGCAAAAAGAACTAGACATGGTTAAGGAACTAGGAGAGCAAGCAGTTCTAGAAGTTCACCATGACAATCAGGAAATCAAGAAAATTGCAGCCTCAGTGAGGCAAGCAGGAGCAAAGAGCTGGTGGAGTTCACTAGAGGGGTGGTCCCCAAATTTGGCAGGAGTGTGGGCAATCTTGCTCCACCCAATCATAATCATGGCCATAGTGCAAAGCTGTCTTTTCATTGCAACCCTAGGTATGCTTGTATGGATGAAAAGGTTGACACGAAAGTTCCAGAGGCTGGAGCAGCGAATGAATGCCCGGTGCCAATTAAAGAGGTGGTAGCTTCATATTCTCCGAATACCAAGCTACCAACGGGGAGACTGTTAAGATGAGATATAGTTCTGATCATTTGGTTATGGCTACACTTCCAAAAGGAAGTCCACAGCCCTCATAAGAAGCGTTGGGTAAGCAAGGGTTCAAGAGAAAAGAAGCAGCCTGCCCACCTCCCCAGCAGGGCAGAAGGCAAAAGGTCATGACTGAAGGCTTGAATGGAAGAGTGAGTGAAGCCTAGAGGCATGCATAGGCAAATGAGTGCCAGGCTTGCATTGATTAAGACCTGAATATTGCATATCGCCTAAAACACAGGAAGATTTCTCCTGAAAAGATATGGCTCGCCCCCCCACTGGGCGAATACCACCAGAAGCTTACTCCAAAAACAGTCCCATCAGCAAGAAGACCCAAACCTTTGTACACCCATCAAGAGCTATCAAAATACAAAGAATAAGGTCGTTAGCAGGGTTGGAAGACATCTGTGGGGCAAAGACCACCCCCACTGCTCTCATTCCCTCCAAAAAGGCGGGAAAGAGACTATAAGAACCAATAGGTTTTAGCAAGGGGTGGCGGGAGAAGGAGCTGAAGGGGTCACCTTAGAACGCGAACTGCAGGGCTACAGCTGGAACCTCATCACAGCAGACAGGTAGTAGCTGGGACTTTGCTTTTCTATCCTTCTAGGCGGGAATCTCTCTCTCCCCCCCTTCCTATTCAGGCTTGTCAGGGCAAAAGGGACTCTTTCTCCTCTCCAGAATACAGGGTGTGTTTGAACCATAGTGTAAGGATATTTTGCTGCCTGACATCACTAGGTTTGCTTTACCAACAAGTAAGACGCTGTACCTACTCTGTATTCTTCTTCAATAAAACCATCCTTTTGTTTCTAGAGTCTATGTGTGTGTGTGTGTGTGTGTGTGTGTAGGTTTGTTTAAGTGTAAAAGGAGCAAAGCGCACACTTCCCCCCCCCCCCAGCAGCGCAGGTTTTACCCCAGCCAAAGATCCTAAACCTTTCGTAAGAGTGTGGGGTTAGAGGGAATCTAGCGCCCAGAATTATCTGTCGTAACAGGAAATAATGATGATAAGGAAAGGGCAGGGTCAGACACAGAAGCTTGACATGTCCATCAGAGTGACATACAGTGTGATCCTATATATGTCTATTTAGAAGTAAGTCCCACTGAGCTCAATGGTGCTTATTCCTATGTAAATGGGTATAGGATTGCAGCCATCATGGACCACAGGCAGCCTAGTGAAGAATAGCGCCCCAGAGACATTAGGAATTACAACCATCTTCTTTTCCCCCACTCTTACTAAGTTGGAATGGGAACCTATAGGGCAGGGCTCTCCAACCTTGTGTCCTCTCGCCGGATTGTCACCTTGAAGTGGTGAGTGGGCTTGCGTGTTCCGATGAACCCTGTGAGCAATGCTGTCGGGAGCTATATTACTCCCAGAAGGGTCACCCATGGCGGTAAGGTCCGGGGAGAGGAACCAGACAAAGAACGATCCAAAACAAAAATTCCTCAACGGCAGAACAGGCGGAAGATAATTTAAACCTAAATTACAACGGCTGTGAAGGCGGATGAAGGCTGCAGCAGAGAATGGTTTTCCAATCGTCAGGGTAACCGTGCCATTGGATCATTACCATCCTCTGTCAAGTTTGTGTGGTGATTCGTTGTGCACCGATCTCCCCACAGAAAACAGCTTCACGCACAGGCGTCTTCCAACCCAACCCAACCCAACCAACCCAACCCAACCCACCAACCAACCAACCAACCAACCAAAAAAGTCCCATGGCGACTGGCGACGGGGGCAGGACTGTGAATCTGGAAGCCCCTAGTCACGGACCAGCACATGGGCGGTGGATGCAGACTCAGTCGCCCTGTTCAAGGAACGAGGTAGTCGAGCAGCTCGGCAGCTGTATCCATGACTGAGCAGCCCTATTTAGGATCCACTCTGCTCACCCCGTATGGGGAGGGGGCTAGAAAAGGTGCCCTAAACATAGTCTACCTCTTTCTCCCCTGACTGGATTACCGCGTCCAGTGGGGTCACCATTTTAGCGGTCGAAAAAGACATTTGAATTTTGGAACATGGAATATACGGACACTGCTGGATAACATAGATAGTGAATGCCCTGAGTGTAGGACTGCTATTATTGCAAGGGAGCTGAGACCGTTTAAAATTGACATAGCAGCACTTCAAGAAACTCAAAGGGCAGGAGAGGGACAGTTGAAGGAAGAAAAAGGAGGCTATACCTTTTTCTGGAAAGGACTACCTGAGTAGGACCGACAAATACATGGAGTAGGCTTTGCCATCAAAAATGAGCTAGTGAACTCTTTGTCAGAAGTTCCTACTGGCATTAACGAATGCCTGATAACTCTTCGATTAAAGCTCGCCAATAACCAGCAGGTAACTATTTTGAGCGCTTATGCGCCAACATTAGATGCTGATGAAGACATCAAGGAAAACTTTTATACCCGAGTTGGACACTCTCCTGTCAGAGATACCTAAGGAGGATAAAATTATCCTCCTGGGCGATTTTAACGCAAGAATCGGGCGTGACTTTGATTTATGGCCAGAAACTATTGGAAAAGACGGAGTTGGTAATAGTAACCCGAACCGAATCTTACTTTTGTCTATATGTGCAGAGCATAATCTCACTATCACAAACACGCTCTTTCGACAAAAGAATAAGTTTAAAACATCATGGCAGCACCCACGGTCAAAGCACTGGCATCTTCTGGATTATGTAATTGTCCGTGTTAGAGATCGCCGCGATGTACTTCTTACTAGGGCCATGGTGAGTGCCGACGACTGCTGGACAGACCACCGACTAATCCGGTCCACTATGGTTATCAACATTGCTCCCCAATGTAGGCTTCAAGGAAGGAAACCAAGGCGTAAAATGAACATCCACGCCCTTCAAGATCCTATTAAGCAAACTCGTCTTCAATCACTTCTTAAGGAACATCTACCTACGGAACCTCCTGACAACATTGAGGACCATTGGTCTAAGCTGAAAACCTCCATTACTGCAGCTTGTGAACAAACTATTGGATATGAAACTAAGAAACATCAGGATTAGTTTGATGAAAATGGTAATGAGATTAAATATATAATTGACCAAAAAAGGAAAGCCTTCCAAATATGGCAAAATGATATTAACTGCCCTGCCAAGAAAAAAATCTATGCTAGTGCAAAGGCTGAGGTCCAAAGAAGAACAAAAGAACTTAAGAACGCTTGGTGGAAAAAGAAAGCTGAAGAAATTCAACAACTTACAGAATCTCATGATGCACGGGGCTTTTTAAGGCCACAAGGGCCATTTATGGACCAAAAACCCTTGGTACAAACCCTTTTACAATCAAAAATGGCAACTAAACTCTTAAAAGACAAAGAGTCTATTGCACTGCGTTGGAAAGAGCATTATTATGACCTTTTAAATCAGTAAATCTAAGGTGGATAATGAGATTTTTTCACAAATCCCGCAAAAACAAATTAGAGGGGAACTTGCAATACTCCCCACTTTGGATGAAGTAAAAAAAGCCATTAATCAAATGAAGAATAACAAAGCTAGTGGACCAGATGGGATTCCTGCTGAAATCTTTAAAGAAGGGCCCCCTGAACTTGTACAACATCTTCATAAACTCATCGAAAAAATCTGGGTAAGAGAAGAGATCCCAGAAGACTTCAGGGATGCCATAATTATCACCCTCTTTAAGAAAGGTGATAGAACAGACTGTGGAAACTATCGGGGCATTTCTCTCTTAGCTACCGCAGGTAAAATATTTGCCAGGATTCTTGCAAACCGTCTTCTATCTATTTCAGAAGAGATCCTCCCTGAAACTCAATATGGTTTCTGCCCCTCTAGAGGGACAGTAGACATGATTTTTTAGTGCACGTCAGCTCCAAGAAAAATGCCGGGAGCAAAATCAACCCCTTTATATGGCATTTATTGATCTTGCTAAGGCCTTTGATACTGTAGACCGAACAGCTCTCTGGACTATCCTTATGAAAATTGGATGCCCCAATAAATTTGTGAATATCTTGCGACTTCTCCATGACAACATGATGGCTACGGTCTTGGACAACAACGGCTCTCATGGTGCTCTATTTAAAGTGGGATCAGGTGTTAAACAGGGATGTGTTATTGCCCCAACATTATTTGCTATTTTCATCGCCATGATTTTACATCTTGTCGAGGGGAAACTTCCCACTGGGGTGGGAATTATATATTGAATAGATGGAAAGCTTTTTAATCTCAGCAGGCTGAAAGCAAAAAGTAAGGTAATTACAACCTCCGTTGTGGAACTTCAGTATGCTGATGATAATGTGGTCTCCGCACATTCAGAGGATGATCTCCAAACTATCCTAAATGCTTTTGCAGAAGCATACGGAAAACTTGGTCTCTCACTTAACATCAAAAAAACCAAAGTGCTTCATCAGCAAGTGCAAGCTAACCCTTTGGTGATGCCATCTATCCAGCTTGGCGGGACAATACTGGAAAATGTCGATCATTTTCTCTATCTTGGCAGCTATCTTTATGTTACAGCTAACATCGACAGTGAAATCCAGCATCGCCTGAGCTCCGCAAGTGCCGCGTTTTCTCGAATGAAACATAGAGTGTTCGAGGATCGGGATATTTGTAAGAAGACCAAAATACTGGTTTATGAAGCCATTGTATTACCAACTTTATTGTATGCCTGCGAAACATGGACTATCTATAAACGTCACTTCCACCTCCTTGAAAGATTTCATCAACGTTGCCTCCGGAAAATCCTGCGAATTACTTGGGAAGATAGGCGAACAAATATCAGTGTACTGGAAGAAGCAAAGACTACTAGCATTGAAAAAATGATCCTTCAACACAAACTTCAGTGGACCGGTCATGTTGTTCGAATGCCTGACTGCCGTCTCCCAAAGCAATTACTTTATTCCCAACTCAAGGATGGAAAGCGGAATACCGGTGGTCAATATAAGAGGTTTAAAGATGTTCTTAAGGCTAATCTAAAAAAATGCAATATAAACATCAAAAACTGGGAAGCTCTGGCCCATGAACGATCTAAGTGGAGGTTGGCCTTTCACAAAGGTTCTATGGACTTTGAAGAAGCTCGAGTGCAAGGTGAAAGGGAAAAACGTGCTAAGCGAAAAGCATGTCAAATGAATCCTTTACAAGACCATCTTCCATCTGGTAACCTGTGTCCTCACTGTGGGAAGCTGTGTGGATCTAGAATTGGCCTCCACAGTCACTTACGGACCCATCGCTAGAGTCTACACAATTTTCTTTAGAATTTTCCTCCTTTTAAAATCTCCTTTTTGTAAATTTTCTTTTCTTTTCTTTCTTTCTTTCTTTCTTTTTTTTTTTTATCCTGGAAGACAATCTTACTCGGTCACGAGTGATCGCCTGACTGACTGACAGCTCCCAGAATCCCTTGCCATTAGCCATGCTGGCTGGGTATGCTGGGAGCTGTAGGCCAGCAACATCTGGGGACCCAAGGTTGGAGAGCCCTGCTATAGGGAGATAATACAAGAGGCTGAATATAACAATATTCTAGATAGATTAAGTGACTCACAGCACAATCCTGTACATGTTTATTTAGCAATTAAGTCCCACTATGTTCACCAGAACTTACTCCCTAGTAAGTATGTTTAGGACTGCAATGTCAGTCTATAGCATGTAAGCCAAAATATGTGAACTTTGAGCTCAGCGGGGTTTACTCCTAGGTAAGTGGGTATAGTATTGCAGCATTAGGCTCTGATCCTGAGCACACCTACCTGGAATTAGGTTCCATTTCTTAAATCACTGGGGCCTTGCTGGGACTTAGATCAGACTGAACTACTTCTATACTTCTATTGAATCCTACAGGTGCCAACACCCCCATTCTGATAAAGATACACAGATAATGGTGTGAACCAAATGACCAACATTTCACAGAAGAAAGACAAGAAAAAAATTAGACTTAGTATTTATCAGGTTTTTTAAAAGTGTGATTTTAAAAATTATTGAAATTTATATTTCAATATAAGTGATATCCAAATAATGGCACCCATCAAGAGGATGAGGGATCTTCTTGGTAGGTCATCAGATGGTTGAAAGAAGTTGTGAAAAGCAACGAGGCAAAATAATATAAGGGTTCTATGTATGATTTGGAGGAGGTAAACAGCATGTGGCTGATACATGAGTCCATAATATAAAAGGTTGGAATCACTGACTTACATACTTGGTTATAAGAAAAATAGGGGATACATGGATGAGCAGTCATGACGAATGAGTCTATCACCATTACATCTAAAATGGCAGTACAAGCCAGGCTGTCCTGTTCATTTCAGGAATAGTACTGAGCAAGGACCTGACAGGTGGAAAAAATGTTTGAAGTGATCTCTTTAAAAACATTAGCAATATCTAGCTTGATTATGCCATTAAAGGAGCATAAAGTTATTAAGCTTTGCAAGACATCTGCAGTTTAATTTGGAAGAACCAGCTAATCCTCTCCTGTAGTAATACCTTGGGAGAGATTTCATGGAACTTCTTAACATGCTGAAGAACTCCTTCTAATGTTTCCATCTAAGCTCCTATTGGAGTTAGCCCCAGGGGAAGAAACACACACACACACAGAGAGCTTGGGATGGTTTGGACTGAATCATCTATGCAAAGAATAAAGACTAGCCATGGCCCATGCGCAAATGCAAGAATGAGAACTACAATCATACTGGCGTCAGTTTAGCTTCACAGGGTGGGCTCTGTGAATGTTAAATAGCAGCATTTTAATCCTACCCTTCCCTCAAGGAACTCTGGGTGGTTATTTATATTCAACCTCCTCGATGTTATCCTAATGCAACAACTGTATAGGCTACCTGTGTGACTGGCAGCTCTTGATTGGCCTTGGCTTCATGGCAAAGTGGGGATTTGAATTTGGTTCTCATTGGTCCTAGTCTGAAACTCTAACCACCACACCACACCACACCACACCACACCACACCCACTCTCCAATAGTAGTAATAGCAGAAATAGTAATAGCTAGTAGTAGTATCTTATAGCCATTACAACTACATTCAATGTCCATGTTCAGAGACAGTATGTAGCTGAGCAGCAGATGGCAGGATGAGTGTCCCCTTAATGCCTGCTTGTGAGTACCTAGATTGAAGCATCTGGTTGGCTGCCGCTGGAAACCGACTGCTGGCCTACATGGACCTTGGTCTAATCCAGCAAAGCAGTTCTGAGAATGACTTCTAAGCACTGGAGATGATTTTATTATCAGGGATGGCCCTACCATTAGGCAGAGTGAGGCGACTGCCTCAGGCAGCAGATGCTAGGGGGCAACAAGTGGCAGCGAGGTACTGGAGGACAGAGCTGTTTGGGCCATATGGATTGCCCTGCACCCCTAAGCTAGCCTGCTGCCCTCAAGGGGCCCATCAGTATTGAAATAAGATACAAATGCCAGTCTGATCAGCTTCTGTCCTTCGTTACAGGCAGGAAAAGGTCTTGAGCTGGCCCTGTTTTTTATTCTATTACATTTTTATCCAGCTTTTCAAACAAATATTGCCTCCCAAAGTGATTCATGAGAGAGAGTGTCATTCTGTTAGTCCCTGTTCTCAGGCTTGCAAACTAAAAAGACAAGCCAAACAAGGGAACATGAGTGGAGGGAAAAGATCAGTACTCAAGCAAAGACACAAACCCTTTATCCTTAGTGCAATTTATTTACATTTGCTCCAGTTGTGGGCCAATAGTGTGATATATTCTGTCCCTCCCCTGCTGTAGGAATTAGTCCTGTTCATGTTCATGGCATGTTTCACAGCATGTAAGTGATACATGCTGCAGCAGAGGATGTGGGGAGAGCACCATCTGCAAGAACTAAATTGGTTTTTTTCTTTCCTTCACAAGAAGGGGAAAATGTTGAATGTGCCTCAGTCCTCCACATTCCACATGTGCCTACACCACAACATCCCATGCTAGTTTTCAAACTGTCCCTGTCCATTCACAAATTTAGAATCAATGCCCAGGGTGAGCCAGGAAGTTCACATGGCCAGGAGTACCATAATTTTATTTCTTCATTACATTTACATCTTGCCTTTCCTCCACAGACTCAAGGTGGTGGATATGCTTCTCAACCCCACTCACAGTTCTCACAACGACTTTGTGAAGCAGGTTAGCCTGAGAAGTAGTGACTGGCTCTTGGTCACTCAGTGATTTTCAAAGCCAAATGGGGATTTAAACCTAGAATACCATAATGGTGAGAAAAAGAAACAAAACGAAATCAAAAGTAGCTCTATCTGCATTTTGTAGGTCCTTACTTGGTTGGCTTCCACATTTCTCTTTTAAGGGTGCAATCCTATGCATGTTTAGAAAGAAAAAAGTCCAGACTCCAGCATTCCCCAGCCAGCATTAGGAGTTGTAGGACTTTTTCTCTCTCTAAACATGTATAGGATTGTGTCCTTAGTGGATAGGTATATTCTTAGGTTCTTAAATCCCAAACTCAGAGCAACATATACATGTACGTAATGTCCACAGTGCCCATTTTCACTAGGGGGTTACTTCAATTATCTGCATCAGACTAGTGAGGCTATTTTTTCCTGCCTGTCATTGGCTTTCCCTTTTTTGCTCCCTCTGTTGGATCCCTCAGTAGAGAAAACAGCTAAGCAAAATTCACCTTCATGGCTAAGGAACAACTGCACGAGACCTTCTGCTATCTAGGCTTCAGCACGATTCTAGAAGAGTAGGAATAGTGCCCTGAAAAAGAGGGCATGATGAGACACAGGAATCCTGCACAATAACATCACCATTTGAGTTTTGGGGATAGTGCAGCTTTCTCATGTTTCTAAGGGGGGGAAAGCTGTAGCTCTGTGGCAGAGCACATGCTTTGCATGCAGAAGGTGTCAGGTTCAATCCCCAGAATCTCCAGGTAGAAACTCTAGAAAACCATTGCTGGTCAGTGTAGAGAATCATGAGCTAGATGGACCAATAGTCTGACTCAGTGGCTGTGTTCAGACAACATGATAACTCACTCTAGGGTTGAGTGGGTTGTCGTTGAACCGCGGGTTGTTGCTGAAACATTGGTTATCATCTTGTCTGAATCCAGCTGCGCTAACAAGCCATGGCTTGTTACCATGGTTTGTTATTTTGGTTGGGTTCAGACAACACGAGAGCCCACATTTCAACAACAACCCACAGTTCACCAACAACTCACATTCAACCCATACTCAACCCTTGAGTGTGGGTTATCATGTTGTCTGAACCCAGTCAGTCTAAGGCAGCTTCCAAAGTTCCCTGCCTAGTTGGAATCTGTGAGGGTTTAGTGTGGGTATAGGCTAAGGTCTCAGGGTGCCTTGTGGTGTTTAGATGCATGAATGAGCAAAATCAGATCCAACCAGGGCCGGTGCAAGGCAGTTTGGTGCCCTAGGCAAGATCGGATATTTAGCGCCCCCCTTCCCACTTGAGCCCTCCCTCCCTCCAGCCCTATGCCCATTATTAAATAAATTTCCCTCCCTGGGAACTGCTGAGCCCTATAGAAAAACTTTGTGGACTTTGAGACTTTTCCTTTGAGGCAACATCAGCCCAGCTATGCCAGGAACTCCCAAGGGCCTTCTCCTACTCCATATATATATGTAAAACCCTGTCTCCTCCTGCAGGCAGCACAAGGGATATGAAAAAAGGATGTGAGAGAGGTGTGGTAGCACTACCTGTGAGGAATAGAGACAAAAGGGCGTCTTGCAGCCTGTCTCATACAGGTTTGACTCATACCCCTTCTGGGTTGGGGGGGGGATGCATGTAGTAGAAACATAGCAAAGAGAGAGCCTGTGGATCATCTGGTTCAAATTTCTGCTTCCCCTCCTCTCTCTATCACTTTGTTGCAATATTTCTTTATCAGAATAATGTATATTATCCTGTCTTTCCCTTTACCAGCCTAGTGCTCAAGGCAGACAACAATATTCAAAGTACAGTAAAGCAAACAACAGCTCAGGGCACAATCCTACACACGTTGAGGCAGAAAAAAGCCCCACAACTCCCAGCATTCACCAGCCAGGATGGCTGGCTGTTTGAATGCTGGGAGTTGTAGGGCTTTTTTCTGCCTCAACATGCGTAGGATTGCGCATGGCTGGCTGGGGAATGCTGGGAGTTGTAGGACTTCCCCCCCCCTCCAAACACGCCTAGGATTGCATCCTAAAAGCATTTAAAACCAAAATGCAGAAACAGCATGGTAAATAATTAAAACATTGGAGCCCCAGCTAGCTTAAAATACCTTTCCCTCCCTCCCTGGTTGCTGGAAATAACTGCTTTCAGGGGACGTTGAGCTGAAGAAGCTGAGGCACTCACCGGAGGGAGGGAAGGCAAAGGAGGTGTTTGCAGGTGCATCCTTCCCGGAGGGAGGAAAGACGACGAAGGTGTTTGCAGGTGCATCCTTCCCACCCACCCACCAGCCTCCCATCATTGGCCCCTGCCCACTCGCCTCCTCCTCCTCCAGTCTTTTGCCTTCTCTGCCTCTTTTGACGCTGGTTGTGAGGAGGAGGAGGAGCCTGCCTGAAGCTTCAGAGGCGCCAGCAGCGCAGCTGCTGCTGCTCCTGGTAACTTAGCGCTGTTTTTTTTTCCCCAAGGCGTTTCTGGCGTCCCCTTTAGCCCTGGCGCCCTAGGCAGCTGCCTAGTTGGCCTAATGGTAGCACCGGCCCTGGATCCAACAATATGGAAAAGAACAAGCTTTTGCAGGTCCCGTTGCAAGGAACAGAAGGCAAATTTGGGTTTTGCAAGGGACAATCTTGGATGGAGACTGCAGTTTCACCACTGAGCAGGGATGGAGTGGAACTGAGGCAAAAGAAACCAAACAGTAGCACTCCTAAATACGCTGACCACAATTTAGTGTCTTTGAAATGTACACTGAGCCCGACACATACAGAGATCTTAAATTCTTATATGACAGGAAAAGTTCAACACAAACACAAATGATAAACATCCCTGGGTACAAACTAGTTAATTCAACTCCCATAGGAAAACACCCTCCCTTCTTTGTGCATGGGTCTGGATTGTGTCCGTTTTGCGGGTGTAAAGGGGAAACAAAGAGTCAAGACACCAAGGTGGGGCCACATTTTATTGATAGTCAAAGACCTGCGAAGGGAGGGAGTGTGGGTTACCCTAGGTCAGCCCCTTGGCCGGTACTGCTGTTCATTGGGCGATGCATCCAAAACTGAAGGGTGGCGCTGCATCTTGCCACCACCCATTTTTACACCATCATGGTGCCTGGGAGGCCTTTGTAGTGTCACCTCCTCTCGGAGTCACATGACAACAAGCTGGTGAGGTATGAAGGCCTCAAAGGTGGTCTTTATCCCAAACAGACTGAGTCTCAGGACCCAGCAATGTGAAGCCTCAGATTATCGCCAGTCACCTAAAAGGTGCCAATGGATGCTCACCGAAACCTATCCATTGCCTAAACCCGCAGTTACACACGAAATGTGACCGAATTGAATAACCAATTGACATTGCACCAAGAAGCAAACACCCTGACCCTGTTACAGTGTGGAATAGGCAACACACACACCTCACTTTAAGGCCAATCAGGGAGATGAGCCAAAATTACTACCCTAACTGGCAACCAGAGGAGCCCGCACTGTATACAGGGAGGGAGCTGCGATAGGAAAAAGAGGCTGTGGGTGGGGCCGCCGGGCCTAATATTGGCCTCGGCTGCCCCATCCATTGTACTTATATTGGCCCTATGTGGTTAGGTGTGAGTCTCTCCCCCATTCCCCCCAGCCACAAAATTCTCCCCTGGGGGAAGAGAATTGCGGATATAAGTCCCATTGATTGCAGTTGGATCAGTTGCAAGGGGAGGGAGGAGTTCTTCAATGGAAGAATAGGTAGGAGTGTTGAAGGCCTGTCCAGCTTTGAGCAAAAAGACTTTGTTCTGAGATAGTGCAAACTCCAATACCTCTGACCCCTTTAATAACAATAGCACTGAATTTGACTCATGTTAGTACCTTCTTCACCCGGAGTTCTTTCAACATGGATATCCGTACACTACACTCTCCTTGACAATCAGTTCTCTGCTTCAAAGCACGGTGCTTTGTGGCTTAAATGGGATTGAACGAAGACAAAAAGATTTTGAAATCTAGTTTTGTTTTTATTTTTCTGCTAAAAATGTTGCAGCCCTCACATAATGCACATTGAAACATTTTATGGCCTTGTTTCTGCAGGATTGCATAACCTGATTCCCAAAAAGGAGAGCAACCAGTTGGTTGCCCACTTTGCATAGATTGCCCACTTTGCATGCCCACTTTGCTTTCCTTTTCCCCTCCTCTTAATTTTAAACATTAGAATCTTGGTAGCACTTGCTGGTTTTATTTGCACTTACTTGCCTTTCCTGGATTATCATCTAACTCACTGTGTATATAATGTTGGAGTTCCTTTATCATTTATTTATGCTTTGAACATACCTAACCCAAATAAGAGTTCTGTGTAGCCCAGAAGGCAATAAAAAACAATGAACACCTCACTCTCATTTTGGTAGTCCTGGTAATGACTGCGCATAGTGGGGGGGATCTAATTGCCTTCTGCCCAGTGCTTGGAGATCCACCCCTTCCCCCCCCCACACACACACAACAACTCAGCTCACTAAGCAGAGTCTGCTGGCTCTCCATGTTTCAGGGAGCTGGAGTGGGCAGGGAAGTCCACTTCCACCAGCACAGTTGATTCAGCTCAAATCTGGATCCAACTCATTGCGATTTTTATTGGAAACACCTTTGGGTGGCACCCTGTTGAGAAAAGCAAGCAATACATTTTCAAACAAACAAACAAAAACATAAACAAATATTTGGGTCTGGCAATACTACAAACGGAATAAGCCATCTAATTTTGTTATCGATTGACTGTTTTTAATCTTGGATATTGTAAGCCACTTTGAATGCTTTTTCAAAACAGAAAGCTTGGGTATACATTTTTAAATAAAGAAATGTATTCGGGTGCAATCCTATGGCCTTCCAAAACCATGCCTGGGGGCTATAGGATAATTCGGGCTCCCCTCTGTGACCTCAGAAATCCCTTCCAAGGTCGCAGTGGGGAGTTCACCCACAGATCGCCCTCCCCTGCTACCTCGCAGCCGGCACAGTTCTTTCTGCACTGGCATGGAACCAAAGATGGGAGACCATCTTTGCTTCGGTTCCCCCATGGGGGGGGCATTCCCAGGGGTGGGGAGGGGAGGAGTGAGGCACCGCCCTCTTATGATGAATCCAGGAGGTGCCTCAGCCTCTCCTCCTCCTCAGGAGGAGGTGTAAAACATCTAGATGGTCAAAATCAGCCACCTAGATGTGCTTGAGGGCAAGGGGAGCATGAGGGCAATCTTATTTATTTATTTATTATATTTATGAATCGCCCATCTGGCCAGACATCCGGCCACTCTGAGCGATGTACAATCCAATAAAATACAAGAGGGGGGGGAACACACACACACACACACACACACACACACAGTATAAAACACAATTAAAAACAGTACAAAACTTAAAAATCCTAACCCACCCCATATTCCCGCCTGAGAAGCCATGTTTTTAATGCACGGCGGAAGCTAATCAAGGAAGGGGCATGGCGGAGCTTACTGGGGAGAGAGCGCTCTTCCCGCACTCAATAGGATACCCATAATCCTCTGGGTTCGGAGGGTTGCGGGCACCCACATAAGATGGGGCTGCCCAATTCACACCTGGATACTGAGTTCCTGATCCACTGAATTAAACCACACTGTTTGATTGAGCTGCAGAGTTTACATTGAATCTGTGACATGTGAAAGAATAATAAAGAAGAGACTCATTCTGGCCATGTGTAAAGTGCCCTGCTCTCATTACTTAATGACCACAAATAAATCCCAGTATTCTGGGATAAATAATCAAGGCTTCCAGGCAGACTTGAACTTAAAAAAGAAAAAAAAAGACATTATCTATCGCTTGCCTATGAAAGTAGGTAAGTTGAACTATAGCTTGTCCCAGTGGAATATTTTTCCGAGTGAAAACAGGGTTATTTAGGCTAGATTTCAACAATGTCTTATATTTTCCCAAAACAAACCACCAAATTGTGACCATATTGTGAGTACACATGTAAAAAAGATAGAATGGAATCATTTGTACAGGAATCAGTCTTGAAGTTTATGCTTAGGTAGCAGGGATGGGGACTCGGACTCGAGGACTCGACTCGTGAGTCAGACTGAGTCCCCCCTCTGACTCGAGTCTGACTCGAGTCCCAATATTTTTAATGGGACTCGAGACTCGACTCGGGACTCGAGACCAAGGACTCGGGACTCGAGACCAAGGACTCATCAACATCCCTGGGCTGTGCCAGAAGGAGTGGAGAGGAGCGTGATCACCGGTGAAGAGCGCATGGAAGTGAGGCGCACCGCTGCTCAGCCACTATGGACAGCTACCAGGAGCGCAGCCCCAACAATGTGTTGAGATTTATTTTGATTGATGTGTTGTTGTGGGGGGTTAGGGTTAGGGTCAGACATTTTGGTTTTGGCTGCCTCTGCCTGCCTGTTTGGGGTTCCCAGCCTCCTCTGCCTGCCTGGTCTCTTCTTGACCAGTTCAACAGTTGAATTGTTCAAGACAAAGGGCACTGCCTGTCTGCCTGTTTGGAGTTCCCTACCTCCTCTGCCTGCCTGGTCTCTTCTTAACCAGTTCCACGGTTTGAATTGTCCAAGACAAACGCCTCTGCCTGCCTGCTTTGGGGTTCCCTGCCTCCTCTGCCTGCCTGGTTATTTTGGGTTTGTCTGCCTGGTCTGTTCTTGCCAAAATCAGTTGCAGAGTTTTGAAATAAAAAGGCACACTTGTGCCTAGAATTTATTTAAGCCACACATCTGAAGCAGCCTTATTTTGTTGGGGGAAAACTCCATTGATTTTAATAGGGACTCATGGAGTCAGTTTTGGGAGTGACTCGGGAGTCACCATTTTGGACCAAGGACTCAGACTCGGACTCGGATCCAAAGACTTGTGACTCGACTCGTGACTCGAAACCAAGGACTCTTCAACATCCCTGTTAGGTAGGTAGGTAGGTATATGCCTGTTCCCAGATAATTAGCTTCTGCAAGCATCTAAGGCAAAGAGGATTGTGCTTTAATTATTCTGCCATGTTTTTGTATTCTTGCAAACAAAACTCACCAAAGTCAATAGTCAGGACAATAGCAAATTATGGAGTGGATCAGAGTAAGAACATCAAAGCTTCACCCAGGGAACTGCACTGTAAGTGATGCTTTGAACCTAGGTTAAAATGTCACAAGGTGTGGCTACCTGAGCACAGCTTTTATCAGTTTAATGCCATCAAAATCAACAAGCAAATATTGTGACAAAGAAAAAAAGCGGGGGATGCAGAGGACTTGGAGTGTCAAAAGAATGATCAACCTCAAGATATATTGAAAATAGCTCTATTGTAATTCTTAGGAATTTGTAACTTCATTTAAAAATGCTATCAACTTTCAGACAAATCCACAATTCAGTCAGCTGGAATCCACAGACTTAAGATCATTGACACCTGATCCCAAATGCATCTGCCTCCATTAAGAAGCCCTCTTTTTGGGCTTGTTACCAAGGCTGGCCCACTGTTGTAGGGTAGCAGAGTGGGATGGCCACCTCAGGCAGCTCATTTTGGGCTGTCCTGTAAAGGGCAGCAAATTAAGTTATTATTAGGGCAGTTTTACTGTCAGGGTGGGGGAGTGAGACACTTGTGTACCAAAATAACTTGACTGGCTTTTGGTATTATGCACCTCAACCTTCCTTAAAGTAGCTTTTCAAGTAGCTTTATTGATCAAGCAAAATAAAAGGCAACTTGCACATTTTCTATAGAAGGCTGTCCCAGGTGAGAGGAGAGATTGGAGAGAAAGAGGGAAGGGGCAGTGGCGGCACTGCGGCAGCTGTGTGGCAAGGCTTGGACAGAGATGGAATTCAGTGTATTGGGAAGAGGAAGGTTGAAGCTAGAAGTTCTGAGAATTTTTTCTCCCCCTCTCTCATAATACTAGAACCCGGGGTCATCCAATGAAGCTGAATGATGGGCGATCCAGGACAGGCAAAAGGAAGTAACTTCTTCACACAGTGTATAGTTACACTGTGGAATTTGCTCCCAGAAACCACAATTTGAAGGGTGAGAGGAAGGGAGGAATACAGTCTCAGTGATACCCATCTGAAATGCAGTTACCTCCTGCAAGGCTCCATTGGGAAACAGAGTCTGCAGCAATCCTACTATCCCAACCGGACAACCAATTTAAAAAGCCAAGTAGCTATGGAGCCTAGTATGTAAGAGGACAATCTGTATGCAAAACAACATTTTGAGAAAAGCCCCAGGCATGCATCCCTTCCCATTTCCAAATATTCGCTCTATTAGACTCTTCTAAAGAGAATCTTTTGTGGGCTTTAAAGCTGTGGAGAACAACATGATATATCTGATCTTGTTTGCACAATTCCTGGCACCAAAACTGCAGGCAGATCCAGCCAGCCAGTGCTGCGTAAAAGATTAGTAGTCTAGGCAAACATGCTTTTATGCAGCAATGGAATGTATCAAAAACAATCCTGAAAGACGTAGGACAGGAGAAAATTAGCTGTTGATTTTGGAGCATCTGTATCAATAATAGCAAAACATATTGTGGAAGTGCTTGCGACTCACCTGCCTTACACAATTCAAAAGGAATGTTTTGTTTTTAAGCAGGAGAACAAATTAGACAAAGGAAATGAAAATAAAATGCCCAAGTTTAGTTCCAAGTGAAAAGTAAAAATTCCCTTTGCTCATTCCTCATCAGTTATACCAAAGAATTAGTTTTATTTCTCTTAACAATTCTAGAATGTTAATCTGAATTTTGTGCTTTTGTTTTTAAGTCATAAAAATAAATGGAAAATATATTCAGTTAACTAAACAAAACAAAATAAAAACCAGCAACACTACCAGGATCTTCCACTGTCATCCCTCAACTTCAACCTTGTCACTGGAGAATTTCATATTAGTTTTAGGAAACCATAAATTTGGAAAATGCCAGTTGAGTACCTTTTCTGCCCTTCATCATACAGGATGATTCTCCTACATGGCTATACGTTTTTCTGGATCAAATGTATACATTTGTATACATCCAGAAATGTACATTTGACTCATGTATACATCTATTTTGTTGCAAATGTCAATGGACAAATACATGCATGTTTGTGTTGCTGTACCAGTTTGCATGACCTGACATTTCCTCCTTCCAAATTAATACTCTTCCTTTCTGAGTTTCCTACAAATAAAAAGTATGAGCAGGTTTGGATGACACGCTGCAGCTCTTCATGGGTTATTTAACCCATGACAAACTGCAGTGTTCGCGGGCGCCAGGTTGCATATGCAACCCCCTCTTGGGGTTTGTGGTGTCATGTGAACCAAGCAAGCATGGGTTATATGAGGGTTAAACAACCCTCACATAACCCTAAAACAGACCAGGGTTGTTTAACTTGCTTGCTTGGTTTGTACAACATGACAACCCCAGAGTGGGGGTTGCATATTCAAAATGGAGCCCACATTTGCCGCAGCCTCACCTGTTGTGTCGTCACGTGTGAACAGCCCCTGTATCTCATTGCAAGCTTCTTTATGAACAGTCTGGAAATCTTGCCCCATCCTTCTTCAATACTCTTTTAAAAAAGAAATCTGCTCCCATTTACGGTACTTTCTTTTTATGCATGATCTTCACGACCTTAACACTTGACTATCCTGTTTCAAGATATTCCTACCCTCCTCACTGCTTTTGATGGGAGGAGACATCTTTTTGGCACACTTCTTCTAACTTGTTATGGGATGTATGGGTGCAATTGTGCCAATATAGTGTTATTTTAAAAAAGAAATCTGCAGTCTGCATTTCTGGTAAGAAGCTCTTATGAATGGAAGGCACAGGAAATGCTGAAAGAATAAGGGGAGAAAATGAATTGAGATGTGACACAGCTTGTTTGCTAGTCGGGACCAAGCTATGCAAAACTACGGGGCAGTTTTGTAAGGGTTCAGAAGTCTACTTCTGAAGTTTCTGGTGGTGCTCTGGTCACCTTTCTGTTCACCGCAATTTGTATCACAGAAGGGGCTCAGGCAGGCCATCCAGCACCATCCAAGCTGCAGTCCATACAACCAACTTTCAGATTTCAATGTTGGGGAAATCTACCTTCTTTTCTTATATTCCTATATTTCCTATATGACTTTCATGCTTCTAGTTAGCGCTGAAGCGCTAAACTCATATACCTGAGGGCTGATGTGGTTTGGGGCCAGAATGTTTGTCTAGGACTGGGGAGACCCAGGTTCAAATTCCTACTCTGTCATGAAGCTCCCTGGGAGACTTCAGGCCAGCAATTATCTCTCAGCCTAACCTCTACCTCACAGGATTGTGGTGGGGATGAAATGGGGAGGGGTGCATGCATGTATACCCCTAGAGTTCCTGGTAGGGTGACCACTTATGCATATTTTGGGGTAATGCATCATCCCCAAAAGAGGACAAAATAGGATACCAATTTGCATTTGCAAATTTACATGTATAGGTGCAAATGTATAAATAATAACTATAATTTAAATAAAAATACAATACCCCTCACCTCAGTGGAGAAGACTGACCAGGGGACCTGTGTGCCTGCTCAGTCTGCTGTCCAGGTGCTCACTGTTGATAGGCAAATTCAGCCCCGCCTATCCCTCCTTATGGTCCTTTGACTTTAAACCATACTTAAGACTGGATAGCTCTTCAAATTAATTAATTAATTTGTTATATTTATATCCCACCTTTTTTCCTCTTCCTCTCCTCCATTTTATCCTTGCAACAACCTTGTGAGGTAGGTTAGGCTGAGAGTCAGTGACTGGCCCAAAGTCACCCAGTGAGCTTCATGACTGAGTGGGGACTAGAATCTGGGTCTCTGAGTCCCAGTCCAACACTCTCACCACTACGCCATGCTGGCTCTTGCCAAATGGAGGACACCTTCTAATAGAGGACTGTCCTCTGCCAGCTCTCCAAAATAGAAAACTGTCCTCTGTAAAGTAGGCCACCTGGCCACCAGGAAGGTGGAATATATATGTAAATTAATGAATAAAAAAATGAGATACATCCAGAAGCTGCCATGCAAAAATGCCATAATAGATCAGGATTTCCAGAAAGACTGCTGTGCCTTTAAAAACAGTCTCATGTCAATGAGAAGATCTGCAGCTGCCACTCCCCCCGCCCTCACAGATTCACAGCAGTGGGAAATGAGGCAGCCACCCTGGTTACACGGCCTCTTCTTTTCCCCAGCCTTGGGAGACCAAAGCTGTCTATAGCCAGAGAGTTAAGTAGCATGATCCAGAGAGATCCACAGGGGATACTGTACCCTATAATGGTTGTTTTAGAATACCTGTGTAGGGATCGCACAGAGACACATCATTCTGAAGAAACACTAACTGGCAGAGTAAATGCCCCTTATTCACCCTTGATTCCTCAAGGGAACTGGAGCAATAACTATTTTTCTGAGCAGAAGAATTCATGTACCCTGAAAGCACACTGGGTGACTTCAGGGTGGGGATGTTGGAGAAATGGATTCAAATGAGTTTGGATTTCTATGAATCGGACCTTTAGATTCCACAGTGGACTGACTTTTTCTGAGTCACACAGATTCCACTGACTTGTGGTCCAGTTTTTCATTGGGAGTGGGTGGGGAATTTGTGCATTAGCTCAAGTGTACATTTGCAAACAGGAATGAAATTCTTGTACACACACCCCCCATCTGATTCCATCAATAAGCAGAGGATGGAATGAAAGATGCCTGACAATCCACAAAACATGGAATGGATTTAACAAAATCTGTACATCCCTACTTCAGGGTCATCTTGGTATTTTTGAAGTCATTCTATGACATATTGGATGTCAAATGGCACTCAAAATACTATTCTATTTAGAAGAAAACTATGTACATGGTATCCTACGGCTGCAATCCTACCTCCGCCTACCTGGGAGTAAGTCCCATTGAACTCAGTAGGACTTTCTTCTGAGTAGACATGTATAGGATTGCCTTGTGAAACAAACCAGTTGAGTAAATTCATACTGACTGAGCTATATGATACAGCTTTGAAAAACGTCTCACAAACAAGCAATGGGAGTGGTGCAAAATCTCATACAAATCACAGTAATATTCTAAAGATTCCTTCAAACCTAGTTATATTGTATCATATGTAAATGAAAAGGGGGGAAATAAGGCCACAATCCTATGCACACTACCTGGGAGTAAGCCCCATTGGATGCAGTGGAAGTTACTTCTAAGTAAACAGACTGACAAATGGGCTGTAAGGTCTTCCCTGACAAGTAGGGTCAACGTGTTGGAATAATACGGAACTTCATAATTTCCTCTCTTTGCCTGGAGTATCTTTGGAGAAATGTCAGCTGGTAACTAAATCAGACTGAGCTATCTATAGCATTGTTGATTTCCATGGGGCGCCACCAAGCGCACACCCAGTGCTTCATTTCAACCAAGTGAAACATGTTAACAGGCAAATTGTCTAATAAATCTGAAATATATTTACGGAAAAAACAAAAGGAACGAAGCTGTGAGGTGGCCATATGTCCTCTTTTACAGAGGGCAATCCTCGGTTTGAAGGACCATCCTCTGTTTGGGCATCCAGTATTTGAGGGGCTGCCCTGTCCAATATCAGTTTAAAGATAAAGAACCATAAGAACTGTTGCCCATCAACAGTTGGCTCCTGGACAGCAGACTGTACAGGTAGGCACACTGGTCTGTTGGTCAGTCTTCCACACTATGGTGAGAAGTACTGTATTTCTATGTAAATTAGAATAACATTTTCTACATTTGCATCTATAAATTAGCATATACATTAGCATAGTCCTCTTTTGTTCTCCTTTTTGGTGATGCATTTCCTCTTTTTTGCTGATTCGGCCACCCTACAAGGCAAGCTGCCTTGCTCAGTTTCAACTAGACTACTGCAATGTGCTCTATGTGGGGCTGCCTCTGAAGAGTGTTCGGAAACTTCAGCAGGTTCAAAGAGCTGCAGCCAGACTGTTGACCAGGGCCGGTTACAGGGAGCACATGACTCCTTTGTTACAACACTGGCTACCAGTCTGTTTCTGGGCACAGTTCAAAGTGCTCGTTATGACCTATAAAGCCCCACATGGCTTGGGACTGGGCTACCTGAAAGACCTCCTTCTCCCATACAAGCCTGCCTGGGTCCTAAGAACTTCGAGAGAGGCCCTTCTTTTGAGATCACTACATTCAGTGGAACGCTTGGTGGTGATATGAGAGAGGGCCTTCAGTGGCCACTCCCTGGCTGTTGAGCTCCCTGCCAAGGGAGGCTAGGTTGGCTCCCTCTCTGCTGTCCTTCCATCAGCAGGCAAAGACATTCTGTTCAAGGCCTTTGGCATGTAAGCAGGTCTATTGGGTTGGGTGCTGTTTTTATTCTGTTATTGTTGTGTTTTTAATGTATTTATTTTATTATTGTTTTTATTTATCTATGACTGTAAGCTGCCTTGATTGTAAGCCACCTTTTTCTTGGTAGAAAGGCAGGGTACAAAACAAACAAACAAATAAATAAAGTGATCCTACATATCTGTTTAAGAAATGCAAGACTTGATCATGGCAGTCTCCAGGAGCTTTTCTTGGCTAACCAATGCAGCCTCAATGCCATCAGTATGGCAACAGGGCTGAATCACATGAGCATTTTAATGTGTCAGGATTGGAAGTGTTTTTTCTTTCTTTCTGACACAGCACTGCCTGATTATGCATGTGCTAAAGCAGTTGCTTTAAGATGAGTTGAGTTTGCTTGCAATAACTAATCATCCTCCACGTCTCTCATAATACTAGAACCAGGAGTTACCCAATGAAGATGAATGGTAGGAGATGCAGGACAGATAAAAGGAGGTACTTCTTCACACAGTGCATAGTTAAACTATGAAATTTACTACCAGTAGATGTAATGATGACAGCAAACATGGATGGTTTTAAAGGGGGATTAGACAAATTCCTGGAGGATAAGGCAATCAATGCATACTAGTCATGATGGCTAGATATGCTACCTCTAGCATCTGAGACATTATGTCTCTGAATACCATTTGCTGGGGAATACAAGAGGGATGATGCTATTACACTTGTGTCCTACTTGTGGGTTCCCCATGGGCAGCTGGTTGGCCACTGTGTGAAGAGAACGCTGGACTATGTAGGCCTTTGGTCAGATCCGGCAGGGCTCTTATGTTCTTACCAGCAGCTAGGGAGTTAAATGATGATATACTCGTGCAGAAGGTGAAGGGTTCATTTCCCCCAAAGTACCTATGAGGATATGAAAGGCACAAAAGGACTTTGCAATCTGTTTCTCCTGGTTCTGGCTCTCTGGTTTCTTGAGCCTCAGATCACATTATCCCCAAAGGATGGCTGGGCTCCTGCAGTAGCCAGCACCTCCCTGGAACAGGAAGCTGCATTTACGTCTACGTGGATGTCTGGAAACTTCCTGCTAGCTCATAAAAGGAAAAGGGGTAGGTGTCAGGATAGCATTATAGGTTTCTTACCCTTTTAAGGAACAAAACACACCATCAGACTTGGCTCCAAATATAGAGAGTTGTACAAATAAGTGTTTTCACTCTTTAAGGACATAAAAAAAAAGAAGAACTAGAACCAAATGCTCCTGCGGGCTCCTCTTCCCTCAACTGTCACCACCAGCAGCCATTCCAGTAGACTGTACTGAGGGAGATGAGAAGGGAAGCAGGGCGCCATGGGCTGTTGCCAGGGTGGGTTGGCGTCACGTGCGAACATGCCCAATGACATATTGTTTTATAATTTCCTGTAAATCACCTCAGGATTATTTTATGGGAAGCAGTATATTCTTAAATAAATAATTACCGTATTAAATGGTCATATTTCAGTGACTTAGGGAGCCAGCAGCTCCCAAGTGGCTGCTCTTCAAAATTTCCACACACACACACACACAAGGATTGTATTAAGTAGAATTAGAAACAGAAAATGAAACTTGAAGAGAAATCAGTACGAAATAGGCAAGAGCATCTATTCATCTTTCATACTCAAAGAAAACAACTACTAGGCCACATGGCTAAGTTCTGATTCCTATTATTATTTCTGACACGGTATGGTTAGTATCACATAGGTGAGTTCTTACATTATACTGGAGGTGCAGCAGTTGCCACTTGGGCTGTACGGTTGTGTTAAATCCGTTCCGCCTGTGTGAATGACTGTGCCCTGTAGGTAGTAAGAAGAGAAATGAATTAAAAGTGCTATTACAATGGTAACAAAAGAAGATTTGTACAAAGACCACAGTGGGCATGATCTGTTCTCACAGCAAGTCTCCAACATATGTACTGGGATATGGGAAGAAGTGCACAGAGATCTTCCATTCCCCAGAATATCCTGTTGTACTACTGTCTGTACACATGTCTATTCATGCTTATAGGGGGTGGGGAAACACCTCTGTCAATTCTCCCCACAAAGGAACTGTGTCCATGCTGTACATTTGCTGCCATGTTCAGGCTCACTCACAAGTTTCTTTTTAATGTGGAAAAATAAAAATAATCAATTGAATGGGGGTGATTATTACTATGGCTATGGGGACTGTCATGATGGGCGTCTGTACACTTCAGAATGTACCAGAACAGCACTGCCCCAGACACAAACACCCAGCACCAAACTCCACTCTGAAAACTAGACAGAGCACCCCACATAGGTAAGCAAAGGAAGAGAGAAACACAGTCTGTAAGCTATAATTGTTGCAACTGTTGCATGTTCAAGGTTATGTTATTGTCATACAAAGCCCTAAACAACTTGGGACCAGGATATCTAGCACTGCCTTCCCTTCTATATACCCAGCCAACATTTAAGATCATTGGAGGAGACCTTGCTGGTCATTCTGAAATTAACGGAATGTTGCCTCATAATACCTTGCCACACTTTGGAAAACTCTCCCTCGTGCAGTTTGGAATGCAGAAAATGTGGCATGTTTCAAATGCCTCCTGAACAAGTACTTGTTCACCCAGGCTTTCCCTGGCTCATAATTAAATTAATCATGTACTGCATACATAGGTTCACCACTGATCAGATGGTTAACGCACTGTCAATGTAGACAGTGTTGCTTACCTATTAGAGATGATGGGGGCTGTAATCAATCTTCTCACTGCTTTGAGAGTTCATTGGGATGGATCCAGGTTAGTCATACTTAGGGCACAATCCTATGCATGTTTAGACAGGAAAAAAATCCTACAACTCCCAGCATTCCTCAACCAGCCAACATGGCTGGTTGAGGAATGCTGGGAGTTGTAGGACATTTTTCTGTCTAAACATGCATAGGTTTGCACCTTTAGAGAACTAAGACAGAATGCATGTTTATACAGAAAAAAAGTAAGTTAGTCCTCAAAGGGCGCAATCCTATCCATGTTTAGACAGACAAAAGTCCTACCACTCCCAGCATCCCACCACTCCCCCCATTGATTTCAATGGGCCTCCTCTAACTATGATGAAATTTGGATCTGATCTGTCCCATTGACAGTGACACTTTGCTGAAAGAGCCAACCATCTGTTTGCAATAAGCACACCATGCAGAATTCACTTCACCACCACCACCATGAACAATGCAGGATGTGTGTGTTTTTACACAACAATGCAGGATGTGTATGCAACACTTTTGCATGTGTGTGTGGACCCAATCCGGAAGGTCAGTATCAACCAACAAGGGATAGAGCAATAGTTTTAGTGGGGCAGGCCCAATGCCAGAGATCTTTGTATTGATAGGCCCTAAGGTGGAAGAAAATCATTACGGAAGAAGCCGGATCATAAATGTAGGTGCCTTAGGGCACAATCCTATCAGGATGCCCATAAGCCCTTGAACTTGGACGCTTATGAGCATCCAATGCGGAGCCAGAGGAGTGGGAGAGGTGATCTCTGCCTTCCCGCCCTCCTGCCCTGCATTTTTACTAGAGGGGCTTTTTTGCCCGTCTAGCTGGGGTGTCTCAGAGGGGGAGGGAAGGGGACTGGAGTGGCTTCAGGATACCTTGTATCTTGGCTGCTCCAGTCTCCTCCCCTCTCTGCCCCCCCAAATGCCCCCTTTAACTCCTCTCTGAGGTCACTTTCCCAACCTCGAAGAGCAGCTGGTGCAGTTCTTTCTGTGCCAGCTGCAAAGGGGTGGGGGAAGGGGTGGAGCTCGGATTCCCAACTCCAAGGTCGGGGCTCTGTCTCTGACCTTTGAGCTGGGAATCCGAACAACCCTATAGTCCCTCAGACAATGTCTAAGGGCCATAGGATCATTCCCTTAATCTGTTTAAGGCTGCAGTCCAGTATATGCACGCTAGAATGGGCACTTATGCGTCACCAAAGAAGAGAAATGCTTCACCAAAAAAAGAGAACATAAGAGGGCACAGATTTGCATATGCTAATTTGTATGTATGGATACAGATTTAGAAATACTTACTATCATTTAAATAGGAATAGGATACATTCTCACCAGAGTGGGAAGACTCTGACCAGATGGCCTGTGCACATGCTGAGTCTGCTGTGCAGATGCTAACTGTTAATGGGCAACTCCAAGGCCCTGGCTCTTCCTTTCTACAGTTCTCTAAATAAAATAAAATAAATAAATAAATAAATAAATGATTTTTTAAATCCGTCTTGGAGTGGACAGCCTTTCTGTAAAGCGGGACACATGGCCACCTTAATACACTTACCTGGGAGTGAGCCTACTGAAATCAATGGGACTTGCTTTTGAGCAGACATATATAGGATTGCATGTAAACCTATTTAATTATATTAAATATTCATAACACATCAATTACGATTTTTAATCATTTAAACATAAGGGCCTTGTATTTGTCAGTTGCCTAAATGACTTTGTTCTCATTGGCCAGATCTCTAGGAGCCAGCTTAGCTCTTAATAAGAAACTGGGTAGAATATTGGCTGTCTGCGTTTCCTTATATCTTCAAAGGTAAAAAGCTAGAGATTTAGTTTGCAATCCTCTCCACACATACCTGGGAGTAAGTCCCATTGAACATGAGGAGTGGGGCGGGGGGAGGTTGCCTCCAAGTAACATGCATAAGATTGCACTATTTCTTTTTAAATGAAAGCTGAACATTCAGGGAAGAGGACCTGGAATCTGTGAAGGAGCCATCCCCACCCATCCCCATGGCTACAGCTCTAGTGCAGCAACTATCACAGTGCTGGAGGTGCATTTTTTCACCCCATGCAACACTCTTTTGCATGTGTGGACCTGATCCAGAAGGTCAATGGCAACCAACAAGTGATGGACAGAGAGTTCCGGCGACTAGCATGTAGTTGCAATCACAGGTCTTACTAGTCGAACTGAAAGCATTCTGCTGTAAGCTGAACTAGGAGCCACTCCCTTTTCTCATGTGACTCATGGCCCTGTCAATCATGACAGAAGGGGATAAAAATACACTGAGTTACAGCTTGCCGAGGCTGCAGATCCCGAGAGGGAAAGTCAGCTTGCCTGGCGACCGAGGGCTGGTGAGTGTGTAAGAAAGCGGGCTGGAAAGCGGACAGTTTGTGCTTCGACCAGAAGGACAGGAAACACTGAGACTTTTCTGCAGCGGTGGTTAGTCTGAGATAATACCATTGTATAACCAGGCCGAGTGACCTCTCCCAGTGCTGAGAGCCCAGAGGCTGGCGTCTGGCTGCTTGGCCTATGGCCAGTCTTAGGCTCTCCAGTCTGGGGGGAGGGTGTGGATCCCTCCCGGGCAGCTCCCCACAAAGGACTGGCCACACCTCACCTTGCAGAGGAAATCTGGCTACAGCTCCAGACTTCATGGCTTCTTCTTTATGAGGGCTGCTCTCGCCACCCCCCACCCCCCACCCACCCACCCCCCACCACCTTCCCGGCTTTGCTGGGGTTTTGTGGCAATCGCGTTGGAAATACAAGGGAACTATTTAAAGTTACAATGGAGAAAAGATCTGATGACAGGATGATTGGAGAAACTCCTGCTGTGCTATCGCACTGTGCACTTCACAGATGAGAATGCACCACCATCACGGCTGCCCCCTTTGGCATGCCACAAAATATTCATTTCAGAATGTCAAGTCTCCCAAACTAACCAGGGGGGTTTCACCTGCCTCATTCATACTGTTTATCCAGTTGCAGATCTGGTTTTCAGCTCACATGTGGACCCCCCCTCTCTTTCACAGGACTCGCAGGAATAGGAGGCTGACTTATAGCAGGTCAGCTTAATTGTCCATCTCAGCTGGCACTGTCTACTCCAACCGGCAGCAGCCAGATCTAAAGCAGAGATCTTTCACAACAGCTGCTACCTGATCCTTCTAATGGAAGATGCCACGGGTCAAACCCAGGACCTTTTGGTGTATTGTAGTGGCTAAGAGATTGCACTATGAATAGGAAAGGTGAAGTGTGTATGGAGGGGAGGGGGCTTCGGTAGGGGCTTCAGTAGACTGAGTGGGGAAGCCTCATGGGCTGAATCCAGCCCATGAGCTCACCCGTGAACTAGATGAGGCATGCAAAGCACTCCAAATGCTTGAAAATTCTACTGGGAATGCCCAGTAGAATTTGTCATGTTTTCTTTTTAAACAGCAGCCAGTTCTGCCATATTGCAAACTACTTCTGAAACTCCTCTGACTTTCAGATGCAGTTTACCATTAAGAAGGTGTGTGTGTGTGTGTGTGTGTGTAGCTGATTTTGAAAAACCTAAGTCCAAAGCCTTGCTGGGTACACAGAGCGAGTCATGTCTCTATAATGTGGTCAAATTACCAAGCGGTCTTTTCAACCAATAGTTTTGTATCCAGTAGTTGGTGTTTATTTCATTTTACATCGAAAGATAAGGACTTTGAGAAATCATGAATTCCACAATAGAAGCTGCGGTGAAGCTCTCCCTCCCTCCCTCCCTCCCTCCGTGTGTGTGTGTGTGTGTGTGTGTCACAAATGTATGGATAGTCCTATAACAATCAGCAAACTACATGTTGGCAAAGGGTGGGTCCAGATCCACACCTTCTCTCTCAAGATCACCACTACCCTACACTATTTCTCTTTTTCACTAGTAAGAATCTCAAGAGAGAAAGAAACAGTGTGGGATGGTGGTGACCTGAAGTTAAGATGATCAACACACACACACACACACACACACACTCACACTTACTCCATCCATCCATCCATCCTCCCTCTCTTCTTTAGGTTAAACCACTGCACTCTGTGGCTGGATCTCTGAGCTCATACATGCACCTGTATGCCGCTGGTATTTCTTTTGTTCTTCTTGCAGCAGCAGCAGTAAGAATGGGAAGGAAAGGGAGATTCTGGGGGAGATGCATGTGTGGTCCATGGGCCATGGGTTGCCCACTGCTGCTCTATACTATAGAGGTTGGTAACAACCTTAAGATATCCTGCATCTTAAGGGAGGGACCACAGTTCCGTGGCAGAGCTCATGGTTTGCATGCCGACCGGCCCAGGTTCAACCCTTGGCATTTTCAGTTAAATGGAATTTGGGTAGCAAGAACCTGGAGAGCAGAGCACTGCCAGTGGAACTAAACAATACTGGGCTAGATAAATGTCCTGATCTGGTATAAGGCAGCTTCCAATGTCCATCTTACTTATCTTCTATTACCTATTCTCTGGGACCAATACGGCAACACCTGCATATACTACATTTTGACAGAAAAATAAATATGAAAAGGCCACCTATACAAACCAGCTGGAGAAACTTGTTGGCATCCCTTCCCATTCAGCAAAGCATTGTATCAGGGTTACTGAAGCTCTTTCAGCTCAAGGGACAATTCCATTTAGGAAAAGCTCTTGGGGGCTGTATTCCAGTGGTGGGTGGGGCCAAAATACCAAACATACCACCATATTTTAGCTTAAAAGACTTACTGCCAGAAACTAAGCCTTAGGAGAGGCATTTCAGCCTTTGGAATGGGGGGAAAACTGCACAAAAGCCAGGAAGCCACCATTGGTGGTTGGGGGGAAGTGGGTGGGGCCAGGGGAAGGGGGCATGGCCACCTGGGGAAACCCAGAAGGCTGTATCGGACCCCGGGTGGGCTGGATTTGGCTCCCAGGCTTGCGGTTCTGCACCCTGCACTACATCATAAGTGTGGGCTGGTGACAGCCACCATGTGAAGGATACTTGCAATCACAGCTTGTAGGAACAGCTGTCATGTACCAAGCCGTTCATGTGTAGTTTGCCATGATGACTGAGTGACTTTCGCCATGCAGCTGTAAAAAGCCATAAAGAAGAATCCTGTGGCAGCGTGGTGACATTCACCTGATTCACATGGTTAACTTCTGCGCAGGAGCAGCTCAACAAATGGTAGCAGCTAATGCGTGGAATGGTGGAATGTAGTTTCCACTTGGCAATGGAAACATGTAAACTGGTTGCCAAGCCATTGAAATCAGTTTTGTTAGCAGGATGATTTGCAAGGTACCATGCAGAGAGCATAAATAAGACTGTGCAGAACTGGTGACTATGGGGGGCTTTGCTAAACAGGAATGCTCTGGTGGGTGATTGTAGTAAAATCTTGCAAAAAAAATATCAGAAGAACTAGCAAACCGCAGGTGTAACATTGTTGGGTATGAAGGCAAGGAAAGATTCATAAGCAGAAGCTGTTCTAGCCAACAATGGGAAGTCCCCATTGTGCTTGTGGTTTCCAGCTTGATCATAGCCAAAACTATAAAACCAGATGATAGCAAATTATCCTAAGCACATTTGGGGGCTGGTTCATTGTGAGTGCAGGTATATTACTTGATTGCTGTCAACTTGATGATTTGAGTCTGTGAACTAACCCTATTTAAAAGCATTGCAGTGGAGGTGATATGAACATTTTTAATATCATGTTGTGTCTGGATGAAGCTCTTGACTTGAATGGGATGTGGATTGCACCCAATAATTCCAATGTTAAAAGTCAGTGAGAATAACAAGTTCATGTGTTCATGACTGCAGTCAATGTGCTGTTTAAAGGGGACAGAATTTGGCTGATTAAAAGGAGTATCCATAAACGCATACATGTAGATTAACCCTAGGAATGGTGATCATGAGGAGATCAGTGGAAGCCTGCCCCACTCAGAGATGTTCTGGGTCCCCTTCCCTGAATTTTCAGCTTCCATTAAAAAAGCAAGCTATTCGTCCTTTTACTTGTGAGATGTAAGGGAAGTCTAGGAATGTATGAACAATTTGTTTCACTTCATTTTTTAAAAAATCAGGATTTACCCAGTCTGCACCTTCTGGACCAAACATGGACTCGGACACAACCTGCAGGTGAAGTTAATACATCCGAACATGCAATGTGATTTGCAGACCCCCATAAATGTGTTCGACAGCATGCATATATTTGAAAAATGCACATAAAAATGTATACATTTGAAAATGTGCACAAATAAACTTTAATCAATGGGGAAGAATGCATACATTTCAAAGATGTGCACAATTGATGTGTACATTTGGGAAAAGATGCAAAAAAAGATAAATGGATTTTCATGGGAAAAGACAAAAAAACCAAAAAAACAAAGTGTGCAACCTGATATGGACTCAAGTTGGAATGAGCTTCGACATGGAATTTGGAGAACTTTGGTGAGCTTGAGTTTTGCTGATTCGCACATCCCTAGGATGCAGGCAATATTCTACCAAATTGCACACTCAAGAAGTAACCGTACTCCCACCCTTCCAGTGTTCTAGGCAATAAGTGAAAAAGGCATTGGGGAAACTGACAAATACATATTTTTAGTATTTAAACAATAATTTAAATACAATTATTTTAAACAGGCTACCTATAGGTTACCTATATTTGAGGTCAGGTTGTTCTACATAGATTCACTCCCCCTCTTTTCCCTCTGTGTACCCTTTGGTCCCCACAACATAAGTTTCTGGCAATGGGCCTGATTAGCCCACAGCAGCAAGAGTATAAGTATTGATGTGGCACAATGAATGGCTTTATTTGGTAAGGACATCTGATTAAGTAGACCGTTGCCTACAAAACACCTACAAATACATACCAAATAAACATGTTGGCTGCAACATGTAGTAGCACATTTACTTGAAAATAAGCACCACTGAAACCAATGGAAGTGTCCTACATTCAGGTTCAGGGTACAAGGTGTTACTGCAGTTTCTGCTTTAATTCAGAAGTTTTGCTCTTTGGGAAGATGCTCCTTCCCAGAATCCCCAGCGTTTAATGGAACATAGCTGGAAGAGTTATGTCCCAGTCATGAACATTGACTGGGACATAACCAGAACATTCAGATGTTCTGGTTAGGAGAACATTCAGATGTTTCTTTTACTAACGTAGGCATTGCATTTCTAATAGAGATCGTTAAAACACACACATACTAGGGTGAATGTTGGCTGTGCAAAATGTTTTATGAGATAGAAACAAACGTCTCTTAAAGGGCTTATTCACACATTCATTGGATTTGTGGTCGCCACAGCAAAAGTGCTAGAAATTCTGTTCATGCTGCTTCTCAACCCATGACCAGCCACACATGTACATGATACCATCATGTGCTGGATTCTGCATGTGGCCCATCATCAGAAATGTCACGTGTTTGAAATTTTCACCAGTGTCCCAAAAGCGGAATCTGATACATGGTGGCAAATATACAGAACCAGCTGGGGGGGTAGCTGACATGTACTGGATTTTTCCTGTGGCTATCTGCAATGCACCAAGGTGGTTGTGTGAATCGGCTCCATGCAGCGGTCCTTCAAGTTCCACCGATTGCCTCCTCCTTTGAAATGATCCATCTGGTTGTCCATACAAATATTTGCCTACACTTGGTAAGGAAATGGCAATTTCTGCAGGGAGCTGGTAACATGATACAACATCTCAGCTCTCTGTGTCAACACTGCAAAACAAACAATAGCTGTGAAGGGAGAACGTAAGCATTCATGTGACAGGGTGCACACAGTTACCCATGACCGTGACCTACACACTTTATCACTGTTCAATCTGCATTGTGAAGGCTGAGACTGTGTCAGGGAACTTGGCAGGAAAACCACCCTGGGGAGTGGTTGGGGTGGGGGAAGGCTTTTCCATAATATGCAAGGACCTCATTGTTAAGCGCACACCTAAATCCATTTATGAAGCTTCTCACTTTCTATTCTGTAAGCTTTTCCCTATTAAGTAGCCACATCGCCTTGAGGAGCTCGTAATTCATTTTCAGAAATGGTTTCCCTCTTTTTTACACTTGCGCAGAGTCACGGCAAAGCTGTGTAGGGTGACCAGGTGTCATACTTTACAGATGACAGTCCTCTATTTTGGAGAGCTGGCAGGGGACAGTCCTTCATTTGAAGGTGTCCTCTGTTTGAAGGGCTGTCCTGTTTAACGTCCAAGGATCATAAAGAGGGAGAGCAGGAGCCCTGAAGTTGCCTATCAACAGCACCTGGTCAGTAGGCTGAGCAGGTATGGAGGTCACCTTGTCCGTCTCCTCCACTATGGTGAGATGTATTGCAAGTTTATTTAAATTACAGTTATTGTTTCTTAATTTGCACCTATACATATAGATTTGCATATGCAAATTGGTGTCCTCTTCTTTAGTGATTTCATTTCCTAAAGCTATGCCACCTCTTTTTTTGTAACCTTTGATACCCCACTTTTTAATCACTTGCTTCCATTAGCACCACTCACTGATGACAGTGCTCCCCTAAGGGGGGCTGGGGGGATACCAGAACTGACAGAACAAGATGAAAGGAAGCAGGAAAGGAGTCACATTGTAGTCCCTCCAGATGACCGGGGCTGATGGGATTTGCAGTCCAAATATTTAGAGGGAACCACATTGGGGAAGGTTGCAGTTATGCATAAAGTAATGAGAACTAACTACTGAGCTGCTAGCTCTGCAGTGTTATTTACTGGCTTTTTTTTTTTAAGGCCTAATGTTTTCATTTTCTCCCTCCCAAAAGATGGCCGCAACATCTGGTGACCGGCCAGATGGGCGATTAACAAATGTAATAAAATAAAAATAAAAATGTATTAAACATTTAGTCAATTAAAACTTTCTGAACATTTTAAAATCTGCCTGCAATAAATCAGGCAGTAGGGTTTTATTTTAAAGAAATAAACACACGTACACTTACAAATGCTGCAAGGGGCAGCTTGGAAGAGCATCTCCCACCCCTTTCCCTGACATAAGGTGAAATCTCTCTTCTAAGATGGTGCCTGTGTAACATGATTTTGCATTATCAAAGAATGAAGGAAATAGGCATTTTTCTTCACAACCATTATTTTTATCCTATACAAAATTATACCAATTTAGGATACAATTCTAAACCCAGCCAAAGGCCAGCTGAGGGGGTCATTGGATGCAGCCCAGTGCCACTGTCAGTGGAGAGAGAGAGGTCCACCCACTGGAGCAGCACTTACACTTCTAGAGGCCTCCTGGTACACCTGCAGAAAGCTCCACAGGCATAGATGTCCCATTGGTAGTGTCCTGCTCATTATGGTGGGGGGAAACAGGGCATGTTGGGGGTGACCAAAGATCTGCGGGATCCTAAACCTCCTCATTCCATTGACACACACCCACTGACACACACCCTGGAGCTGACACAGTGAATTCTCTCTCTTTGACTGCAATGGGAGAGGGGAGAAGAAAGATAAGCGGAAGCCCCACCCCCATTTCCTGTCCTGGCTGCAGCAATCCAGCAGGGCTTAGGAAGTGGTGGTAGCTCTGCCATGGACTCTCCTATTATCACCACCACTAAACAATGACTGGGTTCAGATGACATGATGGCCCACACTCGGGGATTGAGTATGGCCTGACTGTGGGTTGTCATTGAACTGTGGGTTGTTGCTGAAATGTGGTTTATTGTGTCATCTCAACCCAGTCGTGCTAACAAATCAAGGTTGGTTAACCACGAACAACCCAAAGTTCACAATTCAACAACAAACCACTGGTGACAGGGCATTGGCTGGGTTCAGACAACACGATAATCCACACTCAAGAGCTGAGTATGGGTGGAGTGTGGGTTGTTGTTGAACTATGGCTTGTTGTTGAAATGCAGGTTATTGTGTTGTTTGAACTGAGCCGTACTAACAAAACATGGTTTGTTAATCACAAACAATCTTTGAAGAGAACCCATGTTTTGTTGTTGCGTTGTCAACTGTAGGGTGTTCATTGTTAAATAACCATGGTTTGCTAGCACGGCTGGGTTCAGACAACACGATAACCCATGTTCAACAACAATCTGCAGTTCAACGGCAACCAAACTCAACCCTTACTCAGTCCTTGAATGTGGGGTTATCATATTATCTGAACCCAGTCAGGGTCTTCCACTGCACCTGAGACCAGCAGACTAGCTTAGGGGGCATAGAACAGGGGCATAGAACAGGGGCATGGCACAAACACCTCTGTCCCCCCTACTACACCAGTAACATAACGTGTAGTTTGCCCTTTATTCTGCCTAATGGTAGGGCCACCCCTGGCACAAAGGGAGGATTTTTACCCCTTTCCTGCTGTGGTATTTTCCCAATGTAAATTATCCAACCCAAGCTAGGGATGGGTGACACTTTTCATTTTGGTTTCTCCATTTCACATTTTTCCAGTCTTAACTTCAGGTTGTTCCAAAAATTCATATTCATTTTTTTAAAATTTATTATATTTATATCCCACCTTTTTCCTGCAAGGAACCCAAAGTGGCTTATATAATCCTCCTCCTCCTCTCCATTTTATCCTCACAACAACCCTGTGAGGTAGGTTAGACTGAGTGACTGGCCCAAAGTCACCCAGTGAGCTTCATGGCTGAGTGGGGACTATAACCCGGATCCCCCGATTTCCAGTCCAACACTCTAACCACTATGCCACACTGGCTCTCAGTTGCTTTTGTGTGGATTTCTCCTAATACATGCATTTATGAACACAATTTTACCTAATACACACCTTTTTGCAAGCAATTTCCCTAATATAATGCATTTTAATGTTATTTTTACTAATATACTCATTTGTGTGTGCACTTTCCCCTAATATATACATTTTTATACACGTTTTGATTGGAGAACTCCATTGAAAAATTTGGAGAAGTGTGAAGTTTCGCATATTGGTTTGAAAGTATGAAATTAGTAGGTTCACATTAAAATGCAAAGCGAACAAATTTCTCCACCACCCTAACCCAAGCCTCTATCAGCCCCATAACAGAAAACATGTGTGTATCTTTATTTTTTGGCTTTTCCTTAGGGTAAGTAGGAGGCAGGCAATCTACATCAGGAAAAGGCATAGGGGAAACGGATTAACCCTTCTTCTTCCAAAGCCATGATTCCAATCCAAATTGGGTGTGGGTGGCTGCTTTTAAAATAAATGTAAAAAGAGAGGGGAAATCCGATCACAGATCTCCAATATCTCATCTAGTTTGGCCCAAAGTCAGTAGCTGGATAGGAAGGGGGAAGTGGAGAAAAAGAGATGCAAGAATGAATGCCAAGAAAGATGTTCTGCTTCCACTTTGAGCTTATTATTAATCATTGGCAGATAGAACGCTTTCATCTGTGACCTTTCTCCTCAAGAAAGCCTCTGTGCTCTATCTCAGGGTGTATGAGGAGACACCCTGCATGGTAACTAAGTGTACACTCAGCCGGCGACAGGGAGTTAGAGATCAATACACTGGGGTGGTTGGTAACCATAGATTTTTCAGGAGATGCTACAGCAAGGTGTAGAAATCAATATGGAGGTCTGTAACAGATAGGGATAACAACGCCTTTCATCCCAGACCCAAAACACTGAAGCTGGAAGAACTGATGGTTTGGAGCAAATCTACAAAAGCTTGAATAAATTGGAAGGGAAGATTTCTTGGAATATGATAGAGAAAGACTTTGTCCATGAGAGAACTTTTGTAGAGGAAGGGTGCAATCTTCTTGCTGAGATGTCTCAACTTATCATGACAGATATATAGCAAAGGGGCCTCAGAATGGAGCCCAGTAACAGTTCTCCTGTCTCTTGATTAGCCTGACATAAGCCTTGTTTGTTTGTTTGTTTGTTTATTCATTCAAAAGCCAAGGCTCTCCGAGTGGCTCACAAAGATCAGAAATAAGACAGTCCCTGACCGTGGACTCACAATCTAAGAGAAAAGACACTAAAGGAAAGGCGACTGGGAGGGAAGAGGGAGAAATAAAAACCAAATTCAGGCACAAGATTCTTAGTAGCAAAGATCAGCAGGTCATGGAGTTGGATCTAAACACTATGGGAGGGTATTGGTGGTGGTGGGTCATTGTGCTTCTTTCCCCAACCACAGTGCTCTACCGTGGTGCTGTGCCAAAGGGGCAGACATACCTTTTCTGGAAGCAGGAAGAGAAACGAAGGAGAGGGCAGCCCCTTCTTTTCTTGATCCCGTGAGTTGCTTATTAACCCAGGAGCCCCAAATCGCCGTGCAAGTCCTTACCACTGATTCCCAACAGCAAGGGCCTTTTGTGGGGCAAGTGTGATCAGAGATGTTCCTGCTTCTCTCACACCACCTCCCAGGTACAGGATGCTGCTTCAGCTAACTATGGCACAGACCATTGCTTGCACGCAATAGCAGCCAATGGACTGGGTCACCAAACTCATGCGCCACACCATCCAGGACATCAGAGATCGTCTCAAGGTGATCCTGGGCAGCTACATATGACGGCAGCAGACCTGTGTTTTTAAACAGCTACGGCTGTGAGCAGATGAAAACTTACTTGGTAGTAAAGCAAGTGTAAAGCAGTGGGTGGTGGTGGTGTACAATTTGAACTACAGTAGGGGCAGTAAGTGGGGTGCTGAACACTGCCACCCTGCTGCTCCACCCTCTCCTCCTGCGGTCTGCCCTCCTTTATCATTTTTCACTATCCAGGCTCTTAGCTACAAGGAAAATGACCACGGGGGGGGGGGGGGGAGGTGCTGAGCCCTTCATCCAGGTTTCCTTTTTGCACCCTAAATTGCACCCACTTCCTGATTTACATGTGATTATGGAAGAGCCAGGTTTAAAAATATAAGTCTGCCACCTTGGTCTCCTATGAAGAAAAATAATGATGAGCATGAATGGCAACTTTAAAGGTAGCAGTAAGTCAAGTCACCCCAAAGTGTGTCACCCCAACTTTCAAATGCCCTCCTGAGGGAGATGCAATTGGTGTCAACTTTGCTGTATTTTTGGCACCAAATCTAAACATTTCTTTTTGACAAGGCATGTAAAATATTAATTTAAAAAAGATTTGTTTGTTTGTTTGCTGGTTAAATAGTTTTTAAGCCTCTTATTTTGTAAGTTTATTGTTGCCATTATATGGTATTTGTTATTTTATAACACTATGTACACTGCCGTGGGATCCCATATGGATGTAGGATGGTTTGTTTACTCTTTCTTTCTTTCTTTCTTTCTTTTTAAATCAATCAATCAATCAATCAATCAATAAAAAACAGGGATGTGTACTTTTGCTGCTCCACCTGGATTAAATCCACACATCATCTTATCCTATAGTATTTTTGAAAGATGAGCCAGAATCAGAAAGAGCAATATTTATATATCACCTTAAGGCAGAGCTTCCTTAATTTAAAGACAAGGCTGAGTACCTTCTCAAAGCTGCAATCCTACACACACTTAGCTGGAATTAGGGGCCAAACTACACTTTAGGTTAAACATATGTCTTCACATATGTCTTCACATATGCTTTTAAATTGCAGCTGTGGCAAGGGGAGATGGAGACTGGGACCACAACATGAAGGGTTAACACACCCACCCACCGCACACACACGATGATCCAGATCAGGCGTCCTGTGGCTGCTTTTTAAAACACAGACTCACAAAAATGTGAAGATACATTTAATTCCCCCATGAGCAAAGGGTTACAACAGGTGGGATTAGAATCATAGAATCATAGAAAAGTAGAGTTGGAAGGGGCCTATAACAGGCCATCGAGTCCAACTCCCTGCTCAGTGCAGGAATCCAAGTCAAAGCATCCCTGACAGATGGCTGTCCAGCTTCACCTTGAATGCCTCCAGAGTGGGAGAGCTCACCACCTCCCTAGGTAATTGGTTCCATTGTCTTATTGCTCTAACAGTCAGGAAATTTTTCCTGATGTTTAGGTGGAATCTGGGTTCCTGTAACTTGAGCCCATTATTCCGTGTCCTGCAAACTGGGATGATCGAGAAGAGATCCTGGCCCTCCTCTTTGTGACAACCCTTCAAGTACTGGAAGAGTGCTATCATATCTACCCTCAGTCTCCACTTCTGAAGGCTAAACATGCCCAGTTCTTTCAGTCTCTCCTCATAGGGCCTTGTTTCCAGTCCCTTAATCATCTTTGTTGCCTTCCTCTGAACCCTCTCCAGTCTGTCTACATCCTTCTTAAAGTGCGGTGCCCAGAACTGGACGTGGTACTCAAGATGAGGCCTAACCAGTGCTGAGTAAAGGGGAATTATCAGTTTGCGCGATTTGGAAGCTATACTTCTATTAATGCAGCTCAAAATGGCATTTGCCTTCTTTGCAGCCACATCGCATTGCTGGCTTATATTCAGTTTGTGATCTACAACAATTCCAAGATCCTTCTCACTCGTAGTATTGTTGAGCCAAGTGTCCCCCATTCTGTAACTGTGCATTTGGTTTCCTTTCCCTGGATGCAGCACTTGGCATTTATCCCTATTAAATTTCATTCTGTTGTTTTCAGCCCAGCACTTCAGCCTATCGAGATCGCTTTGAATTTTGTTTCTGTCTTCCAGAGTATTAGCTGTTCCACCCAACTTTGTGTCATCTACAAATTTGATAAGCAAATTTGATTGTTTAGCTTAGAAAAGAGGCAGGTGAGGGAGACATGATAGAGGTGTACAAAATTTTGCATGGTGTGGAGAAAGGGGAAAGGGACTCATTTTTCTCCCTCTCTCATAATACTATAACCCGGGATCATCCCATGAAGCTGATTGGTGGGAGCTTCAGGACAGATAAAAGGAAGTACTTCTTCACACAGCACATAGTTAAACTATGGATTTTACTTCCACAACATGTAGTGATGGCCACCAATTTGGATGGCTTTAAAAGGCAATTGGCCAAATTCATGGAGGAGAAGGCTATTGATGGCTACTAGTTCTGATGGCTATATGCCACTTCCAGTATCAGAGGCAGGATGCCTATGTACACCAGTTGCTGGGGAACGTGGGTGGGATGGTGCTGTTGCAGTCATGTCCTGCTGTGGGTTACCCGTGGGCAGTTGGTTGGCCACTGTGTGAACAGAATGCTGGACTAGATGGATGCTCGGACTGATCCAGCATGGCTCATCTTATGCCCTTAACTTAGCACTTTGTTTGGCCCTAAGTACCATTACAATCAGGGGTGTCTTCAAGTGCTGGCCCTACCATTCAGAAGAGGGAGGTGGCTACCTTAGGCAGCTGCATAAAGGCAGTGTCATGAAAGGACAGCAAATTGTAAGTTATGTAATTTAGCATGCCAGGGAGGGAGGCACGTGGGATTTTCTACCTCAGGGGCCAAATTTTGACAAAATAATTTGACCAGCCTTAGGTACTATGCACCTTGATGGTGTGTGGCAGCGCAGTCCAATATGTCATTCTGCCTCTGGCAGAAAAATGTCTTAGGCTGGCCCCAATACAAAGGTTATATTTCAAATCCAAGCCTGCAATCCTGTTCAAACTTACAGTGCTGGCTCCATGTTTCCGAGGGCCCTTGAGCAGGACACCCTAAGTGAATCAACCTCAGTGAATCAACCTTCTCACCACCATTGTCACCAGCTGCTGTTCCTCCTCCTCCTCCTCCTCCTCCTCCTCCTCCTCCTCCTCCTCCTTCTCATCATCATCATCATCATCATCATCATCATCATCATCATCATCATCATCATCATCGCTATCGCTTGCTTCGCAGGCAGAGAGAGAGCCAGTCAGCAAATAGGTAGAGGCATCTACTGCTCCTCCTTCTCACCACCACTGTTGTCTGTGCCAGAGCGAGAGGCAGGTGAACCAGCAGGTTGCAGTGATGAATAAGAGGAGCAAATCCAGGGGGCTCTTGTCAGTGGGCCCCTGCTGGGCTGTGGGCCCTTGGCGGGTACATGACCAGACCTATCCTTGATGCTGGCCGTCAACTGAGTAGAACTTAGAAGTAAACATGTATAGGACTGGGCTGTTAGTCACATGTTCTCCCAACTGACTTCATGGGTTGTTGTTGTTGTTTTCCCAACCAGTTGTATGTTTTCGCTATGAAATAACACACTCATGAATTTGCAATAGATACAGTCTATGACTTGGGAGCAGGCTACCTGAAAGGTCACTGTCCCCCATATGAGCCCGCCTGGGACTTAAGATCTGTGGGAGAGGCCCTTCCTTTGCTACCACCTTGCATTGCATTTGGTGGCGACAGTGCTAGAGATGGACATCTTGGTGGCTGCTCCCAGGTTGTGAAACTCCCTGCTCAAGGGAGGCGAGGTTCGCTCCTTCTCTGCTATCCTGCATTTGTTATTGTTTTAATCAAGTTTTATTTGTCTATGATGGTAAGCTGCCATTTGAGTGCCATTTTCTTGGTAGAAAGGTGAAGACGAAAATAAATAAATAAATAAATAAATAAATAAAAGATACAGAAATGTCTTTTAAAAAGTGATTTCTTGAACCGGCTGTAGCATATATATATATATATATATATATATATATACACACACACACACACACACATTGTAAGAGTGCATAGATAGTAAGACATATATACTAAACTTCTTTTAAGGCGCAATCGTATGCATGTTTAGACAGAAAAAAAAGTCCTACAACTCCCAGCATGCCCCAGCCAGCAGTGCTGGCTGGGACATGCTGGGAGTTGTAGGACTTTTTTTCTGTCTAAACATGCATAGGATTGTACCCTGGGCATGTTAACCGCTAGGCTCCTTATTTGTACAATGAAATCTAGAGAGTGGGAAATTGACTCACACCCACCAAGCTGCTGAGAGATATGGCCGTGCCACAATGTAAGGAAAGAAAGCGATCCACAGCAACTGCAGGCTTTATGCAGAAGCCATTCAGGGTCAGGAAGAGCCTGAATGGCAGCTATGTCATGCTGTCTGAACCTATTTTAGGGTCATTGTGCAGTATCTTAATTATATCTTTCCAACCCTTTCAGGAAAAAAAATAATATTAATTAAGCTTCTTTTATACTATGGAGTTATAGCCTACCCCCCATCCCAAAGGTTTTTAAAAGATGCATATATGTTGTTGTGATTTTATCAGTGCATTTTGATTTTACTTATATGCAGCCTTGGAAAGATTGGTATCCTTACAGGGAGGATGTACAATAAAGCCAATGCAAACAACAGAAAGCTGAATATCTTTTGACTTTGAATTCATGCATGGGGCTGGGTCCAAGAGGGATGATATAATTATGACGAGTGTCAGGTGATCACTTTGTGGCTGAGAAAAAGGATAGGAAGGCACAGCAAGCTCAGTTTATTTTTAAGCATGAGGTGTCAGTGGTTAATTCTGGAGTACTAATCCAGTTATAAATTATAAACAGAATTGCCAGTTGTATTAAAAAAAGAAGGGGGAAAAAAGCAAACCACCAAAATCTTAAGGGCGGTTCATAGCAAGCTGAGCATGCTGACATTCTGATGTGGTTCACTAATTTTTCTTTATGGCCTCCATAAATTCAACTTGTTATAATTACTGTCAATAAAATTAATGGAATTGCAGGCTGCTCAACAAAAGGGATATCAATCTGTAGTTTTTTTATGAGGTCAGAGAGACCTTAATTTATCACAGGTACATTTTATGTAAGGCAGAAATTTGGCCCATAATTTCTAACTGTTGTAAAAGCTTCCAGTGATGTTTCAGAAACTCAGAAGCATCCCAGACCTTGCTTGCAAGTCAAAAAGAACTGGGGAGGAGGGATGTCTTTCTCCATATAGGAATAGAAATTCCAGAATTCCAGCAGGGGGAGGGAGGTGGGAAGTATCAATTGGTAAATCATGAATAGAGATCTCCATTTTCTGAATGCTGGGCCTTATGCAACTACAACAGCACCATCCATGCTGGGAGTTGTAAGGAGACCAGTGGTCTGGTCTCCTTACTGAGAAATTGAAAGGCCTCTACTTATTGCTCATCCTCCTTGACCTTCCTGATGCCTTTGAACCAGATGATCACCGTCTCCTGCTTGACTCTGTTCATGACCTGTAGACTCTGTCCTCAGCTGGTTCTCTTCCCATCTCATTACTCATTCAACATTTCCTCAGGAGGTTCTTCCTCTTTGTTGGGGTCCCTGGGGGATCTGTTCTTAGCTGCCTACTATTCTCTCTATACATTTTTAAAATGTCCCTCGATGACCAAATCAGATTTGGTGATTTTCCAGTATGACCTATGTGGCAATGACATCCAGTTCCACCTCTCTACCAAAGGTCTCCCTCAATCCAATCCTGCTTCCCTAGCTGTCCCATTCTGTGGTCCCTTGAAGCTCACAGCAGAAGCTGGTAGCAAGATCAAGCCAGGAGGGAGGACCTTGGATAGCTCCAAGTGGGTCCTGCTGGCTAGACCGCTCTCCCAATAGGACATTAGTAGGATATTGTCACAGCAGGGAGCTAAGGCAAACAGAAGCCTTATGTAGGCTGACAAGACCTGCAGTGTGGTCAGATCCACCTCTACTATAGGATTGTGGATTGTGAAAGGGCCTTGCCTGGTTTTGTAGGCTGAAACATCTATGATACTGGGGAGATGGAAGTTCTGAAGGGACAGATTGAGCCAGAGGACAATGGCAGGGCTGTGTCCTCTGGCTGGGAGACCCCTGAATAAAGCACTGACAGTTCTAACCCCAAGGAAGTATCCTGTGCCACATCTTCATCAGAATCCTCTGCTGCATACTGGAAGGCCAGAGGGCTGGTGGTCATGACACCAACTGCCTGTCTCTTATGCATGGAACTCTGTCCCAGAACATCTCTCTCTTTATTCAAATCTTTCCTCAAAACCCACATCTTCCATGAAGCCTTCAGCATAACTCTTCGCTCTTCTTCCCCTACTAAGCATATTCTTGCCCTGTTTATCTTCCCCTTCCCACCCACACGCTCTCTGTTACATCCCCTGTGTCAAATTTTAAATTGCAGGCTCCTCAGAGTAGGGACACTAGTCTTTTTATTGTTACTCCACAAAACACTATGTACAGTGATGGTGCTAAATCATATATGCTAACAGCAAATTCATTATTTGAGGGTGGATCCTTATGTAGCCAAAATGACAGCATCCATGCATAAGAGGGAGGTATCAGCTAAAGTACAAAAAACATCAGAAAAAAGACCCCTAAGTGGGGAGGGGAGAGAGGGACGAAAAGCCCAATGATGACTGAACTTGCTCAGTGGCCACAGAATGCTGAGTTTCTACTGGTGGGAGGGGTAATAGAAAACTGGAGAGAGAATGGAATGGAATATCCTGAAAAAAGGCATGGCTGACTGGCCAGAAGCCTGGGTAGGAACATCCCATGCTACGTTTTGTTGCAGGTCATGCTTGTAAATAAATAATATGCATCTTCGAGCAATGACCATTTTATCTGCTACAAAAGTATTTATCTGCACTACGTAATCAAGAAAAAAAACCATGTTAAAATACCCTCTAAGTATTACTTCTATGGAAGTACCATAAAGTTTTAATAAAGTTTAATACATAAATTATAAATAGGTATTTTAAAAGACCCAGTATAGTGTAGTGCAGGGCTCTCCAACCTTGGGTCCCCAGATGTTGTTGGACTACAGCTCCCAGAATCCCTCGCCATTAGCCATGCTGGCTGGGTATGCTGGGAGCTGTAGGCCAGCAACATCTGGGGACCCAAGGTTGGAGAGCCCTGGTCATGGTTAGAGTGTTGGACTAGGACCAGGTCCAGGGAAATGTGGGTTCAAATTCACACTTAGCCATGAAGTTCACTAGGTGATATGGTGGCCAGTTAGGCATTGCCAAAAAAAGAGAGGAAACACATCACTAAAAAAGAGGACACAAGACGGGAGGGATTTGCAAAACATTTGCATGTGCTAATTCATGTGTATACATGCACATTTAAAAATAATTCCTATAATTTAAATAGAAATACAATACATTTCACCATAATAGGGGAAACTGTGACCAGGTGACCTGCATGCCTGCTCAGTCTGCTGTCCAGGTACCAAGTGTTGACAGGCAACATCAAGGTCACTGCTCTCTCTTTTTATGGTTCTTTGCCTTTAAACTGGACCTGGACTAGACAGCCCTTCAAATAGAGGACTGTCTTCTGTAAAGTAGGACACATGGCCACTCTATTTGGTGACCTTGGGTCATTTACTCTCTCTGCCAAACCTGCCTCACAGGGCTGTTGGAGAATACAATGAGAATCTTGTAGGTCACCTTCCCAGAGCTCCTTGGATGAAAGATGAGATATAAATGTAATAATACAATGTAAACACTTAAACAAAACCCCAATAATTGTCTTTTAAACTCCAATTTTTAACCAACTGACACCTTATATTTAGATCACAGAACACTATCCATTTCTGTTGAATATATACAAAATATTACTAGCTCTACAAAAAATGAATTATGCATTAATAATTGCTTCATTGAAATAAACCTTTTGTCTTTGCAGCCTAATTAATGTACAATGTTTTCTACTAGTCAGGGAAGTAAAGCTATAAAACAGACAATATCAACTATACTGTATTAATTATGTCTTACTTCCTTTTTCCTGGATGCAGCCTTTTATTAACATTCTTAGGTATGAATAGTCCACATTTGAGAAAACTAAAACAAAACCACAATTGGTTTAGTTGTTCTGCATGAATAATACTGTTCTCTTTCTGTAATTGGGTTAATCTAATATTAAAAAGCACTGCACAAAAGAAGACAGCATTAATATTTCTTCAAGCGGGAAGTATTTCAAAATTTCACTTACAACTACCTTCGCAAATACCCTCTGCCTCTAATCCACAAAATAGAATAGACACATTTATTTAAGTCATATTGAAAACATTTGTACACAACCGTCCAAAATTTGCTCAAGGCAGCTAACAAACATAAAATACATCATACAAACAAAACTAGAACATTAACAAAACAGTAACATAAAACACTTCCTTTGTATACTCTGACCACTACTGCTCATTTTCTCCACTAGTAGGGAAGCCTCTAGTTAAAAGGTTGGCCTCAGATAATATTCGTAACTACAGGAGAGAGGAGCATACTTCGATTATGCTCAAAATACTTCTATGCTCAAAAAATGGAAAGAAGCAACAATACCAACTATAGAAGACTGGCTGTTGAAAATGTTGGACTTAGCAGAGATGGCGAAATTGACTTGTTTAATTAGAGAAAAAAATCTATCTTCATTCAAGAAAGACTGGAAACCTCTGGTGGACTTCTTGGGGAGAAGGGAAAGTGACTTAATAACTTTGGGTTTTGATTTCTGAATATTGGTAAGGTGATAGAAATTTTTTCTGTGAAAATAGAGGAAACTTAGATTGTATAAGGATTGGTAATGTTTGTCAGACAATGAGGCGGAAGCCAAATATGTTTGTTGTTGTTTTGGAAAATTCAGTTAAAAAAAAAAAAAAAAAAGGAGAGAGGAGCATAGATGAGTCTCCTACGGAAAGCTGTTTTCCAAAACTGGGGCAGCCATCAAAAAGGTTCAGCCAACTATGACAGAGGCTGGAAAGAGACAAATTTAGCTTGTTTTCAAGCTAAATTTGTCCCTTTTAACTCTCCATTGCAGTTTTCTGCTGAAATTCAGCAGCAAACCGCCATCTCTCTCTCTCTCTTTTTGGCCCCAGCCACACTGCTAAACTGTAACCAGGTGTCGTCTAAGACAGAGGATAGTCCTCTATTTTGAACTGCTGCCGGAGGACCATCTCCTGCTTGAAGGGGTGTCCTGTCCAATTCCAGTTTAAAGGTAAAGAACCTTAAGAACTGTTGCCCATCAACTGTCTTCCACAGTATGGTGAGATGTACTGTATTTCTATTTAAATTATAATCGTTCTTTCTGAATGTGCATCTATACATATAAATTAGCACATGCAAATGTTATGCAAATCACTATCCCCTTTTGTTGTCTTTTTTTGGTGATTTATAACTGGCCAGCCTAGGGGTGGCAGGGACCGAACTAGAGGCCGGGGGGGGGCATGTTGCCTGTGGGCCGCATGTTGCCCACCCCTGCTCTGAGGTAACAGACCTCTAGCGCAATGGCAACAGCATTAGCTGGAACAACAGATTTTCCGCAGAATCCTGTCATGCCAGCTAACACTGTCGGCATTGCACTAGAGGTCCCTCATGCTAAGCGTAGGATAATTTACATTAACACTAGTGTCTAAATGGATACTGCTCATTGTGTGCTTTAATTGTTATTTCAGGTTGAATCTGGGTTTTATTTTAATAGAAATACATTCCAAAAATATTTAAAATAAATAAATAAAGCAAAGACATGAGACTTCATACTGTAGGTAGTGTGAGGAACCTGCTGCCTCAGCCTAGCTTTATGCACCCCTTAGCTTAATTTCATGTGGGGAGGCAAAGAGAGAGAGAAAGAGGCAGCACTATGTAATCCTGCAATGCTGCAAAGTCCACCCATTAGTGGCTCTGGTGCCACCTACCATCAGCTGTGCCCCCCCCCCAACTGACCCATAGAGTTTCTCTGTGGGTCGGTAGCCCTTCATAGGAAAAGGGTTCCCCACTGTTGCTTTATAGACTTTCCAGGTTATAACAAACATATAGAAGGTATAGTGACATCATATGCAAGTTCTAGGTTCCACACTCTGATTCTTATGCTTTAGGCGGAGTGAACATGTGCAATTGACACATTTATACCAGCTGCTCTGGCTGTTCAGTTGTAAATGTTAACCTTGTCCTGGTTGTTCTTATTAGCCTTCATGTGTAAAATGACACCCATCATCATGTAATTGCACAGTATTTCATCAACACAGCCTAACAGCAGCATCCAAAACAAGATTGAGACAAAATAGAATGTCTCCAGGCTTCAGCAAGGCTGAACAGGCACCATCCCACAGGGCCAGCCCCTCTGAAGTGCCAAGTGTTCTCCTCCATGCCTGTAGAAGCCAAGCTGGGGACAAAGCCTTCTTTGATAAGAAATGCATCAATCAACATGGTGACATCCATCCACATTCATTATGCATGTCCAAATGTTAAACATAATTGCACCCAGAGATAGGGTTTCTATCATTTTCTAGGATGAGAGAGGCTATGCTACCTCCCACCCGTAGACCAGCCATGTTTTCATAAGCCAAAAATGGCTATCAGTAACAGTGCTGGCTCTAGATTTTGGGGGGCCCTTGGGCAAGACACTCTTAATGGGCCCTCTCCTTCAGTGAGTCTACCTTCTCACTGTCCATTGTCACCAGCTGCTATTGCTCCTCTTCCTCATTATTGCTACCACTTGCTTCCTTGACAGGCAGAGAGCCAGGGAGCAATCAGGCAGTGGCATCTACTGCTCCTCCTCCTCCTCCTCCTCCTCCTCCTCACCATTGTTGGGGCCAGAGCAAAAGGTAGGTGAACTAGTGGATTGCAGTGGTGAAGAGGAGGAGCAGGTCCAAGGAGCTCTGCCAGTGGGTCCCCTGCTGGGGAGTGGGCCGTCGGCAAGGGACCAGCCAGACCACCCCTTGATGCCAGCCCTGTTCAGTTAGCATGTCTTTAGTTATGACCATTTCTGTTCTTAGGAATGGAGAAATGTGTGGCTGTCAGATCATCTTAGCAAGATAGCAATGTTTCTAAGGACTAAAATTCAAATTAAAAATGGTTTGTGCGAATGGGGCCATGCAGTGTTAATTAGCTATGTTTCTGGCTATATCAATTAATTGGTTATATTAACTGTTATGTTTGAGTCATAGCATAGCAATCTTCCTATTTGCACTACTGTTTCCTGACTGAAAGGGAATATTCCAGTCCTAAGGCCATGCCTTTCATTGGAGAACCACTGCTGTATGGTGATCAGACATATTATCTATGCACTAGGATAACTTCAGAATGGAAGTAGATGCAACTTACGGGAGATGTATGTTTCTAAATACCCAAGATTCCTCTGCTGTTGCAATATGCACAGCCTATAACTTCTGTTTCTTCCTTATATAGCAAGCATTATCAGTCACATGGATCAACTGGCAAGTTGATGGGCAATGTTTTTTATGCTGATGTAACACAAATCTCTATCATGCAGGCTCCACCCCTGCTCAGCTTGCGAGACAACACATAAACAAGTGTCTTCATCCAAAGGCCAGTGTGGCTCCACTGTCAAGCTCAGCTCTTGCCAACAAAGCAGGGAAATGGAAACTAAAGACTATTCCCAGAGGGAAATCAGGGAGCATATTAACAAGTAGCCAGACAGTTTCCTTTGCTACTCTGTTAAACTGTGCGTATTTCAGATGGGTATTTAAAAGTCTGCCATATTGCAGTAATGTCTGAAATAATCTATTTCTTGAGAAACTATGGGGAAGTAGATTCTGATGGACTGATAAAAAGTGGGTCCTGTTCACAGCATTTTGGAACAGCAAATTTCAGGATGCAGTACAACTATTTGTATTGTTTTCTCTTTATTATCGCTTTCTATTATCTGACTTATGAAACCTGATAACTAAAATACAGGATGTTTAATGGTTGAGATGAATTGCTAAACTAAATTTTATTTGAAGCTGATAAGGAAAATCAGATGAATTGTACCTAGTTTATTGTATATAATTTGTTTTACATTTCGTATGTGTAATTTAAAATAATTTTTTAAAGACTATGTATCTTTTACTCGAGCAGCCTTCCCCAACCTGTTACCCTTCAGAGGTATTGGACTCTAACTCCCATCAGTCCCAGCCATGCTGGCCAATGGTCAAAGGTGATGGGATTTGAACTTACTCATTTATCATTCTCTATTTCACATTCCCAATCGGATGAAAAGTAAATGGTTATCAAGCTGTGAATGATCACATGCTTAAGAGACTAAGAACTTCATACCCTCAAAGTGGCACTTATTTTGAGGTCTGGGAAAATTCCTTTAGAATGTACTGATTAAAAACCAATTGATTAGCCAACAGTCCTGGGCTCAAAATACATGTAAAAAGTCACTTTCAAAGACAAAATTCCAGACTGTGTATTAAAATGTCTATACTCTAGAATTGTCTATACTCAACCTCTCCCCCCCCCCCGCCGCCCCACTACAGGGCTGGCCCAAGGCACCCCTCAACCACCCCATTCCTCCTACAGAATCTGACTGGACTGGTAGCTGAATCCTACTTCCACACTGGCAATGGGACAACATCCTCCACCTGAGGGCAGCAGGCCACATGACACGCACACAGCTCTGTCCCCCAACACCTTGCTGCTACTCTGCACCTACCAGCATCTGCTACCCGAGGTTGTCACATCACTCTGCCTAATGGTAGGGCTGGCCATGACTTGGTTCCCAGGCAGTCTCACATCCAGGCATTGATCACTGCTGCTTAGCTGCAGCAAGGTTGCTTTATCATCTGCCTTCAGACCACGCCCAGGGCATTTTTACTCTGAAGTGAGCCCCAACGTAAACATATGTAGGGAGCAAGATATTAGTCAGACAGGATCTTCAGTTGATAAGGACAACTGTCTCAGACCATTGCAATGAAACTGGGGTTCTAACACATTGACTATGCACCCTGCCTGACCCGTTGCAAGTTTACTCATATGTAAGTCCCACTGAGACCAATAGGACATACTCTAAGCTAAAAGTGCATAGGACTGTGGCCTTAGTCTATAAATAGGTAATCCTATGCAGGTTTATTTTAAATAAAAGGTGTGCATTGGGACTGTATTCTTTTAGTGCAATCCTATGCATGCTTATTTTGAAGCAGGTCTCCTTAAAATAAGTGAAACTCACTTCTGTTTGGAAGTCAGGTTGTAAACACAGAAGAGATAAGTTATGCATATGGTAGTGCACAAGGGATATTGCTTTGGATACAACCTTTGATTGATTAAATATTACATTTTGCATATTGCAGGGAAAATGCACAGAAAAGTATACAGATTTAAAATATATCCAGAACCAGAAGTCACCGGGAGAAGCAGAACAAAAATACTCTCTGGCTCTTAACTCATTGCAGCAGTCCACTGCTTCGGATATTTCTGTGGTGACGAACTCACTCATCTATTTCCCTTTAGTGTTTATTTTGGAAAGATGAAATGTTATTTCGAAATAAATGAAGAAGAAAATCAGACAGCAAAGGAAACCATTAATCACCCATGGCTAAATGTGTGTACTACACAAGTCTGACACAAGTTCACTGGTTAAAATATAGATGCATCAAATCATTACCAACTTGGTTTGATCTCAGAAGAGTATTATTATTATTATTATTATTATTATTATTATTATTATTATTATTATTTTATCATCATGATTAATTCATCTTAATTCAATTTATGAGTTGCCCTGTAGCCAAAGCTCTCAGGGTGACATACATAATAAAAGCCAATGATAAAGCCAATGATAAAGCATATTAAAATAATTGTTTTTAAAGCAGCAACCATAATTCAAAGTAATTTAAAAGACATTTTAAATGGAGCCGCTAAAACATGGAGAAAGATGATTTCAAAATGCAGCATTAAACATATCATTAAAAAATAAAGCAAACAGAAGTTTTAAAAGTCCAGGGAGAATAAAAAGATCTTTGCCTAGCACCAAAAAGTCAACAAAATAGGTGCCGGGCAGGACCTCTCTAGGGAGGGCATTCCACAATTTGGGGGCCGCTGCTGAAAAGGCCCACTCATGGGTAGCCACCCACTGAATCTCAGTATGTGGGGGCACTTGGAGCAGAGCCCTTAACAAGGAAACTGCTTGTTAACATAAAGGTGTATTTACTTTTGGTTCACTTTCCAGTACTTAACAATGAGCTAAGTGCTTCTTATGTTGCTGTTAGGAATCTGGGGCCACTTTTGATGCCATATAAAATTACTTCAGGTCAACAAACAGTAGTGGAGATCATTTGATTGCCAACGGACGTGCAACAACTAGTAAGCTAATATTATCAACAGGCCTCACCCAGAATCAGGATGCACTGAGCTCCTTCCATGGTTCCAGCTATGTGACTTAAGTCTCTTTTGCTAAGGTCTTCTGGGAGTTGTTGACCTTAAAGCAATAGTAACATAGTACTACATCAAGGAGTGTTAGGCACCCAAGGATCATCTCAGTTGTTCAAAAGAAGCATCAGCTTCTCTCCCTATGTCCTATGCACATATATGAAAAGAGATTCATATATGTGCATATGACATTCCGAAGGGGGGCCTATCCCTTTCAGATGTGACTAGAAGCAGAAGGTTGTATCCAATGGGTTCTATCCAATGTTAATGTAACCTGTCCCATTTATTTCAATGGGTCTACTCTAAGAATGACTAACATAGGATTCAGCCCATAAGGTGAGCAGGCCTGAGTGCTCACATGTCTTCTCTCACCAAGCATAGGAACCTGCCTTATCCTAAGTCAGACCAGGCCCTAGTTGGAGATGCTGATGGATTTCATAGATTTCATAGATCATAGAGTTGGAAGGAGCCTACAAGACTATCGAGTCCAACCCCCTGCTCAATGCAGGAAACTAGAGGAGGGGTCTCCCATCCAAGTAATAACCAGGCTTGACCCTGCTTAGCTTTCCACGCTCAGACAAGCTGAGCCAGCGTAAGCCACAGAATGACCCTGGGGTCTTGTGCGTGTACAGCATGTCATCTACCCCTGAGTTGTAACCCTTGTCCTAAAACACCATTTCCAAAGCAGTCCTAAGACAACTACATTCTCCTGGTTTAATAATATTTGTAGCCTTGAGCTAAGTGCTAGTTAGTGCCTCAGACATGTACACCATTTGGGGGGGGGGTATTTTTGTTGGTTTTGTTTTGTTTTGAAGGAAAACAGTTACAGGCACAAACACATGAGAGGGGCCTCTGCTATCACAGCAATGCTACCACTTGCCCTTCTTTCTGCCTCATCATTAACAACTGAGCTAAGGGCATACCCTCCAACATTGCAAAGATGGATATCCTTAATATGAATGAAAGGAGACAAGAAGCAGGCTAGAAAGGAACCATCCTTTCTTAATTGCTGCAAGTGAGTTTTACTGTACCACAACATTTCATTATGTTTCAGCAAGAAAGCTCCACTGGGATGATCATACAGTAAGTTCATTATATTCAATGACCTCTTCCCAAATACATTGGGCTGTTCCTTTTGTTGATGAGACTTTCTAAAATTATACTGGAAGCCATACAATTCTGGCTTGTGTCCATGTTAAACAGTGCTTATCGCATGGTGCTCCAAATTGTTATCAGATAACCCTGTGCACATACACAAACACTGCCACTATCAGGCACCGACAGGAGATCGCCTGGCAATTGCTCTAAAAACCCCAGAAACAAACATAATGTAAAGGGAATATTAATATACTCAAAGAAATTGGCATTGAATATTACTAACAACAGACCTGGTAAGACATAGTAAAAGGATGTGAAGCTCGACACATTCCGCCCCCCCAATTCTATATATATATATATATATATAGAGAGAGAGAGAGAGAGAGAGAGAGAGAACACAAAATTATATTATTCATATTCATAAGTAATAATATAATACTGGCAGACTTACACTATGTTGTTGCCTCACTAAGGTGCTGTGATAAGAGCCCCTGCTTACATCATAATGGAAAAAGTGAAATCCTAACGGAGTCTTCCCCAACCTAGTGCCTGCCAGATGTTTTGGACTTCAACTCCCATCATACCTGACCAGTGGTCATGTTGGTAGGAGCTGATGGGAAGTGTAGTCCGAAACACCTGGAGGGCACCAGGTTGGGGAAGGTTGTTCTAAACTATGACAAGGGGATGGGCAGAGCTTTGCCTTACCAACTTTGCTTTATCTACAACTACTCCTGTCATTTTGTGACCCTAATGCAAGCATACTAAGCTCCATTCTTGGAGAGGTGATAGAGACATCACCTTAATATTTAACAGGGAATTTTCCTTGAAGACAAGTGGACAAGACATGTCTTGAGAGTAGCCAATTCCAGCTGATGGAAAGAAAGAAAAAAAGGACAGCAGAATTGCTGCCCTCAACTACCAATATAGTTACTTCCCCCCAGTACACGCGCACGCGCACACACTCACACACACACACACACACACACACTCCCCAAGGCTACTTGCTATCTATATCTAAATAAAAGTCAATTGTGAAATTCCGTCTACTACAAGTCAAGATATGATTGGTAAAACAAACTTGGTAAAATATGCATTTTAGCGCTGTATTTTTTTTCAAGGCGTTTCTGGCGCCCCCTTTAGCCCTGCACCCTAGGCAGCTGCCTAGTTGGCCTAATGGTAGCACCGGCCCTGCACCTTATTGCCTTTGAAAGCAGAACCAGGAAAAAGAGGGAGGCAGGCAAAGAGTTCAGGTGCCTGCTCCTGCTCTAGCTGAACTGCCCCCTTTCTCACCACAGGGCCACCCACCACCAACTGTCCTATGGAATCCAGGAGAGGCAGGGGGCGAGTGATGACCATACCAGATACTTGCCCCTCTTCCAGTTGGTTTGGTTTGGTTGTTCAGATCATGCTTACAGTACTACAACCAGCAGAGTACCCAAACTTAAGCATTATGGATTTACCACTCCCATAAGTCAGGTGTAATTTCTATTTTTTAATTTCTTGTTAAAATATTCAGATTTGTGCACCCAATTGCCAACTGATAAATACCGGCATCTACAACATTCCATAGATTATTAATGGCCCACATTTTCTGGTGTTACAAGGCTGCTAATAAAAATGATACAGATTTGCTCCTTTACACCATTTTTTCTTTAGCATTTTACTCTCAACCCTACAAGAAGAATCACTGTATTGGAAGGAAATAACTGACTGGTCTTTAGAAGATGATAGGGTGGTTTTTTTATTTTTAAAAATGTAAAAAACGCCAAAGATTTCCATTTATGGAATGTAGAAGTCGTGCATTCCAAGTGGCATAGCCAGTCCAGTGTCAAGTTTTTTGCTGCGATAAGGCTTGAAGCAGGAAGCCATGAGAGGTCAGGAAGGAAGTACTATCAGGCTGGAGAGAAGGACTGTAAAGTAAAGGGAGCAGTACAAGACCTTGTATTCAGGCTGCATAACAACTGCTTTATTTTCCAAAGAAAAACAAAGCTACAAGCAGCAAACCTGCACAGCTGTCGCTTACTGCCTATTGAAAACGTACCTCCTTGCTACACTTGTTTTGCCTCTATCTTGCAAGCTTTGCCAAGATTGCAGTGAAAACACAGCTCCTCCAGCTCTGCTTCTAGGAAGCCAAGCAATTCAAACTGACCTTGAACATATTGAAGGAAATGGATTTAATAGTAAAACTGCTCCATTATGCCGCAGCTGAAAGTGAGCAGCTCAGCTTTTAATGGCACAATTCCAGAAGCCACCTGTGTGTCCCCCTGGTGTGTGTGTAGCCTGATGATGGGAAACAGATCATTGGACAAAAGGGAAAGTTTTTCTGGGTTTCTTCTGACATGAGTTGGGAGAAAATTGGTTTAAATGTGGCTTCAGAAAAACAGTGGGGGAGTGGAGCAAGGCCTCACAACAAGGTTGAAACACTGGGACTTCTTGTGTAGCAGGGACTATGACATCATCTGCCACCCCCTTCAGGCTTCCCTGTTCCCTCTGAGCTTAGCTGCAATCTTCACAGTAACTGATGGAAAAATGAATTTCCCCAGCAACAATATATTGTTGTGAGCCATCCCTGTTGTGGTGCAAAGTATTTGGGGGTGGCTTGGTCTTGAATGGGTAATTAAGATCCCATTACAAAAGACCTACCAAAAATATCCATAATAAAGAGTCTTGTGGCACCTTAAAGAGTAACAAATTTATTCTGGCATAAGCTTCTGTGGACTATTGCACACTTCATCAGATGCATAGTCCACGAAAATGTATGCCAAAATACATGTGTTGGTCTTTAAGGTGCCACAAGACTCATCGTTGTTTTTGCTGCAATAGACTAATATGGCTACCCTATGGGAAAAAGCATATTTAATACAGAGAGAGAGAGAGCCAGTTTGCGTGATCACTGCAGCCCATGTGCCTTATTTAAGCCATGTTGGGTTGCGGCCCATACTGGCAGCCATTTTGAATATTCAAGCTGCGGTGGGTGGTCACCGGGGCTTATTGCATCATCCAGACCTGGTAAGTAAGGGTGGAGTTTTGGTATAGTTAACAAACCACCCACAACCCTAAAACGGCCCATGTGTTCTGGGTGGTTTGTTAACCATGCCAACAACCCACCCCCACCAGGTTCGATGATATGGTAAGCCATGGTGACCGCCCTTCACAGCTTGAATATTCAAAATGACCACCACCAGCAGCGATCATGCAAAATGTGGCGATCATGCAAACTGGCCCGGAGAGAGAGAAGAGAGATGCATCAACACAGCTGCCTGCATTTTTTGACTCTCCTTTGGGCGTGGCTATGGGGGGACTGCCATGATGAATGCCTCCATGTCAACATCTATCCACCGCAGAGAAGTAAACATTCTCAAAGCAGCAAAGGAACCCTGAACTTTTCAAAATAAAAGCCACTTCAATCTCATGGCAGCTATTTACTATAACCTTTCAAAGCTATAATAATATCACATTTAATATTTTAATAACCATCAACATTTCTGCTCCTTTTCCAACCTATATTGTGCTACTAATTATAATGAATTAAAAACTATTTTACAAGTAAATAGAGGGTTGGATCCAGATTTAGACATCTGCAACTGGACTGGCAGAAGCATCAGATTGCAACCTTTATGGCAAAACATAGATGCCATGAAAATAATTTTTAAAATCTTGCTCTTTGCTAGGTGAGTAAATAGAATAAATGCTGACTATTCAATGAAAAGTGTTATATAAAATGACTACTGATATGTTTATACTGGTTTGGAATATGACTTTGTTTGAATAAAGCAACTATAACTGCCAGATAATGGGTGTCACTTATTGCTTCCTTTTGTTTGTAAGAAACATTTCTTTCCTCTAGTGTATATACTAGGATCATTTTGACAATTCTGTATTCATTTGGAAGTAAGGCAGGAAGAAAGCACATTCTAAAGGCTAAATATTAATGGTGTGTGTGTGTGTTTAAATCAGGAAAATCCTGAAAGCTAAATTGCTTACTGTTTTAATACTCCTAAATATATATCTTGTAGTTGAGATCATTCTTTTAGTTTACCGCCACTGTAACGTGTATGTAGCATTCAGGTGCAATGAATTGACTGTTCAGTATCCCTTAAGTACAGTACAGCACCCTCTGTTCCTCCCTTCCCTTGGACTAGGATAAACCCTGCTGCAGGTCTATGTTTAGAGCCCTACCAGGGAGCAATGTAATAACCCTGCCTGACAACTTTTTGTTGCCAATACCTGTGTGGAGTATCTCCATTTCTGGAGATGAAACATAGCAACTATTACCCCAGTCTAGAATCTTACGCACACGTTATGTATACACCAAGCTGTATTTGATCAGCCGTCCCCATTCACTTCAATAATGTGGGTAACTCTGCATATGCATCCTTTTGCATATTTAAAGTTGTCTCTTCCAATGAAGTGAATGGTAAAGCCCTTGTGAGGAAAGGAGCTTTGTGTGTGCACCAGAACCTGAGCAATCAGTTAGTTGGGCTGTTTTTCTATATTGACCTTAGGTGAAAGACTATGTTATTGTTGCTATGTTGGTTCCACACCATGAAAATAAAATGCTCATATATTTTGTTGGACCATGTTTTGTGGCTGGAGATGCAAAACTAACCTTTGATGATAGGAACATAGGAAGCTGCCTTATGGGCAGACCATTGGATCATCGAACCCAGTATGGTTGTCACTGACTGGCAGTGCCTTTCTAGGGTTTCAGGCAGGAGTTTTTGCAGCCCTACCTAGAGATGCTGTGGATCAAACCAGAGACCATCTGCCTGCAAAGCATGTGCTCTACCCAGCCAGCACAAGGAGTGCCTGTTTCAGCAGAAAAACAAAAATGGTTTTCATTCATCTGTTCCCTTTTGGTTGAAGGAGAGTTCTGCAAAGTTCACTACTTCCCATTGATATGATCATAAGGAAATAGCAGTCTCATAATAAATTTTCATCTCTCTGCCATCCAACTATTGGCAGGACTGGCCAAAGACATCTTGCTGCCTGAGGCAAAGGAGAAGATACCCTGTCTCCCCATACAGAAGCCAAGCAGACTGGCAGTTGAATCTTACTTCAATACTGGTGAAGGGACAGTATCCTCCACTGTACCTGCGGGCATCAGGATAGTTTGCAGAGTGTAGGGCCGGCTGCTTGGTACACACAACTCTACCTTCTGACACCTCACCGCTACTCACCATCCACCCCCACATCTGCTACCTGTGGAAACTTCCTCGCCTTCCCTAATGGTAGGGCTGGCCCTGACTATTGGATTTATTGACCATAAACCATTTAAGCCAGCATAGAAGGCATTACAAGTTTTAGGGAGGGTTATGAATGAAGCAGAGAATTTCTTCATTGAACTAGAAGCTACGGGAGTTAGAACAACCAAGAAATAATGAAATAATGAACCAAGAAATAAGCCAACATATATAGGAAGTGGGCTGCAAAGTGAAGATAAAATTTTGGCAAAGTGCAAACCCTAGGCTGCTCCTTGGTTCACTTCCAGTTGCTCTATCAGGGATGGCAGCTATCAATAAAATGTTTCAATGACAAATGGTCCTGACCTCTTCTGACAAATAATATAAAGGTTCTACAGCAACTTTCAGAAACACACAATTGTTTAGTTTTGCCATGCTGGGTGACTTTTCCATCTCATGCAGCTATGTTCTGTCTCCCTAAAATTACCCTTGTATTAACAATTGAATAAGTTATTTTTCATTGTGTGTCTTGAACTGTTGTACTGGACTGCCAAGTGTGGTTAAACAGTGACCAGTATGAGCCATTCCACAGATGGCTGCATTTCAGTGGTGAATGAAGTCATCCCAGTTTGAAGGTGCAACACATATGGGTGGCAGGAAGGGACAATTAAAAGAGTTGCACAAATATTTACACAGAATTGCAGTTTGCTTTACACTGTAATGAATTGCAAACTTCTGTATCAGTTCAGGCCATTGAATGGACACATACTTCTAGTGTATTTGTATTTCTACATAACACACTGTTATTTAGAGGTGGACAGGTTTATTCAGAATCAAGAGTCTTAATAAAAATACCAATACATCATGAGTCAGTGGGCCACAGCTAATTTGACTATGTTATTCCTATCATTATACAGTTTGCTTTAAAATGTACACACACAAGAGAGTCTAATAAATGCCTAATTAACAGGTCAAAGTTCTGCAATGTCATTTGTGCAATTATCTACCCAAGACAATGCTTCAATCTGTGGACAGGAGCAGGTAAATGAAATTTAAATAAAGAAACTAATTAAGGCCCAGGAACTGAAAGGCCTATGGATTAAGGTGTGTGGATTCTCACCTTTGCTGCACATCTTAATCCACTGGCAGTTCTAGGAAGGTTTAGCTGTCCCTTATCAACAGCTCTGTCTTGGAACCATGAGGTATCCTTTTGCACTGCTAACTCAAATGTTCAAAATCATGATTCATTTCCTTAAAACCAGAAATTGTAAGATCTGAAATCATGATGGTGCCCTTGTGAATCTTGTTACTGCTTTTGAGCTTGAATGGTTTTGGATGGTACCTGTTTGAAAAACAACAACAACAGAGATGAAAGAAAGCTAGTCTGCTATTGAAGCTCCCTCCTACTTATACATGCACCATCAATACAATGCCCTTGTGATTAGGGGTAATGGGGCTTTGGTGCTTTCCATGAGGGACCTAGATTAGTATTGTTTAAGGCTAGGCTTATCAAACTCAATTAAAGCAGGGCTTTCAGGTGCCAAATGTCCCCTTTGGTTTGTAGAACAGCAAACAAATAAGGCTTTCTGCAGCTCAGAAGAGTCTCAAACTCAATTGTGATCACACACTGTTGTGTGCAAAAAAAACACCACTGCAACGGGACATGTTTGAAAGAGAAACCTTCCTTTCATGAGGTCATAGCAGCCAATGAGAGTGAGAAGAATTAATTTCTGATGTGTTTAATACATGATGAAAGAGCAATACTTCTTAATGAGCAGAGGTGGGGATAGTAAATGTACTAAGCCAATTATTTATGGTATCACCAATAGGCATTCAAGTAAAAAAACAAAACATGTTTACCTAAAGGACAGCCCAGTAATCTGTCTCTATAGACATATTGACTGGGTTCACACGACACTTTAAACCCACGGAGGTTCTGAAATCTCTGTGGGTTTAAAGTTGCTTGGGCCCCTGAGTAATGATCAGGCACCACAGGCTTCCCTTGCCATCTCCCCCACCCTCTTCCCTCATTGGTCCTCCTGCAGGTATCCCAGGGTACACCACAGGAGCACCGAGTTCCCCCCAAGCTTCATTTGGACTAACACACCACCACCACCACTGGGGATTCGGTCTGGTTTTGTCACTTCCCAAGCTGCTATTGACTTGAGGTAAATGGCAAAACTGGGGGGACAGTTGGGACTTCCCAGCACCCAGAAGAAACCCCAGAGATCCTGTGTGGAAGGGGGGAATTGAGGGGTGTCCCCCAAACACCCTTTTTTTTGCAGGATCTTGGGGTTTTTTAGGGGGGTCCTTGTGCCTCTGGGTTATCCACACTTGGGAAAGTGAGGGCAGCCCAGGGGGACATGATCCCTCCCAAACCCAAAGATTCTGCTGCAAAGGGTGCTTTCCACTCCCCCCAACCTTTTTTTTTTTAAATGTAAAAGAAATAAATAAGAGTGGGTTACAAAGTTCTAATTTGGCATGGACACTGTCCATGCAGACAAGTGTCCATGCTGAATTGGAACTTTGTTGCCCATTGCTATTGCTTTTTCATTTTTTAAATAAAAAGTTGGGGGGGGGGAGTGGAAAGCACCCTTTGCTAGCCCCTTGGCAAGAACTGCAGCCCTTTTACCACTCTTGCCAAGGGACTCTGTGCCTTTTTGGCTTCTCAGTGGGTTAGCCTGTTGTCTGGGTTCAGACAACACGTAAAACCTACTAGGGTTTTCTTAACCCTACTGCAAACCATGGCTTAGCAGGGTGGTTTATAAGCCACACCAGGTTGGCTTATAAACCACCACTCAGTGTTCAGACAAACACGCTAAGCCACTCTGCTTCTTAACCTACTGAGATTTAGCATGTTGTGTGAACCTAGTCAAAGGCTACTTCTATCTTCCAGTTGTGTTTTGTGTAGTTCTAATATTGGTCCCCAGGCATGGTCTGAAGGTAAACGATACAAGAAGCTTGCTGAAGCTAAGTGGTCTGGGTCTAGTCAGTGCATGTGAGAACCACCAGGGAACCCTATATGGTTCCATCATGGAAGAAAGGTGGGAGAGAAATGTAATAAATACATAATCTGAATTGCTTACAACATATTATTTACCTTTCAGTTCCTGGTTTTTGTCTTTAATATAGCTAATGTTCCTCCTCTTCTTATTTATCATCATCATCATCAGGGCTTTTTTTCTGGTGGAACTCACCGGAACTGAGTTCCAGCACCTTTTCTTCTATTAATTGCATTACAATTTAATCACCATCTACTCCCGAGGAAATGTAATCCAAGAGTTCCGGTACCTTTTTGTCCAGAAAAAAAGCACTGATCATCATCATCATCATCATCATCATCATCATCATCATCATCATCATCAAACTTTTTTCCTGGCCTTCTTGCAAGTAGGGTGGCCATGTGTTCTGCTTTATTTTATTTATTTATTATATTTATACCCCACCTTTTTTCCTGCAAGGAACCCAAGGCGGCTTACATAATCCTCCTCCTCCTCTCCATTTGATCCTCACAACAACCCTGTGAGATAGGTTAGGCTGAGTGACTGGCCCAAAGTCACCCAGTGGGTTTCATGGCTGAGCGGGGACTAGAAGAACCTGGATCTCCCGAGTCCCAGACCAACACTCTCACCACTACGCCACACTGGCTCTCTCTGCTTTACAGAGGATAGTCCTATTTGATGGGAGTGTGTGGGTCTATCAGCAGGTTTGTAACTCAATTGAGATCATCAACAGCTAATCCTTCCATGTGGTGGGTGATCACACAGATGTTATTACTTGCACAATCACAGCAGCCCAAACAGCAGCAGCCATGGACCCACCTCTCACATGGAAGCAATGGGTCATACAAGCAACACCTTGACTGGTTGTCAACGATGCCACCAGCCCTGTGGCCAATCACATTAAGGCCAGGAAATATCTGAACTGGCCATTTATTTGCTTTTTTAAAAAGTAAAAAACTTTTTACTAGTTTTAAGTATTATGATTCTATTCTGAACATGAGGAGCCCCAGTGACGAAGCATCTCAGCCCCAGTGACGAAGTGTCAGCACACAAGCGGGTTTAGCACCCATGCAAAGATAAGATAAGTGCTATTTACTTATTTATCAATTAACGTACCTCAGGTAAACTCATTTAAACTCAGAAATCATCAGCTGAACCCAAAACTAGGACACAGCAAAGGGAGCTAAATCCCGGTATGGTAACCCCTTACAAACTTACAGTTGGGAGCTAAATTCCAGGGGGTGGGGGGATTGCAGCAGGACAGGAACTTACAGTTCTTGCAACCTTGCTCTAACAGAGATTCCTGAGTGGTGAAGGGGACCTCAACCACATACTGAAACTAAACCCAAGTTTAGAAAGGAGCAATAAAAGCAATACACAGTTCTATATTGGTAAGGACCACTGTGTGGGCTCAGCTAGTGGAAGAGTCTGTTTATAAACAAAAAAAGTGTAGGCTAGCTTCAGTGTGGGCTTAGTGTAGGCTCAGATTTTAGGCCTTATAGAGCACCTCATAAACTAAAGCTCATAAATAAACTCATCCCAAGGTTGTGAGTTCAGCTCATCACTTAGTGTTTAAAAAAACACACACACAACAAGGACTCAGCCCCTGAAAACTACATCCATTCCTAAATCAGATATCCAGTGTTTGTCCCTCAGCCTCTTGCATCCCCAGGGAAGCCTGAATCACACCCCTTCCCAAATCACCTACCCTTGGCTGCTGTACCCTCCAATGGCCCCTTGACTATTGTCCTCTCCCCTAAATAGAAAATCTCCACTCCCAGCCAGGGTGCTCAGCTGATCACTGGAAGCTCGTGCAGACCAGTAGTTCAGCCATAGCCTCCCTTGCTTTTCAAATGAGTCATTATTATTATTATTATTATTATTATTATTATTATTATTATTATTATTTCTATGCTGCCCAATAGCCAAAGCAATAAAATACAATATAAAATACAAACAATAAAAACGTCAAAAAAATTTCATTGGACATTTAAAAACTATTTTAAAATTACTTAAATAGCTAAGACAAAGTTATAAAAAGTAGACTGGTTAAAAAAGGTGACATAACCACCACCCCATGTACTATTTGGAGCTGTTAAATGCCTCAGCATAGAGGGCAGTCTTAACCTGGTGCCAAAAGGATAGTAAAGTTGGCGCCAGGCAGGCCTCAGGGGGGAGCCTGTTCCACAGTTGGGGAGCTACCACAGAAAAGCCCCCCCCCCCCGTTGCTGCCTTCCGAGCCTCCCTCAGGGTTGGCAGTCAGAGGAAGTTCCCAGATGTTGAGACTAGTGTCCGGGTAGATTGTGTTTGGGAGAGGCGTTCCATCAGGTATTGTGGTCCCAAGCCATGTAGGGCTTTATAGGTTAAAACCAGCACCTTGAATCAGGCTCGGTAGCATATAGGCAGCCAATGCAAGCGGTCCAGAACTGGTGTTATATGTTCAGACCTCCTGGTCCTAGTTATTAATCTGGGTGCTGCATTTTGCACAAGCTGGAGCTTCTGAACAGTCTTCAAGAGCAGCCCCATGTAGAATGCATTGCAGTAGTCAAGCTTAAAGATTGCCAGAAAATAGATTACTGAAACCAGGTTATCCCTGTCCAGATAGGAACGTAGCTGGGGCACCAGCGGAGCTGGTAGAAGGCACCCTGTGCCACTGAGGCCACCTGAGCCTCAAGTGGCAAAGATGGCTCAGGGAGGACCCCCGCCCCAAGCTATGAACCTGCTCCTTCAAGGGGAGTGCAACCCCATTCAGATTGGCTGCAGCAGCAGCTGGGCCGAGCTAGCTAGAACTATATAAGGAGGCGTGTTGACTGCATGGTAAATTACCTACCTGGTGCGAAGGTTGCGGATATCACGTGCCATCTTGATAGCTTTGCAGATAGTGTTGGGGTGGAGTCAGTGGTCTTGGTCCATGTTAGTGCCAATGACATGGGGAAGTGTAAGGTCCTGGAAGCCAAATTTCAGTTGCTAGGTAGGAGGTTGAAATCCAGGACTACAAAGGTGGCTTTCTCTGAAATGTTGCTGGTTCGACACACACAGGGCCAGCTAGATAGGCAAAGCTGAGGAGTCTCCATGCATGGATGAGATAGTGATATAGGGAGGAGGGGTTCAGATTTGTTAGCCATTGGGGAACATTTTGGGACAAGCCGGGCCTGTACAAAATGTTTCTGATTGCCCAAATGTAGAAGGGGAGGAAATAGGCCATGAGCATATGGTGAAACATAATAGCCACTCAAAGAGTCCTAAGAGCTAGAGACATCTGGGGAGCGACACCATGTTTAGATGTTTCTGTGCAAGTGTTAGGAGCTTCTGAGCCTAAATCGGAGAGTTGGGTTGCCTGGTTTTAAAGGAGAACCTAGATATAGCGGGCATTACAGGAACCTGGTGGAATGGAGAGAACCAGTGGGAAATGGTTATCTCTGTATATAAAGTCTATAGAAAGAACAGGGAAGGGCTTACTGGAAGAGGTATTGCTCTCTGTATCAAAGCGGGCATAGTGTTGAGCAGACTAGAAAACCTAGAGCAACTCCCATATGAGGAAAGGTCACAACAGCTGGGACTGTTTGGCTGAGAAAAAAGGCAAGTGAGGGGAGACCTGATAGAACCACAGAAAATTCTGGAACTGCATGATGCGGAGAAGGTGGATAGGGAGACATTTTTCTCCCTCTCTCATAATACTAGGACCCGGGGTCATCCCATGAAGCTGACTGGTGGGAGATTCAGGACAGATAAAAGGAAGTACTTCTTCACATAGCTTATAGTGCAATTATGGAATTCACTTCCACAAGATGGCCACCAATCTGGATGGTTTTAAACGGAGATTAGACAAATTCATGGAGGTCAAGGCTATCAATGTCTACTAGTCCTGATGGCTAAATGCTACCTCCAGTATCAGAGGCAGTATGCCTGTGTACACCAGTTGCTGGGGAACTTGGGTGGGAGGATACTATTGCACTCATGTCCTGCTTGTGGATTTCCCAACTGTGTGAACAGAATGCCAGTATAGATGAACCCTTGGTCTGATCCAGCATAGCTCTTCTTATGTTTTTATCCTTTGCTCGATAATCTTTCTAATGAGTGGTCTTTTAAAAGTATGTCTAGTATTGGCTTTTTTTCCCCTTTCAAAAATGGCCATCCCTTTAGTTTTGGGTTTCACCCTTCTCAGCTGTCGGAGCATGGCTGAAGAAGAAAGTACAAGCAGGAAGGGGCAGAGAAGCTGGTGGAACACAGATCCGGTATCAGCCCCATGGTAGTATTGTTATGTTTCCTGTCATGTTTGTTGGGGTACAGCTTTCCTTTATTTTATTTTCTTGCAACAAGGCAGGAAGACCAATCTGGAAAGAATACAGCTTTCATATGTCATCAGCAATTTCTTGGCGGTAGTGTTTGGCACTGGCTTGCCAACAATTTCAAGGCAAGAAGTGGGTGAGGCCCAGCTGCGGCCAACAAGGAGGCAGAGATCTCAATCTGACTTGGAATCTTTACCAGCCTCACCCCCTCTCCTTCCATTCTGTCTTTCTCCCCTGGGAGCACTGACTACATTATAACACAATTGGCTTCTCTCTCCATTCTTCAAAGAACCTGCTGTTCTGAGGGCCTGTCCAGTTTCTGTCAGCCTCGTTCTACTTTCTGGATATAGTGAGAACCCACCCAGAGGAAAGGAATATACTCAAGGTCCTATCCCCAAAGTTCCAAAATATTCCACTCAAGGTTTAAAAAGAATAACAACAGCAAAACATTGCAGTTCATCAGCTTCAGCCTTGCCTCAACAAAGGTCAAACAGGAAAAAAAATTAGAGCCGCAGCACAATGCATTTTCTTCCTTTGAGTTAGGATTTGTTATGTGCAGACCTAAAAAATGTAAAGCTCTTGAAATCATGTGACACACACTTGTCAGAGAGGTGGGATTGGCTGCAGCTCCCAGCTGAGTCAAGGCAAACCCAGGTTTGTGGTTATGTCAGCTGCAGCACTTCTGAAAGATGCTTAGCTTTGGGCTTTGGTGAATTTCAAAGGGGATGAATTTCCGTAATTGTAAAGAAGCCGCCAAGAATGTCTTTCTTTGTGCACTTGCAGTCTGATGAACATGGTACACTTTCCCATTAATACTATATATTTACTATTTTGTATTTTTGGCAATGCTATAAACAGTAAACTAAGTATTTTCTTTTGCACTAACAGTAAAACTAACTTGCCAGTGCTTTAAGATTCAGGAAATAAAATTGTACAAAAAAAATGTTAAAGCAGGCCCTTTATTTCCAAACTACACAGTATGCAGATAGCAGGGATGGGGACTCGGACTCGAGGACTCGACTCGTGAGTCGGACTGAGTCCCCCCTCTGACTCGACTCGGACTCGAGTCCCAATATTTTTAATGGGACTTGAGACTCGACTCAGGACTCGAGACCAAGGACTCTTCAACATCCCTGGGCTCTGCCAGAAGGAGTGGAGAGGAGCGTGATTGCCGGCGAAGAGCGCAGGGAAGCGAGGTGTGCCGCTGCTCGGCCACTATGGGCAGCTACCAGGAGTGCAGCCCCAACAGTGTGTCAAGATTTATTTTGATTGATGTGTTGCGTACTTGGGAGAGGCAGAAGAAGGACCTGAGATTACTCTGTGTGGCTGCTCTGAGTGTTTTTCTGGTTCCAGCAAGTTCATCACCAGTGGAGCGGGTGTTCAGTGAGGGTGGAAATGTGATGAGAATGAGATCTCACCATTCCAGAATGGGGGCCAAACATTTAGAAAAAATCATGTTCCTCAAATGCAACATGGATAAGTTTTAGGAAGTACAGCAAGTTTATTTTTTAAAATCATTTTTCTAAAATGCAACCTTTCAGACATTTTGGGTTTGGCTGCCTCTGCCTGCCTGTCTGGGGTTCCCAGCCTCCTCTGCCTGCCTGGTCTCTTCTTGACCAGTTCAACAGTTGAATTGTCCAAGACAAAGGCCTCTGCCTGCCTGCTTTGGGGTTCCCTGCCTCCTCTGCCTGCCTGGTTATTTTGGGTTTTTCTGCCTGGTCTGTTCTTGCCAAAATCAGTTGCAGAGTTTTGAAATAAAAAGGCACACTTGTGCCTAGAATTTATTTAAAACACACATCTGAAGTAGCCTTATTTTGTTGGGAAAAAAACCCATTGATTTTAATAGGGACTCGTGGAGTCAGCTTTGGGAGTGACTCGTGACTCGTGAGTCACCATTTTGGACCAAGGACTCGGACTCAGACTCGAGACTCGGGTCCAAAGACTCGTGACTCGACTCGTGACTCGAGACCAAGGACTCTTCAACATCCCTGGCAGATAACAGCTTTGGAGGCAATAAGCAAATAACAGCTTTTGGGATTGGAAGCTATTTTCAGTGGGAAGTAGCATTGGGAAAAAGGATTAACCCTCCTTCCCCCACCATGCTGTTTCCCAATCCGCAGTTGCTTTTTGTTCAAAATAAAAAGATTTGGAGAATCCTGGGCATGGGATCAAATACTCATTTAAGGTGATATCTAATTTGACCCTTAGTTAAATTTGCAGGCAAGCCAATGCAAATAAAGCAGTGTGCTTCTTTACTGTTTCTGAGTGTACAACCTGATCTATCATCACTTTCATTCATGAGGGCCTGGGGGTGATGAGGGGGCATCCAGAACCAGTTTGGGGTCCAGTTGAAGGACATGGGGCCTCCTGGTTCTTTGGGTGGAAAGTCATAATGTGGTGTTCTGGTAGGTCCTCAGATACTGTAGGTTCCTTGAGGTCTCCCTTTGTAGCAGGACCTCCATGGAATCCTGCTTCTCTTCCTCCCCAGAAGACATATCCTTGGAGTCAGGTTCCAGATCCATATCGATAAAGATACCAGGAGTCATCTCACAGCAGCAGCCTCCTCTCTTGGCCCATGAGCATTCATGTCAAAATTTGAAATAAGCCTATGTAAATGGCTAAAACCCAAGTTGGGTTGCCATTATATATATATATATATATATATATATATAACAAGCCTATGTGCATATACTTGAATGTGTATACGTTATCTCCACATGATTTGAAACTCATTTCAGATGTTGGAATAAACAGGGGTAGGTTTGGCTGCTCATAACGTCATTTTGTGTCTGATTTTTTCCTTGCTCGTCATAACATTGCCTGGAGTGATGGTGAGATGTTCCAGATAAGCTTTTGTACATTGTAAGTAATAAATGTAGCCATACATGTGTTTGTTTCAGGGATGCCATAATTATCACTCTCTTTAAGAAGGGTGATAGAACAGACTGTGGAAACTATCGGGGCATTTTTCTCTTAGCTACCGCAGGTAAAATATTTGCTAGGATTCTCACAAACCGTCTTCTATCTATTTCAGAAGAGATCCTCCCTGAATCTCAATATGGTTTCCGCCCCTCTAGAGGGACAGTAGACATGATTTTTACTGCACGCCAGCTCCAAGAAAAATGCCGGGAGCAAAATCAACCCCTTTATATGGCATTTATTGATTTGGCTAAGGCCTTTGATACTGTAGACCAAACGGCTCTCTGGACTATCCTTATGAAAATTGGATGCCCCAATAAATTTGTGAATATCTTGCGACTACTCCATGACAACATGACGGCAATGGTTCTGGACAACAACGCCTCTCATGGTGCTCCATTTAAAGTGGGATCAGGTGTTAAACAGGGATGTGTTATCACCCCAACATTATTTGCTATTTTCATCGCCATGATTTTACATCTTGTCAAGGGGAAACTTCCCACTGGTGTGGGAATTATATATCGAGATGGAAAGCTTTTTAATCTCAGTAGGCTGAAAGCAAAAAGCAAGGTAACTACAACCTCTGTGGTGGAACTTCAGTATGCTGATGATAATGTGGTCTCCGCACATTCAGAGGATGATCTCCAAACTATCCTAAATGCTTTTGCAGAAGCATACGGAAAACTTGGTCTCTCACTTAACATAAAAAAACCCAAAATGCTTTATCAGCAAGTGCTTCATCAGCAAGTGCAAGTTAACCCTTTGATGATGCCATCTATCCAGCTTGGCGGGGCAGTGCTGGAAAATGTCGATCATTTTCTCAATCTTGACAGCTATCTTTCTGTTACAGCTAACATTGACAGTGAAATCCAGCATCGTTTGAGCTCTGCAAGTGCCGCATTTTCTCAAATGAAACATAGAGTGTTCGAGGATCGGGATATCTGCAAGGAGACCAAAATGCTGGTTTGTTGAGCCATTGTATTGCCAACTTTATTGTATGCCTGCGAAACATGGACTATCTATAAACGTCATTTCCACCTCCTTGAAAGATTTCATCAATGTTGCCTCCAGAAAATCCTGCGAATTACTTGGGAAGAAAGGCAAACAAATGTCAGTGTATTGGAAGATACAAAAAAAGTGTGAAAACACCACCGTGATAGAACTTTCTTTTATATTTTTAAACAAAATTTTTACAACTTTTTAACAATACATGTTCAATCATTATATTTAAACTTTCTTTTGTCTATTTTTGGAATTTTTATAACACATATTGATTTAATATTTATATAAACTTTAAAAACTTTTCAATAATCAAACTTTACAAACTGTTCACTACTCATGCTGTAACACAGAGTATACATCATGTATAATTATATTCAATGGTAATCACCCCCTTATCTTTCAGGGGTTTAGCATCCACCAAACTTGCTGTATTCTTATAGAGTTAATGAAAACCTTCCTTTGTTTTTTCTTTGTCTTCATGGAGTTGCTACAGCCTTTACTCTTATTTTTTGAGATGGCCAAGTGAGCCTTCCTCTCCGTTTTTTCTTTCTGAGTGGCTTAAAGCATTATTTTTCCTTGGAATGGTTTCCAGAAGCCTGATATTCTCCGTATCCTCACTTGTTTTTTTCCCCAACAAGAAACCGGTTTGGACTTCTTGTTTCGTGCAATATTTGCCTTTCTCAAGGGTTTCAAGGATAGTCACGGGCTTATATCAGTTTCATTACCCTCTATAATACAAAAACATTTGTTGTGTTGCCAAACATATTTCCAAAACAGTCAACCACCATAAATCCCAACATTTTCACTTACGTTCTCACATGTATTTTTCGCTCCATAAGACGCACCGGACCATAAGACGCACTTACTGTATGGTACAAAAAAATTTTTTAAAAAAAAAAATCAGCTGAGAGGCGGGGGCTTCCCCCGCCCCACCCAGGAATCCTCTGCTCTTCTGGACCAGCAGAGGAAAGTAAAAAAAAAAAAAAAAAAATTTTTTTTTTTTTACTATATTCACTCCATAGGACGCACAGACATTTCCCCCTCCTTTTTTGGGGGGAAAAAGTGCGTCTTATGGTCCGAAAAATACGGTACATAATACAGTCAGGGTCCAAAATGACATCTTTGGGAATTGCTGAATAGTGTCACTTGTTTTTCATCCTGAACAGTATACAGTACAAATAGGAAATAAAGTATTATTATTGGCAATGGCAATTGTCAAGGCTTGTTTTTTTTTTTTTTGCGTGTACACAAATTGTTTCCACATTTCATTAGCCTCTGGAAGTGTTTTACTTTCCTTGGAGGCCTATGTGAAGCTTCAAGGGTTTAACTCTTTAGACACCATTCTCCTTGTTTGCCTTGCTGGAGTTTTTACTGGTTGCTCTGATAATTTCAGCTTAACTAAACAAGTATAATAGACTTGAAGTCTTGTTTAACCTTTCCCCCATCATTTCCACAAATGTATTGGTCCAATAAAAGAGAGCCTCTGTACCTATTTTCTCCTTCATTTGCCAGGGAGGCCGTAGGCTGTAGGACTGCTCCTTCTATGGTAACCTGGAACTGGTATAATTAATTCCCCCCTCCCATTGGGCTTTGAAGAAGCCCAAGTGCAAGGTGAAGGGGGAGAAACGTGCTAAGCAAAAAGCACGTCAAATGAATCCTTTACAGGACCATCTTCCATCTGGTAACCTGTGTCCTCACTGTGGGAAGCTGTGTGGATCTAGAATTGGCCTCCACAGTCACTTACGGACCCATCGCTAGAGCCTACACAATTTTTAATAATTTCCTCCTTTTATAATTTTCTTTCTGTAATTTTTATCCTGGAAGACAATCTTACTCGGTCACGAGTGATCGCCTACTATCGCCTACTACTTTGTTTGTTTGTTTATTAAAACAACTTATATTCTGCCTTTCCACTATGAAATAGTATTCAAGGTGGCTAACAAAAACCAAGGAAAACTAGAATCAAACAATTAAAACAACTGAAATGATATAAGAATGACAGAACATGAATCTAGCTGTAGCTGTATCCCCACACTTGCTAGAGTATGTTAAAAACATTCCATATATTTGATGTTTCTTTCTCCCATGGTATCATTCTCTCTTTAAACCATGGATTCTTTCCCAAAGTTGTTTTTTTAAAAAACTATATCAGTTAGATTTTAGAGAGGTTTAAAGACAATGGGCTCAGTTCTGGACTATATCCAGCATTTCACACCACCCACATCAATGCCTGGAAGTTCAGTGTTAACTACAGTTCAATAGTAGACTGAAATCAAATTGCCCTGTACAGGCCATATTTTGTCAAGGTTGCTTTCAAGCATCAAGACACAGGCTGCTAGTCATTTCATTTGTGATACCATCAAGTACTTTTTTGAAAAATCAGACCAATAACTTGAGTAAGAACTTTAGAGTAGAAAGACAAAAGTGACAATCCATCACCTAGAACCTCACATACACAAGCTCCATTGAAAAGAATGAGGTTAGTCTGTAAGCAAACAATGTATTAGTGGTTAAAAAAAGAAAAATCCAGAGTAGTCTTTTATTGGATAATAGTTGTGTGTTTTTTTAATCAGGTGAGAGTGTTGAACTGGGACTCAGGAGATCCGGGTTCTAGTCCCCGCTCGGCCATGAAACCCACTGGGTGACTTTGGGCCTGTCACTGACTCTCAGCCTAACCTACCTCATAGGGTTGTTGTGAGGATCAAATGGAGAGGAGGAGGACTATGTAAGCCGCCTTTGGTTCCTTGCAGGAAAAAAGGTGGGGTATAAATATAATAAATAAATAAATAAAAATACTTATTGCCAAGTCTAGAAATCCATGGCTTAAATCCAATGTTGCATGAGCAGACATCCCCTTACTCTTGCAGTCCCCTGCACACCTCCCAAATCTGCTTCAGAGGGTCCCCGCAACCCACTGGAGCAGATTGGAGGCACATGAGGGACTGCAAGGGGAAGGGAAGGGTCCGATGGTGTGGTGGACAAGCAGGGAGTCTGAGGTGTTGTGTCGTGGTTGTTACCAGGGTCTTGATTGACGTGTGAGAGGTGGGGTGCATGGTTGCTGCAATTCGGGCTGCTGTGATTTGCTGTGCAAATCACGATATCTGTGTGATCACCCACCACATGGAAGGAGCAATCTTTGGTGTTCTCAGTGAAGTTACCAAGGAGGGTAAAGGGCAGGGTTCAGCAGTGTGGTGGACAAGCAGGGAGTCTGGGATGGGCAAGGTTGGATACAACTTCATATTTTTAAAACAGGCTGTATATAAAACTTAAGCATAAGAACCCAGAGGTAAATGATAATGAAAAATATGTGGTCCCCAAACTGACAAATATGAAAAGGTGCACACAGTACAGTGGCAATGTTTAATTTCTTTGGGCATGTAAAATGCTTACACTGCAATCCTAAATGGGGCTAAGGGGATGCAAAGTGGTGGAGCATCTACCACTCCAAATCCTTGCTGGATTATGCTGGCCAAGGTAAGAGGTGCAAGGGATGATTTTTCTCTTCCCTGGCCCATGAGTTTCTTTGCTTTTTAAAATTTTCTGCTATTGATTCCAATGGGAGGGGGGAATTAATTATACCAGTTCCAGGTTACCATAGAAGGAGCAGTCCTACGGCCTCCCTGGCAAATGAAGGAGAAAATAGGTACAGAGGCTCTCTTTTATTGGACCAATACATTTGTGGAAATGATGGGGGAAAGGTTAAACAAGACTTCAAGTCTATTATACTTGTTTAGTTAAGCTGAAATTATCAGAGCAACCAGTAAAAACTCCAGCAAGGCAAACAAGGAGAATGGTGTCTAAAGAGTTAAACCCTTGAAGCTTCACATAGGCCTCCAAGGAAAGTAAAACACTTCCAGAGGCTAATGAAATGTGGAAACAATTTGTGTACACGCAAAAAAAAAAAAAAACAAGCCTTGACAATTGCCATTGCCAATAATAATACTTTATTTCCTATTTGTACTGTATACTGTTCAGGATGAAAAACAAGTGACACTATTCAGCAATTCCCAAAGATGTCATTTTGGACCCTGACTGTATTATGTATGTGAAGTAGTTCACATCCACATTGACAGGGACCAAATGCACAGCAGCTTTTGTTTCTCTTTGGACATGTCTTAACATGGTTAACTGCAGTGGGGGGAGGGGGTAACATAGATATACAAGTGGGACCTGCAACAAAACATTGCAGTGTGGAGTGCTGTGGTTCAGAGTTCCAGATGATCAGCCATGCCCTCCTCCACAGAGCCCCATTCCATTCCCCCCTGACCCAGTTTTCAGTTTTTCTCCGCAACAGTCAGTCAATCATTGAGCTGTTTTGGGTACTCCCCTTAAGTTTTTTTTCCTAAATATTTTTTATACCTCTGCAAACTTTGGAGTTTCACCTCAAGCCTGCTGATATTTCCTTCTTAAGAACATAAGAAGAGCCATGCTGTATCAGATAAAACGTCCATCTAGTCCAGAATTCTGTTCACACAGTGGCCAACCAGCTGCCCAAAGGAAATCCACAAGTAGGACACGAGTGCAACAGCACCCTCCCACCCATGTTCCCCAGCAACTGATGTACATAGGCATACTGCCTCTGGTATATAGCCATCAGGACTAGTACCCACTGATAATCTTATCCTCTGAATTTGTCCAGTCCCCTTTTAAAGCCATCCAAATCGGTGGCCATCACTACATTTTGTGGTAGCAAATTCATAGTTCCTTTGATCTGTCCTGAATCTCCCACCAATCAGCTTCATGGGATGACCCTGTGTTCTAATATTATGAGAGAAGCAGAAAAATGTTTCCCTATTCATTTTCTCCATACCATGCATAATTTTGAACACCTCTATCATGTCTCCCATCACTTGCCTTTTCTCTCAGGTAAGGGGGCACAGATGGTGCTGTTGTGTATGGATGGTGCTGTTTCAGCTAGATAAGGATTGGCGCTCAACCTCTGAACTTTGGGAACAAAGGGAATGATATATTTGAAGAAATTCATTGTCTCTGTGTCCCTCTGTAGGTTCTATATTTTCAAAGTAACTCTATCCAGATATTTTAATTGGACATTTTAAAGGTTTAATCATAATATTGCCAAATCTATCTATCTATCTATACATGTATGTATGTATGTATGTACTCCATGAGGAAGATTGTCCCTTAAAATAATACTTCCCTTCCATAAGACATAGTGGATATTCCTTATCACAACCCTCTAGCTCCACTGAGTTGATACCAAGTGTGCATAGTAATCGAGAACTGCCTGTGTAGACCGATCCCATTGTTGGCTATGGGTGGCAAAGAATAGTGACCATGGACCAATTCATGGGAAAGTTCTAGCTGCACTTGTGAAACTCACTTAAAATGCTGATCTGGCAAGCCTGTGTGGGGTGACTTATTTCAACTGTTACTGAAGACTTTCTAATGACAAACACAAAGGAGTACACTTTGTTCTCAAATATGCGTAATTAGAACAATTTACTTGTACTGTGCTTTCAGGGATGTTTGTACTGAACAGGAAGAGTTATTAAACTTGTACCTCACACATGCAATAGCTGCTTTCTCTGTGCTAGGGAGGGAATAGCCCTGATTGCCAAGAGGACCCAAGCCAACCTCACCATCTTCAAATTCAGTTTAAAGAAAGTCTAATAGTATAATTATTGGTCATGTCACAACCAACGGTGTGTCATCAGGTAATAGCACGTAAGTGGGCCTTCTCAGTAGTAGCACCCAACTTCTGTAACACTCTCCCACATGTGGTTCGAGAGGCAGAAACTGTGGTGAGCCTCAAATACCTCTTGAAAGCAGATTTGTTCACTCGGGCTTTCCCTGACTTGTAGCTGATCGTGACACTGCTCTGTTTTATTGCTTTCATTGCAATGTTTTAAAGGTATTTATTGTTTTATATTGTTTTTATATATCTTTTTTAATATTGTATTGTATGTTTCTTTGTAAACCTCTTGGAGATCCTGGGATGTCAAGCAATATAGAAGCAGTTTAAATAAATAAATACACAAAATCATTCAATCCTCAGTTTTTGCCCACTGGGCCGAGAAAGGACCACATCTTTTAATAGCAACTCAGTGCCCCATGCTGACAGAAATGGAGCCTAAATGGGCTCACTGAGAAACAAGAGGGAAGTATCAGCCTGCTGGGGTAACCCCAAGATTTGTTGGCTATAAAGTACAGAAAATCTAAACAATGCAGACCACCAAACGGTGGTGCCCTCCCCCCCGCCAAGCCCAATGAGGACTTTGTGATCATCACAAGCTATGGAAAGTTGACTGTCCTTTGAAAAAGGAAAATGGAAAATGGAAGGGGAGTGTTATCACGTGTCCTTATTCACACATGTACGCAAACTCACATGTGTACGCATGTCGTGACAAACACAGAAGGCGCACATAAATTATACACTATGCTTCAACAAAGTGGGGGAATAATAACTACTCAAGTGGAGAAGTTTAGCTAAAGAACTGTGAAGTTTTATCTTACAAAAGAGAAAAATGCTTCATTAGTATACCAACCACTAGCGCATGGACTGGTACCCTAGCTCTAATAGTCCTGAAAGAGACAGAGAAAGATGGAGATGAGGGAATTAGCATTTGTCAAGGAAGGAGTGAGGAAGGTGCTATAGAAATGGCAAGGCAGGGCTTGGGAAGCTACATGCGGGGGAGTGCAGGTGCTGGTGATATGGGGTGGGCCACACAAAGGAAAAATAGAGCAGATGAATATCAGGAGAACTGGAAGGAAATAGAGTTGAGGCGGTTATATTTGTCTTGATTCAGAGTAAGGGGAACACAAAGGGGAATACAGAGTAAGAGGGACACTTCCTGATTGCTCATGAATACGTTGGAGACTGAAGGATACCCCGCTTTGTCTCCCAGCTTTACTTTACAAATTCAAAATGGGGCAATCGCCCTTGGATGCAAGACCATGTTCTGATGTGGGCAAAGACTCCAAGGCAATGACCTAAAGGCTGGCTAGACTGTTATTAGGGACCCCAGAACCAAAACAGTTTGGTTGCAAAAACAGAATTTGGAATGGTGTGTTTAGAAATTAGCCTTCTGCTTAGATCCTGACAAACGTGGATAGAGGCAAGGGAACTGAGAAAGGAGACAAGGGAGGAACACTGACTAAAAAGCTGAAAAGGTGTGGCTAAGTAGGCAGTTGCGCTTGAATCAAGTCCCTTTTAACAATGACAGCACAACACCCCAGATTCCCTGCTCGTCCACCATACTATTGGACCCAGAGTTATTGACTCATACAGAGTGTGCAGCACCTGTAAGGCACAGAGCAACTGCAGGGCAAACTGATGAACTCACAAGGTGAGTTGCATCATGTATGGCATCTGGCTTGAGAGACTCAACAGGTGTTTCACATGGATGGGGGTGAAGTTCTGTCTTGGCATACAAGGCAATATGGGTTTATCTGGGCAAAGAAGGCAGCAAGGTTGTTTATTTATTTATTTATTTTATTATATTTATACCCTGCCTTGTGGGAATGTTATTGGTGAGCACAATCCATTGTGGGAATGTTATTGGTGAGCACAATCATGACTGGTGTGCAGCAGTGACATTGCCTGGGATGCTGCAGAACTGGTGGTCAGTGTTGCAACATTATGTTTTGCTTTCTACTTTGCTGCTGGGAGAGTATAGGATCATGACAATGGTACATCAGCATAGCCATGACAAAGCAGGGACATTGGATTTGGCTGCCCACTTAAGTATTTAATGCATTTTTATACCGTCCAATAGCCGAAGCTCTCTTGGCGGTTTACAACAGTTTAAACCATAAAATACAATCTAATATAAATATAAAATTTTATATAAGCATATATTTGCATGCTCCTTCCCTGCCCACTATTTTGTTTCCCTTTGTTGTGGTGATTTGTCCCTGCATAAAGCTGAAAATTCTGCATTTCCACCAATAATTAAGATTAATTAAATTCATCATTCTAATCTACATTCCTTGTAACGTATTCTCTCTGACCAGAAACCCCATTAAGATTTTAAAGAAGAAAAGTTCCAAGGCCAAAGCAAAACATACCGGACAGGGCTAGATTTTATGGAAACAAATTGCTAACATTGCTAACGCACCCCATTGTTTCCATCAATGCCCTCTCAAACTTCAGCAATAATTCAGCTATGAAATAAACAGTCATGATCAGATAACTGTAAAAATTAGATAAAGCATACAATAGCTGTGAAGATATGAGCATTTCATCAAGAGCCATGTATCGTTTTTTTCCTGGTGTCAGTTCCTTGCCATTCCTCTTCCTTAACACCTCACTCATTAGTATCAGGACTCAGGAAGAATACAAAAGATAGAAATTTATAATAGGACCATTTCCCACAACAGTCAGTCAGTCAGTCAGGCGATCACTCCTGACCGAGTAAGATTGTCTTCCAGGATAAAAAAAAAGAAAATTTACAAAAAGGAGATTTTAAAAGGAGGAAAATTCTAAAGAAAATTGTGTAGACTCTAGCGATGGGTCCGTAAGTGACTGTGGAGGCCAATACTAGATCCACACAGCTTCCCACAGTGAGGACACAGGTTACTAGATGGAAGATGGTCCTGTAAAGGATTCATTTGACGTGCTTTTTTCGCTTAGCACGTTTCTCCCTTTCACCTTGCACTCAAGCTTCTCCAAAGTCCATAGAACCTTTGTGAAAGGCCAACCTCCAGTTAGATCGTTCATGGGCCAGAGCTTCCCAGTTTTTGATGTTTATATTGCATTTTTTTAGATTAGCCTTAAGAACATCTTTAAACCTCTTATATTGACCACCGATATTCCGCTTTCCATCCTTGAGTTGGGAATAAAGTAACTGCTTTGGGAGACGGCAGTCAGGCATTCGAACAACATGACCGGTCCACTGAAGTTGGCGTTGAAGGATCATTTTTTCAATGCTAGTAGTCTTTGCTTCTTCCAGTACACTGACATTTGTTCGCCTATCTTCCCAAGTAATTCGCAGGATTTTCCGGAGGCAACGTTGATGAAATCTTTCAAGGAGTTGGAGGTGACGTTTATAGATAGTCCATGTTTCTCAAGCATACAATAAAGTTGGTAATACAATGGCTTCATAAACCAGTGTTTTGATCTTCTTACAAATATCCCGATCCTCGAACACTCTATGTTTCATTCGAGAAAACGCGGCACTTGCGGAGCTCAGGCGATGCTGGATTTCACTGTCGATGTTAGCTGTAACAGAAAGATAGCTGCCAAGATAGAGAAAATGATCAACATTTTCCAGTATTGTTCCGCCAAGCTGGATAGATGGCATCACCAAAGGGTTAGCTTGCACTGGCTGATGAAGCACTTTGGTTTTTTTGATGTTAAGTGAGAGACCAAGTTTTCCGTATGCTTCTGCAAAAGCATTTAGGATAGTTTGGAGATCATCCTCTGAGTGTGCGGAGACCACATTATCATCAGCATACTGAAGTTCCACAATGGAGGTTGTAATTACCTTACTTTTTGCTTTCAGCCTGCTGAGATTAAAAAGCTTTCCATCTGTTCGATATATAATTCCCACACCAGTGGGAAGTTTCCCCTCGACAAGATGTAAAATCATGGCGATGAAAATAGCAAATAATGTTGGGGCAATAACACATCCCTGTTTAACACCTGATCCCACTTTAAATGGAGCACCATGAGAGCTGTTGTTGTCCAAGACCGTAGCCGTCATGTTGTCATGGAGAAGTCGCAAGATATTCACAAATTTATTGGGGCCTCCAATTTTCATAAGGATAGTCCAGAGAGCTGTTCAGTCTACAGTATCAAAGGCCTTAGCAAGATCAATAAATGCCATATAAAGGGGTTGATTTTGCTCCCGGCATTTTTCTTGGAGCTGACGTGCAGTAAAAATCATGTCTACTGTCCCTCTAGAGGGGCGGAAACCATATTGAGTTTCAGGGAGGATCTCTTCTGAAATAGATAAAAGACGGTTTGCGAGAATCCTGGCAAATATTTTACCTGTGGTAGCTAAGAGAGAAATGCCCCGATAATTTCCACAGTCTGTTCTATTACCTTTCTTAAAGAGGGTGATGATAACAACATAGCAGCCATGAAGGCACAAATACCTCACCACAGTCATGCATGCTCTAGTTACTTCCAGGTTAGACTACTGTAATCTGCAGTATGTGGAGCTGCCATTAAAAGGCACCTGGAAACTTCAACTAGTGCGAAATGCTGCGGCCAGATTATTTGTAGGAGCCAGGTGATCAGACAATATTACCCCAATCTTATTTGATCTGCACTGGCTGCCTCTTTGATTCCAGGTGCAATTTAAGGTTTTGACATTTAAAGCCCTAAAATGATCACTTTCTTCTGCAAGTGCATTGAACAGGGGGTTGGACTTGATGGCCTTGTAGGCCCCTTCCAACTCTACTATTCTATGATTCTATGATTCATTGCTTTGTTCAACATCTTATATCCTACTTGGGGTAGGCTGTTGCTACAAGCATTTGGTGGGCATTTTCTAGGAGCAGGGCCTTCTCAGTAGTGGTGCCAACTTTATAGAATTCCCTCCCTAGAGAGTTCTGTCAGGCTTCAACGCCAGGCTCTTTTAGATGTTTGGCTATGAGTTGTGGCTTTTTCAGAAAGCCTTTGGCTGATACAGCTGAGTTCTTCAATTTTGCTGTAATGCTTCTATGCCTCACTGCTATATGATTCTATTTGAGGCTGATATGGGAATGTATTCTTCTGCTGTCATTATCTTGCTGTTTTCTCACTTGTCATCTCATAGTTTTTATTTATTGTTCATTATTTTATTGATTTCATGTTGTGAGCTAACTTTGGGTTTATATTTGATAAAGAAAAGCAAGGTATCTATTGTTAAAATAAAAAATGGTCTCTATTTTTAAAAAAATATGCTGTTAAATTGATTCCTGTTTAAACAGCAACAAACTCTACTCCTTTGTAAAGAGCTTTTTAAAAATTATTTTATTTTTTAAAAAATAGACCAGTATGGACTTTTTTTTAATGACACTTAATTTTAAAATAAATTATGATCATGTATCATAAATAAGTTAGATTGAGTAGTTCACATTTTATGGAACAGATCATTCTGATATAAAATATAAAATTGTCTTGCGCTTAAGACAGTGATCTGCCTCCCACTCTTGAAGGTTTCCAGTAAGACAGCCTTCCCCAACCTGGTGCTCTCAAAATGTGTTGGACTAAAACTCCCATCATCTGGAGCCAGCATGGATCACTCTAATCAAGGCAGAAATACATGCTATGAGGAAAGCACCATGTTCCCTGTGATTCCTTCGCAAGCTTAACAGGGAGTGGAGAGTGCTTGCAGAAGTGAATCAGTAGGCAGAAATGGTGTGTGTGTGTGTGTGTGTGTGTGTGTACCTAATCCTTTACCAACATGTAAATCCTCCCCACTGCCAAAAAATTTACCACAAAAGGTAAATGCCTATAGGCTCTATGTTACTCAGCTCTTACTTACAGTTTGGAGTAGAATATTGAATAGAGATTCACTTTGAAAATAAATCCATTTCAGACTACTTTTCACACAACATGAAACTGATGCAGAATCTGAAGAATCTGAGAATTCCTGGGGCTAAATTTGAGGCATATGAATGCAACAGAACTAGGACAAGATGATAATGGAGTGCTATGAGCATTGCAGAATCCTGAACACTCCAGAGCAAATGTTTCTACTTCCATACCATCCTGTCCCAATTTTCTCTTTCTGGGCTAGGGCTAATCTACATAAAATTTGGCTTTTTTTTTTTTAAGGTTAATTTGATTTGCCGTGCTTAATCAATTTAGTTCAATGTCAGTTTAACCCTATGTACACATTGTTTCCATTCAGCCACTCCAAATGTCTCATTATCCTGCCATCTGCATTTCTTCCAAGCTATTCAGATATATATGAGAGTGTACTGTATTTGCAAATAAAAATGTGGGTTAAAAAAGAAATAGGCAGGCTTACACCAAATGGTTTATGCTCTTTCTACTGGCCCATTTTGGCCTCCCCGTGCCAACATTGCTCCACTCTAGTTTGGCTACTGCACTTATGTTAACTCGAAGAGAAGCAGCTGATAAGCTAAGCAAGCATTCTTCAAGAGGCGTTTCATATCTTGTTCAGATACAGTGGAGTCTCGTACGTGTTGTTGTACGCTAGCGCTTGCTATACATGATCAAACTCTACCTATCACCCTGAGTAAATTATTCTATTTGCGTTTCTTGCAGATCTTATCAAAGGTAAATAGGTTAAGCATGCTGGAGGTCTATAGTCTCTCTAACAGTATTCTCTGAGGACCTGATCCAAGGCCCTTTGATGTTCATGGGAGTCTTTCAACTAACTTCAGAGAGCTTTAGTTGAGATCGTTACACAATATTTCTATGTAGGGAAGTAATGCATGGATGAGGGTCTATTTAAATGGAACCTTATGATGCCTTGAAGGCTACGATAACTGCTTTCTGTTGATCTGAACCTATGAGCTGCCATCGTGCCATGCTGAGACTCGGGGCTGGCCACCTATGCATGTACATCACTTGATTTCCTCTTCACTTGATTATTATACATGCAGTGCCAGATAGCTGAATGTGTGAAGTGACGTTATAGAAAAGCAATGAGTCTGAAATGATAGAAAAGTTCTCTCCGGGGTATTTTATCTGTGATGATCCCTTCACACAAACAAGTCATCACTTGGCTTGCAGTCATCAAGCGAAGAGCATGCAGATGTGAACCACGCCAGAAATTCAGGATGTGGTGAAAGGGTTCCAGTTTCAAGGTGGGGGTGGGGTGGTTGTGTACTTGTCTCATCAACAAGAGGGCCAATCACAGCACCGGTCCTACTCCCAACAGTCTGCCAAAGCAGCTTACATTATTCATCACAGCACAGTGATGGGTGCAGGGACATGTTTTCCACCCACTTTCTTGGGCAACATTTATGGGCCTTTATGGGCCTTAGGACTGACATAAACTGGGGCTGCCATAAACAATATTTGGGTCAAATGTAAGAATAAGGGAAGGGATTTCCTGGAAGGTTGCATTGCTTTTCAGTTGCACTGGCACCATGTACTGTAGCATTAGCTGATGCAGGTTTTTTTTTTACCTTTTTGGTGACTGCATGTTCTAAGCCAGTATCATTCATTCAGTCACACTGATAGACCACTGAAAGCTCAATAGTGAGGTAGGAGAGTAGCAGGACCCCCTCAAGAAATAGTTCACTTCTGGTAAACCACCATGCCTTTTTACTTCCAGGTACTATGACAGCATCCAAAAATCCCAGAACATAAATTTTCTTGCTCCCTGTTGGACTAGTATAGGCAATGTTAAATCTATATAAGTAAAATGAAGTGCTCATATGCGTATAAATCAAAATTGGTTAATCTGATCCTAACATAATTTTCAGGGTATATTCAGCTTACACCAAGGAAGGTTTCTGCTCCAAAATTCTGCACCAGGGAAGGGGGCATTTTGAAACAGATGTTAGTGTGTAAAGCAAAAACTCTGCTATATATAAAAGGCCAAAGCTTCATTTAGCTAACTAGCACACAAACCAACATCTAACAAACCCAACAACAGAGTATGCCCCCTCATGAAATCAAAGGCTGGTAAGTCATAAATCAACATACAAATATAAATATACAAACACATACAAAAGGAAACAGAGGTGGGGTAGATTTCATAGATCATAGAGTTGGAAGGGGCCTACAAGGCTATCAAGTCCAACCCGCTGCTCAATGCAGGAAACTATAGGAGGGGTCTCCCATCCAAGTAATAACCAGGCCTGACCCTGCTTAGCTTTCCACACTCAGACAAGCTGAGCCAGCGTAAGCCACAGGGCTGTATGGGTACAGAGAGAGGGGGTGAAAGAGGTGAGTGCAGAGAGAGAGAGAGAGAGAGAGAGAGAGAGAGAACTATGTAGTACTATGAGTTGGCTGAAGGGTGGGGTCACCACACAGTGAGGCCTTGGTAGGGGACATGAGAGAAGGAGCAGGGTCCTGGAGTGCGGCAGCAGGGCCAGTCCTACCATTAAGCAGAGTGAATCAGTCGCCTCAGGCAGCAGATGCTGGGAGGTGGCAGCAAGGTGTGTTGGAGGAGAAACCTGTGTGCCAAGAGGCCTGCTCTGCACCCCCTAAGTTACTCAGCTTGATGTCTCCAGGTGCAATGGAGGTTGGTGTCCCAACATCAGTGTTGAAGACAGATTCATCTGCCACTCTGGTCAGCTTTTTGTACATGGAATGGGAGCTGGTGCCATCTTGTTTTTTGCCTCAGGCAGCAAAATGCCTTGAGACAGCTCTGCGAGCCAGACTGCCCCCCCCCCATTCATTTTTTTCTATGGGTCAACAGTCCTAATAGAGAAATGGTCCCATCCCCCCACTGACATAAGCAAGAAGGGTGTTTGTGATCATGAAAAACCACCCTGAGCCAGGAGAACCGCTGAGTGAGAGGACCTGTGGGTGGTGATGGGTGATGGGGTGGAGTTTGGAGCACTATTGCCCCTTGTGGGTGAGCACCAACTCACAGCTTATTATTTTTTTTAAAAAAACAGGATTGTTCCTGCTCTTAAAACAGGCTCTCACTCTTTAATTGGAGGCTGTCATGACACAAATTAAAAAGCAACCCGCACCCGCATCAAATCTTAGGTGGAACAAAGCCGTGCTCTGAGTAGGAAGGTGCACCCACTGGGCCACCCTGGCTACAGCCAGGAATGGTCCTAAGAATGTGCTTAAAATCTACAAGTCACTAATTCTTAGTTGTGTTCCTCACCTTTCTTTAAAAAGAAACAACACATTCTTTGGAAAATAGTATTTTTTAAAAGAGCATGAAATGTATCCTGGCTGACATCATTAACTTCAGGAATTAATGAAATCCCCTGAGCTACAATTTGTCTTGATGCCCTTGCTTGGGAAATCCTTTTAAAGTTACTGTTAAAGCAATTAAGCTGGTGTCCTCAGTTCAATCTTGCTAAGGTTTAGCACCAGCACGGAGTCACAGCAATCTTCTAGGTCAGACAGGAAAAGAATTGACGTCATTTCAAAATGCCACTGCGTAAATATCCTGGAGAAAACATGGCAGCCCAGTGTACACAGTTGGGTAATCAGATGTGAATGGGTAATCAGATGTGAATAATGGTTTTGGAACAGGTGAGCGTAGGGAATTTCGCTCTTCAAATCTCAACTAACTTTAATCTATTTTTGAAAAGATTCAGGACACACTTTCTCCAGCAGCACATTTAATTTACTTAGCAAGATGTTTCCGTTATCCAGAAAAGCATTCCTCCTATTAGAAATGATCATTTGGCATGCAGTATGCTCAAGGGACACATAGGATAAGGGATGTTTCGCACAAAGGGGCTTCAATAGATAGGTAGTAATGACAATCTAAGGCTAAGGAGCATAAAAATAAATGTTACCTTTTAACCTTGGACAATTAAATCTGTTTTCTAACAAAACAGGCAGAGTCAGAGCAGATGTTGAGAGAGCCAGTTCCAGTTGGGAACTTTTACTTCTTCTTTTTTTAAAAAAGAAGCAAAACAAGGCAAGTCTAATTGGCCTAATATAACTGGGGAAATAATATAAGTGGGGAAGTGTTATAATATAACTGGGGAAAACGTGGCCATCACGACACCAGCATAACATAGTCAAGATCATATGCTCCCACCATGGCCGCAAAGAAGGAAGCAGAGAAACAGCGGCAGAAGCAAGAGTCAACAGATTCATAGATCATAGTTGGAAGGGGCCTACAAGGCCATCAAGTCCAACCCCCTGCTCAATGCAGGAAACTAGAGGAGGGGTCTCCCATCCAAGTAATAACCAGGCCTGACCCTGCTTAGCTTTCCACGCTCAGACAAGCTGAGCCAGCGTGAGCCACAGGCCTGTATAATAATGATTATACACTGTCTCTCATTATTGCTCATTAATAAGCAATAATGAGAGCCAGTGTGGTGTAGTGGTTACAGTGCTGGGCTGGGACTCGGGAGATCCGGGTTCTTGTCCCCACTCGGCCATGAAGCTCACTGGATGACTTTGGGCCAGTCACTGACTCTCAGCCTAACCTACCTTACAGGGTTGTTTGTGAGGATAAAATGGAGAAGGGGTTTTTGTAAGCCACCTTGGGTTCCTTGCAGGAAAAAAGGTGGGATACAAATATAAAAACAAATAAATAAATAAAATACATAAATAATGACAGCCAATCCTGCAGAGTCCCTGCCACTGATTAATTACGATGATGCTCAACAAAGATGCCCCCACATTAGCCATCCACACAGAGGCATGGCGCCAAATAGCACAAGCTGATGACTGGAATGCCAAGATGAGTGCAGAACCCATCACACACCTGTGGCACAAGCACAGTGCCAGAAAGAGCCCACACCGATTCCCCTGCTACCGTCTCCCACAAGTGGGGTCCAGATGACCCACCACCACACGTTTATAGAACTTGTGAGGAGGTTGCAGGGCTGCATGGACTAACCCTGCCCGCTCTGCCTGGTGGCCACTCCGTCTGCTCACATAAGTGTGAGGGGGGACTCTGATTGGTCCAGCCCCCACTCCACTCCACCCCGCAACATGGAGGAGCTTCTCTATACATGCCAAATACTTCATGTCCCAGCCAAATGGGGACCCATGGCTGCTCAATGCGAGACACATCTAGCCTGAAAGCCCAGCAAACCCCCATATGTGTTCTTTCAACCTATTGCTTGTATCATACCCCTCCCCAGCCCCATTACAAGCACTTCAGCAGATATTACCCTATTACAAGGAAATAGGAGTATCTTCCACAAAGGACCTTCCCCCGGATCACGCGCAGCTGTGGGCGGGGAGAAATTTTGCGGATGTGGGGAGAAGTGAGGTGAGACATACATACCTGTCGACGCAGGTATACAGTCAGCAAGGGGGCGGGGCTACAGAAGCCAATATTAGCGAGAGGAGGCGATGCAACAAAGGCTCCCATCACTATAAAGTGAAAAATGGGGCGGTGGCGGATTCATCGCCACCTCCCGTTTTTGGGTGCTCCGTCCACTGGCACGATTGAGCGGCCTCGGAGGCCGAATAGAATAACCCGCACTCCATCCCTTTGCAGTTCATTGTATGTAAATAAACGTGGCCCAGTTAAACACCAACTAAGCGTCTCGACTCATCATTTCCCCCCTTTACATTCGCAATAAGCCTAGGTCAAGCAGTTTTAAATCCTTCTTAGTTTCTATGAAGGAGTTAAACACGTTTACTGAAATCAACTACACTTGAAACTGCTTAACTGTTGCCGGTTCCTTCCTTTTAACAGCCACATGTATGTGGACAGCAATATAGTGCACACTACTCCTGGGGTAGGCAATATTTTGGGGCTGTGCGCACATCTGGGAATTTGTCCACATTGTTTGTGTTAATTAACCTTTGACAATTGACAGTACAGTCCTATGAAGGTTTATTCAGAAGTAAGTCCTACTTTATTCACTAGGGCTTACTCCCAGGAAAATATGCACAGGATTGCAATTTGCAACCAAAGACTGTAATTTGACATCATAAAAACATAAGAAGAGTCATGCTGAATCAGACCACGGGCCCATTTAGTCCAGCATTCTGTTCACACAGTGGCTAACCAACTGCCCACAGGAAACCCACAAGCAGGACATGAGTGCAACAGCACCCTCCCACCTATGTTCCCCAGCAACTGGTGTACATAGGCATACTGCCTCTGACACTGAAGGTAGCATATAGCAATCAGGACTAGTAGCCATTGATAGCCTTATCCTCCATGAAATCTACTTACCTGAGAGTAAGCCTTATTGAAATCAATGAGGCTTACTTCTGAGTACATATGTATAGGATTGCACTGTCAGACCAGCATGTACAACCAGCAATATTCAACTCTAAATGGAGGAAAATCTAGCAAGCTTAAATAGCACAAATGAGTCTAAACATGCAGGTTTAGTGTAATATGTAAATCTTCTCTGCCACCTTTCCCACTTCCAAAGCCACTAGGACAACACTTGAACCTGAATATTGAACTTCCTTTGATCTACTGCTTAACTTACTAATTGTTAATAGCCTTTTACCTATAAAAACGTGATGTCATAGAGAAGGGGTGGGTGAACCTCAGTCTTACACTGTCTATTTTTTTTTTTTAAACAAACCAAGACAACCAATTAGTTGCCATGACTAATGACTTTCTGTAGCATTACCATGCTCCATTTCAGATGAACAGAGTAGTACAACATGGTGGCCATGGGCACCAATCTGCCCCAGGACACTTTTCTTTGGACCCACCAAGGTGCCTATCCCTCCAACTTTTTTTTTTAATGAACGCATTTTCTTACTGGCAGCTGGGATTGTTATGAAATAGGTTTCTGTTGGTGCTGAAAACTGCGAGTCCAAAGGAGCTGTTTACTGTGTTGGGGCTCAGGCCACACCCCTGCTTTGTACACAGTCTTTTGGGCAGGTTACTTGTGCCTTGCCATGCCTCCCATGGCAGCCATTTTGTGGTGGTGCCCAGGACAGTTTCTCAAATTCCCAGATGTGCCCACAGCCCCAAAATATTGCCTACCCCAGGAGTAGTGTGCACTATATTGCTGCCCACATACATGTGGCTGTTAAAAGGAAGGAACCGGCATATGCGTTAAACTGCCTACTTGAAGAAGGCTCTAATCATTTATTTATTTTATGTAGGGATTAATGCCCCTCCCTTCCATAAAATTCCCAAGGTAGCTGGGAATCATATGCCACAGAATCTCATAGGCAAAGCAAGATGCTCAGTGCACTGCTATGTTAACAGAGTTCATTTATTTTTATTTTATTATTTTATTTATTATATTTATACCCCCCTTTTTTCCCCGCAAGGAACCCAAGGCGGCTTACATAGTCCTCCTCCTCTCCATGTTATCCTCACAACAACCCTGTGAGGTAGGTTAGGCTGAGAGTCAGTGACTGGCCCAAAGTCACCCAGTGAGTTTCATGGCCGAGCGGGGACTTGAACCCAGATCTCCTGAGTCCCAGTCCAACACTCTAACCACTACGCCACACTGGCTCTTTATATATATTTGCCTTTATATATTAGCTAGTGCTGTATAAATAGTTTCCCTTAACTCACTGGTGCAATTGGTGAAGATTTTAACAGTGAAAAGCAATAACCATGGATTTTTAGGGCCTGTGCAGCTGTTAGTTTTTCCAACAAGGCCAGGTAAACCCATGAGAGAATGAAATAAAGTAGATAAATAAGTGCACCCATCTGTCACTTCGTTGCATTGTATCCAACAAAGGTAAATTTGAGCTGAGGATGTTTTTAAGGGCAAGTTGTGTGAAGCTGAATAGGTATTATGTCCTATCAAGGACTCATTGTTTAGCAGATCCTATGCCCAACAATGCTTCATTGTGATGGCAACAGAGATCACTGCATTAAATACCCGTGTTTCAGACCCCCTTCACATTTTTAGTGTCCTCTTGTGCTACACAGAGGAGGATATTCCTTCTACTATTCTACCTGGGTGCTCATCTGCGGGCAGTCTGGAATGAGGAGAATGGACAGTTCATCTAACTTGAAACCAGCAACTCCAACCATCCCCACCCCCCCTTTAAGTATTCAGCTCTATTTAATCCCAGCGCAGGTGAATCTCAACAAATCTCTGCGTATGCTCTTTAAAGAATTTTTACAAATTTGGAACGTTGATTTTGGCTTTATCCATTTTGCTTGGATGTGTCAGGAGACTGCTGCTTCAGTGACTTTGGTTGGTGAACATCCATAGAAGCTATCCAGTTTCTATGCGTAGCAAAAAGGACCTTTGCTTAATTGTACCATGTGTTTAATGCAGTGGTGTTTGTTTATAAAGACTCGTTTAAAAAGGCACTCAGGGAAAACAGCAGTGATGTGTTCTGCCTGACCCATACTAATACCAGAAATGCTTCTTAAGGATTGAAGAGATTGGCTTGCTTCATCAGCTGCTGAAAAGGTGAGTGATACCACATGAAATGAAATTGCAATGTGTAGACTCTGTTTATATAGTTATAAATGTATGAATCACCTTTCGGCCCAAATAGGGCCCCCAAGACAACTTACAGCTAAAACGCACAACGCAGCATATGGATGAAAAATGGGGCAGGCCCAGGACACTAAAATGGTGACTAATGTTATCTTATCGTGTGTGCTCCCTAGTGAAAATGCACACAAACACATACACACACACACAGAGTGGCAAATTCTTAATGAACCTATTTTCAAATGAAGGGCAGTACTTTAATTACAGGATGTGGGGGGATGGGGACCCAGCCACTTAGCAACTGTTTTCTGAAGGTGATGGGAGTGGGGCATCATTTGGCTAAAGCTGGAGTGAGTCAAGGGGGTGGTTCTTGAAAATTTTATTAAGAGCCCCGCTACCTTTTCTCCCATAACTTGTGTACTGAATAAAGGGCACAGCCCCCTCTGTTCTATATACTATTTCATGGTTGTGATGATATGAAATAAGGAATATTCAGCCATTGGGCAACCTGACATTAACCACTTGGGCCAAGAGTTTTCAGATTTAATAAATCTATGTCTAGCTGTACCACTTCAGAGTGCCAGTGAGGGCTTGTGTGAAGAAATGCTCTGCCCATGGTGAAAAATAAATCTTACACAGAGAAAACTAGCACGGTGGGGAAAATAGCTCGGCTAGAACACTTCTCCTTGACAATTAGTTTTCTCTGTGGAGCGATTGTTTGTTTGTATGGGAAGACCATTCAATCATGTGAGGCCCTGACTGGCAGCTTGAAATGGTACAGCCCAAACAGAGATTTACCACTTCAAAGAGAACTGGCCTTAGATGGCTCTGTGCCTCAAATTCACTATGGTCTAAATAAATATGAAGTAATGCTGAAATGTTTGCTATGGGGAATGAAAAGGGTGGGGGGGGCAGCACAGTTTCTTCTGTTCAAATCACATTTCACTGAGTTTTATGACAAAACGTCTATCATCATTAATACAGCTGAATTGTGCCTAGCCTTTTCAACTCTACTCAGCTTTCTGCTGGACCATCCCCAATGCCTAAAATGAAGTTGTCTCAAAAAGCTTAACCAGATGCAGATGCCACCATCATCTTGGTTATCATTTTACCATTCCGTAGTCAGTTAGGGTAGGCTCATATCATTAAAAGGAAGGGGATCAGGAGAGATCGGAAAAACATCACCCATTTTTTAATTACCATAAAAGTTCTCTCCAAATTGTGGTAGAATTGCATTTAGATTTAGATTTAGAATCGTTCATGAGAGGAATTGCAGTCACACAACTGCTTTCTCCCACTTCAAGCTGGTTTTTGCAATCATTCAACATGATTGATTCTTCCCTCCCCCAATTCCTTCACCCAATTCCACATTTTTCAGGATGGTCCCATGACCTTCAAGAGAGTCTTTTGATGGGGGGACAAAGGTAGCTGAAGGAAGGGGAGAGAAAACTTTCCTTCTTTGAACTGCCTTAAATTAACTTAACTTAGGAATGAAGCCTCAGTGTTTAATCAATTATTTGGCAACACTTGATAAATACTTACCTTTGCATTGTCCATCTTATTTTTTTGACTCCTTTACAAGACTGTGAAGGCAAGTCACTGTCATGGTTTTAAAGTGCGGCAATGACGATTGCAAATATATATATATATATATATATATGTGGAAAAATATTCATAGGAATCCATTCATAGAATGCCACGTAAGGTCGGTTCAGATGCAAAAAAATTAAGCTCCATTACTTGCCTATTTCTTTTATTGGTTTCTAGTTCAACATTTTCCTGCTGCAATAAGAAAAGAAGAGGCAGTAGCCCAATCCCACAACTCTGGCCTCAGCTTAAGCATTTCAGCCTTGATTTTGTTTTCATAGCTACACAAGTGATCTTTTTATGTTGGTTTAGCTCTACAGAATTTTATGTCCTCTGTTCGGAGAGAACACTAACATTTCCCTTATATATAAATACTCAAGGTATCAGTATCAACTGGACGTAGTTGATTGCAACTGACCTTTGGAATGATCTATCAATGGGATTTTCATATTGTTCGATTTTAGCTGCTTTTCTCATTTTTTATTCAGAGATCAAATGTTGGAAAACAAGTATTTAGACCTACTCCTGTTGAGGCCAGAAGCAGTGTCAAAATTCCTGGTGCGCAGAAGATTTGTCCTAAATTCCCAATAAAAGCAAAGTATTCAGTTTTAAGTTCTATCCTAGTCAGAAGGGCTTTTACAGGGTTTGAGTTTTATTACAGTCTGACAAGTTGCCTGTGACTCAAGGGCTGCACCATAAACATTTCAAAACTTTAGATGCTTTGAGAAGAGGGTCATTTTTCCTGCAGTTCATGTGATTATCAGCAATAGCACACAAGCACACAATGGAAATGATACTGGCCCAATTGCAAACAATGCCTTTGAAAAAAAGAAGAAAAGGAACTTCAAACCATTTCTTAGTGAACAATTTATCAGTATAATTACCATTTTCTAATCTGGAGTTGTGCTGGGGCATTGTTTCAGGTAATGTGTGAATGGGGGCTGGGGGTGGGTCGAGGTGGGTCGAGGAGGGGTGAGGAAGAGGATTTGCTCTTGTAGGCCTACCAGGTTGTTTAGGGGTGAATAGTCTTAAGATGGATACCTAAGCCTGATGAAGCATTGTACTGGCACTGCAGGCCACATGCCTTCACTCATCCCTGCTTCTTGGAACACCCACTTCTTCCAATTTGCCCCCGGTTGGCAGCTTACAAAACAACCAGGTAATTAACAGGGGGTGGAAAATAATTTGCACAGGACTTAGTGACTGGAACTTGCCATGAAGCTTTCAATCAGATGGATGGTCTGGTTGCCTTTCCTACTCCACCATGAGGATAGGTGAGTTGAAGTGCAAACCCTTTGCCAACTTGTGACCCAGCTGGAGAAGACAAATAAGGTTTTTGATGTCTTTGGATTTGCTAATGCACAGACATAGCGTATGTGTCTCAAATCTTCCTTTAGCTAAAACCCAGCATAATGAAGTGACTGTCAAAATCCATGCCACAAAGTGGGGTTGTAGTTGTGCTAACAAGCTGGTTTTAGGGTGGCCAATTATGAATTGCTGGAAAAAAAGATGCAGAGCAAAAAAAAAAAAAAAAAAAAGGACAAAAGAGGGCAGTGAGTTGCATAACATTTGCATATGCTAATTTATACGTATGAATGCAAACTTAGAAATAATTATTATAATTTAGATAGAAATACAGTACACATCTCATGATACTGCGGGAGATGGTGACCTGCCTGCCTGCCTGTTCAGCCTGCTGTCCAAGTGCTAACTGTTGATAGGGAATAGTTCTTATGGTTCATTATCTTTCACCCAGAATTGGACAGGACAGCCCTTCAGATAGAGAATGAATGCCTTCAAACAGAGGATGGTCCACTGGCGGCAGCCCTTCAAATAGAGGACAGCTATCCACCCTAGCTAGGTTAGGAGCATTAGGAACTCTGTTGCTGAATAATCACTGTAGTTAACCTCATAGGGACAGACATAGGCTCTGTTGCCTTAGTCTTCTGTCTCTTGCTTCTTGCATAGATGGCCATTGCTTTTGGAATCATATCTTGATTCTATCTCATTGTTTGTCTTCACTGTTTACCTACCACCCAGGATTGCTGTGATTAACAATGATTTAATTACTGAAGCTTTTGCCAAAGATAACCATTAAGGGAGACTCCCTATGAATGTGAAATGCAATGCTGAAGAGGTGCAGCAAACTCTTCACAAAAGCTTTGAACCATCTCACTGCCTCTTTCTGCTTCAGGGGGACTCAGCATGGAAAGACTGGTACTGGCAAATCAGATCAGTCTATCACCGTCTCCTCTTGATCTCTGGAGCCACACTGGTTTATATTTACACTCTTGATGATAACCCAAAGATCTACTAATGCCCTTTGTCGCTTTTCATTCTCTACCTCAATCTAAAAAACCTCAAGAACAGCTCACAGGACATGACTTTCCCCCATTGCTCAAATGTTAGTGTTGTCACCTTACTCAACCCTCATTAATGCCAATATGAGGAAAAACTTAGGGTCAATTTGTGCCTTTGTTTTTCAAACATTTAACTTGTGGAACATAGACTTTATACTGTGTGAATGATGCAACATTCCTTGGGATTATATTTTTGGTTCAAGGGCATGCATTGGGAAGTTGCTGGTGACTGGGCCTGCCGATACATGTACCTGGACTTAAAATCATCCTTGTGCCCTCATTCACACACTATGAAGTACATATTCCACCATCCACCATATTGATACTTGTGTAGGAAAAAATAAGTTGTGAGAAGTTCCCAAACTCTCATAACTGATCCACCAAAAACCTCTTCTCTGCAATCCCTTCTGAAATAAACAGATTTTGTGCAGGAGTGCATCTAATTTCAGTAAAGGTTATACAGAAAGTATCCCTTAAATGGGGTTTGCCAGCCTAATCCCACACATCTCACATTTTTATCTCACCCTTTGTCCAAGGAGCTCAGGGTGTCATGCATGAGGCTGTTCCATTTTATCCTCACAATATCCTCTGTGATGTTGCTTAGGCTGAGAGAAAGCGGCCCAAAGGGCTGAGGGGGAGTTTGAAACAACATAGAATCATAGAGTTGGAAGGGATCTTGGAGATCATCCAGTCCAGCCCAATGAAAGCTCTGCGCTGCAGGGTGCAACTACAGTATCCCTGACAGATGGCCATCCAGCCTCTGCTTAAATACCTCAGGCGAAGGAGAATCCACCACCTCCTGAGGCAATCTGTTTCACTGCCAAACAGCTCTCACTGTTAGGAAATTTATAATGTTAAGCAAGTCCCATTGCAACATGCTATCCTGCACACTGGTTCTCGTAAGGACTCCCATATGGTTCTTCTTAATTCTTTTGCCACAAATTACTCAACTGTGTAGAGTTGAAATGAGCAGACTCTCTCTCCCTCTCCCTCTCGGTGGTATTGCCTGCTCCTAGATTCAGCTGAGCACATTTCATGAATTTTCCATGAGGTAAACTAAATGTTACAAGCAATATGGGGCTGCCATAATGGCAACTGCATGTCAACTCATGCAGTTGATGAGTTGACATGTCAACTCATGCAGTCTCTGTTGCGATGCTGAGGTCCCCTAGACTGTTGGTCCTGGAGGAGGTTAACATCCATACTGAAGGCACCCTATCTGGGGCAGCTCAGAATTTCATGGACTCATGACGACCATGATGGGACTGTCCCAATATGTCATCAACCCAACACATGTAGCAGGGCACACTCTAGATCTGGTTTTTTCAGCTGGGCATGGGGATAGTGATCTGGAGGTGGGGGACTTTGAATCGGTCCCTTTGTCATGGTCAGATCACTGCCTGCTTAGATTTAGACTAACGGTGACTTTTCCCCTGTGCAAGGGTGGGGGACTTATTAAGATGGGCCACACCTGGAGGCTAATGGATTCGAATGGTTTCCAGATCCAGAGCACCCTCGGTGGGTTTCCAGCTGATATGGCTGGCAGTCCGGTCGAATCCCTGGTCACTCTCTGGAATAGTGAGATGACCTGAGTGGTTGACACAATAGCTCCTGAGCGCCCTCTCTGTAGTAGAGTTCGTATGGCTCCATGGTACACCCTGGAGCTGAGAGCGATGAAACAACACAGGAGACAGCTTGAGTGCAGATGGAGAAAAACTCATAGTGGATGCAATTGAACCCTGGTATGTGCCTACAATCAGGTATATCTAGGAGCAGTGAGGACGGCAAAGAAACAACATCTCACTGCCTCTATTCAATCCTCCATTTGCTGCCCAGTGGAGCTTTTTAGGGTTGTCCGGGGCCTATTATATGCTGGCCCCAAGGACATCCTGGATCCATCTGAGGCCCGCTGCGATATGTTTGCTAGGCACTTCCAGGAAACAATCTCTTGCATCCACTGGGACTTGGACTCCAATGTTATGGCAGTTGAATCAAGTAAGGTTCCCAGAGTACACCCTGGTCATGTTTTCTTTGATGAGTTTCAGTTGGCACAGCTCAAGGATGTTGACAAGGTGCTTGGACAGGTTCGTGCAACCACATCTGCACTGGATCCTTGCCCCTCTTGGCTTATAAAATCTAGCAGGGAGGGAACAGCCAGCTGGGCCAGTGAGGTGATCAATGCCTCCTTGCGAGAGGGAGTGATCCCATGCCACTTGAAAGAAGAGGTGGTGAGGCCACTCCTGAAGAAACCCTCTCTGGACCCGGAAGATCTAAACAACTTTAGGCAGGCAGTGAATGTTCCTTTCCTGGGCAAAGTCCTTGAGTGGGTGGGGGCCAGCCAGCTCCAGACGCTCTTGGATGAGATTATCTAGATCCATTTCATTCAGGGTTTAGGCCTGGTTTTGGCATGGTAACAGCTTTGGTCACCCTGTACGATACGATGACCTATGTTGGGAGAAGGACGGGGGAGTGTGACCCTGTTGATACTCCTTGATTTTCGGTGGCTTTCAGTACCATCAACCATGGTATCCTTCTGGGGTGGCTATCTGAGTTGGGAGTGGGGGGTACTGCATTGCAGTGGTTCTGCTCCTACTTGGGTGTCTGGCTCCAGAAGGTGGTGCTTGGGAGATATTGTTCAGCCCCATGGACTCTCCAGAATGGAGTTCCTCAGGGGTCAGTCTTATCCCCCATGCTATTCAACATCTACATGAAACCGCTAAGCAGGGACATCCGAAGTTTTGGAGTGTGTTGCTATCAGTACACTGATGACACGCAGCTCTGTCTCTCCTTTTCATCTTCAGCAGATGATGCTGTGGATGTGCTAAACTGGTGCCTGACTGCAACAGTGGACTGGATGAGAGCTAACAAACTGAAGCTCAATCCAGACAAGACTGAGATGCTGTTAGTGAGTGGTTCCTCTGACCAGATGGAGGGAGTTCAACCTGTTCTGGATGGGATTGCACTCCCCTTGAAGGAGCAGGTTCATAGCTTGGGGCGGGGGTCCTCCTTGAGCCATCTTTGTCACTTGAGGATCAAGTGGTCTCAGTGGCACAGAGTGCCTTCTACCAGCTGCAGCTGGTGGCCCAGCTATGCCCCTATCTGGATAGGGATAACCTGGTTTCAGTATGCTCTGGTAATCTCTAAGCTTGACTACTGCAATGCACTCTACGTGGGGCTGTCCTTGAAGACTGTTCAGAAGCTCCAGCTTGTGCAAAATGCGGCACCCAGATTAATAACTGGGACCAGGAGGTCTGAACATATAGCACCAGTTCTGGCCCACTTGCATTGGCTGCCTATATGCTACCGAGCCCAATTCAAGGAGCTGGTTTTAACCTATAAAGCCCTACACGGCTTGGGACCACAATCCCTGACAGAATGCCTCTCCCAACCACAATCTAACCAGACACTAGTCTCAACATCTGGGAACTTCCTCTGACTGCCACCCCCAAGGGAGGCTCGGAAGATGGCAACTAGGGGGCCTTTTCTGTGGTAGCTCCCCAACTGTGGAACAGGCTCCCCCCTGAGGCCCGCCTGGCGCCAACTTTACTATCCTTTTGGCACCAGGTTAAGACTGCCCTCTATGCTGAGGCATTTAGCAGCTCCAAATAGTACATGGGGGGGTGGTTACGTCACCTTTTTTTAAACAAATCTACTTTTTATAACTTTGTCTTAGTTATTTAAGTAATTTAAAAATAGTTTTTAAATGTCCAATGAAATTTTTTTGATGTTTTTATTGTTTGTATTTTATATTGTATTTTATTGCTTCAGCTATTGGGCAGAATAGAAATAATAATAATAATAATAATAATAATAATAATAATAACAACAACAACAACAACAACAACTCCCCACTCCCCTGTAATGTCTAATACAACCTACTCCATGTCCTTACACTGGCCCCATTTGCACCTGGCTTGTTCAAGCCACAGAGCATGCTAGCACATGCCTAGCAACATTTGCCTAATTACCCACCCGGGTACAGCTTCTCATGTTGTCCGAACCAAGGTGGCATGGCCAGGGGAGGCTGGTGACTCCTCTTTCGGTGGGGCTCCTTTTCCATTGCAGGTTTTACAGCCTTTATTTGGCGCTTCATAGGAGCTATCCATGGTGCTGAACTCCATCCCCAACATAGGTTCGCCACCATGGAGCACCATGGATAGCTCCTATGAAGCTGCAAAGGAAAAGGAGCCACACTGAAATAGGAGCCACCAGCCTCCCCTGGGCATGGCTTGTTTGAGAGGAAAACAACCCTCAAATCAGCCAGCAACAGGCCTTGGGTTATTTGAGGATTATCCCCCCCACAAACAAACCATGCCAGCTGGGTGAGTACTTAGGCAAATGGTGATCGTGCGAACTGGGTCACTGTGTGATTTCCCCACTTTGCTGTTGGCATAGTGACAGTGGGGTGGGGGGTGGGGACAGAATACATGGCATAATGATGTCAGGACATGGGATTTTGAGTCCTTAAAAGTGTTATTGTATACATAGGCTCAACTTGTCTGAGCGTGGAAAGCTAAGCAGGGTCAAGCCTGGTTGTTACTTGGATGGGAGACCCCCTCCTCTAGTTTCCTGCATTGAGCAGGGGGTTGGACTCGATAGCCTTGTAGGCTCCTTCCAACTCTATGATCTATGAAATCTATGAAATATTTTAATAAATAAATAGGATGCAATCCAACATTGCACAAGCAGTCTTCTTTCTCCTCCATCCCACCATTCTGTCAGTGGAATGAGTTAATTGGGTTCTACCCCCAGTACTGAACTTTACATGGGGGTAGAGATGGGTCTCAGCATAACACTTTGTGCAACATACAAAATTAGCTCTAAATCGATGAAAGTGTAAGCTTAATAGTAGGCTTTGTTGTTTTTGCTGTAACCAACTAATAAAGTATGTGTTTTCAAAATCTATAGAAGTACAATACCCTTATTAGGACCAACCAAAATGTCACAATACTGTGAGTAAAGTTTTGAGCTCACAGAACACTTCATCCAAGAAGCAAATAATGGCTGTGTACCTTCAAGAAAACCACATTTAAGGCACAATTCTGTGCAAGTTTAGACGGAATAAAAGGCCTACAACTCCCAGCTATGCTGGCTGGGGCACGCTGGGAATTGTGGGCCTTTTTTCTGTTTAAACATGCATAAGATTGTGCCTTTAATTGGAGATAGATAATTTTCTACCATCTGAAGATGATACTTTACTTTTTTGAGTGTATTATGCCCTCCAACCATTAGGCAATGCTACCCAATTTAGCTTCCACTGATTTTTTAATCCTAACATACCATCTACATGTAATCTCCAGCTTCACTAATATAAAAACTGCCATGAATCTGTTAACTTCTGTTCTCTACCTCACACAAGACCAGTGTTAGGGCTGGAGATGGATCTGAGTAACTAGTGAACTTTGTATTTGTATTTTTATTTTTTAAAAATGGGGGTTTAGCCATTATGTTTTCTTTGTCCTATAGGTCTGTATAGAACCCAGTAGAGCCTCACCCTATTGTCTGCAATCTCTTCTAACACGTCACATTAAGAAAGTGACTAAAAACAGACTTTGTGGCTTCAACATCAAACCAGCTTTCTACACACACACACACACACACACACACCAGTTTTACTTATCATTTATCTGGTGACGAGTTCTGTGAATCTGAAAACTTGCTCATTGTTTTGTGACATTTTGGTTGGTCCTAATAAAACTGCACAACTGTGGATTTTTAATTTTTTTCTAATGAACTAACATGGCTTCGTTTGCTTTTGGGAGAGGGGGTGGGAGTTAGGTAACATTTGCAGCACAATTCTATTTTGTTTATTTGGAAGTAAATCCCACTGGATATTCTCTCGGGCTTACTCCTAGGTAAGTCTGCATATGATTGCAATCATATATGTGTTTTTCCCCCTTCCAGTATAATAGAGAGCACAGATTGTTAGCTTCACATTCTGATTTCATCATAAGCAATGGAAAAACAAAACCACAAAAGTAGGATTTCATTGAAAATTAAGAAATCTTTTCTTTAAAGTTACTAAAGTCTGTGCATCTTTTTTTAAAGAGTCAACTGCAGTACATGGACTATACGTTGGGAATTTCCAGCTTCTTACATGCTGCCTAACCCCTATAACCAGTGTAGTAGTGAGCAGTTTCTCAAATACAATGGAAATGCTGCCACTTTGAAGATAAGCTCTCACAGTTAGCTTAAAACAATAATTCTGTACTTTCTTTCCTGTGTCAAGATTTATTTTAAGTATTACTATAAAATATCACAGAGTCTGATAGCAGCCAGATCAGTTTGTATAAAAATCAAGGGCCTGTTTGTAGTATATTACAGGCTATATTTGACACAGGAAAACACTTAATCATGAATGCTATCAACACACCACACCCACCTTTGTAAAAAGTCTTAAAAGCTAGATTTATCATTGTGAACTTGAACTGGAGAAAGACAAGTAATCATGAATCCTGAAAGCCACTACTGAAGAGTCAGGGTTAAGGGGCATAATGCCCACAATACATCTGCCACAGTCAAAATGTTCTGCTGCGTTATAATGTCGATGTCAGCGATGTGGAAACAGTGAGTGTGATAGGAATATCTGTATCAGATTCAAATGGAAACACAAAATTAGCATTTAAAAGTGTTCACTCTCTTGAGAAATATATACCACAACTAGAAAGTGGGGTGCCCATGTGTCCTGCTTTACAGAGGACAGTCCTGTATTTGAAAGCTTCCTCTATTTGAAGTCCAGGTCCAGCTTAAAGATAAAGAACCTTGAAGTTACCCATCAACAGTTAGCACCTGCCTGGACAGCAGAGTGAGCAGGCACACAGGCAGGGCCGGTGCTACCATTAGGCCAACTAGGCAGCTGCCTAGGGCGCAGGGCTAAAGGGGGCGCCAGAAACGCCTTGAAAAAAAATACAGCGCTCTCAAGTGGGAGGGGGGGCGCTAAATATCTGATCTTGCCTAGGGCACCAAACTGCCTTGCACCGGTCCTGCACACAGGTCCCTTGGTCACAGTCTTGCATTCTGTGATGTGATATACAGTAATAACTTGGATTGCAAGTAACTTGGTTTGAGAGCGTTTTGCAAGACAAGCAAATTTTTAAATATTTATTTAATTTTTTTTAACTTGATATACAAGCGACGTCTTGCAATACAAGTACTGTAGTACGGCTTAAATTAAAAATCTCTGTACAAATTTTTTTGGGGAGATTTCGTTTTGATATAAGAGTGTTTTGGATTACAAGCACGTTTCCAGAACGAATGATGCTCCCCAATCCAAGGCATGACTGTATTATATTTCTATTTAAATTATAGCAATACTTTCCCAATTTGTATCTATACATATACGTTAGTATTTGCAAATTTTATGCAAATCTCTTATCTTCTCTTTTGACTATGTATAAGTGGTCCTATACCTAGTAGAAATCCACATAAAGTGCAAAAAGTATAGGGGCAGACGGGGCCTCTGCTTATCAGTGGCCCAGCTTAAAATTGCTATAGCCCACTATTGGGAGGGGGTGTGGTCCCAGAAGGCTCCACAAAGCTGCTAACAGTGCATATAGGGTTAGATAGCTTCCTAAATTCTAAAGGGAATAGTTCTTTATCATTGCTCTTTCTTAAAGCACCCAGGTGGGAACTAGCGAATGGCTGACTGGCAGCACCAGTTGTACCCTTTGAAGGTGCTGGATTCTGGAGAACCCCTTTCCTTTCTTTTTGAGACATTCTCAGAGCATTTTTCTATACAAGGCATTTATTGTGCACTTGTCATTTCCCTACTCAGAATTGTTTACAGGTTCTTTAGACTGCATCATGACCCTCCAGTTTCGCTTCTGTGTCTAACCAGCACTTTCCACGAGTTGTTTTAGAGCAGGGAAAATGCAGCATTTAATGGAGAAAGCACAATAAAACACTTTTTCCACTTGTGTAATTTATTCCGCTATTCCACTATACCACTGTGCCACCTAGAGGTTATGTAGCAGAAAAGCAGGAAAGTCAACACTCCTGGTGTAGTGCTAGGATCTCAGCTCTACGACAAAATTTGCTGCATCTACATCTGCATGAATGTAGATGCAGCAAATTAACAGCCAATTAACATCCTCATGTAGAAAAGCTCTTAATTAGCTGTTAATCTGCTGTATCTACTTTTGGTTTTGTCGCAGAATTGAGATCTGAGCACTACAAGAGGAATGTTTCCTTTCCTGCTTTTCCACTATATAACCTCTAGGTGGCACTGTGGCATACCGGAATAGCACAAATACACAAGAGGAACTCACGCTTTCTTTCACTTTCACAATTAAATGCTCCATTTTCCCTGCTCTATAAAAACTCGCCAAAAGTGCTGGTTAGAAGCAAAATTGGAGGGTCACGACGTCATCTGAAGAACTCATAAACAACCATGAGTAGGGAATGATGAGCACACAATAAATATCTCGCATAGAAAAGTCCTCTGTCTCCCCCTGCCACAACCCAGATAAGCAAGAATCAACTGCTTCTCCTTTCTTATTAGGCAAACCTTACTTCTTCCTTTCTGGCATTGTTTTTTTTAATTCATCATCAGAGTTGAAGTTATGTGTTTATGTATTTATTTTGTTTCTAAAAGTCTGAGCACACATCACATTCTCCCTTTTGAACTCCTGCCGCCTTTTTATAGTAGTACCTCAGGAGATTAAGATAAACTGAACAGATGTAATAACAGTGAAAGGTAAGACAGAAACGTTTACCCTTCATTTTCCTGCATGAATAGAACCAGCTATTGCCCATTAGTATTTTTCATGTTCTGCCATTAGTATTTTTCATGTTATACCACAGCAAAGCTGGAAAATATAACATATCAGTTATCTATATTTCCACCAGAACAGCTATTTCCACCACTGTCAGAGCTTTTCTCCATGAGGCATTTATTGTGTGCTTGTGATTCCTTACTCATTGTCATTTATATGGGTTCTTCAGAGATGACGTTGTGATCCTCCAGTTTCGCATCTGTTTATTAAGAGCACATTCCCAGGGTGTTTTCAGAGCGAGGGAAATGGGGTATTATTTCTGAAAGTAAAAGAACTACTTGTGTATTTGTGCTATTCTGCTATAGCACAGCTCCACATGGAGGTTATGTTATGTAGCAGAAAAGAGGGAAGGGAAAAAAGATCTTTGTGTAGAGCCTGGGTTTCAATTCTGCAACTAAACCAAAAGTAGATACAGCAAATAACAGCCTCGTATAGAAAGGCTCTTAGTTATTCTGATGCGGTAATTTGCAAGTCCCCTGGGCAGAAAAAAAGAATTACACTGCAATCCTATGCATGTTGATTCAGATGGAAGTCCCACTGAATTCAGTGGAAGTCACTTCCAGGTATGTATGTACAGGATTACAGCTTTACAGGCTAATCTGCTATGCCAGGCAAATTCTGATATTTTTTGTTGTTTCAACTTGTTGTAAACCATCTGTGCATTGTTTTTACAACAAAAGGACAGGATACAAATATCTTTACTAAAACTTTCAGTAGGGCTGATGGAATGGCCCCACTTCCTCTGTTATCTCCCTCTGTTACAGCCTGCTGGGATTGGTACTGGTGGTGACAGTTGAGGGAGGAGAAACCTTCTTGGGGGAAGTCTTTCAGCAGGGCTGGTGGAATGACCCCGCTTCCCCTCTCAACTCCCTCTATACAGCCATAATGTAACTATTATCTCCATCGATTATTGCAGTGTGGTGTACCACTCAGGTTGAAATATAGTGTCATAAATCCATAACCCCGCCTTCCATTTAGTTCCCAAAATCACCCCACAGGGACTAAAAAAGGTGGGGGAGACTTTCTCTCTTTTTTAACTCCGGGGGGGGGATTTGGGGAAGCAAATGGCGATGAAGGTTTAATCCTCCACTCCCTGTGCACAGAGATCCTGACTCAAACCAGGGGTGTGCATACTTACTCTAGAGTAAAAAAGAAAAAAAGAAAAAGATAAGCCTCAAGCTACCCCCTACATAATTAATACAATGTGTTAGTTGACCCTCAGCATAGCATATAGCTCTATCAGTGCAAGGCATTTAAGTAGAGACTGTACTCAAATTTATTGGGGCATACACTTTGGTGGACTAGAGCATCCAATGAAGTGCTGCCTCAATCGCTGAGTTTCTGGAAATGGAGGTTCCTGTACTAAGGTGCACATAGAGATGGGTAGAGGCATAGCTGCATCTATGCAGCTGCACCTGGGTACAGCATAATTCCAGGGAAAGATTCTGCTGAAAAAATTCTAACATGCAAAAGAATTTAAATTAAAAAACGTACACCAAGCAGCCTTTTAGTTATCTTCCTAACTGAAGTTATGTATATTTGCAAGCAGGCCCTGATCTATTGGTCTTTTACAACTGATCCAGCTGAGGGACTCGTTCTGCAAATGGATTTTAAAAACTGATTACTTTTCTACCCTGTAGTCTGAGAACTTAAAAAAACAAAACCCTTTTCGCCCCCTTAAGGTTTTTTAAAGAACGTTTTTACAACTTTGTTTTTATTAGTGATCCATAAGCAACAACCATGCCAAATTTCAGCTCTCTAACTTAAATAGGAGATACATTGATGAGTCAGTGAGCCAGAGCTCTCACTGTTATATATATAGATATCTGTCCTCTCTCTTGGCTATAAGGGAAAGATTCCTATGTTAATAGTTCAAATTCTTTCTGTGGGAGTTCACTTTATAACTGAAAAATTATGGCAGAGGAAACATTGTTAACGAAGGTTGGTAGTCACTGTTTGCATATTATAGAAATCATTTGCTAGCCAAATGTAGTCCAGTGTATGTCCTATATCTTGGTATAGCGATTATATTTTGGTATTTTGAGTATCTACATTCCTTGAGTTAATCATCAATACAAAAACTTGCAGAGAATTCACTTTCAACTCATAGCTGTAAAATAGCTCAGCACTAGAAAGTATGAAAATTTCTAATAGTCATGTGCTTTATTTATTCTTCCTTTCAGTAATGAATATAGTGGCAATAAAGACACATTTGCATTATTTACTGTTCCTAATCATAGCAGTATGCTTATGACACCCAGCTCCATTTCTCCTTTTCATCTTCAGCAGTTTGAGGCTGTGGATGTGCTGAACTGGTGCCTGACTCTGACAATGGATTGGATGAGGGCTAACAAACTGAGGCTCAGTCCAGACAAGACTGAGATGCCGTTAGTGGGTGGTTCCTCTGACCAGATGGAAGGTCTTCAATCTGTTCTGGATGGGGTTGCACTCCCCTTGAAGAAGGTTCGTAGCTTGGGGGTGCTCCTGGAGCCATCATTGTCACTTGAGGCTCAAGAAGGGATGTGAACTTACCTGTTTGTCCAAGCACTGGTCACCCAGCGATCTCCCCTGCCGCGATCGCTCCGGTGCTGCTCGGCAACCGCCAGCTGATGCGGTCGCCGAGCCGCTTGCGGCACTTCCGGGTCCCTGGCACGATGTAATTTATGTAGAAAACAGGGGAAACCACCTTAAGCCCCACTTATGCAAATCGCAACCGCTTTAAGGTGGGTTTCCCCCCTGTTTTCTACGTAAAATACGTAGTGCCAGGGACCCGTAAGAGTAGCGCTGGGGACCCGTAAGAGTAGCTCAGGGGACCAGAAACTTCCTTTCCCTGGCTCATCTCGCAAGGAATGTGTGCCAAGCCAGGGAAAGGTAAGTTACGCGGGGCTCGGGGGGTCGAGCGGGATGAGTTCACCTCCGCTTCAATCCCCTGTCGATTTTCGCCACATCCCTAGGCTCAAGTGGCCTCAGTGGCAAGGAGTGCCTTCTACCAGCTCCAGCTGGTGGCCCAGCTACGCCCCTAATTGAAAAGGGATAGCCTGATCTCAGTAATCTACGCTCTGGTAATCTCTAAACTAGACTACTGCAATGCACTCTATGTGGGGCTGCCTTTGAAGACTGTTCAGAAGGTGCAGCTTGTGCAAAACATGGCAACCAGACTTATTACGGGGACCAGAAGGTCCGAGCACATTACACCAGTTCTGGCCCGTTTGCACTGGCTGCCAATATGCTTCCGAGCCAAATTCAAGGTGCTGGTTCTAACCTATAAAGCCCTACATGGTTTAGGACCACAATACCTGACAGAATGTCTCTCCCAACCACAATCTACCTGGACGCTACGCTCAACATGATCTGGGGCCCTCCTCCGACTGCTACCTCCAAGGAAGGCTCGGTTGGTGGCCACAAGGAGAAGGGCCTTCTCAGTGGTAGCCCCCCAATTATGGAATAAGTTCCCCACTGAGGCCCTCCTGGCGCCAACCTTACTATCTTTTTGGTGCCACGGTAAGACGTCCCTCTATGCTATGGCATTCAATAGTTAAGAACTCAAAATAGCACATGGGGGGGGGATTGTCACCTGTAGGCTTAGTTTTATTAATTTTTGTATCATCATTTTAAACTGTCCTTTTAAATTTGGTTTTTAATCTTTTAAACTATATTGTATGTTTTTATTGTTGGTATTTACGGTATGTGTTTTATTGTATAAATTGTTGTGAACCACCCAGAGAGCTTCGGCTGTGGGGCGGTATAGAAATGAAATAAATAATAAAACTGTGGCTCACGCTGGCTCAGCTTGTCTGAGCATGGAAAGCTAAGCAGGGTCAAGCCTGGTTATTACTTGGATGGGAGACCCCTCCTCTAGTTTCCTGCATTGAGCAGGGGGTTGGACTCGATAGCCTTGTAGGCTCCTTCCAACTCTATCTATGAAATCTATAATAATAATATTTGGCAAGGGGAGTTGCTCCTTAGGGTTTCCCCCCCTAAAGTTTTTTCCCCTACTTATATAATCCGTGGGGGGGGTGTCCCCCTGAAAATGCTGATACCCAGTGGCGGCTGGTGGCTCCAATGTCAGTGGGGCAGTGTATCCACTCTGGGTTTTAGTCTGAATTTTTAAGGAGCTATTCATGGTTCTGAACCCGGACCCTAAACTAGGTTCAGCACCATGGATAGCTCCTTTAAAGCCCAGGCTGAAACCTGGAGCGGATACACCACCCCCACTGACATTGGAGTCATCAGCCACTGCTGCTGCTACCACCCTCATCTTTCCTAGCAGCCCTGCCTCAGCTGAATCACTGTCATAACTCAGCACCTGAGTTCTCTATTAGTATATATGATTTCCAAATTGGCATTACTGTTTCATACTTTGGGAAATGAACTTGTGTCCTATCTTGATCTGTGTCAAATGATGCAACTCATCAGTTTAAATAAACAGTTAGTTTAGAACGTTGTTATAACAAGGTAGGGCATGCAGTACAATGACATTCTGATCTTAGCCCTCTTGATAGGGAGCTGCCCAATAAAAGCTGAACATGGTCAGTGGCCACAGAATGCTGAGTTGGGGACCTGTGGGGGTGGGAATGGACTTCCCTTCTAACAGGACACACAAGGGTGGGGAACCTCAGGCCAGGGTACCTTCCTGGTACCCTTCCTGTGGTACCAATCCAGCCCCCCAGGATGCCCAGCTGACCGTGCCCCTTCCCCTGGCTCCACCCCCTTTCCTCCAACCTCCAGTTATTTGGCACATGTCCTACTCATAAATCCTATGACAATTCACAGTTACTATTCAGTTTATTTATTTACTTTTGAATTGCCCTTCATTGAACCACGGGTTGTTGTTGAAATGTGGGTTATCATGTTGTCTGAATCCAGCTGTGCTAACAACCTATGAAGAGCACACATGGTTTGTAGTTGGGTTGTGAACTGTGGGTTGTTCACCATGGTTTGTTATCTTGGCTGGCTTCAGACAACATGATAACCCACATTTTAATAACAACCCATGGTTCAATGACAACTGACACTCAATCCATGCTCAACCCTTGACTCAAAGTCAATGAGTTTGCAATAAAACTCAATAAATGAATTTCCAATGAAACTTTTTAACAAGGTCTAAAACACTAAAACCAAAACAGGTAAAATACATACATTACAATAATACAGGGGAACTCTCTAAAGCAGTGTTCTCCAACCTTGGGTCCCCAGATATTTTTGGCCTACAACTCCCAGCATGCCCCAGCCACCTACGCTGGAAGGAAAAGGTTGGGAGTTGTAGGCCAAAAACATCTGGGGATCCAAGGTTGGAGAACACTGCTCTAGAGTGATGGAGAGATGTGTCATAGAAAGAACACACACACACACACACACACACACACCATCCTCAGCCACCTCACGGTGATAAGGTAATCTCAAAAACACCACCAAAAAAAATTCTAAAGTGCCCTGAGAATGAGAAAGAAATAAACAGAAGCCTCTTTCACAGGGGAAGAAAACTTTTGGGAAACTGGAGAACAGATTTGGCACAGCACTAGCTCCACCTCTCCCTTAGAGCTAGACACAACACTGCCACCGGCACCGCAACACAGGGCTTGCAGGCTAGGAATGGTATCATAGAGGCAAGATGTATCCACAATCACCCCTCAGAAAGTTAACATTTGGAAGACCCTGGGAAAGGTGCTGAGCCCTGAAGAATGACAACTAGATCTTAGCCAAAAATCCTGAAAATACATTTTTTCATAGAAAGGTTCTGAGATTTTCATTTTTCTTACCACCACCACCACCACCACCACCACCACCACCACCACCCGCCATTCCAGTCTCAAGAAATAGAAGGCCGTTTTGCAGAATTTTCTCCACCATTTTTGGGGCATGGTGTTCATCTCTCCCTTCCACAATGCCCTGGGGTGACACTTGGTATGGGGCATTATGAAGGATGCAAAACGGGGGCCAGGCTGCCAACAGAGCTGCTGCTGTTGGCACTTGCAGTGGCAGTGCAAAAAACAAAAACCCTTAAGTGAAAAAGGAAGGAGCTTTGCTACAACCACTGCCAATGGTTTGCTGCCACATCTTTCTCTTTCCAAAGGTGTGTGAATGTGCACCACCCATCTCTCACCCTTTTCCTGCTATATATTATACCTGCAGCACTTAGATGCTCACTCCTCAAACAGTGCTTCCCAGCCCTAGCTGTCTCACAAACTTGGTATATGCACACAATGCCTCTCCCAAATATACATACAATACAGATCTCAACCTTGTCCCCCAATATACACCCTCTGTGCCTGTATCTTGCCGCCAGTGCATACACTATTCTCAACCTCTGCCTGCTCCCTAGCATCATCTATGTGGCCCTCCAGATGTTTTGGCCTACAACTCCCATCATTCCCCACCATTGGCTATGCTGGCTAGGGCTGATGGGAGTTGTCTGGCAAAACATCTGCGGGAGCACACGTTGCCCATTCCTGCTGTAGAGGAAGAGGATTGGGAGCTAATACCAAGCTGAAATATGAGTGCTTGAAGCCTAAGCCCTAAGGTATATATAGCCAGAATATGTGAGGCTGTACACATCTTTACGGCTGACATGGCAAACAAGTCAAGATGGGAGCCTGAACTTACAATTTCCATGCTTTCTGGAGTGCGAGTGAATTTGTAAGAGCCTTAACTGTTTTGTTAAAACAACTGGGTGGGGGGGGGGGTTGTTGATCGTAGATCCATGCTTATGAAATGTGAGCCAGGCTCATGAGCTCCATTTCTAAAAGGGAGCGTTTATTTTCTTCAATGTTAACCTAAGGAACAAAGAACACGGCTCCTCCTCTGTTTCTTCATAGCAAATAGGCTTTGGGTAATATTGTGTCATAGACATTCCCAGCATACTTACCCACTTAGCAGCGTTCCAGATATGCTGCATCCTTCCTGCAGAGAGCCACATTAGGTGTCAGAGCAGGATGTAAACCCTCACCTTTCTGGAGTTTTTGAAATACTTTTCACAGTTGTGCTGCTTGGAGGAGAGGATGTTGCAAGTCAATTATTATTGTTCGTTCCTCCTCCTCCTCCTCCTCCTCCTCCTCCTCCACCTCCACCTCCTCTTAAAATCAGCAGCATCTACCTTAACTTTCAATATGCTGCCAACCCATCACCATGACTGAGAAAGCAGTAAATGGTTCCTGTAAATAATATGCATCCTGGCTTATTAAAGCATTTTCCATGTCTTGTCAATGATAGCTTTGCATGTTCATAAACTATATAAAGTATAGATAAGGGTACACACTTGTGGAGCTCAAGAAGACAATGCAAGGGAACATCTTATTAGCAAAATGTTGTGTCAGTGGTTCCTAACACTTTTGTTAAAGGCACCAGGAGGAGTATCAGCCATAACGGTCCAGTGTAGATCAACCACCATCCAACTGGCTTGCTGCTACAAGAATAACTGGGGAAAGGAAAATTATTTAGGAATTTTGGTGCAGCTTTCCAGCTCAAAGCCTCCCAAAGCAGATCCCAAAGATTCTATTAAGATTCAAAAAACCCCAAAGTAACCAACAAACAAATCACTGTTGCTGCTGTTGTGGACTCCATAAGCTGATCTTTGAGTTGTGTTCTTGGAAGCTGGGAGAGTAATTGTCCCGATTTGCCAGTGACCTTTCCCAATAAAGATGTTTATTAATTTCCATGCATTGTTTTCATTTGAAGGAGCTGTGTAGTCACCAGATAGAACTGAGAGGCTGCCAAAAAAAGATGCCCAAGGACATGTTTTGATTGCAAAACATCAAGCTGCATGTCGTTGGGGGCATGTCTGAAAGTACAGCCCTGCAGCCCCATTAATCATGCAATGCCCCATCACAGGAGTAGCACATGGGTCCTAGTGTGTCCACAACAGCATTTGCAGCTGTCTCTATTATACATCAAAACAGATGTCATTGTCTGACATATTATGAGAGTTGTATCTTTAAAAAAACACCAAAAAAAAAACACAACCATACAGGGATGTAAACCACAAGACTTCAGTTTACCATCCATGTGACCTACCAGTCTTTTCTCATAAAAGCAAAAAAAGTTATCATATGATGATCCCACGTGCCAGTTGTGCTTGGAGTGTCAGATTAAGATTGAGAAGAGTGAGGTTCTAATCTGCACTGGGGCATGAAGCTCACTGGCTGACCTTGAGACAGTCACTCTTTCTCAATTTAACCTACCTCACAGAGCTCTTCTGAGGGAATGTGGGCAGGACAGGTGCAAGGCAGTTTGGTGCCCTAGGCAAGATCAGATATTTAGTGCCCCCCCTTCCCACTTGAGCTCTCCCTCCCTCCAGCCCTATACCCATTAAAAGTCAATTGGCAAAACCTTAAAAAATTATTATCATAAACATTGACAAACATACATAAAATACATGTTAATGTAGTACCAATTTGCTACATTTCTTGAAATCTTCTACCAAGATATCCTCAGTTATCCCATTGGATAAAGCGAAGATCCATTATACAGATTTTCACTTTCATATGAAGGTACCAAAGGGGACTAGAAGGGGGGGGGACTTCCCCAAACAGTAGGCATTATCAGGGGCTGCGGGAGTCAGTTGTCCATGAAAGGAATCACTTTAATATAAGTATGTGTCTTTTGGCGGGATTTTGAAAATGGGGTGTGGGGGGGAAGGCTGGCTTGGTACTCCTTTTTCTTTTCTTTCTACTGCTCGATTTTTTTAAAAAAGAAACTCCCCTCCACCCTCCCCTCTTATTTCTTCATCTTTGTAACTAACAAACCAATGACAAACCCACCGACCCCTCCACCTTTGTCTCTTTCTGCTGCTGCTGCCGCAGTTCCTCAGTTCAAGTGATCACAAAAGAAATCTTTGGGAGAGTCAGTTTGTGTGTTCTTTGGAAGCAAAGGCAGAGAGAGGGGGGGGGGAGACACGCAGGTGGGAGAGGAAGAGGAGGAGAGCAGCCAGCGACGTGCAGTTCAAACAACCCAGAAAGACTCTTTTAAAAAAAAGAAGCTTTTCTTCCGTAGATATATGTGAAGTGTTTTTTTCAAGGCTTTCTGGCGCCCCATTTAGCCCGGCGCCCTAGGCAGCTGCCTAGTTGGCCTAATGGTAGCACCGGCCCTGAATGTGGGACAGGGCCTTTTCTGTGGCAGCACTCTGATTATGGACTTCCGTCCCAAGGGAGATTGAACTAGCCACATCCCTGATGACTTTTAGGCAGGCAGCAAAAACATTTTTATTCTACCTGGCTTTAATTGTTTTTAATTTGAGAGTGAAGGTTTTAAACTCTGCTTGGTTCTAATGCTCTCTTTCAGTTCTGTTATTGTTTGATTTTGTGATATTTTGTTTTGTATATCACCTTGGAGGTCATTTGTAGGGGTCAAAAGGCAATATAGAAATGGCGAAATAAATTTTTTAAATGCAGTATGGAGTGAAGAAGAAAATCGTGTACCTCTGAACGCCTTAGAGGAAGGAAAGGATCAACATGTAATGTAAAGTGTAATGTAGCTTAAATCCACATAAGCCGTGTGCATGCAGTAAACTGTGGGTGGCTTCGCAGTGCATGTATACACATTGAGATTGATACATGTGTAGGATCATCGCATATGACAAGCTGAATGTGGGATTCATGAAAATCCCTACATTGATCTGACTTCCATATAGGAATTTGATCATGCTGTGAAGCAATCTCAGCTACATGCTGTTACTGGCTATAGCTGAGGATTTTTCAACATAGCTCAATACACGAATGCAAAGTCAGCTCCTCTCCTGAAGTACCTCAAATCTCCAGCTGCTTCCATCTTCCTTCGAGGGAAGGGTTTCCCCAGGGAAACTCTTCCTCATAGCATATTCAAGGCAGGTTGTTTTCGTCCTCTCTTTTGTTGTATAGCTTTTATAATGTGAGACTTTTATTTTGTTGCTTGTGTGAGGAGGGGGGTTGTTTTGCTTTTGTTAGAGTCATTGTATAAGGTGCCTTGGGATATTTGCATCCTGTAAATTGTATGGCATTGTGTTGGGTAGATTTAAAAAAACCCACTGGAAGCCTTCTCTGCCTGAACTGCTGGAGAAGAGTAGCTGTATGAAGCTGTAGCTGTATTAAGCAGCAAAGCCTAGAAACATCCTGTGGCATTTTAAAGATCCACTGATTTATTGGGGCATACACTTTGGTGGACTAGAGCATCCAACGAAGCGCTGCCTCAATCACTGAGTTTCTGGAAATGGAGGTTCCTGTACTAAGGTGCACATAGAGATGGGTAGAGGCATAGCTGCATCCAGCCTGTTCTATGCGTCAGCTTTCTCCCCTCCACACAGATTTGATGCTAAAGTAGGGGCAGGGATGTGAGCGACCCCGCCCAGACTATCCCCAAACAAATACCTTCCATTCTGGTTTTCTTTCTTTACAAGCAAGTGTATGCGCCTGCTGCCACACTTGCCTGGTCACTCCTCTTCCAGTCATGATGGAAGCTCTGTGGCTTCCTGAGTTAATATGGAGAGAGGGAAAAATTGCACAAATCTCATAGTGGAGAAGTAAAACGGAGTCCAAAATTGCACAAATTTCAAGGCAGAGCAGTCAGACAAAGGTGAAAATGCAAGAGCACAAGACCCCAAAAATAAAAATAAAATTAAAAAACTTGTGAATGCATTCCCATGTTCATATGAGCTCAGAAAATAATTTTCTTTTTGCAATCTGATGCAGGGATTGTGGGGGGAGAGCCTAAAGCAGCTGGTGGCTACAGGAGAAAATGGCAACTTCATCTTGGGTGAAGGTGGGGGTGGGCAAAAATGGCTGGAGAGAAGGTATTTTGTGAGCAGGTGTTCTTACTTCAGTGTAAAGTGAAACAGTCTTTCTTTTTATTTTTTAAAGGTGTTTGCTAGCAAGGGAAGCACCAAAATGGATAATGAAATTGACAAGGACATTGACAAGAGGGGGGTATCAGTGTGCTGGGCTGAATATTGTGCAGGAATTTTTGCGCAATTCCCCCGATTATTATTTTTTAAAGGTTGCATTACCGCATTCATAAGGGCTCTGAAAATTAATTCCCTTTAGTGATCTAATGGGGGGGGGAGTTTCCCTTGGGAGCCAGCAACCCCAGCAGACCAGTTGCAGAAAGGGTGCTGATGTAGGGATAGGGAATGAGGAAACGAGGGGTTCTGCCGCAGAGGTACCTGGGATACATGCTGAAGCCCGCAGGAGGAATGAGAGGGGAAACAAGCCACAGCAGCAAGCCCAATCATTTGTTGAGTTAGCAAGTGAACAAACAACCCAAGGTGGCTTATTCGCAGGGTGGCTTCGCCTGATGTGTGATCTGGCCCTTTGTCTATCTTCCCAGCCCGAGTCCAGATTGTGCTTGCTTATGAGTCACCAGGCAGAGTGTCAGGGAATGCTGACCTGCCTGGATGCCTTATATGGACATCTACCCCATGCGGGAAATCTAGAGGGGACCGAGGCGAGGAGTATAACAGGTAAATGGAGTATAGCAGCTTCCTTCTTCTCACCTAGAGATGTTCTCTGCCTCACAAGGCACTTCCACTTGGTGCTGAAGACAGATCTGAGTAACTGCTAAATTTTATTCTTTAAAAAAAATCACCATCATTATTTCTTTGTCCCAGCAGTTCTTGGTGCAACCTAAAATCTGTTTTGCACAGTCTCATCTAATTAAGCCTGCATAACTCATCCTGCACTCCACCTCCAGACTTACAAATTGCAGAGCTTGTGGCTTTAATCCCATGCTAACCGTCCCACCTGATTAAGAGTTCTGGAGGACTCAAAAGCTTGCTCACCAGAGTTTGAAGAGGAAATATCAAAGGATGAGTGGAATAAGATTTGGGATAGGCGAATATTGAAAAATATGTCTATAAGAATTAAAGAGAATTTTTATAAGCTAATTTGGAGATGGTATTTGACTCCAGTGAGATTAAATAGAATAGACAATAAATGTTCTCCAATGTGTTGGCGAGGATGTCAGGAATTGGGTACATATGCTCATATGTGGTGGAGTTGTAAAAATGTAATGGATTTTTGGAAAATGATTTTTGAGGAAATATCAGAAATTGTTGGAGCTGATTTAGAGGTATGCCCTAAACTAGCTTTGCTAACAATAACGGAAAAGGTGATCGGTTCTCAAAATGTTAAAGAATTAATCATAAATTTGTTAACGGCAGGTAGACTAATGATAGCAAGGAAATGGAAAATCCAGCAAGTTTTCACTATTACTGAATGGTATAATGAAGTATGGGATATGGCTTTGAATGATATGTTGACTTGTAATATTAAATGCAAAAGGGGTCAATTAAAGAAAAATAATTTTAAGGATATTTGGGGTTTATTTTTGGAATATGTGTTTAAAAGGGGGAAAGGGAGTTTACCCTGTCAAGATATGTTGTATTTTTGGAATAATGAACAATTATAGAGTTATTGGATTGTTTGGTCCCATGGTGATGGGAGCACAATATTAGTTATGTGTGTGTGTTATTTTCTTTGTATTGTTTTAAAATTTAATAAAAAATATTAAAAAAAAAAAAAAAAAGCTTGCTCACCATTTTGTGACACTTTGGCTGGGGTGAATATAGATATTGCCTTTCTGTGGATTTTGGATTTATTTTCTAATGGAGCAACAAGGCTACCTATACTGTTTGTGTTCCTAGAGATGGTATGTGTGGGTGCATGGAAAACCTGGGCTTATGGAAGAGAACAATACAAACATCTATTGTACAAAACATTTACTAACTAGCTGTTGGAATGAATTGAAATGTCTCTTCAATCCTGTGTGTGTATGTATTGCATTCAATAAATGTTTGTGGACTTGGATCTTGAAACTCAGTTCAAATACTGCATGGCAGGAGTGATGAACCTTTTTCAGTCTGAGGGCCATTTTGGAGCAGCTCTCAAAGGCCACATTCCAGTAGTAGGCAGGTCAGAAGGTAAGGGAGCAGTGACAAAGGCAAGATGGGTGCAAAAAAAAAATCAGTATATCTTAGCTTAAAGCACTTACTGCCAGTAATGAAGCCTTGGCAGAGGCATTTCAAACTTTTAGAATTGTGGACAAAACTGCACAAAAGCAGGGAAACTGCCAAGCAATCAGTGGTTAGGGGAAAGGGGGTGGTGTCAGAGGAAAGGGGGTGATGTCAGGGGAAAGGGGGTGGCATGGCCATCTGGGGAACCTTAGAGGGCTGGATTGGACCCCTAGGAGGGCTGGATTGGACCCCTAGGAGGGCTGGATTGGACCCCTAGGAGGGCCAAATTTGGCTCCCAGGACTGAAGTTCCCCACCCCTATATGGCCCCAGGCAAATGACTGTCCCTCAGACAAAGGTTCCTTGGTGCAAAATTAGAATTATGATTATGATTATGAACCACCACACAAGATGTTCAAAATAAAGATGGTAAATAAGTTTTTAAAAAGTAAAAAAAAAAGTGCTACATTAACACCAAGGCCCTGTCAAAACTATGATGTGTGTCATCATCACCTAATTTTACCTGCCCTGGTTCCACTGACTTATAACTTCCTCACTAGCACCAAGAACAGAGATTATACAGTTGAGTTACCATATTCTTCAAAGACATAAAGCCTAAATATAATCCTATAGTGCCTTGTAGGAGACAAAGCACATCCTCTAATACATTTCTTTTTTGTTCTCAATAGAGTTCAGCACAATAAGGACTCACTTGACCTTTGTCCCTTCCATAGTTCATTTTACCATTGTTTGAGAAAAGATACGGGTTTGAATTTTGCATGGCACAGGTGCTCTGTCCCACTATGGACATGGCGGAGCCTCCACGGTTACTGTATGAGAGCAGCACTTTTCTTACTAACAGCTGCACTCAGGGGACTGCTTTTGTGGCCCACCAGGAATTTCCTGTGATAGAATATCAGAAATCTACTGATGACTAGTAGGAGGTGACTTCACAGGGCAAAAGTTCCCCATCGACAATAAACATTCTCACTGTCGCTGTGTAGATTTCCTACCAAACTTGACAGCAAAAGGACCACTTGTCATTGCCTGGCTTGCCAAAGGAAAACCATCAATATCCATAAGATATTGTCACAATCCTATACCTGTTTATTCAAACGTTTGTTCAATGGGCTTACTTTCAGGAAAGTATGCATAGCATTGCAGTCTAAAGCTCTACCACTTATATGATATACAGAAGGGGGGGGGGAATCCCAGTAACAGTCATGACTTCTTTTCTTTTTTTTAAGTGAAAAGGCAATACATGTACAAATTTGCAGCTATGAATATAACACTTCCTATTCTTTCCTTTGGCTCTATATGTAGAGGGCATATAGAAAGTATAGATTGGGGTGGAGAACCTCAGCCCAAGGGGGCTAAGTCTGGTTCACCTGGGATCCCAATCCAGCCTTCCACGGTTCTCCGAATAGCCTTGCCTCCTATCTTTGACCACAGATCATATGGTAGTTTCCCAGCTTTTGTGTAGGATTTTCTTCATTCAGAAAGGTTGGAATGCTTCTCCTAAGGCATGGGAGTTTGCTACATGAGGCTTTTAACCCACCACTTTACTGAAGCTTCTGCTTCCAGATTCTTTGCAGGATTAAGATCAGATCAGCTCCTTTACACTTTTTTCTTCTCCTGGTTTTCTTTCTTTCTCTGCCTTTCTATATGTTCCATTACACAACCACAAGGTGGTGGTGCAGTATAGCAGAATTGCGAAAATACACGAGCTTCTCATTGCAGTTCATTCCGCCATTTTCAGATACTAATACTGCACTTTCCTCGCTCTATATAAAGCTGCGGAAATGCTTGGAAAGCACAGGAGAGGCCCTGGAGGATGACATCATGACAATGTTGTGTAAAGCACCCGCAAATTACCGTGAGTGAGGAATCACGAGTGCACAATAAATGCCTCATGTAGAGAAGCCCTTAGTTACTGGCAGTAAGAACTTTGCTGATGTTTTTGATATTTTGGGCCCTGCCCACCACTGGTTTAATGATCATATTGTTTAATGATCACATTGTTTAATGATCATATTGTTTGTATATAAAAAGGCAATAAAGATGGATTCTTTTTTTTTTTAAAGTCCTGATCTCCATATCCAGCACAATGAAGTGGTCAAATCCTAAGTTGGTAGAGTGGACTATCACTTTTAGACTCCAAGGTACATATAATTTTGAATTCTCCTCCTGTGGAAATGCATTCCCCTGAGAGCTTTTCTGAAATGAAGTTCAACCCTTGGGGCTTGGACTGAAAGAGGTTCAACTGTCAACACCCCTGATACAGATATACAAAGATGCTTCACAGCACATCACTTTGACTACACTGAAAAAGAAAGAAGAGAACCTCTACCAGCCACTGACCTTTAGGAGATATATGCAAACACTATATATTTATTGAAGAATCCAACGCAAAACTCAGTTGCTCAACATGTCATAAAGATATAGCCTCACATGCTAACCTAGTCATGCAATGAAGAAAGCACCTCCTTAGTTTCCACAGAGCAACACTGTCCAGTCTTCCTTTCGAATACATATTTGTTTGTAGAGATCGGTAAGGAAAAACTAGTGTGGTAGACTATGGATAAGTACGGTACATACTAGTAGTATTCTTGTGCATTGTTAGAACAGCTAGAAGTAAAACGGGGAGGGGGGGACCCAAGTCCTTGGAATATACTGTTGATGGTTGGCTCGGAAAGGTCTGGCAAATTGCATAAGCTGAAAAGTTAACATTTGATAGAAGATTGATCAGAGGAGAAACTAAGAATGATAAGTTCAGAGAAACGTGGTTCCCCATTATAGTATATATTAATGAAAGCTCATCTGAACTACATGCCCCAGATCCCCAAGCATCTTTCTGGACTGGTATACTCACCTGAAAGCAAAAGAAAGAAAATTACATATGTTAGATTAGGAGGGATACTGAATGTACATGTGAAATTGTTAACAAAGGTAATATGTCTATAGTCCCCCCCTTGTTTATCTTGTTGAAGTTCCTCTTTTGACTTACTATTTATTTATTACTACATTTATATCCCACCTTGTTTTCCTCTTGGAAGGAACCCAAGGCAGCTTACATGGTCCTCCTCCTCCTTTCCATTTTTATCCTCACAACAACCCTGTTGAGTCAATGGCTGAGAGTCAATGACTGGCCCAAAATCACCCAGTCCAACACTCTAACCACTACACCATACTGGCTCTCTATGTTATTATTGTTCACAAGCAATAAGTTTAATGATCATATTGTTTGTATATAAAAAGGCAATAAAGATGGATTCATTTTTTTTTAAAGTCCTGATCTCCATATCCAGCACACTGAAGTGGTCAGATCCTGAGGTGGTACAGTGGACTACCACTTTTAGACTCCAAGGTACATATCATTTTGAATTGTCCTCCTGTGGAAAAAAAAATCCCTTCCTACAAGAAGTAAGTTAATACATCAGGGAGAATGAGCACAGCACAGCCCCCTCTCTGCTGTTCTTATTTTCTACTTGCAGGCAGATCTTAATGTTTTACTTATTTACTTATTCATTTATTTATTACATGCCTATACCACCCAATAGCCAAAGCTCTCTGGGCAGTTCTTAAAAATTAAAACTCTAAAATACAACATGAAAAACATAATATAACAAAACTGTTAACATTATAAAACAGAATAAAACCAGAGTAAAAAACAGCAGCAGGGAAACATCTCAAAACACAATAATACAGTTAAAGACAAAACTGAAGGACTAAAAACCCTGGGGAAATAAAAAGGTCTTCACCTGGTGCCAAAAAGACTATAATGTAGCCACAAGGTGAGCTTCTCTGGAGAGGGCATTCCACAACTTTAGGCCAGTCACTGACTGTCAGCCTAACCTACCTCACAGGGTTGTTGTGAGGATAAAATGGAGAGGAGGAGGAGGATTATGTAAGCCACCTTGGGTTCCTTGCAGGAAAAAAGGTGGGGTATAAATATAATTAATTAATTAATAGCCGGGGTGCCACCACTGAAAAGGCACCCTGTTGATGTTGTTAACCCAGGGAAGCATTCCAAAAATGTGATCACACACTTGTAGTTTGAAAACATTTAGACCACCACCTCTACCAGCTTGTTCTGCTGCATATGTAAACCCACCTACATTTGTTTTATGTATTGATTTACAATATTTATTTATGATCCAATAACAAAACTTTTCTGGGTGTATTGGTGTTTCTATGTTAATGCTTAGTGTAGTAGCGTACCACCTCTGGATGGTATAGGTCTTACTGTGCTAATGCCACAAGCCTCCAAGCCAAGATGGGAGAGTTGGAGTGCCTGGTTATAAAGGAGAACTTAGACATAGTGGGCATAATGGAAACCTGGTGGAATGGAGAGAACCAGTAGTATACAGTCATTTCATAGATTCATAGATCATAGAGTTGGAAGGGGCCTGCAAGGCTATCGAGTCCAACCCCCTGCTCAATGCAGGAAACTAGAGGTGGGGTCTCCCATCCAAGTAATAACCAGGCCTGACCCTGCTTAGCTTTCCACACTCAGACAAGCTGAGCCAGCGTGAGCCACAGGCCTGTATTTGTGGATATAAACTCTATAGGAAGGACAGGGAAGAGGAGGTGTTGTCAAAGAGGGCATAGTGTCAAGCAGACTAGAAAACCTAAAAGGCGCAGATTCCTCCACAGAAGCACTACAGGTAACAATACCAGGATCTGAAAGAAATTTAATATTAGATACATGCTTTCATCCCCAGACCAGAATGCTCAGGGTGATCTTGAGATGGAAAATGAAATTAAGGACGCAGTGTTGTAATAATGGATGACACCCCACATTGACTGGATAAAAGCATGTTCCAGGCACAACAAACAGGTTAAATTTCTCAATGTTCTAAACAACTATGCCCTAGAACAGTTGGGCATGGAACTGACCAGAGGGGAAGTGACCCTGGATTTAATCCTAAGTGGTGCCGCCCAGCACCTAGTGAGATGTGACTGTTCTCGAACCAACCGGAAATAGTGACCACAGTGCTATCAGATTTCATATAGATTTAAGTGGAAAATTGCCAAGGAAGTCCAACAGTCACATTGGACTTCAAAGGAGGAAATGCCTCTAAAATGAAGGAACTGGTAAAAAGGAAGTTGAAAGGGGGAGTCAAGCGGGTTTAATCCTTTCAAAATGCTTGGAGGTTACTCAAAACCAGAATAACAGCAGCTCAGCTAGAATGTATACCAAAGGTTAGGAAAGGTAGTACCAAGTTCAAGAGGTCACCAGCATGGTTAATGGGCATTGTCAAGGAAGCTATTAGAGATAAGAAGGCTTCCTTCAGAAAATGGAAGTCTTGCCCAAATGAGGAAAACAAAAGGGAGTACAAGCTTGCACAAAGGAGATGCAAGCAGACAATAACAGATGAAAAAAAGCATTTTGAGGATTATATTGCTAACAACATCAAGGTCCACAATAATGAATTCTTTAAATATGTTAGAAGCACGAAACCAGCTAGTGAGGTAGTTGGACCACTGGATGACAACAGAGTTAAAGGAGTACTAAAGGAGGATAAGAAGCCTGCAGAGAAGCTGAATTAATTTTTTTCATCTATCTTCACTGCAGAAGATGTAGGACAGATGTGTGCACCTGAACTGATGTTTTCAGGAAGGGAGTCTGAGGAACTGAGGCAAATAGTGGTGACAAAAGATGACGTTCTCAACCTTATTGACAAATTGAAACCTAATAATAAACCAGGCCCAGATCGTATCCATCCTAGAGTTCTTGAAGTACTCAATTGTGAAATTGCTGATCCTCTAAGACAGTGATGGCGAACCTATGGCACGGGTGCCACAGCTGGCACACAGGGACCTCTCTGTGGGCACTCGAGCCATTGGTCACCAGATCGCGAAAAGACTGTCCCCTTCTGCAAAACACTAATGATCTTGTTCTTTCTCACAGTGTGGAACAGAATGATTTTATTCTAGAATTCCTGTTACAAAATTCTTTTCTACATTGTTATCACATTTAAAAGATTTTGAAGAATGATGCACAGAGCATGGCTTGGATGTAAAGCCCTAACAGTTGACCTGAGTGCTGCATGTGTTGCTCTCAAACTAACAGAGAATGAGCCAAGGTTTGACAAATTATCAGCGTGCATGCAATAGCAAAAATCACATTAATTGTGCAAAAGCATGCCCAGTGCAAACTTTTACCTAATGCAGTGTTTGCAGTCCAAGACATCAAGTGTTTAAAATGTGTTAAGCACGTTTAGTTTTCTTGTTTATCTTGCTCATCCTAGTACAGGTTGACTTTTACTTTTACTAATCCGACACCTGTAGAAGCAGGGAAAGGACCTGGGGTAAAGCTTGCCCCATACAATTTCAGTATGGCATATAATCATATTACAAGTTGAGAATCCCTTATGCAAAAATACATGTGCCAAATTATTTAAAAAGTTTGTATAAATTCCCTTCAGGCTATGTGTACAATGTAGTACTATAATAATTTTTTGAGTTGATTTTTTTTCCAACAAAAAACTGTTTGCATCATTGAAAGCTCTGTTATTGTGTTTTCCTTTTAAGACAAAATATGTTAATTAATTCGGACAACTGTATGAGTTGTTTTTCTAAAACTAAAACCTCGGTATTCAGGTTTAATTGCAGTATTGGCACGTTGAAATAAATAAGTTGGTTTTGTGTTGCAGTTTGGGCACTCGGGCTCAAAAAGGTTCACCATCACTGCTCTAAGAAAATATGTAACACGTCCCTAAGATCAACCTCGGTACTAGAGAAATGCAGAATGGCCAATGTAATGCCAATTAAAAAAAATAAAAAAATCCAGGGGGGATCCAGGAAATTACAGTCTGGTTAGCTTAACATCTGTTCTGGGTAAACTGGTTCAAAGTATTATTAAAGATAAAATTAGTAAGCATATAGAAGGACAAGCCCTGCTGAAAAAGAATCAGTGTGGCTTCTACAAAGGTAAGCCCTGCCTCACTAACTCTTTAGAATTCTTTGAGAGTGTCAATAAACATGTGGACAAGGGTGATCTGATAGACACTGTTTACTTGGACTTCCAAAAAGGTTTGACAAAGTCCTTCACCAGAGTTACCTGAGCAAACTTAGGAGTAGTGGTGCATTTCGTACCTGGGGGGGGGGGAATCTTCTCGATTCTCCGCGCCGCGGGGCCCCCCCGATCCTCGATTTCTCCGTGGCGCAGAGACATGATTGAAAGACATGGGAAAATGAAAGGTCTTCACGTGGTGCCGAAAAGTTAACAATAAAGGCAGCAGATGAACCGCTCTAGGTAAGACCACTAAAAAGTAGCCACCTGCCTGACTTTACTTGGTTGGGGCACCTGGCCCTCAGAAGATGATCTTAAGGTCCAAGTAAGTATATGTGGGATATATTATTTACATTTATTTATCATTTACATTTATTTATCGCCCATCTGGCCAGCAAACCGGATACATGTAGTCCTTCAGGCAATTTGGCCACAAGTTATTTAGGGCATTAAAGGTTAATGCCAGCACTTTGAATTGAGCCCAGAAATGGACTGGAAGCCAATGCAGGTGACACGGTACTGGTGTAATCTGATTGTATCAGCCAGTCACAGTTAATAATCTTCCTGCCCTATTTTAGACCCACTGAAGTTTCTTTGTCATTTCAAATATAGACCCACATACAATGCATTGCTGCAATCCAAATGCTGAGGTTTACCAGGGTGTGTGTCACTGTAGCAAGGCTATCTCTGTCCAGATAGGGTTTCAGTTGAATGTTTTGAGCCACTGAGTGTCAAGCCACTTCCTTACAAGGCTCCCAGATCTTAAGGCCACAAAACAGGAACAAAAGGAGATTTGCTCATAATGCCAGGGACTTTACCCTCACATCTAACATTCTGAGAACTTTCTCAGAGCTGCTCAGGATTCTAGACTGGACCTTGTTTACCCTCAGGGCTGGCCCTGGCATGCAGCAGCCAGGGATGTTGAAGAGTCCTTGGTCTCGAGTCACGAGTCTTTGGACCCGAGTCTCGAGTCCGGGTCCTTGGTCCAAAATGGTGACTCACGAGTCACGAGTCACTCCCAAAGCTGACTCACGAGTCCCTATTAAAATCAATGGGATTTTTTCCCAACAAAATAAGGCTACTTCAGATGTGTGGTTTAATAAATTCTAGGCACAAGTGTGCCTTTTTATTTCAAAACTCTGCAACTGATTTTGGCAAGAACAGACCAGGCAGAAAAACCCAAAATAACCAGGCAGGCAGAGGAGGCAGGGAACCCCAAAGCAGGCAGGCAGAGGCCTTTGTCTTGGACAATTCAACTGTTGAACTGGTCAAGAAGAGACCAGGCAGACAGAGGAGGCTGGGAACCCCAGACAGGCAGGCAGAGGCAGCCAAACCCAAAATGTCTGAAAGGTTGCATTTTAGAAAAATGATTTAAAAAAAATAAACTTGCTGTACTTCCTAAAACTTATCCATGTTGCATTTGAGGAACATGATTTTTTCTAAATGTTTGGCCCCCATTCTGGAATGGTGAGATCTCATTCTCATCACATTTCCACCCTCACTGAACACCCGCTCCACTGGTGATGAACTTGCTGGAACCAGAAACACACTCAGAGCAGCCACACAGAGTAATCTCAGGTCCTTCTTCTGCCTCTCCCAAGTACGCAACACATCAATCAAAATAAATCTTGACACACTGTTGGGGCTGCACTCCTGGTAGCCGTCCATAGTGGCCGAGCAGCGGCACACCTCGCTTCCCTGCGTTCTTCGCCGGCAATCACGCTCCTCTCCACTCCTTCTGGCACAGCCCAGGGATGTTGAAGAGTCCTTGGTCTCGAGTCCCGAGTCGAGTCTCGAGTCCCATTAAAAATATTGGGACTCGAGTCCGAGTCGAGTCAGAGGGGGGACTCAGTCCGACTCACGAGTCGAGTCCTCGAGTCCGAGTCCCCATCCCTGGCAGCAGCATGATGAAGCAACCTCCTCAGGCAGTACTAGGGGAGGGGGTGTCAATAGAGGAAGGCAGGAATTGGTATCTGAATGATGCAGCAAGTTCTCTGTTAAAATATTGGCCCTAGTAGTGTGTGTGTGTGTGTGTGTGTAGGGGAGCATTTGGGTTCTGCTTCAGGCAGCAAAATATCTTGGGCCAGCATGGCCTTCTGTGTTATAGAAGAAACTAGCTTGACCTTGAACCATTTTTTCTCTGCATCTTGCTTGTGGCACAACCTGCTCCTTCCCTCCCATGATCTGTGCCATCTCATTGCACTGGAAAACCTTACTGACACTGAGCCATATTTTATACTCAGCAGGAGACTCTAAGAAATGCATGGTCCAGATTTTTCTGGCTTTCAGCAGGTCAATTTGAGCGCTAGGAACAGGGATTAGGACATTCTCTGCCAGTCTGTGAGTTCTTAAATTAAAGGGGAAATAAATTGTGTTGATGTGATCTTTCCTTTTCCTTCTTTTAGAAAGAATTATACCATTAACACTTGGAAATGCGTGGTAGTTTTATTAGACACTTATTACCAATCTGCTTTTAGACATGACTGTCTGTATCACATTGTTTTATCCACTGATACAATAAAGTGAATACGAGGCTGACACACATCTCTGGCCCTGACCTGGAGATACATGGATCCAGAAGGGGCTGCCCATGTTGCCTTTCCCCCTGAACACCTGTATTTAGAGCTGTCAGCTTTGTCTGCCCCAGTACCTGTTTGGGAGATATGGGATGCCTGAATCCAAGTCTTGCTCCCTCACCATTTTATCCAATGCAAAGAGACCAGGGCTGGATTAAAAATATTCTCCCAAACAAGTAATTGGCACTGTCAGTTTGAAATGTACCATGCCAACCTCCTGTTTGGTGCTACAGTTCAATTTCCAATGCAGTGTCAGGGACCACATGCACACCAACTGTCAAATATTTAATCATTATCAAAATAATATTAATAAAAGCTATGTAAATCACTTTGCATGTCAGCTACCCAATCACCATATATACTAATACCGATGCAAGTCTTCCTGCACTTATACAGTAATACCTTGGATTGCAAGTAACTTGGTTTGAGAGCATTTTGCAAGAGAAGCAAATTTTTAAATATTTATTATTATTATTATTATTATTATTATTATTATTATTATTATTTGATATACAAGCGACGTCTTGCAGTACAAGTAATGTAGTATGGCTTAAATTAAAAATCTCTGTACACATTTTTTGGGGGGGATTTCGTTTTGATATAAGAGTGTTTTGGATTACAAGCACGTTTCCAGAACGAATGATGCTCCCCAATCCAAGGCATGACTGTATTATATTTCTGTTTAAATTATAGCAATACTTTCCCAATTTGTATCTATACATATACGTTAGTATTTGCAAATTTTATGCAAATCTCTTATCTTCTCTTTTGACTATGTATAAGTGGTCCTATACCTAGTAGAAATCCACATAAAGTGCAAAAAGTATAGGGGCAGACAGGGCCTCTGCTTATCAGTGGCCCAGCTTAAAATTGCTATAGCCCACTATTGGGAGGGGGTGTGGTCCCAGAAGGCTCCACAAAGCTGCTAACAGTGCATATAGGGTTAGATAGCTTCCTAAATTCTAAAGGGAATAGTTCTTTATCATTGCTCTTTCTTAAAGCACCCAGGTGGGAACTAGCGAATGGCTGACTGGCAGCACCAGTTGTACCCTTTGAAGGTGCTGGATTCTGGAGAACCCCTTTCTTTTCTTTTTGAGACATTCTCAGAGCATTTTTCTATACAAGGCATTTATTGTGCACTTGTCATTTCCCTACTCAGAATTGTTTACAGGTTCTTTAGACTGCATCATGACCCTCCAGTTTCGCTTCTGTGTCTAACCAGCACTTTCCACGAGTTGTTTTAGAGCAGGGAAAATGCAGCATTTAATGGAGAAAGCACAATAAAACACTTTTTCCACTTGTGTAATTTATTCCGCTATTCCACTATACCACTGTGCCACCTAGAGGTTATGTAGCAGAAAAGCAGGAAAGTCAACACTCCTGGTGTAGTGCTAGGATCTCAGCTCTACGACAAAATTTGCTGCATCTACATCTGCATGAATGTAGATGCAGCAAATTAACAGCCAATTAACATCCTCATGTAGAAAAGCTCTTAATTAGCTGTTAATCTGCTGTATCTACTTTTGGTTTTGTCGCAGAATTGAGATCTGAGCACTACAAGAGGAATGTTTCCTTTCCTGCTTTTCCACTATATAACCTCTAGGTGGCACTGTGGCATACCGGAATAGCACAAATACACAAGAGGAACTCACGCTTTCTTTCACTTTCACAATTAAATGCTCCATTTTCCCTGCTCTATAAAAACTCGCCAAAAGTGCTGGTTAGAAGCAAAATTGGAGGGTCACGACGTCATCTGAAGAACTCATAAACAACCATGAGTAGGGAATGATGAGCACACAATAAATATCTCGCATAGAAAAGTCCTCTGTCTCCCCCTGCCACAACCCAGATAAGCAAGAATCAACTGCTTCTCCTTTCTTATTAGGCAAACCTTACTTCTTCCTTTCTGGCATTGTTTTTTTTAATTCATCATCAGAGTTGAAGTTATGTGTTTATGTATTTATTTTGTTTCTAAAAGTCTGAGCACACATCACATTCTCCCTTTTGAACTCCTGCCGCCTTTTTATAGTAGTACCTCAGGAGATTAAGATAAACTGAACAGATGTAATAACAGTGAAAGGTAAGACAGAAACGTTTACCCTTCATTTTCCTGCATGAATAGAACCAGCTATTGCCCATTAGTATTTTTCATGTTCTGCCATTAGTATTTTTCATGTTATACCACAGCAAAGCCGTGGTATAACATATCAGTTATCTATATTTCCACCAGAACTTAAATTAAAAATCTCTGTACAATTTTTTTGGGGGGGGGATTTCGTTTTGATATGAGTGTTTTGGATTACAAGCACGTTTCCAGAACAAATTATGCTCTCAATCCAAGGCATGACTGTACTTATGTAGCCAAAACTGCAACAGCCATGCACAAGAGAGAGGCATCAGGAGACTCAGGGTAACCCAGAGGTCTGGAGAATACCAAAAATCATACAAGGAAAAAAAAATACCTAAAGGGGTGACCCACCCTACCCCCAGCCCTATAAATTACTTAATGGCATGCAATGTTGAGTGAGTGTGAGGGAAAAGCTATAGGGTGGAGTAGAATTGATTGGTTGGAACAGGAGGACAAAGATACATAGATAGATGGATAGATAGGATACATATAACCATTGTCTGGATAAGTCACTTCTGGTTCACACTGAGAAGCTATTTTTAAAAGTCCCCAGAGACAGAAGTGAAATATACTCATAGAAATCAATGGAGAAATCCAAGATTTTAATCTAACTGGGACCGGGCACCAGGGAAGTCATGGTGGATGGAAAGAAGGCCAGAGATTACGTTCAAAATGCTGTGATGGTGCACTGATGCAACTTTTCTTATCAAATAACAAAATTGAACATTAAGAAATGCTGGTACAGAACGCAGCTGCATATCTCTTGACTAGGCTGCCAGGCAAAAAGGAGCATTTATCTCCAATGCTGGTAGCAGTGGTATGTTTGGCAGTTAGTCTCTGAGCTCAAGTCAACTTGCTTGCTTTATCCCAGGGTGTGGTCCGTAGGCACGATACGATGCAGCCACCCACCTTGATGAAGTGAAACAGGTCTAGGTATGGTCAGTGCCTGGATAGGAGACCATCTAGGAGCCCCTCCCCCACCCCCATGCACATCACCTTTGGTTTTATGATGGAAGAAAGTTTATATATTAATGTATTAACTAAATAAATAAATGCATGATCCCAGCTAGGCATATCTTAGGGCACACCTCTGATTAGTTCACTTGCAGCAGCTTTATTTTACTATACCTGGTTTTGATTTTGGTTTTAGTCTGTTGCTTGTTCTGTGTTCTGATGTTTCTGAGTGCTGCCAGCATTAGTAGGCAAGTTACTAATAAAATAAATAAATAAATAAAAATCCTCTGTCAGAATCTGTGAAACACAGCTCAGTTCTTTCAGTCCCTACCATTTCACCTTCACCTCCAAAAAGATGGTGGTGGGGAGGGAAGCAGGGGAACACTCTAGACCTAATACTTTAAGGACATAAAAAGAACCCTGATGGATCAGACCAAGGGTCCATCTGGCCCTCCGGTCTGCAGCAGTGGCCAGCAAGATGCTGACTTACAATCTGCGCTCTGACCATAGCCAGCCCTACCATTAGGCAGAGCGAGGTGGCAGCCTCAGGAAGCAGATGCTGCTGTGTGTACTTGGAGGATGGGGCATCAGTGGCAGACCCATGGCCATTCATCCTGAGCTACCTGGCCATTCCGCTCTCTTGAAGTGTGCCACACAGCCTGACCGATGCCTACAAAGCTAGCCTGCTGCCCTCGGGTCCAGTGGCAGGTGCAGTCAGTGATTCAGCTGCCGGTCTAGTTGGCTTCCGCACGTGGGATAGGTTGTGTATGTGTGCGCGCACACTATTTTGTCCTTCACCTCAGGCAGCAAAATGTCTTGGGCTGACCTTGCCACTCTCCTAAAGTACTAGTAGAACAAGGCTGCATTTTTCTAGTCAAGGGGTATTCTCTGCCTATCACAGTATCTAAAACCATCAAAATAAATATCCCTTGAACTCCCTTTTCAGAGTTAGCAAACGCTGTTATCAACAGAATACTTGTTGAGTGAGATGTCCCTCAGGGCCACAACTGACTGTGTTAAATGAGGAGATGCCCCAAATGCACGCATGCTTCCAGGCCAGCTGTCCTCTTCAGTTCAGGGTATAGTCAGAGGGGAGAGGACTGAGTTATAAAGAAAAAATTCATGATGAAGGGGCCACATTCTGTTTTCCGAAGTGTAGGGGAATATTTAGTTTCTCCCACCACATTGATTGCGTTTGCACAATCATGGAGGGGGAAATAAGCTACTGTGGCTTATTTCCCCCACCGTGCATGCCAGTCGCATGCTGGGGGGGGGATTTGCATAATTACCTTCACCAGCAAGGCTTGTCGTGTTCTGTGAACCTGGTGAGCGTGGCTTGTTGCCATGGTTAACAAGCCAACTAGAAACCATGGGCTGTTTCAGGGTAGCTTGGTAACTATGGCAACAAGGCCCCCTCACCTGGTTGGCAAGCTGCGCTGGTGAGGGCAATTATGCAAATCCCTTTGACAGGCAACCATCATGTGTGGTGGGGGAAATAAGCCACTGTGGTTTATGTCCCCCTCTGTGATCATGCAAACATCTCCACTGTGTTTGGTTGCTAGGGAGGCAAGCAAACTAGCCAACAAACAAAACCTCCACCATTTTTTTTTCTTCAGAGGAATTTTTAAATCAACAGCTGAAAACAGGCCCTTGGAGCTGAAACTTCACATTCACAAATAGTTGTCTCCCAAATTTCACATACACAAATGGTCCTGCCCCAAATATTGCACTGTAATAATAAATGAAATAGGCAGTATCTTTCAGGGTAACTAGATTTAAGAATTCGTTCTAACATATTCTAAAACCTTTCTTCCACAAGCAACTAAAAACAGTGGCTAGTGTATTTTTAAAACAATGCCTTCTGGTGTATAGGATCCACTGGGAATGAAACAACAACTGATTTAAAAACAAGACCCTAGCATAAACGAAGTGTAATATCTCCCCCTGGTGTACATTTTGATTACTCCTTTCTTTTTGTTTTACATGGTTCTCAGCCATGACACCCACCTTATTCAAAGCTCCAAATACAGCTGTGTCCCAGAGACTGTGGAACAACCTCCCTTATGTATTGAGGGATTTCTCCACTTTGTTTGCTTATTGGGAGAGCTGGAAGACCTTCCTTTTTAAGCTGGATGTTGGGATTTCCTTTTAGAGAAATGTTTTTGACTGGCTGGGTATACATGTTTTCTAGTTACTTTGTTTGCTTTTAAAATTTATTTTATGATTGTAGTTTTATTCTCACTTTGATTCAGAAACAATCTACAGAGCATCCAATTCAGTACAGTCTAGCAGAAAGAAGTAAACTTGGGCTTGAGTTCAGACTCCTGCTCACTGGAGCACTTTACTATAACTTGCATTCTGTTATTTTATTATATGGCAGGTGTTCCTGCTCCTACATGTCCAGGCAGTAGCTGTAGCCAGGGCTTCAGCTTTGCACAGCTTCAGCAGGTACACCAGCCCTGTCCCTTCCTGAATAAAGCAGATCTGGCCACCGTCACATGTGCTCTGGCCACATCTAGCTTAGATTACTGCTGCCCTTTAAAAGCATTCAGAAACTTGAGCTAGTGCAAAATGTGGTGGGCCAGAGTGGTCTCTGGGTTCTGCTTTTCAGAACATATTACTCTGGTTTTGTTCAACCTATCCTGGCTTTCAACCTGCCCTGGTGAAAGCCTCTCCCAACCCCCAGCAGCGTCACTGTCTCAGCACTGCTAATAGCGATGGCAGAACAGTGTTCCTTCCCCTTCAAACACACACACAGTCCAGAGGATCAGCTGGCCTACAGGGGGAAGTGGGTAGGGTCCCCATGACGATGTGGGTGGCACCAGAAGTTGCCGAGGACTACATGCAGCCCACAGGTTGTGCTCTCCTGCTATAAAGCCCCAAACCATTTGAGACCAGGTTATCTGAAGGAGTGCCACCTTCCACATGAGCCTGCCCACCCACTGCATTCATCATTGGAGGCTTTGCTTTGTAGACCATTGCCTTCAGAGGTTTGGTTGGCAGGGACGTGAGACAGGGCCTTCTCAGGTACGGCACCCAGACTGTGAAATTTGCTCCCTAGAGAATTGTGATTGTTCCCCTTCTTTAGGAGCTTCAGGTAAGAGGTGAAGGCTTCTTTTACATTCCTGCTGGCATGCGGTATGTCCTGAATCTTTCCCTCTTTCCGTTGGCTGTGTTTTACTGCTCTGTTTTTAAAGCTCTTGTGTTTTCGTTGTTGTTGTTGTATTATTATTTTTTTACCATGTTTCCAATTGTAATTGACTCTGTTCTATTCTATAAATGTAAGCTGTCATGGGAGTTCTTTTTAGGACCAAAAGGCAGGAATAACAACAACAACAACAACAACAATGTACAGGATTGCATCTCATTCATTAACTAGCTGTAATCCTTACATCTGGAGAGCTGCAAGTTGCCCACTGTGATCTAGAAGGTATTAAACAACATTCATATACAAATTGAAAAAAGAATACAAGACCAGGGTCTCCAGAGACAATATTGATTATGCGCTACAAATTAAGGCTGTCAATTGATTAACATTTGGTGAGTTTATTTTTAGTCAAATAGCATAGCTTTGAACCAGGAAGTTCAATTCAAGTTTACATACTGCAAAATTCAGTTGAAATATTAAGGTGACAATCTTGAGACCCCTGGGAGGGTGTCTTGGGAGCCATAGGAAATAGTTGTATCTCACCCCCTGAGGTCAGAGAACGCTCCATCCTCAGACGGGGAGATCTGTCCTTAGAGCCCCACTCCCAGCCCCTGAGGAAAGTTCCACAGCACTTACCTCCCCCGACATCACAGCTCTGACATCAGGAAAGATGAAAAGGGTGTGGATTAGGGCATGGCACAGGCAGATTCGGGATGGCCTTGAATCTGCAGGATCCAAAGCCCTCCTTCATCCTGAAAACACCTCAACCCCGCCAGTAGGGGGGATTATGCCACCAGTAGGGGGGATTATGCCATTGCTCACAGTGTGAAGGAGAGAGTTTGGTGTTTTAAAAAAAACTGACAGAAGGGACAACATGTACGCAGGAACTGGCAGGGCTTTAGGTATTTCAGAAGTTGTGACTAGGGAGGTAGGATTACTCTGCCCAGCTGCAATCCTATACACATTTATCTGGGAGCAAGTCCCATTGAAGTCAATGGGGCTTATGTCTGAGTAAACATGTATAAGATTGCACTGCCCAAGGATCTTGAAGAAGACTGTTACTCTGACAACAACTTACCATATAAATAATCAAAAGCCACCACCGTCTTTGCTAGATGTGAAGGCCATCTTCAATATTCTCTTGTTCAGATTTGAGAAATATGAAATGATTAGAGTTCTGTAGCAAAATGGCTCCAAAATAAAGCTCAGGGTTAATCAGTTTAATTGAAAATCCAGATTTTGGAGACACTTTCAGTTGAGCAGTATCTGCTTCAGTTGCCTGACTTTTTTGATTGTACTAGCACAGTAGTTTTGCTCAGAAAGGCAAACGAAAAGAAAGAAAGAAAGAAAGAAGTGTCCGTCCATTCCCCCCACCCCCACATACACATTCTGCATCAGCTCTGGTTTGGGGAGGAGGGAGCCAGAATACCAGCACTGCCCATACAGCATCAAATTCTTCAAGAGTCTGAAACCTTGCTGCTTGGCTTCTCAACTCTTTTACATTGTGCATATTAGCTGAATATTGCACAATGAACACGGAATTTAGGCTTGCAGCTGTAACACCAAAGACATAAATCTTACCTCAAGGCAAATACAATATTTCTTTAGTATTTCTTCAGAAGTCTTCATTTAGAGTTCAGCTTTTGACCCAAGCTGATTTTCTCCACCCACCAACCCCAGGAAAATGATCATTATAGTGCAAATCTTACTGCAATATACACTGGCAGAACTGAAGTAGTTGCTCCTGTGGCAAGTTTGCAAGTGCCTTCCTGTTATGGTATTGCTAGGTTTCTGTGTTTGCAACAAAACAGGAAAGCCAGAACGACAATTCATCCTGAAAGTGTGAAAAATGCACCTCACTTTAGATGTGTTTGTAACATTTTAGTGTTGTTTTTCACTTCTGGAAAAGGGTGGGGGAAACAACACATGCAAAAGCTAAATTCTAGTGCGAGCAATTTTTGCAGACCAGTAGAGATCCTGTTGATAACTCCCTTGTGCCTCTGATAATTTTTTATTATGCTGCCTGTGGTTTTGCTAGTCTAATGAGATAAAGCTGTGTGTAGGAAATCCTCTATAGCCTTGTCAGACTTAAACTAGTAAATAAACAATACATTACTATTATAAGATAATGGGAAGTGTAAAAGAGGGGTGGAGGTGGAGTCAAGATTGCATTAAAAAAACAAACAGCATACAGTCATTGCTGCCCTCTCCAATTGTACATTGATCACAGGATTGCCTTTCTAAAATAAAATGACCGGATTTTGTGGAACGTGGCTGATTTGGCTCTTAAGGTACTGACACCATTGCAGTATTGGTGTGAGGATACAGCTGGTTTGTGACTAAGATGGTGCTTGATAAATAAGTGCTATCCAATCAATGCACGTCACTAGACATCTGTTTCCTGTTTTCATTCTTTCCCCATTATCATTTTATCTGAGTTTCCCTTTCACCTGAGGTTTGTTTAGAATATAACACTAACCAAAGTACACTGTTTTGTGTTTAAGGATACTGTGAACAGTATCCTTAAACACACACACACACACACACACACACCAAGATGTACATTCTATTATAAAGAATTGACTGGAAATAAAAAAGTTCCTTTCTGTTTGAATGTACAAATAATATAACACTTTTGTCTTCCACTCTTCATTAAGCTGACTAACTTCCTCTCCTGTTGCCAGTTAAGTAGCTTTCCTGTTGAATGTCTCCATTTCCAGAGTACAATTGTGAATTGATTCATTAAAAGAAAAAGAAAAACACAAAAACACCAGAAACACTAGCACAAATAAGGGAAAGCAATAAATATTTCCCCTCCTCACATCCCCCAAATTCAACAAGCAGTGCTGTAACAACAACAGGTATCACTTGTTAACTCCACAATCATCAGGATACAGGGCAAGATGCCCTAAATCAAATGAAACATGAATTTACACTATGTGTGCTGAGTTAAAATGGAAGCTTTTATTTTTAGCAAAAGTGGTTACCCTAAAGAAATATGCCCAGTTTAGCATGGAAGTTAAAAATACTACACGTCAGGCCCTTGATGAGCTGGTTAGTGCCAGTAATTCATAGGGCTGCAACCATTAATCAATTAAAAATGTTTAGTTGACTATAAAATAGGAATGGGAAAATCTGTCTTCTTCCAGTACCCATCACTTTCACGTGTTTTTACTCATATTTCCATTCTGTTTGTGTATTAATCTGCCCTCCCCCAAAAATAAAGTTTAACTCAAAATACATATTTAAATAGAATGCTGGACTTATTGTAATAAGTTCCTTTTCTACAGTGGATGGTATCCTTGTATGGGTCATTCCTGCCACACGCTCCAATAGGCAGAGCTAATGCAAAATAGCCTTGCACATTTCCTCCTGTGTGGGAGAGAGCCTCACCCAGTTCCAGGATGTTAACAGCCAAAATGAACAGGCTTGGAAGACACCAGATCCCTCACTGACAAAACCCAGGAACTGGTGATCAGTAATACAACTCACGACTAGAAAACAGAGTAAAACAATAGGACAGAAAGAGACATCCCCAGGACTCAGCTATTCTAGCTCAAACCCTGAGAGCCTCCCCCCACAGTCCCCAGCAATGAGCTACACCAACCCAGGGCAGGCAGGATACCCTCCATCTACTGTAGAAAAGGAACTTATGACGGTAAGTCCAATGTTCTATTATCCTGGACCTACAGTGGAGAACAGTATCCTTGAATGGGATGTAGTGGTATACTGGGCTTGCGGGGACCAGCACTGACAGTATCATCATGATCATGATCATGATCATCATCATGATCATCATCATCATCATCGACACTGGCATCATCTGCCATGCCCCTCAGAATTCCTTGTACCCTTGGAGGCTTGAGAAGAAAAGCTCCACATAGGAATCCTTTCACATGTCAGTGAGTCAAAGCTAAACCCATTGGTCCCTCCTTGAAGATGGCTGCCTGGGCTGCCACTTGCCTCTTAAGAGTGTTCAGGGGCCTTGATCCACACCCACCTGAAGGAAAGCCAGCACTGAATTTGCATCCACCCTTAAAAGGATCACTCCTTTCCTTCTGTAACATCTGTGAATGCTTCCCAGGTGAACTCGTATACACAGTTTGTTGACTCCTGTAGTGGAAAAAGCCAGACCATTTTATTTTTTACAGTGGTGTATGACCATGGTTGTACCTGTGTCTGGGTCTCTGTTGTATGAACATACCTGCTCTTTGTGTCTTTGGTAGGCCTAAATTCACTAAGCAGTGGGTTCATGATGTTAAGAGTTTGTTATGATAATATTGTAGAGTCTGTCCTTGGACAGGTTTACACTTGGCAAGGATGTTAGCTGATGATTAGAAGCACTTCAGTTATCCGTAGACCAGACGCCTATGGCACATGATGGGGAGGAACCTGATTACTTAGGTAAGTGGGGGCTTATCAACCAGAAGGGTCGAGAGGACCTGGGAACTTCGTGACTCCAGATGGTTTCATGGGCAACTTGAAAGGATTGCTTATAGTTAGATAGTTTGGGAAACAGGTATGGAAGTGCCTATCGAGACAAAACACCTTAATCTTGCCTCGTTTACTGGGACCAGGTGTGATTATCATAAACAGCAAAAACTGATATAAGATTAGGGGGGTGAACCTCAACATAGACCTAGCTGCGCAGAAGGTGCTGTGTGCCGGCCAAGGAGTCCGTCCGTTGTCATTTTTTTGAGAGGCTCCCGACAACAGAAGGGACGTAAGCATTGTGCTCTGCATCTACCTCACTGCTATAATCTCTTTTCTGTGGTTTGCTAATAAAGCTTTTCAACCTTCACCCATAAGTGTGCTCATTGTCTCTAGATCCTAAAAAGAACTGCTGCCTTTGGCAAAACAAAAATAAATGACAGTATTCACCACTCTGCTGCTAAAACCTTGGCGCTCTAAGCCCCATCATTCAGGCATCATTCAAGCATGTGGCTTACGCTGGCTCAGCTTGTCCTGAGTGTGGAAAGCTAAGCAGGGTCAAGCCTGGTTATTACTTGGATGGGAGACCTCTCCTCTAGTTTCCTGCATTGAGCAGGGGGTTGGACTCGATAGCCTTGTAGGCTCCTTCTAACTCTATGATCTATGAAATCTATGAAACCTACATGTGTAAAGCTGCATCCAGGGTCTGGACATAGTACTTCACCCAAGGATTCCTGAAATAGCTTACCTCCCGTGAAGGGAGGGATGTCAAATTAACCTCAGATTAACTTGGAGCCTACATTCCAGCTCTTCAGTAACAGGTTTCTATGGTCTACCACACCCATTGCCAGGGAAGATTAAATAGGATCGATGCATTTGCCATAAAAGGCAAAAACCCTTGAACTGCTGATTCATCCCTTGCCTATACCAGATATTATCTTGGGGCACTTCTTTGCTGAGATCTTTTGCCCATAGGATGAATGCTCTAGTGAAAATTGATGTCTGAGGCAACTCCTGATAGCAAGAGCTGGTTTCATGGGATTTTCTGAAAATCAGCTCCTCTTTTTATTATCTGGGCCAGCCTTCCCCAACTCAGTGGTCTCCAGATGTTTTGTACTTCAACTCCCATCAGCAAGGGCCAATGGTCAGGAATGGTGGGAACTGTAGTACAAAACATCTGGAGGGCACAGGGTTGGGTAAGGCTGATCTGGGTTCTTAAGGAGCTTATCACCGAGTGGCACCACAGCCTGATACCAAAGCCGCTACAGGCACATCTACCAATGGCATCCTTAACTTATTATCTCCTTAGGAAGATAATTAAATGTTTTGGTGAGAGCACTATGAGTTTTAGCTGACATAGGGCACTCTCATTTTCCCTGCATCACTTCCTCAGGAACCTCTGAAAAAGGAATTAGACTTTAGGAGCCTTGCCTTGGGGAAAACTTCAGTCATGCTTGAGGATTGGTCTGGTTACTCCTCTTATCTAGAGTGGCCACTTACACATTGCCTCCAAAGATGAAATGAATCACCAAAATGGGGGGGGGGGAGGGAAGGACAGAAGAGGACACCAATTTGCATATGTAAATTTATGTGTCAGTGCAAATTTAGGAATAATTACTATAATTAGATAGACATTTCACCATAATGGAGAAGACTTGACTAGGTGACTTGTGTGCCCGCTCAGTCTGCTGCCCAGTTGCCAACCGCTGATGGAAAACTTCAAGGCCCCACTGGCTTTCCTTCCTTATTATGGTCCTTTGACTTTAAACCAGACTTAGACTGGACACCTTCAAATAGAGGGCCGTTATCTGCCAGCTCGCCAAAATAGAGGACTCTCCTCTGTAAAGCAGGACACCTAACCACCCTACCCTTATCTAACACCCCTTGCACTTTGCTCAGCTCTAGGACCTTGCAGGGCTTATTCAGGAATGCAAGAAAATCCTCAACTTAAAAGCAACAGCAGGAGTGTTGTGCAGCAGCTTCAACCTTGGACAGTGCTCACCCTTCCTTCTCAAGAGGGAAGAGACTGTCCACGTACCCAATCTGCTGGCAGGGTATGGGTTCCCTAACAGGCCAGGGCCTCACTGGCTACCTTATCCAGAGAAGTAGTTAGATTTATGGGAAAACTAGTTCATGGCCTCTTTAAAAAGATCCAGGTCCCCCCATATGCCCCACCAGACTCTGCAGGTGATTTCAAGCCATGTGCCTTTAGTCCCAAGGATCTTGGATCAGAGAACATGGTCTCTCCAAGCTATTCAAAGAACCATACCCTTTTGGCTGGTATGAGGTGCTTGTGAGCGGAACTGCTCCCTGAGTGGAACAGCTGATAGATCAGACCGAGAAGGGGACTGATTTTTCTAGGCCTTGCCTCATTGGGCCCACTTTTGAAGGTCTGTCTCCAGCTTGGAAGCATTCCTTGCCCCTGGCCTGATCTTATGATCTATCAAATCTACTCAATGACTACCCATCAATGTTGGGCAGTGCGAGTGGGGATGCCTCCCAGGAAGTGCATCTCCCAGATCTTCCTTAGTTATCCCAGCTTGTCTCCAATACAGGCATTCTCACAGCAGCATAATCTAGAAGTATATAGTTTTTACATCACAACTATTTTTATTCATATGCAAACTTAATGGATCAAGTAAAATTCATGGGATTGACTAAAATTTTATTAACTGGATAGTAGACCTAGTAATTCAACTACAAAGTCTAGCCATATATGTATTATTGCACCTATTATTTACATGTCTGGGTTTTATTCAATAGTTTAACTGCAATAGCTCCACCAATCCTGAACATATAGAACACATTAGCAATAAACTTAAAATCTTCTCATATTTTAAGATGGAATTATATAGCTTCCAGGTTCTTTAATAATTCATTTAAATTTTAAAGTATTTTTTTGACTGAAGACAATTGAGAAATATTGTAATATTGTACATCAATGTATTTTTACTATGTCAATTTTTGCTTGCTGGCTGCTCTTAGTGGAACAAAAGCAGGATAATACTGTATACTTAACCAGAAAATGTATTTGTTAAATACAGGTCCTACTAATTGAGCCATCCAAGAAACTGTCAAGTTTCAGGTTCAAACAGAACACTGAATGTATCAGGATATAATTTATGCAGGCCGCAGGGGAGAGGTCAGAACAAAGATTATGTCCAAAAGAAATAGCTGCTTCACACAACTTTGTAAACTGGGTACAGGTACAAGTGAACACATATAATGATAGCTGTGAAAGGGCGGCAGGAGAGGGGGCAGTTTACCCTTTCAGCCTTTACTTCAGAGTATTTTTTGTGTAAGGTCACCTATTTAGATATCTATAAACACGGACATATATTCTGTACTGTAGGATCTGTAACGGAGAACATCCAGTGAGACAGAAAACATCAACTGTGAAGTACTGCTTTAGGACCGGTTGTCAGAAGAGTAAGCTGTACATATTTTTATCAGTGTATGACGAAATCAAAACTGACACATTCTAAAGGCAGTATTCATTTTTAACACTATGCAATGTAATCATGTATCTGTAGATATGTCTACAATAATTATATTGAAGCAACTGAATTCCATATTTCTCAATGGCAGTTGAATTGAGCTCCAACTGGTTCCAGCTGCCTGTAATAGTAATTAAATGGGGTATCAAATCAAAAGTAGAATATGTCTCCTAGTGTTGTCTGTGATTGCGAGGGACCAGAGTCAAAGGCCAGCATCCTGGGAAAGTTGACTGTGGCCCCCCATACGTCTTGCACTATCCTCCTCTAGCTCCTTGGCACAAGCAGAGGTTTTGTGCTACAACAACTAAAGCAGCATCCTGCCCTGACAAATGGACCAGAGCCATACAGCAAATGGCCCAACAGAGGGAGCCAGAACAGCAATGCGGCAAGTTTTGAAGCTTGTGAAAGGATACTGTGGTGGTGCGAGGGGAACCTGGTAGCAGAAGGTAGCAGGATTCAACATTTGTGAGGCTGACAGGGTCTGCTAGGCTATTTAAAAACTGTTTTCTACATGATAGCAGATATATATATTGTGCAACAGATCACTATTTTGAAAACAAAAAGGCCGATTGTGATTATTTTGGGTATTATGTTGTATATATGGCTCCACTCTTTATACATATACCATGTATCAGAAAGGAAGTGTAGAAAGCACATCCACTGGATACGCAGAAAGAAAAATGGAAACTGGCAAGAACCAAGGAAAAAACTGCAGAGATCTGAGACAAAGGATTGAGAAGATGCAGGTACCATATGAAAAGCCTGAACTTGGAGGATTAGCCATACTGGCCACTGTGTCTCATATAAGGAAAAGCTAACAACACTATTTAATACAGATGTGTAAAAATAACATGCACCATTATACAGTCAATATTTTATCACTTTATTTGTATTGCGACTAGTTTTGTTTTATAGAAAACTGTGACTATACTTTTATATAATATTCAGAGTTCCTGTGAACTCCCAACAGTGGTATCCAACTTGAATACTCATGAGCTGTAGTATTTTAGCAACCTCGCATCTGTTGGTTTCAGAATTTTCTTTTCTGGCATGTTTACTACCCATCCTGGAGCTAGGCCAAAGAAAATCTGTCTGGGGTCCTTGCGTGTGCTCAGCATTTGGAAGAGTTCATCTTTTGTAATATCTGGTAAGACATAACCATATTTTTTGGCAAGTTCCAGCCTCGCTTCTAGAATCTTTGAAGGATTGGCCAGGTAACCACGGTTCTCAGGATCTGTATAGTAACGGACAAGATCTTCAGGAGGAAGCATACGTTTTGGAATAGGTTGGCCTCGCAGAAAAAATGGCACTGGCTTGCAAAGAATACCTATGTGCAAAATAATGGAAAAAAGGAGATAATTACCTACTCTGGCATTGGCAATTCCATCTCTGAAAGACAGATGCAGTGTGAAATACAGTGTTTATTGGCTTAAATTTTTAAATAAGGGCTATTTTTTAAAAAAAATCACATACCCTTATACTGGTGCTATGATTATTACTTGCAGCATAGAAATCTAGAAGGCTGATATTAAAAATAAATCTGAAAAAACAAGCTATTTAACTTATTTTGGCCCATTACGTTTGCAAATTTGATTTTATTTTTTTTACATGATGACAAATTTGTGTATTTAATTCGTATTCATCAACAGCAATTACAGGACATAAAGTCAAGTGTGGAGAACATGAAATCAGTACCTTTTATTTTCTATAGTAAAGTTGGCTAGGCTGCATGAAGTGAAGGTGAACAAACCAAAGCTACAATCCAGACAAAACGGGGCTGCTGATGGCATATGGGCCAGCTGCTCTGGATATGGGGGAATAAGCCTGCTCTGGATAGGGGTCACACTCCACATTCCAGGAACAGATTCCTAACTTGGGAGCACTACTAGTGCCAGTGTTGCTCATGGACCTCCAAGTGATGGTTGTGGCCAGAAGTGTGTTCTTTCAGCACAGCCTGACAAGCCAGCTCCAACCCTTTCTGAGAATAAGGATCTAGCCACTGTCTTACATACCCTGGTAACTTTTCATTTTGATTACCAGAACCTTCTGTATACAGTCTTTGAAAACATTTTGGATGCTACCAGGTCATTCTGCAGCAGCGCAGGTATGGACCTGACCATAGAATTTCTGTAACACTGATCCTGAGGTGATCAAAACTGGCTATCCATCCATTTCTTAGCTAAATACTGGCCACTGGTTTTTATCATTAAAGCCCTAAATGGGCTGGTTCCAGGCTATCTTATGTAATGCCTTCTCCATACATTTCCCCCCTCCACGAATGACCCAAGTGGTGACCTTTCCTCTACTAGAAACAGGGAGTTTTCAGCAATGGCAGCTGTACTGTGGAACTCCATCCCTTATGAAATCAGACCTGCCCAATTGGATTTTTTAGAAGTCTGGTGAAAAAGTAATTTATTCTGCCAGGACCTTAAAATTATCTTTATTTTTTTGATTGATGCAGTTTTAGGGTACAATCCTATGCATGTTTAAGACAGAAAAAGGTCCTAAAGCATGGCTGGCTGGGGAATGCTGAAGAGTTGTAGGACTTTTTTTCTATCTAAGGGCATAGGATTGTGTCCTTATTCTGTTAATTTATATTGTGATAAACTTATAAATTTATATTGTGTGTTTTAATTATTATGATATAATTATATTTTACCTATTAGTTGTAAGCTGATTAAACGTATCTTTGGTGGAAAAGCAGCCTATACATCTAATAAGTGGTGAAGTTGCCACCAAAAATTTAACTGCATAGGCCAATTCTGATTGGTTAAGTGTTTGTGTGAAGAGGCACATGTGTGGCAGAGCAAAGTTTGACAGCACAAATTGAAACCCCTAATTTTCTGCCAGCTTCCATGGCATGGTTAAACTTTGCCTAATCCATGTGGGCACTGTTCTACAAACGTGGCACACCACATTGAGTGATGCCCACATGGTTTTTGTCCTTGAGGCAACTAGGCCATCAGAGTAATGTATGAATTGGGCCTGGACCATCATAATAAAAAAAAAACAAGTATCAAAAATACTAGAAAATGTGCTTTGTTCCTTAGGGGTAGTGTAATGCAATAACTTAAGTAACTGCATCCATAATTTGTCTTTACATAAAGCAGTGGGGCAAACCTAAAGAATAAAAAGCTCAGTAGGCAAACACTTTCTGCTATACACATTCTTCCCATAGTTAGATGGTTTACCAAACAGGAAGACAAAGAGCCTTGGGATTTCTGTTACGGCACTCCAAAACCAGGGGTGGACAATTTCCAGAGATTGGGGGCCTGCATTGCCCACCCAGAACCAACTGGGGGCCACACCCCTCCTTCACTGCCCCCCAATTTTAGAAGAAAACAAGGTATGCTGGGAGTGTGCTCCCAGGCACATGATTCTATTTCTAAACAAAGCACATGCTCCCCCCCACATGCCTTGTTTTCCTAAAAAAATTGCCACCTTTTTGTCACTGTGGCAAATCTGGCTGCAGTGGAGGGGGCAGGTGGGGCCACAAAAACAGCTACGGGGAGCACATGTTGCCCACCCCTACCCAAAAGACTAGATCCAGTGGCGCTCATCCGAGTGGGGAATGGTTTCTTATTTGGAGATAAGCAAAATGCCTTCAGTGAAAGAGCAACACAGGTCCCAATGTTATGCAATGAACACATGGATTTATTTAGAGCCATGCTGATGAGACTTCGCATGTAGCGCCAACTCCAGATTTAGAGAATGGGCCCTTGGCCAAGATGGGCCCACTTCCTCCTCCACCCCACTTCTTATTTATTTGCGCCATTTATAGGCTGCTTATAACAAAAGTTCTCAATGTAGTTCAGATAAGAATAAACTGTTGCTGCCCAGTCATTTGCCTTCTTCCTCTGGGCCCAGTCTGCATGGCTGTCCAGAGGGAGGGGGCAAAGCACATACTGGCTGCTACTCCTTCTCCTCGCTCCTGTCACTGTTCATATTTATTTATTTATTTCATTTTTATACCGCCCAATAGCTGAAGCAGCAACAGAAAGAAGCAGCAGCAGAATGAGGGGGATCCATGGGTTCACACTGAGGCCTTATGTGAACCAGGGGCCTCGTCAGGTGCCCAACAATGCCAACTTCGAACACCAGCCCAGCTAGCATGGCAGATGAAATTCTGTCCATAGCTTATTTCTGCTTGTTGTAACTCTGCTCATTAGAAAAATAGTAATGTGACATGTTCATACAAAAGCCTTCATTTACTTCATGACCTCAATAGGGAATGCGAGAGATAGATAAAGGAAGATGCTTTTTTTCACTGTTGTTGGAAAAGGGAAGTGTTTCCCTCAAGAACCATCAAATGACTAGCTGTATAAATGATGAAATTATATTGCAATGAAAATGAATGCTCAAAGAGAAGACTGATCTTCTGAGAATTCTTACCCAAACTCATTGGATCATAGAAGGCTGTAGATACAACACCACCATTTTTTTCAACAGCTGCAATGGCTAGTTCAGATGCTATCTGCACTTCAATATTTATTTTTGCTGCGAAGGTATCAGCACCCTACAAATTCACATGAACAGTAGTTAAGTTGCATGAATATCAATTGAGCTTCTTATTTAGCTATCATACTCCATACTGTGCAGCGCAGACCTCAAGTTTATCATCCATGCACTGGTTACCTCCAAACTAGACTACTGCAATACACTTTATATGAGGCTGCCTTAGAAGATGGTTTGGAAGCTGCAGCTGGTACAAAATGCAGCTGCCTGAATGCTGGTGGAGGCCAGAAAGTGTGAAAACGTAACTCCAATTCTGAACCAACTGCACTGGCTGTCAGTAAGCGTCTGGACCCAATTCAAAGTGCTGGTCTTAACCTTTAACGCCCTAAGTGGCTTGAGACCAGTTTATCTGAAGTACCACCTTCAGCCATACAATTATCTGTAGGTGAAGATCTGCCTCAGATGTCCTTCTCAAGTACCTGCCATTAAGACTGGTCAGGTTGGTGTGCACAAGAGATAAGGTCATCTTGGTGTTGGCCCCAAAATAGGAACTCCCAAAATAGGTGTTCAGGTGAGGCTTGAAGATCTCCTTGTTCAATGCTACCATAAATCTGATATTGAAATTAGCTTATGTATCTGAGAACAGCTTCTCAATGTACCCTGTATGTTTGCTGATGAGGCAATTTTAAATCTTTGTTTCTTGCCTTCCCTCTTGATTGTACATTGCTTTGCGGGGGCATAGCCCTGAAAAGCAACTAAACATGTTTTAAATAAATAAATAACATAAGTCTAAATAATTTCCATGACTATGAAAGAAAAAGAGCTTTTGTGGATGCCCGTTGAAAATATCCAATAGTTACACTGCTGCACTCAAGATTTATACACACCCAGAGGGATTTGTAATTCCACCCCCCCAAAAAAAATTAGTATCAGAGCAATTGTTGTTTAGCCATTTGCCATTAAACAGAATGTAGAATTTCTTCAATAACAAAACCCAACACTCATGCCACATCAAACTGAGAGGACATAAAATAATTGCTTTCATAAAAGCAGTTGTAAAAAGAAAAAAGGGGTCCTATTTCTAATCTTACAATAGGCTCCTTTGATATACAACCAATTGCTTTTGAAAACTCTTGGGAGTACCTTGCTTGTGGCACAGGGGGCTGCTGTTTGAGAATGAAATGCAACTCCAAAGCTCCATTTGGCACATGGAACAAGCTCAGTTCATCTTTCAATTCTATCCTATAAATTCATTTCTAAAATATTCATCTATTTTATCTCTGTTGCATTCATCTTTGGACCCAACAAGTGTTACTTTTTAGAAACTTGTGAGTTAGACACGGAAGTACCAAAAAATTTGATCAGCAGCTCCCACTCACCAGAATTTCCTCTACTTTTCTATACATGCTTTTGTCCACAAAGAATCTAATTTATTTAATTGTGTCTCAACTAGCAATATAAAACCAAACACTCCCATAATGTATAGTGCCCTCTAGTGGAGTCACACTTAGTTGACATTTGTTTAAAAATAAATTAAGGGCACAATCCTATAAGCATGTTTAGACAGAAGAAAGTCCTATAACTTATAGAACCATTTTCTGTCTAAAGATGCATAGGATTACGGCTTTAAAAAATAAAACTTTTCAAATGTTGATGGCCATCTGAATGAATGAGTCATAACTAAACACACATCTGCACTTGCAAAAATAGGGATGTGGGAATCAGCAAAACTTGATCTCGCCAAAATTCTCTGAATTCCACTTCGAAGCTCGTTCTGACTCGAGTCTGTATCAGATTACGAGCCTTGTTTTTTTCTTTCCATATGAAAATCTGTACGTATTTCTGGGCGCATTTTTCCAAATGCACATCAATTGAGCATATCTTTGAAATGTATGCATTCTTCTCCCATTGATTAAAGCGTATTTGTACGCATTTTTCAAAGGAACACATTTTTTCATGTGCATTTTTGAAATGTACACATGCTGTCAAATGCATTATTCTGGGGTCTGTACAAAATGTACAGACTTAGACCACAGATTGCATCCAAGTCCGTGTTCAGTCCAGAAGGTGTGAACTGGATAAATCCTGATCAAAAACGAATTGAAATTTCACATACATCCCTAAAAATTTACAGACCTACCTCCTCCACAAGTTGGATTCCATAATGCCTTTTGCGTGGCTGTATTCTTACAGCTCTGCCATTTGTGAGCTGTGTTAGATCTATTGGTTCCGTGGGATCAATTCTACCTAAGTCAATCAGGTACTGTAGCTTTTTGAGACTGAGGGGCGGATACTGACGCCTGAGGCTGTAGAAATGATGAGGGAAAGAAAAGCAGAGTTAGACTTCCAGAGCGCAAATCTAATCCAGAATGAGTGATGAATACCAAAGGCACAATTCACTTTTGGGGTGGGGGTGGGGGGTGGAATTACAAATTCACAATTCACCCCTCTGGAAGCACCACTGAAATGAGTGGGAGCCCTTCTACTACTGGTGTGTTGAGATGGCAATCCTAGGAATCAATACTTGGAAAGGAAGCCCAACTGAAATTAATCCCATTCCGAAATCATTTAAGACTGGGCTGCAAAGCTTCGTCTCAAAGCAAGCAAAACCCCACAACTTAACAACGGACAAGGCTAAGAAGTGAGCTGTCACTGTTTCCTCCTCTTCTGCAACTGTACCAAACAATATTTCTAAAACAGTCTATCCATAAGTATATTACAAATGCAAAGACCAAGGAAACCAGAGTATAAAAGGGATTGTGAAATATTATAATGATCTACTCTGTGTCCGTTTAACACCCAACTGCAGGTTTTACCCTATGTACTTTGTCTCTTAATAAAGGAAGTGATGGAATGCGATTGTTTGTGCTGAAGCTGGATTTCTGAGACTCACCATTTTTATTCTGGGGGAGCAAATGGGGAATCCTAACACTTATATTCACAGATACACTGTTTAAGATGCATGGACGTTGACCACAACTCATATTAGTGTACATGGCAGTTCGCAGTGGGGCACTTCGCTTTTCAGCATGGAAACCTGCCCTGGACTGTTTCAAAAGTTGTTTGCAACGAGGCATGAGGAAAGGGCTGACTGTGCCGAGAAAAACAACAACAGCCCCACCACTTGCACATATTCTCTCGCATGCATGAAGGAGGACTTTCTGGACCATAGCCATTGCCTGCCTATGCAAAACATTTATGAGCTGAAGGCACAGAGCTCTCGTATCTTGTTCTTTCCTTATAAGAGGCTGTATATCCAGCTTTATCCACTTGCTCACATTATTATTGCTGCCCCTCCGTTCAAGCTGCATATGATGATTAAACCGTGTGCCAATTGATTTTACTTCTGCGTACAACTAAGTACAGAGCCAGGCTGCAGCCTAATACCAAGTCCAGTGCACAACCTCATCCTCTATTGCTATTGAAGAAACTGGAGTCTCAAGTTGCCCCCTACTTCTGTTGAAGCAGCACAAGGCTGATTTAGGAACAAGGAGACAACCTGGCCTAACAGTATCTGAATCAAAGAAGCACTCCGCTAGCTCTCTTTCCTCCAACAGTGAGAGGCTGGAAAAATGGAGTCAATCTTTTTCCCCACTCCCCAACTTCAGTTCCATGCCAGGAACAGCAAACCTCCCAGTCTTTTTTCCCTTCTCTACTTCTTAAAGGTATGCCTGGTCATGTTTTATCTTCAAACGTTTGCACATGCAGCATGTAAAATATAAATATACTTTACAATGCTTCTATATATTTAAAAAAAAGACACAAAAACAAGACATTATTCTAGGCACAAATGAGTGCTTCAGTTTATTGGAGACAATTTCAAACTGTGCTACTTTGTATCAATTGTTGGCCTGAGGGTACAGGTTTGCAAGGGAATGCACATGCCTCTGAGCAGTGCTGCATGCCAGTGCAAGAGCATATATGTACATGCATTTTTTAAAAATTGCAGCCTACTAGCCAATTCAAAATTGGCAATGTGACTCATGGATCAAAAAGAGAAAAAGGACTTAAGCAAGTATTAGGAGTACACCAAGGAGATGAATTTTGACTACAGACGTTTCATCCAAGATAATAATCACGGAAGCAAACTTACCTGTGCCCTTCATTGTAGCTGTATTTTGGAATAACCAGATAAAATGGAGTTTGCCCCCCCTCAAAGCCTAATCGAGGGCGGGTTCCTCTTTGCCTTGCTCCTTTATGACCTCTGCCACTTTTCCTACCTCTATACATTCCACGCCCGCGTCTCCTTTCCTAAAAGAAATAACCGTGTATCAGTTTGTTACATAAGGCATACTCAGTTTATCAGTGAAAGGAGACAGTTCTGTGTCAGAAGCACCCTTTTTGGGAGAACATACAATATTCAAGGCTGCAATCTTATGCACCTAGAAGTAAGTGTCACTGAATACAGTGGGAATTACTTCTGAGTAAACATGTATACGATTGTGTTGTAAGAGATAAGGTACTCACATCCAATCATTTGGGGATAGGACAAATGCTGTGTTCACTCATAATAAGCCAGGATCCTTGTCTTACTGTGAACAAGCTCTGTGCTAGTGCACAGTCCGTTCTCGCTTGCTTTGCTCCTCCTGCTCAGGCCAGCAGGTAAACAACCCAGGAATGGTTTGCTTTGTGTTACAAACTAGGATTTTGGTTTGCTGCTCCCAAACAAGCCAAGATCTGTAAGCCAACAACAAACCTGGCTTGTTCCTACCTTGTAATCCTGACTTAACATTATGTGTGAATGCAGCCAAAATAAAACCCTATCAACTGGCATGATCTACATCAAGGTGGGTGGTGAGGAAAAGGGGGGAAAGGAGGAAGAGATAGGGAACTGGTGGACTGGAGTATAAAAATATATTCCACAATTTGTAATGGCTTCAGTGCTATATACAAAACAAAAGACTGACAGGTATTCTACAAATCACACATTCTATCAGGAAAAGTTCCAGCCCTTGCAGCAAAAACTCCAGTGACATTTTAAAGGAACTGGTATATTCTGACATAAAGTTGTATAGGCAAGGGATGAAGCATTATTTCCATGTCTGAAATCCAGTTGTGCTCTTTCTATTTTTATTATCTTCAGCTCTTTGCTTATTTTATAAGTATTTTGTTCCCATGTGCTTATAAGCTACCCCATTCAACAGCTATTTTTGCAACGTGAAGGCAACATAATTTACACTCCACTATTTCAATGCCCCTTTAAAAATCCTAGATCCCTAAACGTTCACAGTCCATGCATTCTAACAACTTTATATGCCCCCTCATAATACAAACCTTGGTGAATGGGGGGGGGGGAGCCTATGGAAACATTCAGGTAGAGGAGAAATATAAAGAAATTGTTCTAAACTTTTAGGGCATGAGAATTAGATAGGATAGGAAAGCAATATTATAAAACCAGAATTAAATATGTAGGTATTACATTTTTGGGACTCACCTTTTTAATGTTATTTTTTGTGCATCTGAGCAAGTAGATGCCTAACAAATCTCATGACCCAATAAACTGAGTAGCCTTTTAAGATGCTACAGGATTCTTTATAATGTTGGGTAAAACTAGACCAATATTTACTCAGGCATGATACAAAAGAATTCAGGAGAAATGCATACCAGTGAGAACCAGTGTGGTGTAGTGGTTAGAGTGGTTCGAATGTCTGACTGCCGTCTCCCAAAGCAGTTACTTTATTCCCAACTCAAGGATGGAAAGTGGAATATCGGTTGTCAGTATGAGAGGTTTAAAGATGCTCTTAAGACCAATCTAAAAAAATGCAATATAAACATCGAAAACTGGGAAGCTCTGGCCCATGAATGATCTAAATGGAGGTTGGTCTTTCACAAAATTTCCATGGACTTTGAAGAAGCCCGAGTGCAAGGTAAAAGGGAGAAACGTGCTAAGCAAAAAGCACGTCAAATGAATCCTTTACAGGACCATCTTCCATCTGGTAACCTGTGTCCTCACTGTGGGAAGCTGTGTGGATCTAGAATTGGCCTCCACAGTCACTTACTGTGACTGTGGAGTCAGTTAGTCATCGCAAGTCAGTCTACACAATTTTTTTAGAATGTCCTCCTTTTATAATTTTTGTAATTTTATCCTGGAAGACAATCTTACTCGGTCACGAGTGATCACCTACTACTAGTAGTTAGAGTGTTGCACTGGGACTCAGGAGATCCAGGTTCTAGTCCCTTCTTGACCATGAAACTCACTGGGTGACTTTGGGCCAGTCACTGACTCTCAGCCTAACCTACCTCACAGGGTTGTTGTGAGGATAAAATGGAGAGGAGGATTAGGAAAGCCACCTTGGGTTCCTTGCAGGAAAAAAGGCAGGGTATAAATATAATAAATAAGTAAATAAAGACAACATTCTCTGGCACTTTTAGAATGCAATCCTATGCATGCTTAGACAGAAAAAAATCCTAAAATTCCCAGCATTCCCCAGCCAGCATGGAGTTGTAGGACTTTTTTTCTGTCTAAACATGCATAGGATTGCACCTTTATTTATGCATGTGTAGAAATCCGATTTAACAGATGTTTGCTGAAAATAAGCCTGAACCTGTCACCTTCTCTTTTGTACCCCATCAGATGCCTAATAGGCAGCAATCCAACAGTTACCGAGTCCTACCGGTTGCATCTTCAAGACGGGAAAGCGGCACATGTTGAATTTCTGACGGCCGGCCTGCCTTTAAAGGCACAGGAGCCCTATCTGGGGAGTGGGAGGGGGATAGCAATCTGATAGAAAAGGGAGTGGGAAGGAAAAGTCCCGCAGAGGGCTAGCTCTCTTCCCTTCCCCGAGATCGCACGGCAGAAGCGCCCTACGAGGAGCGAGGCAGACGCAGCAAGACCTCTCCGGCCTGCCGCAGCCCCCGACTCACCGTTTGCCTGGCGCCATCGTTAGGCCGTAGGTTGGCGAGGCTGACTCTAGGCAAGGCCCGTAGCAGCTCCAAGGCCTTACTCCTGTTCCCTCCGCCAACCCCAGACGGCGCCGCCATCGGTCGCTCCCTGGGTATGAATGAAGGGCAATGGCTAGGAAGGCCGGAGAAGGAAAGAGAACCTGCGAGCAGGCTCCGCGCAGGCGCAGAAAGGTTATCGTGCTTCAGCCATAGAAAATATAAATGTGTAGAGTGAACCAGCTCTCTCGGTTTCCGGTGTTATTTTGGGATCTCCATTTTGGCCTTCCTCTCAGCTAAACGGGCATAGGACTGTAGCCTTGGAGTGACGAAAGTGGAACGTGACTGAATGCAAGTGAACGGGAACGTAAGGAGTCTGCATTCCACTGAGCGCAGGATTTGGGTCTGCGAGCCGGCAATTTGGCTAGATTTACCTTTGCGGCAAATTGAGGAATGTTTTGTGTGGGATCTCTTACCAGGGGTTCTTAACCTGTGGGGTACGCCTCCCCAGGGGAGGTTTGGACTGACTCCAGGGGAGGTGTGAGTAGCCCCTCAACTATAAATTGTTTATTTTACAAGTACATAGCAGCGCAGCTTGGCGGTTGGCCCAACCTTATTTCTTTCTACTAATCTTGGGAGCTACGCCATTCATTTAATTGAATATGCATTTTTTTTAGTCCAGAGACAGAACATAAACTAAAAAATGCAAACTCGTCTTGCCTAAGCCTAAATTTTGGGCCGTTAATACATGGGAGGCGTGGGTCAAAAGATTTTTCACAAGGGAGGTGTGACACCAAAAAGGTTAAGAACCACTGTCTTATACTGTATTATCCGATTTTAGAAAAACGGTGTCGGATGATTTCAGGTACACACACATGGGCGTTGTTAACCAAATGAGTTCTACTTGAAATAGCTGTGTATGCATCCTGTTACGCTGCGATTCTATGGCCTGTCTGCTTATTTGATAGCATGTATCGTACTGCACTGGAGCCTGTATCTGGGAGTTTTATTTTACCAATAAAGACTGAATAGGAAAGAGCTCTGAAAGCCTTTATTACAGAGTTGTGTTAAGCCCTGTCTATAGCTTCAACCCGGCCTCCACATGTTGAGATACAATGTGGTTGTAACCGCCAATCTAAACTATGAAGGTGTTAGCTGTGGACTACATTACAGGATTGTTGTAAGCCACTGTCTTTCAGCATATTTTCCTCAGCTCCCCGCGTCAGCAATACAGGAATAAAAACTATTACATTTGCAGTTGTAGCTTCTCTAATAACTAAACTAAAAACTAAAGCGCACACATACATTTATGACACGCAATGACATGAGTCTGAAAAGCAAGTTTCCCCTCTTTATTTTTATTTGAGGCCAGGGGAGAGGAAAGTAAAAGCTGGATCCACAAAACCAGATCCTGATTTCATATGATTTTTAAAGGGGACACCCACCAAACCACTATCCAATCACAGATCACATCTGCCTCCAAGGACTGAATGACAAACATCAAGGATCCGTCACTCATTGGCAATGCCACAGCACAAAAACATGGATCTGGGCACAGATCCTCCTGATTTTATACGATTTTTAATGGGGACATCCTGCAAACTGCAATCAAATCATAGCCCAAATCTGCCTCCACCAACTGAACCACAAAAACCATGTTGCTGCCACTCACCGGTGCCACCACGGTGCAAAAGCGGATCTGAGGCATGGATCCTCATGATTTTTTACAGGGAACCACCACCCCCAACCACCATCCAATCACTGGATACATCTGCCTCCATGGACTGAACCATAAAAATCATAGATCTGGAACTCATAGGTGCCACCACAGCACAAAAACATAGATCCAAGGCACGGATCCTCACAGATCCTCATGATTTTTACAGGGAAACCCCCCAAACCACCATCCAATCACAGGGCACCACTGCCTCCATGGACTGAACAGTAAAAATCATGGATCCGGTACTTGTAGCTGCCTGCCACCATGGTGCAAAAACATGGATCTGAGGCACGGATCTTGATGGATTCTCATGATTTTTACAGGGAAAATCGTCCAAACCACCATTCAGTCACAGAGTACCTCTGCCTCCTCGGACTGAACCACGGATCTGGCACTTGTAGGTGCTGCCACTGTGCAAAGCCTGTGATTTGATTGCAGTTTGCAGGATATCCTCATTAAAAAATCATATGAAAACAAGAGGATCTGTGCCTTAGATAAATGTTGTTGTTGCTATTATTATTACCGTAGTATTAGTATTTGTATACAGCTCCACATCAAGCAGATTCCGGAGCGGTGAACAATAAAAAGACAAAAACAGATTAAAAAAAACAATACATTCGAAAACAAACTAAAATTACATTGGTGTTTGAAGAGCAGAGGAGGTTTCCTGGAACAAGGTCTTCAGCAGGTGCCAAAAGCAGCACAATGTCAGAGCCTGTCTGACCTCCAGAGACAGGGAGTTCCACAGAAATGGAGCCGCCACACTGAAGGCTCTTCTCCTGGTGGACTCCAATCAGGCCAAAGGTCCATGAGGAACCACCAGGAGCATGCCATCTGATGACCTCAGCGACTGGGCAGGTTGACTCCAGGGGAGGTGTGAGTAGCCCCTCAACTATAAATTGTTTATTTTATAAGTACATAGCAGCGCAGCTTGGCGGTTGGCCCAACCTTATTTCTTTCTACAGTCATGCCTTGGATTGAGAGCATAATTCAGTTCCGGAAACGTGCTTGTAATCCAAAACACTCTTATATCAAAACGAAATCCTCCCAAAAAAAAGTGTACAGAGATTTTTAATTTAAGATGTTAAACAACATTGGGGACAAGATGGCACCCTGCAGAACCCCATAGCACAATTGCCAAGGGTCAGAGGAATAGTCGCTCAATGTTGCTCTCTGAAATCGATCCCACAGGTAGGACCGAAACCACTGTAACACAGTGCCTCCAATGTTTTTGCATCATGCCAGTGCCTACAAGTATCAGATCCATGATTTTTGTGGTTCAGTCCATGGAGGCAGCTGTGCTCTGCAATTTGATTGTGGTTTGGTGGGTGTCCCCTTTAAAAATCATGAAATTAGGAGGATCAGTTTTTGATTTCATGGATCTGACTTTTACCCAAACCCAGGCAGAGGCATGCTCCTGTCTTATCACAGCTATGATAAATTTGGAATTTTGGCTACACGGTCTCCTATGAACAACTATGTAATTTCTGCATTCAGAGATAAGACAATCGAAATGAATATCTCTCATTTTCTGAATACCAGAGGAAATGCCCCCATTCACTTGGAGAAACCGTTTCTAAGGATGCAATCCTATGCATGTGTAGACAGAAAAAAGTCCTACAACTCCCAGCATGGCTGGCTGGGCATGCTGGGAGTTGCAGGACTTTTTCTGCCTAAACATGCATAGGATTGTGCCCTAAGGGTTGTATCCCATGTCAGACTGACTTTAGTCACATTCATTTCAATGGGCCTACTTTAAGTAGGACTAACATTGGTTAGAACCCTAAATCTTCCCTGGATATTAAATTTCCAGTTATATATCTTATTACTGTATACAGGCATATCTCGGAGATATAGCGGGTTCGGTTCCAGACCACCGCAATAAAGCGAATATCACAATAAAGCGAGTCACAGATTTTTTTTTGTTTCCCAGTGCATATAAAAAGCATTATGTCTAAAAAAACAATGTACATACCTTAATTAAAGAATACTTTATTGCTAAAAAATGCTAACCATCATCTGAGCCTTCAGCAAGTCGTAATCTTTTTGCTGGTGGAGGGTCTTGCCTCGATGTTGATGGCTGCTGACTGCACAGGATGGTGGCTGCTGAAGGTTGGGGTGGCTGTGGCAATTTTTTAAAATAAGACAATGAAGTTTGCTGCATTGATTTACTCTTTCTTTCACGAAAGATTTCTCTGTAGCATGTGATGCTGTTTGATAGCATTTTACCCACAGTAGAACTTCTTTCAAAATTGGGGTCAATCCTCTCAAACCCTGCCGCTGCTTTATCAACTAAGTTGATGTAATATTCTAAATCCTTTGTTGTCATTTCAACAATCTTCACAGCATCTTCACCAGGAGTAGATTCCATCTCAAGAAACCACTTTCTTTGCTCATCCATAAGAAGCAACTCCTCATCTGTTAAAGTTTTATCATGAGATTGCAGCAATTCAGTCACATCTTCAGGCTCCACTTCTAATTCTAGTTCTCTTGCTATTTCCATCACATCTGCAGTTACTTCCTCCACTGAAGTCTTGAACCCCTCAAAGTCATCCATGAGGGTTGGAATCAACTTCTTCCAAACTCCTGTTAATGTTGATATTTTGACCTCCTCCCATGAATCACGAATGTTCTTAATGGCATCTAGAATGGTGAATCCTTTCCAGAAGGTTTTCAATATACTTTGCCGAGACCCATCAGAGGAATCACTATCTATGGCAGCTATAGCCTTACGAAATGTATTTCTTAAATAATAAGACTTGAAAGTCGAAATTACTCCTTGATCCATGGGCTGTGGAATGGATGCTGTGTTAGCAGGCAGGAAAACAACATTAATCTCCTTGTACATCTCCAGCAGAGCTCTTGGGTGAGCAGGTGCATTGTCAATGAGCAGTAATATTTTGAAAGGAATCTTTTTTTCTGAGCAGTAGGTCTCAACAGTGGGCTTAAAATATTCAGTAAACCATGTTGTAAACAGATGTGCTGTCATCCAGGCTTTGTTGTTCCATTTATAGAGTACAGGCAGAGTAGATTTAGCATAATTCTTAAGAGCCCTAGGATTTTTAGAATGGTAAATGAGCATTGGCTTCAACTTAAAGTCACCAGCTGCATTAGCCCCTAACAAGAGAGTCAGCCTGTCCTTTGAAGCTTTGAAGCCAGGCACTGACTTCTCCTCTCTAGCTATGAAAGTCCTAGATGGCATCTTCTTCCAATATAAGGCTGTTTCGTCTACATTGAAAATCTGTTGTTTAGTGTAGCCACCTCCATCAATTATCTTAGCTAGATCTTCAGGATAACTTGCTGCTGCAGCTTCTACATCAGCACTTGCTGCTTTACCTTGCACTTTTATGTTATGGAGATGGCTTCTTTCCTTAAACCTCATGAACCAACCTCTGCTAGCTTCAAACTTTTCAGCTGCAGCTTCCTCTCCTCTCTCAGCCTTCATAGAATTGAAGAGAGTTAGGGCCTTGCTCTGGATTAGGCTTTGGCTTAAGGGAATGTTGTGGCTGGTTTGATCTTCTATCCAGACCACTAAAACTTTCTCCATATCAGCAATATGGCTGTTTCGTTTTCTTATCATTCGTGTATTCACTGGAGTAGCACTTTTAATTTCCTTCAAGAACTTTTCCTTTGCATTCACAACTTGGCTAACTGTTTGGCGCAAGAGGCCTAGCTTTCGGCCTATCTCGGCTTTCGACATGCCTTCCTCACTAAGCTTAATCATTTCTAGCTTTTGATTTAAAGTGAGAGATGTACGACTCTTCCTTTCACTTAAACACTTAGAGGCCATTGTAGGGTTATTTTATTGGCCTAATTTCAATATTGTTGTCTCAGGGAATAGGAAGGCCGGGAGGAGAGGGAGACAGGAGGGAACAGCCAGTCGGTGGAGCAGTCAGAACACACACACACACACACACACACACGTATCGATTAAGTTCACTGTCTTATATGGGCAGTGTTCGTGGCACCCCAAAACAACTGCAATACAGTAGTAACATCAAAGATCACAGATCACCATAACAAATATAATAATGAAAAAGTTTAAAATATTGCGAGAATTAGCAAAATGTGACACACAGACACGAAGTGAGCAAATGCTGTTGGAAAAATGGTACCGAATCCGATAGACTTGCTCGACGCAGGGTTGCCACAAACCTTCAATTTGTAAAAACCGCAATATCTGCAGAGCGCAATAAAGCAAAGCGCAATAAAACAAGGTATGCCTGTACTGTTTCTTTCAGCCACTCTAATTAGAGATCAAAACAAAACACGGCGTCAACAAAGCAACCAGGAACTCCGGCTTGCAGGTTAAGCGAGGACTGGTCTAGGGCTTTCCTTAAAATGCACTCTATGGTTATATGCAGCCACGTTAGCCGCCTATCAATGCTGGGTCCAGCCAATGGAAAGCAGTAGAATGTGATATGTCTGGGCAGGTGGGCGGGCAAGTGCGTGCATCCTCGTTTCTCTCTCCGTCCACGCGCCTGTTTCAACGGCTCTTCTCGCTTTCCTACCTATGCGTGAGAAAGAGCGCACGCTCGCAAGAGGGGGCGGGGAAAGCGGAGGCGGACCCGCGGAGCTTCCGCCCTAGTTCCCTGCTTCCAATCCGTTTCCCGCCACGCCCGTTTCTCCACCCTCCGCTGCCGCCCTCTCTCCCTCCTTCCCTGTCAGTTTCTCACTGGCCGCTGCGGGAGGAGAATCCGGTGTATGTGCGGCAACAACATGTCCGCTCCGCTCCCAGCCATTGTTCCGGCCGCTAGGAAGGCCACCGCCGCGGTGAGTGAGGGGAGCGCGGAGAGCAGCACCTGACGCTTCTCACCTTGCGGGGGGATAGTTGGCTCTGTGGGGTGTGGATGGAGGTGGGGGGGCAGTACGCCTAGGCAGGCTTCTTTGGGAGTAAATCCACGGAACTCAGCGGGGCTTGCTTCTAAGTAAAGGTGCATGGGGAGAGCCATGCTGTAAGCTCTCCTAGGCCGGCTGGGGAAAGTCTGCGCCCCTGACTCTGTCATTGGCCTGGCCCTGGAGGCCTCTGACGCGGCGCCCTCCTCTCTGTTGCCCTTGTGCCGCCGGCGCCCTCCTCTTTTCGAGATGATAAATCTTGGATTTTGCTCCGGCCAGCCGGGTTTTACCCTTAAATCTGTAACAAATAAATTTAGTATGCACGAGAGGTATAGCATAGATGCATACATATAAACAATTCTTATAGAAACCAAGTAACGTCCAGGGTCTAGCTTTTTCAGCCTGGGGCTCTTTCCCGTCCCTTCAGTCAATTTGGCAAAGCTTAAAATCTGATTTCACCAGTACTTATATTTACAATTGCGCCACGCAAAGACTGTCTTCCAGTGAGGATGTTTGCCCCTTGTTTGGGCGAGAAGTGCAGTAACAGAACTAATTAGGACCACACAGCAGCTTGGATGGTTTCCTTGCTTTCAGAGTGTGGTATCGTAATTTATGAGCAAGAGCTAGATAGGAACCTCCCTGTGAAGAATAAAAATAGCGTGCGTTTCACTGGCTTGGTGTCAAATCCTGTGTGGGGCAGGTGGTGTTTAAGTAGAAACAAAATCGCACTGAATGTCAGGGGAGTCAGATAAATTGTTGAAAGGACTTTGAGGAACCAGCATGTGTTCGTGTTCTCATTAGTGAAAAGATGAATTGCAACAAAATATTTTATCACCTTCTCAGACTCTTTCACAAGTGCCTGAATGTGAACACTTGAATCAAAGTAACCAAAAGTGTGACTTGGAGCTAACCGAATTATTTTTGTGTCAGTTACCATGCAGCAGTGTCCCAAATAAACAGTACAGTAATACCTTGGATTGCAAGTAACTTGGTTTGAGAGCGTTTTGCAAGAGAAGCAAATTTTTAAGTATTTATTTAATTTTTTTTTACTTCATATACAAGCGACGTCTTGCAATACAAGTACTGTAGTACGGCTTAAATTAAAAATCCCTGTACAAATTTTTTTGGGGAGATTTCATTTTGATATAAGAGTGTTTTGGATTACAAGCATGTTTCCAGAACGAATTATGCTCTCGATCCAAGGCATGACTGTATTAAGATCTTTATCTGCTTAACTGGTGAAATTTAAAATGTTGAGTAATGGAGGTGATTAATGGTGGTATCGTTGCTGCTGAATATCTCTCAGGTATTTTTTTTATTATTTTAAAAAACTTGATGAGCAATACAGACAGCTAGCTTATTAGGCTGGTGTGGCCCTAGACCCTTGATGTCTATGTGCTCATCATTAGGAAAGGAAGGAATAAACAGTAATTAAATGTACACCTGAAGTCATTTCTCTCAAAGGCATATGAAGTCAGCTAATGGTCAGTTTGATCTTATACAGTAGTTCTGTTTTAATTCAGGGGTACAAACATGAGCACCAGAGCATCTAGAGCAGCACCACTTCCTTCCTGGCAAGTTGTTCTGAGTTCTTTGGCTTTGTTCCCAGTTGGGCAACTTAGTACCTCACCCGTACTACAAGGTCGAACTAGAACTGGATTACATAGTGTTGCAAGAAATGTTCTTGTGTACCAGGGACTACCAGTGCAATATCTAAAGGCTGCTTCAGAAGTTATGGCTGCTAAGTGAAGGTTTGCTTAAAACATACCTATGTGGTGGCTGCTTCATATGGTGAGGCATTTCAGTGTGCATTGTCTCACTGCATTGGTCTCCCCTCTTCTTTCCATGGCTTTATCTTTAAAATATGTGGAATGCAAGCCTATGCATCTTTCCTTGGAAGTCCCATTGAACTCCCAAGTACTTATGATTGTTGCCCCAGAAAACTTTTTTGCCACAGGCACTCAACACTGCTCATGATAATTTCTTATAGTGGTAGGGAGGCAATCACATGGTTGGACCTGATCTACATTAGGGGAGGGTAACAAGCATCCTATGGGCCCCGTGTAGCCCTCCTGGCCTTTTTTTTTCAGCCCCTGGAAAAAGGGACGATTAACAGCAGACTTATAACTCTGACCCTACCTTGCATATTTTTGTCCAAAATGAGTATATATGTGAATCAACTGTAAGTACCCCTATGTGTCGGAGAAGGATGCAGTTCTTGATGTATTAATATTGGTGGTAGAGCTATCGATGGGTTCTAGTACTTGTACCAGAACACCAATTATGCCCTTCTGCTAGCCCTGATATCTTAAATTCTTATCTCATGAGCTACCTTTAGCTGGGTCTATTGTTTGGAGTTGGGATTTATGGGGCGTATGTGGCTGTTCAAAAACAAATGTTACTGCTGAAAAGTTAGATATATGCTCACAGAAGATGGCTTTGTGCCATGTAACCTTTTTATGTAATAGTCTAACTTGTGTGCTGTTAACTTCTAGGTCATATTTCTTCATGGATTAGGAGATACTGGGTAAGCAAAATCTTGATATGTGATCTCACCCTTTGAAAATGCATTTTTCTGTTCGTGACTTGCAAGGAAAAATCACAGAAGCCTCATTGATAGTAGGTTGTGCTGTGCTAGATGCTATATTAGATGTAGAGATTGCACCTCATCCTGTAGAGTCTACAGTTCACATACTTTTAAAAAAACTTAACTAAGGGTGCAGTCCAATGGGGATGCCTGTAAGAGAGCAGAGCTCTCCAGCCTTGGGTCCCCAGATGTCGCTGGCCTACAGCTCCCAGCATACCTAGCTAGCATGTCTAATGGCAAGGGATTCTGGGAGCAGTAGTCCAGAAACATCTGGAGACCCAAGGTTGGAGAGCCCTGCCATAGAGGAAGTCCCTAGTCTGAACGTCCACAGGAGTAAGCCTCCGAACTCGGCCCCAAGCACTCCTTTTCCCACCAATCACCAGTGAAACACCAGTGCAGTGCTTCTGCAACTTCCAACAGCCCATCAGAGGCTAGCTGGCAGGCTGTAGGATTGCAGCCTACGTATTGTATAGATTTTGATTTCCCCCCAAATTCCGCTTTTACCCCCCCCCCTTGGGGGGACCCCCTCCCCCCAGGGTTTCTCCATGGCTTTAATATTTCCAGAAATGTTACAGCTTTGCTGGTACACTAAATGTCAAATCTTTCATTTTGAAATTTATATTTATATCTTCATCTGGACTCTTGGCTGACCAGCTTACTAATCATAGAATGACCCCCTATTAAAACATTTTATATGTTGAGGTACTACATGCAGTCTACGCCTTGTAAGAACATTGTTCTGTTCCTTTATCAAAATGTTTATCTTAATGTAGTTCCCTCGAGTGTTGAACTTGTTATCTGATTCCTAAATTAGGAATAGTTTTGTGTAATTAAATTTTACAAACCTTGCATTAGTAAACTTTGGGATTACTAATGATTTTATTTTGTCCATGCTGCCCTGGGTTTTATGAGAGAGCAAAAGAAATTTTAAAAATTTGGTCATTAGTAGTGTTGGGTGACACTTTGCTTTGTGTGTTCCAATAGGCATGGGTGGGCAGAAGCATTTGCTGGCATCAGAAGCCCACACATAAAGTACATTTGTCCGCATGCGTAAGTATGTTAATACTTTTTGGTTGGTCTTTCCCCCCACTTTTCAAGATTAGATTACAGATAGAGGTTTAGTAGAAGAATCTTGATGCCCTTCTGTGAGAAACAAGGAATTGCTATACATGGTGGTTCTTAAAGTTAAGTATTCATGTCTATAGTTAAGCATATTCCATCATTTCAAACAAGTACAAACTATTTAAAGGCACATTCAGTTTCACTTGCATGATCACTTGTTTCAGGCATGTGAGGGAGGGGTTCAAGTGCCAACCACTTGCTTATTTGGCTGTGGTGAGCAGCAGTTTTTTTTACAAGCAAGCAGTGATTTGAGTGTGCCTCATGAAGCACCAGTATGAGTTCCTTTCACTTGTCAATTATACCTCTGAACTGTGTTTCCTTCCATCACATGTGCATTGAGACAGACAAGAAGGCAGGGCAAAACTTTTCAAGTCCTTAGGTACCAGCACCTAGAATTCCTAGTGTGTTGAGATGAACCAGTGATTACAGAAACCTACTACTGGACTGTGTGCATCCAGGAGATGCTGCCACTGTAACCAGAATGCATGCAGAATTCAGTACTTGCCAAGAACCCTGTGGTCTGGAATTGTGAAAAAGTCAGTAGATTCAAACATCTGAACTCAAAACAAGGTAGCAATGCAGGAACCCAGAAATTTCCTTCTGAAACATATTCAGCCTCCACCATTGCTAGAGGCTTCTCTCTTGCTCCCAACCTCTCTTGTTGGACTGATAGTGTATTAACAGGAGTTTTTTTATCCTATCTGTTTAGTGTTTGTATCAGCTAGCTTCCTCATAGCAAGGAGACTGAGTAAGGTTCTAACCCTTGAAATAAAACAATTTTGTATCTGGACCTGGAGACAGAACCCTCTGGATCAAAGTGTAGAACTCAAGAGATGATCGAAGGTCAGAGCCCAGTGAAAAGCTGCCTGAAAGCTAAAGAAAACCCAGTCAGGCCATTTGTTTTCTATTCAGTTGGCAATCCTAAGACCCAACTGCACAGGGAACCTGGGTTACACAATAATTTCCTCTCTTTAAAAACTTCAGACATTATACATGCTGCTGTACAGAGTGTGGCATTTTAGAGAGGAACTGGAATACAGTCAGGTGGGTTAGGCCTGAAACAACCCCATTTTGATCATCCCATGGTTCTAAGAAACAAATATAAAAGCATAATGAAATATAAATTAAATCACTAAGCTTATGACCTAATAAAGTAAAGGATCACATTATGTCCATGCTTATAAGGGGGTACAGTTTTTATTATAGGACACTGATTCCCAAATGATGTCATGGGACCACCAGGGGAGTATCTCTTGGGAGAGCTGTGATACAAGGAGTAGAGTGTGACTTCAGCGAAAGGGTGAGGCTGAAAGTTGGATCCCAAGCACACAGACCTCATGATGAATCCTAAATTATGTATTAACATGCCTTCTTCTTGTAAACCAGTCAAGATTAGCCTCCCTACCGGTCTTGGGTTGAATGCTCAGTATTAGTCTCATTTAGGGACTGGCATATTTAAAAGTAGGGAAAGGATTGGCCCATGGCATGTCATATGTTCCATGATGGAAGGAACACAGGAAAACAAAACATGTGGAAACCCAGGAGATCTATTGGCTCTCTGTGCCTCAATGAACACAGGCATGGAAGTACATATGGCTCACATTGCACTAATTGGGATGTTCACTGTATCACATTGGCACTTAAGACATGGCAGGCATTTGGACAGGGGCAAGAGACCCCTGCTTTCCTTGCCTACTATCTAGTAGTTCCTCTTCAAGGAGCTCTGCCTATTGTCATGAGACTCATGGCCTTGTAAGGAGCTAGCGGTGGGATTAATTACATATTGCAAGGGTAGCTTTTTTAAACTATTCTGGCATTTGTCAAAATACAGAAGTGTTTATTTAAAATATTCTTAATTTTCATGAAACTTTTCTTCCCACATTTTCCAGGCCAGTTATGCCAGTTTCTCTGAACATGAATATGGCTATGCCTTCTTGGTAAGTAATGGATTGGAAATAATATTGTTTAGTTCGCCAGGTTTATTGATGTCTTTAATTCTGATCATGGTATTTATTCCAAATACAAGGTCATTATGTCTTTATAAGTTTATATAAAGGGAAATAGGGAGAAGGAGGAGAGAAAGTTGATGTTAGCCACTACTTGGTAAAAATGATGGATGTATATGGACACTATAAATATTGCAACTTGTATTCACCTAGGTAGTTAGCTTAATTTCACATAGCATAGTGTTATATAAGACTAATGGCTATAAGATCACAATTGCGGCCTATGTGGAGTGTAACCCATAAAGAAGAAGAGGCTGGGCCTTGTCGTGCCAGTTTCCCTGAGCAGCAGTGACACCTGTTCCTCTCAGAGAGCAGACCTGTTGCCATAGATGAATGGAAGGCAGAGACAAGCTTGTGCTGTCTACCATGCTGGTTTTTCATATCATGCACAGGGAGTCTGGATGGAGGTACTTGCCCAGGGTTTACTTTGCTTACCTCCCTCCATAACAAATTTTGCTGTTTAGTTCAAATCAGAATTTTGCCTTCTGTGCATACCTTAAAGACACAAGAACCTGCTCTGGGAACTTTGTGTACCCTTGACTGTCTGTTCCATGGTCATCTGACTCCTTTGCTTGTAGGGTTGCCACTTTTTTTCTGGCCTTGCTCCTGTGCCTTTTAACAGCAGGTGACATAAAGAAATTAAGGTGAAATTTTCCCATTACTCTATCTACCAGCTAGGAGAAGCTTTATTTAATTACCTTTAGTGAAGCTGCTGTTAAAGGCACAAGAACAGGAGAAGAAAAGAATGGCACTTTGTTGATAACTCCTCATGTTTATAAGCCCTGCAATGTTGACAATATTGGGGTGCTTACACTTCTAAAAGATGCATGAGAGACAGGAATGTATAGCTACAGTTTTTCTAGCACAGAGTGGTAGAAAAAACTATATATTACATTACAGACTGAGCATGGAAAGCTAAGCAGGCTCAGGCCTGGTTATTACTTGGATGGGAGACCCCACCTCTAGTTTCCTGCATTGAGCAGGGGGTTGGACTCAATGGTCTTGTAGGCCCCTTCCAACTCTAGAATCTATGAATCTACAGCTATTCATGAAGTGCTTAGAAGCACAGAAGCCCTGCCGGATAAAGTAGCAACTATAGCTATGTGCGAATTTAACCCCTAGCACTACCTCTTGCTTGCTGCTTCCTTTCTTCAGCTCCCACCAATCCATCAACTCTTTCCTGCTCCCAGATTGGTCTTCCTTTAGCTTTCCGAGATCTCAGCCGCAACACAGCCTTTGTTGCCCAACACTGTTGTTTCTCCCCCAAAATCCCTTCCTGCTAAAAACATACAGCTTCTGATCCTTGAGGCCCCCATCCCCTTGGTCTTTCTTCAACTATCTTCCTGTGTCTTCCTTACGCTACTTTCCCCTCAGGTGCCTGTATCTCAGTCCACCATTGATACAGCTATGTAACCTTTGTTTCCTGCCCCAGGAAGAGAGATCCTATGGCCCCTAGACATTGCCTGGGGGGCCATAGGATAATTTGGATTCCCAGATTGGAAACAGAGCTCCAGCTTCGGAACTGGGAATCTGTGCTCCTATCCTGCTCACCCGCTTGCTGCTGGCACGGAAAGAACTGCACCAGCTCCCTCTCCGAGGTTGGGAGATTGACCTTGGAGAGGGGACAAAGGGGTCATTCCAGGGGGTGGGGAGGAGGAAACGGGGGCTGCCAGGATTTAATGTATCCTGACAGCACTCTAGCCTCCTTTCCTCCCCTTCCAAAGTGTCTTAGCTAGATGGCTAAGAACGGCTGTCTAGCTAAAATGAAGAGCAGGAGGTGTGGGGAGGCAGAGATAACCTTTGCCGCTCCTCCTGCTCTGCATTGGATGCTCATAAACCTCCCAAGTTCGGGGGCTTATGAGCATCAAGGACACGATCGATAGGATTGCGCCCTTAGTCTCCTAGTACTTCTTGCTCAGTTTGCCTGTCATGCTAAGACAGCTCCTCCTTTCCCTATAGCCCATGTGAGGTTTTAGTTCTTATCCAACTACTATCTTGCTTCTCTTGGCAGTCTCTCAAGGTCTTATGTAGCCTATTATTTTCCAGCTCTTAGAATATTTGTAAAGTTTCTAAGGCATAATCAGTCAGTGCCAGAGGCTTCAGCACCAGTATTACCAGCAGTAAATCCCTTCATGTATTACAATGTAAAGATATTATCCTGCTCTGTGCTGCGGATTAATTTTCATCTCAACATTTGCTGTATGTGCTATAATGATGGGAACCAGACAGAGCTTCAAAAACTTTCAATGAAATGTGTTTACATGAGCCTGTATGTCCAGCTGTACACGGTTGTACTTCAGCTGACTGGTGTATCTGGGAACACACAATTCCTTATGCTATGAAGGGTATGATTAGAGATCTCAATGTATTTTCCTCTGCTCAGTCTTCAGTTTATATATAGACATTTCATAGATAACTTATTGGCTTCATAATTCTCAGTCTCTGCTTGATACAGGATTGAACCTATATGCCTTATTTAATACCTGTTCTGAATGTTGCCATTAAATAGAGACCTGAGTAATATAGCATAGTAATTGTTTGATTTAAGGTTTGATATTATTGGACTTGCTCCAGATTCACAAGAAGATGAAGCTGGGATCAAGCAAGCATCAGAGAATGGTATGTTATTTTTCATGTCTGGTGAAATAGAGTTGGATAATTGCTTGAAATTTCACCAACTTTCATCCTGACTTGTAATTGCAATATTAGTTCATATTCTGTGAAATTAGCATTGCATTGCTATTGTGGAATAGTGATATTTTAGTAAACTGACATTCTGCATAGAATTGTTAGGCATGGCAGTTACAGTTCCGGTCAATCCAGTACTAAGATTTGAGAGGTGAATTATAAGATCTGTTGCTTTATATTCTCAATGTGTGTGTGCCTATCACTAGAATTAAATTTAGTCCTAAATTTCAGTTTGGAATCCAGCATGTTTTACATTACCTACAAGTACCTACATACATTGCTGTATAACTATGCTGCTATACCTGCATAAATTGGGATGGTTTGTGCTTTTCTTATCAGCATTTAGACTACAAGGGGTTGTTGTGAGGATAAAATGGAGAGGAGGATTAGGAAAGCCGCCTTGGGTTCCTTGCAGGAAAAAAGGCGGGGTATAAATATAATAAATAAATAAAATACAGATTGCCTCCATGTTAATCAAGTGAGTCTATCATACCAAATTTTAATGAACACATAGGCACCTGTGTTACTAGAGTTTAACTGTCAATTCTGCTTAAAAATAGCAATCTCAGGTGGTTGAACGCTGACAGGATTGGTTACTGAGAAACAAAAAGGAGCTATCAGCATGCTTGGATGAACCCTGGGTCATGCAGGAGTAAAAAACCTTTAAGTAATTTTTTTTAAAAAAACCGAAGGGGGCAAAAGCAAAAAAAAAACCCTGCCAAATGAAAACTGAACATATTTGGTGGCCTCTAAAAGTCACAAAATGTTAAGTGTCAGTTAGAAAAGAAAAATGGAAGCTGGAGTTGATGGAGGTGGGGTGGTGGTGGAGAGAGTGAATTAGCCTGCTTGAGATCTTTACAGCATTTAGTATGGTGGAGGAAGGCATGGTGACTTAATGGCATCCTGAACAGAAGTGTTCCTGTTATGGGGTGAGGCTACACCGCAACACTTTGTCGTAGACCCTACCTATACTGCCTAAATTTATTATGTATGAATAGACAAACAAAACAATTGAATGCACGTAGGCATCTTACTATTTGTGTAATGTGTGCAATATGCATTCTCTGAGCAGTGAATGAGCATGTCCTGTATACCTTGCACTACAGTTACTTAGGTTAATGCCATACCAAGACTCAGGATTTTGAAGCTCCCCATGGTGTTAAAAGCAATTTGTGCTGCAGAAAGGTACAGCACAAGGAAAGGAAGTGGTAAGGTAGGAAACAAAACAAAAAAATGCAAGCCCTAGGGAGAAACCTCTGTGGCACTGAAGCCATTACTGTAATATGTGGACATTAGCTGCTGGCTTCGAGGACAACATTTTCTATAACTACCGTAGTTCATATTCTCCATTAGTCTATTAACTTTTTAAGTGCTTGATTTGGTTTCAGTCAACAACTTCCAGTTTCAGTATTTCTTATTAAAGGAGTCTGTGCAAGTGATGTTAGCAGTCTGGAGACTATGAATGTGTCACTGCAAATCTTCACTCCTATACAATGCTTCTTGAGAGAAAGCTAAGTATGGAGAACTTGCCTGATATTTTGTAATGTAAAAGAACAGAATTATTCTACTAATGCCTCACGTTGATGTTTACTGGAGAATAAAATGTGTTCTAATCAAAATTATATTCTACTTCGAGTGGTTTTGATTATTGACAAATTATAGGATGAGAATACCTTACTCTGAGGCTAATTATGTACCTCCCTCTTCTGTTTCCAGAACGTAATGACTGCAGTCTGAATGGAATGAGTGTTTCCTCATTTTTGTGATTGTAGTATGGAGACTTTTGCTATTGACAGGGTTATTACAAGTAATCACCTATGCAACCTTCCAACTGTTATTCACCAGTTTAAAATGTAACTTTCTGTTGCAACTCTCCATTGAATTGCTGAGATGTCATATTTTCTGCAGTGCAGCTGAGTAAATTTTAGTAACAATTTCACACCTCTTGTCAAACTTTAATGCCATCGTTTTGTTTTACTGCCATATTCTTTTTCAGGTTAGCCCTTCAGTTTCCTCAGCATAGTTTACATATTCTATCAATCTAGTAATGCCTATTTTTTTCCTGATGTTCTTCCATAGATTTTCCTTGTACCAGGGGAAACTATCAGTACTAGCGTTTCTATTTTGGTGTTTCCTTAAAGTTGGGCATTTGAGGAACCCAAAAAATTTGGTCAATTGACCAGTCAAATATTGACCAATAATGTACAGGTATTTTTTAAAGCATTAGATTTATTAGAGCAGCAAAACATAGTTTAATTATCAAAAGGTTTGATACTTATGTGCTAATTACAAAAAAAAAGTTTTCATTGTTTCACAACAGTTTCAATGAATTACTATAGCTTAACAATGGTGGGTAAGATTGGTATAAATGTAAATGATTCACTGACAATTCTTCTCTTCGACTTATCAGCCTTCCCTAACCTGGTGCCCTCCAGAGATATTGGACTACAACTCCCAGGATTCCTGACTATTGGTCATACTGGCTGAGGCTGATGGGAGTTGGAAGTCAAAGTATCTGAGGGTCACCAAGTTGAGGAAGGCTGAATTTTATTCTGGAACTCAAGGGTCAGCCTATAGTTCCAAAATTTAAACAAAAAAATGAAAATAAATCAAATGCAGCAAAGTAACAGCAACTGTTAATGGCTATAAAGGTATCCTGCAGCCTACAAAGTGAAAGTATTGGCTTTGTGGAATATTTAACCAATCAACTGACCAGCACTATGTTGCCTAGATAATTTAGAAACTCCTTGGGCTCCTCTGAGCAGAATGAGAGTCCTGTGCATTCTAGCGGTTTGATACTGCCTTGTTTGCCATATTTCTCTCCATTCTCCTTTTTCTACTTGCATTGCACCATCTGTGCTGCAGACAATAGGCAAGCAAATGGAGTGGGAAATAGCAAGGGTAAATGGCTGACACTACTGAGGATAGGGCCATAACCTGGGGGTAGGTGAGATCATTTGTATCATCTGTTATCAGAAGCTCTCTGACTTCTTTCCAGTTGTGTATTTAAACTTTTGCCTGCTTTACTTCTTCCTGAGGCAGTCTTTTAGGTAAGGCTTGATATGCCTATTGAGTTTTGGGGTTCTGATCCAATAACTTCTGTTCACTTAATCTGTTCTGGCCATGTGTGTTGCTAGTTAATGGGATGAACTTTTCCTGTTTCAACTTCTGAAATACAAAACTTGTTCTGTAAGGAAATGAGTTGGTGGCCAAAAAGGAGAACTAATGCAGCAGGTAACTGCTAGCTGGGTGCCCTCTAGCAGGAAGTTAAGGAACCTGTAGTAGAAGGCTTCAGTACACTGGAGAAGAGGCCTAGAGTTTTCACATTGCTTGCAAGGCAAGGGAGATTGCTAGGCATGGGTCTTGCATTGAAGAAGTGGTGGCTGGGAGAGTAGGTGAGGCTAGATAGGCAGCCATGGGAGTGAGTGTGGATGAGCGCTCCCCAAGCTTCAAGGCAGGAAGAAGAAGTAGGAGATGTGTCAATCCCAGCCCTCCATGGGCAGGGGGAACCTACCTATTATCCTCATAGTATCTTCATGCCAGTCCTTCATTTTTTATGATCGTTATTAACACCTAGACTTCCTTTGCAGTGAAAGCACTTATTGAGCAAGAAGTAAGGAATGGCATACCCTCAAACAGAATAATTTTGGGAGGATTTTCTCAGGTAAAACTGAATTCTTCTCTCCATCTACCACTATTTCTGTGGAAGTTGAAGGTGATCTTTACAATATGGCAAGTCTGTTGTTACTACCCTATAACTTCAAATCCAAATAGTTTATCACTTCCCGTTAACGTTCAGAAGGCCCATAGCACATTTTCTGTGACACTTTCTTATGCCCATGCTGATAAGTATGCAGCAGCGTGAAGGGTCTCCTGATGTATTTGTGGATTTGTCATACTTTTATTTAAACTCATTTCTCATCTTTCTCCAAAGCTCAGGATGAGTTGCTATTTTCAAACCAATAATACGCTAAAACTAGAAGTTTGCTCTATATGTACTTAGCATTGGTAGTTCAGTGCTATCCAAAATAAATATTGCATAGTTTCTAGAAAATACTCTGGCCTTAGCAAACCTCTCTGATACAGGAGTTGCAGGACCTGTGGAGCAACCACTGAGCACCTCTCCATGTGTCTTTATCCTTTTTACTTGGCATATGAATGTCATGGCGCATAGTGGATGAAGTAGTCACTTGGGCTATCATCAAGGGCTAGTATGCTTAAGCAAGTGAGGATTTTGTAAATGGGAATTTGATGTAGGACAAGCTCAACCATAGTGAGACTCCCTAGGAATAAGATAAAACAGAGTGTTCATTCTCCTCTTAGTAAAACTTTTACAATAAAATAGTTTCACAACAGTGTCAGTTCAGAAAGTCAAATAGTTGTCCCTTCATATGTCCCCAATAGCTTAGCATGTTAAATTGTGCTACATTAAATATAGCTGTCCCTTAAGCAAACTACTTCACTCACTCTTGTCCAAGTTGAAGGAAGGGAGCAGGTCCTTGAAGAAGAAGTGTTCATTGGAAAGCAAATGTTTTACAATTGGCAGAAGGGGTTGGGAAGTGAGACTCAAATAAGGCACACACTTGAAGAGACTTGGTGTGTGGAACATACCACCTCAAGGAGGTCTGTCTCTCATTTCGAGAAAGATTGAAGTAAAGATCTAACAATGTATGCTTCTGCCACATAAAAGTAGATCATTGCTGTTCAACTAGTTTCTAAATATTAGGAAAGAAGCATAGTTGAAGTGACAGTATTTTTAATTAAGTGTATCGCAATGTGCAGTTGATCAGTGTGTGATTCAAACTAGTAATGAGCTTTACCTTTGGTTTTATTAGGGAGGAGCTTTATCACTGTACACAGCTCTCACAACACATCAGAAGTTAGGGGGTATTGTAGCACTCAGCTGTTGGCTTCCACTGCGGACCTCATTTCCACAGGTAGTATACTGCTTTCCTAAAATTTAAAATAAAATAACTGAGTTCACTTATACTTTAAATATACTTTCATTCAACATGCATGACAGAGGAGCAGAATTATCCAGTACTTTTTCAGCATGAAGGCTGCTTACAAAGAGCCTACTTTATAAAATAAAGCAGGGAGGGGAACCTCTAGCCTAATCCAGCCAGAGAGGTTCCCCACCCGGCCCACAGTGGTTTCAGCTCCCTCTAGTGCCCACCTTCTCTCCCAAGTTCTGCTCTCTGGAGGCTATTGGGGGAGGGGCTTGGGGAGGAGCAGGGAGAAGAATCCCCACTGTTATCTGCCATCTATGAACAGATAAAGCAGAGATTTCCTTGCACATTGCTTACCCCTCCCAATTGTGAGGGTGAGCTGCATGTAAGGAAATCATGTTATCTCCGATGATGATTCCCCTTAGCTTGTGCTGCTTGCTCTCCCAATTGGGAGGATGAGCAGCACATTAAGTGCTTTCCAGCAGAGGCACTGGGTGGAGGAGTGAGCTCCAACCCAATGCCTTGGCCAGGGAAGCTTTGGTACACATGTGCTTTCTCTGGCCATGGAAAGCACATGTGCACCGCAGCCAGGCACAAAGGGGAATGCTTTACTCTGCCCAGGCTTTCCCCAGCTAAAGAAAGCCCTGATGGAGTGAAACTGGGTCAGCTCTGTCCCCTTTGCCCTACTCCCTGATGTCATTTGGCCTGCACAGGGCTGGGTGGGAGGCATCTGGACCCACCCACCCCCAGAAAGTAGTTCCCCACCCCTGCAATAAAGGGACTAAAGTTAGATGATCCTTGTTTTAGCATATGAGGCTATTGAAGGAATACTTGAATTTCTTTTATGAAAGCCTCTTAAAATATGCTTTTAGGTAAAATTCTTTGAAATGTAATGTGAATGTTGAGTGTTAGCAACTCTTGTCAGGCTTGCTTTACCCATTGATTCAGTTTATTGAAGTATGATGACAGGAGCTGCTAAGTAGGTTTGATGGAATTGTTTTACACTTAAATAGGTGTTTACTGTGCTTAAGAAAAATTTCAAGTGGTAATTTTAGTAGGATTATCAAATTCTTATGCGTTAATGAGTACAGAAAAATGTGACTTCCTTTTTATTCCAAGTCTGTATCACTAGCAGATTTCAAAGAAGTGTTGGCCTTGGAAAAATGTTGTATAGTGGATGAAGTGTTGGCCTTGGGCCAGGGAGACTTGGGTTTGAATTTCCACCCAGCCACAAAGCTTGCTGGGTGACACTAACCAGCCACTGAATCTCAGCTTAACCTACCTCATAGGGTGGTTGTGCAGATGAAAGGGGAGGTGGCCATATGCTCAGATGCTTAGGAGGAGGCTGAAATAAAAGTATAATTAATAATAAGAAGCCGAACAACATGCTTTTCACCTATATTCTGACTTTCTGTAACTTTTTGATAGGGTGCCATCAACTGTGTCAACGAAGACATTCCCATTCTCCAGTGCCATGGTGACCGTGATCCTTTAGTCCCGCTAATGTTTGGTTCTGTCACTTCTGAGACACTAAAGACTATGCTAAATCCTGGCAATGTAATGTTCAAAACTTATTCAGGCATGATGCATAGCTCGTGCATTGAGGTAATATCTGTTTTACAACAAAAATGAGTTGAATATCTTAATTAGAGAAGAGTGGAAAATACTGATGCCCTCTAAAGTATTATTTTTTGCTGTTCAGTTTAATGCATCAGGTGGCATTGATATATAACTTCTTGAAACTGTTTTCAGGGTATAATTTAATTTCCAAACACTGTTAAAAGTACCGTATTTGAGCATTTTTCATTCCTTAAATAAGATAAATATCCATACGTCATGGAATACGTCGGTCTTAAAATAGTTCTTCACTTTGATAAGAGTGGTATCAAATTTCAAGTATACTGAATTTAATATCAACCAAATAGCCATTATTTTGGAATGTAATTCTGACTTTATTTGAATGGAGCCTGCTAACGCTGTTTACAGTGCAATCCTATCATGTCTATGAAGAAATAAGTCCCATTGAGTTCTGTGGGGCTAACTGCTGGGTAAGTGGGTTGCAGGCTTAGTCTGAACAATTTGAAGACATAGAATCATAGAAAAGTAGAGTTGGAAGGGGCCTACAAGGCCATCGAGTCCAACCCCCTGCTCAGTGCAGGAATCCAGGTCAAAGCATCCCTGACAGATGATTGTCCAGTTGCACCTTGAATGCCTCCAGACTGGGAGAGCCCACCACCTCCATAGGTAGTTGATTCCATTGTCTTATTGCTTTAACAGTCAGGAAATTTTTCCTGATGTTTAGGTGGAATCTAGGTTCCTGTAACCAGGGATGTTGAAGAGTCCTTTGTCTCGAGTCACGAGTCGAGTCTCGAGTCCGAGTCCTTGGTCCAAAATGGTGACTCACGAGTCACGAGTCCTGAGTCACTCCCAAAACTGACTCCACGAGTCCCTATTAAAATCAATGGGGTTTCCCCCCACCAAAATAAGGCTACTTCATATGTGTGGCTTAAATAAATTCTAGGCACAAGTGTGCCTTTTTATTTCAAAACTCTGCAACTGATTTTGGCAAGAACAGACCAGGCAGACAAACCCAAAATAACCAGGCAGGCAGAGGAGGCAGGGAACCCCAAAGCAGGCAGACAGAGGCCTTTGTCTTGGACAATTCAAACTGTGGAACTGGTTAAGAAGAGACTAGGCAGGCAGAGGAGGCAGGGAACCCCAAACAGGCAGGCAGAGGCAGCCAAACCCAAAATGTCTGACCCTAACCCCCCACAACAACACATCAATCAAAATAAATCTCAACACATCGTTGAGGCTGCGCTCCTGGTAGCTGTCCATAGTGGCCGAGCAGCAGCGGCGCGCCTCGCCTCCATGCGCTCTTCACCGATGATCGCGCTCCTTCTGGCACAGCCAGAAGACTCATCAACAGCCCAGGGATGTTGACGAGTACTTGGTCTCGAGTCCCGAGTCGAGTCCCATTAAAAATATTGGGACTCGAGTCAGACTCGAGTCAGAGGGGGGACTCAGTCCGACTCACGAGTCGAGTCCTCGAGTCCGAGTCCCCATCCCTGCCTGTAACATAATACCAAGTCGATGGCATGTAAAATCTTTTGGTTTTAGTACAGTAAAATAAGAGTTCATGTTTTAAGATTGGTTGAATGGAAGAGAATTGGATTAAGTTTTTCAAAGAATTACCCTGCATTGTAAAGAGCTCAGTTGTATATTAATCCCTGCAATTAATTACACTCGGTTATTGTTTTTATCCTTTAACAGGAAATGATGGATGTGAAGCAGTTTATTGACAAGCAACTACCTCCAGTTGACTGAAACTAAGTGAGAAGCCTTCTGTTAAATGCACCAGCATCATCTGTATTAGATTGTTTCTTTTCATTCAGCCATTTCTAAAGCATCTATGTGCCTACAGTGTTATCTGTATTGCAAAGAATAGATAGCATAACTTCATGAGAAATGATGCTCTTTTCAAACTTCATTGGCCATGGTGTAGATGTAAGGCAGAGGAAAGGCATGTTGGAATATAATTAGGCATACTCTTCCATGCTAGATTACTCCAAATTTAAAGTTGTCCATTGATAACTGATTACCTCTTATTTTAAATAATTGTTTAAACAAGAACATTTTATGTTCAAGACCTGTTTTATTACTGCTTGCTAAATTGACATTCATGAATTGTACATACAGTATATAGTATGTAAAACTCAATAAGCATGCAGTGGTACAATAAGCATTCTTAAGGGTCAAGTTTAACCAATATTATTGCATGTGCAAGAAAAGACTGTTCAGTCTTCAAATTATCCCTACACTTGAAATATTATTTTATCTCCTAAGTGTGTGCTAGGCTACTTTGAAATCTTGGAAGCAATATCTGGTCTCTATTCCCACTGAACTGTCCTTAATAAGATGAAATGTGACATAGAGATCACTAAATAAAGATTTTTTAAAATATAAGACTTTTAATTAATTGAAAATTCACATCATTAGAATTCCTAATGCGTTCTAAAATTTAAGCCCTTACAGGCTCTTCTGAATAGCTTGGTAAATTTCATAATTGAGAAATTAAAATCAGAAAATACATTTTAGGAACAATTTCTCGTAAATTGTTTTCTTTTGCTTCAGAGAAATCAGGCATGGTGCTGTAAGTACATAACTGATGTAACAGCACTGCATTATGCCTTCACGCTTGGCATGACACAGTGGCTTTCCCTTTTGAAATTATTAATAAAACTTGGAAGTTAGTCAAAACAAAGTGTATTTCCCCCCAAGATACCAAATAATAAGCTCTGGCAAATGTTTGAGAAGAAGGACATATTCTGTATTACAGCTTGCCATATACATACACAAATAAAACTCAAAAGCTTCCTTAGTAACTTGTGTAGTCAGAATTGTTCTAGAAATAATATTGCAGATTTGGTGGTGGTAGGGATTGTAGATGTGTGGAAAAAAAATGGATATGTTCTCTCTCTTCCAGGCTCCACTATTTTGCTGATTGCCTTAGCTTTACATGGTTCCACTGTTTTGCTGATTTGCATTAGAATTACGTACATTGCTAGTACATGCCATTCTTATTGATGTTGAAATTGCTACTGCTAGGGTTTCTTCTGTTTTCTGTTTGCTTCATGCATATGATTTTATTCTTCCAAGCATAGACATGCAATCTAACCTCAGTCACTTTATTACATCTGCAGCCAAGACAAGCAATTAATTAGTAAGAACTGCAGTTGAGGTTATGGTATCCCAAGGATGTTTGATCTTCTGCCCAGCTTGTGCTTTTGCCCTGTTTTGTGCCTCACATTCCTTGACCCTTTCTGGTCTGTAGCCTATCAGACTGAGGGTCGTCTGTATAGCAGCAGAATTGAGCAGCAAAGCTATTCCTGGACTGTACCACTTCAGGTTGCAAGCAAAAGAACCATGTTTCAGTGTTCCTCCATATATTATAAGGAGAACCTCCCTGCACACACACATCAGGGAGGTTTCAACCTAATCATTTCCCTAAAATCCTGATTTCCCAGGTTGAATGGAGGAGCAACTTCCCCATTTGTAGCTTGAAACAGTACAGTTCAGGAACAGCTACACCACTTGACTGCTGGATAGAACTTGGCCCTTAGAAGCAGTAAATGCTTCTATAGTCAAAGCTTTCCCTCTGAGATATTTCAGTACTGGGGCCTCTGCTAGTAATCTGCATGAGTTGGTGTACATGGGATTTGAATATGGAACCAGTGTGCAGAATTCAACAGGGCGCTTACATCCCCATCAATTCTTTTCCACCCTGTCGATTCCCTTCTGCATACAATGGGTCCCGCCAATTGCATTGCACAAGTGGGACTGACCACTTACGCAAGGGAGATTTAGCACTTCCTAAGGGAAGCCCTGAAACAAGCGGAAACACTCATTTCTCAAAGGAGGCAGGTCAGTGGAGCTCCCTTATGCAATGTCCGCTGACCTGCCTCCTTTTGGGTTGCCCCGGAAGCACTAAATTGCTGTTGTGCCAGCGGTGTGGACTGCTAGTGCTATGTAGTGGCGGGTGGTGTAAATGCCCTATTGGATTATGTTCAGTGTGACTTTTCTCAGTGTTTATCCTGTTTTTACTGGAGAATAGTTTTCTATATAAATATTTGCTGCTAGAAGAAAGCAGTCTGACAGTGTTCAACCACTTTCTGGTAATGTGTGCAAGTCTTCAGAACCTTGCTTTCTTAACAGAAGGTAGTCTAAACAGTGTTTCTTATGGAATAGTCACTGCATAGATACGTATTTCTCTTAAAAATCAGAAGTGCAAATAGATGTCTTGATTTTCTATATCTTATCAATTTAAATAATTTGTGTGAAACTACTGAAATCAAAATGGTAGTACCCAATAAGAAGGGATGTTCAGTTCACTATGGAATTTAACATCTAAGATTTTTTTGATATCCAATATTAGGTGACTTTTAATTGAAGTATTTGTGTGAAATACCTAATTGCCAACTTACTAATATTATTTGTATTGTATATCATAGCCCAACTGCTGTGACAATAAAGGCAAAACTGACGGCTTCATTAGGAATTTTGCCCTGATAGGGTGTAGCTTTTGGTTTTTCCTGAAGTATTGTATAATGTCCAATGCAGTGAATTGCTGAAGGAGTAATGTACTCTGTGACTTGTATTTTAGATCTGTTAATTAAATGTTTGCCTTAATGAAGTGTACTGAACTTCATTAAACTGTAAAATGCATCTTTTTATAAATAGGTGCTATTGACTCTCAAATATAGTTTAAGAATGTATGTATAGGATGTTAATGAAGCCATATGTTTAGGCCGGGATATTTTATAAAATACTACTTTAATTTGGCTTTCCTTTATCCTCAGTTGTAGAAATCCATAGTTAACATCTTGATTTTATATTATCTATTTACAGTAAGAAATCTGTTGTTGAAATGGCCTTCTTGTAGTTAATAATTGTAACCTTCCTGTTACTGTGAAATAAATTCTGAACAATCAGTGTATGAACTAATTCTTGTAGCAGAGAAAAGGCTGCAACCTTTATTTGTGCATCTCCAAAATATTACAAAAAGTGGGGGGTGAATATTTCAGGATTAAAACATGGAGGAAATGTTCACTTCTAGCTTTAGGTTAACATTAGCCATGCACCTGAAACAGCATATTAAAATGAGAGAAACAGTACATGAAGCAGCATTTAATATATTTGCTTTAACTGGGTACTGGGAAGTCTTTCCATGGTGAGAGTTCACATATGCACTGGCTACAAATAAGTGTGGTAGCCAAATCAAAATTTGTAGTTGCCAGGATCCTGGCCCTCTCTTTATGCTGCACCATGATAAGCAACAGGCCCCCGCTCCTCTCCCCAGCTGTAAGTTTGGAACTGAGGAAGGGAGTGGAGATCATTCCTAAACTCTGCCCATCAGCCTTAACCTCCCCTCCAACTTGAAGCTGAAGAATCATGTGAGTAGGCCCTGTAGTTGAGCTGGATTTGAAGTCCAGCACAATTAAGGCATGAGTTCCATTTCTAGTTTCACTTAGGACAGGAGGACTGCAGCTTGTTTTTGGTCTGGGTGTCAGATGAAGTACTCAGATCATCTCTTGGAGGGTTGCGACTAGATATGACCAATCCTTTTTATGCTAGTGAAAAGGTAAAATATTGTTGATATGGTTATGAATATTGGTTACACGTACCTTTCTGATAAGCTTGTGCCTTTTAGCAGTTATATAACAGGCAGAAATGTGAAACCTCATCAGTGCATCTACTCTTGTGTTGATTGAGCGAATTCCTGAACCATACAGAGACCTCTACAATACAGATCAGGTAATGATCAGGGTGATGGTTACTATTATTTTATTATTTCATTTCTATGCCGCCCCACAGCCGAAGCTCTCTGGGCAGTTCACAACTGTCCAAGTGTCCATACAATAAAATCTGCATTAAAAACAATGTAATTAAAAAAAAATTAACCAAATTTTAAAAGTTTAAAATAACAATACTAAAAGTTAATAAAACTAAGTCTACAGGTGACAATCACCCTCCCCCCCAGGTGCTATTCTGTAGCATCTCACACAATCGCAACCAGAAGGGATCAAAACATTATTCCTTTCTGTGCACTATGCCCATTCCACCTGGATTAATTCATACACTTTGGACTACATTGCTGCAATCAGAAGGCATACCAGAAGCAAATGACACAACAGTGCTTTGGAATGTTCATATAAGAGCCATGCTGGATCAGACTAAGGGTCCATCAAGTCCAGCATGGCCAACCAGCTGCCTGCGGGAAATCCATAAGGATGTGTGACAGCACCTTCCTGCCCAAGTACCCCAGCAACTGGAGTACATAGACATACTACCTCTGATACTCGAGGTAGCATATAGCCAATCAGGATTAGTAGCCACCGATGGCCTCCATGAATTTGCCCAATCCCCTTTTAATCTCAGGTTCAAATCCCAGGTATCCATAAACACCAAGATAGTTCAGTATCATCCAGTACTGTAGATGGGGAAGGATAGGAGAGAGCAGCTTACTACCTACTGTGTCAATGACTGGGAGCAAGGGAATTGTGGTTCACAACTCAAGCTGTAATTGTAAAACATACATACCTGGGCATGTTTCATAGAATTTAGTGAGATTTGAGTAAAAATAGGATGACACTGTCAGTTTCTTAGTTATTGTTTTTATACAATATTTCCAGCAAACCCAAGTTCTGTGCTAGGGGAAAAGGCAAATCCAACTGACTAATCCTGGGGAAAACTTCCTGGTGTTTAATCAGACACAAGCCATTACAAAGTTAATTTTATTGAGGTAACATTCTCATCACATATTTTATGACAAGTGCTGATGCACAAGAGGATGGTGGAAGAATAAAACACAGATGACTGATCCACAACAAGCCAATAGCCTTGAGAAGGGATTAACAAGTAGCTTAGCAGCACTTTCTGTTGAAGTTATAATGCACTGAAGTGGGAAGCCTTAAGAAGCTGCAGATGCCGGGAGAGTTTACCTGAGAGATGTGCATATTTTTAAACTTGTAATGAAAAGTGGAACCATAAATCAATGTGTACATCTAGTTTTTACTAACAACTTTTTTTTAAAATGCTAAGTATATTTCTCCTGCGCCGTTTTCCGATCTGAATCGCCTCTATTTGCCTCACGGGACAAAACATGCCGGTACGGTGGCAGAAATAACAGAAAATGGGTTGTATCCGGCTGGGGTAAAGCTCTGAGCAACTAGCCCATCGTCGTCCTTGAAGAAGCACCACCCGCCACCCTCGGTGCACGAATAGTGCTGGTCATCCCTGTGCCTGACAGAAATCCCCGGTTCTAGAACTACGGGGCAACGTGAACAACACCATGAGGCCACCACAACCACCGCGGTCCTGCTTTCCCTCCTCCCTATTCGCAGAGGCTCCCCTCGAGGGACACAACAAGCGCCCTCGTCGGTTCCTAATCCGACAGCAGCGGCACAGCTAGAACGCGTCTCTCTCTCTTTCTCCGGCTGAGCGAGAGTTTCACAGGCGGCGACATTTTCTTTGTTGCAGGCACAGACCAGATTCCTCCATTTCCGCTGGGCGGGCACAGCTGTTAAGGGTAAAAGAAGCTCCACCTTTTCTCTCCTTTCTCTTTCACCACCCTCCCTCCATCGATGTTTTCGGCTTGCCGGAGCGCCGCCTGGCTCCCTTTCCCCGAAGCTTGGTGAGCGCAGCCTGGCACCACGGCTGCCGAGCTGTCGCTTCTGGGTCTGGCCGGTTTATGTCCTCAGCGGCCCCGGCGGTGGGTTGACGGCTCCATCTTTGCTTGCGCCGAAGGCTCAGACATTCCCGGCGGCGGCGGGTGTTGAGCTCCCCTCATCATCCCTGTCCCGCGGAGGGAGGCGCGGATTGGGCAGCCGCCATGAGCACCGAAGATGAGATCATTCGCATCGCTAAGAAGATGGACAAGATGGTGCAGAAGAAGAACGCGGTGAGATGATGAACTTGGAGGGAGGAGGAGGAGTGGGGGGAGAGGTGCCAGCAGCGAGCCCCTCGCGCGCTCGGCTTGAACTTCTCTCCGACCAATCAGCGGCGCCGCGCGCTCAGCTGGGCGCCCGCCTTTTTCCTGAGGGGGAGAAAATGAGGGGCAAGTGGAGGGAAGGCTCAATTCGCGTTCGGTTTTTCTTTTGTGAGGCCTCAACTGTCACCCGCGGGAATGCGCCTCGAGCCTGGCCGGGGGGGGGGGGTTGAGCACCTCACTTCGCCGCACGCTGATGGCAACGTTGGAGCCATTTCTCTTTGCTTTCTTGCCTTGCTGTGACCCGAGAGCCGTACGTCAACGTTAATAACAGGAGACAACCCCATGACGATATTTACCTGGTGAATAGCCGAATTCTTGACTTCCTGGAAATCGGGAGTAAAGGGTTCCGCTTACTCCAGGAGAGTCGAAGACTCACCTGGTGCATCATCATATTGGGCCCCTATCTGCGAAATTTCCCTGTTTCTTGGTCCTCCTTTTAGCTACTCTTTCAAAAACTAATATGCACTGCAGGCTCACTTAGGTATATGATGATGGCCTGCAAAGGGCGACACTTTCCCCCAGACCAAGGCTTTTGCGACATTCATAACAGTGAATTGGTTTTAGAAAGAACTCATCTTTTTTTTTTAGGACGCAGAAGTGCAAAAATATGTTTGCGTTATGGGTTTTACAGGTATATATCACTAGACTATTGCTTTTAACTTGGTTCTTAATTTGGTGTTTTAAGCTTCCTGTGAATTGGAACATCTTTTTGAGATAACTTGCTGGGCATCATACAAGGGAATACTTGCTGCTTCCATGGCCATGGAGTGAGTGCGGGTTTGAAAACAGAAATTATAATCCTATGCTTAATAGGCAGTGGGGTATACCCATAAATAAACTTACGGCAGGAATCCACCTTAATCTTGGAAACTGAAACTGTTTTGTTGTAGTTTAAAAACATTTTTACATTTTCTCTGTGTAGATAAATATGTTACTCAAAGTGTCTTTGACTAACCAGGCCATACATTTATTTTAACACGTTCTAAATTAAAATCATCATCACTGTTTAAACGCACATAGTTGAAGCAGGATTAATTATCCCGCAATGCTTGGTGGAATAGGTACATTTTTGCAAGTTTCCTAGCAAAGACTATGAGGCAGGCTTATGCAGGGGAAGGCATTCTGTCACCACTAAGGACACTATTGGGTGCCCTCTTCAAAGAAACATTAAAATGATGGGACACAAAGCTGCAACTTCCTGGAAGATCTCAGAATTCTTGGAGTTATGTGCAAGTGAAGGCCAATATCTTGGAGTAAATAAAAGTTTTGATTATGTGTGTTTCAATGTATTTTTATGTGATCATATATAGAGAAGGCAAGCATATTCCTGCACTAGACATCTGAGAGATTCTGAGTTCTGCAAATGATAACCCTGGTCTGGCCAGGTTCATTTTACCTAAAGTAGTGAAGTGTACTTAAAGTATGTTTAATTTAAAATGTAAATACACAAAATTAGTTTTATAGTAAAAACCTGACGTGACAACTTTCAAAGGAAGAATACCTTTGAAAGCCTTGCATGTAGATATCTGTCTGTGTTACTAATTAATTATATCTGTAACGAGTGCCGAAACTCATAGTCTTGCTCTAAATATGGATTCAATATCAGGCAAGTAGCTTTATTTGACTTGGTCTTTGATATAATACTTCCAGATCTTTCCATGCTCCGTCAGTTATGTCTTCTGAAGCCCACTATACAGGCCTGTGGTTCACGCTGACTCAGCTTGTCTGAGCGTGGAAAGCTAAGCAGGGTCAGGCCTGGTTATTACTTGGATGGAGACCCCTCCTCTAGTTTCCTGCATTGAGCAGGGGGTTGGACTTGATAGTCCTTGTAGGCTCCTTCCAACTCTATGATCTATGAGTCTATGAATGTTAAAGGCTTTGGGTAGTATCCTATTCAGCACTACTGCTAATGGAAATTATGTTGCATTAGCATAAGCAACCTCTAGTACAACAGTGCTTGCTGGCATGATAGGTTTCCCTGGAAAAACGATTGTACCAGCAAACGCTATTGGTGTTTCTCTAGAGGTCACTTACGCTAGTGCAACATAATGTTCATTAGTGGTAGTGTCAAATAGGATACTGCCCTTTAACTGCTATTACTGCTTATGTAAGCCCCCTTCATTGAAAGAAAGTTATTCTGATTAAATCCACGGCACAGCAATTTAGTAGGAACAGAAGTGTGCTATAATCCTTAGGAGTTTATATGACGCTCTAAAATGTTGAGGACTGATGTCCTTGCCCTCTTTGTTCTCCTAACTCAATCTCTCACACATTATACCAGCTACAAAGTTCCTTGCTGCTGACCTACACATCCTGTCAATTAGGAACCTCCAAACACTTGAGAACACCTGAGGATCCAGATGGATTAGTATTAATGTCTGGGTTCTCTTGACATGGCAACCCATCGTTAACTAGCCACGGTGGGTTGTTGTATTGTGCAAACATGGACCTCTTCCTGCAGGGTCGCTTGTTTGTGGGCAACAAGCCACCCTGACCACCCATGGCTGCTTGTAGGGGTTGTTGGACCTGGGTGACCTCGTTTTTATCGAACAAAAGGACAAAATTTCATCCCTGCAGCCCTTGAAGTTTTCAAAGCCAAGCCTGTAGCCCAATTATTGTTTGGGATTTCAATTTGGGCCGATTCCAATCTGAAACCACTGGAGACAGTGCAGTCCAAATTTTTAAGACAAATCTTTGCAGTTCCCAATTGTGCCCCAAATGCTGCGTTGCGACATGAGGCTGGTGTTATTTCCATACAAACGCAGGTCTGGATGAGGACACTTACCTACTGGCTGCGGTTGCATTTAACTGATACGGGTCTGCTTCCCCTGATAGTCAGAGATACTCACGAGAGTAGCTGGCAAAAAGCTATAACCAGAAAGCTAAATCTGGCTGGCTTTTCAGTTCAATATCTACTAGGCCTAGGCTTCTTTAAAGCCAAAGAAACTATAAAACTGCGCTTACTGGATATTGAAAGACAAAACAGCTGTTCCATAATGAAGAAATTGAATCCCCATCTTAATTTGACTATATGCAGTCCTACAGAAAATATAGCCGCATATTTACAACAGCTTACATACTCTAAACATAGGATAGCTTTTTCAAGAGCTCGTCTAAATGTGATTCCCACTGCGGTCCTGGAAGGCAGCTTTAGGAGAATTCCATATCAGAATCGAGTGTGCATTTGTGGAGATGGTAACATTGAAACCATCGCCCATGTGCTGCTCTTTTGCTCCCTGTATAGAACTAGCCGAGAAGAGTTGATTACTCCTCTATTGACACCTTATCCAGGGCGCCCAGTTGATTACTATGTGAATTTTCTTTTAGAGGACCGCAATAGGATGGTGACAGCAAATACAGCAAAATTCATAGCTATTGTGATCAAAATGAGGGCAGCAATTAGAGTTCAACAAAAGATATAATTTTAGATATAATTTGAGATAAAATCAAGGATTTTAGCTGTGATATTGAGTTTATGCAAGCATTTGTTTTACTCTGAACATTGAATATTTATTGTGTGTTATGTGTTATTTGTAATTTGTTTTAAATTGCAATGGCCAATGGCTAGATGCAAATAAAGTTTGACTTGAACTTGTGTCCAGGGAAGTGGCAAGGAAGCCGCTCGGCGAGAGCAGCAAAAACTCCTTGCCGAGCTTGCCTGAGCCACCACCAGTGACAGCTGCTCCACCAAGTGCCCAAGCGGCACTTTGGAGTGACTGTCACTGGCTCACTCTTCCCTGCTGTGATCACAAGTGCTTTACACTCACTGTGGCTTCCCCCCTTTCCCTTTTCCCCTCCAGAGATCACTTTTTGCAATCTCCAAAGTGACAGCCACTGACTGACAGCCATGAATCTGTGTATTTTCCCTGTCAAAAAACAAATGCAGAGATTTACCAGAGAGTTTTTTAAAACAAGCAAAACAAAAACAGCTGCCAAAATAAGTGTTTGCGAAAAGGGGGGCACCTCTTGATCTTCACTTTCCGGGGTAGCAACAAAATAGCCTATTTGCAGGCTCATAGATTTCATAGATCATAGAGTTGGAAGGAGCCTACAAGGCTATCGAGTCCAACCCCCTGCTCAATGCAGGAAACTAGAGGAGGGGTCTCCCATCCAAGTAATAACCAGGCCTGACCCTGCTTAGCTTTCCATAGACAAGCTGAGCCAGCGTAAGCCACAGGCCCTCTTGGTCAATGTCCATGGTTGGTACCTGCTGCACTCTTGACAGCAGGCACTTACCAGGCCATTGGTCATGCAAGCCTTCCCATTTCATTTATTCCAAGTTGTGCAACTCTGGAAAACCGGTAAAGTAATAATTTTAAAATTATGAAAATATTTGCGCACATTCAGTTGTGTGAATTTTTTTTTTTAAGGTGATGAACCAATAACAGCCCTTCCAATATGCCCCTTGGACAGTTTGGAGGGGCTGCAGTGACTGTCACTTTGGAGATTGTGAAAAGCGATCTCCGAAAAAAAGGTGGGGGAAGCCATGGTGAGCAGAAAAGGGTTCACGATCGGAGCAAGGAAAGGAAACAAGGTGGATTCAGCCACCAAGTTCCCTGGGATACCTCCTGGAGGACCAAGGGGGAAGGAGGAGTGGGATAACCCATGGTGAGCCTGATCGTCTGTTGGGCTCACCGTGGGTTGTTCCATGAACAACCTTTGCTGCATAGCTTATTTGCAGGGTGGGTTGCTGTGTCGTGTGAGCTCACCCAATGTTTATTAAAGGAGTTATTGCTCCAAAAAACTCATGTTAACATGAACTGTATACCAGTGTGAAACTGATCCGTGCAAGCGATATTAGTTACAAGTAACTACCAATGTTTGTTATATAGTATAATCAGTGTAACAAATTACCTTATTGTGTAATGACTAGGTTCAAGTTGGCAGTGGTAATGTTGCACATATGGATATTCAAAAACCAAGAGCAGTTGAGTAAGATTAGAGAAGAAAAGGTAAGCAGTAGCTTTTCCTCTTACTAGATACAGAGCCAGAGTGTACTAAATATCTCTGTGTGCCTTCGTCTGCCATCCTATACTCACTTGGCAATAAACCCCATTTAACTTAATGGGATTTACTTCTGAGTAGATGTGTATGTAGAATTGCACTATTATAGTTGTAGCCTTTTAAAACTTTAAGCATGGAACCTAATGTTTATAGTTTTTAAGTGGGTTTGATTCTAAAAAATATATCTGAATTGCCTTCACCTATTTCTTGGTGGTTTTAAGGGAACTTAAAAGTAAGTTTTCTTATATAAATAATATTATTCCTAAAATCTGCTTATAAACATTTATCTAGAAAACATTGCAGTATTTATTCTACATAGGGCTGTCTTCCATGTTGATTGGGCTAGGACAGAGTGATTCTTTCAAATGTTTATTATTTTTAATATTTGGTTATTGCAGCTGAATTGTAATCATGTTAACTTGAATGTAACACTTACTAAATTTAGTGGAAATTAGTTCCTAATTAGTTCCTAATTAATTTTGGATTGTGGCATAAAGCTATAATCTTTTAAAAAAATGTTTTGTATTTGTTTCAGGTTGAACTTGTAGATTCTTTTGAATTCAGTAGGAGACCTCCCACTGAATTTACTTTTAACTATGTATGCTTAAGATTGCAGTCTTACTGCCCAATCCTATGTAAATTTACTAAGTCCCACTGAGTTCAATAGAACTCGCCTTCAAGTGTGATAGAAATTCAATTAAGGTCCCAATCCTATCTCTGCATCTAGGCAGACTAGTATAAGCACCCATGCTCAAGTGTGCTTAGATCGCCATAGCCATCTGAGAGTAAGCTGGTGGTCACAAGGAGAAGGACTTGAAGGTGTTACCTGTTCTTTAGAATTCTCTCCCTGGAAAGGGTTGCCAGGTTCCATGCTGGCATTAGGCACATGTTTTGATCATGGCTTTTTACCAAAGGATTTGGAGGATAAAGATTTTTAGCTGCTGGACTGCAGTGATGAATTTGTGGTTAATTTGTTAAGTTTGAGTGTTTGGAACATTGCTCTGTTGTTTTAGAATTGCTTATATTTTATTTTGATTGTAAGCTACCTTGTGGATCTGCCAGACTGAAAGGAAGGATATACATTTTGTTAATAGTACTGCTTATTATATTAAGTTTCTCTTAATTTCTTTCAGGCATCATGCAAATCAGTATATGATTTTGCATTCAACTTTATTTAATAAGTAAGATAAAATAAAGTAGCTTGATATAGGCGCTTTGTGACAATGGATGGTTATTTGTACTGACATGGCAATCTTTAAAACGAGACTTGAGAGGATGGCAGTTGAAAGTTTAGATTGAACAAAGAAGAGGTTTGAAGTCTAATTCAACACAGGCTTTATTCTGTCACAGGCTTTCTACATGATTCTGGAATCTTACATTGTTTCTCTATCTGCAAATTCAATTAAAGATTGAATTTTAATTCAATCTGTATTGAATAGAATACATCATCTAACAAGGACAAACTCTGCAGTTTCAGTGGGAGAGAATATTCCTTGCCCATCTAGTGCCTAGTTCCTACAAAATAAATATTATATGCAAATATCAAGAGACAATAAACAATAGGTTCTTTTTTTATAGGCTTAAATATTCAGAAAATCTCCTTTGAAAGGTAACTTTCTGTGATTGTATTTTAAAGGTGTCATTTATATCCAGTTCTTGTTTTATATATTTCTCAATTTAGATGGCTTCACTTATCTTGAAATCGGTCTAAATACTTGCTTTCTGAAATGTTGCTTGTAAGAAATGGTATTATCAGACATGATGACATGTTAAGGATTAAAAAGAAGCCTTGAGAATAAAATAAATAATTTGTTTACCTGCAGATTCAATAATTGGCCCAGTTTGTACATAATGCTAAGCCAGGTTTCTGGCCTTATTGTATATGAGCAGTGTGCCAAACCAGGGGTGAGGAATGTGTGGCCCTCAAGTTGTTGGACTGCACTTCCCATCAGCCTTAGCCAGCATAGCCAATGGTGAATGGTGAGGGGAATTGTGGTCCAACAACATCTGGAGGGTCACAGCTTCCCCAACTCTGGGCTAAACAAACCATGGACCTTCCACCCATTGTTTAGAGTTATGTGCAAACTGGGAACTCTGGCTTATCTCTCCCCTGACAAGCCAGACAACAAACCATGGCTTATGACTCTGGTTTGTCAATGGAGAGACAAGCTAGAGTTCCTGGTTTGTTCGTAATGGTAAACAAACCACAATCAAAAGATCTGTGGTTTGTTTGGTCATTATCTTACTTTGTTAGATTAAGCAAGTTACTTTACCAGAAAATATTGTACATCTTGTGTGTGTGTATATATATATTTGATGGCAACAATGGCTTGGTTTGATTGTTCAATGAGACTTGTAGTATTGTACTGTTAATCTATCTGTCAAAATTCTTTATTTAAAAAAGAGAGCTGTAATGGAACAGAGATGAGATTTGATAAAGTTGGTAAATAAAAGAGAGAGAAGGGAATAGTTCTGTGAAAGCAGAACACTTTGCCCCTACTCCACTCTGAGCACTGTATTTAAGATGAGAGTCCTCTAGTGTGGCTTACTTCCAAGCAAATGCTTGTTTAGCATTGGAACAGAAGCATGGCCATTGTTGGCAATCAGCCAAAAGTGTGACATTTGTATCTAGGAAAGAGAATGCTAGTTTATGTTTGAGTTAACTTTATATTAGGAGTTAAAAGCAAGTTAAGGAGTTAAAAGACTCGGGGTGTATTTAGTTGATGTCCCTCTGTTGATGGTATTGGGCTTTAGAAAAATTAGCCTGAGTGCTAGCCTACTCAAAAACAGTGTAGGTATTCCACACTCAGCAGCAGAGTTCATCCCCAGCACAGCAGCTCTCCTTAGTCTTCCAGTAGCTTTCACTCCAGGAATCAGAAACCACTCTGTAGACCAAAACAGTTCTAATTCTAACTGTTTATTTTCTTATAACAAAGTACCGTATATACTCAAGTACAAGTCTAGTTTTTCAGCACATTTTTTGTGCTGAAAAATGCCCCCTCGACTTATACCTGGGTCAGCGCCCCCCCAGGACCCCCGCCGCCACCACCAGGCACCCCCCTCCACCCCCAGGACCCCTGCCGCCACCCCCAGACACCCCACCCCCGTACCTGCACTCGCCGCCGCCGAAGCCCCGCCGTGCCGAAGCCCCCCCAGACACCCCCATGCCACCCCCATGCCACCCCCACGCCACCCCAGACACCCCCCACGCCACCCTACCTGCACCCGCCACCGAAGCCCCGTTGCCGCGGAAAAGCCTCCCTGCCGCCGAAGCCTCGCTGCCGCCGAAGCCCCTCCCCCGCCAAAGCCGCGCCACACCGCAGCTTCCCCAGACACCCCCACGCCACCCCCAAACACCCCCACGCCACCCCCAACACCCCCACGCCAGGGAGCCCCTGCGCGGTGTGGCTGCTCGCTGGGCCAGTGCCTCCCACTGCTTTCTTGAGCCCCGTGGAGGCGAGGTGCGGCCGCTCGCTCAGCTAGCGCCTCGCGCTGCTGCACCGCCTCCCTGCCCGGAGCAGCTCCGCTTTTCCCTACCTTTGTCAGCGGCGGCTTGCTCTGCTGGCGCCTTGCGCGCTGCCATGCCGGCTCCTAGGCAGGGAAAGCGGCACAGCAGCGCGAGGCGCCCGTAGAGCGAGTGGCTGGGCTGCGTCTCCCTGCCAGGGAGACATGTGGAGCCACTCCGCTGTTCCTCTCCGCTCGCTCTTTAAAATTATTTTCCTCCCCCCCCATACCTTTACCAGCAGCCGCTTGCTCTGCTGGCGCCTTGCACGCTGCCATGCCGGCTCCTAGGCAGGGAAGCGGCACAGCAGCGCGAGGCGCCCGTAGAGCGAGTGGCTGCGTCTCCCTGGCAGGGAGACATGTGGAGCCAGTCGCTGTTCCTCTCCGCTCGCTCTTTAAAATTATTTTCCTCCCCCCCATACCTTTACCAGCAGCCGCTTGCTCTGCTGGCGCCTCGCGCGCTGCCATGCTGCTTCGTTCCCGGGACCCACGTGGAGCTGCTCCGCCATTTGCTACTTTTCTCTTTGTCAGCGGCGGCTTGCCGCGCTGCCGGCGCCGTCCTCGTCACATCCTGCCCCGGAAGTGACGCGTACGGGTGCAGGTACGGGGGTGGGGGGGTGGCGGCGGGGGTCCTGGGGGGCTTTGGTAGTGGCGGGGCTTCGGCGGCAGCGGGTGCAGGTACGGGGGTGGGGGGTGTCTGGGGGTGGCGGCGGGGGTCCTGGGGGGGCTTTGGCAGTGGCGGGGCTTCGGCGGCAGCGAGTGCAGGCATGGGGGTGGGGGGTGTCTGGGGGTGGCGGCGGGGGTCCTGGGGGGGCTTTGGCAGTGGTGGGGCTTCGGCTGCGGCGGGTGCAGGTACGGTGGCGGGGGGTGTCTGGGGGTGGCGGCGGGAGTCTCCCCTCATACATTTCCCACCCTAGACTTATACTGGGGGCAATAAGTTTTCCCAGTTTTGGGGGGTGAAATTAGGGGCCACGACTTATATTAGGGCTGACCTATACTTGAGTATATACGGGTATATCTAAAGGCTACATTCTATATACAGAGTCCATGTACAGAGTGTCGTTTCTTCCAGCTCAGTTCAGCAAAGAAAAACCAGCAGAGGCAACTGCACACAGCCGAACAGTATTACATCATTAGACCAGCAATAGTTCATATGCTGCAGCCTGGCCGCTTGTTATCAGCTTAATTGCAACACGTGACAATCCTCACACCTGGCAAGGCTGGCTCTTTCTGTCTGGAAACATTACAAAATTAAAGGCCACAGCACTTTAACAATAAAACGACACAGCTAGTTCTTTTAGTTCTAGTTCATACACTAACAGCCCCCTCTCGCTGTATCGTTTTTCTTGTTAATTGTTTCACAAAAAACCCAATGCTGAGAGTAACTTTTTGTGTTTTACCATACTCAGTGGTTTAGTAAACAAATCTGCTAACATGTCTTCAGTTGGACAATATTCAAGCCTGATCCAACCCTGACAATCTTTCACATGAGAATAGCGAACATCAATATGCTTTGTTCTTGGTTTGCTTTTCTCTTGCCATATTGATACACGCTTGATTATCCTCAAATATTGTTACAGTCTTGTTTACTTGTAATTGCAGGTCACTAAATAATTGTTTAAACCACTCAATTTCGTTACATGCTTGAGATAGGCTTATAAATTCAGCTTCAGCACTGGAAACAGCTACACAACTTTGTTTCCTTGAGTACCATTCAATTAAGGCTTGATTATACAAAATCACTGTTCCAGATGTAGATTTTCTATCTTTTGCAGAAGCCCAGTCTGCATCTGTGTATGCAAGAAAACCTCCCTCAGTATGTGTAGACAATTTCAATTTAAGATGTATTGTACCCTTCATATATCTCAATACATGTTTCACAGCTGTCCAGTCATCTTTAGTGGGTTGCTGCATTTTTCTACTAAGTATATTCACAGCATTTGTAATGTCAGGTCTGCTTAAATTTGACAGATAAAGCAGACTTCCAATAACACTCTGAAATTTGTTAATGTCCTCAAACTCAGTGTTATCTGTGTTTGTGTGTTTTTGATATTCTAGTGTCATGGGTGTTGTAACAGGGTTACAATTCTCCATCCCTTGAGTTACTAGTAATTTTTCAATTTTTTCACTTTGATTAATCAAGAAGGATCCTGTTTTGTCTCTCTGTATTTGCATACCCAAGTAATTTTGTACTGCACCAAGATCTTTGATTTCAAAGTGTGCCTGCAGATTTTTTGCAAAAGTGGTTTTTTGACTTTCTGTATCAGAAATCACCAATAAATCATCCACATACACTAGCAGATATATTACACCTGATTCATTGTGACAAATGTACAAACAGTGATCAGCCTTGCTCTGTTTAAAACCTAGGCTTTGTAGAACACTGTCTAATTTCTTATTCCAGCATCTTGCTGCTTGTTTAAGTCCATAAATGGATCGTTTTAATTTACACACAAAAGCTGGATCTTGTACAAAACCTTGTGGCTGTACCATGTAAATTTCCTCATCAAGATCACCATATAAAAAAGCGGTCTTTATGTCAAAATGGGAAACATGCATATGTTTTTCTGCTGCAATTTTCAGCAATAGTCTTACACTTGAATACCTTGTAGTAGGAGCAAATACAGCTTCATAATCCACATTGTACCTTTGTGCAAAGCCCCTTGCTACCAATCTTGCTTTGTACCTCTCCACCTGCCCTTTGTCATTCTGTTTAATTTTAAACACCCATTTGCAAGTGATGGGTTTTTTCTCCACAGGTAAAGGTACAAGTTCCCAAATGTTATTATTATGCATTGAGATTATTTCTTCATTCATAGCATTATGCCAGCATTTTCTCAAATCTGGATCCATGCTCTGAATCTCCTCAAAACTCTCAGGCTCAACAACAACCTTTAATGCTCTATGAGTGATTTGCAAGCTTTGAAATTCATCTTGATATCGCACAGGCGCTTTCCTTTCTCTTTCAGAACGCCTTAAAGGTACATCACTAATTTCTTTTTTCACCTCAACTTCAGGTTTCCTTTCATCACTTTGTGCTTGCTCAGAAACATTTGTTTGCATTTCATCCTGACTTAATGGTAAACTCACAAACTGTTTCTTGTCCTGTGTTTGCTCATGAAATATTACATCTCTGCTCACAAGCACTTTTTTGTGGTATGGTGACCACAGTCTAAATCCTTTTGTTTGTGCATCATAACCAAGCAAAACACATTCAAAGCTTCTTGGAGAAAGCTTTGTACGGTTTTCAGCTTGTATATGTGCAAAACATTTACATCCAAAAACACGCACGTGTGCTAGTTTTGGCTTTACACCGTGAAATAACTCATAAGGAGTTTTATAATATTTAATAATAATAATATTTTATTTATTACCCGCCTCTCCATCTAGATCGAGGCGGGGAACAACAGAAAATATAAAATACCTAAACTAAAACAACACAATATATACTATTAAACATCTTAAAACATCCTAAAAACATCTTAAAACATCTTAAAAACATCCTTAAAACATCTTAAAAACATCTTTAAAACATCCTAAAATTCCGCCGGATAGGCCTGCCGGAAGAGTTCAGTCTTTATGGCTTTTTTAAAGTCCAAAAGACTGACAAGTTGACGTATCTCCTCCGGCAGGCCATTCCATAATCTGGGAGCAGCAGAAGAGAAGGTCCTCTGGGTAATGCTAGTCAGCCTAGTTTTGGCTGACTGAAGCAGATTCTTCCCAGAGGACCTAAGTGTGCGGGGTGGATTGTACGGGAGAAGGCGATCCCGTAGGTAGCCTGGACCGAAACCATGTAGGGCTTTAAAGGTAATAACCAACACTTTATACTTCGCCCGGAAACTGATTGGCAGCCAGTGGAGTGCTTTTAAAACTGGTGTGATGTGGGCACCCCTAGGTGTACCAGCAACCAGTCTGGCTGCCATATTTTGCACTAATTGAAGTTTCCGGACTAGGCATAAAGGTAGCCCTATGTACAGCGCATTACAGAAGTCGAGCCTCGAAGTTACCAGTGCGTGCACTACCGTCTTTAGGTCTTCCAACTCTAGGAAGGGGCGCAGCTGGCGTATCAGCCGAAGCTGATAATAGGCACTCCTAGCCGTCGCATCTATCTGGGATGTCATTTGGAGCGACGGATCCAGGAGCACCCCTAAGCTGCAAACACAGTCTTTCAGGGGGAGTGTAACCCCATCCAGAACTGGTTGACATACCTCCAAACCCAGGTTGTGGCCTTTGACAGCAAGCACCTCCGTCTTGTCTGGATTCAATTTCAGTTTGTTTTCCCTCATCCAGCCCATTACTGCCTCCAGGCATTTATTCAGAGGAGACACACTATCCTTAGCTGATGCTGTTGACGAAGGCATAGAGAAATATATTTGGGTGTCATCAGCATACTGATAGCACCCCGCCCCATGCCTCCGGATGATCTCTCCCAGCGGTTTCATGTAGATATTAAATAGCATTGGGGAAAGAATAGCTCCTTGTGGCACGCCACATAGCAGCTCCTTTTTGGAGGAGCAGCTATCCCCAAGCATCACCATCTGGAACCTACCCGAGAGGTAGGACCGGAACCACTGAAGCACAGTGCCCCCGATTCCCAGTCCCCTCAGGCGTTCCAGAAGGATACCATGGTCGATGGTATCGAAAGCCGCTGAGAGGTCCAGAAGCACCAACAGGGACACACTCCCCCTGTCGGTACTCAGGCGCAGATCATCTACTAAGGCGACCATAGCAGTCTCAACTCCGTGTCCTGCTCTGAAGCCAGTTTGAAATGGGTCTAGAAAATCGGTGTCATCCAAAACTGCTTGGAGTTGGAAGGCACCCGCCCTCTCGATCACCTTGCCCAAAAATGGAAGATTGGACACTGGTCTATAATTGTTAAGGTCCAAGGGATCCAGGGAGGGCCTTTTCAGAAGCGGCCGCACCACCGCTTCTTTCAAACATGATGGAAAATTCCCTCCCTGGAGAGATGCATTAACAATACGCTGTACTTGTAGTCCAACTGCATCTCCTCCTTGGACAACCAACCAGGAAGGACAGGGATCGAGAGGGCAGGTAGTCCTCTTCACTCGGCCAAGCAGCTTGTCCACGTCCTCGGTACTCACCAACTGAAACTGATCCAGTGTAATCCTACTTGCGGAGTTGCTGGACACTCCATTGTCTGCTTCTGCTACAATGAGGGCGTCTAAGTCGGCTCTTATCCGAGAGATTTTATCTGTGAAATGATTGTTAAAGGCATCACAGCGAGCAACCGTAGGCTCTAAAATCGGGTTCAGGGGGGAAGGTGTCTGCGTTAGACCCCTCACCACCCTGAACAGTTCTGCTGGACGCGAATTCGCAGACGCAATGCGTGCAGAGAAGAAAACTTTCTTCGCTGCACGTATTGCCACCCCATAGGAGCGAAGATGCTCTCTATGACGTGTCTTATCGGATATGAGTCGAGTTTTTCGCCATCGGCGCTCCAGTCGTCGTCCTTTCCGCTTCAGTTCCCTGAGATCTTCGGTAAACCAGGGTGCCCGATTAGAAGCGGGCCGGAGAGGACGTTTGGGGGCGATCATGTCGATAGCCCTGGTTAGATCTTGATTCCATCTGTCAACCAGGGCTTCAACAGGTTCGTCGACGGTACCAGCCATAGACCCCTCCAAGGCTCTCTGGAATCCAAGAGGATCCATTAGCCTTCGAGGGCGGACCATCTTAATAGGTCCGCCACCCCTGCAGGGGCGGATAGTAGCTGCGATACTAACCCTAACCAGAAAATGATCTGTCCATGACAATGCAGAGGTATTGATGACCTCTGCCCACAGATCTGTCTGTTCAGAACTGAAAACAGCATCGAGGGTGTGACCTGCTAAATGGGTGGGTCCAGAGACCAATTGGGATAGGCCCATGTTTGTCATGGATGCCATGAACTCCCGAGCTGCACCTGACAAACTGGTCCCAAATGGGATGTTGAAGTCGCCCAGGACCAAGAGCCTGGGCGAGTCCAACACCAGCTCCGAGACCAGTTCCGTGAGCTCGGCCAGGGAGTCTGTTAGGCAGTGGGGTGGCCGGTACACCAACAGAATCCCTAGTCTATCCTTGGTCTTCAGACTCAGGTATACACACTCAATGTGATTCAATTCCCGAACAGGAACTCTGGTCAGGTTAAGATTATCTTTATAAACCACAGCTACTCCACCCCCCCGCCCACTTTCCCTCACCTGCTCACTAACACAGTACCCAGCTGGGAGGGCCTGGGCCCATGTCGAGCCACTGTCATCTCCCAGCCAGGTCTCTGTGAAGCATGCCAGGTCTGCCTCCTCATCCAAAAGGAGGTCATAGATTATATTAGTTTTGTTTTTAACTGACCTGGCATTGCATAGGAGCAAGGAGAGGTTCTGTGGGTGGTCTGGTTCGTTCTCCAAGTTCCCCAGGTTGGCAGGACGATCGGAAGGTAAGATAGGTATTATATAGGTATATTTTTCCAGATACAGAGTGAAACAGTCTGTTTAACAAGTAGTTTGCAGTAGTAAGAGCTTCACCCCAGAAATGTGCACCCATTCCTGCTTCATGCAATTGTGCCCTCTCATCATATCCTGAAGTGTTCTGTTTTTTCTCTCAGCTACTCCATTTTGAAATGGTGAGGAAGGGGCTGTTAAGCGATGTTCTATCCCCTTTTCCACAAGAAAATTTTTAAATGCATTGCTTAGGAACTCCCCACCTCGATCTGTTTGCAATGTGGCGATAGGTTGTTTAAATCTATTGCCAGCCCACATCACAAATGCTTTAAACCGTTCAAATACTTCACTTTTTTTCTTACGCAAATACACAAAACCAAACCTGCTGAAATAATCAATTATAGACAGAGAATACCTGTTGCCACCTTGACTTTCTTCAAAAGGTCCTGCAACATCAGCATGTAACTATTCAAAAATTCTTTTTGTTACTCTGTCACTATGCTTTTCAATGTTTGCCCTGTGAGATTTTGTTTGACTACACACAGCACATCCTACATAATTTGAACAAGGTTTCATGACAATGCCCTGACACAATTCTGGCATTTTGGAAATGGCTCTAAAATTAGCATGACCAAACCTTCTATGGTACAAATGTATACAATTTTCATGAGGTTTACAGTTTGTCACTACTGTGCTTGCAGTTTCAGTGCTTTCAAATGGATTTATCACATACAAAGAATCTTGCAATATCCCTTCTGCATACAATTTGTCTCCCTGCATGATTGCACATTTACTTGCAGTAAAAGAAACCTCAAAACCAGAACTGGCTAATTGTGGAACACTTAGCAAATTTGATTCTAGGTCAGGAACAAACAATACTTCTTGTTTTTCCACCCCTAAACAGTTAAAATGTACCTTGCCCGAACAAGAGATTTGTATTTTACCTCCATTAGCTAAAGATACATTCTGTTTGGAGCTATGTGTAGTCAAAGTGTCAAAAATAGTTTTGGTCTTTGTCATGTGCTTTGATGCTCCAGAATCAAGCACCCAGAGTAGTTCATCTGTTTTGCTGACACGAGCTATTAAACTTCTTCTAGTTTGAACTGCCCCCTCTGGCATGACTTCTTCCCTCTTCTGTTGTTGCATTTGTCCCTTCTTCTTTTTCTGCTTACAGTCATGTTTTAGATGATTCATGGATCCACAATTAAAACATCTCCTCACTTTCAACGCAGAGACATTTGTAAATCCTTCAGCATTTAAATTCCCCAAATGTTGACTCTCTTTCCTTTCTTCTGTGACATATTTACGGCTGTTGCTTTGACCTTGCTTTACTGCCTGTCGTCTCTCCCATTCCTCAAGCAGTTTTCCACAAACATAATCCAGCGTTAACACAGCTTCATCTTGTGCTTCCAAAATGGTGATTATAGTGTCATAAGACGAATCCAAACTGGATAGAATCACATACACTTGATTTATAGGTGTGAATTCCATCCCCCGAGCTCTTAATTGATTAGAGATCCCGGAATGTTTTTAAATGATTTGGCAGAGACCCTCCAGGTTGCAAGCTTAATTTATATAACTTACGAGTTAAGATTATCTTGCTTCCCGCCGTATCACGCTGATAAACGCCTCTGAGAGTATGCCAACATTCCTTAGCTGTGTCCAAGAACTGTATGTATGAAACTTGTGAGTCCTCTACAGCCAAGGAGATGGCAGCCCTTGCCTTCCCATCAAGGCGCATCCACTCAGCACGCGTTGGGTCTGCCCCATCTGGAGGATCCTCTGAATTGACATGCCACAGTCCAGCTTGCAAAAGATACATTTCCATTCTATAACTCCAAATGGAAAAATTAAAGTAATTCAACTTCTCAAAGAGTTGTGGCTGCATTGCAGATGTACCAGCCATTTCAGCACGCAACTCCCCTGCTGTCTGGGTAGAAAAAGTTGCAGTCACAGGAGGCTTTCTTTCCTCTTTGCTTTTGTCAGGAGCTTCTGCCTCCACCTCCTCCTCTGAGATGTCAGGATCAGCCTGGATTTCCTCTGCCTGCATCAGCAGTTGCAAAACAGATATTCAAAAGCAAAAAACTGGAACTAAGGCTGGCTTGAAGAAGTCTGGGCCCATAACCTATTGGGCTTTAGAAAAATTAGCCTGAGTGCTAGCCTACTCAAAAACAGTGTAGCTATTCCACACTCAGCAGCAGAGTTCATCCCCAGCACAGCAGCTCTCCTTAGTCTTCCAGTAGCTTTCACTCCAGGAATCAGAAACCACTCTGTAGACCAAAACAGTTCTAATTCTAACTGTTTATTTTCTTATAACAAAGTATATCTAAAGGCTACATTCTATATACAGAGTCCATGTACAGAGTGTTGTTTCTTCCAGCTCAGTTCAGCAAAGAAAAACCAGCAGAGGCAACTGCACACAGCCGAACAGTATTACATCATTAGACCAGCAATAGTTCATATGCTGCAGCCTGGCCGCTTGTTATCAGCTTAATTGCAACACATGACAATCCTCACACCTGGCAAGGCTGGCTCTTTCTGTCTGGAAACATTACAAAATTAAAGGCCACAGCACTTTAACAATAAAACGACACAGCTAGTTCTTTTAGTTCTAGTTCATACACTAACAGATGGATGGCTCTTTGATCCAGCAGAAGCATCCATCAATGGTATGGGCAGGGAGATTTCCCAGCAATTCCCCCATGCCACCCCCCACATTGTTCTGAAAGCTCCCCCAACTCTCTGAAACAGATGGGGGGGGCTGCAGGGGGAGGGGGAATTGCTGAAAATAATCTCCATCCCCTTTCAGCTGATAAATGCCCCTGCCGGATTGAAGAGCCTCCAGCCAGTGAATGCACAAATTGGGTAAAACTTATAATTCAAAAATAGAGGTGACATTGGATAAATGAACAAGGAAATTATGTACAACAGTTTCAAGAATGAGCAGACACAAGTATATAATGTCAAATACATGCTGTTATAGTGAATGACATCTTGAATTGCCTGAACTCAGAAAGTAATGTTTTATAAAAGGTTGAGATGAATACGGTAGTTTTTATTGATAGCACTTGTATGTCTTGTCAACTGATTAGTTCGATTAGCCTCATTTCAATGATGAAGTAAGAATTACTTTGTATTCTCTTAGAGAAGGTAAATCGAAGGATGGATACTCCAGAATATTCTGGATAATTTGTTTTTCTATCTCTCCAGCTCAGAAGACACTCTTTATGCACAGTAGCAGTCGTCTTCATGTTCTAGGCTTGTGCTTTGACAACTGTTTTCTTTGCCCCATTATGCTGTAGAAAATTATATGGGACATGACATTTTTGTCTGTTACTTTTCCTTTCCATCGGTCCTGTAGCTCTGGCTTGGGCAGGCTATATCCCAGACATTTTGTGTAGCCAGGCCCAGGATTAGACATGGCAGAGTGGAGGGTGGGCTGGACTTGCTCTTGTATCTCTACTATGTTTTCATATAAGTCTTTGCAAGTCAACAATTACTAGGATTTCTCTGATTTGTCCAGTAGTTTGGCACAATATATCCCAGCTTTCACACAGGGTGAATACCCTCCATCCAATCAGAAGAACCACCCACTAGCAGCATCTCAGTTTTGTCTAGATTGGGTTTCTGTTTATTAGCCCTCATCCAGTCCATTGTTGCTGCCAGGTATTGACCTAGCACATCCATAGTCTCACAGTAGTCACCATTATTAGATGAGGTGAATATGTCCATACTCATATTTTGCATGCCTGGCACAAGAGGGAGCTCCAAGGACTTGAACATAAACTGCAAGCTCAAAAGAGCAGTTCCTTAAACACTCAGCCATAGCAGCAGACAAGAATCAGACACATAATGGGGCACTTTGTTTTCCCTCTTGCTCCCAGCCTTAACACCTGGTCATAAATACCAGGAACACAGGGGCTGCAGAAAGAGCCCTAGTCAGGTAGAACAGTTCACGTTTTCCATGCAGGGGGCCTAGGTTCTAATCCCTGGTGTAACCCCATATTAGGTAAGATGGAGAAGTGCCTCCCACCAACACTTCTAGACACACCTGAGCCAGGCAGCAAGAACACTGCATGCATGGCCCAATCAGCCTTTTTTGGCCCACCTCTCTGTGATGAAAGGGTTAACATATAGTGTTGCCAGGCAGAGTGGATATGCCTGGCAACCTATCGGGGCTCGCCTGTAAAAAGTTCTGAAGGGGGAGGGAGCTCTGCATGTGTGTGTGTGTGTGTGTGTGTGTGTGCGTGCACATGCGTGTGTGTGTGTGTGTGTGTGAGAGAGAGAGAGAGAGAGAGAGAGTGAGATGGGAGAAGTGAGTTGGAGGGAAGTGAGTTAGGTGGGAATTTAGTCAGTCAGTCAGATCAGAGTCATAAAGTTAATTCAACATAAAGTATTGCCTCTATTGAAAAGAGGTTGTTCCTGGTTAAAGAAATGTTTTACACTTAAGAAAATAAAGAACTATTTGTTGGGTTACTGAAGAGACTGACTGGTAACTGTTACCATCTTGAAGCTCATCACTTGGTACAGCTACTAAGAGAAAGATACACAATATCTACCCAGCGTAAACACCACAATAACCAATAATGGAATTTTAACAGAGTTTATCTCCCACAGACAGATTGTCCGCTCGGGTTTGTCTGGGAGTGAGTGAAGACTTGTGACAGAGCTGGAACAGGGATAGTTTAAAATAGGGTGAACTAATACCCTGGAGCTACCATATCTCAGCCACTGGGTTAGTGAAGAACGTGAACTAACAGCCAGGTGGTAGTAAGAGAAATAAAATTAAATAACCAGCCACGTTATCATCACACTCTCCTCCTGGCAACTCATATGACCAATCCACACATATACACCCCGCTATTTTCCTGAGTACGTCCCAGCAGGACTCATTGGCCCATTCCCTCCTTATCCCTTTCCCCACACCCCCAGCTAATTGCCTCATACACCCTGTCAGCAGCAGCACCCATCCCATTTATGCATTTTATGAGCAGAAAGAGGAGGCGCCACTGTCCCTAAGGCCACCAAACTCCTTGCCTGTCCCCTCATACTCATCCTGAGGCAGCTGAAGCCAGCTCATAATAGGGTAGGGAAAGGGATCCCTATCTATCAGTTGCTGACAACAAAGAAACAACACATGTGGCACAGTTAAAGCCTTTATTGATCAGCATCTAGGATGGGATAGATTCCCAAAAGGAAGGATGTGTGGGATTGCCAGTCACCCCAGCAGTACTCCTGTGGCTTGAATAGTGTGTCTGTAAACAACAGAGTAGAAAGTGTAGTGTCTCTCATGGCTCCAGGTCTGTGTTGGGAACTGTCTTGTCATGGAGCGTGCAAGAAACAGGAGCTTGCCTGGAACAAATACCGTAGCTCAACAACCCCATGGAGGAATAGCTGGGAGCTGTTACTGCTGCTGGTCATGCAATAGGCCTCTCTTGTAGTCTGCATGGATAGATCTGGGATGGATCCTGTATCTGGGAGAGGGGCCTATGGAGAGCAAGGGCAGACACAGACAGAGTAACAAGCAATAGGTAGCAGTTGGAGCACATAGTTCCTTAACTATCAGGATTTCAGTAGCAGTCTGTATGGTGACAAGTTTGTTCTGCTCTGGCCACCGAGGTTGTGATCTTGCAAGGCAGAAGTGGTCATGTGTATTTGGCCAGCAGTTGCAATGGTTGGAGTGGAGTACTTGGCATTTGCCAACAGAGAGCTTACCTGCATGTGAGGATGAGTGCTACCCCTGTGTGTGGGAGGCACTGTTCTGTGTGATGGAGAGATTGTTGGAGCTGTACAATTCATAGAAGACATAGTATTTATATATGGCAAAGGGGATGGGGTGAGGCATGGGAGACAGTCACAGCAGTCCCCCTTCCTTTGCTTACCTGTGTCCTGGAAACCCCAGCTGTTGGAGTGGAGTTGGGTGTTTGTGTTTGGAGTCCCAAGGTGAGTTACCTGTCAAAGTTCTAGGCAGAGAAGTGTTAGTATTTGATCAAGTTCCCTGGTGTGTTCTGAGGGCAGTTTTCCATAACCAAAATTCCCCCTTGTGAACTCTAAATGTGCATGCATGACATGAGACCAGAGAAAAATAGGCCTGTGCTGCTCACACTATTGTCTCCCTGTGTGGGGTTTATACTCTGGTAGTGGTGTGCTGTGATTGGGCGCAGAGTTACACTATGATTTGTCACTTTAAAAAAAATATTGTGAATTTTATTATATCAAAACAAAAATAAAGATTAAAAAACCCAAAATAAAGTATTACAGTTTTCTTACATAGGATTTGAATATATCCATTACAATAGAAACATATGCAATGTGTACCCCAATATATTTTATATATAACAAGATATACTACTATTCTTAGGCATAATTATGCATGGACTTCAATAAAGGCAGATCAAATAACCGTGTATTTGTCCATTTGTATATTATGCCTAAAGACCACCCGTTCAAAAATTGAAAGCATCATTAAGTCCTCAACCCATTGTATTATCGATATCGGCCGTTTATCCTTCCAATGTTGTAATATTAGCCTTTTGGCTGTCAAAAGGGTGTGTAAAATCCATTTACGTTGACCTTGTGTTAAGTTCCAGGGAGCAGGTAAATAGTTGAGAAGAACATGCACATCAGTAAATATTAAAGAGCTTTCCATTACAAGGTTTATCTGTATTATTACCTCCTTCCAAAAAGAGGCAGCCATTGAGCATTGCCGAAACATATGGATGAAAGAAGCATTAGCTGTGTTACACTTCCAACCGTTAGCTGATTTTGACAAATTTATTTTATTTATTTATTTGTTTATTTATTTTATTATATTTATACCCCACCTTTTTTCCTGCAAGGAACCCAAGGCGGCTTACATAATCCTCCTCCTCCTCTCCATTTTATCCTCACAACAACCCTGTGAGGTAGGTTAGGCTGAGAGTCAGTGACTGGCCCAAGGTCACCCAGTGAGCTTCATGGCCGAGCGGGGACTAGAACCCAGGTCTCCTGAGTCCCAGTCCAACACTCTAACCACTATGCCACACTGGCTCTTATAAAAATATATATTATTAATTTATTTTTACCCTTATTAAAAAAATGTTGTGGCGTCCAGTATTACTGAAACATAAGTTTTTGCTGAATTAGACATAATTAACCCTTCTGAGATAGATGCCAGTGCAGCAATCCATTGATTGGGCAAGATAGGACAATCCAATTCATTATTCCATTCTTGGCTAAGACCCTGTATGTCATATTTATTCACCGATAATAAATACTGTACTTATAAACCTGGATCGTGGGTCGCTGTACCTGCTCAGCCTCAGTCAATACTTTTCATAGATTTCATAGATCATAGAGTTGGAAGGAGCCTACAAGGCTATCGAGTCCAACCCCCTGCTCAATGCAGGAAGCTAGAGGAGAGGTCTCCCATCCAAGTAATAACCAGGCTTGACCCTGCTTAGCTTTCCACGCTCAGACATGCTGAGCCAGCATAAGTCACAAGCCTAGTTCCAATAGCACAGGGGATTCTGAAGCTGTAAAAGCATTAATCATTTGAGATATATATCTCTAGGGAGAAGTATTCCCAAATAAGTGATGAAATCTGGGCAGAGTTTAAATTGCCAGTCAGCTTATGTATTATGGAATATAGTATCTCCAGTTGACTATTAGAGTATATATAGTATCTCCAATCGACTATTATTTGACACTATAATCTGTCATGACATGGAAGTGGTAGTAGTTGACATGGGGGTGGCTATTTAATTTCCCCCCTTCACATTGAAGTCAATGGGAGGCAAATTCTTTGTACCAAGTATGGGACTAGTGTAATGTTGTGCTAATGATGAGGGGATGGCTGCCATAAATTGAAAGGGTATGACTGTGGTCCTCCCTATCCTGCCCATATCTCTTCCATGATTCTGCCCTATTTAGCCATTCTGCCAGCAGGGTGTTCTGCCAGCCTATTTTTTTTTTTTTTTAACTTTTATTTTTTTATTCATAATAAAACAAACAAACAAACACAAACACAATAATGGACTTCCAATCTTCTCCACAGCTTAATCAACCACAGTTAATCTTAAAATCTTTTCTGTTAACAAAAAATCACTTCCAGTTATGGCAAAAAAGAACCCTAAAAGGAACAAACACCAGAGGTCTCCACTCTCCCCCAATAAACATCAACTATTTAATCTATTAAATTCAACATTTATGGATACTCCAAAAAAGAAAACCTATAGTTTCATTAAATATTGTTTTCAATTCCAAAATACAGTATATTAAGAATCCCAAAAGTAAAAAGTAACTATAAACTAATTAGCAAATGACCACATACCAAAAGCATTTTGTATTTCCACCGCTCCCGCACTCTCTAGTACCTAACCATCGAATCAACACATTTGTATTATTACAATTACTCATTATTCCTTTCTATCTAAACAGAAATTCCTTCACTTTTAATCTCCAAGATATATTTTTTTAAAGGAAAGAAAAGAAAGATAAGTCTAAAAAATTAAGAAATAAGTGACGTCTGACAGAACAGCAGAAGCACATAAGCCATCTATAGAACAAAAAAAACAAAATACCTTCCCCTTTAATACTTCAAAGCCTCCACAAAACAACACCCCCAACAACAACAACAAATTATTATTATTATTTTTTAAATAAATGTTTCCAAACAAACCAAATATAATTATACCTTACTTATAATAATTTCTCTTACATCACCATTAATATTTAAAATTCAAATAAGTCATATAAGCAATCCCTTTACCTTTGCCATTAATATTTAAAATCAAAAAATTATTTATATTCCAACTAGACATATAGTTCAGTATACATCAACCCTTTATCTTTTGCCAATAAAAGACCGTGAAGATAGTCCCTTTCATTGCTTTCCTCTGTCAAAGGGATATTCATTAAGTTCCAGGTTTTGAACCAAGAATGAAATCAGCTTGTTCTGTTGTTTTGTGGTCTCCTGCATACCGATCTCCGGCTCCGCCATCTTAGATTTTAAAAAGTGCGTCACATCTTCCTGAACTGTCTTCTCATGCCACTTCGACCCAATTAAAACTTCAAAGTCTCTGTGAATTTCTGGTAAGTTTCCCAAGTCCTTATTTACTTCTTCTGTCTTCTCCTCTGCCGGTCCTGTAAAGAAATCCGTCTTACGTTGTTCTTCTGATTGATCCACTTTCAGATTTACGTTCCAAGCCTGGATCATTACTTCCAATCTGTTTAGAATTTCTCTCTCCATTTCGTTCCACAGGTTTAAAAATGCTGCAACTGCAAACATCTTGCCTTGCGTATAGATATTTCCAAGACGCTTCCAAACATATAAGATTTATAGACCTCCTTTCAGGTTTCCTCTCTTATCTTTTTCGCCTCCCAGATAAACATAGTCTACTTACAGTTAATTATAAATCCCACTCTGCTGCCGAAAGATTCCAATTAGCCACTCCAGATGTACTCCTTTATTTTGGAAGCGAACATGCAAACTTCTGATGATCGGTAAAACCGGTCTCTGGAAAACAGTGCCGTTTTCCCCCACCTCAGATCACCACCGCATTTATCCGTCATACGACACACAAAAAGCGATTTATGACCCTATGAGATAATTTGGGGGTAACCTCAGATCTTCGCTTCTCTAATGAGAAGTAGATCCCCCAGCCTGAGACATTCTCTGGCCAGGAAACGCTGTGCCAGCTCCCCACAGAATTTCTGTGCGGCTTTCAAAGCTCCATGTTCACCCGGAAGCCCTGCCAGCCTATTTTTAATGACGGGGTGTATCTTGCATTTTGATAGCATAGCAGGGCTTTTGCTGGATCCAGTAGCCTTTCAGCCAGTGTATCTTCAGTATAGGATTGCACCCTAAAGCTGATAGAATCTAAACTTCATCTGAATGCTGCAATAAAATATATTTTCTTCCATCAACCCTGCCATCTCTTTCTCCTATACTGAAAGTAAATTTTAAAAACCCTCTACATTAAATAGAATTGAAAATTTTTAAAACCTAGATCATTAAAAGTCAGTGAAAATGTAATGGTACAATATTGCACAAGGTGTATTTTATCTGCAAGTACTGTATTGGTTTATGCTAGCTCAATAGTACATGTGCACAATCACTGTTGGATCCTTCCCTTGGAGATGTATGACATAACTGTGTTATGCTAAATATTCTTTTAAGTGTATGACAGTATGCATATTCAATCTTTAACAATGTGTTTTACAGGCTGGGGCTCTTGATTTACTCAAAGAACTTAAGAATATGCCCATGACTTTGGAGTTGTTACAGGTATGTTTTTCCAATTCTGCCACATTACTTGTATACATTTTATTATATCATAAATGTAGTGAAGCAGTGTCGAACATCCATCAGTAAGATATTTTTTCTTCTTGACAAAGGAGAAGTGAGACCGCTTAGAATGTCGCATAGCTTTATTAATAGGGTTGCAAACATATTAAATGAGAAAACAATATATTCTATAATCACTTCAGATTGTTGCTTCTACAGAGGGGACTATGATGCATATTTATTGACCTGGTTTGCATGACATGACAACCCATAGTGGGTAACTAGCCATGGTGGGTTGTCTTGTCATACAAACCCAGACCGCTTCCTGCAGGGTGGCTTATTTTTTGGGAACAAGCCACCCTGACAGCCCATGACTTGTTCTAGGGGTTGTTCATATCACGATGGGTTGTCGTGTCATCTGAACCCAGGAGAGCAATTTCATCATGTGTTGAGGGGATCGGCTAGTCCAGGGGTCCTCAAACTTTTTAAACAGGGGGCCAGTTCATTGTCCCTCAGACTGTTGGGGGGTCGGACTATAGTTTGAAAAGAATATGAACGAATGGATCAAGTAAAAAAAAAAAGGACTGGGGTCCTTTTTTTTTTACTTGATTAAATGGAAAGTTATTATAAATTAATAATAAATTAATTATAAATTAATTTGCTGTCTAAAATTGAAATACATTAAATTTTAAAAAGGTATAGAAAGGCTTGATTTGCACACTGCACATATCTTATTTGTAGTGCAAAAAAACAGGAAAAAACAGTACAACATTTAAAATGAAGAATAATTTTAATCAACATAAGCTTATTAGTATTTCAATGGGAAGTATGAATGTCCGGTTCCATATTTGTCACTGCTAGTCGTAACAAGTGATGCAAGTGTGCATCAGTTAGTCTGGATCTGGTTGGAGATTTCAGATGTTTCATTCGGGAAAAAGTCTGTTCACAGAGATAGGTGCTGCCAAAGATGGTTGCTCCTGAGTCTGACTGGATTTGCATGATCATGTCAGGGGAAATAAGCCATGATGGCTTATTTCCGCCAGTGCATGTGCCGACTGCATGCCAGGGGGACTTGCATAATTACCCTTACCAGCACAGCTTGCTGTATCATGCAAACCCATTGAGGGTGGCTTGTTACCTTGGTTAACAAGTCACCCAGAATCCATGGGCTGTTAGAGGGTTCTGGGGTGGTTTGTTAGCCATGGCAACAAGCCAGTCTCACCAGGTCTGCACGACATGGCAAGCCGTGCCGACGAGAGTAATTATGCATATGATTGTTGTCTTAACGGTTTCAGGAGCTATACAGCCCAATCTGAACAGTGCAATCGTATGCGTGCCTACTCAGAAGTAAGTCCGATTGAGTTCTATGGGGCACACTCCCAGGTGAGCGTGCAGAGGATCGCGTCCCAAGTGCCCTTTCTCGGAAGCCAGATTTGGCAGCCGGCAACCCTTTGGGCTACCTGCACACAGCCCTCAGTTCAGCCGCGATCTCCAGCGTGCAGCTCAAGTCCTCGGCCACCGCAGCATCGTCGTCCGCAGGCACCGCCTGCTGCAGAGACAGGTCTTCCGGGCGCAGCGCCTCCTTCCACAGAGCCCCGAAGAAACCCACGTGGAGCAGCCGAGAATTCAGCTCCACCGTCTCGTACTCAGGGATGCTGTTTCTGGAGCCAGCGTAGCAGCTGCTACTTCCAGCCATTTTTGCAGCAGCAAGTTACACAGAGAGGGCCAGGGCGAGAAGCCGCGATGGGTGCGCACTGGCTTGTGGGACTTGTAGTTTCGCTTTCTTCAAGCCTTGGAGGCCCCTGGAAGTCCCGCGAAGTCAGCTGCGTTTTGGATGTACTCGATTCTTCCAAGCTGGGACAAGGAGCTAACTGAGGACTGCCCTTACGCACCCACCTCTTTCTATTAGATTGAGCCCCGCCGCCGGTTCAGCCGCCCCTCCTCCCCTTACAGACGCAGGGCGGCGGGCAGCCCATGCCCCGCCGCCGGCTCAGCCTCCCCTTACCCCGCAGGGAGGCAGGCGGGCGGGCAGCCCGCGCCCCGCCATCAGCTCAGCCATCAGCTCCTCCCCTTCCCCCCCGCAGGAGATGCAGGGCAGTGGGTGGGTGGGCGGCCCGTGCCCTGCCGCCGGCCCAGCCACCCCTCCTCCACTTCCCCCGCAGGGAGCCTCTAGATCGGCCGCCAGGCCGGATGAAAAGACCCGGCGGGCTGGATGTGTCCCGCTGGCCATAGTTTGAGAACCCCTGGACTAGTGAGTCACTCAGCAAGGGTGGCAAAAACCCCTACTGTTCTTCATGATCTTGCCCATGCTGCCACCAGTGACTGCCCCTCCATTGATGCCCAAGTAGTACTTTAGTGACCATCACTGGTTCACAACCCTTAAAAAAAAAAATTCAGTCCCAGAAAATTGCTATATTTGTAATTGTTAAATTATTATTATTGTCAGTCTTTTGCAAGGGTGCTCTTATGGCAGTCCAATATATGTAGTCTTACCTGGTGAATTGCCTGGTCTATTTTAGCTGCCAAAGGGAGCAGGGAAATGGAGTAGGTAACAGACAAGGAAATTGACAAAGTGAGACTGCATATGGCTAATTTGCACAAAGTCGCCAGGGACCAATTGTCAAGTCAGTTGAAAAGCACCAGTAAAGGGGGGGAAAGCAGCAAAAGAAGGTGCACCAAAAGGTGTGTGTGTGGGGGGGGACAATATCTCCTCCGTAGCAATGCAATCCTCTCAATGTTAAGTGTTGAACTGACAGTTCTCAGTGCCCTCCACCTTTTCAACAATTCCCTGAGTTTCCTGCTACTCCGGAAAGGGGAGGTATTAACTCCCCTCCCCTTGTTGTGGCTCCTTTTTGAAGCAGTTACTGCAGGTATGCAAATTTTCCCACCATTTACTTCCCAGCCATGAAATGTGCATACATTTCTGCATTCCCTTTTTTTTTTTTTAGAACTGTCAAGGAACCACAGTAACTGCAGCACTAAGTGCTCCAAAAAGGAGTCACAGAAAGTTGTGGGAGTTAATGAGTTAATAATTCATCCATAATAATGCCTAAGATGTCTCTAGTGTCTTACATATCTAAAGGGATTGAGTGGATAGCGCAGAATGGAATACATTTCTGAGCTACATTTGTCCATATTCAGATTGATCCACTATATGTATATATATATTTAATGATGTAATCTTAAATGAGGTGTAGCTGTTTTAGAAACACGTCCACAGAAGTCACTCGCCCATACATATTTACAAAACTGTCTTCCCTCAAAAGCTGTTAGTTATCTGTAGAACATAGATGGCCTGAAATAATAAAATGCACCATATACCAATCTCTTAGATGTACAAACATGTTCCTGACTCATTATTTGGAGACAATTCTTTCTTGACAGGAAAAATGGGTATTTACAAACAAGTAGATGTATACTACAGTAATACCTTGGATTGCAAGTAACTTGGTTTGAGAGCGTTTTGCAAGACAAGCAAATTTTTAAATATTTATTTATTTTTTACTTGATATACAAGCAACGTCTTGCAATACAAGTACTGTAGTACGGCTTAAGTTAAAAATCTCTGTACAAATTTTTTTGGGGGGGGATTTCATTTTGATATAAGAGTGTTTTGGATTACAAGCACGTTTCCGGAACGAATTATGCTCTCAATCCAAGGCATGACTGTACTTAAAAGCAAGCTCCAACAATTACTAGAGTTTATTTTTTATTTGGTACTGATCTTTAGCTATGCTTGAACTTGTTTTTATAACTGGAATAGGATTCAGACAAAACAAAGTTGTAGAAGAGTTGCAAACTGAAAATGTGAATAAAGGAAAGGCAAATTCTTGTAACAAATACAAATTATGGCTTTGTTCAATTATAAGAAAGTTTTATATTTTTGGCACTGTAGATGGCAGTAGCACTCTGTATTTTAACGCTCTGCTTAACTGTAAAGTTGCCCCCTAGAAAGTAAGCCAGTCTTATTAATGACACTGGATAATAGCTTTGGCTATTGGATGTTGTGATATGTATCACATTCACAAGCTGGAGCACGTTGTTTACACATGGAAGGGATAGAATGGCAGTAAACAAGTTTGTTGTGTCTCTCTAGAATCTCGTGCTCTCGCAGGGGTTACTAGAGTGTGTGGGAAACAGTATGAGCTAGTCACATGGTTTGTATGTTCTGGTGACGTACTGACTTGTTTTTCTGTCTGGAGCCATTTTAGAGAGGAGCAGGACTGTTCTCTCTCTTCACTCTTTTCTTCTGACTATTGCTTGCTGGACTTTGCAACAATGTAAACGTCTTTGCTTAGATGGAGAAAAGCTCAACCTACTCCACTGGAACTAATTCTTGCTATGCATTGTACTCTGCACATGGACTGTAACTAGGAATGTATACTCTGTAGAATATTACTTGCTAAAGTAAATAAACAGGTAGAGAAATAGACCTGTGGAGTTACAGAGTGTTTGCTTGCTACATGGATTAATCTGCAACCAGGGGAAGCTAAACTGGTGTCGGATTACAGGCAAGCTGGCTGGCAGCTGCAAACCAACATGCTGGAACGCTGCGCAGACAGAGGGGGGTGAGATCTGGAAGATCTGTGTGTAGAATAATGGGCTTCTGACACACAGACAGGATTTTAATTCTCCCATCCAGCACACGCACGACTCTGTTTTCATTCACGCACCTTCATTGGATGGTACAGAAATGTAACAAATAAATAAAATAAATAAATAAAAATAAAAATTTAAAATCCCAATGAAATGAATCTTGGTAGCCTAAGGGGGCGGTTTTTGGAGCAGATACCTAAGATCAATTTAGGTAAGCAGCTCTAGGTGTAACATTTAAACAGTGAAAATAGTAATGTCTTCAAATTTTATAGGAGTTGATTTGTAAGTACCACAACTTAGGGAGCAATCCTACGGCCCTTAGACATAGTCTGAGGGGCCATAGGATACTTCAAATTCCCAGATCTGAGGTCAGAGAAAGAGCTCCGACCTTGAAGGGGGAATCTGTGATCTGTCCACCTCCCCTCCCAGCCGACGCAGAAAGAACCACACAGACTGCCTCTCCGAGATTGGGATCACAACCTCTGAGAGGAAGATAAGGGGGCATTTTGGTGGGCAGGGAGGGGAGTAGACTGGAGAGGCCAGGATATGAGCTATTGTTGTGCCCCTCCAGCATCCTTCTGTCCCGCTCCAAAACGCTTTCACTAGACAGACAAAAAGGACCATCTAGCAGAAATGCAGGGTGCGAGGATGGGGAGGCAAAGATCACCTCCATCACTCCTCCCACCCTGCATAGGATGAGCGTAAGCCTCTGAATTCGGGTGCTTATGATCACTGTAATAGGATTGCACCCTTAAATCTCATTCATTCAGATGGCAATGGTCATGATAAACCTGGAATGTAGGGTGCAGAAGTCATGTTGTATTGGAGAGTATATTTTAAAAGTTGTAGTGTAAATAGTATTAAAAAGCATTGATTTATTGTAGTTGTCAGTGTATATATTAACTATTTAAAAGTAGATTGTAAAACTACTTATCCCATAGAAGTTTGAAATCCTTGAAGTGAAACATATAGTTGTAATTTTTCATGGGTCATTCCATGTAAAATCAACCAATGAATTTACCTGACCGTCACCGATTTTGAAAAAACTTGGTGAACTTGTTGGGTCTGCTGAGAAAATAAGCTGCTCCAAAAATTAGACTTCTGGGACAAAAACCTTTGGAGATATGGCAATAAAAATATGAAGAAAAATGTTAATTTTTGTGTGTCGGACAACATTAAAATTACAGTAATTCCAGTTCTACAGAACCTAGAAAGTTAATCATGGTGTTGATGGAAAGCCTTTGAAATGCTCTTTCATTTGATATGTAACATAAGTGGTTTTTTGGAATAAATATATATTAAAGGTCAAATAGTAAAATTTGACCTTGAATTCTGCAAAAACTAAAAAAAAATTCTCCATGATTTTTGTTTTAGTATTTCATCTGACAGTGCTTAATACATGTACCAATTTTCAAAATGGGGTTCTTAACAGAAAACATCTTTTGGGGCGCTCTGTGTGTATGTGTTATAGTTCATATGAATTGCTATCTCACTGTATGTATCTTAAGAAAATATGCATTATCACTTAGGTTTGGAATAAAACATTGTGCACAAGTACAAGCTACCCTGTCATAATTGTGCAGCTCTGAATTAGGTATTCTTCTTCACAATAGCATACTTCTGACGTTTTCTGTAGAATTAATGATACTTCCTCTGGGTGGTCATTCTGGTATGAAATCAATCAAAGAATATTTCCAACTGAAAGCAAATTGCTTAAGATTTGGTTAACTTGTTCTGCTTATTAAAAAATAAGTTGCAGGGCCTATTGTTTTCAGAAGAATGAGGTTTAAAATATGTACTTTAAAAAAGGTACAGTAATACCTTGGATTACAAGTAACTTGGTTTGAGAGAGTTTTGCAAGACAAGCAAATTTTTAAATATTTATTTAATTTTTTTTTTACTTGATATACAAGCGACGTCCTGCAATACAAGTACTGTAGTACGGCTTAAATTAAAAATCTCTGTACAAATTTTTTGGGGGGATTTCGTTTTGATATAAGAGTGTTTTGGATTACAAGCACGTTTCCGGAACGAATTATGCTCTCAGTCCAAGGCATGACTGTACTCACCAGTATGCTTGGGGAAAACATGTTCATTTTATTTTTTTCAAATAAATATACAGAGGTTTGACCTTGAATAATGACAAAAAACTCCTTTTGTTTTAAATAACGTTTAACATCCCTGGAAACATGTACTTGATTTCAAAATGGGACTCTTACTAGCATAGTTATTTTGATTTACTTAGATGTGGGCTTGAAAAACCATAATTGTTTTTTAAATATTTAAAAAATATTTAAAAATATTTAAAAAAAAAAAAAAAAAAGAAAACCATAATTGTGCATAGATGAGATTTTCCATTTTACTTTTTTATATGCTGATCAGATTTTATGCAGTTCAAATATTACTTGCTAACATTTTGTTAACAAGTCCTAAATTAAGGACCTTTGCATAACAGTACAGTAATACCTTAGATTGCAAGTAACTTGGTTTGAGAGCATTTTGCGAGACAAGCACATTTTTAAATATTTATTTTTAAAAAATTGACTTGATATGCAAGCGATGTCTTGCAATACAAGTACTGTAGTACGGCTTAAATTAAAAATCTCTGTACACATTTTTTGGGGGGAATTTCGTTTTGATATACAAGTGTTTTGGATTACAAGCACGTTTCCAGAACGAATTATGCTCTCAATCCAAGGCATGACTAGTTTCTAGTCTTGAAGTTGCTGCTTGACACTTTGTTAGTGTATAGAAGTGCCCTGTTGGGCAACAAGGATCAGCTTTTGTCAAAACATCTGAAGCTGGTATCCATAGGACATCTTGTTTATTTGGATACATAAATGATTTTGCTAGTCCAGCTGGATGAAGAAAGCTCACTAACACTTCTGCTCTCTGATCTTCTGTTTGTAAAACACAACCTAACCACCATTGTGAGATATAAACGCATGTAACAAATCCTCGTATTTCTTGCAATTCCAGTTCTCCTTCTTTAATAGTCACTGTCTCTTTTCTGGATTCGCATTGAAATGAATATCTTTTAGTAGCAACAGTATGTTTTGTTAACAGCGTGAATTTTCTGTGTCCCAGGAATCATCTTGAATTCTCGAAGTGACATTTCTTCCAGTTCATAATCTTTACTTGTGGTGTATTGAAATGCAACCTGTGTGATGTTCTCCTTTGCCCAATCAAAGAGCTGACGAGGGGTCATGATTTGTTTTTCATACGGATGCTGCAAACTTGCTCGAGCAGCTAACCTTTTCACAATACCACCCAAACCATCACAAGGCCCTTTTCCATGCGATGTGGCAAAGAAGTGCCATTCTGCATCGATACCAAAATCTGACTTATGCTTACTTAAGTTGTTGAAGTTTTTACCGTTTTTATACTGTGCTGCTGCACCATCAGGGAAATAATAGATCTTAGTTATGCTACCTGTAGAAATGGTGTGCAGGATTTCAACAATTTGAAAAGTCATGAACACATTGCAGTAGAAGTGGGGTCGGCACAGGCTTCAGGCCTGCCTTTTTCTTTCTTATCGGAATCTGTGAATAAAGCTTGATTTAATGTAGACATCCAAAGAGATATATCTCTGTGAAGGTTTGAGGCCCACCCATGCCTGATTTGGTTTTAGCCTGAAGGCCCTGGAAGCTCCGGAAGGGAGGGGGCGGGCTTAAGTTTAATTTCCTTCCAAAAAATTCTGTTTTAAGTGTGCATAAGGGGGTGAAGTTATTGTAGGGAGGTACTGTGCATGTATAAGAACATTCACATCTTCTGAACTGTTCGGAACCCTGTTCTGGAAATCGGTACATATACTCAAGGTAAACATGGGTTATCTGAGGGAAAAAATCAGCAAAAAAAAACATTTGGTTTTTTTGGAATTCAAGGTCAAATTAAAGAAACTATGACTTTGAATATGTTATTTCACATGCATGCTTCATGTTACATATCGAATAAAAGGGCAGTTCGAGAGCTTTCATATGACACCATGATTTACTTTCTAGGTCAATTCTGAAGGAAGTTATGATACTTTTTGTGTAGTCACAAATGCTGAAAAATCGTGTTTGGGGCATTTTTTGAGCACACTGTACTTTTGCACCGTGAGGTATAATGACCTATAATTTGGTGTATGTTCATTTCTCATGCTGGTCTACCAGTATGCCAGTTTTTTAAAAAATCGCAGATGGTGAGGTAAATTTTTCATTTTTTTTGGTTGATTTTACATGGAATGACCCGCATGTAAGATAAATTTCATCTATTTGTAGTTTGTGTCTTTTGTTTGAATTAAAAGGGTTTGGTTATGTGTTCATAATTTTAATGTAATGCCTTTATTTTGTTTTAAGTAGTCATAGGTCTAGGTGCTTTACAAATTTCTATACTAAAGGTAACCTCCTGTGAAGTATGGATATTTCATTTAGCAATTGCTTAGAAGATGAGATAAAATAAGTAACAGGAAATATTTACAGTTTCTCTATTTACAGCAATAAATAAACTCTGTTCTGTAGAAAAGTGTTGCCAAGTTACTTATGATCAAGCCTGTCATAATAATTAAAACAATCTCTGCATTGAGACACACATTGAAAATATTACCATATAACTAAAATAAGGATACATATAAAATTAATATCTAAAATTGACAATTTATTTTTTTCAGATTCAAAAATAATTTCAGATCAAATTCAGCATTTATCCAGGCATTCTCTTTACAGCAGACCCAATTTTCTGGAGCAGATCTTCCTCAAATTTCAGCAGCAAGGAGGAAAAACATACACTTCTGCTAAATTTAAAGGCATGCTTGCGCATAGCTAGGTAGTTCCTGAATACAGTAATACCTTGGATTGCAAGCATAATTCGTTCCAGAACCATGCTTGTAATCCAAAACACTCTTATATCAAAGCGAGTCTCTGGCGGGCGTGACCAGGGCTGATTTCGGCCCGCTACGCCCGCTCGAGGCGAGTGGTTACATCCCTACTTGTATTGCAAGACGTCGCTTGTTTATCAAGTCAACATTTATTTTAAAAAAATTGCTTGTCTTGCAAAATGCTCTCAGACCAAGTTACTTGCAATCCAAGGTATTACTGTAGGTTCTTAATCCAAGAGAACCTGGTCAAAAGCCTGGAGGCAAAAATGTAAGCAAAACTCGCCTGGATTTCAGATATTAGATTAAAGTGAGCCGCTGTGGATGTGGGTGTGGAGAAACGAGCCTTTGGGGGTACACACACACACCTCAGGTGTGAACCGGCTGGGGTGGGGTGTGCATAGTTAGCGTGTGGAAAGAGGGGCCCTTGGGGGTTCCTGCATGCATGCGCGCACGCACACACACACACACACACACGGCTCCTCATGTGTAAGCCAAGTGGGGCCAGTTGAGGGGGCTGGGAGGAAACGAAAGCCTCGGATAGGGCTTTCATATGTAAATAGTTCAAGCCATGAGTTCCCTTCCCCCTGCCTGGCCAGGTGAGGTGCATGGTGATTGGCTAAGAGGCAGCAGAGGAGGGGAGGGGGGAAAAAGGTATATTTCCCAAAGCGTGGTTTTTGGTTTGTCTTTGTTCTACCCAGCTATGGTGATGGCGGCAAGCCAAAGAGAGGCCCCAAGCCTTGGGGGGGAGGCATCAGTATCTAAATCCAGGTTACAGAAATTGAAGGCGAGTCCCTCAACAGAGATTCAAGTAGGGTTGCAGACAGCTGAGGCTGGCAATCTGGTACCTTGAGATCTCTGGGGGTCTTGGTTCCTTTGGAGTAGGAAAGGGTGGGGGTGTGGCGGGCCAGCCAGCCCCCCCCCTTCCTCCACAGTGGGAGAGTACTTAACTAGAAAAAATAAGAACATTTAGCTGCAACTTTAAACCAGGGGTGGACAACTAGTAGCCCTCCTTGTTTAGACTTACAGCTCCCAGCATCCCTCACCATTGGCTGTGCTGGCTGGGGCTGATGGGAGGTATAGGCCAAAACATCTGGAGGTCCACAATTTATCCATCCTGTCTTTAAACAGAGAACACTGAAAATTACTTGCAGTTTTATGCCTGATCTCCAACTTCATGCTGTTTTGCATGCTCTACAATATTTATTATTTGAGATTCTTGTTTACTTTTTTTTGTATCTTTGTAAATACCTGATTAAGGGTTAATTCTTGTCTTTGTTTGCAGTCTACAAGAATTGGAATGTCAGTGAATGCAATACGCAAGCAAAGCACCGATGAAGAAGTTACATCGTTAGCAAAATCTCTCATTAAATCATGGAAGAAATTATTAGGTAAGCCGCACGAAGCTTTTAAACTTTTTCTTTCTCCGACTGGCTTTAACAGTAATATCTAATATGCTGTTACCTGTTTCTGTCATTCTTGCAAAACCAATTTCCTTTGACATGAGAGCCCTCCCTTTATTTTAACTTTTCTTTGCCTTACAGTACAAATATTTCCTTTGCAGTTGGGCAAGCAGCATATGATCCTCAAAGATGTAGCTTGTTAATTATACAAGCTGCTTACAGACTGGTAGTTTGGGTGACTTGTTTGAATGCAACAAGCCACCCTGATAACCCATGGGTTGTTGTAGGGGTTGTATCCATGATGCGTTGTCATGTTGTCCAAACCTGGGCAACCGACCCCATCGGCTAGCAAGCCTCTTGGCAAGAACAGCAAAAAAACCCTTGCCACTCTTGCCAAGCTCGCCCTGGACACCACCAGTGTCAGCCTCAGCCACCCCATAAATGCCCAAGTGACCCTTTGGAGTTACTAGCACTGGTTGGGTGTCTCCTGTCACAAGCCGTTTTCGGCTTACCATGGTTTTTTTCCTCTTTACCTTTTTTTTAAATGGAGATCACAAAAGTCGGATTGACATGAATGCATATATCCCTGCCAAGAAACCATGAGGAGTCCTGTGGAAAAAAAAAACTTTTAAAAGGAGCGGACAGCTCCTTTTACGTGACAGCTCCTTTTAAAAGGGGATGGCTCACACGTTTCCATGTTCCTAAGCACCTAGAGTCTCAGAAACAAGTGGAAAATTGAGCGCACCCTTAGGACAGTGGAGTCGGGGGGCGGGGATAGAGGATCTTGCCACTAGCCCCTTTTCTCAAGCACAGATCACAAGCGCCTTTGGTTTGGCTTGACAGCTCACCTTTTGACAGCTGTCAAACCATACCAAAGGGGGGGGAAGGGCTATTAGGAGCCTCTCTGGGTCAATGTCCAGGGTTGGTACCTGCTGCAGTTTGCCAGCAAGTACCTCCCTGGACATTACCCAGGTGAGGCTGTCGATTTTGGTACTTGCTTAAGTGCACAGGTGTGCACTTTTGAAAGACTGAAAAATATATTTGCACACATTGTTTAAAAAACAATGTGTGCAAATATCTGCGCACATTAGGGGGTCCAAAAGCATTTTAAAAATTGCTTGGCAACCATGGATAGCCCCTCCAAGGTGCCACTTGGGCACTCTGAAGGGGCTGTCACTGGCTGTCAAAACGGGGATCATGAAGGCCAGCTATCAAGCTAGCTTTCGCGATCTCTGAGTCAGGGGAAATGGTAAAGGGGAAAAAGCCACAGCGAGCCAAAAATTGCTCACCAAATCACAGCGGGGAGGGGAAGACAAGTCAGTCCTGCCGTGGGGTCCCCTGATATCCCCACAGGAGGACTGAGGGGGAAGGAGGGGGAGGGAGGGGGCGAACAACCCACAGTGAGCCCAGTTGTCTGTTGAGTGCACCATGGCTTGTTCGCACAATAACCAACCCACTGTGGCTTATTGCCAGGGTGGGTTGTTGTTTTATGTGAACTCGCCCGATATTTTTATCTCTTGTGGAAAATAGCAGTTTAGAAGAACCTTTTAGATCCTGAAAACAGCACCACGGTGGGGTTAAAAGAAACTCCTCAACCACTACTGCTGTTCTGAAGCAATTTGGAGGCTGTGACTGTTTTTAGGTAAGAATAAAAATATTGGATGAGCTGATCACAGATCTCCAACATATCATCTAGTTTTGGCTTTCAGTCTGTTTCTTACTCTGTACTGTAGTCTTTCTTGATCTTCCTGTCAGCTTTCTGCCCCTGAACTTCCCTGCATCTTGGGAACACTTTTAAATGCTCAGCCTTACCATGTGTGAAGTTTTAATCCCAGCCAAACTGACATTTCTGTTCCATCATAGAAGGTGGACTGAAAACTGTTTAATTACCCTAAACAATTAAACATTTTACGCTATCACACCAGTTAAGCCAATAAGTATGGGGGACTTCACTGCCCCAGTCATAATTAAAGGGGCACAGGAGTGCCCCTTTAGTTAAGGTGAATTGCAAAAAAAAGGTTCCACCATTATAAGCCTCAAAATTCTGCTTATAAAAATGCACATGTTGAGCTATTAATGTAAAATCTGACATCCATAATCTACCTGATGAGGTCTAGAGTTGTGCAAAATTTCTTTGGGGAGCTGGTGATTTTAATATAGAGACTAAAGGCCACTTCACTTGTGATTTAACATACACACAAAAATATTAACTGTAAACGAGCTGTGCATGTATACAGGTAGGCTTCTATGTATAGAAGTCGGCTTATTGGAGGTTCAAGATTGGTTATAGTTCCATGTCAAGTTTGTGCTGAGTAGGAAACCTGAATTTGTTGCTTCATAATGTGTGAGGAGGACCAAAGAGCTGGGATATGTCTGCTTAAAATCACCTGAGCTACAATTCACTAAGTGGCATTTAAGCAAACTACTATTTCACAAACTCAGCCTCCTGATCTGAGGTACAATCCTACAGCAGTGATTCTAAAAGCCCCCAAACTTGGAGGCTTACCATCATCCTCCTGCCCTGCATTTTCTCTGGATGAGCTTTTTTGCCCATCCAGCAACAGAATTTCAGAGGGAGAAGGAAGGAGGCTGGGGAGGCCTCAGGATAAGTCATACCCTGGCCTCTCCAGTCACCTCCCCTCCCCCCAGAACGCCTCCTTTCCCTCCTCTCCAAGGTTGCTTTCTTCACCTCGGAGCAGCCGGCACAGATCTTTCCGTGCCATCTGGGTGGGGGAGGGGGAGGGGAGGCAGCTCCGATTCCCAGCTCCGAAGTCGGAGTGCTGTCTCTGAACTTGGATCTGGGAATCCAAAATATCTTCAGATGCTGTCTAGGGGCCATAGGATTGCTTCCATAATGACTTACCTTACAGGGTTGTTGTAAGAATTACTGAGATAATATATATAAAGCACTTTGAACGCTTGCAATGTGCTATATAAATGAAACATTATTATTGACTATATGTATTTATAAATTTGTATGTATTTCAGATGGACCATCAAATGATAAAGACTCTGAAGAAAAGAAAAAAGAAGCAGCATCTTCATCACAAAACAGTCCTGAAGCAAGGGAAGAAAGGTATTTCTTCTAACCTTTTTGTGTTGATAGTAGATAGAACAAAGCTGAACACTTCAGTATGTGAAAGTTAGGGTAAGGAGAGCTGGTATTCATTTTGGAATTTGACTCATAATGGATTCTAATGATGTTCTTTATCATTTTATCAGATATAATTTGTGTCCATTTGACTTTGCTTTTTTTCAGTAGTCTAAATCAAAATATGTCAGATGTTAGGTACCTACTGCCTTTCAGTGTGTGTGTGTGTGTGTGTTTACTTAATGTTGCATGACACTAACAAAATTGGCAGAATCCTAAGAAAAGCCCAAGATTTTCCAGGTAATGGTGTCAAACACTGTTGTAACTGCTTTTTGGAATTGGTGTATCTGAATAGTTAAGCCATTGCAAATACTTTGCTTTTTTGCCTAGAATATAACCCATTGGTGTCAATAAGGGAATGACAAAATAAATTAAATATTTATATATACGTTGCTCATTTAGCAGTTGCAGTAGCAACTCAAGCAGCAAGAAAGAGGAAGCTAACGTTCCCTCAGAAACCTTTATTTCTTCTTTTCCTCGGGCTCCAAGCACATCTGATTCTGTACGGATGAAATGTAGAGAAATGTTGGCAGCAGCTCTCAAAACAGGAGGTAAGCATTGTACTACCACACTTATATGTCATTCTACTCCACATTTCCTCGCTCGTGTTACTTAATGTTGTAGTGGTGAGAGTATTGGACGGGGACTCAGAAGACCTGGGTTCTGGTCCCCACTTGGCCATGAAACTCACTGGGTGACTTCGAGCCAGTCACTGACTCTTAGCCTAACCTACCTCACAGGGTTGTTGTGAGGATAAAATGGAAAGGAGGAGTGGTGAGATGCAGGTTTTTGAGAGATGAATAAAATCCATTTTGTGTTTCAGCATATAAGTCCATTGTTTTTTGGGAGCAGTAATACTTTTTGCAATAAATCTTCATGTAATCTTGTATTTCTCTCTGAGAGCTATCAGGTTATTGTGCTCAACTCTGAGCTTGTAATTATAGCTAGAGGTTATTGTCAACTTCTTTAGAAATAGTCCTTAATTCTGAAGTTAGAGTAATTGAGTTGGGTCCAAAGCTGCTCTTCTACAAGTAGAAGGTGTCTTGAGACTGCAGAAGGGCTGTTTCTGATCTAGTGGTAAATTGTTGCACAAGAAAATAAATTATCAGCAGGAAACCGGTTAGGAAGGCTGTTGGATCACTAGACAACAAAGGGGTGAAAGGATTGCTAGAGGAGGGTAGGTAGATTGCAGAGAATCTCAATGAATTCATTGTTTCAGTCTTCACTGTGGAAGATGTTGGACAGATGGTTGTGCCTGAACTGCTTTTTGAGGGGAAGGACTTCTGAAAAACCGAATGAAAGAGGTGATATGAGAGAGAGAGGTCTAGAGCATGACAAATTTAAAATCAGGAAGTCACTGGGTCCAGATACAACATACCTGAAAGTTGTTAAAAACTCAAATGTGAAATTGATTATCTACTGAAAAAAATATGCAGTTTAAGTGGCCACCTTACTCGAATATTTGAAAGTAGCAGATATAGCACTGTTCATTTGAGGAATAGGGGAGAAAATTACAGGCCAGTTAGTTTAAGATGTGTTCTTATAAATTGGTGGAAGGTATTATTAAAGAGAAATCAGTATGATTTCTGCGAAGGGTGCCACTAAACTTTTAATGTAGACAGTGCTGTCTTTACCTTATTAGCACTTGATATTGCTAATGAGCATAATGGGGCTGCTTGGATAATTGTACAGAAAGTGACAGCAGACAACTCAAACCGGGGACTAAGGCAGCAAGATCCAGGCACCTTACTCCCTGTGCCACCGAAGCAGCTTGCAGGCTGAAAGAGTTACTGTCCTGATCTTTCTTGTGCTGCAGTGCCACCCTTATAATTGCCATAGAGGGTACTGTGGCTCATCAGCCCATCGAGAACAGGTGACTTAAGGGACCAATAGGGGTCTGGCTCACACTATATAACTGTTGCTCTCAGGTTTAAGATGCTTATTTCACCAAGTAGTAATGCAGAATCTCTTGCCCAGCTCCACTTGCTCTGTTATCTGACAACCAGCCAGTCTGTGACAGTGTGACAGTATCTTCTACCTTTGGTGCATCAAACCCTCACTAGAAACAAACTTCATTTGCAGCTTGTCTTGGAGCTTGGTCAAGGCCTGATAATCAGTAATGTCTCACATAAAAACAATGACACCCCTACTGGGTGTTTCTCCTTGAGAAGAATCTTCCAGATAACATATTATTCAATTCAGTCCTACGCAGTGGCAGCCCTATACTATGTGCAGGGGTGGGGGCGGTGCTTCTCCCCTGTGTTCTTAGTCTGTGAAAGAGATCCCCCTTTTGGCCTCCTCCCCAGCAAGTTCTAATCTTTAACCACATTCATGTTGTGATGTCTAGTGCTGGCGTGCTCACTTGCTGCTTCCTTTCGCTCGCTCCAGTCCTCCAGCTCCAAACTTGCTGGCTGGGTTACTGAGCCTGTATGGTGTGTGTGCATACTTAGAATGTTGCCACAGCCAGCAAAACAGTTGGCAGAGGGGGCAGGTAAGGCATCTGTGAGGACTACTCTGTCTGGGTATAACTGGGTCTCCTGTGCCTGCACAGGACCCAGCACTTAGTTTTGGAGCAGGGTGTCAATGTTGATCACCCACAGCCAATAGTAGTAGTGTTTTATTTATTGTTCAACGCGTTTCAGCATATACCTTCGTCACGGGCAAAACTCACGAGATAGCTGAAGCATTCTGTTTCGAGCAGCATTGAAATTTTTTTTGCCCCTGACGAAGGTATATGCCAAAATGCGTTGGGCAATAAATATTTCAGTAGGCACCTGAGATTCTTTTCTCTTCCATTTTCTTCACATATTGGTGCCTTCCCTCCTCGTTCCGCTTTCTGCCTACAGTGAACTCCTTGGTTACACCTACCATTACCTGCCCTGCCCTCTGCCCCACCAGTCCCAATGGGCACCAGTCACCTGTTATCCAATCTAAGGACTTTCATAAATTGTGTGATTCTGTTTAATATAATTACTATCAAAAATAAATTTCCTTAAAACTCAGTCTGAACTCACCCCTCCTTCCATCTTGTCAAATGATTTCTCTGCATTAAAGAATGTGTGTTCATTTAGTAAGGTAGTCTTTTTTTTAAGCTTACTATCAGATTTAATTATTTTCCTTATGTTGTCTTTTATGTATCTCTCCTGCTGGTCTGAGTCTTATTTATATACGGTACTTGCTATTCATATATACTTCCCTATAAAGCTACCAAACTGATCCTAGCATCCTTCAGTATTTGATTCTTCTTCAGATATTCATTAATTAATTACTAGAGGCAAAGGTTCTGCTAGAATAATGAAAAAAAAATCCATCTGCATCTTCATTCACTGCATGATCTTACATAATTTCAGATTCCTCTGCAGGTTATATCATGGCATCTAATATACCTCTGTGGGCTTAGTTCCCAGTTTCATTAGAAAGGAAAAGAAAATATTTTGTGACTGAATAGTATAATGAGCAGGTTTAGCACTGATGATTTCATATTTAGTATTTTTAGAGCTTATATTAGCTGTCAAATGGAAAATCTTCCTCAAATTGTCAGTAACATTAAGGCTACAAATTCCTACAGCCACTAACCTGGGAGTAAGCCCCACTGAATTCTGAGTATAGGATTGCATTGTAAGGCTGCAATTTTATGTACATTTACCTGAGAATAAGCTTAATTAAACACAGTTACATTAGGTTCTGATTAAATATGTATAGGATTTCCCTGCAAAAGTCCACTGAGTCCTTAACTGCTATGATTTTCATACAGTTTCATAGACAGCAACATATTTAAAGTAATTATCATGTTCTCAGCATTTTCATTTAATTTCTGTATTCTTTAATGCAAATAGTTAATGGTGTCTATGGATTTTGGGGAACAGATTCTTTTCATGGGCCTCCAAAGGACAGTATCCCCTGGTTTGAGAACTTCATCTATGAATCAATATACCTGGGGTTGTTTCACATTTTGAGTGCTCCTGGGGTCTGCTGCAATAACTTGTTATGCTAGACAGAAGCCATATTGAAGTGATAAAGAATGATGGCACCCTATTAATAACACTACAATCAATTTTTATGAAGGGTGGTATAAACATGTTTTAAATAAAGCTAAATAAATATTAACAATCATACAACTGACTTCTTTTTCAGATGATTACATTGCTATTGGTGCTGATGAGGAGGAGCTGGGTTCTCAGATTGAAGAAGATATCCTTTCCTGTGCAATGAGTGTTTGACCATCTCTCATAATTTAACAAGCTGATGCTAACTCTTAGCTGAAGGTTTTGATGAACCAGATTGAGTGCAGAAAGGCAATATAGAAGTAGTGCTATATTATTCAACCCCTGTGTCAGTTTTTAGAGTTTAAGTTCCTTGGGATAGTTCTTTGTCTGCATTAACTTTTAAAGTGTCAGGCACATTGATGGTGCTATATAAATAAGAAGTCTACCAGTCTGTAATGGTAACTCAACATAAAATGAAGAAAATTTATTAAAATAATATACCTTAAAACACTATAGAAAACAAAACAACTCTCCCCCTCCCACCCTGCACATACATAAACAACAGCAGAGATCCAAATTCAAACTGCCACACCAACCTCCAAAGACCAGTCAGAACAAAAGTTCAGAAAGAGAGAGGTGGAATACTTCTAAAATCTCCCATAGAACTGTTCTAGTGGGTATCTGTCTCAAAAGAAATAGAAATGTTCTTGTGAAGAAATCACGGCTCCTTCTGGTTGTTACCTTTGCCTTCTGGAGCCAGGATCTGGTGCAAGGCTTCACTTGAGAACCTTACAGAAGGAGGTGTTCCCTGAGATAACCCTGGGCACAGGCCATGTGGAATACTTAGAATTCAGTTGCAAGAAAAAAAAAAAATCTTACTGAAAGCAAAATGATCTGATGCATCTCCCCCCCCCCCTTGCAAGCTGCACCTCCCCCCTGCAGTGCTGGAAAAATACAAAAATAAATACATGTAATATTTTTTTTTAACGGCATCCAGAGCAGCTATGGAGCACCAAAAAGGTCAACATTAGCTTGTAAACAAGCTAATGTTGACCCTTTTGGCACTCCATAATAGTACGGAGTATTCAGAGGACTCAAATGCTTCAAAATGGTTGTTCTGGACACCATTTTGGTAAACTATTATTATTATTATTATTATTATTATTATTATTATTATTATTATTATTATACAATGGGGGCAGGGGCTGCACATTGCTCAATCCTGCTTTAGTTTGACTTTAATAGTTTCTATTTCTTTTGTCTTACCTGAAAGACAAGCAATTTTATTTTCATATGATAGGCTCATATAATAGTGAAATTTGCTTCTTCCAGTTACTTATTTGAACCCAGTAATAAAACAAATTTTGCAAAGGGTGGGTGGGAGGTGGGTGGGAGGTGGGTGGACCTCCTGGAAGTGTGTACTTCCCGATAGCACATCTAACTCCCATCCTTCCTTCAAGCAGCTCAGCCTGGCATGTGATTTTCTTTTTATCCTTGCAACAATCTTGTGAGGTAGGTTATGCTGAGAGATAGTTAGGCTATGGCAGCCTTCCCCAACCTGGTGCCATCCAGATGTTTTGTACTTCAACTCCCAGCATTCCTGACCATTGGCCAGGGCCTGTGGCTGGTGGGTGTTAAGTCTAAAACATCTGGAAGGCACCAGGTTGAGGAACGCTGGCCTAAGGTCACCCAATGAGCTTAATGGCTTAGTAGTATAGATTTGAACTTGGATCTCCCCTGTTGAAGTCTGACATTGTACTCACTATACCATACTGGCTCTTTTAGGATAGCCAACTAAATTAAATGTATAAGTAAAACGTGCCCCAGTTTTTTGAAGCTTATAGAGGTTCAGATTAATCAGTGACTCAGTGATGCTGTCAAAGGCATTGTGGCATATGCATCAGCTGACACCTATGTTAGTTCTAGCACTGCTTTGGTGCTGTTTGTGTAGGGGACAGAAAATGATAGGGAAGGCTATTGTGAGTTTCCCAGAAGCATCTGTCTGGCCACTGTTGAAAACAGGATGCTGGACTAGATGGACCCAGTTGGCCTGATCTAGTAGGGGGATTTCATAGGATCATAGAGTTGGAAGGGGCCTACAAGGCCATCGAGTCCAACCCCCTGCTCAATGCAGGAAACTAGAGGAGGGGTCTCCCATCCAAGTAATAACCAGGGCCTGACCCTGCTTAACTTTCCACGCTCAGACAAGCTGAGCCAGCGTGAGCCACAGGCCTGTATCTCCTTAAGTTTTTATGTTGAAACATAAGTTTTAGCTTCCGCATACAGAAAATGACAAATGCTGCATACAGGAGCAGCATTTGTGGGCTGTGGCCAGTTATCTATCATATTTATGGAAACCTTTTTCATGCTAAGCTCACTTTCCCAGTCATCAAGTGATATTAAGATTCATTTCCTTAGTCTCATCAGTATTGTTTGTTTAATATGCTCTTGTCAATTCAAAGAAAGGAATGGATGTAAATGGTAAACTTAGTTCTTCTTCGTGGTCTCTGTGCATCACACATATGGGCTCTGCGCCTGCGCTGAGCCAACTTCGGAAGATTCTTTAGCTGAGGAAAAATGGGCGGGACCCCCTCCCCCACGGTGCTCGCTCCTAGCACGGTTCCCGCCCATTCCCTCAGTTCCTTTTCGACCGCCATTGCGACTGGTGCTCTTCGAAAGGTTCTCCAAACTCCTAACTGCTGAGTAGATTGCTTTAAATTATAACCCTCTTATAGCCCTTAAACCCCCCTTAGTACTGTATCTTCCTTCCTCTTCTTCCTCCCTCTTCTTCACTCTTCAAAAAAAAAGAAAAAAAGATCCCTCTTCTTCAACTCTTTTTTCTAACTTTTACTCTAGGAACGATGGCCCTTAAGGCCCCGTTCCGAAAATGCTCAAGCTGCGAGGCTAAACTTCCTCCAGCAGATGGGCACAATTTATGCCTCCTATGCCTAGGGCAGGAGCATATTGTCGAGACTTGTCGCGACTGTAAAAAATTCACCAAGGTGACAAGGAAGCAACGGGCCCTAAAACTAAAAACCGCTTTATGGCAAGAAACCCTGTCGGCAGCGGGCCCATCGATCACGCGTGCCACGACCTCCAAAAAACCTTCTCCCTCAATGAAATCTGGCCCTGAGGAGGCCACACAAAAAAAGAAAAAATCCCATAAGCATGGAGGATTAAAGGAGACGAAGGCCAAAGAGAAAACCACGTTTCCACCCAAACCTACCACACCACTCAAAATGGCGGCCATCACTGAAATCGTGAAATCCCCGGCCTTATCCAAACACTCGACGTCGACACACAGAGACCCATCGACACCGAGGGTCACCCAAGTGTCCCCGACAAATGAGCCCGTGGCATCGATATCGGAAGGTGAAATACGGGACTCTCCTGTAAAGTCGGTGCAATCTACTAAAAACAGAGAGAGATCCCCACCTGCTAGCCACCGCCGCAGCAGATCTCGATCGGAGGCGTCCGACAGACAATCCCTCCGATCTAGAGATAAAATGACCCATAGGGGGCGAGATTCCCGTGACCGTCGATATCGACCACGATACCGAGAGGAGCGCAGGTCCCCCAGTAAAAACAGGGACAGCTCATCAGACTCGGAGGAATCCCCTCGACATCGAAGGCGACGCGCTAAAAGGCTACGCAGCGCCGACGAATCTGAGATCGACAGCCCGCAACATCGGGATTCCGTCGATGCCGAGCGACCTCGACGCCAAAGCCCTGTCCTCGAGACCGAGCGCACTCGCCACCGAGACTCACCTGTCGATACCGAGCGTTCTCGCCGTAGAAGCCCCACACTCTACTCTGAACGACACCACCATCGAAGTCCGCTACCTAAGGACAAACACCGCGGAGCCAGGAGCCCTTCTCCGGAGGCCAATCGCCGGCGCCACCCCGAACGTTTCCGCCGTCGGAGCCCCTCGATTGATTCCAGCCGTCACCGAAGCCGCTCACCCGACAGCGACTGCCGTCGACGAAGGAGTCCACTCGACATCGAACGCCGTCGGTGAAGCCCATCGCCCAGCTCCGACCGCCATCGTCGGCGAAGCACTTCACCCGTCATCGAGAGGCGGCGTAGCAGCTCACCACATCGCGACCGACATCGACGTCGTAGCAGCTCCCCACCAGGAGACCGGCATCGACGTCGACATCGAAGCTCCACGCCCGTCGACGATCGACATCGACGTCGCCATCGAAGCTCGACACCTGACATCGATCGACATCGAGATCGATCCCACAGTCGAAGTCCACTCGAGATCGGGCAACACAAAAAGAGAAGCTCAAGGCACACCACCAGTCCGCAAGCAAAAAGAGTACATGGCTCACCTAGAAAGGCTCAATGTAAAAAGAAACACCTGGAGAGACCAACTAAACATCATGTCCAAGAGTCTTCCTCTGACCTACCTTACTCAGATTCAGACTCAGTGATGTCTGGCCTGCCAGACTCTTCACCCGATCTCCAGGTGGAATCAAAAGCGGCAGTGTCACCATCAGAAGACTTAGGCACCTTTGCGGACCATGTCCTGAGGATGACAGCATCCCTTGGCATAGAGACTGTGATAGAATCTCCAGATGATGATGATCCAGTCTACAGCCTCATGCAAGCTACTCAAACCTCACCAGCGCTAGTACCATACTTGCCAGCGCTACTAAAAGTAGTAAAAAACACCTGGAACGCCCCAGCAGCGATCCCACTCACTGGAAAACGACTGGAGTCACTCTATCGCGTGAAAAAAGAGGACGCAAAATTTCTTTTCACGCACCCAGCCCCGAACTCAATCATTGTCGAGTCAGCCCAATCCACCACGAGTAAACAGCACACAACGCCGGTGGATCAAGAAGGGAAGAAACTGGATGCTTGTGCCAGGCGGGTATACTCCTCCAGTGCTCTAGGCCTTCGAGTTTCCAACTACCAGGCAATCATGGCAAGGTACCAGCACTTCCTGACAGAGAAACTGGGCAACCTCTGCGAGGATTTGTCAGAAGAAAAAAGGGAGCTGGCACTAGTGCTGCAAGCTGAAGCGTTAAGCATGGCGACCCTTCAGATGAGTAATGCGAGACACCAGACTGATTGTCATGCCAGATCGCTCATAAGCTCGATCGCTCTTCGCAGACATGCGTGGCTCCGCTCAACGCTACTAAACAATGACGCGAGGTCCCGCATAGAAAACCTGCCATTTGATGGGGAAGGCCTTTTCAATACTAAGACGGATGACTCCCTCGATACTGCCCAAAAGGCCAAAGTCACTGCACAAAAGATGGGCCTTACTGCCCCTCTCAGGCAAAGGCAATATAGGCCAAGACAATGGCCTAGGCCCCATCCATCAACACCCCTTTTTCGCCCACGTTTCCAGCAGAAATGCCAGGACTCAAGGGCACAGGACCGCCAACCCACTGGAACAAAGAGACCCTTCCAGCCCAAATATCAGGGACCTAGGAAGGGTAACTCCTATGGCAAACGGCGCCTTTGACTCAGTACCACGGAGCAAGGGACGCCCACCAGAAATGACACAAATCCTGAATCTGACAGACACACCGGACTTGACAAATGTAACGGACTTGACAACCTTCTTCTTCGACAGGCTAGCCACCTATCTCTCATCATGGCGTACCATCACGATGGACCGCTGGGTCCTCAACATCATTCAACACGGGTACCGGATCGAGTTCGATCTCCTCCCCCCCTTCCTCGGCACCAGCACCACAAAGCCCACTCCACCCTTGCTGGAGGAGGTAGACACTCTGTTGCAGAAGGGCGCCATCCAACCTGTCCACCCGAATCACCTCCAGGAGGGGCTCTATTCCCGGTACTTCACAGTGTCGAAGAAGGGGGGAGGACTTCGCCCGATCCTGGACCTCCGACTCGTCAATTTCTTCATAACAACGAAGAAATTCAGAATGGTCACCATCCAGTCGATATTGCCTCTACTTCGCAAGACGGATTGGTTCGCGTCAATAGACCTACAGGACGCATATTTCCACATCGCCATTCACCAAGACAGTCGGAAGTACCTGCGTTTCAAGATAGGAGACCAGGCCTATCAATTTGTAGTCCTCCCCTTCGGCCTCTCCACAGCACCAAGAGTATTCACCAAGTGCATGGCAGTGGTCTGCGCAAGTCTAAGGGCCAGGGGAATCCGGATCTTCCCCTACCTCGACGACTGGCTAGTGGTGGACTCCACAAAATCTCGCCTAGTATCAGCTCTTCGCACAACAATACACCTACTCGAAGAGCTGGGTCTGTGCCTCAACGCGAAAGAGTCCGTCCTCACTCCGGTCAGGGAGATCCAGTTCATAGGGCGGTTCTCAACTCAGTTCAAGGTCGGGCGTACCTACCACGAGACAGATTACACAAAATACTTACCCTCTCGGAGAGTCTATACCAGGCTCACTCACCGCCAGCAAAGACAATCCAACGTCTCCTGGGGCACATGGCCTCAACAATACAAGTCGTGAACTATGCCCGTCTACACATGAGAACCCTCCAGAACGGGTTCATCCGCTCCTTCAACCCGCAAAGACAGTCTCCTTCCACTCGCCTTCATATCCCAAGAACGGTCAAAACTACTCTGTTGTGGTGGATGGACAAGAGCAATCTAGACAAGGGAGTCCCTTTCCACCCACCAACACCAACAAGAATACTGACAACAGACGCCTCCCTCCTGGGATGGGGAGCACACTGTGCAGGCCGTACCACTCAGGGAACATGGACTTCCATTCAACGCAGGATGCATATCAACATGCTGGAATTACTTGCTGTTTGGAACGCCATGAATGCGCTGGAGTCCGAGCTGTGCCACCAACACATCCAAGTGGTCACAGACAATACGACCATCGTAGCTTACCTCAACAAACAAGGAGGCACACGGTCCATGAGGTTAATGAGACTGACCCTCAAGATTCTCCACTGGACGATCCAAAGGTCCATCTCTCTCGTGGCGATCCACATCGCAGGCAAGGACAATACCTTAGCAGATGCTCTGAGCAGAGTCTCCCTGCAATCCCACGAGTGGCAGCTGGACCCAGACATTCGCCAATGGATCTTTTCAATTTGGGGTCAACCTCAGGTAGACCTCTTTGCCACTTCGGAGAACACCGCATGCCATCATTTCTGCAGCAGGGCAGCTTCAGATCCAGAATCCATTACAGACGCCTTTATGATGCAGTGGTCGGGGCAACTATTCTACATCTTCCCACCCCTTCCTCTGCTGACTCGGGTCGTCTCAAAGATATGGAACGACTGGACGGACTGCATCCTGATAGCACCATGGTGGCCCAGGCAACCGTGGTTCCCCCAGCTACTTCACCTCTCCAGGGGGGAATATCGGTCCCTACCCATAGCGCCAACTCTACTAACTCAGGCTCGGGGCGAGATCCGACACCCAGACCTGAAAAGTTTGGCAGTTATGGCATGGAGGATATGACACTCCTAGTACAAAATTTGCCCGTGGCAATCCAGGACATTATAATAGCTGCACGCAAACCGACAACAAGGGCGTCTTATGCTAGAAAATGGCTGGCATTTTCAAAGTTCGCCATGGCGCAAAGGCAAGACCCGAACACTTGCACAATACAAACTATTTTGGAATACCTACACACCCTGATGCTAAAGGGCCTAAAGCTTTCATCTATAAAGGTGTACTTAGCAGCAATCTCGGCCAACAGGCCCTGCTCCATTGCAGGGACAGTCTTCACCCACCCTCTAGTAAAGCAATTCCTAAAGGGCCTAAGGAATACTATCCCTCCAATGAAAAATCTAACACCAGGCTGGGACCTACCACTAGTTTTGCGCGCTCTGCAACAAAAACCATTTGAACCACTCGCCACCATAGACTATCGCCTACTGACATGGAAAGCGGCCTTCTTAGTTGCCATAACTTCGGCGAGAAGATCCAGCGAGCTATGTGCACTACGAGAGGATCCACCTTATATGGTTTTCCACAAGGACAAGGTGGTCGTCCGCCCAGACACCTCTTTCATGCCGAAAGTAGTGTCGGAGTTTCATACCAGCCAGGATATAATATTGCCAGCTTACTTTCAGAACCCAACAACAGACCTGGAAAAAAGAATGCACGCTCTAGATGTTCGTCGTGCATTGGCCTTCTACAAAGACCGAACGGCCTCGTTCAGGAGATCAACACAGCTGTTCGTCTGCTATGGCGAAAGGTCAAAAGGACTGCCTGTATCCAGGCAAAGGTTTGCCAGATGGATTGTAGAAACAATCAAGCTTGCGTACCAACTTAACAACAAACAATTACCTGGTGCAATAAAAGCGCATTCAACCCGAGCACAATCAACGTCTGTGGCGTTTGGGAAAGGCATTCCCCTCCAGGAACTCTGTAGGGCAGCCACCTGGTCCGCACCATCGACATTCGTCAAGCACTACAAGCTTGATCTTCGAGCTCGGGAAGCCAACGCCTTTGGCAGGGCAGTCCTCTCTTCGGCACTCCAGTGACAAGTGACGCCGTCCCACCACCGGTAAGCCAGCTTGTTACTCTGCCCATATGTGTGATGCACAGAGACCACGAAGAAGAAGGACAGGTTGCTTACCTGTAACTGTAGTTCTTCGAGTGGTCATCTGTGCAGTCACACAACCCACCCATCCATCCCCGCTGGGCGTCATTATCGATTTCGATGGACCTGCCAGTGGAGATTGGGTGCATCGCTCCAGCTCCTCTTTAAGATGAGGAACAACATTACTGTTATAGTCCATAGACGTATAATGATAACACCACTATGTGTCCCTCGGTTCATGGGGTCGCAATAGGCGGTCTCATAGGAACTGAGGGAATGGGCGGGAACCGTGCTAGGAGCGAGCACCGTGGGGGAGGGGTTCCCGCCCATTTTTCCTCAGCTAAAGAATCTTCCGAAGTTGGCTCCGCGCAGGCCCAGAGCCCATATGTGTGACTGCACAGTTGACCACTCGAAGAACTACAGTTACAGGTAAGCAACCTGTCCTTTTGGTCAAATGTTTGTAAAAGAATGAAGTGCAATTTTACACTATTCATATTGTCGTCCTTAACTCATAAGCACCTATATTTCAGGAGCTAAAAAACACTGATTTGAAATACAAAAATAGAGTGCGAAGCAGGATAGCAAACCTTAAGGACACAAAGAATCCTAATCTAAGGAAAAACGTTTTGTGTGGGAATATACTTCCTGACAGGTTTGCTAAAATGACAGCAGAAGTAAGTAATTCATTCAACTAACATGTTGTTGTAATATTTTTATTAGGCGAACCAAAAGATCACAAAAACTTGTGCAAGCTTTTGACATTCCTAGATCGCTTCATCAGGCAAGATGTTAGAAAATCATTCAACCTAATACATCAGGGGTCCTCAAACTTTTTACACAGGGGGCCAGTTCATTGTCCCTCAGCCTGTTGGGGGGCCGGACTCACTGGGACTCCCCTGTGCCGCCTCCATGCTGCCCCCGCCGCCGCCGCTGGTGCAGGACCCCCGCCGCAGGACCCCCCCGCTGCCGCCGCCGCAGGACCCCCGCCCCCCGCTGCAAGACCGCCCCGCTGCCCCTGCCGCCACCGCAGGTCCCCTCCGCCCCCGTAAACCCCCGCCGCCGCCATAACCCCACCCGCCGGCGCCATCCTACCTGGTCCCCTGCGCGCTGCTGTTGCTGCCGGTGCCTCTGCCACAGCCTCCGCTCGAGGCCGCCGCTCCGTCGCGTCCATCCTGGACTCCGCCCGCGCTCAGTTTTGAAAAACAGCGCGGGCGGGGTCCAGGATAGACGCGACGGGACCAGCAGGCGGCGAGGCGGATGAGGTAAAGCCCCCCCGCCGCTTCCCGCCCACCCACCCACCGTAACCTGCCGCTTCCCGCCTTCCCGCCCACCGTAACCCGCCGCTTCCCGCCCGCCATAACCCGCCGCTTCCCGCCCACGCACCCACCCACCGTAACCCGCCGCTTCCCGCCCGCCCGCCGCTTCCTGCCCACCCATGCACCCACCGTAACCCGCCGCTTCCCGCCCATGCACCCACCCACCATAACCCGCCGCTTCCCGCCCGCCCGCCGTAGCCTGCCGCTTCCCGCCTTCTTGCCCACCGACCCACCCACCCACCATAACCCGCCGCTTCCCGCCCGCCCGCCGTAGCCTGCCGCTTCCCGCCTTCTTGCCCACCGACCCACCCACCCACCATAACCCGCCGCTTCCCGCCTTCCCGCCCACCCACCCACCGCTTCCCGCCCGCCCGCCATAACCCGCCGCTTCCCGCCCACGCACTCACCCACCGTAACCCGCCGCTTCCCGCCTTCTCACCCGCCGCTTCCCGCCTTCCCACCCACCGTAACCCGCCGCTTCCCGCCTTCCCACCCACCAACCGACCGACCGCTTCCCGCCTTCATCCCTGCCGCCGTCCTACCTGGCCACCGCCACCGCCCGAGTCTGCCGCCGCTGCTCCGGCGCGTCCATCCTGGACTCCGCCCGCGCTCAGTTTTGAAAAACAGCGCGGGCGGGTTCCAGGATGGACGCGCCGGAGCAGGGTCCCGTCGCATCACTTCTGCCGTGCCGGAAGTGATGTGACGGGACCAGCGGGCAGCGAGGCGGATAAAGTAAAGCCTGCGCCCCGCTACTGGCTAAGCCTTCCCCCCCGCACAGGAGATGCAGGGCGGCAGGCAGGCGGCCCGGCGGCCCGGCAGGCGGCCCATGCCCCCCCCCGCCGGCTCAGCCGCCCCTCTTCCCTCACAACTCTTGATCGGCCGCCGGGCCGGATGAAAAGATCCGGCGGGCCGGATGCAGCCCGCGGGCCGTAGTTTGAAGACCCCTGTAATACATCTTCTATTTTCTCAAGCTAAGATTTGAGTGCAATTCCATACTACTGAGACTGGGTATTTTGGAAACAAATGTTTTGACATACAGTACTAAAACCTTATCAGCTAGCTGCAGTAATGTATCCTCAGTGGAGCACAATGCCTGAGCCTTATTGCCTGCATGTTGGGATTTGAGTAGGCAAAGGTTCATAGCCTTTTATGTGTGTCTTTAACATAGGAATGCTGTGTTGCTTATCTTCTGGAAAATATTACCGTAAATGGGTGCTTATATATCTTAAGATTCAGAAGAGTAATTTAGATGTAAGCTGTAGCTTATGTCTTTAAAGTCTCCATAGGGAAATGAGGGGCCATAGCTCCGTGGTAGAGCCCGTGCTTTGCATGCAGAAGGTCCCTGGATCACTCCCTTGCATTTCAAGATATAGCTTGGAAAGACTCCTGTCTGAAACCTTTGGAAAGCACTGCCAGTCAGTGTAGACAAGGGGTGCAGAACTATAATTGGGTGGGGGCCAAACACTCCCCTACCAGGCCCTCTATGGCTGGATGTTATCACGCTCCCCGCCGACACCCATTTTGCTTTCCCTACCAGCCCATTTTGCCATTCTCAGCATGAAGAAAGGAATTGGCCAGCACTGGGAGTAGCAGCCATGGAGGAGAAGCCACTTGACCGGTACTGGACGAGCAGCTGCTCCTCCCAGCACCAATCAAATCTTCTGCTTCCCCACATCCCTGCTGTTACCTCAGATTGAAGATAACGGGGGGGGGGGGATTCCTCCAGAGGGTGCGGTTTGGAGGCCCCTTGGAGGAACCCATGGTCTGAATGTGGACCGTGAAAGGCTCCACAATCCGAATGTGGAACATCTGTGGGCTGAATTAGGTTCACAGGTTGGAGGTTCCGCATCCCTCATGTAGATAATATTGAGCTACATGAACCAATGATTTGATCTGGTATAATGCAGTTTCCAGTGTTCCTAAAAATGCCAAAATCTTAAAATGCAGTGAGATTTATTACTACTTTAGTACAGAGGCTGATTGAGAGGATGGAGATTTCTTGCGAACATTTGGCAGTGCTAGAAATTGCCCCCCCCCACACACCGTTTTTTATAGATTGTGTTGAAAGGCATTTAAAGTGTTCCCCTATTTAGATTGAGGGCAATGCTTCCTGAATTGGTTTGATGTGTCCTCAGTTATATCAATGGGTAGCCAAATCTGATGACATCCCATTCACAAAACGATCTCTAATTGGTCCTTCTAGTCCAGCAATGGCGAACCTATGGCACACGTGCCACAGGTGGCACGCAGGGACCTCCCTGTGGGCACGCGAGCCATAGACTGGAACACCAAACAGGAGGAGCGGAGCGTCAAGTAACTGCGCCGCCACACCAGACCGCTGGGTCCCGTCGCATTATTTTTGCCACCAGAAAGTTTCCAGGGCTGGGTAAGGCAGAGCAGAGCGGAGCACAGCGGCAGCCTCGCTTCACACCGCTCCTTCCCTCCCGTAGGAAGTCGTAGGAAGTCGTAGCAAGGCAGGGAAGGTCTCCCTCTCTCTCTCTCTCTCTCTCCCCCCTCCGCCTTCAGGACTGGCCTGGCTTGGGGGGAGGGGACGCTGGAGCCAGCCGAGGCGGCAAAAGGAGGCTGAGGTGGGGAAGACTCCCAAGCACACGCGCTCAGGTCTGCTTCCTTCCTGGCACGGGATTTATGGGTGGGGGGGAATCTCCAAAGCAGCAGCAGCAGCAGCATTAGCAGCCCGCCCCCGGGAACGAAGGGGAAGTCCTGGGCATGGGGGTGGGAAGAAAAAAGCAATTGTGGGATTGCTTTCCATTCATTGCATGGAGAGAGGCTGGCGAGGAGAGAGGCACTGGGAATGCTGGCGGCTTTTCAAACTTCCCTCCATGTGCTTATCAACGTTGAATGTGATAAAATAAAAAGTGTGTTGGGGTGGGGATGCTACTCTGTCTCTCTGGGGGTAGGTATCTAGCCTGATCGTCCCAAATTCCAGCCTTCCAGGTATTTGTTTGACTGTGGATGTGGGAGAGAAAAGAAAACACAGCGAGGATAATCTGCAGCAGCTCTTGGGCTCACTAAGTGCTGGAGCGTCCTGGAAACAGCTGCAGAGAAAAGCTGGGATCCCACAAACAGGTTTGGCAGCTGGTGATCAAAGGGAGGGAAACGTGTGTCTTTAAAAACAACACATCAAAAAAACAAACAAACCCCAAACCAACCTTAGTCCTTCTTTACCCTTTCCCTCTTCAGGCTGGAAAGATCATGCCTAGGGAAGAGAAACCCAAGGCGCAAAACTTTGCAGATGCTACATATATGACTTTGGAGTTGAGCTGCAGAGTCTTGTGCAAACCTAGTTCCTGTGTGTGTGTGTGTGTGTGTGTGTGTGTGTGTGTGTGAAAGAGAGAGAGAGAGAGAACCGTAGCATTCGTGCCTCCTGCATAAATTATAATATGGGGGGGGGGATTTACAAGGAGCTTTGCCTCCACATTAGCTACCAGAAAACCTTTCTAAACTGCTTTCCTTGTTCCTGTTGCATTTTTGTGGGAAGTGCTGGGATGACAGGAAGAGGAAAAACCGCAGGTCAGATGGTTGTTTTTATTTTTATTTTATTTATTATATTTATACCCCGCCTTTTTTCCTGCAAGGAACCCAAGGCGGCTTACATAATTCTCCTCCTCCTCTCCATTTTATCCTCACAACAACCCCGTGAGGTAGGTTAGGCTGAGAGTCAGTGACTGGCCCAAAGTCACCCAGTGAGCTTTCATGGCCGGCGGGGACTAGAACCCGGATCTCCCGAGTCCGAGTCCAACACTCTCAAGAATAAGAGCAGAACAAGGCAACCCTGGTGTAGTGTCATAGTTCTTGTACATACCTAAGAAAGTCTGAAAAATTGGACAAATGTAAAGAAATGGTCTACATGGTTTTTTTTATCAATCAAATCATTTTTATCATCAGGATTATCCTCTCTTTTATCATTATTAATATTATATTTATTGTTTATTATATTCATTATTTATTTTATCATATTTATTCAGGTTTAATTGCACTGTTGGCACTTTGAAATAAATAAGTTGGTTTTGTGTTGCAGTTTGGGCACTCAGGCTCAAAAAGGTTCGCCATCACTGTTCTAGTCAATGTGATTGATCTAGGAAGCAGTCTTAATTCTCTGTTAGATTACCTGTAGTTGTTAATTAATTTGTATTTGAAAGTTGCAAATAAATGGAACATGTTTAAAGCCAGAATGGTCATCTGTGTTCTCACCACAGGAGATGGCAAGTGATGAACTGAAAGAGATGAGGAAAAACCTTACCAAAGAAGCTATAAGAGAGCATCAAATGGCTAAAACGGGAGGAACTCAAACTGATCTGTTTACATGTGGTAAATGTAAAAAGAAGAACTGTACTTACACCCAGGTACATCCAATCTTAGTAACTTTTAAAAGAATGCTTCCAGTCAAGGTTTTTATTATGCAAATGCCCCGCCTCATACATGGAATATTATCGGGGGCCCAGATGACAGTGACATCAATTTGGAATCCGCCATGTTTTCCCACCAATTCTTCCATCTTTTTTCTTACCAGAAAGCATCTGTTAAGAAGGAAAAGATGGAATAGTTGCACAGTGATTGGGAGCACTCCCAATGTGGAAGCACCCTAAGTACTTTAATAGCTATATCTGAGTTGATTCTAATTGATTCTGGTTAGGCTACAGGATGTGTTTCTTGTATCTGTTGGATGAATAGCAACAGGAGAAGCTTGTAAATAAACTATTGTAGAAGAAGACACATATTGATGCTCATAATATCACAGAAAGTTTGTACTTATAGAAGCCAGGCCCTTGGAGTAGCAAATGGTCTGTAAATCCAGACATTTCGGTTGTGTCACCATAAATACATACATGTTTACAGAATCTACACTTCTTCTTTGTGGTCTCCGTGCAACATATGGAATCTGCCTATCTAGAGCAGCACATCGGAAAAAACTTCTAGAGCTTAGAGGAGCGGCAGCCCCTGACCCTTGAGTGGGAAAAATCCATGGCCCTGCATGGCTCAGTTTCTTTTCAACTGTTTCTTGACTGGAGAACAGTTAAGAACTTTATCCAGAGTTTCAAAAAATTTCAAAAATACTTCCTAGACCATCTGGCCTTGAGGATCCTGCTTGGATGTGTTCACGAATGACCAGTTCTTCCAACAATACCAACTAAGACCAGTGCTGTGGGCCTCTAAGGAGTCATGAAGCTGATACTGACACTGATCGTACACACATATAAGAAGACAGTACCATCTTGGATGTACTTCCCCCAGCCGTCCAAAGATGAATAGGTGTGTCTGTGAAATTGTGGATGAGGGCATTGACTAGAGGAACATTGAGCAAGAGAATGGCAAATGGTGTAGGGGAAAGCAGAAAAGGGCAAAATTAATGAAGAAGGGGATTGTGCTTTCCCTCTACTCCATCTTCAACTCAGATAGTAATATGGGTTAAAATTAGATTTACTTTGCAATATTAGGCACACTTACAAGTGAGTAAGCCCTATTGGACTACATGGGTATTACATCTGAGTAACCATGCACAGAATTGCACTGTCAGAATGGAATGAGATGATCTTGCATAGACAAAATGTACAGCATAATATTAGTTTATTCTTGCTGTCCTCTGTTTTTCTGTAGGTTCAAACCCGAAGTGCTGATGAACCCTATGACAACATTTGTTGTGTGTAATGAATGTGGAAACAGATGGAAGGTAAAAAGTTTAGTCTTGTTTGAGTTTTGTATAGTAGACTTCATCATCATCATCATCATTATTATTATTATTATTATTATATTTATGAATCGCCCATCTGGCCGGTCACCCAGCCACGCTTTTTTAATGTTTTGGTATTATCTTCTTTATTAGAGGTGGGGTTTTTTTTATTATTTTGGATATACTTATTTATGAGCTAAAAGTATTGCCCTGATATAAAAGCCGAAATATTAAAAAATGTTAAGATTGGGATGCTAGTCCATTGACTAGTCAAATATGGTCATTTGACTATGGTCTGATGTTGCTAAACATTCCATGAATGTTGGTGGCAGGATCAAACAAAGGGGTCATTGTTATTACACCATGCCCTGCTTGTGGGCTTGCCAGAAGCATTTAGCTGGTATCTTTTGGAAACTGGATGCTGCACTAGATAGACCATGGATCTGATTCAGCAAGGCTCTGCTGTTTTCTTTTCTTTTTTTAATTTCTGGAGGTGGTTACATGAACTAACATACAGTAGTACCTTGGATTACGAGTATAATTCGTTCCAGAACCATGCTCGTAATCCAAAATACTCGTACATCAAAGCGAGTTTCCCCATTAGAAATAATGGGAACTCCGTTGATTCGTTCCACAACCATTTAATCACTGCTTTGCCAGCTCCCTCCATGGGGGTTGTGGAACGAATCAGCAGAGTTCCCATTATTTATAATGGGGAAACTCGCTTTGATGTGCCGGTTCCCAGCCGCGCCGCGCCTTGCTCTGCTGGCGCCTCGCGCGCTGCCATGCCGGCTCCCGGGCAGGGAAACGGCACAGCAGCGTGAGGCGCCCACAGAGCGAGGGGCCGCGCCGCATCTCCTTTGCCAGCGGCGGCTCGCCTCTGCTGGTGCCCTGCCAGCGTGCTCCCTGCCTTAGCAAGCGGTGGCTCGCCTCTCTGCTGGCGCTTCGTGCACTGCCATGCCGGCTCCCGGGCAGGGAAGCGGCACGGCAGCATGAGGCACCCACAGAGCGAGGGGCCGCACCGCGTCTCCTTTGCCAGCTGGCGCCCAGCGTGCTCCCTACCAGCGTGCTCCCGACTGCCAGCGTGCTCCCTGCCTAGCAAGCGGCGGCTCCGTCACATCCGGCCCCAGGTTCGCAGTCACTTCCTGGGATGGATGTGACGGAGGCGGCGCCGGCGGCTCGCCACAGAGAGGCGAGCTGCCGCTTGCTAGGCAGGGAGTACTCTGGCAGTCGGGAGCACGCTGGTAGGGAGCACGCTGGGCACCAGCTGGCAAAGGAGGCGCGGCGCAGGCCCCTCGCTCTGCGGGCGCCTCGTGCTGCCGTGCCGCTTCCCTGCCCGGGAGCTGGCATGGCAGCGCGCGAGGCACCAGCAGAGAGGTGAGCCGCCGCTTGCTAAGACAGGGAGCATGCTGGGCGCCAGCAGAGGCGAGCCGCTGCTGGCAAAGGAGACGCGGCGTGGCCCCTCGCTCTGCGGGCGCCTCGTGCTGCCGTGCCGCTTCCCTGCCCGGGAGCCGGCATGGCAGCACGCGAGGTGCCAGCAGAGCGAGGTGAGGCGCAGCCGGGAGCCTGGGAGCCCCGTGGAGGCGAGGCACGGTGTGGCCGCTCGCTCGGCTAGCGGCAGCGCAGCAGCACGAGGCGCCAGCTGAGTGAGAGCATAAATTTAAATTTGAAAGCGGCAGCGGCTCGTGTTGCAAGACTTGCTCATCTTTCAAATTTAAATTTATGCTAAAATTTTCCTCTTCTTACGAGTAGCTCGCAAACCGGGTTACTCGTAATCCGAGGTATTACTATATCTGAAAAGGAAACATGAAAAATAGATAGTAATAAATATTTACATTGAACATTTATTTTTAAATGCAGACATTAAAATAAGTGTAATAGATTCCGTGACCTCAAACCATAGAAAGACACCACAAATATTTTTATTTAAGTAGAACAGACAAACAAATTTTAATGTAACAAACAACAAAAAGGCAAATGTTCATGGGAACAACATTGGAATCTGTTTTTCAAGATGGTCCATATCTGAAACTGACTGTAAAACTGATATCTACAACCCTACAAAAGCAGACCTTAGCACGTCCTATGGGGTGGTATCCTTAAAATTCGGGTTTTCATGTCCTTTCTATTGATCAGTGATGAAAAGGGGTGGGGGGCAGGTGAAAGTTCTATTATGGTTCTTAAATAAGAGCTGATAAGGATGTGGACAGGAAGTTAGATACCCTTTGCTTAGATAGACCTCAACTATATGAATATATCTCAGAAATATTTCTTTTCTTTTGACAGTTCTGCTAGAAGAAGAAATTGTTGACATCTGGACCAGTATGAAAGAGGATTTTATAATTAGCTTTAAGAACTAGGTCAAGCATCTAGCTTCCTGCAAAAGTTTTGTTTTGTTTTGTTTTGTTTTGTTTGTTTTTTTTCTTTTCCCCTCCTTTTTTTAAGCAGACATCTCTGAAGTTAGATTTTGGTTTTGACATGGCCATCCCTTTAGTTAATAGTCAGTAGAGCCAGGATACTCAGTTGTATGGTGTAATTTCATTTCTCCCCATTTTTTATAAGCAAGTCTACATTAAACTTTTATCAATGACATTTGGGTAACTGCTTTTTTCTTAACTTTGTGAACAGAAAGTTGTATATCTTTGCACTTGGCATATCCAGCTGAAATGTTTTCTTGTAGAATGGAATTCACATTTAATAACATAGTCCTTTTTAACCATTTTGGTGTCAGAGTAAATACTTGTTTTATACTGATATAATAAATTACATTTAATGTGGGTGGCCAGGTATAAACCATTTCTGCAATGGCCATTGAGTGCTAATAATGAAACCTGATGTTTTATAATCCACATAGACCTCAAATTACATAATCCAATGTTTTATGGTTGCATTGATCTATCCAACTTACTGTGCAGCCCTAAAGCATGTTTATTATTATCTTGTCCTTGGTTCTAGAGAAATTTCTTACAGTTTTGTTTCCTTTCTTTATATTCTTGATGCCATAATTCATTTTAGATTCTGTAGATTAACAAAGATGCTTTGTGGTATGCTGCCTAGCTGGAGATTTAAGATAATCTTTACCAATTTATATAGGTACTGGTTCATGTGAACTCTTTAATGACCAGCACTTTTTACATGTAGAATCATTGATTCCTAGACCACAGAGGTCAGAAATAAAGGTATGTTTTTTCACCACCTGTTTTGGTGAAGTTTTGTTAGAATGTTTCTTAAACTACTTTTAAAACATTAAACAAACAAACAAAAACACCCTGATATTTTTGGTATAATATACTAATCTGTTAGAATTTGAGTTGGTTAAAATAAGGTCTTTAATAAAGGTGTTTTTTCCTCAAAGCCTTTATTAAACATAAATGCCTGAATTGGAACAGATAACAAGATATTTCTCATGTCTCATTATGAGTAACATGATAAACTTTCATTTCATTTACTGCAGTATTTAGTTTTTATGTACTGATTACAGAAAATAAGACCCTCAAATGTATAAAACATAATATTACTTAATAGGAAAGTAGCAACTTGCACACTCAACATAAGTTTCTTACATACAGGGTACAAACTCCTATCTCATCCATTTTGGTAACACTTAAGTAAGCACTGTCTGCTAAGGTTTTCAATTTTACATTAGTGATCAAGCTCTTGGCTAAACTGTAACAACTTTTTTTAAAGGTTATTCTCTAATTTTGAGAGACAATTCTAAGCCACCTTTGATATTGATTCTACTTTAATACTAAACTTACCCTGTCCCTACAAATGCATATGCATGTCAAATCACATGGCAAGTATGTGTCGCTCCTTGCAGATCTTTTAAAATGATTTATTCTGACCAGTTAAATGTGTGCAATTGTATGTCTGTTTGCCCCATTTAATTATTCACAAAGAACCAATATTCATACATGTGAAAAAACTGCACATGTAGTTTTCATCACAGTGGGCCGGTTCACACGACCCAAGCAGACGGCGGGGGAGGAACCACGGGGCCGTCTGCGGGGTCCGGCGGGGCGCCCCACACGACCGGCGCCCTGCGTGCGTGGGCAGACCCCGCAGTCCCCACACCGCAGTGTGGGCCTCCCTGCTCTAGGGGGCAGGGCCCCAGGATGCCCAGAGGGGCCGTTTGCCCCTACAGGCTGGAGCAGTGGCCGCTCTGGGCTGCCGTCTCTGTGGGGACCCCACGGGACGGCCACCCGCTGTTCGGACGGCACGGTGACCACACGCGGTAGGGGCTTACCCCTCTACCGATCGTGGTCACTTTGCGTGTGTCTCGCCCGCGGCTGTCCCGTGAGGGCGCCCCCAGTCGGCGTGCACACTGACACGGGAACCGCGGGGGACTTGCGGTTCCCGTGTCGTGTGAACCGGCCCAGTGTCTCCAACAGTGGAAGAGGAGCAACTATTTGGTATTAAAAAGTAGTTCTCTTCAGCTGAACTGCCGTGGTAAAACTTCAAAAGATTCATCATGATGTTTGTAACTCGCTTAAAGAATTAGACACATTCATGAAGAGTATGAACAAATTCCATGTTCAAAGACTGTATACTAGGAGTAGGGAACCTCTTTCTGCCTGAGGTCCGAATTCAATTTCGGAGAAGCTCATGAAAGCCACAATCCAACGGTAGGCATAACCAAAAGCAAAAGAGGTGGGGCCAAAAATACAAAAATCACCAGCATATTTTAGCTTAAAGTTCATACTGCCAGTAACAGCCTTAGCGGAGGCATTTCAACCATGAAGAATGGGTAAAAACTGCACAAAAGCCAAAAAACCACCCAATGATCGGTGGTTGGGGAATAGGGGTGGGGTCAGGGGGTGGGGCCATCCGGGGGACCCTGGAGGACAGGATTGGGACTCCAGGAGGGCCGAGTTTGGCCCCTGTGCCTGAGGTTCCACACTCCTGCTGTATACCTCTGATATTAATTCCTTATTTGTCCCTGGTTTCTGATGAACTCCATCATGCCCTTCTTGTGAGTTGCTCAGGGTATTTTTCTGTCCTTTGGGGAGATAGTACTTGAGTAGATGGATGACTGATCTGATTCACCAAGAAAATTTATATAGTTTATATTAAAGCTCCAGCTGTGTGTCATTGTTCCCTATGTGTACATATAGCTTCCTGGAACTGCAGCCTTTTTATTTAGATGCATCTGACAATCTACTTACATCAATCTTTAACAATCCTTTACGTAGACAAGTTCAGAGGGGTTTTTTTTGCAAAATGAAAAAAAAGTTTGTTTGAACCATCATAGGAATCTTAAGGGCTCAATCCTATGGCAATGGCCATAGGCCCCCGAACTCATAGGCTTACAGTCATACAATGCAGAGCAGGAGGACAGGCAGAGGCGATCTTTGCCTCCCTGTCCTCCCGCCCTGCATTTTCCGCTAGATGGGCTTTTTTGCCCATCTAGCTAGAGAATCTCGGAGGGGGAGGGAAGGAGGCTGGAGAGGCATCAGGATAGCTCTTATCCTGGCCCCTCCAGTCTCCTCTCCACCCCATGAAACGCGCCCTTCTTCTCCTCTCCGGGGTCATTTTCCTGATCTCGGAGAGCAGTGGCTGCGATGGGGAGAAGGGTCGGAGTTCCAATTCCCAGCTGTGAGGTCGGAACACCTTCTCCAACCTCAGATCTCGGAATCATCACTATCCTATGGCTGCTCAGACACTGTCTAAGGGCCATAGGATTGCTCTCTAATTCATGAAACAGGATCTTCTCAATTAGCTAGTTTGAATCAAGAGCTCTCAAAATTGAATAGGAATAGCTTTGAGGTTTGGTTCCACATCCATTAAAGACAGGAATAAAAATGTCAGTAAAAACCTCAAGTAATGCAAAATCTTGGCTTTATGGATCTAGACCAGAATTTAAATACAACTAATATAATACCATTACTGTTGTTTGTGATTTAAATAAAATAATGTGGCCAAATGTGCCTAACTAGCAATATAAATAAATGGTTAAAATATTAATTATATCAAGACTTGATTGTAGTGCAGTAATGACAAGAGCACATTATTTCAGAGTAGGAGGTGAATGAACTGCAAACTGCAGTCTCGTACCCCCTCAAATTTTCAACCAATGTTTTGTGCTATTCTATGCCCCAGCTCTGAGTTTTGTGCTGTGTACCTGGCACGTCCAGTTGTGGTCCTCATGCAACACCATGAAGAAACTTACACAAACAGTTTTGGGGTCAGTATTCTACCCAAGTCAAATTCCAATGTGTCTTAAGGTAGCAAAATGTCTGGAAATAAATCTGAATGTGTGATTTCAGAAAATTCATAGGATGCTTTAAGGATGCTTTCCTGGATCAATTTTTGTTTGAAAGATTTGATGAGCATTTTTTCACCCCAATACTTTACATTGGCTGATATCATTTGTGTAAGTTTCTTTGTGGCTAAATGAGGAGCCTGACTAGATATGTCAGGTACATACTTGTAGGTGGTGGCACAAAACCTGAGGTTTATAGCACAAAACTTTGGCTTAGGTTCTCTGGGGACACCAGACTTGGGTGTTCATAGTTAAGACTTCTCAGAGTAGTAAAAGGGGGGGATGGGACTTAATTTAGGAAAATGTGGCACATGTGAATAAGCCTACTCATCTATAGGACATCTCAGGCCTTAACTGTGGCTTTGGGAAGAATGGGAGGCAGTGGCAAGCTTAAAAATACTGTTCTAAATTTTCTCTGTTCATGCTTTGCCTTCTCTAAACTTTGGTGTAGAAATTGCAGTGGTATCAATTTTAATGTATTTTGTAAACCTTGGTCCAGTCCAGAGATGTATGTAGTTGCATTGTAACTTTTGCTAATGAATCCAAAAATTAAAGGGCAATGAATGTACGCCCCTGAGGTTACGATCAATTGATTGTCCTAGTAGGAAGTGTCCATACAATTTTAATACTGTCTAATGAAAAGAATACCTGGACAGTAATAAGTGTTCTGTGGAAGTTATTGATACATAAAGGGTAGACCTCCAACTGACAATGTCAGGGGAATAGAAAATTTCAAGTTGCTAATGAGTGTCCTGCTGCTTGATAAATATCAAGCCTGATGTAGTAATGGCTTTCATTCTGAAAACCCTGGGGTATATTGATTCCATGACAGTAGGTTTGACTTATTGTAATGGTAAATATGAATCTGCCTACAAAACTTTTAAAGAGACTTCTTTAGTAGCAAATTCATTGAAGGGCTTAGCATGGAAATTTCCTGATGTTCTGTGGAAATTATTGATATAGGTATGTAAAGTGCAGGCCTCTAATTGACAATGTTATTCACTTGAATGCTGCTTCCCTTAGCCTGCAGCCTTTTCCTTTCTCCCAACACACATTGAGAGCTCATGTACAAGATTTCTACAACCAATCAGTGGGCTCCAATCCTTTAAAACCTAGTTTGTTTTTAACACCTATTTATTTTTACATGGTTCTTCTATATAACTGACACAGCATATTTAGTACAATCTTTCTCTTAACATAACAGCAGTTACTTTACAAATGGGGAGCTGATGCTGAGAATGGCTTCCTAAGATTGTATAATAGGTTGATGGCTGAATAAGAACATGAACTCAGGTACAAGTCCACTATAAACTTTATTCTAATTCTAATTCCTTAATATTCAGTACCATAGATTCTTCTTGTTTGGAATCTATTCATGTGAACTGAATTTGATCCATGCACTAGTTCCATGTGCCCAGCATTTGTGGGGGTGTAGTTGGAAAGGAGTCTTCCATTTTGCATGACAAACTGCTTTTTGAAAACTCAGGCACTGAGTCATGATGAGCTGGTGTTAAAGTAATAATAAAAAAATGAACATCTCATGGGGACATGTATGTATGCTCTTGAGCATATTTAAAGAAGCTATGGTTTGTGGATTGTGTCTGTTAGGAGCCAGGTGGCAGTTTTAATTTTTTTTAAAGGTAGCTGTACTTCTCATTTCAAATGACCCCTGGAAATTTAAGCAGGCTTTCTTTGTGTAGCACAAAAGTATCCAGTTTAATTGTCAAGTATTTTGTTTGACAAGATTATTCATGGTTTTTGTAAAATCATCAAAGTTTGTAGAATTAGGGGGAAGAGAGGTATTTGCATCAGTTTCCACTTTTAAAAACCAGCAGCAGAGCTAGAAAGAATAATTCCAACTTCTATGTGCAGTATTCTGCACACACATTTCCATTATGTGGATCTTAACCCAAATCATTCTCTTTAGTATGTGTAACATTTGTTCTCCCATAGTTTAAACACTTATGGGAATTTTACATCTCTCAACTCTACCCAGTCTATTTTGAGGACAACTGTAAGAGTTCTCTTCATCCCACCTATTTTGCATGACCTAGTACAGGGTTGGGCAGAAGGTAGAATGGGATCTACTGGTAGATGTCTGAGTGATTTGCAGTAGATCACCAAGGATTTCTGACTCTTAGGGAGCAATCCTATGCCCCCTAGACAGCATCTGGGGGGCCATAGGATAGCTCAGATTCCCAGATCCTGAAGACTGTGCTCTGACCTCAGAGCTGGGAATTGGAGCTCCAGCCTCCCTCCTTCTCACAGCTGGCATGGAAAGAACTGTGCTGGCTGCTCTCTTAGGTTGGGAAAGCGGGGAGGAGACTGGAGAGGCCAGGATATGAGCTAACCTGACACCTCCCTAGCCTCTGAAACCAAGAAGGCTGCTGAAACTAAGAAGGCTTGGTGGGGGAACCAAGAATGGATTTTTTTGTGAAAAGGAATGAGAGCTCAGTTCTGATACTGAAAACAAATTCCTGGGCTGAGATGCCTTTAGAGATACCCTGTTCCTTAATTCAAAGTATATATCCTCTCCTCTTTCTGAGCCACTATTTTGCACATGGCTCCAGTTGGTGGATCTCAGAGTTCTAAGAAAAACAAAGTAGATCCTGTAAGCATTAAGTCTGCCCACTCCTGATCTAATATATTCCACTCACGCAGTAGTAAGATGGGTTAGGAACCCTCAAGTACCTTGTTTGCAAATGACAAAGTACAATGCAATAGTACATCTTTGTTGCTTCAGTCAACTGGATACAATTGGTATTATTTATGGAGTAAGATGATGGAACTTTTTAGTCACAGGTGAAGTGTTGCTAAACAATATAAACTTTGTTCCGAGTCATCTCCCTTGATACCATGTGATGACAGAGCTCGTTATTATAACTATTTTTTTCTTAACGGGGTTAACATGGAAAAAGGAGAAAACATCTCCAGCATGCTACATTGCACAATCAAGTAAATTAGTGTGCATATGTATTTTCTCCCAGTGGGGCGGAGTCTGAATGTTTTTGTTTTTCAGTGCCCAGATGGGAATACTGATGGCTAGAAAGGAAGAAAAAGTAACATAGATACCAGCCTGGATTCTATTTTAGAGAAATGTCTTGGTAGTTCCTGCCCTTTCATTGTAAAGATGCAACTAGGCATAACAGCAGGAAGTCTACGATCAGGACTCCTGCGGTTTTGAAAAGGTTTAATAGTATCCACAGGAGAAGGGGGTTAATCCTTTCACCCCATGCTGTTTTCCATATGAAATCTTCCCCCCCCCCCTCCCTGCACTAGCTCCCCAAGCTATTGAGCAAAACATTACAGGCACCCTGGTAGGATGATCCAAACGGTCCTCAACGGCAGAACAGGCGGAAGATAATTAAACCTAAATTACAACGGCTGTGAAGGCGGATGAAGGCTGCAGCAGAGAATGGTTTTCCAATCGTCAGGGTAACCGTGCCATTGGATCTCTGCCGTACTCTGTCAAGTTTGTGTGGTGATTCGTTGTGCACCGATCTCCCCACATAAAACAGTTTCACGCACAGGCGTCTTCCAACCCAACCCATCCAACCCAACCCAACCCAACCCAACAAAAACAAAAAAAGTCCCATGGCGACTGACGAATGGCAACGGGGGCAGGACTGTGAATCTGGAAGCCCCTAGTCATGGACCAGCACATGGGCGGTGGATGCAGACTCAGTCGCCCTGTTCAAGGAACGAGGTAGTCGAGCAGCTCGGCAGCTGTATCCATGACTGAGCAGCCCTATTTAGGATCCACTCTGCTCACCCCGTATGGGGAGGGGGCTAGAAAAGGTGCCCTAAACATAGTCTACCTCTTTCTCCCCTGACTGGATTACCGCGTCCAGTGGGGTCACCATTTTAGCGGTCGAAAAAGACATTTGAATTTTGGAACATGGAATATACGGACATTGCTGGATAACATAGATAGTGAACGCCCTGAGCGTAGGACTGCTATTATTGCAAGGGAGCTGAGACGGTTTAAGATTGACATAGCAGCACTTCAAGAAACTCGAAGGGCAGGAGAGGGACAGCTGAAAGAAGAAAAAGGAGGTTATACCTTCTTCTGGAAAGGACTACCTGAGCAGGACCGACGAATACATGGTGTAGGCTTTGCCATCAAAAATGAACTAGTGAACTCTTTGTCAGAAGTTCCTACTGGCATTAACGAACGCCTGATAACTCTTCGATTAAAGCTCGCCAATAACCAACAGGTAACTATTTTGAGCGCTTATGCACCAACATTAGATGCTGATGATGACATCAAGGAAAGTTTTTATAGCCAGTTGGACACTCTCCTGTCAGAGATACCTAAGGAGGATAAAATTATCCTCCTGGGCGATTTTAACGCAAGAGTCGGGCGTGACTTTGATTTATGGCCAGAAACTATTGGAAAAGACGGAGTTGGTAATAGCAACCCGAACGGACTCTTACTTTTGTCTATATGTGCAGAGCATAATCTCACTATCACAAACACGCTCTTTCGACAAAAGAATAAGTTTAAAACATCATGGCAGCACCCACGGTCAAAGCACTGGCATCTTCTGGATTATGTAATTGTCCGTGTTAGAGATCGCCGCGATGTACTTCTTACTAGGGCCATGGTGAGTGCTGACGACTGCTGGACAGACCACCGACTAATCCGTTCCACAATGGTTATCAACATTGCTCCCCAACGTAGGCTTCAAGGAAGGAAACCAAGGCGTAAAATGAACATCCAAGTCCTTCAAGATCCTATTAAGCAAACTCGTCTTCAATCACTTCTTAAGGAACATCTACCTACGGAACCTCCTGACAACATTGAGGACCATTGGTCTAAGCTGAAAACCTCCATTACTGCAGCTTGTGAACAAACTATTGGATATGAAACTAAGAAACATCAGGATTGGTTTGATGAAAATGACAATGAGATTAAATATATAATTGACCAAAAAAGGAAAGCCTTCCAAATATGGCAAAATGATATTAACTGCGCTGCCAAGAAAAAACCTACGCTAGCGCAAAGGCTGAGGTCCAAAGAAGAACAAGAGAACTTAAGAACGCTTGGTGGAAAAAGAAAGCTGAAGAAATTCAACAACTTGCAGAATCTCATGATGCACGGGGCTTTTTTAAGGCCACAAGGGCCATTTATGGACCAAAAACCTATGGTACAAACCCTTTACAATCAAAAGATGGCACCAAACTCTTAAAAGACAAAGAGTCTATTGCACTGCGTTGGAAAGAGCATTATTATGACCTTTTAAATCGTAAATCTAAGGTGGATAATGAGATTTTTTCGCAAATCCCGCAAAAACAAATTAAAGAGGAACTTGCAATACTCCCCACTTTGGATGAAGTAAAAAAAGCCATTAATCAAATGAAGAACAACAAAGCTAGTGGACCAGATGGGATTCCTGCTGAAATCTTTAAAGAAGGGGGCCCCGAACTTGTACAACATCTTCATAAACTCATCGAAAAAATCTGGATAAGAGAAGAGATCCCAGAAGACTTCAGGGATGCCATAATTATCACCCTCTTTAAGAAGGGTGATAGAACAGACTGTGGAAACTATCGGGGCATTTCTCTCTTAGCAACCGCAGGTAAAATATTTGCTAGGATTCTCGCAAACCGTCTTCTATCTATTTCAGAAGAGATCCTCCCTGAAACTCAATATGGTTTCCGCCCCTCTAGAGGGACAGTAGACATGATTTTTACTGCACGTCAGCTCCAAGAAAAATGCCGGGAGCAAAATCAACCCCTTTATATGGCATTTATTGATTTGGCTAAGGCCTTTGATACTGTAGATCGTACAGCTCTCTGGACTATCCTTATGAAAATTGGATGCCCCAATAAATTTGTGAATATCTTGCGACTTCTCCATGACAACATGACGGCAACAGTTTTGGACAACAACGGCTCTCATGGTGCTCCATTTAAAGTGGGATCAGGTGTTAAACAGGGATGTGTTATCGCCCCAACATTATTTGCCATTTTCATCGCCATGGTTTTACATCTTGTCAAGGGGAAACTTCCCACCGGTGTGGGAATTATATATCGAACAGATGGAAAGCTTTTTAATCTCAGCAGGCTGAAAGCAAAAAGTAAGGTAATTACAACCTCCGTTGTGGAACTTCAGTATGCTGATGATAATGTGGTCTCTGCACATTCAGAGGATGATCTCCAAACTATCCTAAATGCTTTTGCAGAAGCATACGAAAAACTTGGTCTCTCACTTAACATCAAAAAAACCAAAGTGCTTCATCAGCAAGTGCAAGCCAATCCTTTGGTGATGCCATCTATCCAGCTTGGCGGGACAATACTGGAAAATGTCGATCATTTTCTCTATCTTGGCAGCTATCTTTCTGTTACAGCTAACATCGACAGTGAAATCCAGCATCGTCTGAGCTCCGCAAGTGCCGCATTTTCTCGAATGAAACATAGAGTGTTCGAGGATCGGGATATTTGTAAGAAGACCAAAACACTGGTTTATGAAGCCATTGTATTACCAACTTTATTGTATGCCTGCGAAACATGGACTATCTATAAACGTCACTTCCACCTCCTTGAAAGGTTTCATCAACGATGCCTCCGGAAAATCCTGCAAATTACTTGGGAAGATAGGCGAACAAATGTCAGTGTACTGGAAGAAGCAAAGACTACTAGCATTGAAAAAATGATCCTTCAACGCCAACTTCAGTGGACCGGTCATGTTGTTCGAATGCCTGACTGCCGTCTCCCAAAGCAGTTACTTTACTCCCAACTCAAGGATGGAAAGCGGAATATCGGTGGTCAATATAAGAGGTTTAAAGATGTTCATAAGGCTAATCTAAAAAAATGCAATATAAACATCGAAAACTGGGAAGCTCTGGCCCATGAACGATCTAAATGGAGGTTGGCCTTTCACAAAGGTTCCATGGACTTTGAAGAAGCCCGAGTGCAAGGTGAAAGGGAGAAACGTGCTAAGCGAAAAGCACGTCAAATGAATCCTTTACAGGACCATCTTCTATCTGGTAACCTGTGTCCTCACTGTGGGAAGCTGTGTGGATCTAGAATTGGCCTCCACAGTCACTTACGGACCCATCGCTAGAGTCTACACAATCTTCTTTAGAATTTCCTCCTTTTATCCCGGAAGACAATCTTACTCGGTCACGAGTGATCGCCTGATGATGATGATAGGATGATGGTGATGGTGATGATTTTATTATTATTATTTTTAAAACAATAGGAGATCTGATCACTCATCTCTCTCATCTACTCTTGCCCTTAGGCGCTTTTATTTTACAGATCACGGCAGTCATTTAAAAGTATACTAATCTACTGTAAGTGGTGCATATTGTTTTACTGAGCTAAACCTACACATTCTTTCAAATGGGTCCATAGGTTACCATACAGTTCAGCATCAATTTCTCTGTATAGTTCTTCCTGGCAAACACCAGGTCACTGAAATGGCTGGCAAAAATAAACTAAACTGTTCTTCCATACAGGGAAATATCTAACAATGGGCATGATCCAACATCATAGAACAGCTCTAGCCAGAGCAAGATTTGAGCAGCTTGATTCTATGGTTAAACATGGCCACTACCATCAAGTGCCATACCCTGACAGAACATGTGTTTGTGGCGCAGGCAAAATAGAAGACATTGCACAAACTTTATTTAATTGCAAACTTTATGCCTCAGCAAGGACCCAATATCTACTTCCGCTTCTTGATAAAACTAAATTCTGGGATCGTCACAAATGACTGGGTTACTTTATATGTAGCTCTAAGAACTGCCAAATTCATAGCTAGGGCCACTCAACTGAGATCACAATACACAGAACAAATTGGGGTTGTATGCAAAGGCGACAAATTAAACTCATACTGTTTTAGAATTTTCTCATAAGTTTTGCATTTGTCTCTCTTCCTTTTAATCACCTAGTTATCTAATCATTTATTGATCTTTTACCTATTTTATCCTACCCCTTACCTCAATTCAATTTTATTAAATTTTATTTTATGTACTGTAGTTTTGATATGGTCAAATGACTAATCAATAAAGAATATCTATCTGTATAGTTCTTAATAGGTTCCTCTTTTTAATGAGTTGAAATAAAGTTCAAATCTAACTGTGGCCATTCCTTCATATATACACAGAACAATGATAGCAGCACTAATATAAAGCCATACTTGCAAGTTTGTGTAATGAAAACAGCTGAACTTTGTATTTTCTGCTTTATTTAAACAGGTAAATACCCAGATCTTTTCCTTCTAAATAAGTTCTTTAATTTTTCTAGAAACATCAACAATTCTAGTAATAAAATAACACTTTATAGGTGATAGCGCTCAAACCAGTGCCCTTCATTTATTTATGTGAAAAATGTCTTTCTGTGTCTGTTTTTCCTCGTCTTTGCTTTGTTGTTGACTTCAAACATGCTGCTCATATCCAAGAAAGGTTGTCATTCTGCACTCCTTGAAATCAGAGGCACAATTCCAATTGATTTTAGTGGAAGAGGAGCGCTCTCTAAGATTGAATTCCAGGAATGTGCTCTTAAGTCTGAACTTCTTGCCAGTGCCAGGAGGGTAGGAAATGAGAGAGATGGGAGGAATGACTGTTTTAGAAACTCAGGTCCAATAGCCACATGAGCACTGAAAACTTACCGCATGGTTATTTCAATTCCAGACGAAGTACTCACTTCTGCTTCAGAGACAGGGTAGTATTAAGGTGAAGCTACACACCCCTTTAACGCCGGTCCCAGCAGTCCAACTATTTAGCCGTACAGTAAGTGTATTATTATTATTTTGATATGAATCTTGGGAGAAGAAGCAATAACTACCTTCCACCTCTAAATACATTTATTATTTTATTCCTGATTAGTTTTAAGTAATGTTAAAACTCTGTCCCATATCTGTTTTATGTTGTAGTGTATGCTGCTCCTCTTTGTTGACACCTTAACTTTTTTCCTCTCCATATTCTCTGTTACCATGTCTCATTAGAACTCAGCTGTGAAGAAGCCTGAGCCTGCCAAGGTTGACACATTAGTTGTCCAGATAGTGACTGAACTAGCAGCCTCCATTTTAAGGGGGCCACCCTTCCAGCCATGTCCCATCCCACAGCCCTTCACATATACAAAGCAGTCTGGGAGGAAAGGGATTAGTATCTTCCTAAGATACGCTCCAGTGCTGGCAGCCCCTGTGTATGTGACTCTGTATTCATTGGTTGGAGGGTTGCCATTGTCAATCAAGATCACCCTGATCAAACAGCATAAAACATGAATTTTGAGTTGTCCCCCTTTTCCCATCTTTGACCAACACTTAAATGCTTTGTTGATTGCCATAGGAACCCTAATACAAGTCTGTTTTTGCCCTGAGAGCTTACACAGCGTAGGAACGTAGGGAGACCATCATTTTGATATTTAAGTTTGGTTTTCTCATTTCATTGTACATATCCACTGCTTTCCTTCCCTATTCTGTTTTTATCCTTATTTTGATAAACTTTTCTTAATTAGACTATTGGGCTGGGTTTGGATTCCTAGTTACACCTTCAAAGGCCGGTTGTTTGCCCCACGCTGCCTAGACCATTTGCGTTACGCTTACCGAGTGAGTCAAAGAGGGAGAGATGGGAAGACTGGGAGTGTAGCCAGCTGTCTTCCTACTCCCACATAAAGATCCTGAGAGCTGGAGGCAGCCTGCTCACCTCAGTTTGGGTTAACTAGGAGCGGTGGTGGCAGAGGAGAGAGAGAATGAGAGGGGGAGGCGAGTGTCTCATGAGCTAGCCTAGAGGGCTGGCATTGGACCAGCTGGCCACCATTATGACATCCATCAGAAGCTGCAAATAGCTTGTGGTTCTGGACATTTTTGTATGTTGGAACCCTTCTGACTCTTATGAAAATATGCAATATGTGTTGAGTTATTTTCAGGGAATGTATTCACCGCTTCTAAATTCCTCAGTACTGGATGGCAGCCCAAAGTTTCACTTATGTGTGTAGGTGGATGAGTGATTGTAAAATAAATATATTTAAACTCTATGCTTCAGATTTTTGAGAGAGAGACTCAACTAAGTCCTTATAAAGAGCAGAGTTCAAAAACCGAGGGTAGGAGTCTCTGTACATCAAAGTGTAAATCTGGAGTTGTGCATCGTCAAAGCTATATTGTGATGGTTCCAGCATATTCCGGTTGATCAGTTCCCTTACTCTGGAGTCCAGGCTGACCTGCAAATGGAGGAAACATTTGTTAATAGCACACAGTAACATCCTTCTCTGCTGTACTGCAAACTCTGGAAGAAACTGGATGTGAACACAATAGAACTGATAAACCTTCCTAGGCATTCCATTTCTGGAGCAATTCAGGCTATTCTGTTTATTTTCAGAGCCTTTGCCATGGATGTGTTTCTGTCTTTCTAACCTAATGATTGTTTCTTACCCACATTCAATGTATTGTTTATAGGGTAAGGGAGGGATAGAGAAACAATTCCCTTGTATGGTATGACAGGGTGGATTTAAAGCAAGCCTGCACAATTTGTAACCTACCATGCTAAATGTAAGTTCTCTAGCTAATATATATAGGCACCCACCAGAGGCTAGATAAACCTACCCTAGAACCAAGAGAAGCCCACGCATGTGCAAAGTGCTTCTGCAAGTGCATAGGGTAATTGTTGATGTTTTCCTTCTGGCAACAGCCTCTCATGAGTCACTACTCCAGAGGGAGGGCTTTTCAAGGAGTGTAGAGAGACCTGTCTTTAAAATCCGCTGTGTGGAATGCCATGTATGCTGCTTGGGATCATATCCCCTTGATTTTGCTGCCAGTTTGGGATTACAAATCAAGAAGGTTATCCAGCACTTGGCAGGCTGCAATACATGGCTGGGGGTTGCATTAGGTTTGTCTGGACTGTGAAGACTTGTTCGTAAAGACCCTATATCCCAAGTGGAAGACCAGAGTTATCTGTTATGAAGCCATTGTGTGAATTAGGGGTGGGGAATGGATGAATAGACAATTACAATTCTTGTAATGTGTCCATTTGGCTTCTGAAGCTTTCATATTCTGGAGAGTTGGGATTTTTAACAGCAGGATAGTTAGTAGATTTCTACAGATATGTATGTATTACTGCTGAGTGCTATATAATTGGACTTTGTTAGCAATGGGGAGGGAATGCAAGCCTAATGCTCTTTTCATCCCTGCCCCCATAAGATTTTGACCCATGTCAGACTGTCTCTGGTGATGTGCCTTTAAATAACTCCCCCCCCCCTTCCCCACCAGTGTAATCTTTTTCTTCACAAGTAATATGACTGTGAAGTGCATGCTAAGCTTCTGTTTAGTGGATTTCAAAAACAAAATGTGTAAAAATATACATTATCTTGGCCCTAAAAAGACTGCCCAGCCTTTTATAAATTAATAATAAAACAACTAATTTAAAAACAGCCAGATTCTTTTTAAAAACAACAACAGTGGAATGGAAACATCTGGGAATATGAATTCCATCTTTCACTTCTGATCCTTGGTTCAGTCAGTTTGGAATCAAGGATACTACAACACGTTACAAACCTCTCTTGGAGAAAGGATGGAAACATAATCTTCATATATTCGCTTTGCTTTCTCTTGAATTATACTCTTGTTGGATTCCTGCTTTAGGTCCTCACAGGCCAACCAGAAAAGCATGTTCTCTTCGCTGAATTCTGTCCGAAGGAACTCCCTGAAAATATTCCTGCCTGCTGGTGCTCTCATCAATTTTTCAAAGGACTGGCCCCATGTCTTTACTTCTTCTACAGTAGGAGTTGAGCTTTTAAGAGGAATGAAGAAGAGAAACCTGGCAGTTAACAGTGTGAGAGAAGACTTTTAGAGGCTGAATAGTTCATGGAAGTCAGGAGGTCACAAACACACTGTGCAGGGCCAGCCCGAACATTAGGCAGAGTGAGGCAGCTGCCATATGTGAGAGCTGGACTGACCCGGGTTCAAAAGCTCCCCTAGCCAATGACCCTCAGTCCCAGTCACGCAGGCGGAAGGAGGAGATAACAGCAGTTAATAAAGATTAAAGAGTTTATTTGTAAAACCCAATTACATGGGATTAAGGCAAGCAATGCATCTCTACTCACTACATCATTGCAGATACAAATCCAATACCCCAGTGGTAAGGCTAGATGAAGTGAAGTCCAAGAGACATGTCGAGACGAGACGAGAAGAGGAGTGAAGGAGAGAAGGAATGAAGTGAAGCTATCAGCAAGTGTGTTAGCTTATGTACCGCAGACCCTGCACCTATAAATAGGATATTACTCACCCCAGTTGTATAACCTATTCATCAACATGTTGATCGCTAAAACCTGTCCAAGGTTGCTGAGTCATATCACCTCGAGACTATGTCTCGTGACTAGAGACCTTGTGTACTTGAACTCAAGAGACACCCACCAGGTCAGGTGATAATCTCGATGTCAGGTGGTAATCTCGTTCTGCCTATGCAAAACCCAACATCCCCCTGCTTTTGCATTTGCGCAGAACGTGGTTATTTACCTCATACAACAGCAACAGCTTTGTTGACATCTGATGCTGTTCTTTCATCTATGGACTTTGATAAAAAAACTTCTGCAGGAATGACTTTACCTGCCAGAAAATTTGAACCACCATCAAATCACTTCTGATGTATCCCTCCTCATGACACAGTTTTATTGCAAACCCAAAACGTTGTGTATTGCTATCTGCCTGCAGCATAGCAATCCTGCCTTGGTTTCCTGAAAAAACTGTAATAGGTTTTTCACATCAATCCCAGCATCATTTAAACAATTTTTAACAATTTAAACTATTTAAACAAATGCAATAACTATTCAAGCTTTACAATAGCATAATACATAATACAATGCATTCAGTTCAATTTCAGTTGAACTCTAACCTCTAAATGATTGTTTCTACAAAATCAATCAAAGTATGGTTATAAAAATAACAAACTTCAGGTGTGTTCTTGTTGTTCTTACTATCACAACCACAACTGGCATTTCTGTGAATCTGTAAGCCACCTGTGCTCTGACTTGTAAATCTTAGTCTGAAGTGTGATGTTCCCTCCAGATAACACTCAACTCCTTTTCAGAGCTCTCCAAGCATGTCCTGTTGGTCTAACAGTCTGCCTATTACACTGACAGCAATACCTGGCCTTGTTGCTTGTACAGCAAAGCTCAACAGCCCAATGCTCCTGTGTAGCATTCAAACTGCTTTTCCATCAGCATGTGCTTGAAAATCCTCAATTATTTGGAGTCTCTCACTGAGTTAACTATCTCCAAAATTCTCAATCACATCCATGATATTTCTCTGGTTTGTTGCAGTAAGTACTGCCCTCTTGGTTCTCCTTCAACTTCTATTTACAAATAAACAGTTGATCCACCACCAAGCAGTTTCAATTCAATGAAATTCCAAACCCTGGATCAATTATATCATATTGCTTTTATCTGTCCAGAAAAAACAATAGATCATCCACCTAAACAAAGTACATACAGTCTATGTCCTTGTTCCTCCTGTTTAACAAACAAACATTGATCTGCCTCTCTGTGCAAATCTCAATTCAGCAATGTTTGAGTTCAAAACAGAATTCCAGCCTCCAGCTGATTTCTAGCTTTTCCTACAGAAAATCTCACAGACAGTTTTCCAAGGACTTCCTCTCATTTAAAATGCTTATGTTCCAATATTTCTAATTGTGAAATATTCATACATTTTCTCCACATTCTTAAACATCAGTCTAACTGTTTCCAAAGCAAATTGTTGTTGCACTCACTCTTATGATTATCCAGCTCCTTTTAACTAGAGCAAAATCACAAGCAACCAATCTTGCTATTTGTCATATAACCTTTTTCAATCTGGTTAATTTTCATTTTAAAAATCTATCTGGTAACAATGAGTTCCATGGACTGCTGTTTGTTTCACCAGCTTCCATGTTTTGTTCTTTATCCAAAGAATTCAACTCAGCTTGCATAGCCTGAAGCTATGGTTTAGCTTCCTTAACAGACAATTTTTTCACCTTTGAAATTTTGAGCTTTCAAATGGCTTTTCCTGCAAATTCATCCTGATATTTCACAGGTTGTTTGACTCACCTGTTCCTTACCTCATCAGTTATCAGGTTCCTGTTCCAATAAATTTGCATCAATGATGAACAATCATTTGTTTAGTCTCCACTAAACCAAATGTGTATCAAAGTTTGTCAAATTTACCTGACTGTCTTTCAGCAAATGCTTTTCTATTCTGACTCTGAGCTTGATGCATCCCCTGCATTAACAGAATTAATTTTGAAAAATGATCTCACATTTTCATTCAGCATTATACTAAACACTTCTAGATAATCTCACTATCCAAGTGTTGTTCATGTGAAACACAATATTCTCATTTCTAGAAAAATCTCATGTAAGCTCCCTTACAGATTTCTTCTAACTTTGAGGTGTATGTACCTACATATCAGATCCAAGATCCTAAAATGTTTCTCCAGAAGATTCTTCCTTCTACACTACTTTCTATAAGGTGTACAGTTCATCACAGAACTAAAACTTCTATCATGTACATAATCAAAAACATTTAAGAGCTTCTACCCAAACCTCATTAGCCAAATTAGTATCACCTCTTCTGAGTGTTTGTTTACTCTTCCACACAATCCATGTGTTCAATATCACATCCTGTTAGAAATGCATCAAAACATGCACTGAATTGAACTTCCCCATATCTCAAAAGAAAATAGGTAACATGGGTAATATGCTTGTTTCCCACCCAAGCACAAAACACCTTGACTTTGTTCAATACTCCAGCTTTCTATCTAACATGTACACAACCTGTACCTTGTGTATTGATCAATTAACATCATGAAATAACGTGCCTTTCCTCTAAAACCATCAGAGTACCCACAAGATCACCAGGAACAAATTTAAATGAAATGAACTGGTTTTTCAGCTTGCCTTCCAGTTTACCTGTTGAAGCTAGCATCCCTTGTTTATGTTCACAAAATTACCTTTCATGTGATAATTACAATTTCCAAATGCTTTTCCCACAACACAGTTTGCATTTTCTTTCACAGGCCTGTGAATCTAAATGATCAAACATCATGTGATATGCATGCATGTACATGTCATACATATAAGCATTTAACCTTTTTATAGTTGCATCAGTACAACTTTCCATTTCTTTATTACATCATTACAATATAAAAGAAATAATCCATCTCTTAGCTTTGCCATATAAACATACCTACTAATTATTCAGCATTTTACATTTTGCTACAGAGAAATCCACAATATACTCAAGTCATATATACATTCAGTACATTTCCTGACATTTCAGAGAGCATATATTACACTTTCTTGAATCCAAGTTATCCAACTTTCAAGAAATACAGTTTCAAAAACATGACTGCTAAACTTCTGACCATTTGCATAGTCCTCTTCTGCTTATTTATGTCCAACACAGAAAGCTTCGTTTAAACAAGCCACCGTTTTCTGCTCACAACAAAATAATGTCCATTTTGTTATGTCCTGGGTTAAAACACAAAGTTTTCCCATCAGCAGCACCCCTGCTGATTTCAAGCTCCTTTCTTCTGTGATCCCACATGAAGAAAATGAAGAACAGCTTCTCATTTTAAGCACAGCTTTCTCTGTTCAAAAACTGCCGCGCTGTTTTTCTCCTGCTGTTTTAAAACCACGCCTCCGCTGGTTTAATACAGCCTCCAGTGTAGTATCAGGTTTCCCGAGATATGTTCCTGTCACACGTGACTTTGCTGCGACATGATGCTCCAGACGCTTTGCCCACGTCAGACGTAATCCACGCATTTGTAATCCAAGCCACTTGTTTATACAATGCAAAAGATAGCTGATCCGCTGCTGTGTGAAGAAACAAACTGTAAATGAAATATGATCCTCCTGCTGTAGCCTTGACTCAAATGAGTAGACACAGAGCCTCCTGGAAATATTTCCTTGCCCGATACAGCTCCTTGACAATCACTCCAGCAAGCTGTGGAAAACGAAATCCTTGTGTCCAGCGTTGTTCACTTTTCAGCCTAGTAGCTGCCCGAACCGGGGATTTGCCAAGCCTGGCACCTCCGTTCCAGCTGCTTTCAAAACGAAAAATCCTTCGTCTCTCTGCATTCTTCATTCCTCAGTTGTGCTGCATTCCAAGCCGCTGTTATCAGCTCTAGCAACATTGCCTTCCCGGTTTGTTTACAAACCGTTCTTACAAATAGTAAACACTTCCTTTAACTCTATAACTGCCGAATTTCTCCGAACTGCGTCTCTGTGGGCTTATCTGCCCATCTGAGATAACCATCAGATCCTTATCTGTGGGCCCATAACCAGATGTGAGAGCTGGACTGACCCGGGTTCAAAAGCTCCCCTAGCCAATGACCCTCAGTCCCAGTCACGCAGGCGGAAGGAGGAGATAACAGCAGTTAATAAAGATTAAAGAGTTTATTTGTAAGACCCAATTACATGGGATTAAGGCAAGCAATGCATCTCTACTCACTACATCATTGCAGATACAAATCCAATACCCCAGTGGTAAGGCTAGATGAAGTGAAGTCCAAGAGACATGTCGAGACGAGACGAGAAGAGGAGTGAAGGAGAGAAGGAATGAAGTGAAGCTATCAGCAAGTGTGTTAGCTTATATACCGCAGACCCTGCACCTATAAATAGGATATTACTCACCCCAGTTGTATAACCTATTCATCAACATGTTGATCGCTAAAACCTGTCCAAGGTTGCTGAGTCATATCACCTCGAGACTATGTCTCGTGACTAGAGACCTTGTGTACTTGAACTCAAGAGACACCCACCAGGTCAGGTGATAATCTCGATGTCAGGTGGTAATCTCGTTCTGCCTATGCAAAACCCAACACCATAGGTAACAGATGGTGGAGCATGGAGCTGTGGTGACGTGTTGGAGAACAGAGTTGTGTGTGCGCCACACAACATGCCCTACACCCCATAAACTAGCCTGCCACCCTCAGTTGAGGTGGAGAACTCAGTGTTGAAGTAAGATTCAACTACCAGTCTGTTCGGCTTCTGTACATGGAATGGAGCGGGCAACACCTGTTCCTTTGCCTCAGGCAGCAAAATTAGACCAACCAACAGGACAGTGTATCCCAACAAAAAAAAATCCCATTCAATAAATGAATTGGGATGAACAAACCAGGGAAAGTTCTTAAACAAGTCTGAACAATCAGTTGTATCTGTATACATGCAGGCTTACAAACATAAACAAATGAACTAAATTCTAAATATGCTGTGCTATAATTCCTAAATAAATAACAAGATCCAGTACCATGTTTTGACCTTGGAGGTCTTCAATGGCCTGATGTATAAAAAAAACTAAGGCTTTTATGCACACATACACAATATAATATAATCCAAGCCTCTCACATACAATTGTTGAAAGTATAAAACTGGTGTCCCCACCAGATCAGGCAGTAAGTCATGGACCTTGCCCGACCAAAAAAACTCTTAAGTGCATGCCAAAATAAATGCACACCGGAATATTATAAAACTAAACCGGGCCTGAGGCTCTCCGCAAATGTAAAGTTCTGGTGCAGGCAGGGCACTGTTGGGATCTTGCACCCAGATGATTCAAAATGCTGCTAGAAACACACACGGAGTCAACCTGGTGGAGAACAGCAAACTGGTGAAAACGTTGCCATTTGTTGGAAACTCAAGAAAGCATGGAAGTGGTAAAAGCTTCACCACTCAGCAGGAGGTACAGATGCTCAGCTTATCAAGAAGTTAAATATGCCCAACAGTAAGCCACTACTCTGGTAAATGACCTCCTGCATTCATCTGTAATGTCTACAGCACTGTGTTAATTATTGGACAGAGTAGTACCATAGCCTGCCATAGTGCCATATGGTTCCAGGGCAGAAGCTGTTCCACGGCCTAGCTCTACTGTGTTTTCTTATGAATGCTGCTGCATTGTAAGGAAATAAGGCAATGGACACTGACTGACATTTCTCAAGCTTTTCTTCAGCAATGTCTTGGAGGGAAAAAATAGATATTTGTATTAGTCTTCCATATTTTCACAAGTATATCAGAGCTGGCTGGGCTTGTAGTCTATGCAAGCAGCTGTATGTATGAAACCCACCTCCAGTTGCAGGAAAGAAGTGTAATGTGTAGTAAGTGTTGGGGGGGAAAACCACTCTTCTGTAATGGTTTATTATTACCCAGCTGGTTCTTACCTTTCTTCACAGTTTGGAATGGGTTCTAATCCGAGTTCATGTGATGCTGCTCTTGTTCTCTCATCTTGATTCCTGACAGTCAGACTGCAATGCAACAAACATTGTTAAGTCAAGGTGAAATAAAGAATAGTTTGCTGAAGCTTTGAATTTTCCTCCAGATCTTATGCCTGAACATAGTTTCCAACCCCATTTCCCCCAGTATAGAACCAGCATTCTAATTTAGCCTTCCCCAATCTGGTGCTCTTCAGATGATCGTGCTGGCTAGGGATGATGGAAGTTGTAGTCCAACACATCCGGAAGGCACCAGGTTGGGGAAGGCTGCTCTAATGTTTACACCACATGATTTCTTCTGTTTATATTGAACAGGGCATCCCATTCTTAACCTCTTACAACACTATCTGGCTCTTATGTGGATTTTTCTGCTGTATATTTAAATAGAAGTCAAAAGTGGGGCAAGAAAGGCTTTTCCAATACATGTAGCTGCTTCTCAGAAAATCTGTTGCATTAAATAGTCTACCACCCTTGGTGGTTTGTACTAAGAGTTTACCTGAAAACCATTGGCACCCTGATGTCACTCAGAGCTTTGTGAGTGCTCCAGTGTGCTTATGGAGCTCTTATATGAATGGGCTTCCTTCTTCATCACTTCAGCTGACTGGGTAGCTGCATGTACAAGGAACCTCTTGTGAAAGGCACTTGGGTGCCCTCATGGCTTGCAAGGGCTTGCTGGATCAGGGTGATTATGTGGAAGCAAGCGCTACTGGAAATCTGTGGGACTGACAGTGCAATCCTATACATGTCTACTCAGAAGTAAGCTCCATTGAGTTCAGTGGGGGTTACCTGCAGGTGTTTGTAGGATTGCAGCTGTAGTTGTCTTTTATTTCAGCAGTTGTGCAATTCCAATTAATATACAGGTGCATCCTCTCTCTTTTGCTGCAATGTCTGTCTGTCTCTTTCTCATTATACTTGTTTCATGCAAATCTTCTGAGAAGGTTGGGACCATAGTAGATGTAATGAAGAAGATCTTTAATTGAATCACCTGACTACATTTCTGAGAGAGAGCTTAAAGCAGCTGTGGGGAATACTGGTTTTGATGGGAGCAGTGATCCTGGTGTGTTTAACCTTTTCCTCTCTCTCTCTCTCTCTCTCTCTCACACACACACACACACACATGCGCGCGCACACACACACACACACACCTGCTGTTAACCCCACTGGGGGGAAATTACAAGAATGATATAGGTACCAGCAAAGTTTCTCTTCTCCCCACCCTCCTATTAAGCCTAATAGCAGCTTTGAAGGTGTGATAGATTTAGATCAAGAAAGAAAGTGTTGGACCCATTTTCTGTCAGCGTTGCTGCTCCACTGAACATGGAGCAGCAACCCTGTGGTTGCTTATTATTTTTCAAGTGGGAGATTCAGTCATGGATCTCCTGTGCTGAGTATATCTTCACAGTGTGGTGTTAGCCTCCCAGGGTTGAGGTTGAGTAGGTTGAGAGATAGCAGCTTTCCAAAGGCCATCCAGTGACCTTCAAAGGTCAACGGATTTGCCCCTGCGTTCCCCATGTTTAAGTCCATTGGCTACTCCACATTAACTCTCATAGGCAACTCTGGCAAACCCATGTTTGTGTGGACCATGGGAAATGAGTCCTAACACCTTAAAATTACAATGTGAAGAAATCTCTCTAAATGAAACTGGGCACCTAGAGAAGGACTTCAGAACAAGAAAAGCCATGCTGGATCAGACCAAGGGTCCATCTAGTCCAGCATTCTGTTCACACAGTGACCAACCAGCTGCCCACAGGATCCCAGAAGTAGGACATGAGTGCAACAGCACCCTCCTGCCCATGTTCCCCAGCAACTGTTGTACATAGGCATACACCATAAGGCATAAGTTCTTAATGTGCTGGCAGATTCATGAAGGACTTCCTATTTCCACATGAGCCTGCTTCTATCTTCTGGGTCCTTTCTCCAGGTTCCTTTACCATCAAAGGTTAGGTGGGTGGTGACCAAGAAAAAGGGCCCTTCTGGTTGTGGTGTCCCATTTGTGTAACACTAGTGGTGTAGCTGTAAACTCTGAAGTGCAGGATCTCATCATGATTATCCCCATAGCTATACCCAAAGGAGAACCAATAGCTATACCCTACGAATAGATGGATAGATATCCTGCTTTTCTATTGTTTATACTCAAAGGAGCTAACTATCTGGTGAAGAACTACATAATAAAACACAGACATCAAAAACAAGGAAACCACTAATCAAATCTCACAATTAGGTTTACAGGACAAGACTGAAATAAGAACATAAGAAGAGACATGCTAGATCAGACCAAGGGTACATCTAGTTCAGCATTCTTTTCACACAGTGGCCAACCAGTTGCCTGTGGGAAGTCCACAAGGAGGTACAGGAATGTAATAGAACCCTCCTGCTCGTGTTCCCCAGCAACTGGTATATGTAGGCATACAGCTTCTCATTCTGGAGGTAGCATGTAGCCATCAGGACTAGTAGCCATTGATAGCCTTCTCCTCCATGATTTTCTAACCCTCTTTTAAAGCCATCTAGATTGGTGGCCATCACTACATCTTGTGGTAGCAAATTCCTAGTTTAACCATATGCTGTGTAAAGAAGTACTTCCTTTTATCTGTCCTGAACCTCCCACCAATCAGTTTCATGGGATGACTCCAGGTTCAAGTATTATGAAAGAGGGAGAAAAATGACTCCTTATCCATTTTCTCCACACCATGCATAATTCTTACACGTTTTTAAATCATGTTTCCCCTTACTCACTTTTTTTCTAGGCTAAAGAGTCCCAGACATTGTAACCTTTCCTTATCCCAGATGTTGTAACCTTTCCTCATAAGGGAGTTACTCCAGTCCCTTGATCATTTTAGTTGTCCTTTTCTGCACGTTTTCTAACTCTATAATATCCTTTTTTTGCAATATTACACATTATTCGCAATGTGGTCACACAATAGATTTGTATGCAGTATGATATTGGCAGGTGTCCCCCGCCCCCATTCCTTTCCTTATTATGCCCAACATGGAATTTGCCTTTTTCACAGTAGCCATGCACTGGGTCAACATTTTCATCGAGCTGTCCACCACAACCCCAAAATTCCTTTGTAGGTCAATCAATGCTAACTCAGATCCCATCAGCATATACGGTACATGGCTGGGATTTTTTGCCTCAGTGTGTATCACTTTACGCTTGCTTACAGTGAACTGCATTTTGATGCCCATTCTCCCAGTCTGGAGAGATCCTTTTGGAGTTCTTCGCAACCCCTTTTTGCTTTAACCACCCTAAATAATTTGGTGTCATCAAATCTTATGGATAGTTACCTGAGAGTAAACTCTGTTGAACTCAGTGGTACTTACTTCTCTGTCTGCATCAGTTCAACTTGAAGAACACACTGGGCTTTGACAATGGATCTTAGATTTTATTAGAAATGCAAACAATCTAGCAAAGAAGTGTTATTTAAACTGCTAGCATGAAGCAGGAACCTTATCAAGGAAAAGGAAAGACGTATCCAGCCTCTGATTATTTCCCTCATTCTCTGACTACCTCTATACTACTCTGTCACAAACAATGGTAAAAATTGAAAGCCTTGTTATCACCTCACTCACCAGAGCAAAGAGGGTCCATCAAATACCCAGGTGTCCCAGCAGATGATGTCATTGCTCCTGCTCTGAAAAAAGCCCTAGAGCTGTGCTCTTCTACCTTCCCCCTCCACTACAGTACTGCATTACCCTCTCCCACAAAAACCTAGGAAGTTGCCTTACACTGAGTAAGTCCATTGGTCCATCTAGCTCAGGATTGTCAACACTGACTGGCAGTGGCTCTCCAGGGTTTCAGGCAGGAATATTTCCAGCCCTACCTGGAGACACCGAGGATTGAACCTGGGACCTTCTGAATGCAAAGCATGTGCTCTACCACTGAGCCTCCACTCCCCCACAGAGCTGGTTTGCATGGCTCATACTTTTATGCCTTTGCCTGTCCCCCAAAAGACCTATTAATTTACCCAACATTTAAAAAAAACAAAACCACAGAAATAACTATCCTGCTTTGGTTTTTATTTCTGCTGAATGGTGAACTGCTGCTTTAACTGTATTACTAAATTTATGTTTTAACTCTTTTTATTATTATTATTTATGTAAGGATAAATTCTCCATCACCCTGAGAATGAAAGGTGGGATACGAATGAACTACATAAATAAATCTTGTTCAGCAAGACTGTCCGCACCACCGGTGACAGAGAATTTCTCTGGACTGAAATGCTCTGGACAAGGAGACTGTGTTCCTTCTCCACTTTAAAACCTTGTATTTGTCATGCCTCACAGAATGACAGCTGTGCCCTTTTTAATGTTGAAGCCACTTAAGAGAGACCATTTATTATCACTGCACAGCTAAACGTCTAATTGATCCTAAATTGCTGATGAAAGGATGGAGCGTAAGTTATGGCTTCAGCCAACAAAAGCCCATCTGGTGACTGTTCTTCTTCCTTAGTTATAAAATGGTTAATTTTTTCAAAGAGCTTTCAATGTCGGCAAATCTGTAGCTCTGGGTGCTATTTCTGTTCCTATTCATATTTTTCCCTCTTTGCAACTCACTCGGGTTATTTGAGGAAATGCTTTCGATACACGAGGATTATAAATAGAGCATTACATTTCCGTTTGTTTCACATTTCTCCCTACTTGAAAACAGTTATTCTGAAGAAATCAATTACCGGTATTTTAAACATAGAGTGATGTTATTCTGCTAGCAACCTCAGGTCACTATTAAATGCAAGTTGTAATTTTTAAGCATCACAAATATCAAGTAATTTTTTTAACATTCAACTGAGCAACTGTTTCTCTTCTCACTATGCATCTAAAAAAATGCAAGCATTAAAGAGAAAATGGGTGTGAACTACATTTCCAAACTAAAGACAGTGAAAATGAAGTGGCCATTATTTGCAAAAATCCACTGTATTCTTCTTTTCCTCTGTTAGAGTAGAGCAGCTTTCCACAATCTGATGCCCTCCAGCTATGTTGGACTACAACCAGGGCCGGACCTCCCATGAGGTGGGGTGAATCCTTTGCTTCAGGTGGCAGAGCGGAAGGAGCAGCAAATTACATGCTCCCCATCCCTGCCAGGAGGGCCCGCTACCACTGCCTTGCTCCAGTGATGTGGCACTATAGTGGGTGCTCCCAAAAGCCCCACCAGTTGCTCTCCTGCTGTGGCATTTGCCGCAGCAAGAGAGCAGCCGGCAGGGCTCTCCAGAGCAGCAGCTGCCTTCTGTTTTGCTCTGAGGACCCCCTCAGAGTGAGACAGAGGGCATGAAGGTGGGCTCTCCAGAGCTGCCATCCAACCTCTGGTTCGCTCTGAGGATCCTCTTAGCCTGAGCCAGAAAGTGGGTAGGTTCTCTTGTGTGTGTGTGTGTGTGTGTGTGTGTGTGTGTGTAGGCGATCACTCATGGAGCCACGCCAGCTGGAGTAAATAGGTGATCTCGTGGGACACCCCTCCCACAATACTTGGCTCTGAGGAAGGGCCCCCTCAGTGCCAAGCATTTGGGCCTAGCTGGCTCTCTGATGAGCCATGCCAGCCACTTTCTCCTCAGAGTGAGCCAGAGGACAGGCAGAGGCAATGGAATGGGAGGGGGGCTATGTGGCAGCAGCGCATATGTGCTCTCCCACCTCATGCAGCAGGAAGGCTTGTGCTGGCGCTGACTACAACTCCCATCATCCCTAGCCAGCATGGCCATGGAAATATTGTTAGCAACTGCATTTGATAACAGTGTTTGCAGGCTGCTATAATCTGAAAGATGATCCTCTCAGATTACAGAAATGGCAACATTGGCAAAGTCTCTTTACCAGTGAGTTCAATAATAATAAACGTTTATTTACAACGCCCCTTACACCAAAGGGCGGGACAAATAACATATACAGTAAACATAACAATACAATAAAATAACTAACACCAACCACTTACTATACAGTATTGAATCCCAGCAACCACCACATTAGCCCAATCACTCATTCTGGCTGACTAAAAAGATAAGTCTTTAATCCCGTACAAAAGCGGGAAATATCCTCCTCCATAGTTAATAACTATCTCCTTGGGTTTGAGACATTTGATGCTTTACAGATAGACGTGGAGCAGTGTGCATCATCCAAACCTAGCTATTGGATATACAGCTGCCTTTCAGACAATGGTTAATGTAGGCATAACTTTAGGTTGTTATGTATTGATCACTTACTGCAGCAGCACCAGTAACTTACGAATCTGGCCTCAGAATTCAATAAGACTACTACTAAGTAAACTAATTGCTGGCTATAAGCAGAATACATTAGATCACTGATACTGTGGCCGCCCTAACTGGATGGGTCTTGGGTGATGTAGTGCTTTGTGGATTATGTAGATCAACCATGCTTAGGAAACACATTATGTTCCATGATGAATCCTGTCAGAGTAAGTCCCAAATATGTCAGCGTATATGTCTTAAATTTTCCCTGCGGAACAGATGCTGCTCAGAAGCTTCCCTTTTGAAGATGATTTCAAAGCATGGATTGCATGCATAAACATTATTGCTGGCTTGTTTCTCTTTTCTGCCTTGTGTTGGTTTGGTTTGGTTGATAATTCAGAGGCTGGATTTCTAAACTAGGGCCAGGCTGAAGCCCTATCCTCAAGATACCAGCACTCTCTAGGACAGTGATCTGATTTTTCTTCCTTCCTTTCTCCCTAGATGTATTTGGTCCACTGTCAACCAGATACTAACCCTGACCTTCTGAAATGCTTCTTTGCTTCAAGGTGTAATCTACGTATCACTCACATAATAAAGAGCTGCCATCTACTGAGTCAGACCGTTAGTTATAGGCACCTAGGAAGCTGCTGTATACAGACCATGGATCCATCTACCCAGTATTGTTCACACTGACTGGCAGTGGCTCTCCAAGGTTTCAGGCACAATTCTGTCCTAGCCTCACCTGGAGATGCCGGGGATTCAACCTGAGACCTTCTGCATGCAAACCACTGAACTACAGGTTCATGGATCCAACTTCATGGATCTAGAACAGGGATGGGTAACTTCAGAGGAGCCAAGGGCCAAGTGAAAACGTGGGCTTTTTGCTGCTGCTGCTACCACACATCCAAAATTCAGCAGTGGCATGGTGACTGGGGTGTGGTGAGAGGTACAAAAAGGGCTAGAAGACGTGTTGCAAACCCCTGATCTAAAATGTACCCCTGTATGCAATTAACCTGTTAGGGCACTCTGTCACTGAACCATACATAGCATGTGAATAGTTCCCTACTCTATCTGCATCACTCTGCACGGCCGCAGGAATTAAAGCAGGGATGGGAATCACGTGACCCTCCAGTTGTTGTTTGGTTGGCACTCCCATCACCCCATCACCATTGGCTATGCTGGTTAGGGCATATTGCAATTCAACATCTGGAGTCCACACATTCCCCAGCCCTGCTCTAAAGAATTCTAAGCAACATTATTTTGTGTTTTTCACCTTGGTACCTACTGAAAGTTAGGTCACAGCTGCATCTCTCCCCCTCTCCCCCAATTGTAACATTCACCTGATTACCCAAGGGGCACATGTTTATGTTCCCATAGTGACTAGCTGTCATCTTTCCCATTACCTCCCATGGGAGGTTTGAATAAGGTTGAAAGGCATACCAGGAGCAGCTGCAACAACAGCACCAACAGAAGCAGCAGGCATTGGAACCTCGATTCCCTATTCCAGGCGGTGCTTGTATGGAGCTTGGTGTCTCCTGGGACACAGATGTCTGCCTCTTGCGCATCTCCATCCGCTCTGATCCCATGGGCTGCAAGAAGGAAAATGAGGAAGGTGGTTAAACGCTGTGGGAAAAGCTATGCACCAGGATCCTGTAGGATGCTGCTGTGCTTCATTCACAATAGTGGCACCCACGGGCTTTTCTAATGGTTGTTAATAAGAGGTTACATAATTCCAGTTCCTAATTGAGGGAGAAATCCTAGTGTGTGTGTGCCTTTAAGCCCACTATGACTATTTATATATCTAATGGACTGCCTGTCTCACTATGAACCTGCCCGAGTATTCAGATCTGCAGGAGAGGCCCTTTTCAGGGGACCATGACCCACAGAGGCCCATGTGTTGGGCACCTCTGTTGCCTCCAAACTATGGGATGCGTGCCAGCTGGGCTTCAGGCCTGGACATGGGACTGGAAACTGCCTTGGTCGCCTTGGTGGATGATATGAGGAAGGCTTTGGACAGGGGCGAATGCTCTTTTCTAGTCCTCCTCGATCTCTCAGCGGCTTTTGATACCGTTGACCACGGTATCCTCCTGGACCGCCTGGAGGGGTTGGGCATGGGAGGCACTGTATTGCACTGGTTCCGGTCCTTCCTCTCTGGAAGGTACCAGAGGGTGGTTCTCAGGGAGGAGGCCTCGGACCCTTGGCCGCTCACTTGCGGGGTGCCGCAGGGTTCCATCCTCTCCCCGATGTTATTTAACATCTACCTAAAGCCACTGGGAGCTATCATCAGGAGGTTTGGGGTGCGCTGTCATCAATATGCAATATGCAGATGGGAAGGAACATGCTGAAGCTGAACCCCGACAAGACCAAGATACTTCTGGTGGGAGACAAGGGGAGGTTAGGAGATGTTGACCTGGTACATCTACCCCTGAAAGACCAGGTCCGCAGCTTGGGAGTCATTCTAGACTCCCAGCTGTCCATGGAGGCTCAAGTGTCAGCTGTGAGCCGGGTGGCGCTGTATCAACTCCATCTGATACGGCAGCTGCGCCCCTACCTTCCTAATCATCTGCTCCCATCAGTGGTTCATGCCTTGGTCTCCTCTCGCCTAGGCTACTGTAATGCGCTCTACGAGGGGTTACCCTGGAAGACGGTTCGGAAGCTACAGCTGGTACAGAACGTGGCGGCTCGCCTGGTTAAAGGCAGCCGCTGGCGAGATCACATTACTCTGGTGCTCAAGGAGTTGCACTGGCTACCAGTTGCTTGCCGGGCAGAATTCAAGGTGTTGCTTTTGACCTTTAAAACCCTATATGGCTCTGATCCAGCTTATCTCAAGGAGCGCCTCCAGCAACATCAAGTAGGCCACTCAACAAGGTCTGCCACGGACGGCCTTCTCCTTGTCCCATCAGCCAGAGCAGCCAGGCTGGTGAGGACTAGGAAGAAGGCCTTTTCTGTGGTGGCCCCCAAGTTATGGAACTCCCTCCCCAGTGACCTTCGCCATGCCCCCTCCCTGATGAACTTCCGACAGGCTTTTAAAACATGGCTTTTCAGGCGGGAATATGGGGTGGGTTAGGGTTGGTTTGTTTTTTAAAACTCTTATATTGTTTTAATTGTGTTTTAATTGTATGTTAATGGTGTTTTAATGGTGTTTATTATATTTATCTTGATTGTACATTGCCCAGGGTGGCCGGGTGACCAGCCAGATGGGCGATTTAGAAATAAAATAAATAAATAAATGGGATGAGCTCCCTCAAGAAAAATGATTGGCCCCCACTCTCTTGGCCTTTAGAAAGGGTGTAAAGAGTCATCTTTTCAATTTGGTCTTACAAAATGAGTAGTTTTAATGTTTTAGGATGTAATCCTATGCAAGTTTAAACAGAAAAAGGCCTACAACTGGCTGGGGCATGCTGGGAGTTGTAGGTCTTTTTCCTGTCTAATCTTGCATAGGATTGTGCCTTTAATGTTTTTAACTGTACAGTCATGCCTTGGATAATTCGTTCTGGAAACGTGCTTGTAATCCAAAACACTCTTATATCAAAACAAAATCCCCCCCAAAAAATGTGTACAGAGATTTTTAATTTAAGCCACACTACAGTACTTGTATTGCAAGATGTCGCTTGTATATCAAGTAAAAAAATAATAATTAAATATTTAAAAATTTGCTTGTCTTGCAAAACACTCTCAAACCAAGTTACTTGCAATCCAAGGTATTACTGTACTTGTTTTTATTGTTTTAAGGTTTTATTGTTTTAAACTGCCTTGATGGCTTTGTAGCAGATATTAAAATGTATAAACATTTATTATTTATGTTTATACATTTTAATATGCAGAGTGTTGCACATTCTTCACTGAATTAAAAAAAAAAAGCTATGCACCAGAGATTTTGAGAGGACATCGGAGATACCCAGGGTACTGTGCTCAAGAGGGCCAGACTTACATTTCTGAAGGTTTCCCCTTTCCTCCACTTCCCAAAAAGTTGAACTAAGAAACAGTGAAGAGGCTAGAGTGAGAATGCTTCCTGTTGGTCAGAGGGAAGGATGTTTGGGAGAACTTCAGATAGAAGCAACTACAGGTTTCCTGCGACTGGAAGAAGATCTAACCTTTAGCACATATCTACACTGCACTTTCCCTGGCTTGCAGTTGTGCAGTTTTGTGCTGTACCAAACATAGAAGCTGGAGGGGATAAAGCACTTATGTCCAAAAGTCAGGATTTTTTGTTGGGGACAGAAAGTGCGACATCTGCTTTGCTGACTAGATTGGCGGTGTGGGTCCCACAACAGTATGGACAGAAAGAGTAGTGGAAGCGATTGGTGTCATTGGTGCATGTGAAACACAGGGCATCACATGTAGTGAATGCACACCTGTCCCCTTCAAGCTGTATGTGGTTCCCACCTTTTAAGAGGCTAATACAACTTGTGCCCCAACACAAAATGATTTATTTTCCTACTTCATAGGAAAGTAGGACTACCATCAATGCACAATCAACCCAAATAGTCACTTGGGAGCAACAATATTTTAGGAAGCTAACAATCCCATCTGTTATCCACAGGATACCTTGCAATGTCACAGGGGGGTGCAACTTTCAGATAATACAGTGTGTCAGTGTCAGTTCTAAGAATGTTTCAGCTCCAATATTGTGCTGCATGTCTTGTCAGTCCCCGAGTTAAGAACGTCCGACTTACGGACAACCCATACTTAAGAATGGAGTTCTGAGTTTCCCGGCGCTACGTTGTTTACGTAGAGTACATAGTGTAGTATACTATGCAATTTGCATAAATGCAGATTTTAACGTATAGAACACTATGCTGTTCCGACTTACATACAAATTTGATGTAAAGACATTCTTAAGAACAGAACTCGTTTTTAACCTGGGGACTGCCTGTACTGTGTGTGGTATGGCTGCTTGGAGCAGCAAAACAAAACCAGTTGTGTATCCACCCTAACCTTGTAGAGTTGTACTAGAATACTAATTCTGCATCCTTGCATTACCCCAAACTACTTGTTTATACACAATATGCTTTGTTTTCCCTTTAACCTCATCTCTCTCTGGATAAGTTAACATTATTTATCTCCCTCATTTGGGTGTCTATCCATTTGGAGAAGCTAGCACATGCACATGCTGGTTAGAAGTGATTTATACCTCAGCGAATGCGATGTAAAAATGGACAGAAAGAAAAATAACGATCTTTTTAACAAACTCCTTTCCTTCTTACACAGCCACTTGAGGCACCTCAGCGCCGCACATGCACACCAGTTTAACTGAGCCAGTGTGGTGTAGTGGATACTATATTGCACTTGGACAGTGGGGACCTGGGTTCAAATCCCTGCTCAGCCATGCTCTCAATATATCTCACAGGGTTGTGCATAAAGGACTTCAGAAAACAATCTGGCAAAGTGAAGCTAATAGAAGGCGTTGAACATTTTGTGAGAGATCTAGCCCTTTCTCACAAAGACATGTTTATAGACCATTGAGCGAGAAAAGAAAAGATCAGTATGCCAGCCCCTTTGTTTAGAGAAAAATCTGTGAATGGTGCATATGCAGTGCCTGCCTAAAAGGCTTGTGTGTGCACAAGACAGACAAGATGATTGGCTCTGTTTTTATTTTCAATAGTACTTCGGCTCTCACAGCAAAGGAGGACTATAATAAAGCAGATGGTATATTGTTGTACACTGCTTTAGTCCTACTTGCTCGTGTTCCTAAATTAAGCAGAAAGTGATCTTTCCTGCATGTTCAGGGAGCACAGGAAAGGGAGGGGAAAGTACTGTTTTCACGAGCTACTGTGTTACACAACTCTTTTTGTCCTAAGCAACATCTGCTGCATCCTTTCCTTGCACAGTTGGTGTTAAGGTTTGTTTTTGTTTGTGTGTGTCTGACCAAGGCTCTGGACTTTTAACAGCTCTATGGCAAGGGGAAATTCAGCATCAGCAACTTTCCCCTAACCTACACATTCACAAGGCTGTTGTCTGCCATCATTTGAAATGGTAAACCGGAGCATATACACACAGGAGCAATTTTTATTTGTCCTAGATGCACCTTTCTGTTGCAAATTTAATTTCATAGATTTCATAGATCATAGAGTGGGAAGGAGCCTACAAGGCTATTGAGTCCAACCCCCTGCTCAATGCAGGAAACTAGAGGAGGGGTCTCCCATCCAAGTTATCACCAGGCTTGACCCTGCTTAGCTTTCCACGCTCAGACAAGCTGAGCCAGCATGAGCCACAGGCCCGTATATTTCAAGTAGGTGCCTCAGCCTGCTGGTTCAAGAAGGCTGGAGAATCTACCCCTGAATAAATCTACTTGTTACTGTTCGTCTCAGATATGTCCTTTGAATGTCTGCACATGGCCTTCCATGTCTTTCTGGTCACTCCTTGTTCCTGGGCATATCTAGTCATGTGAGTGCTCTGCACAAAGAAAGTAAATGCAATTGTACAAAGAGCCACATGGGAAAGGATGGATAAATGAGTGGAAATGAGAGAGCAAACAAAAGGAAACCTAAAAGAAAGACAGTGGGACAGAGGTCTTTTGGTTTTGACATACTGGTAAGCTTCCCCATCTAGCTAGCATTCTCATAGTATGGGACCATTTAAAATAATTCAAACATGTAGGCCTCCACACGATTCTCCCCCCCCCACACACACACACATTGCATCTATATCTGTTGGATTCTGATGCTTGCATCACCTTCTGTTCAATATGTAACTCTTACTAAGACATTCAGGATCAACACCAGGCATTTTTAAAGAGATGTCTATGGACTGGAAATGGCTTTAAAGTAAGTTTTGTGTTGAGTTAGACAGGAGTGATGGGCATTCTCCCCTACTCCCTTGTCCAAAGGCTCTTCAGGTGTGTCATATTTATTGTGGGGAAGACAATGTTGACAACCTGCAGCATTCATTAAAAAAAACCTCCAGCATTTGCTAATGACAGCGATGGATGTTTTCATTTGGACTGGCCTTGGTGGTTAAGGTTTAACAATAAATCATTGTTTTAATGGATTAGTCTTCTTTTGTTGTTTTTCCTCTTATATTATCTAGCTGTTTTAAAATGCTAATCACATGGAGCATTCAGGATTAGGAAAGTGGCAAATTGAAGTCAGTCAATCGAATGCTACTCATTATCTAATTTTTGTTGAGCAAAGCCTGAGCAAATTTGGATTCACAGTTTAGTTCTATCCACAATCCAGAGACAGTCATATGCGATAAGGCAGGGGTGGGCAGAAAGTAGATATCCAGATGTTTGAGACTTCAACTCCCAGCATTCCAGATCATGGGCCATGCTAGCAAGGGATTCTGGGAGTTGAAGTCCAAAACATCTGGATATCTACCTTCTGCCCACCCTTGCAATAAGGTGTACACTCTTGTAATAACCATGCCTCATCTGCATTGCAGATGCATTCCCATGTGTTTCACACGTTGGATGGAAAATGTATCCCCATCCACATTAGGCAGTACTGATGGGGAATGCATGTACTGGATGCTCCTCATGAGGCCAAGTGTACAGCTACAGGCACATACATACCCAGTCTTCACAGAATATATGTTGAGTTGCACATATATGATTCCCAGTGTGGAATGAGGAAGTGTGCACAGTGTTTGGGCATTCAGACAGGGGATCCACTAGCACAGCACCGTTAGCACAAAGGGATCTGGGTAAAAGCCTGCTTCTGTGGGCAGATCTTCATTGCTTGATCTAGGCATCAGATTATTATTATTATTATTTTTAAAGGAACCCTCTGGTAATGTGTGCATTTATAAACAATTAATAGACTGAGAACATAGGAGGACTACATTGCTTCTGCAGCTCTACACTCACAAAGACCACACTTCCTTTTATTCCCTAAAGCCCAAACCCACAAACCAGAGGCATACACTTACACTGGAAAAGTGGTAATTTAATTGCCAACATTTGAGACTACTTGTTAATTAAAATGAAGGATATGCTTCATAGTTTTTGGTTCACCAACTAGGGCCTCTCCTGGATAGGGATAGCTTGGCCACAGTGATACAGTCACTAGTAACCTCAAGACTGGATTACTGCAATGTGCTCTATGTGGGGCTGCCCTTAAGGCTGCTCTGGAAGCTGGAGCTAGTGCAAGATGTAGCAGCTGTTGTCAGGAGCTTCCCGTTTTCAGCATGCAACTCCTTTGCTGAAGGAATTGCACTGGCTGCCTATTTGCTATCAGGCCAGGTTTAAGGTTCTGGTACTTGTGTACAAAGCCCTGAACAACTTGGGACCAGGATAACTGAGAAAGCTCCTTCTCCCTTACCAACATGGCTGGTCACTGAGGTCATTGGAGGACATGCTCCTGGTGGTTCCACGTGGACCTAGGGTCTGACTGGAGTCCACCAGGAGAAGAGCCTTCAGTGTGGTGGCTCCATTCCTGTAGGACTCCCTGCCTCTGGAGGTCAGACAGGTTCTGACACTGTGTCATCTTCAGCAGGTGCTGAAAACATCTTGTTCCAGGAAGCCTTCTTTGCTGACCAGCCACAATTTTAATGTTATCCTGTTTTTAATGCATTGTTTTTATTCTTTTGTTTTATCTTTTTATTGTTCACTGCTCCAGGATCTGCCTAGACATGGAGCAGTATACAAATACAGTAAATTAAATAAATAAATAGTTTTCCTGGACTAAGATCTGTGTGTGCATAGTTCTTATTCACTGGATCTTAGTGTTAAGATGGACTTTGAGGGTCATCTAGTCTGGTCCCTAGGCATAGTCAACTTAAATAATTTTACACAGAGGCTCCCTTACCTTCTTTCCTAAATTCATAAAACTACTTCTGCTATTTGTTCTATTGCACCCACGTATTTCAGTTAGTAGAAAACATTTTCAGACCACTCCCCAGATATGCTGGGTTTGATTCACATTGTAAATGGCCCAACATGTTTCTATTAAACCCCTCATCCCTTTTATTATATACCTGCAAGATACATTCCTCAACTACATCCAGGTCTGATTAGGATACAGGGGTGGGAGTGAATGAACCCTGGGCAGTTATTTCTAAGGCATCCATCTGTAGCTGTTTCTAGCAGAGTCTGGAGTCAATGAAAGCTGCACAGTGCACAAAGCACTATATTTGTTTATTGAGACTATTTATATTAGATTATTTAAATAGTTTTTATACTGCCCTTCACCAAAATTGATTCCAGGGCAGTTTTACAAATGTAAAAATTACAGTACTGTACTTAGAAACATTACAAATAATGAATTGTCTAGCTGAAAAAAGGATACTTCTGCAAGTTTTAAAAGTCTGGGTCTCTGGATGCCAGGTAAGCCTCCTCAGGGAGGCTGTTCCACAGGGCTGGCCCTACTATTAGGTAGAGTGTGGTGGTCACTTCAGGCGGCAGATGCTGGGGGCAGGGAACATCAGCAAAGTGTTGGAGAACAGAGCGGTGTGTGCCACACAGCCTGCCCTGTGCCCCCTAAGCTAGCCTGCTGCCCTCAGGTGTGGTGGAGGACACTGTTCCATCAGCCCCATTGGAGTAAGATTCAACTGTCAGTCTGCTTGGCTTCTGTACATGGAATAGAAGATGCTGCTGTCTTGTCCTTTGCTTCAGACCACTCCTGGAATGCTGCAGCCGAAAAGGCTCAGGTGTGGCTGTCAAAAAAGGGCCTCAACAGATGACCTGTGGGGACACAGGCAGGTGACTCTAGGAGAAGGTGTTTTTTAGGGTACCTGGGTCCCAAACCATTTAGGTTTTTTAAAAATAAATAAATAAACACTGCCACTTTGAACTAGGCTCAGAAGCAACTGCGCAGCTAATGGAGCTCTTTGAAGCATGGCAAAATGTGATCCAAGCATGCTGTCCTGGTTAAAACCCTCCCAGCTGTATTCTGCACTACTTGTAGCTTCTGAACCATCTTCTAAGGCAGCCCTGCATACAATGCATTGGATTACTACAGTCAGGAGATTAGCAGAACATGGATTGTACATGGATGATTGTATATTTATTTATTGCTGTTTCTATTTGTGTGTGTGTGTGTGTGTATGAGAAAAGCAGACCCTCCATCACACACGGGTAGACAAGTGTAATTCCAGCCAGAGGCTGGGAACCTCATGCAAATGTACATAGTCCCTCTGATGGCTCTGGGCCTCAGAATCTCCTGCAAATGTACATAGTTTCCTCTGATGGCTCTGTGCAGACTCAGAGTCTCCCATGTATTCACATGCAAATGTTCCCCAAGCACTCTAGTCATGGTCAGGAGTTCACTCCTCTGACACCTAGGAGCCACCCCTCCCCTGCCTAGCCCAGATGAAATTCAAACTGATTGGCCAAGGATAGCCGGGCTACCGAAAGGAGGGGCGGGGGAGGAAATTGATACTGCCAGCCGTGGCTTCTGGGTTTGGTTGTTGTTGTCTGGATGTGAAGCAGTGCGGAGTAGGGCTTTTGCTGAGGCAGGCCCTAAGAAGACCAACCCCCCAGGCAAAGAGTAAGTGCCTGGGTGTTTATATAGTAAAGGAACTAGTTTTGTTGTTTTGTAGCTCTACTTGTGTATACCAAAGTATCTCCCCACCTTTCCTCCTTCCCTCATTGCCCACCTTTTATTGTGATCTGTTTACCTTAAATAAACTTTCCTGGTTTTACCCCACACGGTGTGTGTGGTTCCTCTGTGGTTCAGTGCTAGATCCAGTGTAAAGACTAAGGGCAAGGCCCTGGGAGAATCAGGTCAAGACAGCAGAGCTAAGGCTGGCAGTTTTGCATCTTTGATCTCTCATCTTGAGATAAAGGACCGGTTGCGGTCCTTCACACACACACACACACACACACACACACACACACACATTGTAAGCCATCTTGAGAAGTTTCTACCTTTAAAAGTGGCCTAAAATAATTTTAAATGAAAATAAAATAAATAAATGGATGTATGAATCCTGTGCTAGACTAAGCGTCGCAGTCAGATGGTCAAATTAGTAGATCTGTCAACTGAATGGAAAGTGATTTGTGGTAGAAGAGCAATCTCTGATTCCATACAAACTTGGAATCCCTATATTAAAAAGTTACAGAAGACCAGAAACTGGGTTGCCTGCCCCCATATGGTGTTTTTTCCCCTCCCCTCTAGAAGAGTAGCAGTTCTGAAACACTCTGTTCTTTTGTATACATTAAAGCATTTCTTTACATTTCAAGGCAATGCTAAGTCGGAACTGTAAGACACCCACACAGCAACAACGAGCTGTACACATCTGATTTACACACAGTGTATCTGACAGCAATCTGACAGCATGAAGAGGGTTTAAATAGGGACAAATATACATTGAAATCTAGGCTGCTTTGCAAAGCTAGCTAGTACAGACAGTGAATGATCCTGCAAGTTCTGAAATATTTGAATGTTTGAAAGTGATAATGTAAAATTAAAAGGGATAGTTTTGAAAGATATGGAACCATAAAAGATAGGGCCTAAATGCAGAAAATCATTCGCTTACCTCCTCCCTGCCCCAGTGGACCCAATTGGGATCGCTGCTTCAGAGTTGCTGGGGGAGGGAGAAACTAACTAAAGCTGCCTCCCTCCCTGCTCCAGAGACCCGGATTGTGTTGTGAGGATAAAATGAAGAGGAGGAGGATTATGTAAGCTGCCTTGGGTTCCTTGCAGGAAAAAAGGCGGGGTATAAATAAATAAATAAATGTGACCCTGATCAGCAAAGGGGGATTTGGTGCCAATAAGGGGGTCATGGGGACTGCACAAAAGGCATTGTGGGAAGCATTGTGGCTGCCCTAAATGCCAAAAAAAAAAAAAAAAGCTTGCCAGTCAAATTAGCTTTTGCAATACAGTAATGTACATTTGACTGTAATATTCTAGTTAAACTGGCTGTGTGTGTGCGTGCACGCACACACGCATGTGCGCACATATTAGGAACAAAGATCAATAAAATGATGTATAGATGAACAGATATATCTTGCAGATTTACAAGCCACTTCATAACAAGCAGAATGGAATAGCTGAGCTGAGCATGTGCCTGTTTGTAACTGATCTTCTTTCCTGAGTCCCAGCAAGGTTTAGTTCCATGAGCATGCTGTTACCTCCAGCTAGCTTCATTATGAATGGTCTCAACAAAGCAAGTTTGATTGTAGTATGGAGTGATTCACACCAAGGAGAAGCTCGGGCAGCTCATATGTGGTAGTGTATGAAGCCGTGACTCATTTTATTGAATTAAGTGCTGAAATCCAACTTGGATCAAATTGAAACTGACATTGTATTGGTCTGCATACTGCTTTGCATCAGGGTGAGTAATCATGGAGTGCATTAATCATCGATCCATACACCTTTCCCTTTTGAGTGCAATGGTTAGGATCCTCACACTATTATGCTAGAATCTGACAATTGTATGTAAATTCCACAGGAGCATCCTTAGTTGCATGGGGGAATGTGTTCTGTTTCCAATCCAACTTACCCAAGGCAGAAGTGACTCCCCTAAACCCAGTGGAGCTGCCGATGGAAATTTGTTTTGACTTCAACACCAAGCCCGGAGTTACTGACAATTCTGCAAAGAGGTTAGTTCCATATACCTATCTACTATCCATTGATCTTTTGAATGCTTATTTATTTCAATCTTTATTTCTACCAGTATTGTTTGCTGGAAGGAATTATTTTGCAGAGTCCCCAAAGTTGGCCAACTAGGACTTTAGAAGAAGGCTTGCATGGATCATGCATTGAGGAGAAAACTTATTTGAAGAATATCACTGCCCAAAGTTGTGACATCTAAAATAAATATCCATTAATTACTGCTTCAAAGAAAAAGGAAGAAATAAATATTGGCAATTAAGATTTGTTCAGCTCATCCTGTTTCAATAGCAGGCTTCAGTATGACAAAATACTGTAATGTCCATAGTCCCAATAATACTGTCTATATGTGAATGTTTTCAAGTTCATGATTTAAAATTAGTGTAGATTAAAATCAGGGGCACAATCCAGCCAAAGTTTAGTTATTTTAAGTGTCAAATCATTCATGATGCCAGGAGATCCATGGTCAGGAGCTCACATGGTTTGTTTGTTTTTTAAACTGAGAGCAGCCAGGAGGTGGTGCTTTGGATAAGGGCCATGTTACTAAGCAAGGATCATTTTCTTCTGCACCAGCTCCCCAATCTGTATTGCCTCCCCTGGAGTTATTTTTTGCTCCATGTGGGGACACTTACAGGAAAATGGTGTAGCGGGAAATGGTAAGCCCCCGACCCTCAGTGCCACAGCCTCAGTCCAAATGCAGTCTCCTCCCCACGGCTGCTCAAAGGGGAGATCTGAACCTGCTTCACCTCTGATTTGGTCCATTGATTTAAGCACATCCTTAGCTCTTCTGTTGAATCAATGAGGTGTAAATGTGCTTCACTTTTTGTTGGATTGTGCTCCATGTTGGCATATTGTACACACACACACACACACACACACACACATTACATAATATCAGTATAAAACAAAGAATAAAAAAATGAAAATCACTTTACATTAACTTCCATAATTCATTAAACTACATTTTCCATTAAAAGGGTAATAAATATCAAATGAAATCCATTAAGCTGAGCCTCTATCTATTGGGGGGGGGGGAATAAGTCAATCTGAATATTTCCATTATACTATATAATAGTAATACCACTCTTTGTACTTTTGGGGTTTTGGCATGTGTTCCAGTAATCTATAAAACTATTCCAATTCTGATTTTTTAAAAAATCCATATTTTTCTAATACCCTCCAAACCATTTCTTACTCTTACCATGTTTTTTTACCATTAAAAGTCTTATCTGTTCAAACCCAGTTCTCTAATTTAGGCCCAGCATTTTCATGTGATGGCAATTTTAATTCTTGCTGCTATTAAAATTCTATCCAGTAATTTGTATTTTTGTAGTAGAACATCTTCGATGTAGCCCAGGAAAAAAGGATATATTATGAGATATTTAAAAATAAATAAATACAGGAAACTAAAATGCAGAAAATAATTAGTGAGCCAGTCAGTTTCTGGTTCTGCTCATGTCCATTTGACTCTAGTTCAGCTGCTGGGATTTCAACCATCTAGCCACAGAACTGACTTTCTTACAGCCAGTGATAGGTGGTACCATGCTTTTCACTATGGAGCAATGGCCAGCTACCTGAAATGTGACTTCTTTTCACAAGTCATTGCAGGGATGATAAAGAACAGCATAATCTCTAAAGAAGTGTGGAGGGAAGAGAATAATAGAGCAACTTCATAGCACATGACCACTTTTTCCGCTGTTGTGGTCAATGGTGATGACACCCCCAACCCCCAAACACACACACACACACACACACACCAGTGTAAAGTCAGAAAACTTCTGCATATCCCTTCAAATTAATGCATTCATGTAACTATTCTTTTCCTGTTTTAAGGTAGCTGCCATTGGATCCTCTGGTTCTGGCATTGTACTGTGTCCTGGCTTTTGCTGTGTTGTTCTACATTAATGATATTGTCCATTAGTGACACTTAGTATAATTTATCCAACTTAGTGAATGGTTTTTAGATCTATCACTCATGGCATGATCCAGGGAAAGTTGAATACATTTATGTCCCACTAATGTCGCCTTTCTTGGAACTGCACCCAACTGAGAACCATTCCAACTTTCACATGACAGCAAACCTAAGTCTGCTGCTGAGTATGTACACCAGGCTCTTTGCTGAATGTATTTGTAGGATACATGTATTCAGCAGTGGCTGGTGGCTCCAATGTCAGTGGGGCGGTGTATCCATTCTGGGTTTTGATCTGAAATTTAAAGGAGCTATCCATGGTGCTGAACCTAGGTTGGGGCAAAGATTCAGAACCATGGATAGCTTCTTAAAAGTTCAGACTGAAACCCAAAGTGGATACACCACCCCACTGACATTGGAGCCACCACCAGCCTCCACTGCATGTATTTATAAACACAGGTGTATACTTTAAAATCTTAGCCAGACACCCTAAAATGTAGGGTTCAGATTGTCATTTGCAAACAAGGTGTTAATTGTGACTAATTGTGTGAACAGGGATGTGCAGTCAAATGACTTTATCCTTACAATTCGGAATACAGGTAGTAATTCACACATGTATGTCTATTTGTATGCATGGTTCTCTTTAGCTGTTTTATGATGCTGCTAATGCATGAATTGGCTGGCAGCCTATCTGCCTTTATATATCAGTATTCTTTAAACTTACATTTTTGTTTCAATTTCCCCCCAAGAAAATAAATTAGGAAGTTAATATAGGAGAAGTTGTCTTGGCATTAAATTGTAGCCTTTAAAATAAAATAACTAACTAACTAAATAAATAAAATGTTAAGATTGTAAGTTAATTATATTTTATTTTCTGCAACTGTATCTGATTTTCATGACTACTTCATTCTCCTTTATTAGTGAAAAAGTGATCATTGTATATACTTTATAATGATCTGAGAAGGGGGGCAGAATGAATATCAAGAGTGCTTCAAGACTCTCTAAAACTCTTGCTCTTTCTGAAATTACACCTCTAGGAGGTATTATATTCTAATACACCCTAAAAGGGAAATGATGCCAAAATAAAGCAGAGTGCATGGGATCAGTGGTATGTGGCACAGCGGGACAAAACTGCAGACAGACAAGAACGGCATTCTGGTGGGCTGACCAAAGCCTCCATATTTGCTTATTATTATTGTGGGGTTTTTTTAAATTGCTGCTGCTAATCTGACTTTGCGTTTTCTCCCATTAAAGTCTTGATTAGAATATCTGTGTCAAAGTTGCCATCCTACATTGGGTAGACAACTAACTGAAACTACACAACTATTTCCAGAGGGGAAGTCATGTCAGTCTTTTGCAGCAAAACCAACAAAGAGTCTTGTGGCACTCCTAAAGACCAAGAGATTCATTATGGCATAATATAGTCTGCAAAGCCTTATCTCATAATAAATTTGTTCATCTTTAAGGTGCAACAAGCTTCTTCCTTGGTTTTGAAACTCGATAAATGTTTGCCAGTGTGGTGTAGTGGTTAGAGTGTTGGACTTGGAATCAGGAGATCCGGGTTCTAGTCCCCACTCAGCCATGAAACTCACTGGGTGACTCTGGGCCAGTCACTGACTCTCAGCCTAACCTACCTCGCAGGGTTGTTGTGAGGATAAAATGGAGAGGAGGATTATGTAAGCCGCCATGGGTTCTTTGCAGGAAAAAAGGTGGGGTATAAATATAATAAATAAATGAACAAATATTATAACAGGTGGTGTCTATATGGAAGGGGAGCTTGTACATTGCAAGGATGAGTGGAGTCTGTATCTGTGACACTTTAACTTCCCTGCAGGATCTCTGTTAATGAGGTCTGGGTCACCCAAAGTTGGGTGGAGGGTGGCCCACATTTCCCCCTCTTCCTATATGAATTCCTCTGCCAGAAACTGAGGTTGGTTAATCAGGCCCTACTTCATGTTCTCTCAGTTAGAGTGTTTGTCACTGAAGAGGAGAAGGGCCTTTTTGTTGGTGGCTCCTAGACTTTGGAATTTTCTGCAAGGTCAGGTTGGCACATTCCTTCCCTTCAGTCTGAGGCAAAGTAAATACCTATGTATTTTGTTTTGTCTATTCTGCTTGAGATTACCTGATAATTTGGGAGTTTTGTTCTATTTGCTCTTGTCCTTGCTGATGCTCATTTGAAAATAATTACTTCAATATCACAGTGAACCATTTTTATGCTTGAAAAGTAGTATATGCATACTGTAAAGCAACCAATTACATCATGTGTGTGGGCACGGGCACACACGCACAGATAGAAAGTGAGAACGCTGAGCGGTTTTGCAGGCAAAATTCTGCATGTGGAAAAATTACCGTAATTGTTCTCTTAGCAAGCTCTAAACTGCGCCCTCTGGTGTTAGGTTGCAACAAGGGACTTTAGCTATCATAGCGTATGTGCATGCAGATATGTGTTCATTTGCTGCCTGTTTTCCACTGGAGGGGAAAACTAAGCTCATGTGCTCGCTAAAAGGAAGGGGGCTGCTATAACTGTTCATTGAAAAGCAAAGAATTTCATGATGAGATTGACACACCACCAGTCTGGATGCAAAGTATTCCAAGAATGGGCCAGACAGGTAGGGTGGGAGTGAACTGCAGATACATGGTGCTGCTACATGGTGTAGAGGGAAAGCGGATGCGAGGGAAAATATACATTTCCACTCTCTCCCCCACCCCTATCAAATCTTTCACGTCTAGTTAAATATATATGCTAACATTTGGGCACTATCAGGAGGCTTCTCCACCCACCTGCCTCCATCCCCAGCCTTGCTTGGAGATGCTCTTGAGCTTGAGCATCCATAAGGATCACAGCACCCAGAAGGCAGGCAGAAAGATCAGACTGATACTGTACACAATGACTGGCTTCTTCTAGTCACAAGAACAGCATTTCTTGCAGGACTAGATGGATGGATCTCCCCTGATCTGGACTGGGCTGGACTGTTCTTCGACAGCATCTAATTGAGCTCGGTTGACCAAGAAAATGCCAAGCAAAGAAGAACTATAGTGTGCTCCCCCCCCCCACCATCCCAAATCTTGCTCTTGCTACAGCAGCCTTCCCCAACCAGGTGCCCTCCGAATGTTTTGGACTACAACTCCCATCAGCCTTAGCCAACATGGTCAATGGCCAGGGATGATGGTAGTTGAGGTCCAAGACATCTGGAAGGTAGCAGGTAGGGGAAGGCAGTATTTGAGAGTAGAATCTCTCTCTCAGACCCACACTTCTCTTTCCTGTAGCAGACTTATCTTTTCAACCCTCTTGCTCAGCACTGGCGACAGTGACCATGCCTGGTGCCCTCCTTCCAACCCCCGCACCTGCTTTCCAGCCCAATCTCAGCTCAATTTAGGAGATACCTAAATGAAGCCCCCACTCCCGCTCAATCCAACCTCAGCTCCAGCACCATCCAAACACCCGAAGAGAATCTCGTCGGTCACATCAGGGCAATCCACGCGGCTCTTCCCAGACTGACATCCAACCTGACAGCCAACCCCCGCTGCCGCCCAGGACGGATCTCTTTGGAATTCAGCTACCTCGTCCTGGCTGCTATCTCTCCGCAAAGTCTCCAGTCCGTTTTGTGCCGCAGAGCCCCCGCAAAAGACCTGTGGCATGCGGATCTGGGGCTGAGCCACGCTCCAGATCGAAGAGCGCAGGAAGCCCATCTCACCCTCAAGGGGAGGGGAAGGAATCCCTCTCCGCTTGACTACAGATGGCTTCTATTAGTAACCCCCCAAGCACAGCCACCCTTTAGTTCTATAAACCGCCCCAATCCACCCCGGCCCAGAGCTCGAAGGGCTGCCGGGTACTTACAATTTCCCTTTCGATCTCGGAAGCCGCCGAGCGGGAATCTTTGCATCGCTCACGTCCGTTAGCGGGCTCTTTAGCCGGTGAAGGCAGCTCGCCAGCCATGCGCATGCGTCTCGAACTGGGCTGGGGAGCTCGGTTTGCTGTGCTTGTGGCTTTCCGCGCCCGGGATTGCCCCCCCCCCCGCCCCAAACTTCCAGTTTTCAGTCACCTGAATGTCTAGGGATACCCCCCACACACACACACACACACACACACTTCCAGCGCCTTCCCGTGCTCCGCGAAGGGGAAGAAGCCGGAGACTGGAAGGCGCGGAGAGCTGGAGCCGGGGGGACCCCAGAGACCGCCCTTCACTCGCCGCCTGGTGCAGGTTCAGGACCCTGGACAGCTCCCGGAAAGCCTCTTCGATGGAACCGGGAAGAGGTTCTTTGGGTGGCGGGCGGCTGTTATTTCCACCCCGCGCTCCTCGCTCCAAGTCTCCCCGCACCACCACCCCCGGCCCCGGCCCCCAAGCACCTCGGCGGTGGAAAACACCACCACGCAGACACGTGGGCGCGCGCGGGCGCCAGTCCAGGCAATCGACATCTGGAGCAATAAACATCTGCAATAAACACATTGTGGAAACAGACTGGAGGGAGGGAGGGGAGGGGAAGGGGGCGGCTCCGGCTTCTGTTCCCATCTCCCTCGGGGAGGGGAGATGGAGGGATAAACAAGCGTGTTTGTGTAGGAGGAGAAGCGAAGAGGGGCGGGGAGGGGCCGCTCCGTGGCTGCTAGATTGCTCGGCAAGGTTTCCCTTCATAGCCCTCCCCCCCCCCTTCCATCCGGATCGCCAGTTTCTTACAAGGTGTGGTGGGCTGATCGAAGAAACCCCGTCTTCCCTCGCTTAACCTCTGGATTTGTATTTTCAACACGCACCGGGTGGAAGGAAGCGCGGCACAAATCGGATCTCTAGACAGCCTCGCCCCCCGCCCCCGCCAGCGCGTTAGGCGTACGTGGTAGTCAGCGGCGCCCCGGCGCTCTAACCGGCCAAATGGAGCCACATGGAGGAGTCTCTTATCAAGGGGAACGCGCGGCTCAAAGGAAATTCCTTCTCTAGATTGGTTTGCGGGGAAACGCGGGCCAGAGTCTGCATCTGGCAGTAGACAGCGCTGCTTTAGGACTTGCCTCGCTCCCGCTTTTGCCTGTTTTGTTTTGTTTTTCCAACGGCCGCTTCTTGGCCCACGCTCAGAGAAGGGAGCGAAGCAATGTTTCCCCCAATGGAACTGAAATTGATCCGCGATACAGAAATAACCCTCGCGTCACTTCCTCCTGCTTTCTCAGGAGCTCAAATCAGGGCTCCTTCCCTGGTTACCGGGAATGGAGAGAGCGCGAGCGCGTTTGTCACAAACAGCCGCGGTGGTCGTCACGAAGCCTCGACTCCTGTTTTGATTGAATTAGTCGGGAAGGCCTCAGGGTCAGAGAAGAAAAAGACGCCCTCGTCCGTTTCCCTTCCCCATCTCTACCGAGCTCAGTGGCGAAGCGGCTGCTTTCTGCTCAGCTCCCATCTAGGGATGGGAGAGAAATGGATTCAAGTGAGTTTAGATTTCTATGAATCTGACTTACGGATTCCGCAACAGAGCAGCTTTTTCCAAGTCATGTGGATTCCATGGACCTGTGGACCAGGTTTTTTTTTTGAGGTGGTGGATTTGCACAAATTCACACTTGCGCCAATGCACCAATGCATAGCTGCACTAATGCACATTAGTGCAAGGAATGAAAATCTTGTGGTACATCCCTAAAAAATATAATTTAAAAAATGATTCCATCAATGAGCAGATGACAGAACGAAAGACACCTGACAATCCGCGAAACACAAACGGAACAGATTGAACAAAATCCGTACACCCTTCCCGCTGAGAAACGACTGGTTCTCAAACCTGCCCCCAGAAACCAGTTAACAGGAGGGTGTATTTACAAGGATCTGGGTGTCAAGATGTCATTGCTTGGATTTTGGACTAGCAGACCCGGCTTTGCAAGGGTTGGAATAACACTTAGACACAGCAAAGCCTTCACGCAAACCTACCGTAGCTGTCGGAGAGCTGGACACATGGTGCCAGTCCTGTTTGAGTGCAGCTATGCCCGCTGCCATGGTGTACCTCTACAGCCCTCTGAGAGAGGGGTCTGTCTTGCACTCCATTCCCTTGAGGAATGGCTGCCCCCAGGGCCGGTGCTACCATTAGGCCAACTAGGCAGCTGCCTAGGGCGCAGGGCTAAAGGGGGCACCAGAAACGCCTTGAAAAAAAATACAGTACTCTCAAGTGGGAAGGGGTGTGTGCTAAATATCTGATCTTGCCTAGGGCACCAAACTGCCTTGCACCGGCCCTGGCTGCCCCACATCAGAAGGGAGGGTACAGGCATATAACTGTCTCTCAGCCTACCAATTTCCCCTGGCTTCAAAAGGTATGGACTGCGAAGCTGTGTGTGCTGGTTGGGGAAGTCTGCCCCTAGTGGTCGATGGTGTTACTTCAGGCTTCCGCTGCAGGGACACATTTAAATTAATGTGTTTTAAAAACAAAATAACCCCGAGATGCACACCCGGTCCCCCTTAATATACATGCTAAGTTTCAGGTGTCTAGGCTTCATGGTCTTGGTGCTGAAAGATGGACAAACACACATCCCCCTTTATTATTATAGATTATTATTTTCTCTGCTCCCCTTCGTGCACTTTCACACCATGCCAGCCTGTTCCTTCCAGGCTCACCCAGGGCTTAGTCCAGTCTTCCATTACCTGCCTGGTGCCCTCCAGATGTGTTGCACTGCAACTCCCAGCATTCTTGCTCAGCATAGCAATTGCTGGGAGTTGCAGTCAAACACATCTGGAAGGCACCAGGTTGGGGAAAGGCTGGCCTAGTCCCTGAAACCTGCTTAAGTAAGGACTCCACCCTAAAAATAATTTTAAATGAGGAAAACACACACACACACACACACACACACACACAAAGTAGCTCAACCAATGAAGCCACAACAGAGGAAGGAGTTCCTCTGAGCATGCACAGGTGCTCCCTTTGCCTCACCAACACAGCCCATGATAAAACACCTGGGATAATTAGGAGGTCCTGTCTGTCTGTGTGGTAGGAGAAAGGAGAGAATCTGAGCTTGTGCTCACCAGGGCTCAGCCCAAGAATCTGCTTTCAGCGCCAGGGGTCCATCTTTTAATTGTGAAGTATTAGAGTCACTGGGCATGTGCAGATTGCCTCCCTCATTTCACAGAGGTTGGTGTATGTGTGTATGTAGGATGAGATCAGTGGGGTGCATCAGCAAGCCTTGGGCTCATGACCCTCCCCCACTACAGGTGCAGCCTTGAATGGGAGCTACCAATACAAGCACACCCCACTTGCACAGTTCAGCCAGTTTATGCTGATTATTCCAGTGAATGGATTGTGGGACCAGGGCCTTCTGATGAACGTCTGTATATGCATAGGCCCCGGCAGAGGCAGCTCAGGATGACTTGCTGCCTGAGGTGAAGGACAAGATGATGCCCTCCAGCAGAGGGGAATGGCCAGGAAGCTGCTGCCGCCGCCACCCATTCCACACAAACAGCATGTCTCTTGATTGAAGCCACTGCCTCATTCTGCCTAAGCCTGGGCCCCAGCTCACACTCAAGGCGCTCTGTATGGTGAGTGAAGGCATGCAAGCTTGAGGTTTGCTTCCACATCTCATTGGATGGGCAACCTATACACTGGGACCATGTGTGTGTGAACTGAACTTCAGGCACTGCAGACAGACCCATGCACATGGGATTTGGGGGAGGCCAGAGGACATGGATTAAAGGTAGGCTTGATCATCATCATCTTCCTTTTATTGGCAGCGGGGGAGGGAGCCATTAGCTCCTCCATGTTCAGAGGCAGTAGAGTTAGGAATAAAAGATGCTGAGGGCTGTTACCTTCTTGCCCTGCTAGTGATCTCAGAAACCTCTGGCTGGCCATTGTTGGGATCAGAATTTTGGAACAGATGGTCTTATCATATGTTGCTATGTTCTAGGCACTCCCATTAGAAGGAATGAGGTATGGCAGGTGAGGAAGGACCTTTCCTTGGGGAAAGGAACTTTTCGGTGGTGGCACCACAGCTGTGGAATACTCTGTCTAGAGATGCTTGCCTGGCACCTACTTTGCAGTCTTTTCAGTACCAGATGAAGACCATTTCATTTCCCCAGCCTTTTAAACTCTTCTTACTTTTTAAACCTAATACGTGTTTATTTCTTGGGTGTGGCTAAGAGTTTTTCTTATACTGATTGTATACTCTGCCTTACAGAGCACAGAGTAATCTGCCTTATATTTATTTATTTATTATATTTATATCCCACCTTTTTTCCTGCAAGGAACCCAAGGTGGCGTACATAAACCTCCTCCTCCACTCCATTTTATCCTCACAACAACCCTGTGAGGTTGGTTAGGCTGAGAGTCTGTGACTGACCCAAAGTCACCCAGTGAGCTTCATGGCTGAGTGGGGACTAGAACCTGGATTTACCGAGTCCCAGTCCAACACTCTAACCACTACGCCACATTGTTTATAGCTGAGTTTCATTGTTATTGTAAGCTCCCAAGAAAATGTTGGTATTGGGTAGCATATGAGCATTGCTACATAAAATAAAATAAAATGAAAATAATAATAATAATAAAATAATAATAATAATAATAATAATAATAATAATGCCTTGTGACCTGGTGATTTCCTTTTGAGAAACAAGCTGGTGCACAGAGCCTCTGTGCTAAGAGGAAAATCAGATGTGGATGAGTGGCTCCCACTTCACCCCCAGAGGAGTGTGTCTGTAGAAGTGGTACTCACATCACTGGGTTGTTTCATGAATGCTGCTTCTTTACATTTAGAGCATCTTAGGGGCTCTGAGGAGATGCAGCTGCGCAAGGCCAGCTCTGCCAAGAGGCCTAGTAAGGCAGAGCGGAGCGGAGCCAGAGCCACTGCCTCCCTGCAGAGCAGAGTCCCTGTTTGGAAGGGTGAGGCTTTAGAGAAAGGGGCAGCTGGCAGAGTTGGAGGGAGCAGATGGTAGGGTAGAGGCTGAAAGAATGGCCCAGAGAAGAGTGGGAAGCTGGGAAGAAGGACTGAGAGGGACTGGAGAACCTGGAGAGTTGGATGAAAGCGTAGAGGGACAGAAACAGGGAAGGGGGGGGAGAGAAACACAAAAGAAATATTACCAAGAGAAGCCAGGCAGCGAGCCTGGTCTAAGCAGCTAGGCTTTAAGTCAGAAGTATTTCTGGCCTAAGTGCTGGATTAGCAGACCGGGGCTATGTGGGCCCTGCATTTCTGTCAGAGTTCTCTTTTAGTTAAAAGGAGAGGGTGTGGGCGTGAGACAAATAGTTTTGGTTTAAACAGGAATTGTGCAGAGGTGGAGCATGACAAGCTAATACTGGCACTTCTCTGGATCATCCCCAGGGTACATCTGCATGGGAATTCTTCCTGCTACCAGATGCATGGTTTAGCATCAAATCAGAAGTTCAGGAAAGGTAACTAGAAAAAAGAAGGAACACATGGCCAACCTCATGCTGCCAGTGGTGCAGCTGTGTAATTTTAGACCCTAGACTCAATGGTTTTATTTTGTGTGTGTGTGTGTGTGTGTGTCAGGGATGTTGAAGAGTCCTTGGTTTCGAGTCACGAGTCGAGTCACTAGTCTTTGAACCCGAGTCTCTAGTCTGAGTCCTTGGTCCAAAATGGTGACTCACAAGTCACGAGTCACTCCCAAAGCTGACTCCACAAATCCCTATTAAAATCAATGGGGGGTTTTCCCAGCAAAATAAGGCTACTTCAGAGGTGTGGCTTAAATAAATTCTAGGCACAAGTGTGCCTTTTTATTTCAAAACTCTGCAACTGATTTTGGCAAGAACAGACCAGGCAGACAAACCCAAAATAACCAGACAGGCAGAGGAGGCAGGGAACCCCAAAGCAGGCAGGCAGAGGCAGCCAAACCCAAAATGTCTGAAAGGTTGCATTTTAGGGAAATGATTTAAAAAAAATAAACTTGCTGTACTTCCTAAAACCTATCCATGTTGCATTTGAGGAACACGATTTTGGAACACGAGTTTTTGAGTTCTCCAGAACTTTTCATCAGGCTAGGTGGTACAAGAGACAGGGGACGGGGGAAGAAAGAAACAAAAAAAATCAAAAATTAGTCCAGATAACTGCCATGAGGTCTGCAGTTTAGAATCCAGTCTCAAAATGGAAATTTGCAGGCTGAATGAATTAATCATTGGAAGGTGTTGCAGGTGTGAGATTACATCTAACAATGCATTCTGGGATCAAGAAGCAATGGCTGATCTCCATTTCTGAAAACATAAAGGCGAGCTGTAACTCAGATCTTCCCCTCTTGCCTTGGGCAAAACACATGGGTTCATGAGCTGGCATAGAGCAGAATGTTTTAAAAATCTTTCTTCCAAAGGAAGGTAGATTAATATCTATATCATCATCATCATCATCATCATCATCATCATCATCATCATCATCCACCACAGAAATATATAGGAGGCTTAAGCTAAGAGCCAGTTTAGCTTATGTTTGTTATGGATATCAGATGAAGACAGCTGGAAATAATTTCTGCATCATGACCTACAGTTACTGTGGCCAATTTAGGCATGTGGACTTGATGTTTTGTTTTGTTACTGGCAGCCCCATTCATTCAATTTTCCATTCTTTGTCATCTCATTCATTTCATTTGTCTTTTGTTCATTTTCATTCATTTTATTTCTATATTAATTACAATGGAGACCAATCTGATTCCAATGATATAAATATAATAAATAAATAATAAATGTTGGAGTTTTCCATCCAAATGACATGACTTTTTCAGTACTGTACTACTCTGTTAAGGCATCGGACCTGCCAGGTTTAGACAAGGGCCCCCATTTAATAAGCAATTAAAAATGGGTGATATCTTCTAAGCTTCCAGTTGCTTTCAGTGGAGACCCTTCCTGTATTCTGCTTGTAACTTTGACAGTTCCACACTTGGATCCCCCTCCCAGCCAGCGCAGTGCAACGCCTCTTGTCAGTTTCAGGAAATCTCTGCTGTGCAATTGATGGTTTCTTAGGCATGCATGCATGAGCTCCCTGGCCTGGGTTTCTCCTGTTCTGCCTTTCCTCAGGGCACAGAGGTCTTACATAGCCCCAGGGAAGGTGAGGAAGAGGCTGTCCCAACAGTCCTCTCAGGCCAACTGATTCCCTTCAGAAATGGGAATGGGAGAAATGAAACGTAAGGATTGTGATTTGTTTCTCATAGAAACAAATTAGAACATCTTATGTTTTTGGAGGGTGTGATCTCCACGTGATAAGGTGATAGGATATGGAGAGTGGTGCTATATGTTACAGCTGTGACCAGGTTATCTAATATGGAGACTATTTCTAGCTGTCATCTGCCTAATGCCTGTAACATGTGAACCATCCCTAAGATGGCCTGACTTGTGGATTTTCCATAGGCTTCCCATATATGATAATGTGTAGGTATTATTGTTCGTATTAATTGTTAATAAGGATAGTTGATGCTTATGTAAGAATTAAGCATTGACCAGATCCAGGAACATTCTTCCATAAATATTGGTTTTCTCTATCCCATAGTCTAAAAGTGACATTACAAAACCGGGCTTTGAGTTTTGCTCAACTCCATGGGTGACATCTTCGCTTCGCACACCTGCTCTTTATTTCTGTTCATGCTGCCAATGCAAAATAATAAAATGGGTGAATATGTGTTTAAAAACAATATTAGGATGCATTGCCCAGGGAGCTAAAGTACTACCATAATATTTTAGTCTGCCTGCCTTAAAGGCATCCTCCATTGCTCCGAGTTTTGAAGCCCAACCTCAGCACATTGCTGGGTGTCCTTGACCCAGCTTAGCTTTCATGGAAAGAGAATAGATTCTCATGTTTAATTTCATCTCAAACACATCTCTCACATCTCTTTTGGTTCTCATCCTAAAAAGAAACTTGTATAAAATCTGAAATGTATTTAACTAAAACACATTTAGCATTTAGTATTTAACTAAAAGTATTTAACTAAAATCTACAAACTTACAAAATATAAAGACCAATGGCTGCTAAGAGCAATTACCGTACAATTCTATATATGATTAGTAAACTCATTCTCTGAGTGCCTATCCTTATGTAGCCAAAACAGCACCATCATGCAATGTTGCAGCAAGAAGTGCTCTTGTTCAGTGTTCCAGCCAGCCATGTCCTCTTCCAGGATACTCCAGTCCAACTTCCTGTTTTCCAACCCCCCCCCCCACATTGAGTCAATATTCCATGCAAACTGTGTATGCTCCGTCTTCATTGTGCTGTTTTGGGGGTTCTTTGCCCCCTTAATTTTTTTCCTAAAGAATTTTTATACTTCTACAAACCTTTGGTTTCTCCTGAGCCTGCTGATACCTCTTGTTTGTAGATGCAGGTGTTTTGGCTACAAAATGATTGACATTGGTTTCTGAAGGGAATCAGTTGGCCTGAGAGGACTGTTGGGACAGCCTCTTCCTCACTTTCCCTGGGGCTATGTAAGACCTCTGTGCCCTGAGGAAAGGCAGAAGAGGAGAAACCCAGGCCAGGGAGCTCATGCATGCATGCCATCAGCTCCTAAGAAACCATCAAAAGTCCTGAGCAAAAGTCCCAGCAGGTGTCACTGTAGGCTTACAGTAAAATGGAGCACATTGTTCCAGTGAAGACCACTGAAGATTATAATAGAAATGTTTAGTGTCCTAGAACATTTTCCTGTCGTGTGTGAGCCTTATACTGCTTTTGAGTTTCTCTCACACCATTTATGAAAACACCTGATCATGTTAACATAGAAGAGAAAGCAGAAAAGAGTAATTTGTAATGCAAATAAGCATTCTAGCTAATGTATGTTTCACATTCATATTCCAAATTGATTGAAGCAAGACCTCCTTTAAGCCATATGTGTGAAAACACCCATAGTCTTTTTCCTTTTTGGACATCCTAATCATAAGTACATTCAGTTAGAACAGAGGGCTAAAGCACACATTACTTTAAAGCAGAGTGGGGAAATGCTTCAGCCCTTACTCAGTTGTCCTTATGGTACCAGTTTAAATGACTTGCTAACTGGGGCCTTAGAATGTCCCTTTTCTTTTGACATAAGAAGAAAGCTTCGCAGTTTCTCTCCAGTAGCATGTAGTATACATTACACAGCAGTGGCTACTTGGCCACAGCACAAGGGGCTACCCCAAGTTTTTTTCTTTTGTTTTCTAAGGAGTAGATAAAACCATGAGTGCTGTACTTAAAATGTGATCTCATGCACTGTATAACTATTTTTGTAAATAGTGTGATAAGTAATTTTATACTGCCAAAACACAGTTTTGTTTATAATTCTTTGCAACTGAATTCAGGTATCAAAATAATTGTTCACTTCCTGGCTCCCTTCCTCATACAGGATACAAATATTGCTATACCTTTTGTCTCCCCTTCCAACCCTGCTTTAATCTGCAGTGCACTGTAGGTACATGATATATGATGAACAGTACACTATATATATATATATATATATATGAATAAAGCATATGTTCTGTGAGTATATGCCAAACAACATAACTAGCAAACATTATTATTGCTCTCTGTACTGTCATGGACTATTAAAAACAAGGGACTTAAATGTTCAATTATCACAGAGAACAGACTAAACATTGGTTGAAAATGTGTTTCTAGGGGCGCAATCCATTGGAGAGAAAGGGACACCTACATCTAGCCATTATTGAAAGATTGCAGACATTTTGGTAATTGGAGATATTTGTTTTTATAGGGCTGAAATACAGCCCCGTAAATGGAAGTAGGAGACATGATAACATGGCCAAACAGCTCATAATTTAACAGCTGATAATTTACAATTAAGAACAAACTTTAAAGCTTCTTTCCCCAACCTGGTGTCCTCCCAATGTAGTGGACTACACAACTCCCATCATCCTCAGCCATGCTAGCCATCTTCTCCAGCCAGCATGGTCACTGCTGGACGGGAGTTGTAGTCCCACCACAGCTAGAGGGCACCAGGTTGGGAAAGTCTGCTCTAAAAGTCTGTATGCAGCAGAGGACGCTGTGCATGGTGGCCGCAGGACAACCTGTTGCAGCAGCAGCAGCAGCAGCAGCAGCAGCAGCAGCCGCCACCTCATTTGTGGACTCTAATATCCAGCAAACAGATTAAAAGTTGAGTCTCAAGGAAGACTCCTGGCATTCAGGCACACGCCTGACTCGCATATTGATCTTTCTACTGGGGAGCTGGCCAAGCTAATCCCTACAAAATCCCTCAAGGAGCTTGCTATCAACCAAGACAGATGTTTTTTGCCGCTCGCTTAGGGTCAAAGGGAGATTGCTAGGAAAGCACAGCTTGCTAATTGGACCTTTGAAATCATTAGCTTTACTCTTTAATGCAGCGAGTTGACGGGAAGGAAGCAGAACAGAAAGGAAATTGGAAGGCTACATACCCCCTTATTAATTGCTTCTGTTAGGATATGTTCTATACCCTTCATGCTCAATAAATCTGTAGCCCTCCCCGTAGGGTCACATTCCTCTACACAGAACTGATGGGTGGCGAGAGGTTTCACAGTCACAGATCCTTTTCTAATGGCTGACCAGGGCAGCAACATTCCTTATAGGTGGAAAGTTATGTCTTTTAGATTGGGCCTGTTCGCACATTCATGGAGGGGGAAATAAGTCATGGTGGCTTATTTCCCCCGCTGTGTATGCTGGTCGTGTGCTGGGGGCAGATTTGCATAATTACCCTTGCCGGCACAGCTTGCCATGTTGTGCAAAACCGGTGAGGGTGGGCTGTTGCTGTGGTTAACATGCCACCCAGAACTCTATAATAATCTATGAAATCTATGAAACCCATGGGATGTTTTAGGGTTCTGTGGTGGCTTGTTAACCATGGCAACAAACCACCCTCACCAGGTTCACCACCAAGGTGCACCTGGCAAGGTGCACCAGCAAGGATAACTATGCACATAATTATGCATGCAACCAGCATGTGCGGCAGGAGAAATAACACACCCTGCTTCCCCCTGTGATCATCCGAACAAGCCTGTAGTTTTGTGGTTTTTGGAAATCCTGCTGGGAGCACAGATATAGGTAAAAACTGATGAAACATTTGATCCAAATGTCATTTAAAGGGATAATATCATGAGCACATCCCAACAGTTACATTTATTGTTTTAGGACATTTATAAACCACTTTTCAACAAAAAGTTCTCAAAGTGGTTTACACAGTAAAATCCAGTGAAGTGTGGACAGCATCCATGAAAACTTATGCCAGGATAAATTTGTTAAGGTGCCACAGGACTCTTTGCTGTTTTTGCTGCAACAGACTAACACAGCTACCCTTCTAGAGATAGTAAAAGGTGGCAAGTTTCAATAAAGTTGATTATAGTCTCTGTTTTCCAACCTGGAACAAAGGAACAGACTCATTTTATACCTGATTCTCTACATGGGTTCTGTCTGTCTTGGAATGCAACCCCACCCTGGAATCACCCATTCCTTCTCCCCAGACCAATTTTTGGAACAGATCAGATAACATTCAGGGCAGGACTGCCCCTGCCACACAGTTTCCCCATCGGAGGATGCTGAAGTTGGCAGGCTGGTTCTCAGCTCAACTGTGCAAAAGTTTGAAACAGAGCTCAACCCATAAACTGAGTAAGAACCTAATGTTTATATGCCCCTGCACCCTAAAATAATCTTTTGATACCCCATATGATATATGTCCATGACTGGGGGACTGTCTCCTTCAAGACAAACAATAATTCTCTCCAGTGAAACCTGTTTTCTCACAACACTCATTACTGTGTGATGACTCCAGATGACAGTTATGAATAAGGAAGTGGAAGTATGAACTGCACAATACATTTTGGGCCACCCCACATCAGCTCACCCTCATCCCCAGGAGAATGTCAAGCATGGTGCCCCCATGCCAATAATAGCAAAAATATGTAGGAAAGAATAAAGAACTGAGGCTGTGCACCCCACAATAAGTGTTGGGCCAATAAATATTAGAGAATGGGGGGGGGGAAGTCATAATAGGATAGTGCTGGGTTTCAGCCATCTATGCCACTACCATGATCTCTTGAAAGCATGATTTATTATACAGGCAGTCCCCAGGTTACAAACAAGTTCCGTGCTTAAGAATGTCTTTAAGTCGAATTTGTATGTAAGTCAGAACAGCATAGCGTTCCATACGTTAAAGTTGGCATATACACAAATTGCGTAAATTATGCAAATTGGGTAGTATACTACGCTATGTGCTCTACATAAACGACGTAGCGCCGGGGAACTCAGAAGTCTGTTCTTAGGTATGGGTTGTCTGTAAGTCGGACGTTCTTAACTCGAGGACTGCCTGTACACAGATTTGGGCAGTAGGCAGTGCTATATTCGACATTAATGGGGAAACATTTGCCTCCTAACTACGTGGTGGCTACTTAAAACTACTCATGTAGTAGTGGTTGTAACTGTGTGGCTGTTTCTAGCCTCTGTCCTTGCTGTACGTTGAGCTCTACCAAGCTTCCCCAGATTAGCAGTTGCAAGATATTGATAACATTAAGTTGATCTTATGGCTGGAAGCTACAGGCTTCCTCTACACAGTTGTAGCCAATATGTGGTAAGCTATTAAGTGGTCACTGCATGGATAATAACATTCTGTTTCCAGGATTCACAGGAATATGTGATCCACTTAAAACAGTGCTATCCATGCAAGAGGAGAAATTCTGTTACAAAGTAGGGCAATGGTACAAGAATGGTGAGATAGGAGATTAAAATGGGCAGTAGGTAGGAACAATGATTTGAGATTGACATCCACAACAAAGGCAAGGAAACCATGAAGAATAAAACACTATCCTCCCTCTCCTCTCCCTTGGAAATCTCACACAGACTCTGTTTAGTCTCAACAATTATAGTAGGTTTCATAGAGTTTCATAGATCATAGAGTTGGAAGGAGCCTACAAGGCTATCGAGTCCAAACCCTGCTCAATGCAGGAAACTGGAGGAGGGGTCTCCCATCCAAGTAATAACTAGGCCTGACCCTGCTTAGCTTTCCACGCTCAGACAAGCTGAGCTAGCGTAAGTAACAGTTTCAGCTTTTCAGCTGCTCTTCCCGATCATGAGGGCTAGATACTTGTTCTTTAAAGAAAAGTGCTGGGGCTTCAGTAATCTGATAGATATGCTGAATATATCATTAGAAATTCAGTTCTGTGTGGGGAAATCCATCAATATAATCCATCATCATCATCATCATCATCATCATCATCATCATCATCATCATGTCATAAGCATAATGGAAAAAGTCAATTTCATATGTCAATTTCAATTTCTACAGTTAAGAGACTGCAATAATAAATCCTTTATATTGAGTCCATTTACTTATATTTGTTCCCTATGTGCAATCAGGAACATAGTATCTCTCTCCCTCCACTGCCAAACACATGGAAAATGCCAAAAAGAAACCTTTGGTAGAAAAATTTGGATGGGTTTTATACCAAGGAATAAAGATGAATCAAACAGATGCCATAGCTACTATGCAGAATGTGGCAATGGCCACCAACTTAGATGGCTTTCAAAGGCAATTAAACAAACTGAGGATAAGATTATCAATGGCTCCTAGTCATAATGGCTATATAGTACCTCCAGTATCAGGTGCAACTTGAGTCTGAGTACCAGTCACTGGGGAACAACAGTGGACGATGGCTGTTGCCCTCAGGTCCTGCATGTCAGTTCCATAGATTTAATAGATCATAGAGTTGGAAGGAGCCTACAAAGCTATCGAGTCCAACCCCCTGCTCAATGCAGGAAACTAGAGGAGGGGTCTCCCATCCAAGTAATAACCAGGCCTGACCCTGCTTAGCTTTCCACGCTCAGACAAACTGAGCCAGCGTAAGCCACTTCCCACAGGCATCTGACTGGCCACTGTGGGAAACAAGATGCTGGACTAGATAAGCCTTTGGTCTGATCCAGCATATCGCTTCTTATGCCATTTCCTGCCTGTTTTCCAACTCTTGTTCCCTGGCTTCTAATTTCCTCTTGTCACTGAGAGTGGGAAAGAAGATTTTGCTTCTTCTTCTTTTTTAATGTGCCACATTAGAACACCTGTCCCATTTAGAACAGGGGTGCAGAACTTGGCCCTGGGGTCCCAATCCAGCCCTCCAGGGTCCACCAAAGGACCAAGCCTCTTCTCCCTAGCCCCACCTCCTTTCCACTACCCACCAATTGTTCAGTGGTTTCCCAGCTTTTGTGCAGCTTGCCACCCCCCCCCCCCACTTCTAAAAGGTTGAAATGCTTCTGGAAAGTTATTAGTTATTAGCAGCAAGAGCTTTTAGCAGAAATCTGCTGGTATTTTTGGCCCCACCCCATTTGCCTCAGGTCCCACCTACAACTAGGATGCAGCCCCCGAGAGCTTCTCCGAAATTGAATTTGGCCCTTGGGCTGAAAGTGCTTGAACACCCCTAATTTAGAATATAGGAGTGAAGCAGCCTACATAGGAAACTGTTTTGTTGCCATCTTTTCCTCTGAAGGTTCCATGCATGGCAGGCAGTAATTTAACAGGTGCAATCTTCCCTGTCCATGTATCTCCATGCCAGGCAGCACTGCACCTGTTAAATTTTTGTTTGTATTGCACTTGTAAAAGGCTGAGAACCTCTGTCAGAGAGAGAGAGAGAGAGAGAGGAAAAAAGATGGCAATCCTAGGCACAATCTAGAGCTCTTCTCTTGTGCAATTTCCATTCATACCAATGGAGATGAGCAAGAATAATTTCAGGTGGATGGAGTCCATAATAATTTGCCCCATTTTATTTAGTGTGTGTGGGGAGTTGTTGATGAAAACAAAATGCTCCTCCAGTCCTACCTGCAATCCTATACACATGTATTTGGGAGTAAGCCCCACTGAATACAGTGAGACTTACTTCTGAGTAAGCATGCATAGAATCGCAATGTTAGATATGGAAGCTGGTGTCAAAGAAATTTCCATATTGTGGCTTTCATATTAATTTTGGAAACAAGCCCCCAATCCTTTGAATGCATGACCTTCACTGATAGAGGATTTAACAATTTAACATTTTAAAATCATAAAGACTCCTTCAAAGATGAGATGCATACATCACAAGCTGTGCAAACACTGTGATTGCAAATTTGTACAAAAGTGAACCCAACGACTTTGCAATTTACATTTCATTAATACGCAAGCATTCTTATTAATAATTTGCAGTGAACTATTATACGGGTATTACGCAAAACTGCCCCCTGGGTAGTGATCATAGACTGTATTGCTGAATACAGCTAACTTTCCAAAGCTATTTTGAACAATGATGGGGAAATTGTTTCTAAGGGCTGCCTGCCTCCAATGGTGTCATTCCGCCAGTAAGAAGGCTGGTGGAACAGATTTCCCCTTACCCCTCGCAACCCCCTACAAGCCTTCCAAATCTGCTCCAGAGGGTTTGGGGATCCTCCAGAGCAGATTTGGGGCACATGTGGGGGCTTGCAGGGGGGGGGGAGAAGAGAGGACAGAGAAATCCCATTACATGAGCAGACTTCTGCTTGTGTGACTGTTGGATCCAATCCAACCTCAAGAGTCCAAATTTATTCAGGATGCAATCCAATACTGAAACTTTGCCAGCTGAGGGGCTAAAGCAGGGGTACGGAACCTCCAGCCTGGAGGTCAAATCTGGCCCTCCTGGGATCCAAATCCCAGGATGGGTTCCCCAGAATGCTGTGCTCCATTCCCCTTGCCTCACCCCCTTTCTCCTGATCACCAATTGTTTGGTAGTCTCCCGCCAGATTTTGTGCCGTTTCCCCCCCATTCTAAAATGTTGACATGCCTCTCCCAAGGCTTAGTGACTGGCAGCAAGAGCTTTAAGCTACAATATGCTGGTATTTTTGTCCCCATCTGCCCCACCTACAACTGGAATGCAGCCCCCAAGAGCTTCTCAAAATAGAGTTTGGTCCTTGGGCTGAAAGAGGTTCAACACCCATGAGGTAAAGAATTTGGCGGCAGCCCTGCTGCCCAGGCAGAATGCGAGTCACACGGCCGCCATGACAGATATGCTGGTGGAATGACTGAAATGGGGTAGAGTCATGGGTGGCGGGGGGGGGAGCACACTTAAATTGTATCCTATGCCCCTTCAATCCACAGTCACACTTCTGTTGACAACACAACTTTACACTCGCCTCAGACCTGTAACAGGTATTTTCCTTCCAGCTGACATCAATGGGAGGGGGGAAATTTTCAAAAACAGCTGCTCACATCACCAAAATAGAGCATAGGATATATGGCGTAACCAGATTTCTCTTATGAGAAGGCCATGTTGTGATATGTATCCCTTCACCAGCTGCAGCACATTGTTTACACATGGAAGGGACAGAATGGCTGTAAACAGGTTTGTTGTGTCTTTCTGGGATCTCGTGTTTTCGCATGGGAAACTAGACTGTGAGAACAATATGAGCTGGTCACATGGTTTGTATGTTCTGATGACGTGCTAACTTGTTTTCTGTCTGAAGCCATCTTAGAGAGAAGCTGGACTGCTTTCTCTCTTCTTGTTGTTCTTGCTAGACTTTGTTACTGCAACAATGTAACGTCTTTGCTGAGGTGGAGTGAAGCTCAACTTACTCCACTGGATGTAATGCTTGCTATGCATTTATACTCTGCACATGGACTGTAACTAGGAAATGTATACTCTGTAGAACTTTACTTGCTAAGTGAATAAACAGGTAGAATTAGACCTGTGGTGTTACGGAGTGTTTCCTGACTCCATGGATTAATCTGCAACGGGGAAGCTGGAAGCAGTCTGACAACAGGGCAGACTGGGCTGGTCAAACTGGTACAACACGCCGCACGCTGCGCGGGGGGAGGTGAGATCTGGAAGATCTGTGTGTGGAATTTCAGGCGTCTGCTAGCACACAGACAGGATTATAAATCTCCCACACTCTGCATACTCTCAGACACCAACAGGCCACTGCTTGTGTTTTATGCAGGTTGAAAAAAGAATCCCACCTTCTTTCTATGATGGTCCTCAAGTGAGGTGGGTGTAGGAGTAAGATAATGTTACAGCGCAATCCTATGCACACTTACTCATGAGTAAGCACCATAAAACATAGAGCCAGTGTGGCATAGTGGCGAGAGAGTTGGACTGGGACTTGGGAGATCCGGGTTCTAGTCCCCGCTCGGTCATGAAACTCACTGGGTGACTTTGGGCCAGTCACTGACTCTCAGCCTAACCTACCTCACAGGGTTGTTGTGAGGATAAAATGGAGAGGAGGAGGAGGATTATGTAAGTCGCCTTGGGTTCCTTGCAGGAAAAAAGGCGGGGTATAAATATAATAAATAAATAAAACATGCAAAGGGTTGGGTTGCATTGCATACAATGGGAGACAAAGCCTTCTCCTTGAATCTGGAGCTATAGATATGCACCGTTTTTCCTCTAAGAAAACTGTCAGCAACCTTTGTTACTAAAATGCTTGATCTATCTAATCTAGGTAGCCTTGTTCATCTAGAAATGTCAGCAATTTAGGCACCAGGAAAGAAGTTGCATCCTGCAGCTTTTGTGAACAATCCCTGAACTGTAAATCATTATAGTTGGGTAGGAAGAAGCCAAATCCTACACCTCTGCTTGCTTTCTTCCCCTTACTTTTTCTCCCCCTCTTCATTTCTGCACTTTCATCTTCCCTTTAGTATTTCTGGACTAGTCCCAAGCCTTTCCACTTTTGTTTATGCCACCAAACCACTTCAGTAGCTCCCTACCCCTCCTTTTTGCACATCTTTGAATCATGCATTTTGTCCCAAACATCCTCAGAACCTCATCGAAGAATAGTAGTAACATTCTTCTAGCCCAGGGCTCTCCAACCTTGGGTCCCCAGATGTTGCTGGCCTACAGCTCCCAGCATACCCAGCCAGCATGGCTAATGGCAAGGGATTCTGGGAGCTGTAGTCCAGCAACATCTGGGGACCAAAGGTTGGAGAGCCCTGTTCTAGTCCTTCCAGTCTTGGGAATTCTGGTGGCCTTGGCAGCAACACATTGGGTCCTCAAGCATCGCTGCAGAATGCCAGGTTGGTAAATGGGAAAATATCAGTCATCCAGGAGTTGAGCCTGGATGAGAAAGCCAATCTGTTGTGTATCACTGAGACCTCCTCATAGGCGGAGCTGGAGATCTCTTTCAACTCTGCCTGCTGGGTTTCTTGGTGCAGCAACCACCTAGAGCTGATGGGGCAGGAAAGAGGGGGTGCCTTGGTCTACTGGGATTCCATGTCTATTTCTAAATACCCAGCAGGCTGGCAGTTTTGATTGTTTGTACCTGATGCTAGGTCTATGAGATAAGATAGGGATTCTGTTGGTATACTGCCCACCTCACTGCCCAATAGCCTTCCTGGTTGAGTTGGCAGAGGTTGTCTTGGGAGACTTTAACATCCAAGCTCTGGTACCCTGTCAAAAGCAGCTCCGGATTTCATGGTCTCCATGACAAAACATAGGTCCATCTCAGCTTATATCTGGCTTAATACATGTAGCAGGACACATTGTTGGTTTGGTTTTCTGTAGTGGAGCAGAAGGAAAGTGATCTGTGGGAGGAAGAGCTAAATATGGTTCCATGTCTGCAGGGTGGGGGATCTATGAGGATGGTCAGCCTTTGGGGGCTGATGGATCCAGCTGCTTTCCTGATTTTTTTTTTTAATCATTTATTTATTACTTGCCTTTAGAAGACACCTATAAAACAAGTTCTCTATAATACATATTGTCTTTGGGAGATTTTCCTGCAAACATGGTTGGCGCTCCTTTCAGCACCTTGAGAGAATCTGTGGAATATGAATAGGAACATAACTATTGACATAATCACACTTGGGCAGTTTGGCAACTTCATTTGCTCCAGAATGCAGCTACTAGGGCTTTGGCTGGGGCAGGAGATTAGAATATATTATTCTGATTCTTGACCAACTGCAGTATTTTACCAACTTGTTTCCAGACTCAGTTTAAGATACTAGCTTTACTTTTAAAGCCCTAAATGGCCTGGAACACCAGGATCTTTTCCTCCTGTACAGAACTGCCTGAGAATTCTGATTCATTACAGCTGTGTTCACTTAGCATCTGCGGTGTGACAGGTAGACATGGGTGGGGGGGAGGGCATTCTCATTTCTGGCATCCAGATTGTAGAACCATCTTCCTAGGGAGGTACATCTGGCCTCATCCCTGTTTCACTTGTAGTAGGAAGTGAAGACAGTTTTATCTCAGCATGTTTTTAATTAAACATTGCCTACCTTATGGTGTTTAAACTTGCTGCTATTTACAGTTGAAATTTTGTTTGTTATATTTGGTGATTTTGTTGTTTCATTTTATTGTGAGCTGCCTTGAGTACACCTGTTGTAGGAAGGCAGAATATTGTAATATATAAATAACATCTAATCATGTACAAGCAGGGTACTTGCCTAGTATTGTATGTTTCTTCTCAAGGAATTTATTGACCAGCTCTGGAGTAAAGGTCTAATTCTGCTTTGAATTTGTTTTTAAAATAAACTTAGAAAAGAAAAGTGAAATACTCCATAAAGTCCTTTACACTGTACACTAAACAGAAGTAAAACTGGAAATGGGTAGCTTGAGTTTATTTATTCCAAAGATTATATAATGGAATATAATAAATGCAAAATGGAAAGTCAAAAGAAAACTGGTTTATTTATATAAAACAGAACAAGTATTAATGTGCATAGGTTGTCTGATTGCCAACTTTCTAAAATGCAGGTTTCATGGGCTGTGAATTTGTGATAATAAAATGTGCTTAACATAAATTAGACCAAACAATGCAGCAGAACAAATTTAACTGACCTCTTTCAACCTCTCTAGCATTTGCAAGAAAAGCTAGACATAACAGCTCACAAAGCTAATCTAAGTGTCTTGATGAATATTTTAAAAGGTCTTTAAATACTGCCTAGTATGACTTAAAATATTTCCTTTGTAATTTAGATTATTTGTGGAAATATGGTTAAGATTAAATTCAGTTTTATCTAATGAAAGGACTAGAAATACTTCTGTTATATATGGATTTAAGAGTGATTCAGCTAAGATGGGGAAAAAGAAAAAATAGAGGTGGGGAAAGGAGAATATATTCACTAGGAACCTAGCCAAGGGCTCAGTACGAGAGAGGATTAACCCAGAAACCAGTAAACTCAGAATAAGGTGAGTGTCAGAAAACAAAGAACAAGGTCAGGATTAAGAAAAATAAAGCTAAGAGCAAAAGGGAGCCATGTCCAAGGGTCTTGGCAGAATTTGAAAATGTGTTTAATGGCTGAGTAGGATCTAAGAAAGCAACAGGAACGGGTTTCAGGGTCTGAAATTTCATAGCTTGCAATGTCCAGAAGTGGAAGTAAGTGATTAGGTTTTAGGGTGAAGCAGGGCTAGTGAATGCTCAGATGGACAGAGAATACTTGCAGTGGTAGTGCAGATATTCTGTGCTACTTTTCTGGCCCTTTCTGTGCCTGTGACGGCAAAACGATTCAACTGGAATGATTTATACATAGGTGGTAAATTAGTATTCATTTTTTGTAATTAGGTCCTTAGAACCTGGTTCTGCCCTTTTAAAAATATGGAATAGCAGAGGAAAAAGATTGTGGGATTCATTTTAAGGCCGTTATACAAGGGAAGAGTGGAGTTGCTTTCCAGGAGGCATGGGGTGTTGGGGTGTGTGCTGAATGAGGTGAGGAAGTCCCATCTACTGGCCACTAGAAAACCCATTAAATGCACTTTGGGACTCTGAATGCCAGCAGTACCACTTTTATGGTACTTTTATGGAAGTTGTTTTCAACTTCCTCTCCACAACAATGAGGATTAGAAATGTGCACATGATGAATTGATCTGATTGACTTATTCAATTTATTATTATTTTTTGGTGATTGTCTCTTTTCTGGAAATTTTTAAAAAGCTATGATTGTATGCAATGAAATCAACTGACTGATTGACTAGAAATATGCTTTTAAAAAATGAAAGCTGAGAGTCTCAGGATTCTGTGACTTGCAACTATTCTTGATTTGAAGGCAGTGGCCATGATTCAAGGCATGACTGATATATTCTCCTGACCATGGCATAATGAGAAGCCTGCTAGAACTATATAAAGGCCAGAATTGCCAATTACTAGGTTTACCGGTGTATCAAGTTCATGAGAAAGAATTTAGTCTGGCTTTCACAGCCTGGCCAATTAGTTGTTACAGTGTACTGGAAGTTCCAGTTCAGTCAGAGTGCCCCCACCACTCACACAATCTTCAAAGCCTGGGTTCAAAATGTGCAAGCCCTCCAAACTATTCCCTGACCTCTTACTATGGTCAGTTCAGATGTCATATCCAAGCTATGGTTTGACTGTCAGAAATGTGCTATGCACCTTAGTGCTCCCTCCTTTCATGTGCACTGATTCCACCTGTGCACTGATCCCTCCCACTCCTTCCCGATTTCTGGTAAACACCATTTGCTGTGGTGCCTAAATCGAGCAAAATATGGTTACCACTAATCATGGTTCACCTCCAAACCATAATCAGAAACCTGCCAAGGAACCACAACAGGCCAAGGAACAGCTTCAGACAAACTACTTCTAATTTTGCCCTTCCATACGCAGGTGCTGTCCACACTTTGACCATCTATAAGCTAATTATAAAATGGAAGTCCAGTATTATTACTTAGAATAAAGAAATAGGATTTCCTTCCCACTAGTCCATGTCTGTTTTCCTCGGTCACATATTCAGTCCCAATTATTTAATGTAGCTGGTTGGGGAATGCTTGCTTAGCAGATAATCTTTCTCTCATGGGTGGGGAGGAGGGGTTGAACTTGGAAACAGAGGGACAGAAAGAGCTGAAAGTTGGGAAAATGTAAGGCACTTTGGGATGCAAGGTCTCTCTCTCTTGGGACCTGATGCAGAGTAACAGACCTGCTGCCTTGTAAGAATGCCTCCTCTTTGCCTCCACTTCACTGCGTGTATATTTTAAAATAAGGCAAATACTGCCCCCCCCCAAAGCCATATGTTTGCAGTGCTCTCTTCTCCAAAGGAAACTTAACCCGGCAGTGCTGCCTTTAGAGCTTCTCACCACTCTGGAAAGTGGGGAGCATGCACAATTCTAAATTTGCAGTATTACTTACATCTCTTGAGCACCACAGCTTTTATGTGGTTTTATCATGACTATACAGGTTGAGAGCCTGATGCAGCAGCTTCTTAACATATTTATAAGGGGTAATAAAATCCTTGTGCTGCACGTGCTGTCTCTACTTAGCAAACTCAGTGGCCCCTGTGCCAACAGAAATGGAGCCCAAGCCCCAAGCAGGGCCACTGAAAAACAAGAAGAACAGCGCTACAGGACATGGCTGGCTGAAGTCCTGAAAAAGGAGCACTGCTATTCTGAGCTTGAGATACACCACAATGCATTTTGTTACAGGGGCCCGCCTGTAAGTTATGATTTTTCTAGTAATCCTTTCATTCAGGTTGCATTGCAATTGTCATCACACATAGCAGAAATCGCGTTGTAGACATTGCCCCCTCTCCCTGAACAAATTGTTAAGAGATTTTCCAGTGATGCACTCACATTCTTTTAGTTCATTCCCCCTTCTCTTTTCAGTATCTTGAACTTTGACTTACCTTGAAAAACAGCTGAGCTTTCTTAGTGGCATCTTCACTTTCATCTTCTGTATTTGTGCTTTGCTTCCTAAAGGAAAATAGATATTGCCTCCATATTGATAAGTCATAAAAGGGCATGTTTCAGAATCCAATTCCACACTCGGGTATCTTTTAAAAATGACCCTGACTTTTAAGAAATACACCTCAAATTCTGGTGCTGAAGTAAATGAAAGCAGTATGATTAACTTCCTCTTGTATCAATGGGGCAAGTGTCTGGATCTCTAGACGATTGTTAGATCTTTCATGCACTGCTTATAGCTGTGGGAGGACAAACTGGATTTGGATTATCCATTCTCAGTGTAGCAGTTCCTTTTCCAATCCACAACGCATTACTGCTTTGCTCTGGTTTAGTGATTAGATCTCTACTGTATGCCTTGATGTGTTGATCAAGACTCTAAAAAAGATTTGCATTCTGAAGCAGCATCTTTTGTGATGCTCCTAGGAGGATATGTAACACTCTACATGTAGCCCTGCACAGAAAGGATTAGGCATAGGATGACACAGTCCAATTTAGACCTGTGGTATTTGTCAATCACAGAGTAGCCAACTGACTGAACAGATGGTCTTTAACTAATCCTTCTGAGTCTAAATAAAAGTTCCATATTTGTGAGAGAAGTGATCACTTACAGAGACATCAGATAGATTATTAGTAGGCCTCTGACCTTAGCTTGAATAGCATGGAAGGCATCTCCCCCCCACCCCCACCCCCACCCCCACCCCCACCAACAGGAAATGATTCACTGCTTGCATTCAGCAATGCCATTTAGATTGTATATGTTTATCATACGCTGGGCCTAAAGGTGGGAGCAGAAGAATATAGAATAAAACCTGGAGGTTAAATTGTTGTTACAGATTCATTCATTAAATCCTGCTAATGATATGACCACTTCAGTCTTTCAGCAATGCTTTCATAATTATATTTGTGACAAATTGGTGCCCTTTGGTTTCACCCTGTTCTGTATTTGCTGTAATCCAATTACTGTTGAGAGTCTTTCACAGATTTTATGTTTCACACTGTAAAATCCCTGTTAGCACAGCTTTGGAGACTAAATTAATACATTTTATGCATATTTATATATTATATTGTATGAGAGCCAGCATGGTGGTGTAGTTAGAATACTGAGACCAGACAGAGCCAAACTAAACGCTCCCCCACTGCCACGGTCCCAAACTGGGTTGGGGGTCTACAAATAGGAGATAAGGGGAGGGGAGCTTGATTCAGATTGCATGATAGCATGAGCAGGGTTAGCAAGGGGCCCACCTGGGCATGGCCCCCAGATCTTTAGAGCTGCCCCACTTGCCTTCATCTGCCTTAATACAAGCCTGTTTCTTCCTTCTGAACTCAGTAGCCTTGCAGTTACCAGGAGACCTTAGGACTCACTCCCTTAATAGACTAATAGGGAGTGTAGCATGAAGGCACCAGCCTTTTAAACTAGAGGGGAGATTGCCACCTTCCCTTCCACAGTCTGCTTGTGGAAAGAATAGTTTCTTTATTCTACGTGCAAATCCATAATGTGGAAAGTATAATTCTGTCCTAGAAGAAATCAAGGACTTCCTCTTTACCCAGAGGAAATGGAAGTGTGGTCTTGTCTTACACACAGTTTTCTCTTTCTCAGAAGGGAAAGAGAAAGAATTCCTCTGATATATAATGTTAGAATAGTTCCTTCATTTAGTGTTAGAATAGTTCCTTTGTCTGCTACTTAGTGTTAAGATGATTCTTAAGACTGATTTGCAATTCCTTTCTGGGCTCACAGGTCTCCCTTGCAGTTCCTAACTGTAGCCATGCTTGCCCATGAAAAATAAAAACCCAGAATCCCAGTTGGGCAATACTTTTATTAAGAATTGTGGTTGGTCCTAATAAAGGTATCCAACTATGCATTCTGGTAATTTACAATTTGTATGATGATGAGTTTGCTAGAAACTTAATGTTGGAACATTTGTTGTAGGTGTTAGGATTTCAAGAAGTTAGAACCCAAGAGCTGTAAAAAAAAAAAAGTGTTCCAGATTCCTAGTAACTACCAAAATAAAGTGCTGTTGTGCTTTTTGGTGATGGGGGGAGCAAGTGAGGATTTACTCAGTAGTAAATCCCACTATGTTTAATGGCGGTTACTCCCTAGTAACTGTGTAAGTTTGCAGCCTAAGAGCATGGTTTATTATAGACTACAATACATTCCCACACTTTCTCTTGCCAGTGTGCCATGTTCAGTTTGCAATTGATCGGTAAATGTTTAAGGTGTCATACACCTCTTTGCTGGTCCCAGGCACTCCATCCTCCTCATCTGGCTTTGGGTCTGAAGGACGAAGGAAAAGTGTGGGTACATGGAGGAGGGTAAGTTTTAAGCAAGCTCAGTTTGGGACATCGCCCAATTCTGTCCTGAAAGCAAGCAAGAGGTTAATTTGCTTGCCTTCTATAAAATTTAAATTATAGTAATTGTTTCTAATTATGCACATATATTTGCATATGTAAATTAGCACGTGCAAATTGGTGCAATTTCTTGTCCTAGGGGCCTGAGCCTGGGATCTTTCAGGTACCTATCATGGCGCCTGCGCCATGGCAGGGAACAAAGGATTAAAGTCTCCTCCCTCCCCCATCAGTGTGGATTGGGGAACCCTATTGTATTACTCAGGGGCCTGGTCCAGCCAAGGCACCTCACTTTAGATTCGAGGATACTCAGGAAGAAACAAGACCACTTGTGTGAAGGATAAGATACAGTTTACTGAATACAATGATGAAATATGGATGCAGATTTACAACAAGAAAGCAAAAGTGGCTCATGCTGGCTCAGCTTGTCTGAGCATGGAAAGCTAAGCAGGGTCAGGCCTGGTTATTACTTGGATGGGAGACCCCCTCCTCTAGTTTCCTGCACTGAGCAGGGGGTTGGCCTTGGCCTTGTAGGCCCCTTCCAACTCTATTATATGAAAAGCTCACAAAGCGTCCCTGTGGTTGCAGGGCTTCCTAATACCACAGATGTTGCTCTGGGGGCACTAACTGCTTAGACACTTGTGCGCTCCTCGTTCTAAGAGGAAAGCCAAAGGGCAAACTAGCAAGTTAAGGATTTTATAAAGTTCCTCTCTCCCCCTGTTTCAGAGGCTGTCAGTAAGCCACAAGCTAACCCCCCTTCCTGGGAAACGAGGGGCAAAGCTGCTTCAGTAAAGCAAACAGTTTCGTTTCTCACAGCAAAAGCAGCTCTTATCTAAGGAATACATGTAATTGGGGAAAACAGCTTCAAGGCAATTATCTCTGGTGCTCTTCCTAACAAGCAGAGGGTTACACATAAGGCCCTGGCATGGCTCCAAGGAACTATCCTGGCTTTTGGACAGTGTGAAAGTTCACTATGCTACCTGTTGAACCTTAATAACCTTCTTGCCATTCTTCCGGCAGAGCCCATCCAATACACCTATCTCTGCTATATACACTTAAAAATTATTTGGCTAATTGTGTGAATAGTTTCACATTGAGCTTGGCTGTAAAACTGGAGCTAAACTGTTTCTCTGCTCTCATCCACAAGCTAGAGAGTGCCATCTTCCTCAATGTTAAAGGGTGTTACATTTCAAAAACTGGAGAGACTCCCATCTACCAGGAAGAAATATCCATAATTAGCTGCTCTCATTGATGAAACCTCAATCAAACAACCAAACAATTAGACTAACAAAGGATAGTCTACTGGCATCTGGAACACTATGGGGTGGGGGTGGGGCTAACTTATTCTCTATATACAATGTTTTCTGGGTGTGCCAGAAATGTGTAGCTACTGTTTGTGAAAAATTATATGCACACACAGGCGAGAACCCTGCAAGCCCGTGTCTTGTGTCTTCAGCAGGTAGAACTCTTGCAGCTAAACAGCTAAACAAAGTTCATGTTAGCAGTTCCAAGTAAAATGTGTGCCCTTGGTTTAAGTTATGCAAAACTCAAAGATGTGGTTACAAGGCTGATATCTTGATTTTCAACCTATGACACAGTAAATAAGCACTGAATTGGGTTTAATTCAGAGAATCGATGCTCCTTCTGGGGGTGTCATTTCCATTTTTTAACATTTAGCACATCCATCCTACTCACAAGAGTTTTCTTTTCTTTTTTTTTAACAGCTTGAAATAAAGGGAGCTCTGATGTTTGGATAACAGGAATAAAAGCTTGTACTGTAATAATAAATGCAATAATGTAAAGTCTTGCCTGCTTAAATAAACTTGTTTGACTATGTCCAATCACTGCAGGCCACACAAAATTATATATATATATATATATATATATGTACAAGGAAGAACATGCAGAACTCAAGCTTTGTTTGATGTCAAGAGTTCCTGTTGCTGAAGAAAGAAGCCACTTTGGCATTATGGACTGCTCAGGCAAAAGCCAGAAACAAACTTTGGGTGGTGGCCAATATTTTTAGCCAGAGTGTGTTAGCAAAAAATGAAAGAAAACAAAGGTCTCCCTAATGGGACATTCTGTTTGTCCCTCTCTGCCTACTAATTCACCTCAAAGTTTAGATTCTTTAAAAGCGCCTCATCTAATAATTCTCTTAAAGCTTTCTGTTCAAGCTGCTATGCTAAGATTTAATTAAGAAAGAATTAAGTTGATTTTATGCTGCCCTTAAATTCTGTCTAGTATACACATGGACTTGAGCTTTGCCAATTCTTTTTGGTTTGTTTTTTAATGTCAAGTATATTCTGTAAATTATATGAGTATATCATGTTATCCTGACCTTTAGCATATTCTTTACTTTCAGAAGTCTTCCATTCTGTTTCTTTTACAGAAGCTAATACTGTAGTAGAAATGTAATAAAAGCTAGTTAGGGTAAAGAAATTGAAAAGGTCAACTAGTAGAAGTAGTACACCAAGTATTTGCAGTTTTCAGAAATATAAAAGAGTGATCTCCAATAATTTGTATTACAGGAAATGAAAGAGAAAAGTGGTGAAAGAATGCTGGGATCTTACTTCAGGGACTTTTTAAATTTTTAATCAAACTTCCCCCCACCCTTAAATTTTATTGAATAAAATAAAACTTAGGGGGCAATGGGGCCAAAAATGGGGTGTTCCACCAGTGTATCAATGGAGGCATTGGATCAATGGAGGATTGCAAGAAAGGAGAGCTTATTCAAAACTTGAATAAACTTCTTTTGTTAGGAAAATTGAAATTCCTGAATTATCCAAAGACCCTTGTTCTCCTGACACAACCCCAGCTGGTGCCTCCAATGTCAGTGGGACTGTATATCCACTCTGGGTTTCAGTCTGAACTTTTAAGGAGCTATCCAAGGTTCTGAACCCTAGCCCCACCATAGGTTCAGCACCATGGATAGCTCCTTTAACGTTCAGACTGAAGCCGAGTGGATGCACAGCCGCACTGACATTGGAGGCACACCACCAGCCACTGCTGACTCCAGCCTTGGAGCTACCATTCTTACTTTCCCTCCCATTAGTGTCAATGCGAGGGATTTTTTTAAAAACCCTGAACGGAGGGGGACCAGAACGAGATGGAAAACTCATCCCAAATTTCTGCCCCCTGGCTGGTGCAAGCTGGCAGGGTTTAGGAAGTGGTGGTTTTTATCCCATGGAATGCCCTCCCTCACTACACACACACATTAGGGTTCTCTGTAAGGCTTTCCATTATCTCTTTACTCTTATTGACTTCCACTCAACTTCCATTTCTAGTACAACAAAGTGGGAGAACAGGATTGCAAGAAAGGAGAGCTTATTCAAAACTTGAATAAACTTCTTTTGTTAGGAAAATTGAAATTCCTGAATTATCTTTTTAGTGTTTGTGTTTTCAAAGGGGGCAAAAACTCCAACCGTATTAGTGATGCAAAAATGCCCTTGTCTCCAGATTCTGTGGCTAATTTCTAAGAATGGTGCCAGGACTCAGGCCTACCTTGATATCACAGAGCTTTGCCCATTTAGGGTGCAATCCTATACATGTTTAGACAGAAAAAAAAGTTGTACAATTCCCAGCATCTCCCAGTGTGGCTAGCTGGGCATGCTGGGAGTAGTAGGACTTTTTTCTGTCTAAACATGCATAGGATTGCACCCTTAATCTTATGTTTAGGGAATGGGTTAGTGGTTATACATTAGAAAATTACACTCTGCACAGAGTCAGAGATCCTCTTGTCCACAGTAAATGTTTAATTATATTTGTGTCTTATTTTTTTAATTATTCATATTTGATTTATTTCAAAATTAATGTTATTTTGTTTGCAAATGATCTATGTAGCAGTGTGTGTGTGTGTGCTGTTGGGAGGGTGAGTATATTGGAAGTTGTTTGTGCTGGGTTCTGTGGACCTTTTGTGGCTTATTGCATCAATCTCATCTAGACTGGTGAATTTGTTTGGTGTATCTAACTTGGAAGTTGGCGTGCCTGGCCATTTCTGGATGTCTGCGGAAGTTTCGTGGCTTATTACATCAGTCCCATCTAGTCTTGTGTGACTGGTAAATTTGGTTTGGCTAGCTCAGAGGTTCATCTTCTGGGCCATTTTTCTGGAATACGGTTTCTTGCCTCGCTCGGATAGGAACTGGAACATGGATTCTTTGGAAGTTTTGTGGTTTATCTCATCAATTCTATTTCCATCTAGTACCTGTGTGACGTGAATTGAGTTGGTTTGGCTAACTCATGAGTTTGTATTCCGGGCCTTTCCGTTCTTTTCCAAATGGCTTCTGAGTGTGAAGAATTTAATAAAAATAGAACACTGCAGAGGTTTCAGTTCCTAAATATTCTTCTCATGTGTTCTAACTCGCGAGGAAGATGAAGGCCGAGTAAAGCAGCTCCCCGACCCAAGCACCAGCAGGAAAACCTCCGACTTGTTCCACTCTGGGACTAGAACGCCTTCGCGTCCGGGCTTAGCACCAAACACACGCTTCCGGCCGGCGTCTGTTCGGCCAGCGGTTGTACTTCCCTCGTCGCCTTAGCGAACGGAGCCTTTTCGGGACCCGTAGCTGCATACTGCTGGGGCTGTCAGCTGAGCGCTGTCACATGATCGCGAGTCTCCGCTGTCCCTTCGGTATTCAGCGGCTGAGTCTGGGTCACCCGCGCCGCCGCTGCGGATTCCGGGAACCTCTTTGCCGTCCTGTGGAAGGGAAGGAGGTAAGCGAGGCCTTCAGCCCGGGGGCCTCTTCTGGCTCTGCGGAGTAGAGGGGGGTAGGGTATGGTAGGGCGGGGGGTGGGGGTGCCGGGCCCGGAGGGGAAGGCATTGGATGGGGGCTGGTGGGGATCGGGGAAGGGGAAGGGGCAAGGAGGTTGCTTGCTGTCTCTGAGACTCTGCGGGGGCTCGCAGAATGACGGGGCTGTAAAGGGCCCAATGGCTATCCAGCCCTTTCTTCCTCGCCTCCGAGGCCGTCAACACTGCATAAGAATGGCCTTGCTGAGACTGTTCAGTTATCTATCTAGGTGCCGCAGGGTAGGTCGCAAGCAGAGCAGGATGATTCTCTGTCCCTAGGCTCTGTTAATCGGAGGCATCACGGACGTTTTCTTTTAGCTGTGGTTACTAATAAAGCCATTGCTAGCCCTGCCTTCCCAGAATTTGACTGATCTATAGTATTCTCAGACTAGGTGCTGTACAGAATAAATAAATCCAGGTGATTAAAACAAGTGAGCCAAGGTACAGATGTTGCTGTACTAACAACAACAGCAACTCTAGGGCCAATCTGATTCTGAGGTGCATGCTTCTTGCAAATGGAGGTTTTTGGCTTTAAGAATTTTACCCCCCCCCCCCCCCCCGTTTGCTGAGTTGCTATTTCCCCCCATCAGTTTGGTTAACGTTTGAATGAGGTTCCCTGTTAAACTAAGTTCTCAGTACCACTAATTATTTGTGAAGTGAGTACACGTGAACATGGTCCAGTTATTCAGGTAGGCTTGTATGCCAGAATGGCACAGTTGTGCAGCTGGATTTCTCTGAGGTGAGAATTTTCAGAGGAGTAGCTGTGTTAGTCTATTGCAGCAAAAATAACAAAGTCTTATGGAACCGTAAAGACAACTTGATTCTGGCATAAACTTTAAAGGCAACTTGATTCTGGCATAAGCTTTTATGTGGGCTATAGTCCACAAAAGCTTATGCCAGAATAAATGTGTTAGTCTTTTAATGTGCCACAAGACTCCTTGTTTTTGAGGTGAGGCTTGCTTTTGTTGGCACCATCTTAATGCAGAGGGAAGCAGTAGTTGTTTCATCCAATAATATAGTTTGCATGTTCCCAATGAAGGAAAGGATTGATCTGGTTTTTGTGTGTGGGCAACTGGTCCTGAAGAAACTCGAGCTGGTTTGGTCAGGGAGAATTGGCTGGTGTTTATGAAAGTTCTTCCCCAACCATGACTTGACAGACGTGTTAAGAACTAGATAACTTGTTTTGGCATCAGAGAGTCGGACTAGGCCAGAAGCTACTTAAGGAATGAGAAAACAAAAATGGTGAAGGTCATTGCATTGGTTCTGGTACACGGTGGTATTCAACTGTGCTGCTGTTGTTTCTTATAAATTAGCACAAACAATTGATATCCCCGTAGTACAATGTGCAGCAGAATCCCATGCATGTTTTCTGAGAGGTAAGTCTTATTGTGTTCAATGGTGCTTACTCCCAGGAAGGTATGCATATGAGTGTAGCTTGAAAAAATTCCCTGTGCTGGAAAAACACAGGGAAAAGGCAATGAGCTTTTGTGGTCACAGAAAGTAGAACTTGGGTTATTCAGGAGTTCTTGTGCAGAGTTATATTTGCAGTCTGAACCAGGAAACAATTGCTTCAGAAGGAAGTTTGAGTGCTGCCCAATTAACAGCACTGACCTTATTTTGCAGTGGCTCTGGAGATTTTTGAAGTAATTCCCAATGTAACATAGCAGTGACTATTCTGTGATAATCGAAAGGATTCTGTACCTAATTATTTGCTTTTCTAAAATGAATTACTGCAAGCACTTTACAAAAATAATGCAGAGATAAAGCAACTGCACAGTAAATATAAAAGCATAACCCCACCCTCAAACACCAATACAAAACATGGTAAGATCCACCATCAGAGAAGCTATAACAGTTAACTATCTCCTGGAAATTATTTCTTAAATGAATAGTTTTAACTTTAATTGTAATTGTGCAAGAAAAGGGGGAGAACAAATCTTCCTAAGATGTGTTCCACAAAGTGGGTGCCACCACTGAAAACCCTGCTCAAAACTGCAGCTGACTGAATGAGAGTAGAAGAGGGAACATATGCTCAGATGCAGTATCTTCTGTACTGTAAACATTCTAGTATTGCGCTTTGTCAATCAAATCAGGTTGTGAGATACTCTGCTCTCTCCCTCCCCCCCTTCCTTTGTCCCACACTCTAGTTGTCTTGTGCAGGATCCACACAGAGGACACAAAGGAGGAAGGGGAAGCAGAGGTCAACAGGAAAATAATATACTGCTGTTTCAGTTACACATACTTAGAGTTAGTTACAGTAGGACAGTGATGGCGAACCTATCACCACGGGTGCCACAGCTGGCACACAGGGACCTCTCTGTGGGCACTCGAGCCATTGGTCACCAGATCGCGAAAAGACCGTCCCCTTCTGCAAAACACTAATGATCTTGTTCTTTCTCACAGTGTGGAACAGAATGATTTTCTTCTAGAATTCCTGTTACAGAATTCTTTTCTACATTGTTATCACATTTAAAAGATTTTGAAGAATGATACACAGAGCATGGCTTGGATGTAAAGCCCTAACAGTTGACCTGAGCACTGCATGTGTTGCTCTCAAACTAACGGAGTATGAGCCAAGGTGTGACAAATTATCAACATGCATGCAATAGCAAAAATCACATTAATTGTGCAAAAGCATGCCCAATGCAAACTTTTACCTAATGCAGTGTTTGCAGTCCAAGACATAAAGTGTTTAAAATGTGTTAAGCACGTTTAGTTTTCTTCTTTATCTTGCTCATCCTAGTACAGGTTGACTTTTACTTTTACTAATCTGACACCTGTAGAAGCAGGGAAAGGACCCGGAGTAAAGCTTGCCCCATACAATTTCAGTCTGGCATATAATCATATTACAAGTTGAGAATCCCTTATCCAAAAATACATGTGCCTAATTATTTAAAAAGTTTGTATCAATTCCCTTCAGGCTATGTGTACAATGTAGTACTATAATAATTTTTTGAGTTGATTTTTCCCCCCAACAAAAAATTGTTTGTATCATTGAAAGCTCTGTTATTGTGTTTTTCTTTAAAGACAAAAGATGTTAATTAGTTCGGACAACTGTATGAGTTGTTTTTCTAAAACTAAAACCTCGGTATTCAGGTGTTGGCACTTTGAAATAAATAAGTTGGTTTTGTGTTGCAGTTTGGGCACTCGGGCTCAAAAAGGTTCGCCATCACTGCAGTAGGACATGGGAACTAAGGAATGGTGAGAGTGCTGGACTGGGACTCAGGAGATCCGGGTTCTAGTCCCCACTCGGCCATGAAACTCACTGGGTGACTTTGGGCCAGTCACTGACTCTCAGCCTAACCTACCTCACAGGGTTGTTGTGAGGATAAAATGGAGAGGAGGAGGAGGATTATGGTAGCCGCCTTGGGTTCCTTGCAGGAAAAAGGCAGGGGTATAAATATAATAAATAAATAAATAAAAATAAATAAATAGGTTGAGTAATCGAGAATTAAACTGCAATAAAATCATCTGTGGTTATTGGATCCTTGTGATTCAGACCTCATTATGTATCTCCCATGTTGCTCTGGATTAATGAAATACTATAGAAGTAACTGTTATGTATGTAAATCTTTGAATATGCTTCTCCTCCTGAGCTATGCAGGTAAAGGAAGTTAAGCGATTGCTGAAAAGTTCCGTAATGTTGAATTATATTTCTGTTTTGGATAAAGCTTTCATACAGTACATCAAGGACTTTCTTGGTAGCTAACCATTTTGTCTACATTGAACAAAATGTTTCTGCAACAGTGTGAGCTTTGGTCGTATTACACTTGGAACAATCTGGTAAAATGTATGGACTTGTGAGCCTCGCTAACTTCAGTGAAAGAAAGTGAAGTGCTTGTTTTAATTTTTACTTGAAATTGATGGGGCTTAACTTTTAGATGAACTGTAGCACCTTTCAAAATGTAATTTTGAGCTCTGCAAATCAGTTTCCTTCAGATAATTAAAACTAATCACACTTGCTCAACGTTTGAGTATTCTGTATGTGGGGCCCAGTGTTTTGTTTTTGTTTTTGTTTTACCTGCGGCACATCCCATTGAAGATAGCCAGATTTGCAGCTGTCTGCATGGCTGAATTCTGGAGGCTTATTGTATGACCTTCAAAATTACTTCTGGCAATCTAGATTTGGTGATCTCTGTGAAACTAAAGTGATTTTAATGCAAGTATTACTGGCTGAAGCATTGTTTAATTTTTGTGAAAACTGACATTTATTGTCCTTGTTTTCTTAACAGATTTTAAACCAATATAAAACATGGATATCCGGGGTGCTGTAGATGCTGCTGTCCCCACCAATATCATTGCTGCCAAAGCTGCTGAGGTTCGGGCTAACAAAGTGAACTGGCATTTGTATCTCCAGTAAGTTATTAACTGGTCACAGCTTGCTAGAAGAGATATAACCATAGTTTTCTATGCTAGTTATAGTATTTAGTGTGCTTGTAAAGTGTCTGAAGTCAGTCTTTAATATTGTTATGATAACTGGAAAAACCTTGAGTTGGTGGAAATTACTGGGAAAGTGTCTGCTTTGGTTATGACCAGTGATGGGATTTCTTTAAAAAAAGATGCTTTGTTTTAGTGGTATGGATGGATGTGAACAACCTTTCTAACACTTTCAGTAAAATCTTAGTTAAAGTCTGACAAAACCAGGTTTCAAAATACCAATTTGTTCACGAATTCTACTATCTTAGTGGATTGTATGTTCATTTAATTACCTAATGTTAATAGAGATACCTACATATAGTCAGGAATGCAAATATTTTTCCAGACCCTGGAAGATGACTAGGTCCTTTCAGGAATCATTATTAGGTTGTCCACATAGGTCCTTCCCATCTTTCTATGTTAGTAAATTAATGCTTGGTGGCTTTTTCTGTCCCTGTGGCTTTCTGTATACGTCAACACTTGAAAACTGAAAAACATTGAAGACTGAGGCCCCATTCAGATCTGAGCATGGAAATGAGTTGGTGGTCCAGGGGTCAGTTCTGCCCTTGGGGTTTTCCATGTGGCTCCTAGCATAGCTTTCCTGATTCCAAGGTGCTACACCCACACTGTCACCTCAACTGTGTTCTCCCATGCAAGCTGGGTATGGGGAGCTCCAGGACTAAGCAGGGTTTCTTTTATCCATAGACTTACACTGTTGGATATTGATAATTACAATTCAGTAAGAACAAAATAATGGTTTCCCAATATATTATAGGAAATTCCCACGGGAGGTTGCCACCACTCTGGGCTTTAATACTTTTTCTCATTGCCATCCAGGCATTTTGGAGATGCCTTGGTTGGCTCTTAGGAATGTCTTTAGTCATTGCTTATTAGCGGGTCCACAGGTTTTGGCTGGCCTTGGTGGTCGCCTGGATCTTGCCTCTCCCTCAAGGGGTAAGGGCTTGGTCTTGACTTCCCACTGCTCTTCTGAAACACATGTGAGTTCAGGGACAATCTGCTGTTCCCTTTTAGAGCTCCAAGGATGGAGCTGTAGGAGGACAGATGCTTGCTTTGGCTCTGCACTTGCCAGAAGCTCAGAGAATCAAGAAAGCACCAAGAGAAGCACGTGTGTCTCCACTGGGAAAGGCAGGCTTTGGCTCTATGCTTGATGGGTGCTCTGAGCCTCCTGGCAAGCACAGAGCCCAAGCAAATCCTGGCTTCTTTCAAACTTTAGAGCTGGTGAGGGTGCAGGGATTGTTCTCTCACCTCTGCAACTCTAGGGTTGGAAAGAAGCCTATGACTTGTCTGAGCAGTCACACATAGAGTGTGTGGTAATGTGAAATAGTCAAACCCTGTCTATTAAATTTAAGTGAGCTTATAAGAGAGTGTTTAGGGCCACTGGTAGTTCAAATCATGAGGCTGTTTAGAATAAAAGAAAGAGACTTTTAATGGGAATAAGTTTTCTTAGCTAAAAAAAATTAAGAACATGTGTATTTTAAGAACAAGAGTATTTTTAAAAAACCCTGTCCATGGGCCCATGGGGATAGGACTGTATTTGTGGTACGTATGAGGTTTTATGAGCCAAAGGTTCCACCCTTAAATGCATCCTAAAAATAATTTTAAATAAATAAATAAAAAGTCCATGCCCAAAGAACAAGATTCCAGAAGCTATGGGGCAAAAGCCTTTCATATACATGTATTATCCTTTAGAGGAAAACAAGAGAAGCAGCAAACAAGAATTTGCCTAGTGTGAAAAAACATCTCCCAACTAAGAAGAACCAAAGAGTGGCTTCTGATATCTAAGTAGTTCTGGTCCACCGAGGAAGATTTTCATTGGCTGCTTTAATTTATAAATAACACCTTTTAAAAACCACTGCATAATTGTTTAATACCCAGGAAAGCAGGCAACCATGATCTCCCCTACCTTTTCCTGTCATTTTTTTAACCTTCCAGCACTAGCAGATGAAATGAGTACAAAATGGAGGCAAGATATCTCGGTCATTAAGGGTAATAATGAGATGATGCCTGATCAAATGACAAATTGCAAGGAAATAAGGTTTCCTTTGCTGTGTCATGTGAACAGAAGAGGAACTGTGCTTCCTGCAAGGAAAATTTTCAATGACAGGAAAACTTAATCACAAGCGAGTGTCTCACTGACTGACTGAATAGCTCTTTTAAAAAATAGATAGCATCATTTAGGGCTACTATATCTCTAATCAGCAGCTGCTTTCTATCATGGTGTTGGCATTATGTCTGTCTTACTGTGGCTGGAAAAATGTCAGGATGGTGGAGAACCTACAAATGGTTGCCTAAGAATTTTAGCTTTTTTCCCACCTCTATGCGAGACTACTTAGTATTCTGAAATGGTTTTCCAGCTTGGCTTATAGTGAGTATGGGAGTAAAATATTACCTTTGAATTTATTTATTTTTTTAAATTAAGGCTTTTTTTTTTTGAGCTGTGATGAACTCTTCTGAGCAACATACTAAGTTACTCTAGATCCAAGGAAAGGCAAAAGGGTATCTTGAACTTCAAAGTGATAGGTGATTTTCTAGGTCTGAAGACACACAGCCTCTGGTGCCTGGACATACACTTGAAAAAATCGCCAAAGAGGAGGGAAGGGGAGGGACAGGAGATACAGAGAAAGGTGCCATAGCGGACGAAGCATCATGGAAAGGGGAAGCTATCCTTCCAGGATGAAGGCATCATCGGATAAGTGAGATGCTATACTGTGAGTTGGGATGTGTGATAGGGGGTGAAAATCAAACAGATTTTCACAGTTCGCCCCCCCCGCCCCCGATTCCAGTTTGTCAGCCCTGGGCTTGCTCCGATTCACTGTGATGCAAGTTGAGCCAGCTTGTGGACCTCTGTCTCTAAGACGGACCGTGAGTTCCGCATTAAAAAAAAACCTGTTAAGGACATTTGAACAAAATTCACCAATTTGTCCAAAATTGGAAGCCCATATACAACGTGGATCTAGTGCAATTTGTGCAAAATTGGCTGATTTGCTCAAATTGGAAGTCGAAAATCACATGGTTCTAATGCGATTTGTGCAAATCGCACTAGAACCAAGATTTTTGGTTTCCAATTTGCACAAATCAGCTGATTTTGCACAAATTTCCTTAGCTTTTTTTTTTTTTAAAAAATGCGCAAATTGCGGCCCATCTTAGAGATAGAAGTCCGCAAAAATAACCAAGCTCGACCTGCTTCCAATCATCGAGCTCAAACAAGCCGCATTTCCCTGTTTTGGTACATCCTTAATGGTGAGCCAAGCTTTGTTGCCTGCATCTGCCTCCATGCCTAGGGGAAGTGACTTAGGATCATGAAAGCTCTTGCTGGATCAGAGCTGTGTCCTTTCAAGCATTTCAGTCTTCCGCTATGGGAAACATGCTATGGATAACATGATGGTCTTGCATGTGGAAGAACCAAATTCAAATCCCTACTTAGTTCCAGTGGTTTGTTTGGTAGCTCCGGACAAATCAATGTAACTTGGATTGATCTACCTCACAATTTTTGGGGGGAGGATTTATTTATTTATTTTATTATATTTATACCCCACCTTTTTTCCTGCAAGGAACCCAAGGCGGCTTACATAATTCTCCTCCTCCTCTCCATTTTATCCTCACAACAACCCTGTGAGGTAGGTTAGGCTGAGAGTCAGTGACTGGCCCAAAGTCACCCAGTGAGCTTCATGGCCGAGCGGGGACTAGAACCCGGATCTCCCGAGTCCAGTCCAACACTCTAACCACTACGCCACACTGGCTCTCAGCCTATATATGAATAGGATATATGAGGATATATGAAGAATGGTAAAGCATGTGATTAATTGAAAAGTACTATAGAAAATAGTGTAGTGATATGTTGAGCACTTGGAACTCTTTTAATCTTCCAAGCTACTTTGACAATGGACTTCCAAGAAGAAAATTCCCATAGTATCTGTTTTCAATGTTTGAACATTCAGGGAAAGCTTTCTACATAGATTTGTCTGACTTGGAGCTTCTGCACCTGGATTCTTGGGGATTGTAAGATGGTCTTCCACAGCTGGGTGCCCTCCAGTTGTTTTGGTCTCCCAACTCTCATCAGCCCCAGCCAGCATGGGCAATGATCAGGAATTCTGGGAGGTGTTGTCAAAAACATCTGGAGGGGTTGGGTGAGGCTGTTGTAGGGCATGCCTGCAATTTATACAAGCCTGTGGACCTCTCTCAGTCATCCTCTTGTCAGTCAGAACTTTGACTCTTCTCCCCCCCCCCTCCTTCGCCCCATCAATCTTTGAATTTTCAGATAGCAAACTGGTTGTTGTGTGACATTGATCTCCCCAGAAGTGAATGGAATCTGTGCTCTTCCCATAATGTTTATGTCCGCCATGGTTGCTGAACCCTGTCAGGATAGTATGGTTCTTTGAAGATGCTACAAATAGTTAATGCTGTGCTTTTTTCATGAAATGAGACCCTTTTTTTCAAAAAATGTGCACCATTGGTTTTCTTGCCACCTTTATTACTCCATTTGACTGGGGATAGGATTCCAGTGTTCAAAGGTGGTTCCAGAAATAAAACAGAATAGAAGCCATTTGTGGGTGGCATTATTTTGTATTGTGATTTCTGAGTCTTTTGGATGCACTGCCATAAGATTTTCTTACATGGTTTTCGCTAGAATCATAGATTTCATAGATTTCATAGATCATAGAGTTGGAAGGAGCCTACCAGGCTATCGAGTCCAACCCCCTGCTGAATGCAGGAAACTAGAGGAGGGGTCTCCCATCCAAGTAATAACCAGGCTTGACCCTGCTTAGCTTTCCACACTCAGACAAGCTGAGCCAGCGTGAGCCACAGGCCAGTTCATATTTGCATTTAAATAAGGGTAGGGCGGGGTGGTGGGGGAGATTGGTGATTCTTAACATTCTAAAAATGGTTCTCAGTCCACATAAGTTGTCCCAAATCCTATTTTGCCCTTCTCTTCTGCTTTTAAAGTAACACATCTTCATTAAGCGTGTACATATGTGAGCTCAAAAGGAATATGTTCATCTTGTTTTCTGTATGAGTAGTTGTCATGGTAGCTGCAGAGATATGCAATACTGTTGAAAATGGCATGTGAAATGTTATTAAAATGAAAAGCTGAAGATAATGTAGAAGTGCCTCTTTTTCTCAATTCTTTTATTGGAAAGAATTCTAAGCAAACGGTGCTGTCAACCATTTTATGATAAGCACTAACAAATAGCTTGGCCAAAATCTGCAGGTTCCGACTGTGGAAGACCATAGACTCATAGTCTATGAGTGCTTTCTTCTCTGAGATGGGTAATGTCGTATGTATGGGAAAGCCTATGTTATTTTTGAAAAAAAGAAAGCATTTGCTGTTCTGTAGTAATGGTAGTATGGCTGACTTTTCTTGGGTGTTCCAGACAGGCTCCTATGCATTATATGTAATTCAAAAGTGTGGGAGATGGCCCTCCCTTGAAAAATAAAGTACCTTCTTGAAATTTTTAAGGTTCCTATATTCGTGCCTTGTTTCCTTAGTCAGATCAGATGTGCTTTTGGCGGATGCCTCTCTTCATTGTATCTTGAGTGGTTCTTTGTATGTTCAGAAGAGCTTGGATGACTGAGAAGAGGCATAGGCTGGGATCCAAGAAATGCACAACTGCTTCCGTAGTTGCCCAAGGATGCTTTGAGTGTGTGTCTCTTGAGCGCCAAGACCCGATGATACATGGCAAACCACTTTTGAAACTGGGGAGATTCTTCAAAAGCAGTTTATGATAACACACTGGGGTGGGGTCTAATGAGCCAAGAAAAAGTAACAAATCCCATTAGACCTGAGTGTGCCTAAAGAAGCTTTTTGGATCCTGGCTTTAGATGGCTGCGAAGAGGCTTTTGAATTGTCAAATACGCAATGGAGTCTTCATCATTATTTCCCTGATTAGCTAATGTCTTTTGGTAACATCCATGTTCTTGGGATCCACACCGCGTATGTTTCCAGATTTATTTAATAAGTTTGGAAAGGAAAGTGACAACTGTAAAGAAATATTATTTCATGTTAGCCACCCTGCCGAGAAAAAATTGAATGAAGGAGACAAATTGTTAGAATCAATCAATCAAATGGATGCAGTAACATAACAATAGTTTTATGTTTCCTTTGCCAGGGGGCAGATGATTTCAGGGGAAGACTGTGAATTTATTCAAAGATTTGAGCAGAAGAGAAACCCAGAAGAGAAACAAGAATTAATACAAACTGAAGGCAACCAGGTAATTCAGTGTGTCTTGTGAGCAAATTTTTGTTCAATATTTTTAATGTTTTTTGTCATTGGCATCTTGGTTTGAAAAGGTTTGCATCCCTATTTCTGCACGTAATAGTGAAGCAGTGCCCCAGTTTTGCTGATGTTAGGTTGTTTGTGGTGACATGCTGGGGTCATTTTGAGATTTATTTATTTTTCAATGTGGGTTTGTTCATGAGTTAAAGGCATAAACCAGGGAATAGCAGGTTAAGCACCATTGCATTATGACTCCTTAAATGTGGGCTCAATCCCTACTAATGTCAGAGGAGCCAGGCCACAGCGAGCTTTCTCTCCGTATTGATGACCAGTGAAGTATGACAGACCAGCTTCTCTTAAGAACTTAACGAAGAGCCATGCTGGGTCATACCAAAGGCCTGTCTAGTTCAGCATTCTGTTTGCACAGTGACCAACCACATGCCTGTGGGAAACCCACAAATATAACATGAGTTCAATAGCAACTTCTTGTTCATCTTCCCCAGTATCTGGCATGTAGAGATATACAGCCTCTGCTACTGATATAGCCATCATGACTCTTAGCCATTGATAGCCATACCTTCCTTGAATTTGTCTAATTCCCTTTTAAAGCCATTCAAGTTGGTGGCTCTAACTGCAACTTGTGCTAGCAAAATCCATAGTTTAACTATGCATTGTGTGAAGAAGTACTTGCTTTTGTTTGTCCTGTATCTCCCATGATTCAGCTTCATGGGTTGACCCCAGGTTCTGATATTACAAGAGAGCGGGCAAAACTTCTCCCTTTCTCCATACACCATGCATAATTGTATACGTCTCTATCGTGTATCCCCTTACTCCCCGTTTTTCTAAGTGTGATCATTTTGGTTGCCCTTTTCTGCACCTTTCCCAACTCCACAATATCCTTTTTGAGGTGCAGTGACCAGAGCTGTACACAGTATCCCAAGTGTGGTTGCACCATAGATTTGTATAAGGGCATGATGATATTGGCAAGTTGTTTTTTTAAAAATTCCTTTTCTCATTATGCCCAACATGGAATTTACCTTTGTCACAGCAGCTTTGTTTGCCATCTTATTCTGGCTTCATTTTCCCCATATGTATTAACAAATGTAATTAGTTTTTAAGTTTTGTTACTAGCTTCCTGGTTCCTAGCAGCTGATTCATTCATCTATGCATGTCACTTGACATCTCAGCACTCACTGACTTGTCACTGAATGCACTGAATTCACTCCATTGTGAATATTTTGTTTGAGGTACTGTCAAGTGTTAAAAACAATCTGTATATGATGCTTAATCTGTGTTCGCTGTTTTGCTCATCGAAGTCAATTACTTCATGTTGCAGTTGTGGAGTTCTAAACATGCATGTGTGAATTTTCCTAGCACTTGCCCTCATCAACCTTGATGGAAAGAAATATACTTAGAAATTTAATTAGAGCTCACAGGCCATGTCAGAACAACTTGGGCTGCATTGTAAAACTGTGATCTTTCTTTTGAGGAGGAGATGATGATGATGATGATGATGATGATGATGATTAATGTTTATTTAATTTCTATTCCACCCAATAGCCAAAGCTCTCTGGGAGACTTATAAAAATTACAACACATAGTATAAAAACATTAACATACAAAATGTAAAAACAATGTAGGGTGCAAGCCTATCCAAATGATTGTCAGCCTCTGAACTCGAAGGTGGACGATCCTCCAGTGCAGAGCGGGAGGAGCAGCGGAAGTGATCTTCACCTCCCTGCTCCTCCCGCTCCACATTTTTGCTAGATGGCCATTTTTGGACATCTAGCTGGGGCGCTTTGGAGGAGGAGAGCAGGAGGCTGCAGAGGACACAGGAAACATCACACCCTGACATCTGCAGTCTCCTCCCCTCCCCGCCCACCGGAATGCCCCCTCTGCCCCCTCTCTGAGAGGCAGCTGGTGTGGTTCTTTCCATGTTGGCTGCAAGGGGCGGGGAGGGGGCTCGGAGCACGGATTCCCAGCTCTGAGGTTGGAGCTCTGTCTCGGACCTCAGTCCTGGGAAATCGAAGTATCCTATCCCCCCCCCCCCCCCGGACACTGTCTAGGGGTCATAGGATCGCTCCCTTAGACAGCTAAAAACGGTTACAATGAGATATGAGATCCGGTATGAAGTCGGATATTGTCGTGCGGCTGTACTCTGCTCTTGCACTGGACCCTCACCTTTGCCTTGCTAGTTCAAAAATATAGTTGAGCTACTTGTCCTCTGGGTGTGATCAAGGACTTAGAACATCCTTCCCCAACCTGGTGTCCTCCTGATGTGTAGGGCTGCAGCACCCATAATTTCCAGCCAGCAAGGGTGTTGCAGTCCCAACACATCTGGAGGGCATGAGGTTGGGGAATGCTGTCTTAGAGGATGAACTTGGGTATCACCTTACATTGGCAGTGCCACATAACATGAGATTGCATCCAGAGAAGCAGGATGATAATTATGTTTATGCAAGGAGACATTCCTGCCCCACACTGTTCCAGAGGGTGCCCCAGCCCTCAGCAGCATTTTGGGGGTGCATAGAGGGCTGCAGTGGATGAGGACACAGGAAAACCCCTTTGTATGAATGTCTATAGAATTGCACTTCTCTTTGTACAGCCCATTGTAGATCCTGTTCAAAGTTTCATGTTAAATATGGGCACATTGTGTATAAGTGCTCTCTATTTCTTCTTCATGTTGTTGCTGTTTGGACTAGGAACACCCTCCACCCCCAACCCCACTTTTCTTTCACATACCAGTTATTTTTGAAAAACAAGTTGGTAATTCTGCACATCTTAGTTTAGTTGAAGTTAGTGAAGTTCAGCATGTGTAATTTGGGGGGAGGGGATTGCTTCTCAGCTCCTCCTTTATAAACCAAAATAAACGTTTACTCAATAGCAGCCTTCCTCAGCCTGGTGCGTTTCAGGCGTTGTCAACTCCAACCTGCATGGGCCCCAGCCAACATAGCCAATGGTCAGGAATCCTGGGTGTTGTAGTCCAAAACATCTGGAGGGCACCAGGTTGGGGAAGGCTGTTCTATAGGGTTGTCTGTCAGTCTAAATCTGTGACCTTCCGTTCCCAGGGCATGCATTAAATACAGCAGCCTTTTCCAACCTGGTGCCCTCCAGACATTTTGGACCTGAACTCCCATCATCCCAGAAAACTGGCCATACTCTCCGGGGCTGATGGGGGCTGTCGTCCAAAGCACCAGGTTGGGAAAGGCTGAAAAACTACATGCTCTTTTATGTACTGGGGGAAACTATCCAGCTGCCACTGTTCCTACTCGAGCTGTGTTAGATTCATCTCAGAGGGCTAATTAAATGAACGGAGTCTGTGAAATAGTAGTATGTTTGCAGGAGGCTTTCCAGCATATTCATGACTTGTGAATATTCCAATCAAACAATGCAGGATAGTTTTGGTGTTTTTTCAGCAGAGTCTTTGCTTGCAAAATGGCACACTAAAATGAGAATGAAAACAATTGCTAATACTTTAATTTCTTTCTTTTTGTTTTCTAGTGTGCTAAAACATTCATAAACCTGATGACTCATATCTCCAAGGAACAAACAGTTCAGTACATTTTAACTATGGTTGATGATATGCTGCAGGTAAGTTAATTAAACTTTTCATGTTTAGCCCTTGTTGATAGGTGAGTGTCTTATATCAGTGTAGGTGGCTTTCTACTTGTTCTCCACTCTATATTGCTTTGAAAGGCTCGAGGCTATCAACCAAGCGGCCCTCATTGATTTTAGTGGCGCTTACACAGAACTTGTGTGTCCTCTCTGCTGAAATGAATGGAGGTTGCACGGCAGCAGTGCCTGCTAGAATAAGCTTCTCTGTCAACAGCACCTGATAGCTTCTACCTCTGCTCCATGGAGAGAGCCTGAGGCATAGTCATTGAGGTAAGATTGAATGTGCAGCTTGTAATGAGTGTGACTGAAACCATTAAGATATGAATTGGTTAGCCTTTTTCAAAACTTTAAAAAAGAGGCATGCATCTATTTCGATTAACATTTTAAACTGCATCCCACTGAACTTAACTTTCAGTACCCCATAGAGCATAAATTTTGTGTTAAACTTTAGTAATCTTTGTTAGTCAAATACAAATAACTGAGCCATCAGGTTGGATCCAGACTTAAACCTACTTAGAGTAGACCCATTGAAATCAATAGGATCTCAAATAGTCTATTCTGAGTGTGACTATGTCTGTATCCAACCCATTATATTTAATTTATGCATTCATTTCAGTAGTCCAATACATAATATTTTTGTTCACATACTATATTGGTAGTCTGCAGGCATGGTTCAATTTGTTTTAAAATAATTACTGTACACCGTTGAGATGCTTGATAAACCATTTATTAGAAAGATCGATAGAATGAGTAATCTCCTTGTCATCCATGTACATATGTCTACATGCTAAAGCCAGTTCAGTCTGCTTGGGAACAAATTTCTTGTCGGACAGGAAGACTTCCTTAATTTTTTTACAATAAATTTTGTTCTGAATAGTGCAAAATTGCCTTAAATGTACTTTAATATTTTAGAGGTGCAGCAGTTATACTTTTTTCAAATGAGATCATCTTGGTTTGAATCATGATGATTAATAAAGCTTACGGGGACTCTCTTAAGTGTACTTATGGGCAGATCTTTGGCCGCTGTGCCAAATGACTTGAAATAGCACATATATTCTGAGCAAGAATGGTAGCGTAAATGTTCAGGCTCAGAGTGCTAGAGAATCATAATTATTCTGAGCAGATAGGAGCCTAATGTGTCCTCAGATGTCTTGCCAGGAACAGGCATCCTGTGCAAAGCTGGGACAGAATAATCGACTACCTAAAAATCAGACAGATATCCATATAGTACAGCATCTGGTTTTGTTTGCTTGCCATATTTATAGACAACTTTTCAACAGAAAATCTGTTCCCAAGGTGGCTGGCAGCAACTTAGAAATACAAATAAAAGCAGTCTCTTATGGAATAGAAAACCAGTTCAACTAAAGTAATAAAAACTAAAATGCCTGACAGAATGAAAGCATGTTCACCTGTCTTATTATGTATTTAATAGATTTCTAGCCTATCCCTCAGGGCAAAAATGCTCTCAAAATGTATTGCAACATATTTTATAAAATAAAATAAACCCTAAAGCAATAAGCAATACTCAATGCATAAATCATCGAAATAACAAATAAGGGGGCAGCAGCACATAAAACCTCATTTTAAAACACAATACAAAAAAATTAGCCAAATGCGGCCAGGAATAAAGTATTTAAAAATCCCCCTAAAGGCCAGCAACGAGGGGGTCTAACACATTTCCCAGGGAGGGTCATTCTAAAGATGTGAGGTCACAGCAAAAAAGGCCCTGTCCCTGTGGCCTTCCCCAACTTGGTGCTCTCTGGATGTGTTGGACTACAACTCCCATGACCCCCAGCCAGCATGGCCATGGGCCATGCGATGATAATGGAGTCAGTACATCAGTAACTGACTCATGAATGGAAAATAGGCCGCTCAACAAGATTACAAGATCTGCCATGGATGGCCTTCTCCCTGTCCCATCAGCCAGAGAAACCAGGCTGGTGGGGACTAGGAGGAGGGCCTTTTCTGTAGCAGCCCCCAATTTATGGAACTCTCTCCCCAGTGACCTCCGCCATGCTCCTTCCTTGATTAGCTTCCGCCGGGCATTAAAAACATGGCTTTTCAGGCGGGAATATGGGGTGGGTTAGGATTTTAAAGTTTTGTACTGTTTTTAATTGTGTTTTATACTGTGTGTGTCCCCCCCCCCCGTGTTTTATTGGTACATCGCTCAGAGTGGCGGGATGTCTGGCCAGATGGGCGTTTCATAAATAAATAAAATAAATAAATAAATAAATAAAATAGAGTGGGAGAAGTACGCCAGAGCCAGGGTTTATCAGTGTAATGCAGTATGGTGTTTTTATTGGAGTCGGCAACATAACTCACTTTCTATGGTAACATATTATCATTGGCTAAGACCTCCAGATTCTTGGCCACACGCATGTTGCTGCTCATGAGATGGGCATTCCTCAAAAGGTCATTGTTCCTAGGATGTTTTTTGTGCAACTTCTTAAATATGCCCATGTTTCCTATTTTGCTGACATTGTTCTGAATTATAACAATATCCTTCATACTACAGTAATACCTTGGATTGAGAGCATAATTCATTCCGGAACCGTGCTTGTAATCCAAAACACTCTTATATCAAAGCGAGTCTCTGGCGGGCATGAGCGGGGCCGATTTTGGCCCGCTATGCCTGCTCGAGGCGAGCGGTTACATCCCTACGTACTTGTATTGCAAGACGTCGCTTGTTTATCAAGTCAAAATTTATTTTAAAAATTGCTTGTCTTGCAAAACGCTCTCAGACCAAGTTACTTGCAATCCAAGGTATTACTGTACTTGCAATCCCTCTCGTCTTGGTGTACACAACAAACCTTTCTGTTTATATTTCTTCCAGGAAAATCACCAACGTGTTAGCATTTTCTTTGACTATGCAAAACGGGGCAAGAATACTGCATGGTCCTATTTCCTGCCAATGTTGAATCGTCAGGATCTTTTCACTGTGCATATGGTAAGCTTTCAATCAGTCAAAACTCCCAGGGTTGAAAGGAAGCTGCAGACTGTGAAAGGCAGCTTTATACAGCTTTTGGGGTGTGTCATGTTGTACTTGGAAAGTATCTCTCCCAGTACAAGGGGTCTGATCTGCAGTGCTATACAGTTGCAGAACATTTGTTGCAAAATTTAGTACAGTCTGTTAGACCTTGGGTATAAAATGTTCTGTTAACACTTTGGGTTGTACCCCATCTTGGTTGTACATAGTTGTACCCGTGGCTAACTTAAGTTTCATTGATTTCAATTGGTGTACTCTTAAGTATGACCAAGTCTGGATGCAACCCTTTGTTGTTAAGAGCTGCATAAATCTTCCATTAAAAATCCAGCTCCAGCTTTATTTAAAATATGGGACTTAGTTTTTTCCATGGAAAGAGAAGCATTCTCAGCAGTTTCCCTCCATTATAGTATTTCCTCCCACTGAAAAAATATCAGAGTCCAAGCTGGAGCACTGTAAGACCTATTGATTTGGTCTTGTTTGGCTTTGTGGTTAAATGGGTAGATGTGAGAGAACATCATTGAATATTTTTAATTTCTCCCCAAACCCTTAGGATGGGGACAGTTGATAAATATAAACAAATGACTAGGTTTTTTCTCTATTTCTAACTAACTTGCTAGCTATCAAATTCAGCCTCTCTAAAGATTGACAACAGGATATGTACCTTTTACAGCATCATCATAATTTATTTGTACCCTGCTTTTCCCTCCAAAAGGAAGCCCAAAGTGGCTTAAAATATCATAGAAAAACAAATGCAATGATATCAAATACAATGGGCAGCATCCAGTGCTTATGCAATTGATGTAGCCGTAGCGTAAGTGATCTCTAGAGCAATGCTGATAGTGTATGGTGGTGCGATGGGTTTCATCGGGAACACTTGATTGTTCATTCTGCAGATTCAGCATAAGCGTGGAGCAGTGGGGCAAATCAGAAGGCATATGAAAATAACTGACATAAAATGCTACAGCAATACTTTGAATTGTAAATTAAACACCAAGTCTGTTCATAAATACCACATTCACATACACAACAGTCATAAACTATGTATCAGACAAGGGGATAATAAAATTCAACTCATATTTTAGTAAAAAATACACATTTATACCCCATTCCAGCAGCCAATATACTAAATCACTTGGGCATATGCTTAAAAGAAGCAAATCCACCCTAGAGGAAAATTAGGCACAATCAATTAATACAATAATGGTACAGGATACAAAGAGCCACCATATCCCAAAACCCCATCATGTCAAATCTGTCCTCTTACCGTGGGTTAATATGGAGACAGAAAAAGGGGAGACAACCACATTACTCTCATGCCAAGCTCACAAACTGCTGGCAGTGGTTGTGACTTCATAGCCCATTGTGCTTGCAAGGCATTGATAGCACATGTCCTTCAGGTTTGGCATTGGGCACAATAGTATTAGCCACGCACCAGGCATGATATTCCAGGCAAGTCTACTTGAAAATCAGCTGATCTTCTCATGGGCAAAGCGAGTCAGAACAGGGGAGCAGATACATCACAGCCTCTTTCCTTACCTTATGTATCTGAGACTCAGTAGCACAAACACATGTACTGACATACTAGCTAAAGCAGAAATGCTGCCAAATGCATCTGCTTAAGATTGGCAGCATCACTTTGAAAACCATCATGCCAGAACCAGAAGTGATCAAACGGCTGGTTCCAGAGCTTTAAAAGGGACACTTCACTGCAAAGAAGCCTCAAAGTCATTGGTTCTGACTTGTGAAAAGGCTCTGAGGTTCAAATTTGCAGTCTGAAAATATATTTGAATATTGGCTATTTTAAAGAGCATTTTTAGTGTTCATTTTCCACAAGTCGCAATAGTTAGACATGCTTTTGTTCCACTGAAAATCAATGGGACTTAAGTCATGACTAACTTGTCCAGTTAATTTTCAATGTGACCAAAGCATAATGCTTAGTCTGGATCCAACCCAATGTTTCAAGAGGAATATCCAGAAATTATGTACGGATACTTACATCAGTTCCAGGTTCATTAGCACTTCCAGTACTGCGTAGTTTCTAGCATAAAAGGAGAAAGTTATGTTCTAAAGACTCTCAATGAGTAATTCTGCATGTACAATGCTACATACACAGTCTACTTTTAATACAAAACTCAGTTCCTCACCTGCTCTTTCGCTGGCATTGCTTCTACTCAGCAAAAGCTGCTAGAATTTTTTTTAACCTTTGTTGCCTTCTTTCACAGTGTTGCCCTTCAGGGTGGCAAAAGGCATCAAATGTCTAAATTAAAGACAAAATAGCCCCTTAACCCAGGCATATTAACAGAAGATAGTCTGGCCAAAGAGTTATGCTACTTCAAGGTTTGTCTCAGCTTCACTTGCTGTAAAGTACCAGGTTTTCTGCTGAAGATACAGTCCCCAAGTAGAAGAAGTTAAAGGAAGGTGAGTATAGTGCTGGTGACATCACTTTCTCATAAGCTGTGGTGACAACTTCTATAGGGGTGGCTGTGTTAGTCTGCTGCAACAAAAACAGTGGAGAGTCCTGTAGAACCTTCAAGACAAATTTATGATGGCACAAACCCTTCAGTATGCAGACAATGAAGTCTATATCCAACCCCTTATTTCTGTGGCCCAAGGGATGCTAAGGATTCTTAAGAGTTTAACTCTGTTGAAGCATCAACCGGAATCTTTTCTCAATAACCCTGGCTATATTCATCTGAAGTTTTATTTCCTGCATTTTCTTTCAGGCAGCGAGAATTATTGCCAAACTAGCAGCCTGGGGAAGAGAATTGATGGAAGGCAGTGATTTAAATTATTATTTCAATTGGATTAAAACCCAGCTTAGCTCACAGGTAAGTTTATCATATAGTGGTATTGCACTACTTGGTTGTAAATTGATTTAGGGGCATAATCCATGGAAAAGGATCATGGAGAAAGTGACTCGGCTGGCGCCTGGAGGTGCTGTTCTTCCACGTGCTGGCTGAGTTGGGCGCCATGGGGCAGCACACAAAGGGACTTAGCCAGCACTCAGAAGCACCGCTCCTCCAATTGGTAGCCAGGTCAGATGCCTCCTTCACTTGCTGTCCTGATTGGGGTGGCGAGTCGCTTGCCAAGCGACTTGGCTGGTGCTTGAAGGAGGCACTTCTCCAAGCATTTCCCGAGTCAGACGCCTCCTTTGCATGTTGCATGTTATCCTGATTGGGGCAGCATGTGAAGGGAAGGAACTCAGCCGGTGCTTGGAGGAACTCCTCCAGGTGCTGTCTGCTTCCCTCTCTCTCTGCAGAGGGGCATGGAGAAACGTGAAAGTGGACACAGATGACGTTGGGGAGGGGCAGGACCTGGCGGAGGGGCTAGCAGAAGTTCCTCCACGGGCTGGAGGTTCCCCACCGTTGTTTTATGCTTAGTCACTCGGAGGACTGAGGCTGTAATCCTGTACGCACTTACTTAGGAGTAAGTTTCTTTGTACTTAACGCAGATTACTTCTGAATAGGGATGGGCAAACATGTCCATTTTGGTTCCACTCAGTCTCTCATTTTTCCAACCTGAAGACTTTTTGGCCCGATTCTGTATCTGTGTATGATGCACTTTTTTTTATGGTAAGCATGGAAATTCATCTGAACTCTTGCGTGCACTTTGAATATATGCATTCTTTTGTACACTTTCCTCAATGTACACTAGCCCCAAATTGTAGACTTGTTAATGTAACAAAGACAGAAGACTTCAGTGTGTTTAGATATTTTATATATTTGAAATGTAGATGTGATGAGATTGGCTGAAATATTGGCACTTTGTGGCTATGTTCTGGGTAGAATGTGGACAGAGCCCAAAAAAGGCAAAGTAAAGTATCTTCCCTCTGGGGCAGTGGGAGCAAGCATGTCAAAGCCAGTGTGCTATGGGTAGGACTCTCTAACCTTGGGTCCCCAGATGTTGCAGGACTACAGCTCCCAGAATCCCTTGCCATTAGCCATGCTGGCTGGGTATGCTGGGAGCTGTAGGCCAGCAACATCTGGGGATCCAAGGTTGGAGAGCCCTGGGTTAGACTGTTGGACTGGAACTCAGGAGACCTGGGTTTTAGTCCCCACTGGGTGACTTTGGGCCAGTCACTGACTCTCAGCCTATCCTACTTCACAGGGTTGTTGTGAGTATAAAATGGAGAGGAGGAGGATCGTGTACACCACCTTGGGCTCCTTGGAGGGAAGGCGGGATATAAGTATAACAAATAAATAAATAATGGCCAACCACTTTGAGGCAGAATGTAGTTAGTCACCCCAGATGTGTGACTACCTGCAAGACTGGTGAGCAGTATTTAGGAGATGGTCAGAAATATCTTCCCAGTCTAGTCAGGTATAAGAAAATGAATGGTCAACGGTGTACTTTGCCAACTTCCTTTTGTATTAAAAGTAGACTGTGTATGTAGCATTGTACATGCAGAATTACTCATTGAGAGTCTTTAGAACATAACTTTCTCCTTTTATGCTAGAAACTACGCAGTACTGGAAGTGCTAATGAACCTGGAACTGATGTAAGTATCCGTACATAATTTCTGAATATTCCTCTTGAAACATTGGGTTGGATCCAGACTAAGCATTATGCTTTGGTCACATTGAAAATTAACTGGACAAGTTAGTCATGACTTAAGTCCCATTGATTTTCAGTGGAACAAAAGCATGTCTAACTATTGCGACTTGTGGAAAATGAACACTAAAAATGCTCTTTAAAATAGCCAATATTCAAATATATTTTCAGACTGCAAATTTGAACCTCAGAGCCTTTTCACAAGTCAGAACCAATGACTTTGAGGCTTCTTTGCAGTGAAGTGTCCCTTTTAAAGCTCTGGAACCAGCCGTTTGATCACTTCTGGTTCTGGCATGATGGTTTTCAAGGTGATGCTGCCAATCTTAAGCAGATGCATTGGCAGCATTTCTGCTTTAGCTGGTATGTCAGTACATGTGTTTGTGCTACTGAGTCTCAGATACATAAGGTAAGGAAAGAGGCTGTGATGCTCTGGCCTTGTTGTAATAGGCAAGGAATTCCTGTAGTACAAGCTAAAGTAGTGTGTGCATAAAATGTTCAATACTTCTAGTGCCGGGTCTGAATTATTGTGAATAGCAGCAGCTTGTTTGGATTAAGGATTCAGAGGGTGTGAAGAGTGAACTGTATGACAGAGCTTGTAGTGTGATGCTATTGCAGATGTGGAAACAGGAGAGAGGTTTGAAGGCATCCCTGCTAGAAGTGTGGCATTTCAGAGAGCCATGCAAGGTTGGAGAAAAGAGGCTATTGGGCCAGGGGGTTCAAGGATCCATTGCAGTGGTCCTAAGGCAGAACCTGTTTGACTATCCACTTAACTAATTTAATGTTGACATATTGTCTGTGGTCTGCATGCTGTCCTCAGGGTAGGTTTATATAGCCCACAAACACTCAGCTTTCATTTTTGTTAAGAAAATAACTCCCTAATATGTCAACGGCCTTCTTAGTTTTGGAGATACAGTACATTTAAACAATGAATAGCAAAAAAAAATTCAACAGGCAGGCAACAGTTGTGCCAATTTTTCTATGCCAATGTTAATTCTTTAAATATAATGGCCTAAATCAATGTGCCTTTAGCAGAAGAAGTTGCTGTCTTAGCAGAACTCTGCTGCCTTTTCCTGTTGCGCTAGCAGTAGCGGACCACTTTGTAAGCCTAAGATCTACAAGTAATTGTGCTACCGGTTTCATAAGCAGATCTTAAGTCGGATTCTCCTCTTCCACATAGTTCAGAACTTGATTTCTGCTAGCGCAGCAGTCACTTGTGCTAACAGAATTGGTTACCACCACCCAAAATTATTTACGGCAGACTTCCCCAACCTGGTGCCCTCCAGATGTTTTGAACAACAGTTCCCATCATCTTTGGCCATGTACTGCAGCTCCCATACAGATGGGAGTTGTCGTACAAGACATCTCGACGGCACAAGGTTGGGGAAGGATGATTTAGGTTATAGGCTGTATATTTGCTTAACAGTAACTTGGCATCTGCCATGTACAGACTGTGGAAATGCCAGACAATCAGTTAATCACATCCATTTAGATGTGGCTGTCAGTGACGAGCAATGCTGCACATGATCTGTCAGATGTGGGCAATCATAAGTCCCTCTCAGTTCAATAGGGATTGATAAATGAGCTTAGAATTGCAGCAGGCCTAGGCCTTGTTATGCTTTGCCGTGAAGAGAAGGGGGGGTGCGGGTTTGACACAAGTCTTAATTGCCAGAATAAAGCGGGAGCAGCTTATGCAGGGTTAACTATGGCTTTATTCATTTATTACACTTCTATACTGCCCAATAACCAAAGCTCTCTTCAGCTATTGTATTCAGTTGGTGTCCCTCTACTGGTGGAAGGCTCTTTGATCCAGTGGAGGCTTCGGTCAGTAAAACAGGGAGGGAGGTGATTTTAGGCGATTCCTCCTCCCTTTCCTGGCAGGCCCCTGCATCCCCTCAACTCTTTGGAGGATTGGGGGATCTTTGTGAACAGTATGGGAGGCAGTGTGTTGGACTGTATGGAGTGAGAGAGAATTGCCTACCTCCCCATTCTGCTGATCAAAAGGTCTTCTGTTAGCGGGGGGATACCAGTTGGGTAGGACACTTCCGGTAACATAGATTAGGCCTGAAATGGCATTTGAGACAAAGGAGGTCCCCCCCCCCCCCCCGAGAGTCTCGTGACTTTCTCAAGAGGATAGGGAGCTTATTGCTGTAAATGTTATGGTGAATGTCAAAACCGTAGATGGTGTAGTTTTAGCTCAGGGGATTGCTGGCAATCTCCTCAGGCAGATAATGAATGTCAAAAAATACAGAGATGGGCCAGTGCAGAAGCAGGACTGTCAGCTAGTGGTTCATGTCAGCATTGACTTGACTCTCCATAAATCTGGACATTGACCAGATGCATGTAGCGCCGTCAAATCCCACAGGAATACTTTCAATCTTTGCATTTTGGACATGCACTGTAATATAACTGCATTGAAAAGGATGAGCTTTGTGTGCACCCAGATTCTACTGTTGATGAAGACCTTATATTTGTTTGGCTTTTATTTTGACACACTGGGGGCATAGATGAGACATGTTTGTTTCCACGCATTTGTACAGGACCCTGAGACCTACATGGAGACCGGAGAAAAAGTTGTGGTGGTTTTGCTTATTTGTGTGTGTGTGTGTGTGTGGGGGGGGTTAGTAGTGAAACCTGGCATAGCTTTTGCCCCTTCTCCGTTTTTAGTTTACTGGTATATAGGTGTCAGAATTGTAAAGCTATAGCCTGTGATGCTCTCTTTCTCTCTCTCTCTCTCTCTGGGCCGGTTCACACGACACGGGAACCGCGGGGGAGCGCTGCTCCCCCGCGGTTCCCGTGTCGTGTGCACGCCGACCGGAGGTGCCCCCGCGGGACAGCCGCGGGCGGGACCCACGGAAAGTGACCACGGTCGGTAGCGGGGTAAGCCCCTACCGCGCGTGGTCACCGTGCCGTCGGAACAGCGGACGGCCGTCCCGCGGGGTCCCCACAGAGACGGCAGCCCAGAGCGGCTGGAGCCGCTGCCGCTCCAGCCTGTAGGGGCAAACGGCCCCTCTGGGCATCCCGGGCCTCACCCCCTACCGCTGGGAGGCCCGCACTGCGGTGCGGGGACTACGGGTCTGCCCACGCGCGCGGGGTCTCTCTCTCTCTCTCTCACACACACACACACACACACACACCGGTCAACCCAAGCATTATTCTCTTGTTGGCAACACTACAGAAAGGTCTTGTGATACTGATGTTGTAAACACAACTCTTCAGTAACTCCCCACCCACACCCAAGTGATCCTGGTCAAGTTTGCTATTTCCCTGCTGCTATTAATATGTTAAACATAGATCTTGTCTGAATCAGGGTTGCAGGGTAGTGGGGAGGTTAATGGTGCTTCTTCCCTGGCCCAGTGATCCTGCCCCAGAGATCTTGCCATCAGCAATTTTGATTAAGATTGCTGGTTCCCCATTACTACTAGCAATGCTGATCAGCTGGGTAGCAGGGAGGGGGAAGTGGGTGGGGCATGGTTGCCCACAGGTTGCCCACTTCTGCTGTAGTTATTTAGTGACACAGTTTATTGGGGCAGTGGGGAGGATAGAGTTCTGCAAAAAAACAAAGGTATCTTTGTGCAAATGCTCACCTTGCATTTCTAAAAAAATACATGACACTTTCAGAACTTCCTTCTGTTAGGCACATTAATATTAGAGTGCCCGTGGATAAGCAGCTCTAGAAAGCTAAAAGTGCTGGTGCTTCAGAAGTCAATTGTGAAATGCCATTCAACTCAAAAGCTGTACTGCTCAGTGATGCCACTTCATGTCTCCAAGGAATAAGAACATTCATATCCAGCACAGGCTATCCATAATGTTCTTGGAATGGGAAAGATTAATGTAATTCAGTGTATTATTATTATTATTATTATTATTATTATTATTATTACTGGATCATTCATATCTTTCCAGTTATCCTAGTGCATGGGGTCAAAGGGAGGGAATTACTAAATGCTTACAACAAATGTCAGCACTTAATTTCCAATATGTGGAAAAGGAATCAGAATTTTAAGCTGCTTGTTTCCTTTTTGAGTTATTTCAAATAGCATGTCCGTGAGTCTTGCTATATTGCTAATTTAGCCTTTGAGCGGGCAGCTGTTGGTTTGAGATGCTTTAGTGCTGATGTGGGCATCAGATGGCCAACAGGATATGTGCATCCCTTCAGAACGTAGTATTTAGCTTGAGGCTTATTTTGTAGAAGGAACTTATGAAGACTAACCTGAAATTGTGCTTAAAGTAAGATGGGCAGCTCTGAAGCTGTATCAGAAATACCTTTCTGCTACACCTGATTCACTATATGGTGGTATGTAATTAGGGAGAATTATATTTTTCATGAACGTGGCACCTGCCATGCTGCACTTCTATGACACTGCAAGCATCTCCACTGCAAGCAAGTGGTGGGTCCCACCAATTCCATTGTGCGAGTGGGACTCACCCACCGCTTACACAAGGGAGATTTAGCGCTTCCTAGGGGAAGCCCTGAAACAAGCGGAAATGCTTGTTTCTAGAAGGAGGCAGGTCGGCAGAGCTCCCTTATGGGAGCTCCACTGACCTGCCTCTTCCCAGAAATGAGTATTTCTGCTCATTTCAGCTTGCCCCAGAAGTGCTAAATCTCTGTTGCACAAGTGGTGAGGGCTGCTTGCACAATGGAATGGATGGGTTCCACTTCTTGCTCACAACGGAGTTGCTTGCAGTGTCATACAGAATTGGTGGGGCATAAGAGAATCAATGGGGGTGTAAGCACCCCGTTGGATTCTGCCCATTGTGCCCCAGAAGAGTTTCAGGTGTATCTCCATAACCTTTATTACCAGAAACATTAAAAAATAAAATAAAGTTGGTATTCTAAGTGATTATATTGGCAACTTACTGGATATATAAAATTATACCAGGGGCTACATAGACTAGGTTCACATAACATGACAACCCATTGTGGGTGACAAGCATCCTTGAGTTGTTGTGTCGTGTGAACCCGGACCATTTCCCGCAGGGTGGCTTGTTTGACAACCCATAGCTTGTTCTAGGGCTTGTTTCACCCACAATGGGTTGGCATGTCGCACCCGCCCAGTGACTCTTACCAAGCTTACCTGGGCACGCGCCAGTGACAGCCACCCCACAAGTGCCCAAGTGGCATTTGGGGGCTGCTGTCACAGGCTTGCTGCCCTCCCCGCTGTGACCATGAGCCGTTTTCAGCTCGCCATGGCTTCCCCCCCTTTCCGCCCCAGAGATTGCAGTCTCCAGCTTGACAGCCAGCTTTTGTGATCCCTGTTTTGACAGCCAGTGACAGCCCCTTCAGAATGCTCAAGTGCACCTTGGAGGGGCTGTCTGCGGTTGCAAACCTTATTTTTTTGGACCTCCTAATGTGCAGCAAAATTTGCGATGATGATGGCAGTGATGATGAAAACGTTATTTCCTAAATACATACCTGTGCACTTATGGAGGTCCGAAAATGGGCATCCTTGCCTGGGCATTGTCCAGGGAGGTACCTGCTGGCAAAGTGCTGCAGGTACCAACCTTAGATATTGACCTGGAGAGGCTTCAAGTACCCTTCTCCCCTCTTTGGTTTGGTTTGACAGCTGTCAAAAAGTGAGCTGTCAAGCCAAACTAAAGCCACAAGTGATCTGTGCTCACGAAAAGGAGTGGGGTGGGATTTACACCCCCTTCATAGCAAGATCCTCATCTGTTGTTTGGGGGGGGGGTTGGACTTGACTGTCCTAAGGGTGCTCTCACTTTTCTACTTGTTTCCGAGACTCTAGGGAACATGAAAAAGTGCAAGCCACCCCCTTTTAAAAGGAACTGGAGTTTTGACCGCAGGCTGTCAAAACTCTGGTTCCTTTTAAAAGGGTTTTTTTTTTTACAGGGCTCCCCACAGTTTTTTCACAGGAACATATGCATTGATACCCAGGGGAGGGAGGGGGCGAACAACCCACAATGAGCCCAATCGTCTGTCGGGCGCACCATAGGTTATTTGCACAACAACCAACCCACTGTGGCTTATTGTGCGTTATCCGCATCTTGATCTCCTTTAACCACCTTTTGATCTAATTTCCATATGTGTTTCGATGTGTAATGTCAAGAAACAGGAGGGCTTATCACTGATCTGGTTTTCTAATACTTGCTTGTGTGATACAAGATGGAAAGCAGTCTGAGTGATTTGGTGTTATTTATGATTTTGTTTCAACTGGGTTTTGTCCACACAAAAATTGAACCCTATTAGGTATAGGGTTTCTTTACATGGAAATGTCAGCATAGTGAAAAACATGTATCCTGGACTTGCGAATTGCAGCATGAGCTAGTGTGTGTTCTGCTATGTGTACATAGATTGGGATGTTATTTGGCTTCCTAGCTAGTGTGCTCATGGCAAATGTGCTGTGTGTACTCCTTCATCTTGGAAAATGTCATGGCTGCTTGCTTGGGGACTGCTTTGAAATTAGTGTATGAAGATCGCCTTTGTGAGAGTGGTATATTAAACAAAGCAACCCTGTGATTGTTTTGAGGCAGAGATGTTTGATAATACAAATGCAACCATAAAAATTTGTTATGTGTGGGTTCCATAGTTGGCTGGATCTAACCTTGGACAAGAGCAGATACACTCACTTCTGATTTGCTTCTGAAATCCAAGTGTTACCTATTGAATTAACTGTCCTTGGCTGCATGTTTTGTCTTTACACTGTTTATATAAGGGTGTGAAAGAGGATGACAGTAATCTGCATTCAGTAGTAGTAGCTTGGGTTGTTGCTATTTCATTTCACCTATTAACTTTTTGGTCCAGTAATTGTTTTTAAAGGCTTGGCTTTGCCCTGTACCCTGACCATCTGGTGTATTTTTCAATAATGGTCTGATAGACTTAACTGGAGATGGCGGGGGAATCTGTAGAGAACAGAGAGAATATTGTTAATAATAACAACACTGCTGGAAAAACGGTTCAGGTAGTGCTGGCTATATTTCTGCTATTGTGTGGACTCGCAAACTGCTTAAGCTAGGGCTAGGCAACGTGGAGTCCACGGGCACCAATACGCCACACACCCTTTTCTTGGTGCCCGCCAAACTGCCCTACCCCCCTTTTTTTAATTAACACATTTTCTTACCAGCAGCTGGGATTGCTTTGAAATAGGTCTCTGTTTGGCACTGAAAACTGTGGGTTCAAAGGAGTTGTTTATTATGTTGGGGCTCAGACCTCACCTCTGCCTTGTACTCAGTATTTTGGGCAGGTTCTTTGTTCCTTGTCATGCCTCCCATGGCAGCCATTTTGTGGTGGTGCCCAGGACATTTTTTCAAATTGCCAATTGTGCCCACATCCCAAAAAGGTTGTCTACCCCTGCCTTAAGCCAAAGTCCTAGTAAATAAGCTGATTAAGGGCGCAATCCTATGCATGTTTAGACAGAAGCAAGTCCTACAACTCCCAGCATAGCTGGCTGGAGAATGCAGGGAGTTGTAGGACTGTCTTCTGTCTAAACATGCATAGGATTGCGGCTTAACAGCGTAATGTCATTGGAATGTGATTCCGTCTAAGAGTCCTTAACCAGCACTGCAGCTCAAGTATTTTTGCCTTGGTGGCTGATCCAACCATAGAATAGCAGCAGGTACTGGCAGAGATGGGGTGACTTTTGTTGCAGTTAAGGATCCCTAGATAGCTGATCACCTCTTAATTGTTCTCACATCTTTACCTTTATCTCTTTGCCCTCTAGTACTTTTGTGTTTTTAGCAATGCTATATTCTTCTTTCATGTAGAGTTCACAATATGTCCAATGTGTTGCTGGATGCTTGCAGTTAATGCTCAGGGTCAATGAATACCGTTTTTCATGGGTAGAATCGGATGGAGTAAACTGGTGAGTATCTTTCTGCAATAAATAAATTTCTAAGATATAAGTGAAATGTTTCCTAGTGACTGTGTTTCATACTGTATTCTGTTGTATCAGACTCAGCCATCGCTGGGAGGAACAGCTCTTCTCAGTAGCATCAGAGTCCCCTGCTGCTTGCATCCCCACTGTTATCTCTGTTCTATGACCAGAGATTATAGTAGGAATTCCTTTAGAGAGCAGGACTTGGATGCCAAGCCCACCCCCCCACCCCCGAAGGAGTCCAAGGAGGCTCCACAGGCCAGATGGGGAACCTCCATGGCCTGGAGGTTCTGCATCCCTGATAAAGAGGAACAAGTCTGGCTAAGGAATTATTGGCATTGTTTTTGCACCAGTGTTCTGGAGTTCTTTTGAGAGAGTCAACAAGCACATGGATAGGAATGATCCAGAGAACATAATATACTTGGAATTCCAAAACCTTTGAACCTAGACCGTCACCAAAGGCCCCTGAGTAAACTTAGCAGTCATGGCATAAAAAGGCGGTACACTTATAGTTTGCTAACTGCTTAAACAGGAAGCAGAGGGCAGGGTGTAAATGGGCAGTTCTCACTATGGAGGGAAGCAAGAAGTGAGTGTCCCCTGCAAATATCTTTATGGGACCAGTGCTATTTAATTTGTTCATAAATGCACTAGGGATGTACAGTGAACTGGCCAGATTTGCAGATGACACCAAATGACAGCAAGATGGTGAAACCCAAGCAGACTGCAAAAGAGGTCTAGAGGGATCTCTTGAAACTGGGTGAATGGGTAACAAAATGGCAAATGAGGTTCAATGTAAGTAAGCATAAAGTGATGTGCGTTGGGATAAAAAATATATCCTAACTTCACATATACAGTGAAGAGGTCTAACCTGGCAATAACATCCCAGGAAAGTGGTCTTGGAAACATAGTGGATAGCTCAATGAAAACGTTGACCTAGTGCCTGGGTTCAGACAACACGATAACCCATACTCAAGGGTTGAGTGTGGATTGTCGTTGAACCATGGTTGTTGTTGAAACGTGGGTTATTGTGTTGTCTGAACCCAGCCACACTAACACACTATGGTTTGTTAACCACAAACAACCCAACAACAAACCATAGGTTCTGTTCATGGCTTGTTGGGAGTTAAGAAACCATGATTTGTTAGCACTGCTAGGTTCAGACAACACAATTGTCAGAAAACACAACACACGTTTCAAAAACAACCCACAATTCAATGACAGCCCACACTCGAACCCTTGAGTGTGGGTGATCGTGTTGTCTGAAGCCAGCCAGTGCATGGCAGCTGTGAAAAAGTCAAATTCTATGCTAGGGATCATTATGAAAGAGACTGAAAATAAAATTGCCATTATTGTAATGCCATTATACAAATTGATGGTGTGGTCACATTTGGAATACTGTGCCTTCTGGAAGGCACAGAGAAGGGCAATAAAAATTATTAGGGCATTGGGACATATTCCCTGTGGGGAACGACGAAAATAATTTGGGCCTTCTTAAAATAAATATTTTATTGTTTATGGAGAGTACGCACAGAGTACATGTCTAAACCAAATACACAGTTTGGTATCTAGCAATAAAATTACCACTGTCCATGGTCTGTCCAAGGTCTCTCAGTGTTGTTTTTCACCTATTGCAAGATAAGGTCTTTCCAGAATGAAATGCTAAAGCTTCAGTGGGAGAGGGCTATTGCTGTCAAGTCCTTCATATGGACTTCCCAGCGGTATCTGGCCACTGTGCGAAGCAGAATGTTGGATTAGGTGGATTCTTGATCCGAACCAGCAGGACGCTTGTTATGTTCTCATGAGATGGCTAAGCGTTCATAGGATGAGGAGCCCTCCTAATAAATGTATCAGAGTCCTTGTCAGGGAGCACCTGCTCTTTTCATGATGTCATAGAATTGCAATGACATTCTAATGTTTTAGAGCAGATATTTGTTGACAAGGTGGAGATGTTATGAAATAGTGGCAGGGATGGCAGAGGCATTATCCCCTGGGGGGAGGGGGAGGAGGGGGATGGTAGTTGAAGAGGAAAGGGGGATCATCTGTCATCAAAGGGAGACCAGGTATGAGCTCCCCTTGGTTGGTTTTTTTAAAAAGCACTAGTTGTGATATGTTCTAAACATGTAAAACTGCAGTCCTATTGAGATTTAACTTGGATTAAATCCAATTAAACTCAGTGGGATGTACTTCTTACACTTAGGATTGTGCCACACATATTGGCTGACTTGAATCTTCTCATGAGTAAATATTACAGTTCCAAGTAACCTTTGTAATGCAAGACTGACCAGGGGCTGTGGTGTAGAAACCTGTAACTGATTTTAGAACTTTGGCTTCTCCTGTAAACTGTGTGTTGAGCAGTTCAGCATAAAACCCTGCATCTGCCATCACAAGCCAGAGGCATCTTATTCAATGTCCTCATTCCTGTAGAAGTTTCAAAGCTGCAGACCTTCTAAAAGTTCCCATCACAGTACTGACTAAATTATATTCCATTTGGCTCTGTTCAGTGTCTGTCTGCTGATTCATAAGGGAGTGCATTGTGTAGAAGCCCTTTCTTTTAGAAATGCAATGTGTCTGGATGTGAACACTTAGAGTCTGGGAAAATGGATACTTGGACTGAAGTGCTGTCAAATGGCCTTCCTAAATGATAGAGTCGCTCTGTGCAGCATTTTAGTCTTTCATCGCTTTTTTCTTTTATAGCAAGCAGCTTTTAAAAGAAGAGCTTAGGAACATAGGTCCCTTAAGGTCACAGACACTTAGGATCACAACTACTGGGTGCTCAGCTTCTGTTTAATGGTATTTTTCTTGTTCCTTTCTTGCCCTCCAGTATCATGGGCGTATTGAGTAACAAATGTGGTTTCCAGCTTCAATATCAGATGATTTTCTCTATCTGGCTGTTGGCATTCAGTCCTCAAATGTGTGAACACCTGCGGCGTTACAATATTGTTCCAGTCCTGTCCGACATTCTTCAGGAATCTGTCAAAGAGAAAGTAACCAGGATCATTCTTGCAGCATTCCGGGTGAGTGAAGTACATACACTGGAGAGACATCCTTGCTGTAAATCTAGGGGCCAAGCTAGATGTGGCTTGCATCTCTAGTTGTTTGGCGTTGCGTAGCTGTTTTTCTCTCTAACCAATAGCTGGCATGGGTGTGTGTGTGTGTGTGTGTGTATGCATGAGCTGGATTGGGACCATGGGGGTAGGGAGGGGCTTTAACCATTGCCCCCTGCTGTGCTCCTGATCCAGATTCCAGCCCCCCCCACCCCATCTCTGCTGTTTGCATTGGAATGGTTGGGGGAAGCATCCATTCTCTCCAATAAGCGCTTCTATTTCTATTAAAAATAGTAGTTGCAGGGCAACCGATGCGGCTCAAGGCCACAGGAGGAAGTAACTCTTAGTGCACACGCACACACACACACACACACACACACCCTGCCCCATGCCACAGTCCTGACCTTCCATGCTAGCTATTGAATAAAGAGAAAACAGCTAAGCAGTTTGGTCCTAGGTGTGCTGGGCTACAAGGGAGGACCACCTTTTGGAAACCATTTCACTCTTGTAGCTCTCTTCGTGTTGCCATAGTTTTAGAAAGGTAACTGCAACCATTCCTACTCATACCTAAACTACATTGTATGGATTTAAGCTCAATTTAAGAATTAAATTTTGCTCTCTAAAACCCATAACCTTTGCTTCTAGCAGCTTGTTAGATTCCCCCCCCCCAGAAAAGAGCATGAAACTAGGATGACACCTGTACAGTCCTCAATAAGTCATATTGCCCTCTTGATATAGAATTGTAAAGAAAGCTAGTAAAAAGTGACTGGAAATGACAATATAGTGATGTTAACATCTGCATGTGAGGGTGGTAGTACAAAGAGGATATTGAAAATATACTTTTTTTCATTGATGGCAGTCGTGGTCTTTATGAAGTCTGTTTTACTGATTCTTTTCCTTCCAGAATTTTCTAGAAAAGTCTACTGAAAGAGAAACCCGCCAGGAGTATGCTCTTGCCATGATCCAGTGCAAAGTTCTAAAGCAGCTAGAGAACTTGGAACAACAGAAATACGATGATGAAGACATAAGTGAGGATATCAAGTTTCTGCTGGAAAAACTTGGAGAGAGTGTTCAGGACCTCAGGTAAATTTTATATCTGGTGTCTCTTGTTCAAAATGCTATAGGGAGTGTATTGGTGGGTGGCCTTCCTTTGCTAGAAACTACCCCCCTCATCCAAGCATCTCCCAAGATTAAATAGAAGCCCAGTTCTTCTTAGTGGTCTCTGTGCATAACACATATGGGCTCTGCGCCTGCATGGAGCCTCGTTCGGTAAATTTCTCTAGCTGAGGAATTTAGGCGGGAACCCTTCCCCCACCATCCTAATGCGCATGCACCTATTGGGTTCCTGCCTATTCCCTCAGTTCCTCTTTGACCGTCATTGTGCTTGCCTCGGAGGGACTTCTCTCTTGTCTTTGATGAAACATTTATTGGCTGACAGACTCCGTGCCATTCTGTGGAGGAAGGCTTTAGAGGCGGTAGAAGAGCCTCACTCTTCTATAATGATGTTGGTTACCTCTCAAACTGCCCCTCCTGTGCGTCCTGCCACTCCTCCAAGTCAGACCCTCAAGAGCCGTGACCCTCTGACTCCAGGCCATTCTTTGTCTCTTTCAGTGGCGAAGAAACTGGCAAAAAAGGCTCAGTCCTCCAAGTCAGATTCGGAGAGGAGAAAGAAGAATGAGGTGGAAAGATTGCATGGTTCACCAACACTGGGGCCATCGGTTTCAATACCAACACCTCCTGTGGATTCACCAGTTCTGACAGCATCGGTACCAACTCAACCATCAGCACTGATAGCTTTGATTTCGGAGGGTGAGATATACTATCTATGCCAGCATCAGACCGATCAAGAGCTCAGGAGACTATTTCTCTTCTGGAATCAACGAGACATTCTTCTTGAGACCGACTGTTGGATTCAAGCTGGCAAGACAGACAAAGCCCAGCATACGAGCGTCAGTATTGATGGGAGAGACAGTCTGGCTAGTCATTGCCAACCAGGCAGCTGTACTGTTTGGAAGATTGGCAGTTTAGATGTCCTAGGGATCCATATTATGACCAGCATGGTTATTGGAGGGAAGTGCCTCCACAATTTCAACAGGAACCTCTGCGTTGTTGGGTCAGTCTCCAGCGCAAGACTAATTCCTACAGCCGCTGGTCCCGCCAACTAGGGACCCGCAGCCTCTTCCAGTTGGGCCACTTGTTTCTTCACCGACATTTTCCAGTGGAAGAGCATATCAAGGCGCGTCCTATGCCCACAGAAACTACTGCATGTGAAAGGACCTCAAGACACCCGTCTCCTGAGAATTATTGGTCTGACTCACGCTCGTCTTCCTTGCCTGCTCTATCCATTTCATCTCCAGATGCATTGGTGGGCACTAAAGATCCAGATTCTCCATCCGAGGATATGAGGCATTTCTTGGAACAGGTCCTTCGCATGGCACAGTTTCTCGGGATCAAGACCCAGCAGCCAGAGCAGAGGCTGAAAGATCCAGTTTTTGATGTGGTGTACTCTGAAGCACCGGTACCAGTTGCCATACCTTTCCTTCCCACTCTACTCCAGACTGTTCAACAATCATGGAGAACTCTGTCCTCGATGGCTCTGATTTTGAAGAGACTGGAGGACATGTACAGAGTGCAGGAAAGGAATGTTAAGTTCCTTTTTGCTCACCCCCCCAGCGGATTCGGTAATAGTGGAGTCAGCTCAAGGTCTATTCAGGAAACAACACTTCTCCAGTGGATAAAGAGGGCCACCATCTGGATCTCGTGGGCCAACCAGTCAATTCTTCACCTGCCCTTGGACTTTGTGTGACTAACTATCAGGCCACTATGGCCAGGTACCAGCTGTCCTGCTGGTAGAAAATGGGGTTGATTTGTGACTATCTCCCAGATGATTGTAGAGAGCTGGCATGAGTATTTCAAGAGGAGGCCATGAAACACTCCAGGCAGCAAATAAATACTGTCTGCCACCAGATGGACTGTAATGCAAAGGCCATGGTCAGTGCTGTTGCGCTACGGAGGTGTGCCTGGCTATGTCTGGCTGGACTTAGCCTGGAAGCCCATGCAAGGATTGAGGATCTTCCTTTTGATGGGGAAGGCCTCTTCAATTCCAAAACTGATGACGCAGTGGACTCGGTACAAAAAGCCAAAACGATGACAAAGAAGATGGGATTAGGTCAATTCCCTCCAGCACCTACATTTAGACAATGGAGATGGTTCCAGCAGTCTCCAGCTTTTCCTCTGCGACAGCAGGGTAAATAGCAACCTCACCCACAGCCATCTTCAGCACCAAAGTGGTCCTACACTGCACATCAATACCAAGGCTCCAGGAGGAAGGGGAACTATACTAGGAAAGCGGCGTCTTTGTCTCCTTGATACCAATTCCTCCGTCTCTGCCTGTGCCTGCTCCCCACTTCAACAATCATCTGGTGTCTTTTTTCCTGATGTGAGCGAGCATAACATCGGACTCGTGGGTCCTGAAGATCATCCAGATCGGCTACAGGATCGAGTTCGACACCCTTCCTCCTTTCCTTGGTATTCACACCACACAACCGTCGGAGGCACTGCAAGTCGAGGTGACTGTCTCTTCTTGAGAAGGGAGCAATCCAGAGGGTTCCCACTCACTGTCTGCAGCAAGGCTTCTATTCCAGATTATTTATGGTACTGAAAAAGGATGGAGTGCTTTAGCTGATCCTGGACCATTAGGGCGGTCAACCTCTACATCACACCACAGAAGTTTTGGATGACCACGCTCCAATTGATCCTGCTTTTCCTTTGCAGGAGTGATTGGTTTGTGTCTGTCGATCTCAATGATGCCTACTTCCACATCACCTTACACCCCAACAGCCAACACTTCCTGCGTTTCAGCATAGGACAGACTGCCTACCAGTTTCAGGTCCTGCCTTTCGGGCTTGCCACAGCCCCATGGGTCTTTACAAAATGCATCGCAGTAATGTGTGCCCACCTTCGCATCGCAGTAATGTGTGCCCACCTTCGCACCCAGGAAATTCAATTATTCCCTTACTTTGACAATTGGTTAGTCGTGGACTTGACGGAAGCTGGCCTCAATCGGGCGATTTCTCTGACCCTCGCCCTTCTACAAGATCTCGTCTTTATGTAAATCAAGAGAAATCCATCCTTTGACCTACGAGGACAATTCAATACATTGGAGCTGTTCTGGATGCCCACACCAGTCGAGAGTATCCACCTCGGGCCCTCCTTACATTAGCAGAGAGACTGCATAGGACTGGGGGAGCAATGGCTTACATGATTCAGCGACTCTTAGGACTCATGGCTTCGACAGTGTCAGTTGTCGCCTTTGCCCAACTTCAGATGAAGCTACTACAAAATTGGTTTCTGAAAGCCTTCGACCCCACACAAGATGCCCATTGTACTACCTAAGTCTCCAGCCCAATACACTCTTCCCTTCAATGGTGGATGGTCAAGGGCAACTTGGAGGAAGGTTTGCCTTTTCTCCCTGCGAACCATACAAGGACTCTCACTATGGATGCCTCCCTTCTTGGCTGGGGAGAACACTGCGGGAAGTTGACAATGCAAGGGATCTGGTCTGCCCAAGAGTGCACATTCCACATCAATTATCTCTGAGCTACTGGTAGTTTGGAATGCACTCAAAACTTTTGAGACTGAGTTCATGGGGCACAGAATCCAGATTGTTACAGACAACACTACCTTAGTTCCTGACCTGAACAAGCCGGGAGGAATGAGGTCATCCAAACTCACCTGGTTAACTTTTTGGCTTTTTGATTGGGCTATTCCAAGGAAAATGATATTCACAGCGATTCACATAGCTGGGAAGGACAATATTCTGGCAGATGCTCTCAGCAGGCTTGCCATAACATCGCACAAGTGGGAACTAGATCCTCAGGTTCACAGTACATCTTCAATCGCTGGGGAGTCCCCTCTGTGGATCTGTTCGTGACGGCAGAGAATGCAGTCTGCACCAACTTCTTCAGCAGGGCTGGTCTCGGCCCCAACTCACTGGGAGATGCATTTCTCCATCCATGGACCGGCAGCCTCTTCTATCTTTTTCCTCCATTCCCTCTACTCACCCAGACAATAGCAAAGATCAGGATAGAGAACACCAGTTGTATCCTCATTGCTCGGTGGTGACCGAGGCAAGTGTGGTTTGCCCCACTTCTTCACAGAAACGGTGGGGAGTACCTTCGACTTCCTATGATCCTGACACTTCTCACCCAAGACCATGGTTGGATTTGACACCCAGACCTAATGACACTACGAATCATGGCATGAAGACTGAGGTAATGAATTCGATACCTTCATTGTCTCTGGAGATTCAGGCAGTCTTGGATGTGGCATGGAAACCAGCCACCAAGTGCTCATATGCACAATAATGGTCAGCTTTCTCTATCTTTGCGAGAGCAAACAGTGCTGACCCGTCCAGTGCATTACATTCTGAAATTTCTCCTTTCCCTGATGGATAAGGAATTGAAGATGTTATCCATTAAAGTTTACCTGTCAACTATTTCAGCATTTCACACTCCTGTCTCTGGGTTCTTGGTCTTTTCTCACCCACTTGTATACCAGTTTCTTAAAGGTGTCCATGATTTCATCCCACCTGTCCAGTTAATAATCCCTTCTTGGAGCCTTGCCATGGTCCTGAAAGCGCTAACATCAAAGCTGTTAGAGCCAGTGGATCTCAGGCTCCTTTTCTGGAAGGTGGCCTTTCTGGTGGCCATTACATTTGCACATCAATCCAGTGAGTTATGTGCCCTTTGAATAGATTCTCCTTACCTGACATTCCATAGGGATAAGGTGCTTTTAGGACTAGACATTGCCTTTCTTCCCAAAGTAGTATCTGATTTTCATTTGAATCAGGACATTGTACTTCCTGCATTTTTTCTTTCTCCTTCAACACTGATGGAGTGTACGCTGCATACGCTCCATGTATGAAGGGCCTTAGCATTCTACAAGCCACATACCAAGTCTTTCTGTCAATTGCAGTGGCTCTTTGCTATGGAGAAAGATGTAAGGGGATGCCTGTTTCTTCGCAGTGCCTCACAGCATGGGTGGTGAATACCGTTACCCTTGCCTATGAATTCGCCAGACTTAAACTCAACGCTAGAGTGACGACTCATTCTACTAGGGGGGTTGCTGTATCAGTGGCATTTGGTCACAGAGTGCCCCTGTCAGAGTTATGCAAGGCTGCTACCTGGTTGATGCCATCCACCTTCATACAGCATTACCGGCTGGATGTACATGCTCGAGTGGACTGCGCCTTTGGCAGGGCTGTCCTTTCATTGCTGTTGCAGTGATGACCCCATCCCACTGCCGGTAAGTCAGCTTGTTACTCGTGCATATGTGTGATGCACAGAGACCATGAAGAAGAAGAAAAGAAGAAGAAGAGGTTGCTTACCTGTAACTGTGGTTCTTTTAGTGGTCATCATCTGTACATTCACACAACCCACCCACCGTCCCTGCTCCAGTGTCAATGTCAAGTTCGATGTTGTTACTTGGAGCGATTATGTGTTGGTGTCGATGTCACTCTCTGTACCAATGTTTGATATTGAGATTCTCTCAGTTCTGAGGCCACAACAGGCGGTCTCAAGGAACTGAGGGAATAGGCAGGAACCCGATAGTAGCATGTGCATTAGGATGGTGGGGGAAGGCTTCCTGCCTAAATCAGCTAGAGAAGTTTCCTGAATGAGGCTCCACGCAGACACACAGCCCATATGTATGAATGCACAGATGATCACCCAGAGAGTTACAGGTAAGCAACCTGTTCTTATTGCAGAAAGGGGGATAGCTTATCTAAAGTCTGATTTTTCAGATGCTCTAGATCAGGGCTCTCCAACCTTGGGTCCCCAGATGTTGCTTGACTACAGATCCAAGAATCCCTTGCCATTAGCCATGCTGGCTGGGTATGCTGGGAGCTGTAGGCCAGCAACATCTGGAGACCCAAGGTTGGAGAGCCCTGATCTAGATTCTGAACACTGTATGAAAGAAGTAATGGTGGGAGAACCTAGAATCAAGCAGGCTTTAAAAAACACACACACATCATCACCGACTTCAGATGACTTTCACCCTCATGTGGTTCCCATTCAAAATTCGAGAAATCATAAAAACTACAAAATAATAGTTATAACTTGTCAGAATCACACAGTGATGGGTAACTACATTTCTTACCTATGTACTTAGCACTTGAACCTGAGATTCCGAATTTCAATAAATGTTAAAAGAGAAACTCTGAGCAAGGCTGGCCAGGAACTTGGAATCCCCAGAGCAATTCAGGGCATTCAACAGAAATTAGGAAGTGATGGGAAAGAGATGGGGTGGGAGCGAGGCTTTTGCTGTGTATGGGACTGACAGCATGTATGGTGAGATTCACATTAGAAATAGAACAGACTAATGTGGCCAACTCCCCTTGGAGGAATCTCATCCATTGCAAGAAAATTCAGTGGTTAGTAAATTGAGGATATCCGTACATTTATAAGTGCTCTCATAGTTATGGTTACAAGTGGCACTTATAATTTTTGTAATAACCTTTTACTGACCTTCTTGAGTGCTGTGGGAGCTTTAAATGGAATCTTCTTGCTTTAAACGTGCAGAACTGAATAGTACTTTGCTGTTTGCATTAGTCATATCATATATTGTTCTTGAGCATCAGGTTTATCCCTCAATCTCTTCTTCTGTTTATCCTGCAGTTCATTTGATGAGTACAGTTCTGAGCTTAAGTCAGGAAGATTAGAATGGAGTCCTGTTCACAAATCTGAGAAATTCTGGCGAGAGAATGCTGTAAGATTAAATGAAAAGAATTATGAACTGTTGAAGTAAGTTCTTCAGATTTCCTCTACCACCACCAGTATTTTCCCTTAAAAGTTTGAATGGTTGTATTGTTCATAATAACCAAAGTTCAGTTTAGAATATCTACACAGGGTAAAGGGACTGTAACTTCAGTTTCAAGAAATGCCTCCCTTTGAAGAAAAGGGATCTAAAGGGCCATTTGAACCATCATGAAGAATATTGGCATGCCCATTGGAACACTTGTCTTCTTCCATTAAACAATGTACCCCTCGGCCATATCATTGACTCTTTTGAAACTCTAGTTTCAGAATAAGTTAATCATATTGCATGGGGAGCTGCAGCTTGAGAAATGCAAATTCAGAACTCCCTTGGGCACAAGGAAATAGTCCCACAGTTCTTTGGCTCCGGGCCACAGTTGAAATATGTTCAACCTGACAGATTGGGGTTGAAAGTGTGGGTGCATGGGACAGAAGTTGCAAGTGACCAGAATATGTTAGAAACTAGGACATCTTTACTGCCATCATGTTGCGGAGGTTAAAGTAGGAAACTTCAGGTGCTTCCAGATGAGTCTTTTATAGTGTAATTGCCCTGCCTTGTTCATGGAATCTTAGGGTGGAGGTATAGACAGCGTCTTCCATTTGTAGCCCTCCCATGTTTTCCCACCACATTTTCGACCTTGCTGGAAAAATCCATTAAGAAGATAAAGACAGAATAGTTGCACAATATCTTTTGGTAGAGCTTCCATATGGAAGCACGCTTAACTTACAGTTTTTGTGTTTTTTGGAGCGCAAGTGAATTGTAGGGTAGGAGCCTTTACTCTTTATACTGAAGAAGAGGTTGATTCTAGAATAGCAAACCTATTTAGGTTTAGATATGTTTTAGACACTTTTTCTAGAAACAATGAAGAGTTCATTTATATTTGTGTGTGTCTCTCTCTAATGGCTTTGATATGAAGTCTCCATGCAGAAATGCTTTTTTAGCAGCAACCTTATCATCTATAACATCTGAATGTGGCATAAATATCTGTTCAGTGAAGCTTAGCATTTGCCTTTTTGGGTGATGTGCATTATATGTTCAAAATGAGATGTTCATGCGAGAGTCTGTGGTAATTTAATTTTATGTATTGGTGTCCCAGCTTTGAAGCTTAAATTGACTGTAGATATGTCATACAGATCAAAGGGCTTACCCGAGTGTGAAGCAAATTGGTAACTATCAGTATCAGTTGATATGCGTTCATTTGGAGTCGAGCTAAATTAATTAAGTTAATATTGCTCTTTTTATTTTATCCCTCAGACTATGAATAATGAAAAGATATGTATGAAAACCAGTATAGTTTCTCCTCCCCCTCCCCACAAAGGTTTATTTTAATTTTTTTGTAGTTTGATGAGGTTAAAGTTTAGTAAAGTACGTATGAAGAATTTACTATTGAACTAATCTGCTAAGTACATGTTGGACATGACCTTGCCACAAACAAACAAATGATTTTATTTTTCAAAGTAGATGTGAGATACCATGTGGATCTAGAAGAGTTGCACAATACTGGATTTTATTTAAAGAGCTAAAATAACATTTCAGGGGGTTTGTTGAATTGTATCAATTTTCCGTATGCTGTGTTTTATACAACCAGACCCTTTTGTCAACATAATTAGTTTAGGAGCAAAAATCACCATCATCTCCATATTGCTAGGCTTTTATTGATATTGCCCTATTGGGTCATGGCATCAGCAAAACTCTTTCTTCAGATCTGTTTATATATAGACCAGTGCTTTAACTTTTGGGTAGTTTAGCTCTGAAGAATACCCATCTCTTATTTTATATTAATGTTGAGGGCAAATGTTGCAATCCTATAACCACTTACGGGAGTAAGCCCCATGAGTGAACATGCATAGAATTGTGCTGTGAATTGATCATTAAGAAAAACCTGCTTGCTGGTTGAAATAAACATCTTACTGTATATTTAAAATCCTAATGTAGAATTTTGACAAAGCTTCTGGAAGTATCGGATGACCCTCAGGTCTTGGCTGTAGCTGCTCATGATGTGGGAGAATATGTCCGACACTATCCTCGAGGGAAACGGTATGGAAGCCTTTTCACCTTGGCTTTGCATTGGGTATTAATGACAGGGCCATTGCTTATGATACATGGAAGTGTTTGTGTGACTGCATGCAAGTTTAAAAAGGACTGAGGAGAAGGCACAGAAGAGGCACCCACAATTGCAGTCCAAATTAATCAACATGCCTTAAGCTTTCAAATGAGAAGTTAGTTGAGGATGATTCAGGCTCTATATAGTAGACAATCTCATTGTTCCACTTGATTATTTTTTTTAAATGCAGATTTTTAGCATTCAACATTTTTTTTTAAAAAAAATTTTAATTGAATTTTCCAAAACAACATTTGGCTTCCGCCTCATTGTCTGACAAACATTACCAATCCTTATCCAATCTAAGTTTCTTCTATTTTCACAGAAAGAATTTCTATCACCTTACCAATATTCAGAAATCAAAACCAAAAGTTATTAAGTCACTTTCTCTCCTCCCCAAGAAGTCCACCAGAGGTTTCCAGTCTTTCTTGAATGAAGTTAATTTTTTCCCTCTAATTAAACAAGTCAATTTTGCCATCTCTGCTAAGTCCAATATTTTCAACAGCCAGTCTTCTATATTTGGTATAGTTGCTTCTTTCCATTTTTGAGCATAGATTATTCTTGCTGCCGTCATCATATATTGTAATAATGTTCCATAGTCTTTCTCAAGTTGTAAGTCATACCCAATAAAAACATTTCTGGCTTCAGTTTAATAATCACTTTTAAAATCTTTTGTATCCATGTGTGTATTTGTACCCAATATGTTTTCACTTTGTTACATGTCCACCAAACATGATAAAATGTTCCTTCATGACTTTGACATTTCCAACATACATTTGATACATTATTATACATCTTAGCCAATTTTACAGGAGTTAGGTACCAACGATACATCATCTTGTAAAAATTCTCTCTAAGATCAGAACACAATGTAAATTTTATACCTTTAGTCCACATGCGTTCCCATTGTTCCATCATTATATTATATCCAAAGTTCCTTGCCCATTTAACCATACAGTCTTTAACTTGTTCTTCTTCTGTCCCAAACTTCAACAAAAATTTATAAATTGCAAAAAAGCATTCAACATTTTTGTCTTCTAGAAGCATACAAAATACATAGCTTTTCTGCAGCATATTGAGACAAAACGGGTAGGCTGGAATCTTCTATCTGGAACTGTTGAATCATTATGCTCTTCTAAAAATGTCCATGGAATGTATTATTTCTTGGCTGGACATAAACTGTTAAACTGCTGCTAATGTAGTTCTTCCTTTTGGGTACTACAGTGCTAGCATGCCGGTTGTGTATGGTCCTTGGAGCTGTTTCTTAGATTTAAAGAAACATTTACATGCAGATGGGATTTGGTGGAGGAGAAGAATGTTGTGATGGCAAGAGGGAGAGAGCTAGAACACACCGTAGTAGAGATGAAATAGGGAAGTTTCGTTCAGTTGATTTTTTTGTTAAGCCATTACAAATCTCCAAGAAAAAAATAATAATTCAGAATAGATAAATCTAAAATCAGACAGAAAAATCTTTTTGAATGTATTCAGCTTCTGTAATACAATAAACTGCATTCTGCTTTTTAAAAAAAACTCTGTAGAACTGAGCTGTTGAACTGAGAGGAAAAGTGTTTTAAAATAAGAAATCCATTGTTGGATACTTTTTGAAAATTTAAAATACCATTGGGTCATGTCCAATGTTGCGCTAACGGAAAAGTTACAAGAGTTGTCATTCTTCTTCTAGGGGTTGTACAACCACTATTGGAACTAGAACAACTAGTGCAAGTAACACCTAATTATAACGCTTTCCCCAATGCCTTGTGAAAGTGGAATCAAAGTACTGGATTTTACACTTGTGTAAGGATAAAAATGGGGTTTCTGCAAGTAGTAGAAACTTTGTGCTAGTGGAATGACACCATTAGATAAAACCCCTTAATTTCTATTAAGGCTGAAGATGATATTTTGTCCCCATTGTGGAGGACAAAGCAATGTTTCTTTTGGGACAGTTCAGTGTTTAGGGGTCACTCAAGCCTTTACAGATACTTGCCATGTGGACTGCAGAGACATCACTAATAAATCACAATGATCCAACACAATCAACTATTGCATACGTTTTTGTGTGGGGATAGTGGTTGTGTGAGTATTGTGGTCTCTTATTGGATGGTGCCTGTGGCATTACTTCCAAGTACATCCCATGTCCCTTCTCATACCATTTGAATTGCTCATTAATATTCAATTTCTTTGCTATTCTCCCTTTCTCTCCCCCCCCCCCATGAGACTGTGTATTCATCCTCTCATGTACTTGCATGCACATATCCTATTATATGCAACAAAAGAAAATAAACCTGGTCACTGTCGACGCCCCACTCCACAAGGAAACCTTATTCCACTATTGGTTCAAGCAGTATTCCATTATGCAGTCTCTAGCTTTGTTTTCTCTTGAGAATGTGGAATAGAACCACTGGGGAAAATACCCTTTTTATGTACCTGCTGCGAAAGTGATAATGTTCAATATCTAGGCCAACTGCTTCCTTACTAACAGTAATGATTTTTCAATACATTTACCCTGCCTCCCTAAGAAATCTTAGTAACAGTGTCAAAGTTGACCCAAGACATATGGTCAATTGGACAAGCATTGTTAAGCCAGGTTTATGTGTCATATTAATATTCCTTATGAGGATAGGCTCTTCTGGAAGTCCTTGGGCAAGCAGAACAAGGTCATATGGATGTGGGGAAGGGCATGGGGTGGGTTAGTTTAGCAGTCTCAAGGGAGTTCTGTTCCTTCAGAGAATATGGTGACTTCTTTGTTCTCCTTCCCTGAACAATCATTTCAAGTGGGCAAGGATACAAACCTTCCATGTTGTACTCAAGAGATGCAGGAAGAGTGACTGAAGAATGGGAAGTTCATCCTAGTACCTCCAGTAGCTGTTTTAACCCCCGAGGAAAGTGTGGCTCACAATCAAATACAGCATTTGAAGAACATACACTTCTGCGGCCTATAATATGAGAGAGTGAAGTGGCCAATATAGCGTCTTTATTAGGCTGTCACTAGCTTTATGTTTTAGAGACTTGGCTGCATAGAAGGCTTGTATTTGAATACTAGAAGTGTGTCTAGGTATATATTTCAGCCACCATTCCTTGTATTCCAAATGTCTGAAGCTAGTTGAGTCTGCTAGAATTTCGTGGTTTTCGGGTTGTAAAGCCATTTAAGATGGTGGGAAGCTGGGGCCTGCTAGTAACTGGAAATAGAAGAAAACATTTTAAAAAATACACATGTCCATGATGCTCCCTCTCTTCTACTCATGCCTCTCCCCACCCCCCTTTTAGTGTGATTGAGCAGCTTGGTGGGAAACAGCTTGTAATGAACCACATGCATCACGAAGACCAACAGGTTCGCTACAATGCCTTGCTTGCTGTGCAGAAACTGATGGTCCACAACTGGTACGTAATGGCTGACTTCTGCTTCTGTGCTGACAGTGAGAATTTTTGCGATGCACAAAGGCCAAGTCCTTAATTATGATAATGTCTCTAAGGGCGCAATCCTATGCGTATTTAGACAAAAATAAATCCTATAAATCCCAGCGTGCCCCAGCCAGCCATGCTGAGAGCAGCTTATCACCCATGCTTTTGCTAGGGTAACTTTTGCTTTCTGAATTAATTGTTCTTCTCAGTATCAGGTAGTACAATTATCTTTGTGATACAAAGGGATTCGAATATAAAACATGCATGGCGAAGAGGTTCAAGCCTCCAACACAGGCATGCTCTTCGATTCAAGTATTGCTACTTCAAATCGATGTTGTATCTTTGGGGCTTTCTTCAGCTGTTGTGAAACCTAAAATCACCTGCTTTACATACTCCCCTTTCCAGTAGTCTAGGCGAGAGGAGATCAAGGCATGAACCACTGATGGGAGCAGGTGATTAGGAAGGTAGGGGCGCAGCTACCAGTATCAGATGGAACTGATACAGTGCCGCCCGGCTCACAGCTGACACCTGAGCCTCCATGGACAGCTGGGAGTCTAGAATGACCTCCAAGTTGCGGACCTGGTCCTTCAGGGGAAGATGTACCCCATTCAGCACCAGGTCAACATCCCCTAACCTCCCCTTGTCCCCCACCAGAAGTACCTCGGTCTTGTCAGGGTTCAGCTTCAGTATGTTCCTTCCCATCCAGCCACCCACTAACTCCAGGCACTTGGACAAGGTCTCAACATCCAACCTCGGTGAGGACTTGAAACAGAGGTAGAGCTCTGAGCTCTACTGAGGTGCTGGCTGTAGAAGTGCTCCTCCAGAAGTGCTCCTCCAGCTGGCCATCTCAGTTGGGAGCTCAGCTTCACTATGGACAGGCTTTTCCCAGCCAGGAAAGCCCACATGCAGAGAAGGAGTACTCCTCTAGCTGGTGCCTCAGTCAGGGCAGCTTTGCTGTGCGTGGGCTTTCTCCATCTGGGGAACTGCACTTGGGGGGGGGGTGTCTCTCCCTTTCTCAAAATATTTCTTTTAAGCCCCCTTTTTTCCCCTTGTGTCTGCATAATTTATTTATCTATTTCAATTAAATTTCTTTAATGCCTCATAGCTGGGGCTTTCTAGGCATTGTACAACCCTAAAACACAATATAACACAATTAAATACACAAATAAAAAGTCCACCGACACATGAAATATCATAATACCATAAAATACACCATAGGACTCAAGAGCCAAAATAGTCAACAAGAATAGGAGTTAAAGGCCAACCACAAGAACCAGAATGCAGAACTTTAAAAGCAGGGGAGTACAGAAAAGTCTTGGTATGGTGCTGGAAAGACTATAATGTGGCTGCCAGGTGGGCTTCCCTCGGGAGAGCATTCCAAAGCTGGCAGGGGCACCACTAATACAGCCCTCTCTTATGGCTACTGTCCAAAAGGGGAGTATGTAAAGCAGGTGATTTTTTGGAAAGGGGAGTATGTAAAGCAGGTGATTTTTTGGAAAGGGGAGTATGTAAAGCAGGTGATTTTTTTGGAAAGGGGAGTATGTAAAGCAGGTGATTTTTGGTTTCACAACAGCTGAAGAAAGCCCCAAAGATACAACATCGTTTTGAAGTAGCAATACTTGAATCGGAAGAGCATGCCTGTGTTGGAGGCTTGAACCTCTTTGCCATGCATGTTTTATATTCGAATCCCTTTGTATCAACAAAGATAATTGTACTACCTGATACTGAGAAAAACAATTAATTCAGAAAGCAAAAGTTACCCTAGCAAAAGCATGGGTAATAAGCTGCTGTCAACTTCTTCTGATTTAGTTAGCTCAAGAATTCCAAATAGCATTTGCCTTTTAAAAGACTCACATAGTGATGTAGTAGATAAATCAGGACATTTTAGAACAACATTTCCCCCACAACTGGTGCCCTCCAGGTATTTTGAACTTCAACTCCCATCAGCCCTAGCCAGCATAGCCATTGGTCAGGAATGCTGAGAGTTATAGTCCAAAACATCTGGAGCGCACCAGGTTGGGGAAAGGTGTTTTAGGACACAATCTTATGCATGTTTAGACAGAAAAAGGTCCTACAAAAAGTCCTGCATGCTGGCTGGAGAATGCTGGGAGTTGTAGGACTTGTTTCTGTCTAAACATGATAGGATTGTGCCCTTTGAGTTTTAAAACTGGCCTGAGTTCCTGCTTTTAACACGCCAACCCCGATAGAGGTAAAACAATGATATTGTGGCTGTCCTACTATTCTGCATCATGTCTTGTAAAACGCTTTTTGCTTGAGTCTGTGACAAAACTTCCTCCGTATATTTGTTGCATCTTGTCTTAAAGCATACCCTTAAACCTAATTCTAGAAGGATTCATATTTTTCTGCCCTAATCTCACTCCTTGGATCCTTTGTTAAGACTAGCAAAGAAGCAATTTTGTTAACAGTCCTATTTGTGGGCTCCCCCCCCCTTTTCAAAAGCCACATGAATTAGCAGCTTAATCAATATCAGATCACCATTTCAAATGGTTTTTTCCCCTTGTAATACAGACTTATCAGTAGCATATTCTCTTCATGTGCCACCTCAGTATACAGTTATACTTTGTACAATCTAGAAACTAAAGCCAGTGTGGCGTAGTGGTGAGAGTGTTGGACTGGGACTCGGGAGATCCGGGTTCTAGTCCCCGCTCGGCCATGAAGCTCACTGGGTGACTTTGGGCCAGTCACTGACTCTCAGCCTAACCTACCTCACAGGGTTGTTGTGAGGATAAAATGGAGGAGTAGAGGAGGAGGATTATGTAAGCCGCCTTGGGTTCCTTGCAGGAAAAAAGGTGGGGTATAAATATAATAAATAAAATAATAAAATAAAATAAACATAGAAAACACACACAACCAGCCTCAGGCATATGCATGTAAGTATTGAAGAGTTTTACCATCATCCTGATTTTTGGGAACAGAATAATAATAGTATTCTAAAGTGTTGTTCCTCAAGGTGTATAATCCACTACTCCCATTACCTATCCACTATAATTTAATAATGCTGGCCTATGTATACTCCAGGACAGTGTTCCCCAACCTGGTGCCCTCCAGATGTGTTGGACTACAACTCCCAGCATCCCCAGCCACACTGGTGGCCAACCATGCAGATCACTATGCTGGTTGGAGATTATGGAAGTTGTAGTCCAACACATCTAGAGGGCACCAGGTTGGGGGAGACTGCTCTAGGAGCTGATTGTATTCTCACTTATGCAGAAGGGCTCAAATTTGACATTTGTAAAGAAAAAAAAGTTAGATTCTGCAAACTCTCTCTAATCTTTCCAAGGCCTTTCAGAATGCATGCAGTATCTTTGTCCATGCACTCTTTCTGTGCAGTTGAAAATGAAAGGAGTGATGGACAATGAGCAGATTACTCCTCTAAATGTCCAGCTAGCAAGGAAGATATGGGGATCGGGATGCTCTGAGTAAAGGCAAGCTCTTATCCCTCACCTTACCTTAAAAATAGGATCGCCTTTGATCCTATTGTGCAGTGTGATAGAGAGCTAATGGCATGATTTCACTGTTAACATGGGCTTCATTCATTTATTCATTTCATTCATTTATTCCATTTCTATACCACCCAATAGCCTGTCTGGGCAGTTTACAAAGATAAAAACCTCCTTCTTCTTAGGGCTTCTTCAAGTCTGTCACAGACCAGCAACACCCTGTTCCATGAGTAGAAGGCAAATTAGTATGCCCATACTTCTTTCTGCCCTCCTTTTCCTCTGGCCTTTTCTGCTACCACCAGATGGAAATCTTTATTTCTCTGGCTGCTTCCAGCAGACCAGTGTCAAAACTCTCTGGTAATCAGATATGTAGTAGGGGATAGGTATTAGATATGAGATGGGTACCCCGCCCCCCCAAAAAGAGACCACAACATTTCAAATAACAAAGTTTAAATTTTACTGAAGAAAAATGCCCCCCTGCTTTGCTATCTCTTGACAGCTGTCAAAAGATGAGCTGTCAAGAGAAACCAAAGGTGTGAGGGTTATTTGCAGGTGAAAATGGGTTTGGGGGATTTACACCACCTTCATGCAAAGATCCTCATCCCCACCCCACCCCCCAGGTAATCCCCATCCTGGAGCACATTTTGCACTTTGTCCTGTGTCTCTGGGTGCTTGGGAAAGTTGAAATGTGCACCCCCACTTTTTCTAGGGAAAAGGAGTTTTGACAGCTAGCTCAAAACTCTGGGTCCCTTTAAAAAGGTGTTCTCAGTGGGCAGTGGTTTTTTTGTTGTTGTTGTTTTTTACTGGGACATATACAGCTGGCTCTTGCTGGCTCAGCTTGTCTGAGTGTGGAAAGCTAAGCAGGGTCAGGCCTGGTTATTACTTTGATGGGAGACCCCTCCTCTAGTTTCCTGCATTGAGCAGGGGCTTGGACTCGATGGCCTTGTAGGCCCCTTCCAACTCTATGATCTATGAATCTATATGACCCAGTCAAAAACCACCCTTTGCCCTGTCAATCCCCTTTTTAAAGTCAATGGCCAAGGTGGGATTGTTCGGATGACAGATCAACCCACCATGGGTAAAACAACCCCTAGAACAGCCCATGAGTTCTCAGGATGTCTTCTTTGGAAAAAAAGCCACCGTGGGTAACCCGGGCTGGGTTCGGACAACACAACAACCAACTATGGCTCTCTGCCCATGGTGGGCTGTTGTGTCATGCAAACCAGGTCATTATCATTGAAAACTGGAACTTAAAAGGAGTGGAACACCATGATTGTCAATAAATGTCCCACCGTGACTTTCATCTGTTCTGTGGCGATCAACAGGATTATCATCAAGTCGTCTTTCACTTAATAACTTGCATTTTGTAGCAATCGACAATTCCATAAATAACACAGCCCACATAGTGGGGTAAGTATAGCAATATAAGCAAGCTTTATACAGTTTTCATTTTGAGTTCGGATAATCTTAGTAACTGAAAATATAAAATTCACAGTTAACTATACATCTAGCTGGATTTTTTAAAATTAAAGTAATTTTAAGAACTTGGTTTAAAACTGAAGTAGGATCCTTGAAGCAATTACGGCCTGATTGATGATCAAGAAGCTTTTTCCCATAATAAATATACAAATGTCTGTGTTGCTATACAGAATTAGCATTGCAACCATGTGAAGCTGCATAAAATATTTTTATGTCTGACATCAGTCTTCTGTACCTGTCTCCTCATGTGAGTTTCACAATGTATAGCTGTGTTTTGCCTGCAGAAATTGACACCTTGTACTTCCCTATTTCCAGGATTTCATTCTGGGATTCTACTCTATACTTCTTGCTTAAATTCTTTTTTGTTTTTCAATATTACCCTGCATGATATGCTGTGGTGTTAACTGGGATGGCATTTGTTTGCTGATGACAGTAATTTATTTTCCAATTTCTTTCCTAGAAAAAATAGTGCTTTAAGCTTTCCTTGACACTGAGTCTAATTGAGGTTTAGTCAGCTTGCAATTTATTTAGGCCTCTTAAAATTATGTTGCTATGTGTAAAAATGCAAAGCTTTTAAATATGCAAATTGTTTTCAGTTCAGCTTGGTAAAAATGCCTTTCTTCATATGGGTGAAGAAAGTATCTTAGGTTACCAAAGCAAATACAGTTTCAGATTGAATTTTAAGCTATTGAGGAGATGGGTTTGATTTAGAAGACATCTTCAATTTAGCATTGTAGTAAAAGTAAAGACCTAAATAGCACTGTGCAAATAAAAATTACTTGGGTCATGATTAAGCCAAAGTTAAGTATTTTAACTGAACATAGCACTTTAAATCATGGGATATAAAATACTGTCTTAAACCACCCCCAACCCCCTTAATATCAGTGGGACATAGAAGTGCTTAACTTTTTGGTTTCACCAGGTTCCTATTCTACAGAAAACCAATACAATTTCTGAAAATTCTAACGCTGGGCTTCTATAGAAAATTGTTACCTTAACAACCCTATCCTTGTGCTCAAACCTTTAGAAATACAAATATCAAGACATTAGAGACTGCTTGTTGAAGAGATTGCTGTCCCTCCCACCCCCAATAATTGCTTTGTGATCTAGATTATGGCTATTTCCCATGTTTCAGCATAATGCCTTTAAATGTTTAGAATGTAATGAACAGTGCTGCATTCAGTACACTTGCTTTTCCTTGCTTCTTTTGTGTCATGAACCTAATCCATATTCAGCGTTTGTTGGTGGGGGAAATAGTTTTCATCTCTTTTTCTCTCACAGGTTCTATGCTTGTACTTTAAACCTTTTCACATTAAATACTACTTGTGAAGTCATCTTGGTAACATTCCAAGAATTAATTTTGTATGGTTCTCATATTTAAGTTTAAGTTTGTCTGATTTATGAAGCTTCTTCTGTACATTCGTAGGACTGAAAACTGTTTAGCTGCATTTCCATCAATAAGTTTGTTTTGTTGTAACTAACTGTATCACATTTGTAAGGAAAAGACTGGTAGCAGAAAAGTCTATTATGTTAACAGTGGAGGTATAGGATCGCACTGGGCCAAATTTTTGTTTACAACTTCTTGCCCCAGTGTTAAGGCAAAGTTTGACACAAGCATGCAATGTAATTGGCCCTTGATAAGTGCTTTCTCAGCGCCAGAACACTATCTTGTAGGATTTCTGAGATGGCTAGGTTATGTTGTAGGAGTAGACAGGGAGGGAAAAAGCCCAGGAGTAGAAACAGCAAACGGAGCCAAGGCAAAAGGGCTGAACAGGTGGATGATAAAGGTTTTTATTTAAAGACTATGTAAAATGCCAACGCGTTTCGAACCCAAGTTCTTCCTCAGGGCAATTCTCGTATTCAGGATCCATAGAAAACAAGGATATTGCACCAGTCTGAATATCCTTGTTTTCTATGGATCCTGAATACGAGAATTGCCCTGAGGAAGAACTTAGGTTCAAAACGCGTTGGCATTTTACATAGTCTTTAAATAAAAACCTTTATCATCCACCGGTTCAGCCCTTTTGCCTTGGCTCTGTTTGCTGTTTCTAGGTTATGTTGTGACAAGAACACCCACCCACCACCCACCCCCGGTTTTAAAAGAATTGGCAAGCATAGGAAAAGAGAGAGGTTTTGAGTCATTGCCTCCAAGGGTGATATTTCATACTTGAAACATGTCAGGCATGGTGAACCTTATGGAGTGTTAAAAAGTTTAAAAGTTCATGGATTTTTCAGAAAAAGTTTGACTCTCGTTATTGGACTTGGGTGACAACAGCAGGTGGTGAAATCAGTCATGGTGATGAACATGTGCTGGACAGATAGTAGAAGTGCTTTCTTTTTGAAAGCTTGAGTGTCAAAGTAGTTGTATCACAGAGTTAAGAGATGTGGGGAGCTGAGATGTCAGTGTAGACATCTAGCTCTCCCAAACTGGGCTGAATCTCAGTGCTGGAGCACATATTTTACATGCAGACGGTCCCAGCTTCAATCCCTGGCATTTCCACATAGGGCCAGAAAACACCACTATCTGAAACCCTCCTGCTAGTCCATGCAGATGGCACTGAGCGAGATGGACCAAAGGCCTCACTCTGAATGGTTCTGTGCATTTATGTAAACTGGTTAGGGGAAAACTATGTAGTGATGGGAGGAAAGAGAGTGATTTGGTTTAAAGATCTTTTTTGAGAGGTGGCAAGTTTGCTAGAGAAATGGTACAGTAAGTGTGAATTCTCCCATGGAGGGCACGGTCCCATGCCCTCCACACTCAATGTACACAAGCCTCCAGACCTGAAGGCTTATGTGTATCCAATGCTGGGTGTGAGGCATGGCGGCAGCGGAAATCTTGGCCACTCTGCACCTCACACCCTGTATCATGCCATTTTTGGACATCTAGTTGAAGTACCACGGAGGGGGAAGCAAGTAGGCCGAGGCGCCGTTTGGACACGGCGTAAGCCATCGGCCTCAGCCTCCCCCCCCCCCCCGCACTCCACTTTCCCTCTCCGAGGCAGATTTCCAACCTCGGAGCCGCAGCTGGCGTGGTTCTTTCTGTGCTGGCTGTGAGGGGGGGGGTGGGCAGGGGCTCAGTGTTCGGAGTCCCAGCTCCACGGTCAAAGGAACTTGGAGCTGGGACTCCAAATAATCCTACAGCCCCCCCAGACAATGTCTGGGGGGCCATAGGATTGCGCCCTGTTTTGCTACCTCTGGAAAATAATCACATGGGGGCTACATGAGCCATGTAGATTCATAGATTATAGAGTTGGAAGGGGCCTAGAAGGCCATCGAGTCCAACCCCCCCCCCCCGCTCAATGCAGGAAACTAGAGGAGGGGTCTCCCATCCAAGTAATAACCAGGCCTGACCCTGCTTAGCTTTCCACGCTCAGACAAGCTGAGCCAGTATGAGCCACAGGCCTGTACATTAATCTAAAACGATAACCTTAAAACACTTTGCTTGTATATACTAATGTAGCTGCTATTCAAGAATTTGGAGGTTTTCAGGCTCCGTCCTATGCATATTGGCTGGCTGGGGAATGCTGGGAGTTTGTAGCACTTTTTTTCCCAGTCTAAACAGGCATAGGATTGCGCCCTTAAGTGTTAAAGTTCAGACTTGAGGCACTTCTCAAAACTGGCATTTTTGTGAACTGCCAAGGAGTGACTGACAGGCAGGAAATTGCATACTCATTTTGAACTGCTTTTTGGAAACAGTAGCCACTTATTTCTATCTGAAAACTCAATTAAGTACTCACCAAATTTTTAAAATCCGTTGCCATCCTTCTCTCCCCCCCCCCCCCCAATGCTTTTTTCCAGGGAGTATCTTGGAAAGCAGCTACAGTCAGAGCAGCCTCAAACAGCCACAGCACGAAGCTGAGACTTGACATTCCTTTGGCAGGAGTAACTATAGCTACCTTCAAGTTGCGAGTAAGAAAATACTGTGGTTGCATTCTCCTCACTGCCTGTCCCTGCTATTGTGTAGATTTCTTTCCAATTATTCTTCCAGTATTGTTGCCTGGAATAACACTTATTGTCTAATAAACAGTTTCTGACCGTTTGCTAGCTGGAGTCCTTCTGTATTGCAAAAATATCCAAGAAATATAGCTGATACGTGCTGCCTTTATTTTATGTATTTATTGTCTCAAAAAAAAGAAAAAGAAAAAAGCATTAAAGAATAATCATTCCATATCATGAATTGTCTGTGTTGCCTGTTTTTCTTTACTTGCTATGAATTGAATTCGTTTTGGAAAACTATGATTTAAATCATTTGACAGAGTGTTTCTTAAAGCTATACAAAGACAATAAAAGAGAAATGAATCAACCACACTTGGCTGTATAAAATCTTCAGAGTTGTGAAATATTTTTAGAACATTTATTTAAAAGTGTGTCTAATCATCATCATCGTCATCATCATCATCTAGTAAAATATAAGCCATGGATCTTTCCTACACTTAGAGTGCAATCCTATACATGTCTACTCAAAAGTAAGTGAGTATAGGATTGCTGCCTTAGTTACTAATTGCTTATAGTAAGAATGTGATTAATTCTCCAGAAAAGCAAACTGAACTTTCTCCCAGTTCAGGCTTAATCTGTTTGTTTTTTGTTTTATTAGCATATTTCATACATTATTTGTTTGCTGATTACATATGTAGCATAATAGCAAGGAAAAGTGTGTGTCTCTCCTTCATCTTTTTGGATCTTATTATTTTCAGCTTTGAAACTTTCAATCAATTAGTTCAGGCAATTATAAGTCCTACTGGGTTGAATTAAGTTTGATTGGACTAGGAAGATCCAGGGTGAAGCCCCACTCAGCCACAAAACTCACTGGGTCACTTTTGGCCAGTCACTGACTCTCAGCCTAACCCACCTCACAGGGCTGTTGTGAGGATAAAATGGAAACGATTTGCATTGTATGCAGGTTTAGTAAATTTGATGAAAATGATAGTTTACATTGTATTCTTTCTGCTAGCAGAAGGGCACCGTTGAAACCAATCCAATGCCTTTCTACTAGTCTGTAGAGCAGGAGAGGACACTTTTGGTCCAAATACCAAATTACACCCCTGGACCCCTCCCCCTCCCATGACATCATCCACCCCGCCCACTTAAACAAAAATCCCCAACTTGGGTTGCTCCTCCTGTGCCGCTTGCATCCCGATCAGGTGCAAGCAGCACAGAAAGGGAGTCAGCCGGCACTTGCAGGAGCCAGCTCTTGCAAGCCCTGGCTGAGCTGGGCTGCTCTTTCCTGTGCTGCTCTGCTGGCTGGAATATGCCTTAGTGGAAAGACATTAGGTTAGGCTCAAAGATGCCATTCTGCTAGCAGAAAGCGGCTTCCATTCATGGAAGGGCTGTTTCCAATGTTAGTGGAAGAACACCACTGCATTAGGAAATTGACCCAGAATCCAGAGGAGTTCTCCCGTTTGTGCAAGCTCTTCCTCCAAAATTATTTTCTATGTCCTACTAGAGCTTCTATGGTACAGCCTGTATCTTCTCTATCCAGCATTCCTCAACCTGGTGCCTTCCAGATGTATTGGACTACAACTCCCATCACACAACAGCCCCTTCCCCCTGGTGTAGTACAATCCCTGATTTATATTGTGGTGCTGCGTTCTGAGAAATCTTTTGCTAATGCTTTTGCAAGAATTCAGGGAGTAGCCCGAATGTACTTGCTCCTCCTGCTCATAGTTTGAATCCAAGCCACCATGAACAAGAATTTGAACATCTTACCTACTGCTGTGTCCTCTCCTATATAAGATGGAGTCTAGATGATTTTTGGTGAGCATTAAAGAAACAGATGCCAGAAAGCCTAAAGCAGAGCCAATTTTAAACATTTTCCAGAGGATACTTACATTTATAAATCAACTTGGAACAGATGTCTGGTATTTGGAATGGTAATGCTACATTATGGTACAATCCTCCAGTTCCATATTGGAATATTATCTTGAATTAATATATTCAGCTTCTGTGCCTTCTCGATAAGTACATTTGGCACTACTCAGAATGCAGTGTCCACGTGCAACTAGTTTCAGAATAGAAGACATTGAGTGGATAACCCACTTCCCTTTGTGATTCTATATTTTAGTTACTCTGGTTCCTTCTGCAGCAGCCATCAAAACCCTGTACTTATGCTCCCACAGGAGGCATTAGCAGCACTCTACAGTCAATATGGCATCTATTAACAGGTCAAACTTTACCAGATACTGGGAGTTTTGTGGCTGATCTTGTGTTTTTGAGAGAGAGAGAAGCACACACAACCCAAATCAGATCAGGGGAACAGCAATTTATTTATTTATTTCTTATATTTATTAATCGCCCATCTGGCCGGCCACCCGGCCACCCTGGGCGATGTACAATTAAAACAATACAATAAAACAATACAATAAAATATAATTAAAACAGTATAAAAAATTCTTTTAAAATCCTAACCCACCCCATATTCCCGCCTGAACAGCCATGTTTTTAATGCAGTGGGTAAGGGAGTGTTCAACCACCTCTGCTTTTTTCCTGATGCCCCTCCTGAAGCTCCATTTGCTCTATGGGGTAAGCATACAGCATCATACAGCTGTTTTCCTGTAATGCAGGGATGGGGAGCTTCCAGCCCATAGGCCTAATTCCTTCATATGCCCCTCCCCAAGTCCCTGCACCCTGGTCTGGGGTAGGTGGGGAGAGGAATGCCCTTGTTATCTCCAATCTGCATTTGGAGATAACAAAGATTTGAGGCATTAGGAGGGGAAGAATATATATTAGTTAATGTTTATGCCCCAAATGTAAATCAAGCAGAATTTTATCAAGAAGTATTAAAGGAAATGGGTTCAAAACAAAATGAGTTAGTTATTATAGCTGGTGATTTCAACATGGTGATGGACAAAAAGATAGATAGATCTAATCCCACGGGAGAAGAGAGGAAAAATAATATAACGGCATTAAATACAGTAATTAACAAAGAGGGAATGGTAGATGTATGGAGGGGTGTAAAAGGAGATGAAAGAAGTTATACATATTATTCACCTGTTACAAATAATTTTTCTATGATTGACTATATATTTGTTTCTAAAAATTTGATTTCAAGAGTAATGAACATGGAAATAGGTATTATAAAAGTGTCGGATCATGCAATACATAATATGGATGTTAAGATAAATAAGGATTATAAAGAAGCTAAAAGATGGAGGCTGAGCGGTAATATCTTTCAGTACAAACATATAAGAGACAAGATAGAGAAGGAATTAAGAGAGATTTGGGAGATTAATGATACAGGAGTTTGTAGCGATGCAATAGTTTGGGACACAATGAAAGCTGTTATGAGGGGCATTAGTATAAGAGAAGCATGTATATTAAGGAAACAACAGGAGGTATTTAATAAAAAGCTTGAAGAGGAGATAAAGGAGTTAGAAGCTAAATGTTTAAAGGAAAGGGGAAAGCAGATTTATGCAGAACTACAAGCTAAGAGGAGAGAGTTAGAAAACAAGGATATTGAAAGGACACAGAGAAATTTGATTTATATGAAAAGAGCTTACTTTGAAAATAGTAACAAGAATTCTAAAATGTTAGCTAGATCCACACAAAAAAAACGGGGAAAAAATATAGTTGGAATAATAAAGGATAAAAAAGGGAAAGGGCATAATTTGATGAAGGAAAAATTAAAAAATTTCAAGAATTTTATTCAGAATTATATAAAGCAGGAATAGGTGAGGAAGATAGGATTAAAGAATATATTGAAAAACATATGAAAATAAGAATACAAGAAGAAGATAGATGGAGCAACCATTCTCAGATTTGGAGATAGATTTTGCTATAAATAAATTAAAAGAAGGCAAGACCCCAGGAGTAGATGGATTAGGGGTGGAATATTACAAGGTTTTTAAACATATGTTAATTCCAAGGTTGAAGTTATTATATAATAATATAATGGAAGGGGGAGAAATTCCCCCCTCATGGAAACTATGATTATAGTAATTCCAAAACCAGGAAAGGATTTAACAGAACCAGATTCATATAGACCCATTTCGTTAATAAATCAAGATGCAAAATTATTTACTGCAATACTAGCGAGACGAATGAATAGGTTTATGAGTAAATATGTAGGGATGGACCAATGTGGATTTATTGCAGGTCGACAAATGGCCGACTTAACTAGAAGAGTATTAAATATAATATATAGTATAAAGAAAAATAATGTTAAAGCGGGTGTATTAGCATTAGATATTTTCAAGGCTTTTGATTGCGTGGAATGGCCTACGTTAAAAATGATAATTAAAAATATGGGGTTTGGAGCAAGATTTAAAGGAGTAATTAATCAATTATATGCCCATAATATTACAAATGTAGTGATAAATGATGGTATTACGGAACAAATTTCCTTAGACCGAGGAACTAGACAAGGATGTCCCCTTTCCCCTATTTTGTTTGCATTAGTGATGGAAATACTAGCAAATGTAGTAAGAGAAGATAGAAATATTATAGGGATGGGGGTTGGAGATCAAATTAAAATAAATTTATTTGCAGATGATACTTTATTAACAATTAAAAATCCAATTGAAACAATGGATAGGTTGGAGAACCACTTGAAAGAATTTGGAGAAATAACTGGGCTACAGATGAATTGGGGTAAATCCAAGATTTTACTGTTTAATTATAGTAAAAAAGAGGAGAGTGAAATGTTAAAGAAAAAATATAACATTAAAATTACAAATGTAATTAAATATTTAGGAATAGAAATTACACAAGATATTGATAAAGTAGGAGAACAAAACTTTAGAAAGTTAAAGATAGAGGTTAAAAATAAAATAGAGGAGTATTAAAAAATTGGACTTTCTTGGTTTGGCAGAATAGCGTTGGTAAAAATGAAGATATTGCCTAAAATAAACTTTTTGTTTAGGATGTTACCAGTAAAGATTATAGAAAAAGAAATTAAAGATTGGCAATCAATTATTAATGAATATTGTAATGGAAGGAAAAGATCAAGGATTAATAAATATAGTTGGTATAAAGCGCAAAAAATAGGTGGTTTAGGTCTTCCTAATATAAAGTGGTATTATTTAGCCAACCAAGTAAGACATATTTTGGACATTATAGCAGGGAAAGACAAAATGTGGTTGGAACTAGAATCACGAGAATTAGGAAACATGATGGTGAATATATTATTTAAGAAAAATATAAATAATATTATAAAAGGACTAGAAAATCCCTTTTTGAGGAGTATGTTAGAGAGTTGGAATAACACGAGGAAAATTTTTACACCAGAGGTATCCCCGTTAACTCCGGTAGTGGCCATGGAGGATTTTCCAGAAAATGTAAGACATCTTGAAGCTATATTAAGGAGAAAAAAGGTGATTAAATTAATGGATTGGGTGGAAAAATTGAAGACTAGAGAACATATAATAGAAATAGTAGGAAGAGAGAGAATATCATGGTTAAATTCAATGCAATTGGAATTGTGGTTAAAGAAGTGGAGGACAAGAATGGACAGCGAAAGAGAACTAACCAATTTTGAAAAGATAGTTTTGACTAGAGAAGCTATAGAAGGTAATGTTTCAACAAGAGGCACAACAAAAGCTTTATATACGATGTTACAAAATGAAGAAGAGCATAAAGATTCTCTTAAAGTGTTATGGGCAGGGTTTTTTTTCTGGTGGAACTCACCGGAACTGAGTTCCAGCACCTTTTCTTCTATTAATTGCATTACAATTTAATCGCCATCTACTCCCGAGGAAATGTAATCCAAGAGTTCCGGTACCCTTTTCTCCAGAAAAAAAGCACTGGTTATGGGATAATGAATTTGATGAGGAAATATCGAAACAAAGTTGGAAAAATATTTGGGATAGACGTATTGTAAGAGTTATGTCAACTAGGATAAAAGAGAACTTTTATAAAGTGGTATGGAGATGGTATTTAACTCCAGTAAGATTAAATCGGATAGATAAAAATTGCTCCGCATTGTGTTGGAGAGGATGTAATGTAAAAGGTACGTATGCCCACATGTGGTGGAGCTGTAAAAATGTTCTGGAATTTTGGCAGAAAGTATTTGCAGAAATATCAGAAATAATTGGAATGGAATTAGAAGTCTGCCCAAAATTAGCATTGTTAACAATTACAGAAAAGTTAGTTTGTTTAAAAAATACAAAAGAATTGATTGTGAATTTGTTAACAGCAGCAAAATTAATGATAGCTAGGAATTGGAAGGTTCAACATGTGTTTTCAATTAATGAATGGTATACAGAGGTATGGGATATCGCGTTAAATGATAAATTAACTTGTAATATTAAGTGTCAAAAAGGACAATTGGAGAAAGACACCTTTGTGAACATTTGGGGCAAATTTTTGGATTATGTGTTGGTAAAGGGGAGGGGGAACAAACCTTGTCAAGATTTGTTATATTTTTGGAATATAGAATAATAGCTTGTATACACACACACACACACACACACACAAATTGGGGTGAGAAATATAACTTGGTCCCAAGAGGTGGGGGGGGTGCACAATGTTTATGTTGTATTTTTTGTTGTTGTATTCATTAGTAGTTGTAAGATGTGAAAAATTAAAAATTTAATTAAAAAAAACCAAAACAAAAACACAAAGATTCCCTGTGCACCACTCCTCCTCCCAGTGGGAGGGTGAACAGTGTGAAGGGGAATCTCCTTATCCCTGATCACAGATTGCAGATAACAAGGGCATTTCTCAGCAAGCGCTGGCCGGCAGAGTGTCCCCCCTCCCAGTTAGAATCTCCCTGTTATCTCAGATCAGAGATAACAAGAGGATTCCCTTTTGTACTGGTCCCCCTCCCATTGGGAGGGCGACCCAAATATATTCCCTCTGTCTGAAAAAGGTTCCCCGCCCCTACTGTAAAGCAAATAGCATCTGGAAGACTTAAAACCAAACAATGGCACAGATGATGAAATGTTATCCAGTACCACTCCCTGATCCAATTTCCCCCTGCAGCGGCTTTGAACTAAATAAAGACTCTGAGAGCATCTGATCACAAATCTGTGTCTCGTTGACACCTTTAGTGCCAAACTAGATTAAGGAGAAGCTAGGCACACTGAAGTGCGTTATGTGGTAATTTGGTCAGTTCTCATGTGGCGCAATTTATTTATTTATTATTTATTTACATTTATCAATCGCCCATCTGGCCGGCAACCGGCCACCCTGGGCGATGTACAAAATAAAATACATTTAACAAGATAAAATACATTTAAAACAAGATAAAATACATTTAAAACAGTATTAAAATTTTTAAAAATCTTAAACCCACCCCATATTCCCGCCTGAACAGCCAGGTTTTTAATGAGTGGCGGAAGCTCAGCAGAGAGGGGGCATGGCGGAGGTCACTCGGGATAGAGTTCCACAGTACGGGGGCCGCCACAGAAAAGGCCCTCTTCCTCGTCCCCACCAGTCTAGCTGCTCTGGCTGAAGGGACAAGGAGAAGGCCGTGTGGCAGATCTTGTTGAGCAGCCTACTTGGTGTTGCTGGAGACGCTCCTTGAGATAAACTGGACCGGAGCCGTATAGGGTTTTAAAGGTCAAACCAACACCTTGAATTCGGCTCAGCAAGCAACTGGTAGCCAGTGCAACTCCTTGAGCACTGGCGTGATGTGATCCCGGCGGCGGCTGCCTTTAACCAGGCGAGCCGCCGCGTTCTGTACCAGCTGTAGCTTCCGAACCGTCTTCAAAGGTAACCCCATGTAGAGCGCATTACAGTAGTCTAGGCGAGAGGAGACCAATTGGTTTACTTTGCTGGCAGGAATGCTTTGGCTGAAGAAGCAGCAAAATCAGGTGGTGATTTGAGTTATAAAGGGGTAGCTGTGCACCAAACCTGGAGTAACCCAGAAACTGTAAAACAAAAACTAAGTTGGCAAAGTGGAAGGCAGTGATGGATGCCTGAAAGATAAATTGTATCTCAAAAGCAAACAAGTAATCAAAAAAATGGCAGTCCAAAAACACAGGTCAGGTTTGTTGAAGTAGCACTTTGAAATTGGGGGTGGGGGACTGGCCCTCCTGGGGTTTCCTGGATGGCCACATCCCCTCCCCTCCCCTGACTGGTGATTTCCCGCCTTTTTTATATTCTCTCCCCCCCCCCATTCTACAAAGTTGAAATGCCTCTGCTAAGGCTTAGTTACTGGCAGTAAGAATAAGAGCTTTACGGTGAAATATGCTGGTATCTTTTGTATTTTTTTTTAAATCTGGTCCCACCTCTTTTGCTTTTGGCTCCACCCCTTTTGTCTTCAGCCCCACCCACCCCTGAGAGCTTCTCCATAATTGAATTCAGCCCTTGGGCTGAAAGGTTCCCCAACCCTGTTTTAAATAACCAAGCATTAATAAATGAGTTTGTTTATACACAGTTAAGACAAATATATTGGCAATAGTCTCTTGATATGCATGTTTTAAAAATAAATACAATGCAAATTTCTTTAGCGGCTCATTATTTGTTCTATATTGCCTGTCTTCCTATGCCACATAATTGTTACTACTGTACTCTATAGAATGTAATTTATTTTGAATAGCTAGCATTAATGCAGCAGGAAGGAACATTAAACTAACATTTCAGCATGATGGAGCTACAGTATATGCAAGAAAATTGTACTCCAAAGTAAAGCATGGTTGAACTGCTTAATTTTCTTCTACAACATTTAACAGATCTTTCCCACCTGCAATGAATATATTTTTATGGGTTAGTTTCAGATGCCAGAAGATAATGCCAGGTATCAAGGAAGCAAGAAAAGTATTACAACCTTTTATATGGTTTTAATAGCTTGATCACAGTCTTACTCTGGTTCATCTGCCATTTAACATTTGTTATAGTGAGTAAAATGTGTGCAAATAGCATATTCTACCATGTATTAATAAATGAGGTTTGCCCTTTTTTTGGAGATTTGTTTTAACCTTCAGCAAAGCCACCAAGCAGTGGGGCCATGACCAGCAAATCTTGGCAACTCTACACAGCAGATATCAGCCACATGCCATGAAGATCAGTTTGAGCTTCTTGAGGAATGCTGTGTTAAACAAACATAGGACATGGAAAAACTGATTGGAGGTTGTAATCCTAAACACATTTACTATGGAGTAAACTCATTTGGACACAGTGGGTTTTTCTTCTGAGTAAGCACACATAGGATTGCACTTTAAGTTCAATGTATAATAAAGCAATGTTATATCCTACGCTGGAAACCAGTCATTCTTCTTCGTGGTCTCTGTGCATCACACACATATGGGTTCTCTGCGCCTGCGCTGAGATCGTTTGGAAACTTCTTTAGCTGAGGTGAGCCGGGCAGGAGCATTCGGGTTTTGTTCTTTGTAATATTGCATGCCGTCTCCCCCTCGCAGATGTGTCCTTTCGGCTGCCACAATTAGAACTTCTTTGAAGCCTAGCAAGGATTGATAAAGAGTTTCGAAAGTAACAAACTCTTGAAATGCCCCATATCAAATCCAGCAAGAGGGAGGGGTGATAAAGCGCTTGGCTAAAATGATCAGACAAATGTGCTTTGTACGATGTGTTCCCATAATTCCCTGCTATAAAAGGCGAAGCCCATGCTTGTTCCTTTTGTTCAACTCTTGTTTGTGGCGTGCGCCTCTCGAGTTGGATCTTCTGCGCAGAATAAAACTTTGAAAAACTCACTCTGGTGCAGCTGCTTCTCTTTTCTGGAGAAATTGGGTTCTCCGGAAGGGCACTCTGAGCATATTTTTGCAACACTAGGCTGTACCCCTATTTTATCCAGGTCCCTTGTCCAAGCAATATCTTATTATCAATAGTCCAGCTCCATCAACTAGTTCTTCAATTCCAGTAACTCTAGCTCTTTCTTCTAGGACTCTGGTTTCCCTCCCTCCCTCCCCTCTCTTCTTTCTGCTTCTCTCTTTTTGCTTTAGCCTTTTATCTTATAAAATTAATTTTTATCTCCCAAACTTCATCCAGTTGAGAGGGTAGTTTCTTGTTGATTTCTGTAAACTTAAGTTTCTGTTTCCTAAGTTGAAACTTTTCTCTCTTCTTCTGACCTTCCCTTGAACTTTATTATCTCCTGCGCTTCAGAGCACAACATCCTGACCTCTACATTTTAACTAAACATGTGCCTGCACACACACTCGCATATACACAGATTTAACCCCATAATATCCTAAAACGAAACTGAAATGGAGGATAGTTCTGTTCCTTCACACACCTGAAAGGCTAACACGTTTATTATGGCATAAGCTTTTGTGGACGATGATCCACTTTAGCAAATGTATGGAGTGTTCTCTTTTAGGCTTGTATATATACAGTGCACATGGCTGGGAGTGGGGGGGGGGATTGTAAATAGTAAGCTCAGAGGGCAATTAGATGCAAAAAGTACTGACAGTGCAAATCATGTGTTAAAGGTGGCCGTTCACAAAACAGATGTTACTGATAAACTAAATATGCTGCCACTAGGTAAGCCAATTAACACATGTAGTTTGATTTAAAAAAAACAAACCTTTATTCTGATTCAAGCCTCTGGTGATAGAATTGTAACTCAGCAGTCCCTCACACTAATTTCCTTTAGAACTTTCTTTGCTCCACAATGGCTGCTTTAAGGCGAGTGAGAGAGTGCCCAGGGTGTGTGTGTGTGTGAAGTTTTCTCCCACTGGTTTTTGAATATTGCCATTTCCGATACCAGAACTGTCTATTTGTTTCCATAGAGACTGGCCATTTTGATGCCCATTCTTCCAGTTTAGAGTGATCCTTTTGGACAATCCCTTTTTATTTTCACCACCTGAAGTAATTTGGTGTCATCAGCAAACTTGGCCACTTCACTGCTCACTCCTGATTCCAGATCATTTATGAATAAGTTGAAAAGCATTGGTCCCAATACAGATCCCTGTGGGACAACACTGCTTACATCCCTCCACTGGGAGAATTTACCATTTATTCCTACCCTCTGCTTCCTGTTCTTTAACCAGTTACTGATCCATAAGAGAACCTCTCCTCTTATTCCATGACATGGTGACCTCTCAGACTTGGTACTACCTTTCCTAACCTGTGGCATACATTCTATCTGAGCTTCTGTTATTGTGGTTTCGAGTAATCTCCAGAATTTTGAAGGGATTTAACCCTCTAGACCCCCCCCCCCCTTCAACTATCTTTTTACCAGTTCCCTCATTTTGGAGAAGTTTCCTCTTGAAGTCAAATGTGACTGTTGGACTTCTTTGGCAATCTTCCATTTAAATATATATTAAATCTGATAGCATTGTGGTCACTATTTTCAATCGGTTCAACAACATTTACATCTCGTACTAGATCCTGGACAACACCACTTAGGATTAAATGCAGGGTTGCCTCCCTTCTGGTTGGTTCCATGTAGGGATGGCCACTTACACCCCCGCTCGTCCCGCAGCGCTTGATGCCTGGCAGCTGCAGCGCTCGGCAGACTTCTGAGTCCACGGCGTGTCACTACTGGGTCCTCGGTGCTGCGTTTTTATGTAAATACCAAGGTAAACTACCTTAAAACTGCCGCGATTTGGTATTCGTGGCCATTTTAAAGGAAATTTACATTAAAAAACGCCGCTCCAGGACCCGGAAATGACGTGCCAGGGACCTGGAAGCTCCTTTCGCCGCGGGAACTTGGGATGAGCCGGGGCCAGGTAAGTCTCACTGAGCTCGGGCGGGGGGAAGAGTGGGGCGATTTCGCTCTGTTCCTCCCCCCCCCCTCGAAATTCTCAGCCATCCATCCCTATGAGAAACTGTTTTAGGGCATAGTCATTTAGGACATCGAGAAATTTGTCTTTGTCATGACTGGAACATGCATTTATTCAGTCAATGTGGGAGTGATTTAAGTCCCTGTGTTTGTATCCTTGTTATGTTTCCTTGCTACAGCCAGGATGGGCTGTAGCTCACTGATCATACATTTGAGTATCATTATCTACAGGCCACATAAGCTCCAAGCCATCTATTGGAACATGGCTTAGCTGGCTCCGATTGACTTAATTCAGCCTTCCCGAGCTGGTGCCCTCCATATTTGTTTGACTACCACCACCACCATCCCCAGCTAGCATGGCCAATGATTGTCCTGGTTGAGGATGATAGGAATTGTAATCCAATGCATCTGGAGGGCACCAACTTGCGGAAGGCTGACTTTGCAAATGTTTCTTTGGAAGAGAACCCTCTTTTGGTGGAACACACTTTCAGATATTTCAGAGCAGGCTCACACCCTCAGTTGACTTTTGTGTCCTTCAGGATACTAGTCAGCAGCTTGGGAATTGGACTGGGGCTGAAATCTAATGCATATTTCCTTGTGAGTAAATCATATAGAAATCTGAGTAAACAGGTTTAGGATTGGGTAGTGCATCAGGTGTGTGTGTGTGTGTGTGTGTGTGTGTTTTGGAGCATGTACCTTATTTCTCATGGGAAAAGCTATGTTTGAAAACTTGCATTAACACTTCTTGAGACAACTTGTCAGTCCAATACACCATCATTTGCGCATAGTAAAGCAGGGACAGATGTACAAAAGAAACCTTTTATATTTTATTTACTAGGCTATCAGCCCAATATTTTCCCTTCTGGGTGCATCATGCTGTAAGCCCCACAGTGCCGCTCCAGTTGTATGCTGTTGAAATGTCATTGAAACCAATAATTAAACCAGGATAAAATGGAGGCAGAGCAGTTCCTTATGATGTCTTTGATCTCAAGAAACTCCACCACTTTTATATAAATGTAGCCTTTTTGGTAAAAGAGGGCTCTAGTCCTCTAAACGAGCTCCCATCTCCTTTACATTCATATTATGATAGCAGTTTGCAGCTGTGCAAAATTAAGTATGGTTTTCAGAGTCCCAACTCCCCCCCCCACACACACTTTGGAGTTATATTGTTGTAATCTGTTTCCTTTGTCAGAACTTGGAGTTGAAGAGGGTTTGGGGGGAAATCAATTCAGAAATCAAAGACTGATTGTTCCCATGGTTTTGTCAAAGATGCTGCCAGATGTTACTGCTGTGCCATTTGAAATTGTTCTTGTTGGTCATTAATTATACTGTCTACGGAGTCAATTTGTGCTTTCTTGGCTCATGGAAGGAAGAGTTGATTCAAGGATTACTGCTATGAATTCTATTGCAAACTGTGGGGTACAATCCAGGCCTACACTTGTTTTCAACCATTCGGGTTTTAACAGCTTGTTCCACATCCCTGCATTAAAGGCATTTGATTTGTAACAGCCAGGACTGCTAACGGCAAACCAACCTAATTTGATTTCAGCCCCCTGGAAGTGAAATAACAGCTGTGTGGCTGATAAAAAAAGGGCTGCTGTGCTTAGCTGGGGAAAGTAATAACAGAAGGGCCTCTGGGAAATCTACTGAGTCAGTGTTGGAACCAACGGTGGGTTTTTACTTTATTTTGCCAATTCATCCAAGGCCATAGATGTAGACACCAGGTTTTCTGCAGTCAGAAAATGTTGGGCCAAAAAATCCTACCTACAACTAATATTTTCAAAGCGGACAGATTGCTGCTATTCACTTTGGAACATTTAATTGACAGAAACTGTGGAACCAGGAGCTCTGGGAAGCAAACATAGCAAGACACCTTTTATGGGTTACCCCAGCCTTCCCCAATCTGGTGCCCTCCAAGTGTGTTGGACTACAACTCTCATCATCCTCCAGCCAGCATGGCTAAGGTTTACTTACTAGAGTCCCTTTTTGATAGGATATAATGAGTGGCTAGATTAGCTTGTAGGAAGCTTATGCTGCTTTGTTACATCATCATTATTATTGTTATTATTGTCATCATCATCATCATCATCATAATCATCATCATCTATTAAATTTAATAGATGCCTATCTCTAAATAAAGACTCAAGGTGTCTTACAGCAGGGGTTAAAACATACAAAATCTATGCCTATTCAATCACACCACAAGGGAGCAGGAGCTCAGCAGAAAGCTGCTTGAAAATCAAATAGCTCTGGGTGGCAAATAAAATAAGTATTAAGTATCTTGTTATACACTGTTATATATATTGTTATGTATAACAATGGGCAGTATTCAATGTTGCCCGCATGCTAGCAGTACCAACCGCTAGTGCAACAGAAAGCTAGCCATTCCTGAATCAACCAAAAACAAGCCGAAACCCTGAGTTCCAGAATGGGGCAGGTCAGAAGAGCTTGCATAAGGGAGTTCCACTAACCTGTCCTGTTCTGGAAATAAGTGTTTCCACTAATTTCCAGGGTTGCTTTAGGAAGTTTTGCACTAGTTTTCCTTTTGCACTAGTGGTTGGTCCCGTCGGTGCAAAGGAATTTGCAGAGGGGCAGTGGCAGTACTGGGCACTGCCCAATATTTTGATTGTTAACTAGCCACAGATGGTAAAGTTAACATCTTTTTCTGGAAGGACTGCTTTTTAAGAGCTGAGTGACAAGCAGAAATTCAATAGGTGAAGCACTATTTTTGCCCACTGGATTTCTGACTGTCATGCAGCTCTTACAGGCACAGGAGTCCTGCCAGGAAAATATGACCTCTTAAAACAAGGTCTGACACATCCAAACATATGTACGGAGGCTTCCAGATTGATAGAGCATCGCACCAGAACCTGTTGCAGCAGGAACTACAGGCATAACAAGCTGTGAGAAAGACATGCCAACATTTCAAATGAGATAAGGATGAAGGCAGCTTTGGAAATTATGTATGTAAAGTTATCCTGCCCTTTCCCCCTGTACATTCGTGCACCGGTGTGAACTTTGAGAGTGGCCCTGTGGGTATTAAATGTATATTTGCTGCTACTGTGTTATTAAACCAGAAAGTGGCCTAAAGCTTTTGAAAGGTCATAGACCTGGAGTAATTCACAGTGTAGAGTTTGATTGACAGGATTCTTCAGGCTATGCCTTACTGGAAAGGAGCAGTCTGTTGTTGCTGGAAATCAGGGAAAGGGCCATAGTAGCCCAATGGCAGAGCACATGCTGAGCATTCAGAAGGTCCATGGTTCAATTCCTAGCATTTCCAGGTTAAAACACCCCAAAAGTTCAGGTAGCACATGATGGGAAAGAGCCTGAGATCCTAAACCGTGCACCCAGATCCAAACTCTATTACCGGTAGTTTAACTTAGGTCCCTTTGAAATGAGTGGGATAAATTAGTCATGATGCAACTCCCATCAGTTTTGGTAAGTACTGAATTGACTTAGTTTGGCTCCAGCCCTATGAGTGAAAATGCCCGAAATGAGATGTATGATGGCTTCCATTTATTGTTTAGGGAAAGGACCATAGCTTAGAGCGCAAACTTGGCAAGCAGAAGGCCCCAGTCAATCCTTGGCATCTCCAGGTACGGCTGGAAAAATTCCTGCCTGAAACTCTGGAGAGCTGCTGCCCAGTCAGTATAGGCAATATCGAGCTTTATGGACCAATGGTCTGACATGGTATAAGGCAGCTTCCTAGGTTTCTAATGCCAATTAACTGTTGTGCTGTGACGGGATAGAATGAGAAGCATTTTTGTGTGAAATGTTTCGACCCACAAAATCTCTCTGGGAATGGACAAAGCATGATAGAACTATATTAAAATAGGCATTACCTGTCTGAAACTCACTGACTGGATTTGCACATTCATTGCAGCCCTTTTGAATATTCAAGCTGCAGTGGGTGGGTGCCATGGCTTATCGTGTCATGTGAACTCTGTGAGTCTGGCTTATGTGAAGGTTAAACAATACATGCATAACCCTCAAACAGCCCATGGCTGTTGTGTAATCCTTGCATAAGCCACGATGACCACCTGCCACGGCTTGAATACAAAATGGCCACCGGCATGTGACACAGCCCACTGTGGCTTAAACAAGCCATGGTGGGCTGTGGCGATCGTGTGAACAGGCCCACTAAGTGCAACCATTTATTTTTAGCTTTCCAGATTTCTCACTTATTATAAAAGAAACTATCATAGCCATCTTGATGTAGTGACAGGTTGGCTCCCACCTATGGGTGCCTACTTCTCCATGTTCCCATTGCTGTACCATTAACAGTGGCTTGAACTGCTGCATACCTCCAAGCCATGAAAAAGTGTCACCTGCCAATTTATGTGGATTGAGCAATTGCTGAAGGCACAGCCAGGGCTCAGCACTAATCTCTCTTTTTCCAATAATAGGTTTTAACCCTGGAATACATAAATTTAATATCAACGAAAGTGCACAGAGTACATATCTATTGTTACTGAGTAAACACAAAGGGTCCTCCATTCAACAACCCACCCACCCCAGTTGTTTCTCCCACCAGGAGATCCCAGGGATTGAATGTGGGACTTTCTGCATGCAAAGAATATATGCTCTGCCACTGAGTTATGGCCCTTGCCCTCAAAGAGTACATGAAAACCATGTACTGGTTTCAGGCATGTCAGACACTGTTTTAGGTGTACAGCTAGATACATATAAGCTGCCTTATATCAAGACAGACCATTGGTTCCTGTTGCCCAGTATGGTCTACACTGACTGGCAGGAACTCTTTAGAGTCTCAGGCTGTGGTCTTTATTTTATGTATTTTTTATTATTACATTTATATTCCGCCTTTCTTCCATCATGGAACTCAACACCCATGACCAGCCCCAGACCTGCTTAGCTTCAGCAAAGAGGCTGCCTCATGAGCCTTCATACCATGCCCTAGGATCATTGCCCATCTTTCCCATCATCTCTCTAGGGTTTCAGGCAGGAATCTTTCCCAGCTTTTCTGGAGGTATCAGGGACTGAGCCTAGGACCCTTTGGGCTAGTGTTGTGCCCAAAATTTCTCCCACTTTTTTTTTTTTTTTTTTTTTACCATTCTCATTCAGTTAGATAGAAAAGAAATTGCTTTTGAGAAGAAATTCAATGGCGAAGAAATTACAGAGACATTCTCATGGGTCGGGTTTGGGTTTCTTGTGCTTACCTTACTTAGGAAGTGGCTGAAGAGTGTGTGTGAGGGTCCTGTTCTTCATTGTACAATCATCTCTCCAGCAGCCTGTAGCCTCCTTGGCTTCCCACACTGCAATTATAGCCTAGGGGAAGTTCTCACTGCAATTATAGCCTAGGGGAAGCCATCATGAGGTAATTCTTCCAATAGCGCTTTTTCGGGTCAGGAAGCATAGACAGCCTGGGAGGCTAGCATTGATTAGGTAAGCTCAAAAAAATAATAATCACAAAAATAAAGTATAAAACACCCTGAAAATTAGGCAGAACAATGGAAGCCTCCTTCATGGTGGAAGAAAACTTTCAGGACATTGGAGGACAGATGTTCCCTCAGCAGTAGCTCCAGCTCTTCCCTGGAGCTGGACACAACACTGTCCCCTTCACACCTGCATTGTGCTGAATGCAAAATAGGGGCCAGCCTGTCAACACAGTTGAAGCTATTGCAGCATTAAAAAACAAAAAAACAACCTTATGGAAGAAAGAAGCTGTGCTACAGTCCCTGGGAATGGTGAGCCCTACTTGTGAGAAACTTGAGAATTTCTCCTTCCACTGGAGAAATGTGGCGAAATTGTTTTTCTGCCCACAAACAGGGTGGAGAATTTCGAGAGGCCATTTGAACACAGCTCCACTCTGGGCAGCGTCCAATGCAGCACTGCCACGAACGTAAATTAGGAACGTAGGCAGCTGCCTTATACGGAGTCAGACCGTGCGTCCATCTGGCCCAGTATTGTTGACAATGACTGGCAGCAGCTCTTCAAGGTTTCAGGCAGGAGTTTTTTCAGCCCTTTCTGCAGATGCAGAGGATTGAACTGGGGACCTTCCGCATGAATATCACGTGCTCCACCACTGAGCTAATGGGTTTCCAGGGAAACCCATTCTGCCAGCAAATGCTATTGACATTGTGCTAGAGGTCGCTTACATTAGCACAATGTAATTTTTATTAGTGGTAGTGTCCCTTTGGATACTGCCTTTTATTTCCATGCAAAGCATGTGCTATACAACGGATCACTCTGAACTGCTCAGGCCCAATGTATATACATGATGGGGGTCCCAGGGAAAGGGCTTGCCCGTCTAAGCATTTCAAGTGTACCCTGTCATGTTGAAATGCAGGTGTAATGTGTGAGCCCTACTTGTGTAATATTTTCTTGTTGTTTGATTCTGTAAGAGCTATGTGATTCTTTTGGGTACATTTTGGTTCCAGTATGCAGCCTGTGACTCTGTACAATTATCAGAATTCTTAGAATTTTACTAACCATACTTAGGGCCCAGTCCAGTTTCTCATCTATGTATGACATTGGGCAGGCACAGCTCTTAATGTATTGGAGCATCAACTGAAGATACTGGGCTAATATATACAGTGTTTTTAAAAAATAATAATCAGCAAATATACTTTTTAATTTCAGATATGCATGCCTTAGCATTTCATTACTACCGTAATTCATCTATACAGTTTCAGAGAAATATCATTTTATCATTCAACGATGCTTTCATTTAATGAATGTATCTTCTTAAATAGAGCAAATGTGATGATGAATGAGGCACTTCATAGTTACTGAAAGAAATAAGACAGTGCCCTGTTATTAGTTGTAGGAATGACTGAGTCATTCTGCATCCACAAATGAAGGTAATGTTGTTTTTGCAGAGTGATTGCATCACAGAAATTTTAAATAAAATATTAGGCATATCCTAGGTGATAGCAATCTGCCAAGTTAATGAGGATTAACACAATTATTTCTGAGACCACAAAGTCCCACTTGACGTGACTTAACGGAACGGAGTTTTGCATTTTAATCTGTGAATTAATGGATTTTTTTCTGAAACAAGTAAAACTAACGTCACACTCCAAATGGATTTTGTAATGAAAGTAACTAATAGGACTAATGAAGATATCACACAAGCAGTTGGATGTAGGGAAACAAAACAGTTCTGCGGAACAATGAGGAAGAAAAAACAAGACCAGGAACTGCAGCCATCTTAGATGTCATTATAAGAACTGCACAACTGAAGTCAAGCACGTTTGTGCCCACTCCTGTCTCTTGCTGGTATCATTAAGTTTGCAGCAACAAATACTGAAGCAGGGCTGCAGAAGCAGGGCTGCAGAAGCTGGGCAGCAGGAATTCCCCAGGTGGCCATGCCCCCTTTCTCTGACTTGGTGGTGGTTTCCCAGCTTTTGTGCAGTTTTTCTCCCCAAATCTAAAAGGTAGAAATACCTTTCCTAACTGGCAGTTAGAGCTTTAAGCTAAAATCTGCTGGCATTTTGGCCCCGCCCCTTTGCCTTTGGCTCCACCCACCACTGGAATGTGGCCCACCCAAGAGCTTCTCCGAAATGGAATTCAGCTCCTGGGCTGAAAGAGGTTCAACAACCCTGTACTACAGGTTTCACGGAATATATGCTTACAGTTGGTATAACCAATGCATGAAGGAGGTAGTTGGATTAGGTTTGTTAACTGTGCATCTGACCTCCACACATTGATCTGAATCTGAACCTCTGCACAGAGGCTACCCATCTTCAAGCTCTACATGCATAGGCTTTCTCCACGCAATCTGCTCCCTGCAAAAATGCAGGGCACAGACCATACAGAGAAAGCCTTATAGGGACGCAGCTTGTAGCCACATCAGCTCTGTGCGGAAGAGCTGATCAATGTATCCATGCTGGCTTCCAGACAAAGTCTTGCTCCTCTCTCCCTCCACATGTTGATTATTCCCAGATGCATCACCTGCACAGGACTATTAAGATACATGGTACCACAAATTTCCTCCTGTATCTGCGTAGCAGCATGCTCCAGTCCATATATACAGGCCTTCCTCCAGGTGCCCCCATCAAATGAAGTGAGGTAGGTGGCTACAACAGTGTTCTGCATTTTGGATCTTGTGCTGCTGGTGGTTTTTACTTTGGTTTTATTCTGCTGTTGTTTTACAATGTTTAAAGTTTTTATACATTATGTTTTATTATGTTGTTATATTGTATGGTTTTGTGTTTTATTTTGTGAACCTCCCAGGGAATTTGGCTACCTGGCAATATAGAAATGTAATAAATCAATGAATGAATAAAATGTGTTGATGTCTTGTTAATTTGGGAGCAGTACTTATCCCTTTGGACTTGGGTCAGTGCATGTCTCACTTCTAGCCCTGAATAAAGCCCTGCACAGAAGGGGTGGGGAGAGAAAACAAAGAAACTGAAAGAGGCAACAGCAATTAGGAAACATCTATTCTATCTTGCATCTTTGCACATTCTTGGAGATATTATATTCACCATAAATGCACACAATAGCAACAGTAGAAAAACTATTGGGTGGGGGCAAAGAAGGTACTGGAAAGAAGCTCTCACAAATATGTGAGTTGTGGATGGGGGGATGAAAGCTTGTTTGAAACTGGAACCAATGAAAGCTTCCCTCCAGAGCTAATAGCAGCTGGGAGTGGGATTTTCACTGGGACTGCAGTGGGGGAGGAAAAGTTAACCCCCCTCCCCATATACTTTTTAAAAAAGTTAAGTTGATGAAAAGTTGTTTTTAAAGTTAATTTTTAACATTTAAAAGTTAATTTTTAAAAAGACGTAGCAAGAAGCAACATATTTCATATCACGTCTAGTTTGGTGCTAAGACTGCAATTTCAGCTCTGTTTCCTGTCTGTATGTGCAGTAGTTCTCTGCTAGTGGGACCAAACAGTGAGAATTAATTTGGGAACTCTTGCCTTGCAATGTGCATTACAATGCACTCTCTACGTTTTTACAGAGTCTATGGGTGCAGTGCAGGGTGCTGCTGGCCATATATGAAATGGGTATCCCAAAAGACAGTACTGCCCAATGACCATAGGCATGTGCTGAAAAACTAATTTGACTTTTTGAAAACACTAAAGACATGACCAATTAATTAAGTATCTCTGAACTGCATTGCAAGTCAAGGATCAATAAGGGACCACATAAAAACAATTTCATTCAAGCTCTACCTGGCCTTCTTTATCTCTTTGATATGTATTGGCAAATGTTGCCATGAGCAGACAGAGTGGGGCGAATGAAGGACAAAATCAAAGTTATATAAACAGTGCACAGGATGCTGGTCTGAACATTAATGAGACAAAAAGCAATCAGTGACTGTTAGAACAAATTCATGTTCCTCCTCATGTGCCTCTGAGTTAAAAGTTTAAGGACAATTGCATAATGGCAGATTCCAAAAGTCTGTTCCTGAATACACTCCCTTTATCAAGACCTATCTTTGCAGTGTGTGCAAGGTGCAATCCTATGCAAGTTTAGGCAGAAAAAAAGGTCTACAACTCCCAGAATGCCCCATCCAGGATTGCACCCTTAATCTCCTCCTGGTTTCTGTGTTTTGGAATCTAGTACAGCACAGCAGTAGGTTTTAGGATATATGTCACTAGTTTGGCAAACTAAACCCACATGGTGTTTCCTCCTGAGGCCTGATTATACTTGATGTGGTATAATGCTTAGCTATGTACCGTACATGTTCCATAGCCCATCATGTTGAAATGCCCTCACACCATGTCTGTTCTGTGTAGCACTAGCATGCCAACGACCAGCAGACAAGGAGGTGCACTGCTAGCATGCGAACATGACATCTATTGCACTACAGCACACATTACACCTGCATTTCTTTTGGGAACCAAAATGTACCCAAAAGAATCACATAGCTCTTACAGAATCAAACAACAAGAAAATATTCTGCATTTCTCCTGTTAACCAGGGCAGCAATGATAATAGACTCTCTGGATACAATCCAGTAAAAGTTAAGCATTTTCCCCATTGAAATCATTGAGAGATCAGATAAGAAAGTGGTTAAGTGCCAAAGCAATTTCAATTGCATTAGAGTTTCAAAAAAAATATCAGTATAGTAACAGAATAAAGCTAACATATAAAAGAAATGTATCTGTAATAAAGGAGTTATTCTATTCAGCTGAGAGAAAAGGGGAATGTTCACTTTTTCTTTTTAAAAAATTCTTTGTTTGTTTGTTTGTTGTTGTTGTTGTTGTTTTGCAAGGGAATGAAATTTGTGGATTGCAGCCATGGCCAGATAGTATTTCTGCTTCCTACTTCTAGTAGGATGCTAGAGTTGATGGCCCACAAGGCCTCTTCTAGTAGCATGATTCTTATGATAAAAAGTTGTCTAAATACAGATGGATTGATTGTAAGTATCAATAGTATATTATGCTCTGTTTATAAACAGCATCTTGATTATCTGAAAGCAAGAATATCATTGACATAATTTGCTGTTTCGATCTACCTTTTATAGGATCAAAAATAGCCAAGCTATTATCCAACCAAGAGTAACATGGAAGTTAGTAGTATCTGACAGAGTTTTGAAGAAATATGACCAGAAATCTAAAATGATCTAATTATGTGGTGAACGAAGAACTTCATGCATATTTATAATACTTTCTCAAATGTTCTCCTTGTTCTAATTAAGAATCAATGCCTTACTTAACAGCATTTTTATACCCCCCATTAACAATGGGTGCTTCCAGACAAGATTTTTATTGCACAAGTACCCTGCCTGACTCATTAACATAATTTTACATGGGATCCAGCTGACATTGTCTTCCACTCTTAACCTTCCTGTGTTTTCCCACAGCTTCTTCTGTCTTTTCTCTTACCACAGAAAATTTGTTAGGGAGAAAAAGATGGAATAGCTGCACAATGCCTGCTAATTAGTAGTGCTAGGAGCCTTCTGTCTGGAAGCACCCAATAATTTCTCTGGGTGGTATAAAGAAAAAATTAAAAACCATAAAATATTTTTTAGAATGAAAAATGAATATAAAATTAAAAGCAGCATCAAAGTAAAAACAAAAGCAAAAACCAGCAAGAGTCATGCCCAAGATCCTAAAAGCACTAAAACATATTTTGAAATCTGAAAATGCTGGGAAATTATAAAGGGTCTTGCCTGGCACCCAGGAAGCCACAACATAGGCTCCAGGTGAACCTCTCTGCAGCGGGCATTGCACAACCAGGGTGCCAACACTGAAAAGGCCCTCTCCTTAGTAGCCACCTGCCTTACCTTATTTAGCGGGGACACTTAGAGAAGGGCTTCTGACGATCTTAGGGTCTCAACAGGTAAATATAGGAAAACATATGGGATCAGGTAACCTGCTCCCAAAGTATTTAGGGCTTTAAAGGCTGATACCAGCACTTAGAACTGGCCCTGAAAACAGTCTGGAAGATTACGAAGCACTGGCATAATATGGTCATATTGGACAGTCCCTGTTAACAATCTTGCTGCCGTATTTTGAAGCAGCTGAAGTTTCTGGGCCATTTTCAAAGGCAATCTCACATATAATGCATCACAGTAATCTAAACAAGAGGTTATCAGAGCATAGATAATTGTACCTTTCTCATGTCCTTCTCTGCTGAACCTTAATAACAGAGTGGCTCCATCTTGGAATCAAGAAATCCTACAAATGATTGATATGTATGGATTTTCTCTGGATCTCTTGAACTCCTTAAGCTTTGAGATGGCAGCACATAACCTGAAATCTCATATTTTAAAACATGATATTTGAGATGACCGTGCTTCTATCTGTCTGTCTCAAAATGTGCCCCTTGGTAAACCATATTGCCTATTCAAATTTCTCTTCCACAATATATAATCAGTATTACAAACTTTAAATGGAGTAAAGCCGTTACAGCCTTAGGGTGTCAGTCAGTGAACTCCACCATACTTGAAGGACGTTATCATCGGATCCCTTTTGAAGAGAGAAGGTGCCCATGTGGATCCAATGTGCTTGAAGAACTCCCTCAGTACTTAATTGATTGTCCAATTGATTGCCCTGTTTACAGATCTATATCTTTCATTGAATAGACCTGTTGGGTATCTGATTAATTTTCCATTGGGATAGTTCCCCTTATATTTCTGAAAAGGTGGCCTGTTTGGCTCTCAGAGTGGCAGTTTTAAGGAGGAAGATTGGTACTGATGATAAACTGAATGTTTTAGATGAATAATTTTACCTGCTGGAATGTTGGTCCAGTGTTTCTTTCATCTGTGTAAGCTATTTTTATCTTATTCTACTGCTTTTGTAATGGCCTTGGCTATATAAAATAAACTTTACTTACTTACTTACTACTTGCTTTCTCTGTCCAGACAGGTCATACCTGTTATATCAGCTTAAGCTGATCAAAGGCCATCTGTGCCTTCAGTGGTGATGCTGGCACTGGATCCAAGAACAGAGCACCCCCAAACTATGAATCTGATCCTTTAGGGCAGGGGTGTTGGATCTCTTTCAGTCTGAGGGCTGAACTCCATTTCAGACATGCTTTCAGGTGGCTGCAATCCAGTGGTGGCACAGCTGAGGACAAAAGGGGCGAGAGCAAAAATACCAGCCTATTTTAGCTTCGCGCTCTTATTGCCAGTAACTAAGTCTTAGGAGAGGCATCTCCTTGGTTTGGTTCCTTCCTTTCTAATCGCTCTTGTTCTGTTTTGTTTCAGGGTTCAGTTTCAGATGTTTTCCCGTTATTAGTGGGAGTTCCACAGGGTTCAGTCTTGGGTCCTCTTCTTTTTTCATTGTATACTTGTCCTCTTGGACGTTTGGTTTCTGATCGGGGTTTTCAGTATCACACCTATGCAGATGATACACAGATATATCGAAGCTTTGCATCCATTGATACTGCAGTGTGGCAGTCCGTGACGGAATGCCTGTCAGGCGTTTCCTCATGGATGACCGCACATCATCTGAAATTGAACATGGATAAGACTGAAATTCTGGTATTTCAACCTGATCGTGTGTCAGCTCCCTTATTATGTCCTTCTTTGCATATCCAGGGCTCAGTGGTGGCCCCGGTTTCAGCTGCCAAGAGCCTTGGTGTTTTGCTGGATGATCGTTTGTCCTTGCGTCCTTTTATTAATAGGACTGCTAAGGCATGTAATTTTCACCTTTTGAACATTCGCAGGATTCGCAAGTTTTTGTCTCCTGAAACAGCCCATCTGCTTGTTCAGGCTTTGGTGGTATCCCGCTTGGACTATTGTAATAGCTTAATAGCTGGCTTGCCCTCTTCTGTGCTTCTTCCACTGGTTCTGGTTCAAAACAGCGCTGTTCGTGTTGTTCTGAACTTGCCCCGATACTCCCATATTACTATGGCCCATAGGAATCTTCATTGGCTACCCATTCGGACTAGGGCCCAATTTAAATTATTGGTTCTTGCCTTCAAGGCTTTGCGCTCTAATGTCCCTCATTACTTATCATCTAGGCTTTCCTGGTATGTTCCTGGTAGGAATTTAAGATCAGTGGGCCAGGGATTATTAGCGGTCCCACCGACACGCTCTGCCTTGTCAAGGCTGCGAACCTTTCAGGACCTGGTTCCACTTTTGTGGAACAGGCTTCCCATGGACCTCCGATTGGAGGAGGATCTTTCCCACTTTCGAACGGGATTAAAGACTTATCTTTTTAGTCAGCCAGAATGAGTGGTTGGGCTAATGTGGTGGTTGCTGGGATTTGATACTGCATAGTAAGTGGTTGGTGTTGGTTATTTTATTGTATTGTTATGTTTACTGTATATGTTATTTGTCCCGTCCTTTGGTATAAGGGGCGTTATAAATAAACATTTATTATTATTATTATTATTATTATTATTATTATTATTATTATCTCAACCTTCTAGAATGGGGGTGGGGAAACCCCTGCAAAAGCCAAGAAGCCACCAAATGATCAGGGTAAGGACACATGGCCATATGGGGAAACCCAAAGTCCCGATTTGGCCCCCAGGAAGGTCAGATTTGGCTTACAGGCCTGAGATTCTGTGCCCCAGCTTTAAGGGGAGCACAACCCCCTCCAAAACTGGCTGAACACCACTCGGCCAGGCAGAGGAACCGAACCACCCACTAACAGAACCTTTGTCTCGACTGAATTGAGCCGTAGTTTATTGGTCCTCATCCAGGCATTGATTTGGAACACCCACTGCCCTACCTGGATTTGATTAAAAGAAGAGATAGAGTTGGGTGTCATCTGCACGTAGGTGACATGTCAGTCCACATCTCTGGATAGCCTCTCCCATTGATTTCATGTAGATGTTAAACAGCATTACCATAACAACAGTTGCTCAACTGTATTCTAGAATCTAATAACTACAACAGAACATTATGTTCATAAGGGTCACTGGATGCACAACTTGGTAATGCTAAGCACATTCTAGCAGATTTTATTACCTAAACAATCTCTAGAAATGAGATGTCAGCAAATTTGGAGAGGACTTGTCACACTGCTTAGGAAAACTGCAGGTTTTATAAAGAACACAGTGATGAATGATCTTATATTACCAAAAGCAGTGCTGAGAGTAGTTCATATCCCCTCAGTGGAAAGACATTGTGGTTCATATTTGCTGCCTTCTCGAACTGGCTAGATCACTAATTTGTTTCATGGGGTTAGAAAACAGGGAAGTAATTTACTTTTTGTGGGAGGCTTTCTCATATATCTCATGTGGACTAGCCAAAACATCCATTTTTAATGACCACAAGTTTGCACCGCCTTCCTTTCATTTCAGTTTTCTGCAACACCAACACCACAAACAACAACAGCAGCATTGTTGCAGCGTAAATTATGATTTGTTCTTTACTTGGTGCCAAACCTTATGTAACCATCAAGTAATGACAATGGTAATGAGACGAACCCATGATGAGGATGTTCTGCAGAGTTTTTGCTTATCTAGATATTACCTGATGGCAGGATGGGAGCCGCAGCAGATAGGGCATGTGTCTCCCTGGAAGAGGGTATCTAAATCTTTCTTTCCTCTGATGTAAATCCATCCCACAAAGCTACTATTAGTTTGGTGGGGCGGCAGGCTGGTGGAGAGGGAAAAATGAAGAATATCTGCATGAGTTCACACATACACCCCTGCCCCACACATAAATTGTATGGAATCTACTGGAAGCTTGGAAGGACCTTGGGAAAGAGCATGAGCTAAATATTCTTTTCCAGAGCACCACATCTTGGTCCTTAAAGCAGCCTCATGGGGCTTCTAATTAGCAAAATAAAGAAATAAATAAAATCATTAGTCTCAGGGCATAACTACATGAGAGGATGAAGATCTGTGACTCGATATCCCTTCTCTTTAGATTTTGGATTATAGCTGTGGAACTTGGAAGTGACTTCATTTAGGAGCGCAGTGTCAAGGTGGGGGGCAGGTAATCTACCTCCCACCCCCAGGTGCCATCTTCCCTGAAGCAACTATTTGACCTGTTAGGGGAAATGAATGTGTACATGGAGGCAAACAGCAGCTTCAGTGGGATGACTTTCATTGGGGAAATGGCACTGGAGAAAATGGTTACGTCCCTGCTCCCCAGCTCTGGGGTCTTGCTCTGAATCACTGCCCCTTCAAGGCCTGCTATTTGCTAAAGTTAAAAGCAGTGGTGTGCTGTGGAGCCAGGGCTTGCAGGGACACAGGACCAGCACTTCTTTTCTTTTTTTATTAGCAGGGATGCTGATGTCATCTGCCACCCCCCCTCACAACAATATATTGTTACTTCTTGTAATGTCAAATATTTTGGGGTGGCTTGGCCTTCAATGGGCAGTTTAGACCCTTTAGCTCTACAGAACACCTGCTCCCGGTGGAGAGGAAAACTGCTAGAACTGGTTTGTTGATATGGATCAACAGATTGCCTGCAATTTTGGGACTCTCCTAGGCTATGGGGACTGTCATGATTAGCACCTGGATGTCAGAATTTACCACTGATTAAAATAGATGGGAGAACCAATCACAGGTCTCTCATCTTTTCTAGTTTGGCCCTTTTAGGTGAGGTCTTTTTCAATGGGCTTTCTTGATCGCTTGCTGTAACATGCACAGATCCATGTGATTGTGTGGTAGCAACATCAAGGGTTTGTTATGTGGTCAGATCTATTGCCAGAAAGTTTGGGGAGGGCTCAGTTTCCCAAAACTGGAAACTTTCTCTGCTATGGGGCACTTCTCTTCCTTCATTTCTATGGGGCACTTCTCCTGAGCCCAAAGCTGTCTTTAACAGCAACTAGCCCCCCTCCCTCTCTCTTCCTCTCCACTCTAGAATGTTTCACATTATTATTTTTTTAAAGGATGCCAATGAACCTTAATAAATGTTCTCCAGACATTTTCTAAGGCAGGGCTGAAAATTGCTGTAAATTGATTTAGCATCCTTGCTTGGTGCCTCATTTGTAGTCTGACTAAACTGACAGTGAATCGTTTGTGGTTCTCAGCTTGCAGTTGCTTGATTGCACAGCGTCATACCACTTTTTCAATGTCTGTCATGCACTCTGACTTCAGTAGAATTAGGTTGTGGGGTTCAGACTGACTTTTGTATCTTTATTTTTGGGCGCCGGGGGGGGGGATTATACCAGCACTGTACCTTAGAAAATGAAAGATGAATGCATAAAATCAAGAAAAAAATGAAATAAAATATAAGTAGAGATGTTAATTAATTGTGCATTCCACTGCCTGGTTAAGATAAAAATATTAAGATTGAAAAGGGCTGCTTCAGCCTTATTTGCTTTGGAAAGGCCAAAATAGGTAGCTTTTTCAAATGGCTGTGCTTAACTGGGTTGTGGATTCATATCAGAAACAGTATAATGGAAAGCAAGGATATGTTTAATTAGAGTAGTAGGCAACAAAGCAAACAGAGACCATGGTTAATGTGCCAATATATATTCCTGCTAACGATCTAAATTGCTGAGGACCACTAGAAAGGATTGTAAACCAGGGATGTACGGATTTTGTTTCATCTGTTCCGTCTGTGTTTCGCAAATTGTCAGGCATATTTTGTTTTGGTGTCCACACATGGAATTGGATTTGGATTTGGAAAGGCCCGCTGCCATTTACGTAACTTTCAGTGGAATGAAACGTTTTGTGTATTTTTCTTAGCTCAGTGTACAATCAATGAGCAGAATGCACAAAAAAAGAGTGCCATGCAGCAGAGGCTGAGGAAAGATCAGAGATTTATAAAATGGTGTGTGTGTGTGTGTGTGTGTTTTAATGGCCACCTTGAGTCCCAGTATTGGGGAAAAGGCGGGTTATTATTATTATTATTATTATTATTATTATTATTATTATTATTTGCATATTTCCCAGTAACTTTCATAGTTTTGTACGACTTAGGCCATGATCCAATGTCTTCCATACGCAATGTACATAAGCCCCATGCCTTTGTCTCCCCGTCCTCCTGCCCGGCATTTTTCGCTAGAAGGCTTTTTTTTTTGCCTGTCTAGTGACAATGCTTCAGAGCGGGAGGTAAGGAGGCTGGAAGAGGCTCAGGATAGCTCATATCCTAGCCTCTCTGGTCTCCTCCCCTCACCGTCCACTGAAACACCCCCTTTCCCTCTTCTCTGTGGTCACTTTTCCAACCTCATAGAGCAGCCAGCATGGTTCTTTCCACACCATCTGTGAGGAGGCAGGGGCGGGGGGATGGATCTCTGACTCCTCCTTCTGAATGGGGAATCTCCAGTATCCTATGGGCCCTCAGACAATGTCTAGGGGCCATAGGATTGCTTCCTAAATTTGCGTACAATTGCGGTAAGTTTTTTAAAAAGGTCCACAAGTCCACGTGGCTTGGAAGATGTTGGCCCGCTGCAGAATCCATGGGTTGGATTCATAGAAAACCAGTCATTTGAATCCATTTTGGATTTCTCCAACATCCCACTGGATGCAAATCTAGAAATCAGGATTAATAAATGATAAACTGAATAGGAAGCTCTCAAAGGGACAAAGTTTATTTGGTGTCTGTGTCTTACACATTCTGGCAAATGGAATAATCCAGTTGGAGGAATGGCAGGTCTTCAAAACCACTAATGTGAAATTATGAGGAAATGGTTGAGAATGAGAAGTTGCCTTGGGATCAATCGGTACAACCACACTTTATTTCAATTCAAGATCCTCAAGGCAGCTCATACACTAAAACAATCTACAATATACATTCAATAATAATCATAACAAAATAAAATGAGAACAGAAAGAAAACTTCACAAAATAAAACACATAAAAGAATGGGAGGAGGGAACTAATGGAACGTGCTTCTTAACAACTCATCGAGACATCAGTAACAAGAGGGCCAATTGGGAATTCTACAACCTAAAGAGAAGGTTCTGTGTCATGTCACAGCCAACTGGACCTCTGATGACAATGGCACATGGAGCAAGGGTAAGGGTGGCCATGTGTCCTACTTACAGAGGATAGTTCTCTATCTGAAGGACTGTCAGAGGATTGTCCTCTATTTGAGCACTTCCTCTATATGAAGGGCTGTCCAGTCCAAGTCTGGTTTCAAGTTCAAGAACCACTTAAGAAGGGAAAGCAGGGACTTGGAAGTTGCACATGGACAACAGACTGAGCAGACATACGGGTCACTTGGTCAGTACTTTCCATTCTGGAATAAAATGTATTCTATTTCTATTTAAGTTATTATTAGTATTAGGTAATTATTTCCAGATTTGCATCTATATGTGCCAATCTGTGTCCTCTTTTTAGGTGATGAATTTCCTTTTTTTGGGCCACCCTACCTCTGATGCTGATCACAGTACGCATCTGGTTCGTGTGAGAGCAAGTGGGAATTTGATGTCTGCCAAATAATTACATATAAGTTAGTAAATATTACATATTGTGTGTGATTTACAGGAGTGGGAACAATGGTCTTTAAAGGGAGCAGTACCAGAGACTTCTGAGATTTTCATAAGTGAGGCGAATCACTGTTCAAAGTCACAAAACATAAAAAGGTCTTCCACTAATACAAACTGATAACACATGAAACTAAAGGACTAGTCTTGAGGTATATTTACTTCAAAGTCCAGGGAAGGTGTGATCTGGGGCAACTCAACAATAACAGACAGCATGAAGAGCTTAGGGATTTTGAAGTAATGTTTCTCTTGGTGAGTAAATGTTAAAATGAGAAATGTAGAGGCAAAGATAAAAGCCGCTCTGCTGAAGTTAGCTAAGAAAGCTTTATTGTGCCAACTCACAAATCCTTACATTACATCAGCCCTTTGTATATAAAGTATCCATTTTTCAGTGTGTGTGGGGAGAGGGCTCTGGAAATTGCATGGCTCTGAGATAACAACACTCCAAATAAATGTTGAGCTACCAAGGTGGAAGGAATAGTAGGAGCTAGGGTGGCCACTTGTGAATCACCAAAAAAGACAACATGCATCAGCAAAAAAGAGGACACCAATTTGTATAAAATTGTCATATGCTAATTTATAGGTCTTGATGCAACTTTAGAAATTATTATTATTCAAAATAAAAATACAGTACATCTCACCATAGTGTGGAAGACTGTGACCCCAGGACAGGTGAGCTGTGTGTCTTGCTGTTGACAACAGGCAAGTTCAAGGCCCAGCTCTGATAGTTCTTTAGCTTTAAATCAGACTTAGAATAGACAGCTCTTCAAATAGAGGTCGCCTTCAAATTAGAGGACAGTCCTCTTGCAGCCTTCAGATAGAGGACTGTTCTCTGTAAAAGAGGACATATGGCCACCAGAGTGCAGAAGTTATAAAGTTACATTTTAGGATGAGGAAAGTCTTGTTCTAAAGATGAGATACCACAGGGTAAGAAACATTACAGGTTTTGTGCTGACATTTCTGACAGCAGGTCACACAAGAACATGAAAACGAAACAATAAACACTGTGTAAAAGGAATTTTAACTGTTACAGTGCAATCCTATACATGTCAGAAGTTACTCCTATCGAGTTCAATGGGTCTTAATCCCAAGTAAGTGTGTATAGGATTGCAGCCTTAACTAACAGTCCTAACCTTAATATTCTTAACTTTCTTTAATCTTGATTCGTCTGTTCTTATTTCTTCCTGGGGATGCATAGGTTTATGTATTTGTATAATGGGCATTTGTTTGCATATATTCTTGTGCACTAAAAAACAAAAGAAAACAAAACTGCTTCGCTCTTTGTTTACTCATCATAGACATTTTTCTACCTGCCACCACTCAAACATATTCCCAGGGCAGTTTACAAAAACAGACAAATTGAAACAACAAAATGGATTTTTTTTTTTTTTTTTAAATGAAGACATACACAGAACTTACTAAAAGCAGCAAAATTCTAAAAGGGCAGTGTAAAGCCATGAATAGAAATAAAACAGATTTAAAAGCTTGGGGTCAGGGAGGAGCGGGGAGAAATTAAAAGCTGGAGGGATGCGGGAAAAGATATGTACCTGGAATTGAAGTTACATCAGAGTACCGCCAGTTAAGTTTTCAGTTTCGCAGAGAATAAAGGACTTTGTTCATTTTCAGACTTTTTCAAAACCATTCACTACCTGGGCATTTGGCTTTAAGGAAGAATCCTTTTTTTAAATTTAGGCAAGCTTCTGCCTTTGGGGTTTTACCTTTCAACAGTTACACTATGCACTGGCAATTGCTCTGTCAGTTGCGCTGGTAAGTACCGGTAATTGTTCTGTCAATCACACTGGTCTGCAGTGTATATCCCCACCTCTATGAAGCACAAGCTGTGATAAGATTGTATGGTTTGATTAGATGGACTCATGGATTGGCACTGCTTTAGGGGCAGCCTTTAAGGCAGAGGGAGTTAGGGTGTGAAAAACCGATTCTACCTAGTGGCTGCTGCACTTGGCAAGCCATGTCTTTGTACTAGTCCACAATTCAGCCTGTCTCCACCTTTCAAATGATCTCCCATTGTGTGGGTTATGGCAGGGATGAGCAGAAGGTAGATCTCCAGGTATTTTGGACTTCAACTTCCAGAAGTCCCTGCCAGGATGGCCAATGGTCAGGAATGCTGGGAGCTGAAGTCAAAAACTTCTGGAAATCTACTTTCTGTCCACCCCTACTTTACAGTACCACAAACTGCTACTACTTAGTGGTGTGCATACCAGCTAAACATTTCTAGTTGTGGATTGTGATGACACACAAATGGCTGTACACCCAAATGGCTTACTACAGGGTAGTGACACAGTCAAAGAACCTGAGCTTTTCTACACTAGGCTGTTAATCTGCTGTATCTATTTTTGGTTTGTTCACAGAATTGAGATCTGAGCACTACATGAGGAGCATTTCCTTTCCTGCTTTTCTGCCTACATAACCTCTAGGTGGCACTGTGGTATAGCAGAACAGTACAAATATGCAAGAGGAAATCACACTTTCTTTCACTTTCAAAATTAAATGTCACATTTTCCCTGCTCTAAAAAAAGTTGCCAAAAGTGCTCTTTAAAAACAGAAGCAAAATTGGAGGATCACAATGTCATCTAAAGAACCTGTAAACAACCATGAGTAGGGAATGACAAGCGCCCGATAAATGCCTTGTGTAGAAAAGCCCTCAGTGTGGCAGCCATATTGGAAGAAGAAGCTCTTAATCATTACAGCTAGAAGAGTTCATTGATGCCATGCCAGCTGGAGATGGGAGTTGTTACTACTACTACTGTTACTACCACTACTACAATTTCTTAGATATTTTTCTCAAGAAAAAAAGACTCAAGGTGACTAACAACAAAATTAAAACATACAAATATTTAAAACTATTCAAAATAGCTAAAAATACTTGGAGGTCGCATAACTAGTTGCAGTCCAACACATCTGGAGGGCACTAGGTTGTGGAAGGCTGCTCTAGGTAGCCCTATGCAAGCTACTACAGACTTTTAACTTGTGTACTGAAGTATTTCAAGCAGGTAGGTGTTGTTTATTTCTTTTTTTTATATTCATGTCTTTTTAACTGATTTTTAATTATATTTTTGTCTGTTATCTGTATTATATTCTTGTGGATAATAAAGTACCTTGAGAGCTATTTTTAGTGGAAAGGTGGACTATACAGTTAACAAATACATACGGTAAGTAAATGTCTTTGTCTAGCCCCTCATCTGAAATATGGGGATAATACTGCTGATCTGAACTGAGGATTACCAAGATCAGGGATATGAATTATGCTGTGCACTTGGAAAAGTTCAGTATAAATACTGAAACATATTTGAAGACATTGTGAGCATGTCCTGTCTGAAGAAACTGCTTTTTGAAATAAAGGAGGAGGAACAATGATGTATAATGCTGGAGGGAGGAAATGAATAGCAATGAATCTAGACACTGAAGGCCTTGTGATCTGCTTTTCTGAAACTTACACCTTCCACAGAGCTACACATTTGTTTACCTGAAATGCAAATATCAACCAGGTCCCCCCCCCCCCCTGCAATCATATCCAGTATGAGTACACGATTGAACATCTGTAGAGAAAAATAGCACATAATCAATATGCACTAGGAGATTTTTCAGTTTCACAGACTGAAGTAAATCTTCCAAAATAATAATAATAATAATAATAATAATAATAATAATAATAATACTTTCTGCAGATTTTCTTTGAAAATAACACAATTCAAATAGAGGCACTGTAATTATTAACATGAAAACTGACTGGCTTCCCGCATGTGAATCTGCCTATGCTTTAAGATCAGCCCTTGTGGCCCTCTTGTGTGGCCTGCTGCTTCCTGAGGCACAGTTGGTGGCAACATGCAACAGAACACCATATGTAGAAGTTCCAGCCCCAGGTGGTTAGCTTATTATCCCTCTCTATGCGTGTTCTGCCAACTACTGAAAATATTTATTTTAAAACAAGCTTTTGATCTTGCTGTTGCAATAAATAACTTATTTATTATTAGAGTTTGGTTCTTTGCATGTTTTGCTCTTGATGTTTTTAATCTAGGCTGGATCTACACCCAGGACCGGTGCAGGGCAGTTTGGCGCCCTAGGCTACATTATATTTAGCGCCCCCCCTCGTGCCGTGGGGGGGGCTCCGGAAAGCAGCCCTGCTCTGCAACCTCCACCGGACCCCCCCCGCACGCTGCCGCTGCCGCCCCCCCACCTACCTTCCCAGTCCGACGCCTCCTCCGAAAAGGGACCCCCGCGCTCTGTTTTTCGCCGGGGGAAACCAGAGCAACAGGGCTGTTTAAGCCCTGTTGCCCTGGTACTTCCCGCCAAAACAGAGCGCGGGTGGGGCTCCGGAAACAGCATGGAGAAGGTAGGTGTCGGGGGGGAGGTGGTGCGGAGGAGAGTTGAAGCGAAGCGAGGGGGGAGGTGGCGCGGGGGGGAGGCGGCGCAGAGGCGAGGCGAAGCAAGGCGAGGTGGGGGGGAGGTGGCGCAGAGGCGAAGCGAGGCGAGGTGGGGGGAGGCGGCGTGGGGGGGAGGCGGGGGGAGGCGGCGCAGAGGCGAAGCGAGGCGAGGTGGGGAGGCGGCGCGGAGGCGATGCAAGTAGGGGGAGGCGCCCAGGCTCGGCCCCACCACTACTCCCGGGGCGCACTTACCTGGCTTTCTCGGAGAGGAGGGCGGGCGGGCAGGGCAGGAGCGCGCCGGCAGCGAAGAGGAGCGCAGCGTTCTGCGCCCTCTTCCGCTACGCGCCCTAGGCAACCGCCTAGTTGGCCTAGCGGTAGCGCCGGCCCTGTCTACACCGATGCATTTTTACAGGCATTCTAATGCCTGACTCACCAGTGTGTCACGCTGCTGATCCCAAACCATCCTCCTCGCACTATTTCTTCCATTATATCCCGGATTTCTTCAGACCAGTTATATCACAACTTTTTAATATATTGTAGTTTTTCCCAGGTATATAGCACTCAGTGTGTGCTAAACTTGTGGTACTGTTCTGGGGCCAGGAGGAGCGGCTTAAGTGGGCGGGGGGGGAAAGAGGGAGTGTCTTATCAGGCTTTTTCTGGGAAAAGGGTACGGCTGGAAATTCCGGGAGTAGATGGCATAAATTGTATGCATAATAGAAGAAAATCTGGATCAGTTCCGGTTTCACAAAAAAAAGCCTGCATCAGCTGGCCCCCGCCTCTGGGAATCCTCGTGCTTCCCCTCACTCACCCCCCCTTTCCCCTCTCTAACTTGCCCAGTGAACTGGAAAATAAATGAAATGCTGCTTCCCCCCTCCCCTTTGAAAAAACAAAGTTTGGAATGTCCCGGTGTCTCAAGGAACAACTAGCTGAAGAAAATGGGCCAAAATGCCTGTCTGCTGAGAAGTAAATCACATTGTCTTCAATGGTACTCAGAAGTAAATCACATTGATTTCAGTGGCCTCACTTCTCTCTCTCTCTCTCTCTCTCTCTGACTTGAACTGGAGAGTAAATATACTGCTGCTTCCCCACTCCCCTCCCCTCTTACCTCAAGGAACAACTAGCTGAAAATGAGCCAAAATGCACGTCTGTTCAGAAGTAAATCACATTATCTTCAATGGCCTTAATCAGAAGTAAATCGCATTGATTTCAATGGCACTTACTCTTGGGAAAGTCAATACAGGAGAGAGGCTGCACTTTCGGGGGGGGGATAGCTTTTGGGTGGACAGGAATGGGGGTACTGATCCTGCTGGCTTCACCCCATGGGAGGTAGGAGGACGGCGGCGGCAGCAGCACCACAGCCTCCCCCTCCTCTCTCTCCATCCCTCTCCTTCTCCATGATTTTTTGTGAGGGGGCAGGAGGAGCTGTCAATTCCCCCCCTTTTAAACGAACTCCACTCATTCACTCCTTTGCACTCTCACATAGATGAACAGCAAAACAAAACAAAAACCCAATATTTTTTTTTAAAGGGCCATTTCCCCAGCACAACTCCTCCTCCTTCTCACACAGTTGCATTTGTGTGTGACACAAGATCACATTTTCAACAAGCTGTATTCATTAGCATGTGCCCCAACAGCGGTATTTGCTGTGACAGAGCTCCCTGATTAATGGAAAGGGACTCTTGTATAGATTCTCCCCTGGTCATCGTGCTTTACTTGCTCTTACTTTTTATCCTTCTGCCCTGTTTTTATCATTGGTTAGCCACTTTGAGAGACTCCTTTTTCAAAGGGGAAAAGTGGGATATAAATGTCTGCCTAAATAAAATAAAAATAAAATTGCCCCAGTGTTGGAACAGCCATTATTAGCCACACAGTTTCACCTGGTTGTTGCAGCTGACCCAATGGCTGTGGTTTGTTGAGCAGGATCTGTCTCGGCTGCTCCTCCACTGCAACATAACACTTGAGAAACGCAGATGTATGCAGAAGGAGGGAGTGTGAAAGAACCAAACCACCCACAACCATGTAGGTGATTGCTGGTGATTGTCTCTATCCCAAGGAGAAATGTCTTGACCTCATGGAAGGTGAAGATAAGGTGTAACAATGTGTAGATTTTATGCACAAGCAGGTTGGTAGTTGTAATCATTATCTTGGCTGGAAGCAGAACTAGTTTGCTCTGTCCCTCTTGATGTAGGTTGGTGAGAAGATGTCCTACTTTACAGAGGACTGTGCTCCATTTTTGGAGAGCTGACAGAGGATAGTCCTCTATTTGAAGGTGTTCGTCTATTTGAAGAGGTGTGCAATCTAAGTCTGGTTTAAAGACAAAGAACCATAATATGGGAGAGCAGAGCAGGGTCTTGAAGTTGCCCATCAATCATTAGAAACTGGACAGCAGACTGTGTAGACACACAGGTTATCTAGTCAGTCTTCTCCACTATTTTTAAAGAAATATTTATTTATTTAAATTATAGCTATTATTTCTAAATTTGCACCTATACATATAAATTAGCATATGCAAATTGGTGTCCTCTTTTGTCCTCATTTTTGGGAATGCATTTCCTCTTTTTGGCCAGTGCTTAAGTGGCCACCCTACTTGACAGGGCAGGCATGGGATGTGCTGTGGCTGTAGTGCCACAAGCCATTGTTTGCAACTCAATAGTTAAAGTGGCTACAAAGGATTGGTAGTTAAAGCAAATGTAAACTGCATGAAAATAGTGGTCATGTTGCGTACACACACACACACACACACACACACACACACGATGACATTAAATAACAATAGTTATACTGAGTTCCTCACAAAACAAAAGAGATATTTTGGCTTGGAGGGGTTTTTCTGTCTTCTTTTTGGCAATATTATTTAGGTTTGTAATTGAATGGACTGTACCTTCAAACAAAGTTTTGACTTGTGCCTCTGTAAAATACAGCAATCTTATAATATTTCTATGACTGGCTCAATTGCCTAACAAAAGCTTAGAAGCCTCATTCATGCACATAAGATGCGCAGGAAGGAGAGCCAAGCCAATGTGATGTAGTGTCTTGCATGTGGTACCAGAAAGGCCTGGGTTCAGTTACCTATTCAGCCATGGAACTTACTGGTGGGTTTGGGCAAGTTATTATGACCCAGTGCAGAGTTTTCCAGTCTCTTAAGCATTGTTAAAACATTTGAAGCTGCTTCCCATGCATGTCAGTGAATATAAAGTACCACACTTTGGTTAACATTAGAAAGGGAAGGGAAGGAGGAATTTGTGATCCCTTAAGGTGGGTAATGAAAAGAATGCAAATGGGGAATCCTCTCATGCTGCCTTTGACCAGTTTTGGTGCTCTGTGCAAAGTGACAATGCTGATACTATTGGGGTGATGGAGTCCTTGACCGTGGTTGGAACTCCAGCAAACACCCAACCTAACCACTTTCTGAAGCATCCAAGGTGGACAACTTCAACAAATTCATTAGTTATCCAATCAATGGGATATGAGATATGATATGCCAAGAAGAAATGTAAGGACAGAAAAATAGCAATGAAGCTCTAGGATAGCCATTAAGAGTAAGGTTTTGACAGCTCTCTCTGCATTAATGGTGGAGAAGGATGGCCTGCACTGATTCTGCTTTGGAAATCATGCTATTTGAACAAGTTACTACTTCCCTTGCATTTCTTATACATAAAGGGATTATTTAAAATGTGCTCTCTCCTTGGCAGGAAAGCTATATTTGCTATGGGAAGATGAAGAACCATCAACAGCATTTATCTTAATTGCCTCACTATTGCTCCAGATGAATATCTTTGCCCTTAATTTTAGCAAGGCTATGGTATCAGAGATCTGGAGGAAAGCAAGCCCTCATAAATGGAAATTATCCATTTAAACTAACTGCTGCCATCATGTCACCCATGTCCATACTGAAGACAGCTTCGTAGTGCCTGAAGGAACTGCTTGCATCTTGGCTTGGAGCAATCAAGGGATCCTTACTCTGTAAAGAAGTAGAACTAGAATAAATCGAAAGGCATGCCTGGATATTCTTACTCAGTTTCTCCACAGACATTTCCACTGACTAGAAAAGAGATGCTTCAGATAAATGAATTGTAATGTTAAAAATAAATCAAAGCACATCAGAGCTAGAATTTGTGTACTGCATTTCCAGAAACCCCTGTCCTGTAAATCTACTTATTGACCATTGTGCAAGGCTCTCTTCAAATTAGCATGTAAAGTAGATTTACCAATGCACCCGCAGACAGCTTTCTTGGTGCCCACCAAGGTGGCCTACCCATCCCACTTAAAAATAAATAGATAACACATTTTCTTACTGGCACCTAGGATCACTGTGTGTGAAATAGGTTTCTGTTGGTGCTGAAAACTTGGTTCAAAGAGGTTGTTTAGTATGTTGGGGCTCAGCTCCCAACTCTGGCTTGTTCTCAGTCTTTTGGGCAGCTTACTTTGCCACACCTCCCATGACAGTCATTTTGAGGTGGTGACCAGGACTTTCTCAAATTGACAGATGTATCCAGGGGCCCAAAAGGGTTGTCTACCTTGGCCCAGGATAGTAGTTCATCATTATTTATTTATTTACATCATTTTTGCCCTGCTCTTCAGACAAAAAAAGGCTCACAGTATGGCTTACAAAGATTAATATTAGACAGTCCCTGTCCTCAGGCTTACAATCTAAAAGACATGACACAGAAGGAAAAGGGATTTGGAGGGAGGAGGAAGAAAGCAAAACTCAGGCACCAGTTCTTAGTTCTTATAGATATTCCCCCCCCCCTTTTTTTCTTTTTTCTGGCAGGGAAGGGTGAAACAAGCTCCCTGCAGAATCGCCGGCCAGATGGGCGATTGATAAATGTAATAAAATAAATAAATAAATAAATAAATAAAACAAACAAAAAGTACTGTACATTGTTGTTTGTCACAGAATAACTTTCTTTGTGTGCGTGTGCGTGCGTGTGTGTGTGTGCGTGCACGTGTGCGTGTGCGTATGCACACAGACACAAAGGCTGTCATCCAGCCCTGGGGCAAGTTAACACAAAGAAGCAAATGGGCAGGTTGATCCAGCTGTAGGGCAAGTTAACGCAATGTTGGTACCCACCATCTTCAATGCACCTGTGTGCCCAATAACTTGAAGTTATCATTCTTTGTTTCCGCTAACTATATATATATATACACACACACACACACACACACACACACACACACGAAAAAAATCCTGTATGGTTGATAGTCACGCCATTTATCTGTACACTGTGAGTACCCAACACGCTTCAGACATGATGCTTCTGAATCAGTTTTTGTAAAATGCTGAGCTATCAAAGCTAATAACTGAAATTAGCAAAAGAAAGGTAACTCTGCTGCCTATGCCACATATCCCACTGCCCTTTCCATGGCAATGAGAAAGGTTAGGGCTTTAAAATGCCTGCCACTTAAAACTTTTCTCTGGCACATCTGCTTCCATGGAAACTGTGAAAAGGGCTCCTGTTAGCAATAGCATAGCTAGAACTTTCATCAGTTTCTTCCATGACAATCACCTATGAGAAGAGCTTGTTATAGTTCGCAGAGATCTATTGCTTTCAAAACCATGTATGGTCTTGCTGGTGTTAGCAAGTAGCTCCATTTGGCCAGAGAACAGTAAGCATGGTGCCTTTCACCTACCAACCTCGGCAAGTCAGGAAAAACACAGATAAAGGGATAAGCCCCAAGGATCTGTCATGTCCTCAAGAGGCTAGATCAAGCATTTTCAGATTCTACACATGTGACTTCCTTACCCACCCACTCCAGCTAGCAATATGTCCTGCAGTGTCAGAAGTCGTCACCAGTTAATAGGGATAGATGACCCACCCGGCACGCAACTCGCGGCATGTGAGACGAGCCAAGCCTGAGCGGCAGCTGAGGTGCTCGCTGGACTTCTGGGTCCACAGCTCTACGTTGTATACATAGAAAATAGCGTAAAATACATTAAAAATGGCCTAATTAACTCAAATTAGGCCATAATTTGTGCAAATTAGGCTGTTTTTAACGTATCTTACACCATTTTCTACATAAACAACGTAGTGCCGGAACCTGGAAGTCACTTTCCCTGGCTTGGCTCGCGAGAACGCAAGTCGAGCCGGGGAAAAGGTAGGGAGAGTGGAGCTCTGTGGCGGAAGTTCGCTGGACTTCCAGCTCCCAATCGAGCTCCGCGCACATCTCTACCAGTCAATGGGGTTGGGAAGGAATCTTACCTGTATACCTGTTGGCAAAGATGGTGCAGGGGTTTTGCCTTCCCCTTGCAAGATTAATTCCATTCTAAATAAGTTGATCTGGACTGTCAGTAAATTCTTTGTAGATGCTTCACTGTGTAATGTTTGTCACAACTATGTAGGCATGACAGGCACTAGGCTAGATCCATCGGAGAGGGGGAACAGGATCGGGCTCCCCACTCCCCCAATGGTGGGGATTCCTGTAAGGGATCTCAGGGACAATGGCAACAAAACCAGCCCAGCATGGGGACTGCAAGCTGACCATGTCTGGGGTGGTGGACAGGGGTCCACATTAATCGTCTGCACCGTGGTGAGCCTCTGGCCCTGCCATCCACCACCAGAGCTCCTTGTGGCTTTTTTTTAAAAAGAAGAATCCTATTTGATTGATGCACCTGAACATTTGTTGAGAACAGATTGGGTCGGGGAGGCCTATGTAACAGATACTTTGACATAGTTGAAAGGGGTTGCTATTTTAATTCAATGGCTCCCAAGGTAGCCACAGAATACTGAAGTCCTGCTGTTCTATAGCCCCCAAGTTTTCCCCCAAGCCAGCAGCTGCTTCACTGGGTGGGTAGGTCTGTGTCTCCTATCAGGGAACACAAGCATCTTAAATAGGAACATTTTTGCCAGCATCTCTGCAAACCAGGAGTTTCATTGCTTCCCAGTATCCAGTCTTCAGGAAAGGGCCTCAGCCCAGGGAAAGGTATACAGCTCTGGGGAGGTTCTTCTACAAATATATCCTCCACTGGCTCTGTCCCCACCTTCTGAGTGAGTGTGTGTAGGTTGTATATGTGTGCATGCTGCAAAGGTAATTTGGTTCTCACCTTTCGGCCACTTTTGTGCAGCCTGCTCTGGTGGCAGAGATCATGACTGAGGACCCTTATTTTAATTTTGTGCTTCTCTGGTATTCCCTCCTCAAACCCTTATAAGGAAGATGAGCTTCTTGAAGAGTTTGCCTTGCCCCACAGGCTGGGCTGAAGGTTTTCATAGGCAAGGGACACCAGAAAGGTGTACAAATTTCATGAGTGTGTTTACATGCTCCAGGTAGATTCCTACCCATAGTAGCCTTGTAAACTATAGTGCAGTACGCTGGCTGGGGCATGCTGGAAGTTGTAGGCCAAAAACATCTGGGGACCCAAGGTTGGAGAACACTGCTATAGTGAGTGAATGCTGGGTGTAGCTGGATCACAACCCCCCTTCCCCTTAGCTTAGCTTTCCCTTCCCTTCACTCCCAATCATCACCCCTCACAACCTCTTTCTTTTCCTACTCGCATGAGTGTTAGGGACTCCACATTACCTAATCCCCTTCTTCTTGTGCTATCATCCCAGCACACTCCTCTCCCTGCAGAATGTACTGTTCATGCATGCCCACAGGCAGCATTGTTTTAGGTTACAGACCCAGCTTTGCTGAAAATGTAGCTAATTTCCACAAGTCTTCCACATACAGTTCTCGTGGAAGGCTAGGTTCATCACTAATGTTTTGTTTGTGTTTTGATTGCATTTCTTCACTAACTTAATTTCCCCAAAATCAACTTGGGTATTTTCAGTTCTTCTTTGTAATCAATAAATGCGCTGCTGAGTGGCTTGGCCCCCCAAATCTTGTGAGTGTGTATGGATCCTTGGGTGGGGAGGTCCCTGTGTAGACACAGATGTTCTATGATGAATGTCTAAAGATCCTTTTGGGGTTTAATGGATGCATGTCTATGAGAACATGGACAAGGGTATACACGCAGAGCCGGTACTACCATTAGGCCAACTAGGCAGCTGCCATGGGCGCAGGGCTAAAGAGGGTGCCAGAAACCCCTTGGGGAAAAACAGCGCTCTCAAGTGGGAAGGGGGGGTGCTAAGTATCTGATCTTGCCTAGGGCACCAAACTGCCTTGCACCGGTCCTGCACAAAAGGGAGCACATTAGGTAACACTTGTATTGTTATTTAACATGACAACAGGAATCTGGGGTGTAGCTGACCCAGACAATGTGGGCCTAACCACTGTTAACATCTTTGGAGAAGACTAGGGGTTCACAAAACCTGGAATTTAGTAGCAATTGTTTGAGTCCTAGTTAGGCAGAATCTGCCTCAGACAGGGTGCCCACTTTTGAATTGCTAAAAAAGAGGAAATACATCACCCAAAAAGAGAACAAAAGGGGACAGCGATTTGCATAAAAATAGCATATGCTAATTTATATGTAGAGATGCAAATTTGGAGATAATTATTATACTGTAGTTTAAATAGAAATACAGTACTTCTCACCATAGTGTGGAAGACAGTGACCTGTGTGCCTGCCTGTTCAGTCCTTTGTTCACATGCTAAGTGTTGATGGGCAACAGTTCTTATGGTTCCTTTATCTTTAAACTGAAATTGGACATGACAGCCCTTCAAATAGAGGACTGTTCTTTGTAAAAAAAAAGAAAGAAAGAAAGAAAAGAAAAAAGGACACACATGGTAGTATCCTATTGTGCCCATGTGCTCATGGGATCCACCACTTGTGCAACAGGGTCTATTCTAAAAATAACCTAAAATGAGCGGAAATGCTTATTTCTGGAATGTGGCGAGCCAGTGGAGCTCACAGGAGGGAGCTCTGCTGACCTGTCCCGATCTGGAAATGAGCATGGGTTTCCAGGGTTACTTTTAGAAGTGCAAAAGCCCTGTTGCGCAAGTGGGTGGGTCCCATGAATGTAAAGGAACCAGTGGAGGTGGATTGGCCCTGCTGGATACTGCCCCGTTGGATACTAGTCACAGAACATGAGGAAAATCTCCAGAAATTTTAGGGACTGGAGGGTGCCCAGGGACTGAGCAGAACTCCTAGCTTATGTGTGCATACTAGCCAGTGCTGCCATATGAATTATTCCAGCCAAGCCCCTGACACATGCACATCAGGGGTTTGGCTCATATCACTTACATGGCTGCACCAGAGGTCTGTTTGGCACCCCTGCCACCCAACTGAGCCAGAGCCATTGTGATGGCAGCACCTCTGGCCCAGTGGCAGTGAGCCCTGCCAGGAACCCAGCATTTCCCCCAGTATGCTGGGCTCTGGTGCCAGTCCTGAAAGCCACCTTCAATTCTGTGAAAAAGCTGACTTTTTCAGTCCCTCCCTGTTTTTACCATTGTATTTGTTATTACTTCATATATTGCAGGGCTGCGTCTTAGAAACCCCAGCTCAAATTAAACCTCATGTGTGTGGGCTTCCCTTAGGGTAAAGCATTCATCTCTAAGATATTGATAGCACATGGTAATACTAATCTCCTAGTGGGGGGGGGGGAGAAAAAAAGGGGGGGAAGGATGTGGGAGTACAGGACCAAACAAGTGAAGGTTATTATAGATGCTCACCACAAAAGAGATTTTCCTTTTCATTCTGCTGCTTCTTAGGAACTTCTTCTACAGAATGAGTAATGGTATGCTGATTAAAATCTCATTTGTCCTGCCATCTTTACTATTTTTCTACTGTAATTTAATTAGGACTTCAGAAGTGCCATGCCTCTGTTCCAATACTTATTGATTCAGAAACACTGGTACCCAAGATATAAATAAATCTTGATGCCTTGTTGCCCAGGGATTGAATTAACAACACACTACTAAATGGAGACAGGAATGACCTTGTTGTTGTTGTTGTTGTTGTTGTTGTTGTTGAGACTATACTATCACCCTTTCCCCCCGCCTTGCTTGGCAACCGTGTTTAGAAGGATGAGTAAGAAAGGAGATGCTTTGGTGCAGGTCAGAATCTGAAGAAATTTGACAGAATTAGACAAAGTCAATGGGGAAAGATGATGAGCTCCCCAGTGCAGCCCCCTTTACATTTATAACAGAGGTGCAGAACATCAGGCCCAAGGATTAAATCTTGCCCTACTGGGGTCCAAATCTGGCCCACTTCCCATGGTCTCACCACCTTCACCCGACCACTGATCATTACCGTAAGTGGTTTCCTGCCTTTTGTGCAGCTTTCTCTCCACCGCCGCATCCCCAACCAAAAAGGTTGAAATGCCTCTTCTAAGGCTTAGTTACTGGCAGGAAGAGCTTTAAGTTAAAATATGCTGGTATTATTATTTTTTTGCTCCCACCCCTTTGGCCTTCAGCTGTGCTACCACTGGAATGTGGCCCCTAAGAGCTTTTCTGAAATTGTACTTGACTCTGAGATTGAAAGAGGTTCAGCATGCCTGATTTATAGTGTGTAGAAAGGGTCCTTCGTTCTGCCTCTTGCTGTGCCTAACTGGTTCCCAGGTCTATTTAGCACATGCCTGGGTCCTAACTACTGGTTTGTATCCAGAGTAGGGATGGGCAAATGGAGAGAAATCTGCTCTGCTGACAATTTCTGGATTTTTGGGTTCAACATTGCCTTGTGATTGAACCTTTGTGCTACTCACCCTTGGATCCCTGCTTGAGTCTGCTTCTTAGACTGTGTTTTGTATCTGACTGTTTATCTGTGCTTGGTCCTGCTCCCCAGACCTCTCTCTTGGGTTCTCCTTGTTGCCCGGTAAATGGTGCCTTTGACCATTTCCTGTCTATTGACTTGCCTTTGGATTGCCCCATAGCTCACCGTAATGCTGATCCTGATTCAGCCATGGCAGGACTGTATCATAACAATAAAATAAAAATAGGAGCCAGAGTATTCATTCATGATAAAATCAGCAAGTGGCATTAAAAACCATTAAAAGCTTGGTAGAACAGTATAGTCTTCACTGCCCATCTGAAGTATAATAAAGGGGGGGCAGTCTGACCTCCTTAGGAAAGGGTTCCCATAATTGGGGTGCTGCTACAGAAAAAGGCCTCTGCCCATTGCCGCATTCTCATCTGTTATCTAAAACTCATCACATTCTCAATTAAGCAATTATTTGATAAACTTTTGCATTGATTTGTCTGTCTGGTTTCAGATGCCCATAATAATGTGCAAAGTCAAGTTGGCCTGTGGGTGTATTATTAAGCACGGGTAAAAAGAGTTAGAAAAATGTCTCCAGGGAGAGTTGAAAATATACAGCTGAGAAGATAGCCCTTTCGTTAACAGCTTTTCTTCTTCCTGGAAGATTAAGGTAATTTCCTATATGAGTACTAGCATATTGTATTTTGATGACAAATTAGAGCTATACACTTGTTTGTTATTGCATGCAAAAAGGGATGGAGTCCTTAGGCTACTCTTTTTTGCAGATAGAGTTTTGGGTTGCACAGCTAAGTTTTTATTAGATTCAGCTTCACTCAGAACTTTCTGGAGTGGGAATTGCTTAATGACCACGGTATGAATAGCAGTAGTTACTATACTCAGCCACTTTCTTGCCCAAATACCCACATTAGGGGGAGGATTACCTATCAGATGGAATTAGCTGAATATTTGTGAAAATTACTCCAGTGGAATATAATAGGGAAAGTGCACATTACTGAGTGGCAGGAGTGGGCAGAAAATTCAGTGACATTAATCAGCATTAGTTCTTTAGGATTCCAGGTGTGAAATGGAGGGACTGAAGAAAGAATGGACCGAGACAAGATACAAATTCTATCAGAACCATTCCTCAGCCTCTCTATCATCTGGCAGATTCACATGATTTGGAGGAGTGCCACGTGTTTCTGTATATAGTGGGAGTGGGAGAAGCCTGTCTTTCAGGTTGGATGTACTTTAAAAATATATATTAAGGTGCAATCCTCTGCAAGTTTAGACAGACAAAAGGCCTATGCTTGCATAGGATTGCACCCTTATTGTATTTGCATCCCATTCTTCCATGGTGGGACTCCAAGGGGCTATCCATCCAAGTTACTAATCAGGTCTATACAATGGTGTGGCCAGGACTGGACCTTAGGGCCAAGATCCAGGACCCTATAGCCCAGCCCCCCCCCAATAACCACCTAGAGAGCAACAGATGATGGGGCAGCAGAAAACAGGGCCAGCATCAACACCTGGGCCGTCATGGGCATGCTGATGCCCACTGGGGCTGATGCTGGTAGCTGCAGCATCCTTTCTTTCTTCTTGTGTTTAAAAATATTTTATACAGGGACCAGTGGTTACTGATGCACTAATTATACTTGTGAAGTATACTTTTTAAATATATATTATCCTCTTCTACAACAAAAGTAAATGTGTTTAACATCTGAGCAGGAGAGGCAAACTCCGAAGCATGAAAATATGTGTTTTGGGGAGATCTGCGCATTTTTTTACCGATGTACGCATTTTTGGGAGGCTGAATTTGCAGAAATGCAAATTTGCACAAATACTTGCGAATGCATTTGCACAAATTCAGAGTCCGTCAATGGGTGGACGATGGAGTGAAAGCCACCTGAAAAGCCGCAAATCAAGCATGGAATGGCTTTTTCACAATTTGTGCATCCCTTCCCTAGCATATATAAAAGGGTTGCAGAACCTCTTTCAGCCCAAGGGCCGAATGCCATTTTGGAGAAGCTCTCGGGGACCACATTCCAGTAGTGGGTGAGGCAGAAAGCAAAAGGGGTGGGGCCAAAATACCAACATATTTTAGCTTAAGGCTCTTGACTGCTAGTAAGTAAGCCTTAGGAGGAGATTTCATCTTTTAGAATGAGGGAAAAAAACTGCACAAAAGCTGGGAAAACACCAAATGCTCGGTAGCTGGGAGAAAGGGGGTGGGGCCAGAGGGATGGGGTGTGGTCTTCTGGGGAACCCTGGAGGGTCAGACTGGGACCCCCGGAAGGCTGGATTTGGTCTCCTGACCTGAGGCTCTTCCCCCCCGATATATGGAAGGCTGAGCTAGATGGACCAATGGTCTGACTCAGTTTATGTTCCTAAGTTCCACCCTCACTGAAGCTGGTTGGTAAAGGAAAACAAGACACTTCCAGTCTAATGTCACTCTCACCTATGTGCTGGTTCCCCAACAATTCTGTAATCAGGGGAGGCTGGTGATTCCTGTGTCAGTGGGGCTCCTTATCCATTGCAGCTTTTATTCTGAGCTTTATAGGAGCTATGTATGGACTTTGACCGCAGATTACGTTTGGGTCTCTGTTCATATTCGAGAGCTGTAAATTGGGTAATTTCTGGTAACAAATGAACTGAAAAGAGTTCTCATTTCTCATACATCCCTATCCTGTTCCTGAAATGAATCTTGGTCAGATTAAGTCATATAATCAAGGCCATTTGTTGCAAGAAAATTCTGGGGATCAAAAAAGCTGTCGAGTGGCTATGGTCAATTCCACAGCAAAGCTTTTTCATTCAGCATGTCAGCTTGTTTGGTCATGTGCAACATCAGTCTCCATCAGGACATATTCTCCAATGTTCTTCTGAACTTACATTGTATACCCAATATTCAAGTAATGGAACTAACATCTGGGCCCTCTTCTCTTGGTTTATTTGGACAGCAAAACAAAGATTACAGACTGAATGAAGTCATTGTTTTGAAGTTGAGGAAGAGATGTGGGCGAGCAGCCAGGTGCAGAGACCTTTTAAAATTAATTCTTGTTCAAATGCTGATAAATCTGAGGATCTATTCTAATTAACCACAGTAAATGTAGTTATTTTTCATTTAAATATTTTACTCACAGATGGAGGGGGAGGAAGGCAGGCACAGCACATTCCCCTTCAACACAACACTATATTATTAGAAGTTACATAACAGAACTACATTGTTTTGCTTTGCTGGACTGTTCCATTGCAGACTTCAAGTGGTAAGGAAAGGGATGTAGATCAGTGGAAGAGCACATACGGTAGTTTGCATGCAGAAGGTCCCAGGTTCAGTAGAACTGGAAAAACTCCTTCCTTAAACTCTGGAGAAGTGCTGCCATTCATTGCCAACAAAGGATTGGGTAAAAAGATCTAATATTTATATACAGATTTAAAAATATTATATAAACTGTGTACATGGTGATGGTCTTATTCAAACATATTTTCAGTCCCTGCTCAATGGATTTGGGAAGCCAGATCACGCTCATGAATACTAAAATGTGAAGGGCAAATAAGACTTACACTGGCTCAGCTTGTCTGAGTGTGGAAAGCTAAGCAGGGTCAGGCCTGGTTATTACTTGGATGGGAGACCCCTCCTCTAGTTTCCTGCATTGAGCAGGGGCTTGGACTCGATAGCCTTGTAGTCTCCTTCCAACTCTATGATCTATGAAACAGCAACAATATTAAAGACAAATCATTTACCAGGGATGGATGTCAAATGCATTAATGAATACAAATGGGAGGATTTGAAGAGTCTAGAAATTAACCTTTTGGAAAATCCCCTGTTCACTTGTTCTCTTAGTTTCAAAATGCTATTTTTCTCTAAAGCGATTGGAAAACACACACTATTTATTACTGTTGGATTCTTTGTTTTATGGGATTCATACTGTAGATTCGGCTGTAATGAACAAATAAAAGCTGCAAGATTGTGTTTAGGCTAGTTGTGAAAATTGCAAGCCCATTTTTATTTGTACTCTTTAATCTCCAAAATGTAATAATTCTAAAATGCAATGTTTTATCAGTACCATATTGCTTTTTAGAAATCCTCTAGTGTACTGGATTCATTTTGTCCCAGTAAGGCAATAGGCCAGATGAACCCTTTCTGGAATGTCTTCTATGTCTGTCTCCAGCTCCCTTATGGTTTAATTGTGATGTTTATTCTGCCAGTTCTATTTGAAAAACTGTTTGGTGAATCTCTTTGAAAGCTGCAACTGTTTAATACCTGTCTTGAATTATGATTCCTGTCGATATGGCATGCTTCAAACAGCAGAGAAAAATAATAATACTGTTTAATGTCAGCGGACTAAAATAACATCTGTTAGGGCAGGGGTCCACAAACTAAGGCCTGAGGGCCACATCCAGCCCACCTTGCCTTTTAATCTGGCCCGCCGCCCTGTGTCTCCTGTGGGGGGGGAGAGGAGGAGTGGTGGCTGAGGCGGGGTGCCCGCCCACCTCCCTGCGTCTCCTGCGGGGTAAGGGGAGGCAGGGTGGCGGGGCGCGGGCCAGCCGCCCGCTGTCTCCTGCGGGGGTAAGGGGAGGAGGGGTGGCTGAACTGGCTGCGGGGCGCAGGGCGCCCTCCCGCCTCCCTGCGTCTCCTGCGGAGGAAGGGGAGGAGGGGTGGCTGAACCCGGCAGCGGCGGAGGCAGCAGCAAGGTGGCGGGGGAAGAAGGGATGGGAGGAGGAAGAGGAGGAGGGGGACGAGAAGGGGTCGCTGCGAGTGCATCCCTCAGTCAGTTGCTCGCTCTCTCGGTGTCCGCAGAGGCGCCTCGAATCCCTTCACTGAGGTGGCGGTGGCGGCGGCAGCTCCTCGTTCCTCCTCCTCCTCCTCCTCCTCCTCCCTCTCCCTCATCCCAGCATCGAGCGGGGCTCTGCACAAGCTGGGAAAGGCAGGTGGGAAAAAGGGGAGCAATAGCAACAGAACAACAGGCAGCCGGCTCGCTGCCTGGCTTGAGCTCTCGGTTCAACTAACCAAGGTGCCTCGCGACCTAGAAACAGGCGCGGAAGAGAGCCAAGCTGAATTGCGGGGAGCGCACACACAGAAGCTTCCCTGTTGAAATCACTGCAGGTGAGGTACCTCCCTTCTACCTCCGCAATGGAATGTGAGGGAATAAGCCTCCAGCAGTAAGCCTCATTGAAATTAGTGGGACTTACTTCTGAGTAGACTTGACTAAGATTATGCTGTTGAACACCTTTATTGGCCCTCAAATCCCTGCATGACCTTGGGCAGGTCCCTTGTATACTTTCCTGTTCCTACCATTATTCCCATTAAGAGAGACAGTTTCCCATTATCTTTTGGTTGTATTATGACCTTTAAATCTCTGTTGTGTCTGGACTGATCGGAAAAGGAGAAGGAAAGTGACAGGGGAACCACACAAACACATGAGAATCTGAGTATCTACCAATGACCTGGAATCAAGGGTTGTTGTTGTTTTTATATTCAGAAGGCAGTGGTTAGCATATTAAAACAATAATATATTGGCTTTCTTATTATAAAAAGAGAGAGAAAAAGTACTTGTCAGGATTATTGCCAAAATTTTAAAATAGCACCAAACTTTAAGGGTGCAGCTTTAAGGGTGCGGCCTATACTCGGAACAATACGGTAGGATTGCTGGGCCTGGCTGAAACACAAACCACTTACAATAATTCCCATTTAAATCAGTAAGGCTTACTTCTGAGTAAAAATCCTTAGGAGCAGGCTACAAAACATCTAGAAGACAATCTGGTGCCATTGAGGTGACTGAAATGACAATCATTTGAGTTGTACTCACTATTTATTTGTTTGTTATATTTATATCCTGTCTTTTTTCCTGCAAGGAACCCTAGGTGGCTTACATAAAATTCCTCCTCTCCATTTTATCCTCACAATAACCCTGTGAGGTAGGTTAAACTGAGAGTCTGACTGGCCCAAACTCACCCAGTGAGCTTCATGGCTGACTCACCCAGTGAGCTTCATAGGGACTAGAACCCGGATCTCCCGAGTCCCAGTCAAACACTCTAACTAACCACTATGCCACACTGGCTCTCACTATGTTCTCTGGGTACCAGGTCTTCCTGACCTACCCCAGGGAATGGGTTTGTACTTTTAAGGCTGTGATCCTTTGTAAACTTACCTGGGGAGAAAGTCTCCTTGAATTCAGTGAAACTTACTTCCAAGTAGACATGCATAAGATGAGGCTGTAAGGCTGCAATCTTATGCACATTTATTTGAAAAGACGCATTCAAGTCAAGCAGCCTTACTAATTTCTATGCATCCCTCCCCTCTGAGACATATCTTAATCTCAAGAACCATGCACTCAAAATGGCAACCATCTTTGGCAGCACCTATGTCTGTGAACAGACTTTTTCCCAAATGAAACATCTGAAATCTCCAACCAGATCCAGACTAACTGATGCACACTTGCATCACTTGTTACGACTAGCAGTGACAAATATGGAACTGGACATTGACCATCTCATTAGCCAAAAGCAGGCCCATACTTCCCATTGAAATACTAATAAGCTAATGTTGATTAAAATTGTTCTTCATTTTAAATATTGTATTGTTTTTTCCTGTTTTTTTGCACTACAAATAAGTTATGTGCAGTGTGCAAATCAAGTCTTTCTATACCTTTTTAAAATTTAATGTATTTCAATTTTAGACAGCAAATTAATATATAATTAATTTATTATTAATTTATAATAACTTTCCATTTAATCAAGTAAAAAAAAAGGACCCGGGTCCTTTTTTTTTACTTGATCCATTCGTTCATATTTTTTTCAAACTATAGTCCGGCCCCCCAACAGTCTGAGGGACAATGAACTGGCCCCCTGTTTAAAAAGTTTGGAGACCCCTGTGTTAGGGGATCTTGTTCTAATGTCTGGAATATTTGCTGTTAATCCCTTGCTGTGTCTGCTTTTAAACTTCATTATGTTTAATGTAAATGAAAACATGGTTTTGCAAATCAAGTTGGATATTTAAATGTAGAGAAAAGCTAGTAATATTCAGGCAGATTTTCATTCCTGTATTTCTTTGGTACTGCTCACAGATAAAAGGAACCATCTATTGAACCCATACACATTTTCCTGGGAGTAAGTCTCAGGGCCAAAAGCACTTTACTTTAAAAAAGATACAGGGAACCTGTGACCCTCCAGATGTTGTTGGACTGCAACTCCCATCAGCCCTAGTCAACATAGCCAATAGGGAGGGATGATTGGACTTGCAGTCCAACAACATCAGGAGGGCCACACATTCCCCCTCCTTGCTTTAAAGAAATAGCTAGCAGCTATATTTCTTTTTGAGGATGAGTAAAGGGGTCCAGATTAGGACCCTAGTGTGGGGAGTAGCTGGACTTAACCCTTCCCTCCACTGCAGTTCTCATCCAGATTGGGCAGCGGGGGGGGGCTGCAATATATATTACCAAATAGTGATCCAATTGTTTTAATGGATGGCATGGCCCTCTGATCTGGACTGGGACAACAGTTGGCTTTTAGCCTTCCCCCTGGATTGGGGGAAGGGTAAAAGCCCGCCCACCCCGTACTAGGGTCCAAATCTGGATTGGGGCCCTTGTGCATACTCTAGAGCAGGGCTCTCCAACCTTGGGTCCCCAGATGTTGCTGGTCTACAGCTCCCAGCATGCCGAGCCAGCATGGCTAATGGCAAGGGATTCTGGGAGCTGTAGTCCAGCAGCATCTGTGGACCCAAGGTTGGAGAGCCCTGATCTAGAGTAAATAAGAAGATGAAGAAGCTATGTCTTTAAAGTAACATGTGCTTTGGGTCTCATGGAAATCAGGGCAGGGGTCTTACTTCTGAGTAAACGTGCATAAGATTGCACTGCAACCAAAGCCCTCTTCAGGCATTCATTCTTCCATGCTGAAAGAATGCAGGAAGAGAGGAGCATTACAGCCCCACCCCCTCTGTTGTGTCTGTCAGCCAGTATGTGTGGAAGGTGATGGTTTGAACAGGAGAGCCTCCTGTATCCATGGAGGCTCTCCATGAGATTAAGAACCCTGGAAAATCCAGTGGCTAACTATGTGACAAAACATAGTGTGAGAAAGACCTGAGGGTGCTATGATGACAGCCAATAAGTTACGACACATAAAAAGAATGTTAGGTTAACATTTTTTTTTTAAAAAAAAATGTCCTGCTCTGCTGCCTTTTATAGAGGCCTGATATATACAGTAAAAATTAAGCTGGTGAATTTTTCTCATGTTATTTTCATGTTGACTACCAGGGGAGCTGAATGGATCCAACTGCTCATGTCTTCTGTTACCCCAAAGGCTTTCATATGAATCTGCTGCACTGAGACTTGCTCTGAAGAGTGATGCCAGAAGATATCAGCCAGCCTTTGTTGTGGGGAAGAGAATTAAAAAGAAAAGAAAACATTTAACAGAAAGTTGGATATTTGACCTCTTAACATAGACTTTCTTGACAGATGAATGACAGATGACACACCCACCAACCTAATCTGATTCTGAAATACCAGTAATCTCTGAGTAGCTTCAGAGATCATATTGGCATCTCAGTTAAGATGCTTTGGAGTAAGGAACTGTAGTGCCTGCAAATTAGTGTTGTAAACCAAGCAAAATTAATTCTTTTCACGGTAATACTTACTTTACACCTGTGTAGGAATTGGTGAGAATTTCACTCTGTGAACATGCCAACATTCACATATTTCTTCATAAATGGGCTGGAAAGAACTTGAGATTGAAAAAAAATGAATGCGGGGAAAAGCAAAATTGACAGATTTGTCCATCAAAGAGCTTTGAGTGTTTAGCTCTTAAAAGTCTAGCTTTGAATTGCTGTGTTCAACCATGCTTGTGGTGCTGGATTGGGGTTGGGACCTCTTTTTTTCTGATGGGCTCCTCATTTATTTATTTATTATATTTATACCCCACCTTTTTTCCTGAAAGGAACCCAAGGCGGCTTACATAATCCTCCTCCTCCTCTCCATTTTATCCTCACAACAACCCTGTGAGGTAGGTTTAACAGCTACATGGCAGGGAGGTCCAACAAGGTCCTCTCCATGCTGGAATAGCTGTACCTATTGGGTTGGTGCAGATGGATGAGAATTTAGCTCAGGCCTCGTGGTGCATCCAACACCCATCCTTTTCTTCATCTTTCAAAAGCCAGCAAACTCAGAGTTCCTTAATAAATCAAATCTTACTTGTTATTATCCAAGGGGTTTACCATTATTCAGTACTACCCACAGTACTACCCACAGCTAAGGATTTGACTGAATTTCCTGTACTGAATGTACAGGGTTGAAGAACTGTGGCTCTCCAGATGATGTTGGACTACAGCACCCATAATCCCTGACCATAGGCTGGGATGTATGGGAATTAAAATCTGGGAACTAGAATCCAACATCTGGAGGACCACAGATTCCTTAGCACTGCCCTAGTCACAGGGGATTCCTTTTTAAGTATCTGTAGATGCCCCACAAGTATTGGGGTTCAGCTGGCTCTTTTAAAGGTTACCTACCACTCTTGGTTTTACAGTGTAAGTGGTATCAGCTGCTTAAAGTATTTTTGTACCACAAAACAGAGTCCTTTGGGAGCTCTACACCTAAGGGTGTCCTGTGACTTCCAGAGCACTCTTCATGCATACAACCTGTTTCCACCCATGTATGGAAACCATACCTATCGTCATGGTTTCTTTTGGCATTCCATTTTATAATAACTCTTGAAGGGAAATATGGATCCAAATTTAAAGATCTCTAGAGGATAACCAAATCTGGTCTCTAAATGGATATGTTTATATCTACCAAAATAAAGTAGGTTTGTTTATTGCATATGTTTCATGTGAAATAGTTGCTTCTATAATTGTAGTCCTGTTCTTAGGATCCAGATTTGAAGATGCTATAAATCTCGATGACTGCATTGATTTCAAATTAGCTGCTTTGCTTTGCATTTTTGATATAGACGTGAGCCTACACACCCCTAATTTTTGTGTGTGTGTGCCATATACATGCCTTATTACTTTATCAGGTCCCTCTTCTCTGCTAAGATTGGTAAGCAAATAGTGCTAGCTGGAATTATAGATTTTTGGCCAGCATGAGTTATTGCACCTTCAAATTTACTGCTTATTTTAGCTGAGCAAAGAGCCAATGAAAAACACACTATGCATTCTGAAAGAAGATTGAGGAAAAGGGCAGGGAAGTAGGAAGAGATTTTTCTGCTTTTTGGACTCCAGGATTCTAGCTGGATTCTGAACTAGGGCTACAGTCCTGAAGCAGGGTGACAGCTTTGGGAATAATTCGGTTTACCTGGATTAAATTAAGGACATATTGGGCAGTATCCAATGCTGCCCTTGTGCTAGTGGGAATGACTGCTAGTGCAGTAGGACACTAGCACTTCATAGCGCAGGGGGAAACTAGCCTAAACTAGTGTTTCCAGAACAGGACAAGTCAGTGGAGGTTGTGGAAGAGAGCTCTATTGACTTGTCCCCCTGAAGCACTTTAAGCTAGTTTCCAGGGCTGTGCTATGAAGTGCTAGATTCCCATTGCACTACTGGTGATTTCTGCTAGCAGAACATGATTGGTGCTTCACATTGCCAGCATTGGATACTACCCTGTGGTTGCAATCCTAACCTTACTATGGAGTAAGCCCCATTTCGGGGGGGGGGGCAACTGGATGCCAATGGGCCTTCTCAAGTCCTTTCATCCAAAAATCCACTCCTGATTTCCCAAGTTCTTTTTCAGTAATCTAATTTGAGAAGGGGGGGGAGGAGAAAGCTTTTTAGTGGTTGCTATTGCTAGACAATTGGGAATCAGAGAGCCATGGTGATCTACCGCACATCACCCAGCAATCTACCAGCAGATCCTGATCTACCTTTTGCCTGCCCTTGCTCTAGACATTGCAGCTACAAACAACATCCATGGAAAGTTTACAATGGTGAGGTTGGTTTTGGTGACTTCCCCATAATGCTCAGAGTTGGCAAATGGTTTGTTTCATAGAAATCCCTGATAATTTTGTCTCTGCTAAACAAACAAACAAACAAGCCCACCATCACTGTCAGTTTAGGTGCAATTCTATGCAAGTTGCGACAGAAAAAAGGCCTACAACTCCCAGCATGCTCCAGTCAGCATAGCTGGCTGGGGCATGCTGGGAGCTGTAAGACTTTTTTTCTGTCGCAACTTGCATAGAATTGTGTCCTTAGCCTTTTGAAAATGAGTATGTCTACCAGTACCAGCAATCCTGCTTTCCCTCTCAGAAGTGGAGGTGCCACAGCTGATATGAATGAGAGGGAAATTAGAGTTGAACTCAGGTTGCACAAAAGGAAACATTTGCAGTTTCAGCTTTTATTAGCAGAGAACCAAGCGCAATGTGCATTGTTAATTATCTTTCTCCTTATTCAGCCTCATTTATAGTTGCATTTTAATGGCTCATTTATCACCCAAGAACATCACTTTACAATAACTTAAAAGTGCATAAAATGTACAAAATTAATTTTGGCTAAAGGTAAAAAGCCAAACAGTACAGACACATTTATATGAATGGAGCTAATATCTAACAATAATGGAGTGATCTGCCAAGTGCTGAGATTACACAAGTTTTTTACTTAGCGCATTCAGTGCCTAGGGCGAGACATCAGACCCTTGATATACATTGTGTGGAGGCTTATAATTTCAATAGCACGTTGAGTGGGGAAAGTGCTTGATGACTCATATGTCATTAATCTTCATTCAAAGCAGTCCTGTGAGGAACCTTACAATTGTCTCTTTTTAATACACCTTTTTTTTTTTCTGGTGGGGAACTAAAGTTGAGGATTAGTGATTGCTTCAAGGCCACCCATTGAATCTATGGTTGAGTTAGGATTTGGACCACTTGCAGTGCAAGTGTGGTGCCAAGATTACAGAACTCTCTGCTGATGACCTCTGTCCTTATCTGCTTTTGGATGATTAGCAAAGACCTTTTTGTACCACGGCAAAATTTAGGGCAGGGATGGAGAATATTTTTTCTGTAGAGGGTTGCATTTTGGGGGTAATCAGTTTGGAACCTGATGCTGGCGGTGGGTAACCCAGCAGTGGGTGGGGCCAGAGCCAAAAAGTGGGTAGGGCCACCCACTTCTCTCCCTCTTTCTGCCACCCCCTTTTCCTGTGGTGTAGTGGTAAATTTGGAATGCAGGAGCTCATCACAACAGCTCCATAGCCACACGCAAAGATGAATCCACAGCCAAATGCAGGCAGCTGTGTTGATCCATAAGCAGCACTCCCCCCCCCCTTCTCTATATATGGAAATCTGGGTTCACATCCCTGATCAACCATGAAGTTCACTGGGTGACTTTGTCTTTGGGCCAGTCACTCTCTGAGCCTAGCCTTCCTAACAAAGGGATCGTGTCCCAGACCCTCCTCCAACCCTCCATGCTTACAACAATGGCAAATCCTCCTCTGGGAGATGATGTCATCACTTCTACTCTGAAAAGATAGTGGAACTTCCCCACTATCCTGCTGCACCACAACACCGCCCTTCTCTCCCCCACCTTCCTTCCTTCCTTCCTTCCTTCCCCCCACCCCAGCAGGCTGATGGAGGAGCGGCAGATCACTCTAGCCAGAGATCTGAACAAGAGGTCACTCACCCCAGCTTCACAGTATGATGTAGATTTTTATATGCCGCTGCTGGCTTTCAAGGTGTTTAAAAAAAACAAAAAACCCCCGATATGTTTGGAATGCTTTGATTGTTTAATGTCTTTAATGTTTTTGATTTATTGACAATTATTGATTGTTTTAATTTTTGTATTTATGATGTGATGTATTTTATCTTCTAGCTGCAAGTGGCTTTGGATGCTTCTTGTAGAACGTCAGGATAAAAGTAATAAACTAAAGTGATCTGAATACTAGCCTTTAGATTTATAGGCTCAATAACCCCCCTGAGAGTATCAGAGAGTATTCAGAGGCAAAGTACATGCTTAATTAATCAGTCAATTAATTAATTAGGGGATTTTTATTCCACCTTCTCATTACGCAGGTGTCCAAGGCAGCAAGCATCCATAAACACAACACTCAAATATCAAAGTAGAATTGATAACATCAAACCGGCAGGGATATTTGAGAGTTGTGCCAATCTAACTTTTGTTGTATTTATTAGATTCATTTTTGTCCCAGAACCTTTGCACTCTTGCTTAAGCTTTCTTATTCTTAAGCACTCCTGTTTAAGCATCCTTTTGTGCCTTCTTGAACTTTGTAAGGTTCTTGCACTCTGTGAAACATTACCTGGTTATTATTCCTGATATTGTATAGAAGATTAATAAAAGCAAATAATAATTAAAGTGAATATGAAAACATGAGCTAGATTCACTCTCATATTAGGCTTGAAACATTCTGTTTCTAGCAAATGCATCCAGGCTGTTGGACTCATGCTGTAACCTTTCACTGTATTTTTCATCTCTGACCTCTTAGCCTACCATTGTTAACCTAAGTGACAAACAAGGTTGAACTTTTTTTTAACCTAAAGTTCAGATAAGGAGTTTGAAGACAGGCTAGTTTGTTAGGTAGTAAAGACTAGTATTGCTAATATTTTCTGCTTATTATGTAAATGAATGAAGATGAGATAAAATATTTGGGAGAGTGAATAGAACTCCAAGTAGTTCATGGATTCCTGACTGTGCTCAGATGCCATCCGTGAATTCACTAATAAACTTTCCTCTCTAAGAACCTCTCCAAAACACAATGCAGTAGATCAGTTTTTCCACAACAGTAGTGAATTTGTGGCTGTAGCAAGATTTGAACCTGGTTCTTTCCAGCTCACCGTTGTTAGCCACTTCACAATACCAGGTATGTTTCAAGCTGCAGCCTTAAGCACGCTTATGAGTAAGCTGGACCCACTGACATCCGTTGGACTTAATTCTGAGTAGGCATGCTTCCATTCCTGCTGTATGCGTTGCAGAGAAGGGAGGATTTTTCCAGGAGGCGTCTTCTGCCCACTCTCTAGCACTTAAATGGAAAAAAGAGCCAGTGTGGCGTAGTGGTGAGAGTGTTGGACTGGGACTCGGGAGATCCGGGTTCTAGTCCCCTGCTCGGCCATGAAACTCACTGGGTGACTTTGGGCCAGTCACTGACTCTCAGCCTAACTTACATCACAGGGTTGTTGTGAGGATAAAATGGAGAGGAGGATGATGATTATGTAAGCCACCTTGGGTTCCTTTCAGGAAAAAAGGCGGGGTATAAATATAATAAATAAATAAATGCTTAAGCTACCCCAAAAGACAATAAGAGTCAAAGAAAGAGAACTCGGATATGACCAAAGAGACACAGTGCTATTGACCGCGCCCTCGATGTTCCTAAGCTTCCAAACCTGCAAGGCTTATGGGCATCCAGTGCAGAGCAGGAGGAGCAGCAGAGGTGATCTCTGCCTCCCCGCATCTCCCGCTCTGCAATTCAGCTGAATGGCTGATTTCAGCTATCTAACTGAGGTGCTTCAGAGGGGGAGGGAAGCAGGTTGGAGTGCCATCACAATACCTCGTATCCTTGTGGCCCTAGTCTCCTCCCCTCCCTGCCCCCTTTACCCCCTCTCTGAGGTTGATTCCCCAGCCTTGGAGAAGCAGCCAGCAGCATCGGTCCTTTCCATACTGGCTGCAAAGGGGGCAGGGGGATTGGAATGCGGATCCCCAGCTCCGAGGTCAGAGTTCTGTTTCCAACTTTGGATCTGGGAATCCAAACTAATCCTACGGCCCCTTACATGCTGTCTGGGGTGGTGGGGTGGCAAAGGATCACTCTCCCTGTCAGGTATCTACTTTTTTGAACTTAAAGTAAATGTATTACGTAGAAGTGCTGACGAAAGAAATGAAATAAATACATTACTCCCAGGTCATAGCTGGGGATTTTTATAAAATTGATAGTCTCTTGTTAAAGAGTGCTGCACTTATATTCCTTTCTTTGTTAACCACCATATACTAGCTTATCAGAATCATAAATTTTAGGGACAGAGCTGAGAGATTTCAGGGTGAGAGCACCTGTCCTCATCTTGATTTCTCTTCTTCATTAGGGACAGTTCAAAAATACCATATTTGGTAAGACAGTTTACTCTTTTTTTTTTTAAAGAAAGGCACGACTTCTATTGAATCTGCAAAATATGAGCAATGAGTCAATAAACTGATGGTGGGAAGACTCTTACTGTTAGCAGTCTGGCAACCAATGGCTCACTTTTGTAAACAGCACTCTGTTAGCTGCATGTGAAAACTATTGCTGACTTGCATTTAAAAGTCTTACAGGACCAAATGGTCTAAGCCATCATCCAGAAGATGAAAATGAATATTGCCCTCCAATGTCCATTTTAATATAAGTGCCAAATAACGTATCAGGAACAAGGGGTTACATCAGAAAGAAGAGGACATAAAAAAGGATGAAACTGGGACTGGGATAGCCATAATATAATTGTGAACCAGATGTACAATGTTTCATTATATTGGAAATCCTAGAAACAGGTTTTCAGGATATAAATCCATACCAGGATAACGTTTCGATATACGGTAATAAAATTTGCAATAAAATTAATTTAAAAATACCTGGTTAATATTGCTGGGCATTGGGGTGGGGGAAGAAAGAATAATGATCCCAGAATTACAGTTCTTTTTTTGATCCAGTTCTCTTACATAGTGGGAATATCAGAGCAGTTTCTACAAGAAAAGTCCTTTGGACAAGATAGCATTGGAGAGAAAGAGATGGTGCCTTTGTCTTGTAATAATCAGATTGAAGTCCCAGAGGAGCATGTATTATAGGAGTGCAGAAGCAAATGAGCTGACAAAAATTCACAGCAACACCAGCCCTCTCTCCCCAAGCATAAATCCTGAACTACTGCTTTCAGCTCTTCTTGCCTATCATTATAGCTCTGTGCAGATGTTTGATAATGGACGAGAAATACATGCACCGGGGGGGTGATGGGTGATTGAGATTGCACACCCAACCTCCACTATGATGTCTGCATAGTGGCCTGTACTTGTACAGTCCAACACACACAGGATCCTAACACGCAAACTGTAATCTGCCAAGGTGCAGGGTACAGATCATACGATCAGAGCCTCCTACAGACATATTAGGCTACTATGCAGAGGTCATTTTGAATGCATGGTGGCTGGGTATGGCAAGAGGCAGGTTGCTATTCCAAGTCCTCCTTCATGTATACATCTCTGCTTGATTGCATGTCTGCCCAGGGCTGGCAAATTGGGCTGCATGTGGATGATCACGTCTCGGCTTAATAAGGCAACAGGAGCATGAGCTTTTTGTCTGTGCATGCAGCTCCTTCTTTCCTCCATTCAGGGTGTGCCTGAATAAAATCCGGAAATCTCCAATTAACCATAGTTTCTCACTTCATCCAAGCTATAGGACATGGATGGTGGAGGCAAGCAGCATATACACTGAAAGCAGGGAGCAGATCCTCAGAGAGATACAGCTTGCACCCAAGGTACTTTCAAGTCACAGCTCTCTTTCTCTCTCCGCTTCTCTCTGCCCTTGTTCCCCAGAACTACTTCTTTTGTTACTACACACACACACACACACACACACACACACACACACACACTCAATGGCCCCACAGCTTGGTGGGGAATGTCCACCCAGAGAGTGGCAGGTGATGGAGGCAGTGGCAAATGGGCCTGATTTCAGCACTTGGGCTGTCTACCAGGCTGATGCTAGTTGCTGCAGCGTCCTTTCTTCTTATTTTTTTTACAAACATTTTACAGTCAGGGGGGTGACTGGCTGAGCATGTACATGGTTATAGATGTTCATTTCATTGTAGCTACTTTTAAAATATATTATCCCCTTCTAAAACCAAAATGTTACTTATTCACAAATAAATGTGTTGAGCATCAGGGAGAAAGAAGCAAACTCCATTTTATTCCTGTAGTCATGATGGTGCTATGATTTAAGTGAGTTTGAAATGCAAAAACGGCACATGCTCAGACTATTTCTTTTTTATTTGGGTTGGCAATTAGCTTTCTCTCTCTTAATAGATCAGGACTGTAGAAGCAACTGTAAAGCATAGGATGGCAGGGTGGTGGGGCAGACGAATAAGCTAAGCATTAACTGTGGGCCTCACAACTGCAGTCTTCGACATGGCCATCTAAAGGTGGCAGGGGGTATAGGACCATTAAGACCAGAGGTTAAGGTTACCTACCTGCACCACTGCATAGGTTAACACAAGCCCCTTCCTCATAGCTGCAGGAAGGGGTGTGTGTGTATCAGTTTCTAAGGAGCTTCTCTCCATTTAAAATACTTGAGAGAGCATCCATCTCTTTCCTAGCCATTAACTTCCTTAGAAGAAACAGTGTTATAACCCTCCTTTGTCTTTTTATGTCTTCTTAGTAGCCTTGGTAAATGCGACTTAAAGAGGATATTCAATTCTGTTGATAGTAGACACAAAAGCTTAACAAGTAGCAAAAAATCCAGTAAGCACTCTTCCATCTTGATCCTGTAGTTGTGCGACAGCATACCAAGTGCCTTGCACTACTGCGGGCCATGCAACATCCATGGCTCAAATGGTGGGGTAAGTCCATTTTCCCCATGAGTGTGTAGCAGGGCCGGCATCAAGGGTAGGTATGGCTGGGCACCTGCCAAGGGCCCACAGCCCACTGACAAGAGTCCCCCCTGGAGCTGTTGCTTCTCTTCATTGTTGCAACCTGCTTGTTCACTTGCCTCTCGCTCTGGCCCAGACAATGGTGGTGAGGAGGAGGAGCAGGAGCAGATGCCACTGCCTACTTGTTCATTGGCTCACTGCTTGTCAGACAAGCACATCGTAGCAACAATGAGAAAGAGGATGAGGAGCAATAGCAGCTGGCGACAATGGTGGTGAGAAGGTAGACCTTATTGAGGAGGCCTTGCCCAAGGGCCCTCAACAACCTGGCCCTGGTGGGGAGTCTTCAGGCTGGCACCCTTGCCCCAGCTTCTCCTCTTCCGTGCAGCATAATTAAGATATGCAATCAGTTTATTTTTTCCTGCTTCTGGAGAATTCATTTGTCTTACTCTCTCCCTTAATATTTGTTTCTAGAAGTAATTTGACATGTATTAAAATGGAACGACGGAGAACACTGAAAAGAAATGGTAAACCTTGTCCTTAGCAAGGATAGTTTGTTCTACCATGAGAATAAAAATATTTTTTTGCCTTATAGCTATGCTCTATCTATACAAAGACAAATGGCCAGAAAAAATGTGCAGGTAATTTTTATAGCTCATAAAATGTGGTCGTATTTATGTAATGTCATATATTTGCATCAATTCTAGCTTCCCACTACAAAACAAATATTGAATAGGATTTGTTCTGAAGCCTGCAGCAATTTATAACCCTATTTGTTCTTTTATTCTCAGATATGAATTAGGATCTAGATGTGCCAAAAGTTTAGAGTCATTTATATTCAAAAGTTGCAGTTCGGGTCACTTGAGAATAAGGCTAGGGCCAGGTATGATGGGTGCCCCTTGTAGTGTTCTTACCTGTGGGCCTCCTCAAATACCTTTGGGGGGCCCCATCAGTGGCAGTGAGGAGCAGCAACAACACTGGGAATGTCAAAATGGTTGTTCACATAGTGCCATGACAGAGAATGGCTCTGGGGCATTGTGGCAGCTTCCTAACTGCTCACCATTGTTTCTTAGCCAGGGATGTTGGCAGGTAGAAGGGTGCAACCCACAGTCAGGTGCTGCTGCTAGTTCTGGACTTGGAGCACTTTGAATTACATGACATGCCAAAATCATACATTCCTTAGATTCTAATAAATATATTCTAACAATTGGAACACATTTGCCCTAATTCAGCGAAAGGCCATATGTACATGGAAACAAAGCATGCCCATGCATTGATTTTACTTCATATACAAATCAAGGACATTTGCAGCAACATCTGTCAAAGCCTTTCTTCAGATTATGGGAAAGGAACTAAATATAATTCGCAATTATGAAGAATCTCCAACTTAGCCAATGCATTTCACCCATAGTTTTGTCTGTAAAGTAAAAAAAAAAAAGGGGGGGGACATGTTAAATGTACTACCTCCTGTCAACTTGATGCAATTTTATTTTCTTTGTATGCTTGCCTTTGCATTTGGAAAATTAATAAAATCTTAAAAGAAAGAAGATATGTGCATGCATGTAACCTAGGGTGGATGCCAACTCTGCCTGCAAAGGGGAGCTGCAGGCAGAATATCCCAGCCTGAGCAGATGGGACTGCCCATGGATAACCCTATAAAATAGGCTGTAATGGTATCAGTCAGCTATGTGGAAAGGAGAATGGGGCTGGATTTAGTCCACTTCCAGCTACCTGATGCTTTTAATTGCAGATACTAGAACCTGGGGTCTGCTGCAGAGAAAGTGTGTACTCTATATACCACTGGGCGATGGTCCCTCATGAATGAGTTTGTGTCTGTGGCAGGGCTTGTAGTTACATGGCATCCCCCCCCCCCCCCAGTGGCACAAAACCAGTTACTATGGGCTCTGGCAGACTGACAGTATGCACTAGCTCCAAAGCAATACAATCTCAGCAGTGGTTGCGGCTTACCCGATATATGGAATTATAGCGATTAATTTCTTCATCCGAGTGGGAGAGTTGAGTCTTTGAACAAACACTTATCCACAAGGAGATGTTAGGGTTCATCTGGACCCAGGTATGTGGCTTTCAAGTGAGAAAAATGCACTGAACCGGTTGCTTTCTTAATGGCTAGAAATTGGAAATACCAGCCATTGTGCACAGAGCTTTGGCTGCGTTAAAATTTTACTGCACAGGGGTGGGGGGAGTCAACCATCTGTCTTCTAACTTTTTCACACAGGATGTTAGTTAGCATCTTTATAAGGGGGTAGATGAACTATTTATTTATTTATTATTATCAGAAAGACATTTCTTGCATGCCCAACAAACGGTCCTCCGCAGGTAATGGCACCCTCAAAAGGACCTCTCCTGCAGATCTTAATACTTAGGCAGATTCATAGTGAGACAGGCAGTCCCAATAATATTCTTATTGAATATTAAGCCAATTGCTACCCTGTTAGAATGTACTGAATGGCCCATTACACATCCTTTTTTACCCACCAGTGTACAGTTGCTTCTCAAATTTACTGTCTGCTGTCCATGAAAATCCATTGCGTGCGTAAAGGGGGGGAAAGAAGAGGCAAGACACAGGTATATGGTGTAAATAAAGGGCCACATGTATTAATCAAGATCTGCGAAGGGTGAAAGTGCGGGTACTAACTAAAACCAGCCATTGGCCAGTGAGGTATCCCGGGCAGATACATCCAAACCCAGGGGGTGGCATAGCACTTCATCATCCCCCCCAGTTTTACACCCTCTTGGGTGCTGGGAGGCTTCTCACAGTCCCCACCTCATGGTGCCACACAACACCGATTTGTGTGATGTAAGCCAGCCTCACCGGCGATCCGTATCTCCCACAACTAAGCCGCGAAACTCAGCAAACAGGGAGCCTCAGGTCTCGCCAGCCACCTGAATAGTGCCATTGGATGATCACCGAACCCTAACCCCACTGCCTATTCCCGCATTTACTAGCCAAATGTGACCGGATTGGACCAAATCACACAATACCCAAAATTTAAAAAAACACACACCCAACCCTGAAACACAGTGTAGAGTAGGCGAAACACGCACACTGCCCCCGGCCAGTCAGGACAATGAGCCAAAATTCCTACTCGGCCCCAGGAAATGGCGGCCAGCAAAGCCCACACTGAGAACAGGGAGGGAGGGAGGGAGGGAGGGAGCTGCAAAAGAAAGAGGCTAAGGGTGTGGGCATGCGGGCCTAATATCGGTCCTGCATGCCCCACCCTTCTATAATTCGATTGGAGGGTGAGATCACCCCATAGTGGTCTCACTCTCCTTTCCCTTGCACGCAAAATTCTCCCCGCCCACAGTTGCACGTGGCCGGGGGAAGGGAATTCACACAGGAAGGTTTCTAACAAAGGCATAAATATAATTCAGGTATATTAGCTTGCTCTAGTTTTGCCCACTTTAGCTCCACCAAATTGGAACAAGGTTAGAGAACAATGTTTTTGTGTCAGATGCTGCCAAAGCTGCCTTGCAAAGCCTCGTTGAACAAATTGAATTAACAATAAAGATTGCAGCGAGGGCTGTGTCTATTACCACAATAAATTGTCATCCTTGTTGAGTAAGAATATCAGTGATGCTCCTCTGAAGTTTGATAAAAGCTCAGCACACATGCACAGGTAGCTCAGGTCTATACCATCTCTTTATTTTCAGTCACCCCGGAGATGTAGTTGTCATGGTTATTGGATGAAAACATATTCACATGCTCCATAGCCATGAAGAAAGGTGATCACTAGAGCTGATCTGAAATTTTACATAGATTTGAAATTAGACAAAAATACAGAATCCAGATTTGGGCTGGGGGCTGGCGGGTGGAGTTTGGCCTTTAAGCATTCAGAATAAATGGGAAATAAAGCATATAGTTAGGAAATAAAGCATATAGTTAGCCAGTGTGGTGTAGTGGTGAGAGTATTGGACTGGGACTTGGGACTCACTGGGTGACTTTGGGCCAGTCACTGACTCTCAGCCTAACCTACCTCACAGGGTTGTTGTGAGGATAAAATGGAGAGGAGGATTATTATGTGCATGTTTCATCTACTCTACACTGTGATGCAACGGATGGGATTAATTTTAATTGATTGTTTTGTTAGGTTTAATTCGGTCACATTTGGCAGATAAGTGTGGGAATATTCAGTGGGGGTAGGGTTGGTGAGCATCCAATGGTACCTTTTAGGTGATTGGTGACTCCCAAGGCTCTCCGCTCAGGGTTTTGCGGCCCAGCTGGGGAGATACAGACCGCCTTTGAGGCTGACTCAACTCACCTGATCAAAGTTTTGCAGCTCTGTGAGAAAGTGACATTGGAAAGGCTTTCCAGCACCAGGATGGTGTAAAACTGAGGGGTGATGATTTTCAGGCACCCCCCTCAGGGATGGATGCATCTCCCAAAATACCTCTACTGGCCAGTGGCCGGTATAGCCAGGGACCCACACTTCTTTCCCTTCACAGATCTTTTTTTTTTTTTTTTTGGTTTTAAGGAATTTTATTCATAAAAAAGAAACAAACAAACACCAAAACACATATACAACAAACAATAAATACAGTTAAAATGGACTTCCAATCTTCTCCACAGCTTAAGCAACCACAGTTATCCTTAAAACATTTTCTGTTAACAAAAAATCACTTCCAGTTATGACAAAAAAAGAACCCCCAAAAGGACAAACACAAGAAGTCTCCACCCTCCCCAAATATAGATCAACTATTTAATCTAGTTTAAATTCAACATTTATGGATAAACCAAAAAAAGAAAACCTATAGTTTCATTAAATAGTGTTTTCAATTTCAAAATGCAGTATATTAAGAATCCAAAAAATAAAAAGTAACTATAAACTATTTAGTAAATAACCACATGACAAAAATTTTAGTACTTCCCCCCCACACTCTCTAGTACCTAACCATCTAGCCAACACATTTGTCTTATTACAATTAGTCATTATTTCTTTCTATCTATCCAGAAACTCCTTTACTTTAATTTTAAAGATTTAAAAAGAAGAAGAAGAAGAAGAAGAAGAAGAAGAAGAAGAAGAAGAAGAAGAAGAAGAATTTAGAAATTAAGAAATAAGTGACAGCTAACAAAACAGCAGAAGCACATAGGCCATCATTCTACTTATAAAACAAAAAAACAAAAACAAAAAACCTTCCCCTTTAATACTTCAAAGCCTCCACAAAACATTAAAAAAAATTTTTTAAGTAAATATTTCCAAACAGACCAAATATAATTATATCTTGATTATAATAATTTCTCTTACGTCACCATTAATATTTAAAATCCAAATAAGTCATATAAGCAATCCCTTTACCTTTGCCATTAATATTTAAAATCAAGAAATTGTTTATATTTCCAACTAGACAAGTTATTCAATATACAACAACCCTTTATCTTTTCCCAGTAAAAAATACAACAACAAACCATGTAGATAGTCACTTTAAATATTTCCAAACAGACCAAATATAATTATATCTTAATTATAATAATTTCTCTTACATCACCATTAATATTTAAAATCCAAATAAGTCATATAAGCAATCCCTTTACCTTTGCCATTAATATTTAAAATCAAGATTTTTTTTAAATTTATATTTCCAACTAGACAAGTAGTTCAGTATACATCAACCCTTTATCTTTTCCCAGTAAAAGACCATGTAGATAGTATCTTTCTTATCACTTTCCTCTGTCAAACGGATAATCATTAAGTTCCAGATTTTGAACGAAGAATAAAATCAGCCTGTTCTGTTGTTTTGTGGATTCCTGCATACCATTCTCCACCATCTTAGATTTTAAAAAGTGCGTCACAGCCTTTCGCTGAACCTTCTTCTTGAGCCAGTTCAATCCAATTAAAACTTCAAAGCCTCTGTGAATTTCTGGTAAGTTTCCAAAATCCTTATTTACTTCTTCTATCTTCTCCTTTGCCTGTCCTGAAGAAATATCCGATTTCCCTTGTTCATGTGATTGATCCACTTTAAGATTTACATTCAAGTTCTGGATTCTTGCTTCCAATCTGTTAAGAATTTTTCTCTCCATTTCATCCCACAGGTTTAAGAATGCTGCAAACATCTTCCCTTGTATATATTATTCAAGACACTTCCAAACATAAAAGATTTATAGACCTCCTTCCAAGTTTCCTCTTTGTTATCTTTTTTGCCTCCCAGATAAACCCATAGTCTACTTACAGATAGTTATAAATCCTACTATGCTGCAGAAAGATTCCAAATTAGCCAGTCCAGATGTAATCCATTATTTGGAAATGAGCATGAACGCTTCTAATGATCGGTAAAAACCGATCTCCGAATACAGCGCCATTTCCCCCCACCTCAGGTCGCAAGCCGCAAATCTATCCGTCAGAGGGCAGACAGAAAGCAATTTATGACCCTATGAGATAATTTGGGGGTAACATCACATCTTAGCTTCTTTCATCAGAAGTAGATTCCCCAGCCAGAGCCAGGAAGCGCTGTACCAGCTGCCCCACAGAATTTCTGTGCGACAGCTGGTACGGCGACGTTCAATGCGCCATGTTCACCCGGAAGCCCTTTCCCTTCACAGATCTTAATTATTCAATAAATGTGGCCCTAATTTGTACAATATTTACCTGTCTCGACTTGTTATTTCCACCCTTTACACATGCAAACCCAATTGCAAACTTGTGCAACTATGAAATAAAATAGGTTGTTTGAGCAAGCTATTGCACAAGCTACTAATTAATTAACACTCAAAACAGACTTAAACAAACAAGAGCAAGTGTAAATCAAATTTAAGAACAGGGTTTTAGGAAAGGATTGGTTGGATTCAACATAGGTAATAGTAAGTTTGTTAACACAAGACAAAAAAAACCCCTACAACACTTACCACAACTTATTAAACATTATTCCTTCTAAGTGAGAGAACTAGCAAAGAGGACAGAACAGACAACAATTCCCTCCCCAAAGCACTAGGTCTGGAGAGCCCTGGTAAAACCATTCCCTGTGCTTAGAAGCTAGAACTGTCAGTCACAAAATGATACCCTTTGCACGCAATTCCTTGCATAGAATTGTGCTTTTTCTCTCTTGTTTTCTGTATATGGAGAGCTTGCGGGAGGTTGCAGATACACTGGCAGTGTCCCTCTCAATCTCTGAAGCAGATTCAAAGTTTCAAGAGGAGCCCAGTTTGGTTTGGGCTGCTTTGGAAAAGTCCCCAAACTCTCTGAAGTGTTTTGCTTTGATTCTGGATTTGGAATCGTCTGAAGCAAATGAAATCTTATCAAAGACGGAGGTTCTTGCTGTCAAAGGCCACAACCTGGGTTTGGAGGTATGTCAACCAGTTCTGGATGGGGTTACAATCCCCCTGAAAGACTGTGTTCACAGCTTGGGGGTGCTTCTGGATCCATCGCTCCAAATGACATCCCAGATAGATGCGACGGCTAGGAGTGCCTATTATCAGCTTCGGCTGATACCCCAGCTGCTCCCCTTCCTAGAGTTGGAGGACCTAAAGACGGTAGTGCACGCGCTGGTAACTTCGAGGCTCGACTTCTGCAATGCGCTGTACATAGGGCTACCTTTATATCTAGTCCGGAAACTTCAACTAGTGCAAAATATGGCAGCCAGATTTGTTACTGGTACACCTAGGGGTGCCCACATCACACCAGTTTTAAAAACACTCCACTGGCTGCCAGTCAGTTTCCGGGCGAAGTATAAAGTGTTGGTTATTACCTTTAAAGCCCTACATGGTTTGGGTCCAGGCTACCTACGGGATCGCCTTCTCCTGTACAATCCGCCCCGCACACTCAGGTCCTCTGGGAAGAATTTACTGCAGCCAGCCAAAACTAGGCTGGCGGGTATTACCCAGAGGACCTTTTCTTCTGCTGCTCCCAAATTATGGAATGGCCTCCCGGAGGAGATTCGTCAACTTAGCAGTATCTTAGAATTTAAAAAAGCCGTTAAGACTGATCTCTTCCGGCAGGCCTATCCGGCGGAATTTTAGGTTGCTTTTAAGATGCTTTTAAGATGTTTTATAATGTTTTTAAGTAATTTTAAGATGTTTTAATAGTACGTGTTGTGTTTTGATTAGTTTATGTAGTTTATATTTTTGTTGTTCCCCGCCTCGATCTAGACGGAGAGGTGGGTAAGAAATAATTTATTATTATTATTATTATTATTATTATTATTATTATTATTGGCATAGGTCCTCAAACATTCAGGTTTTCATCTGTCCTGTTCCTCCCTAAAAGTAAGGGATATGAAATCTACTGGCTTATGTTAAGGACACTTGCTGCTCAACCTGCTCTGTTCCCCTGTTGTTTAGTCATGTACCATTGTCCAGATGACTGTGTTCATGTATTTTCAGAAAGACTATGTTCCTGCATGAAGGCCAGATTCCTACACTATTTCTCAAGCTAACTAACCTATTCCAGATGTCCATCGAATATGTGTGTGTATCTACATCCCATCCCTGTGTAGCATATTGAACCTCAGGGCCACGGGCCAAATCTAGGTTCTCCAGATGGCCATGCCCCTTTCCCCTGACTGCTTATCATTTATATAGATTCCCCTCGCCGGATCGTCACCTTGAAGTGGTGAGTGGGCTTGCGTGTTCCGATGAATCCTGTGAGCAATGCCGTCGGGAGCTATGTACTCCCAGTAGGGTCACCCATGGCGGTAAGGTCCGGGGAGAGGAACCAGACAAAGAACGATCCAAAACATAAAGTCCTCAACGGCAGAACAGGCGGAAGATAATTAAACCTAAATTACAACGGCTGTGAAGGCGGATGAAGGCTGCAGCAGAGAATGGTTTTCCAATCGTCAGGGTAACCGTGCCATTGGATCATTACCATCCTCTGTCAAGTTTGTGTGGTGATTCGTTGTGCACCGATCTCCCCACAGAAAACAGCTTCACGCACAGGCGTCTTCCAACCCAACCCATCCAACCCAACCCAACCCAACCCAACCAACCAACCAAACAAACAAAAAAAAGTCCCATGGCGACTGGCGAATGGCAACGGGGGCAGGACTGTGAATCTGGAAGCCCCTAGTCATGGACCAGCACATGGGCGGTGGATGCAGACTCAGTCGCCCTGTTCAAGGAACGAGGTAGTCGAGCAGCTCGGCAGCTGTATCCATGACTGAGCAGCCCTATTTAGGATCCACTCTGCTCACCCCGTATGGGGAGGGGGCTAGAAAAGGTGCCCTAAACATAGTCTACCTCTTTCTCCCCTGACTGGATTACCGCGTCCAGTGGGGTCACCATTTTAGCGGTCGAAAAAGACATTTGAATTTTGGAACATGGAATATACGGACATTGCTGGATAACATAGATAGTGAACGCCCTGAGCGTAGGACTGCTATTATTGCAAGGGAGCTGAGACGGTTTAAAATTGACATAGCAGCACTTCAAGAAACTCGAAGGGCAGGAGAGGGACAGCTGAAAGAAGAAAAAGGAGGTTATACCTTCTTCTGGAAAGGACTACCTGAGCAGGACCGACGAATACATGGTGTAGGCTTTGCCATCAAAAATGAACTAGTGAACTCTTTGTCAGAAGTTCCTACTGGCATTAACGAACGCCTGATAACTCTTCGATTAAAGCTCGCCAATAACCAACAGGTAACTATTTTGAGCGCTTATGCACCAACATTAGATGCTGATGATGACATCAAAGAAAGTTTTTACAGCCAGTTGGACACTCTCCTGTCAGAGATACCCAAGGAGGATAAAATTATCCTCCTGGGCGATTTTAATGCAAGAGTCGGGCGTGACTTTGATTTATGGCCAGAAACTATTGGAAAAGACGGAGTTGGTAATAGCAACCCGAACGGACTCTTACTTTTGTCTATATGTGCAGAGCATAATCTCACTATTACAAACACGCTCTTTCGACAAAAGAATAAGTTTAAAACATCATGGCAGCACCCACGGTCAAAGCACTGGCATCTTCTGGATTATGTAATTGTCCGTGTTAGAGATCGCCGCGATGTACTTCTTACTAGGGCCATGGTGAGTGCTGACGACTGCTGGACAGACCACCGACTAATCCGGTCCACTATGGTTATCAACATTGCTCCCCAACGTAGGCTTCAAGGAAGGAAACCAAGGCGTAAAATGAACATCCACGCCCTTCAAGATCCTATTAAGCAAACTCGTCTTCAATCACTTCTTAAGGAACATCTACCTACGGAACCTCCTGACAACATTGAGGACCATTGGTCTAAGCTGAAAACCTCCATTACTGCAGCTTGTGAACAAACTATTGGATATGAAACTAAGAAACATCAGGATTGGTTTGATGAAAATGACAATGAGATTAAATATATAATTGACCAAAAAAGGAAAGCCTTCCAAATATGGCAAAATGATATTAACTGCGCTGCCAAGAAAAAAACCTACGCTAGCGCAAAGGCTGAGGTCCAAAGAAGAACAAGAGAACTTAAGAACGCTTGGTGGAAAAAGAAAGCTGAAGAAATTCAACAACTTGCAGAATCCCATGATGCGCGGGGCTTTTTTAAGGCCACAAGGGCCATTTATGGACCAAAAACCTATGGTACAAACCCTTTACAATCAAAAGATGGCACCAAACTCTTAAAAGACAAAGAGTCTATTGCACTGCGTTGGAAAGATCATTATTATGACCTTTTAAATCGTAAATCTAAGGTGGATAATGAGATTTTTCCGCAAATCCCGCAAAAACAAATTAAAGAGGAACTTGCAATACTCCCCACTTTGGATGAAGTAAAAAAAGCCATTAATCAAATGAAGAACAACAAAGCTAGTGGACCAGATGGGATTCCTGCTGAAATCTTTAAAGAAGGGGGCCCCGAACTTGTACAACATCTTCATAAACTCATCGAAAAAATCTGGATAAGAGAAGAGATCCCAGAAGACTTCAGGGATGCCATAATTATCAGCCTCTTTAAGAAGGGTGATAGAACAGACTGTGGAAACTATCGGGGCATTTCTCTCTTAGCAACCGCAGGTAAAATATTTGCTAGGATTCTCGCAAACCGTCTTCTATCTATTTCAGAAGAGATCCTCCCTGAGACTCAATATGGTTTCCGCCCCTCTAGAGGGACAGTAGACATTATTTTTACTGCACGCCAGCTCCAAGAAAAATGCCGGGAGCAAAATCAACCCCTTTATATGGCATTTATCGATTTGGCTAAGGCCTTTGATACTGTAGACCGTACAGCTCTCTGGACTATCCTTATGAAAATTGGATGCCCCAATAAATTTGTGAATATCTTGCGACTTCTCCATGACAACATGACGGCAACGGTTTTGGACAACAACGGCTCTCATGGTGCTCCATTTAAAGTGGGATCAGGTGTTAAACAGGGATGTGTTATCGCCCCAACATTATTTGCCATTTTCATCGCCATGGTTTTACATCTTGTCAAGGGGAAACTTCCCACCGGTGTGGGAATTATATATCGAACAGATGGAAAGCTTTTTAATCTCAGCAGGCTGAAAGCAAAAAGTAAGGTAATTACAACCTCCGTTGTGGAACTTCAGTATGCTGATGATAATGTGGTCTCCGCACATTCAGAGGATGATCTCCAAACTATCCTAAATGCTTTTGCAGAAGCATACGAAAAACTTGGTCTCTCACTTAACATCAAAAAAACCAAAGTGCTTCATCAGCAAGTGCAAGCCAATCCTTTGGTGATGCCATCTATCCAGCTTGGCGGGACAATACTGGAAAATGTCGATCATTTCCTCTATCTTGGCAGCTATCTTTCTGTTACAGCTAACATCGACAGTGAAATCCAGCATCGTCTGAGCTCCGCAAGTGCCGCATTTTCTCGAATGAAACATAGAGTGTTCGAGGATCGGGATATTTGTAAGAAGACCAAAACACTGGTTTATGAAGCCATTGTATTACCAACTTTATTGTATGCCTGCGAAACATGGACTATCTATAAACGTCACTTCCACCTCCTTGAAAGGTTTCATCAACGTTGCCTCCGGAAAATCCTGCAAATTACTTGGGAAGATAGGCGAACAAATGTCAGTGTACTGGAAGAAGCAAAGACTACTAGCATTGAAAAAATGATCCTTCAACGCCAACTTCAGTGGACCGGTCATGTTGTTCGAATGCCTGACTGCCGTCTCCCAAAGCAGTTACTTTACTCCCAACTCAAGGATGGAAAGCGGAATATCGGTGGTCAATATAAGAGGTTTAAAGATGTTCATAAGGCTAATCTAAAAAAATGCAATATAAACATCGAAAACTGGGAAGCTCTGGCCCATGAACGATCTAAATGGAGGTTGGCCTTTCACAAAGGTTCCATGGACTTTGAAGAAGCCCGAGTGCAAGGTGAAAGGGAGAAACGTGCTAAGCGAAAAGCACGTCAAATGAATCCTTTACAGGACCATCTTCTATCTGGTAACCTGTGTCCTCACTGTGGGAAGCTGTGTGGATCTAGAATTGGCCTCCACAGTCACTTACGGACCCATCGCTAGAGTCTACACAATCTTCTTTAGAATTTCCTCCTTTTATCCCGGAAGACAATCTTACTCGGTCACGAGTGATCGCCTGATGATGATGATGATGATATATAGATTTCATAGATCATAGAGTTGGAAGGAGCCTACAAGGCCATCGAGTCCAACTCCCTGCTCAGTGCAGGAAACTAGAGGAGGGGTCTCCCATCCAGGTAATAACCAGGCCTGACCCTGCTTAGCTTTCCATACTCAGACAAGCTGAGCCAGTGTAAGCCACAGGCCTGTTCTTTGGTGACCTCCCGACTTCTGCATGTCCCCCTCCCTGTCCTAAAACACTGAAATGTCTCTCCTAAGGCTTAGCTTCTGGCAGTAAGAGCTTTAAGCAAAAATATGCTGGTATTTTTGGTATTTGGGCCCTGCCCCCCTTTGGCCCCTCCCACTACTGGAATGCAGCCCTCAATACGTTCTCCAAAATGGAATTCGGCCCTTAGGCTGAAAGAGGTTCGACTCCCCTGATGTAAACTTTTAAATCCTCAAGTGAGGGAGTTATCACTCTTTAATCAGTAGATTTTATTGAAACAGAGAAGTTTGAGATTCACTGGTCTAGCAGCATAAATTCCTTATGTAAAATACTTCTTTCTTTCTTTCTTTCTTTCTTTCTAATATGCTAATATAGTACAATCACTCAGATGTTTATTTGTAAGTGTGAGCAAAGCTATCGGAGTACCAAAGCCAAAGCCTAGAAACACACTGTGAGAAACCACACTATGAGAACCACAGTGTGAGAAACAAGAAACTAAATTTATCTTGGCTAAGGATATGAATTACATTTCTTAATGTTTTTTCGGTTTTGTTTTGTTTTTTTACTAGTAAATTGAGCAAATTCATTATGGATTTCCTGTAGATTCAATCAACATAAAACCTCATGAGGCCATTCTGAATTCTACTTATATTCAGAAAAACAGCAACACTTTAAATACCAAGTCTGCAAATATAAAACTATTTTATGCGTATCTCCTTGGAACAAAAGCCCCCTTGACGTGTAGAATTCTCTATTACATGCAAGCTATGGTGTAAATCAACCTTTTCCAACCTGCTGCCCTCCAGATGTGTTGTTCATGCTGGCTGAGAATGATGGGAGTTGCAGTCCAACACAGCTGGAGGGCATCAAGTTTGGGAAGGCTGGAGTAAACTGAAGTTCTCAATAGTAGTTAGTTATTTCAGTGTGTAATTTCAGAGTAAACTTTACTTTTTTAAAAGCTCAGATCAATGTGTATCAAAAATTGATCATGGGACCCAGTAAAGTAATTTGCTTGTTTTGTCTTTTAAAAAAACTTAATATGGCCCAGTATTGCTATTTAAGAACTTGGTGCTCTGAAGGAAGGCACAGGTGAAAAATCTCTGGCTAGGGAGCTCATCATGCCATCAGTTCCTGAAGAGACCATCTCAAGAGTTCCTGAGCGAACTGTTGGGGTAAATCCTCCCCCACATTTCCTGGGGCTACTTAAAATCTGTGTGCCCTGGGGGAAGGCAGAAGCCAGGGAGCTCATGCCATCAGCTTCTCAGGATTCAGGGTCCTACTCCCCCTTCCTCAGGGGAAAAAGGCTTCTGTATAGACAATCTTTCAGTCTAGGAAGAGAAATTGAGCCCTGGAAGCACATTTTGAGGTCCCTACTGTGGGACAACCCACCCCTCACCCTATACCCCTCACCTAGTGACCAAGGACACCTGTTTCACCTCAGGATCTGCCCTGCCACCCAGGTGGTCCTCCTAGATAGCCAGTGCCTATCACCACACTGCTATTGGGATGGCTACCATCACTGGGGCTTTTGTGTAACCCCGACTGGCAAACTTAATAGATGCTGTTCTTTCTCACTTATTTATCCCACCTACAGTGGATTTTCCCCTTCAGGTCTGCTGCCACCAAACCCCCTAAGTAGTGTGTGTCCCTTGCGAGGCATGTGGGGTTAACCAAAGCCTTATCTATGGTTCTGAATAGAAAACAGGCTGTTTGAACAAAAGAACAAGGTTTATTTTGGGAACAAAGGTAAGATATTAGGGTCAGGAAACATAAGGGATTCAGGGGTCAAATATGGGTTTCAGACAAATACAGATAATTAAATATATTTCTAGATATAGCACTTGAACTCTTCGAACAGACTAATTTCTCAAACCTTCCTATCTTTCTCTACCTCCCACCTCCCTTCATCCAAGTCCATAGAATCATAGAAAAGTAGAGTTGGAAGGGGCCTACAAGGCCATCGAGTCCAACCCCCTGCTCAATGCAGGAATCCAGGTCAAAGCATCCCTGACAGATGGCCGTCCAGCTTCACCTTGAATGCCTCCAGATTGGGAGAGCTCACCACCTCCCTAGGTAATTGGTTCCATTGTCTTATTGCTCTAACAGTCAGGAAATTTTTCCTGATGTTTAGGTGGAATCTGGGTTCCTGTAACTTGAGCCCGTTATTCCGTGGCCTGCAAACTGGGATGATCGAGAAGAGATCCTGGCCCTCCTCTGTGTGACAACCCTTCAAGTACTGGAAGAGTGCTATCATATCTCCCCTCAGTCTACTCTTCCGAAGGCTAAACATGCCCAGTTCTTTCAGTCTCTCCTCATAGGGCCTTGTTTCCAGTCCCTTTATTTATTTATTTAATACATTTTTATATTATGCTATTTCCAGCATGGTCCTTTATCATCTTTGTTGCCCTCCTCTGAACCCTCTCCAGTTTGTCTACATCCTTCTTAAAGTGTGGTGCCCAGAACTTGACGCAGTACTCAAGATGAGGCCTAACCAGTGGTGAGTAAAGGGGAATTAGCACTTTGCGCAATTTGGAAGCTATACTTCTGTTAATGCAGCCCAAAATAGCATTTGCCTTCTTTGCAGCCACATCGCATTGCTGGCTCATATTCAGTTTGTGATCTGCAACAATCTCTCTCTCTCACTAACTCTCACCAACTGACTCCCAGACTGACTCTTTGTCTGTAACTGACTTTTAGCTGACTAACAGACTAACTGCCCTCTCTTTTAAAAATACAGCCTCTCCTTCTCCAGCCAATCACATGCAAGCTGCATCTGAACATTCCATTCACTCTAGCTGTCAATCACACACCCCAGGCACACTATATACAAACCTCAATAGTTATTTCTCCTTTGCATAGAACCAGAATAGTCACATCAACCTCCTCAAACCCCTCTTCGGCAGAAAAGCCCCCCTGCATCAAGAGGCAGTTGCGTTACCATCTTGGACTCCAGCTCTGAAGCCACCATCACACTGCAGTTGCCTCAATGTCATCACATTGAGCAAGCAAGGTCTCTTTAAGGGGCACACACATTCAGTGTGGGGCATTCTAAAGCAGGAACTTTTGGCTGTTGGGAGCTGGAGCCCAAAACATCTGGAGGGCCACAAGTTGCCTACCCCTGATCTAAAGGAAGCCAAACCTGCCCAAACCCTACTTAAGGCTCTTTCAGAGTCTGCTAGTTGTTGGAACAATATATAAGTTGTCTGGCTTGCAGCCCCGCTTGGAACTCTCCATGGTGCTATCTACCTCTTCATTCTGCCTATCCTAGATTCCTAGACCTGACCTTAGACTTGCCTGACTACACTTCTGGAAATGCCCCTCTTACGAGCTCTCCGTGGTACTACCCTTGTTTGCCTATCCAAGACCAGGCCTCAGATCTTGTCTGGTCACTTCCCCTCTGCTGCTCAGCTGCTGTATTGGACAAATGTATTTCTATAAATTGAATGTATTTTGTTTCCAGTTTTTCACACAAACGTTTTCTTCCAAAACAATGTTTGCATCTGGGATCTTTCCCCATTTATTACTGCAACTCCTCCCTCTCCCAATGTATTTGGTACTCAACTTACATAGACCTAATGGCCAGCTGCTCCACAGACTCTTAGGATGGCCTTGGGCAGCTAACAATTTCTTAGTTACCATTCATTATCTGTCAAGAGATTATTGTGAGTATAGTTGAGACTAGAAGTGACTTTGCACATAAGGAGCTAGATGGATGATTAATGAAAAAGCATCAATTTTTCTGTGTGAAGGCCCACTTAAATCAATAGCAATAATTTCAGTGAATCGTGGCCATTAAAATGTTAGTGACATGAAGTCAATGGACAAACCATTGATTGATTTCTTTCTCCTACCCTATTCTGAGAGTAAATAGCAACTTTATTTAAAGCAATCTAAACAGAACCTCTGCTCTAAAAATATTGCCCTTGATCCAGCTAATGTGATTCATGATGGCAAGACCCACTGAAACCAATAGAGCAAGTTATGCAAGGTGTTACTCATGATTAACTTTACCTGGGTTGGAGTTAACATATATTGTATGTAAAAAAAACCCCTACAGAATCTTTTTGGAGTTTGGATGAGCATATAGCCTTAACTCATTTAAACTTACAGGTTTTTTTTAAATTAATCATTTAATTTCCTTGGTTTTTGAAAAGGAAATATCTTCCCAACATACTTGCTTTTAGATTTGCCATTCTGGGAGCTTTATGAACCGCTGTACTTCACTTGACTGTAAGAGTTCAAAGTTCCTGCACAACACTCCTAAAGTGAGGTATTGAGTGTATGCATGCAAGTTTCAGGTGTCTAGGTTTCATGGTCTTGGAGCTATAGCACTGACAGACAGCAGACTCACTTCCTCTTTTTTATAGATGTAGGCAATCACTGGTCTTTTAAGCCACACACATTGGGGGATAGGGAGACAGAGACACGCATACTTGGGGATGGGAGACAAATATACACACTGGGTGTTGGGAAGACTCTCTCTCTCTCTCTCTCTCTCTCTCTCACACACACACACACTCACACACACACACACACACACACACACACACATGGGGGTGGGGAGACACAGAACACAGGAACCTACAGGGGGAATCCAGGCTCTCTCAGGGTGTGGGGGGAATCTTTCCCTGTCACCCTCCCTTCCAGGCAGTCCAGCGTTCTTATTATTTTAGGCTGCCTTTAAGGGTGGAGCACTCTCAACATTGTACTCTGAAAGAGAGGGGACAGTAAGACATGGACCCCAGCCAGGCCTTGAGGAGGAAAGAGGAAGTAACTCCTATAAGCTCACTTAAAGCTATATACACACACACGTATGCATACAAAACATAGCCACACCTTATATCTGCCCTCTCTCCTCAGCTGAAGTGGTATCACGTTCAGCAAGCTCTGACAGGCATCTCCTTCATAACACTCAACAGTAATCTCCAGGTACCAGGCAGGAGACCATCTCCTAACAAGTACCGTAGTTCCCACAGAAAGGGAAGAGATTGACCAACCATTCGGGGCTATTAGTTTCTAACAAAAGAATAGTCGCCCAGAAGCCATAACACTATTTCCAGCATGGTCCTAAACTCGTTTACCCAGAAGTACCGGTAAGTCTCGCTGAATGCAATGGCACACTCTCCCATGGAGGTGTGCAAAGGATTATGGCTTCATACATTCATTCCGAATGTGTTTTCTCTTTCTGATGTGTATGGTATACAGTGATGTGATGTCAGTGGAAATAACATCTGCTAAAGTGAGATAACTGTGATTTCTTTCTGTGCAGTAGGAAAGATGAACAAATCATTAGACACCATGTAAATCAAGCTTAATGGAAAACTGAAATCTGGAATTAATGTGGCCCTCAGTAATGTACCACTGAATACCTCTGCAATGCAAAACCATCCGCTTAAGAAGTATTCGATATCAATGAATACTTGATAGTGATGCAATAGCGATGTTATTGAGTTACACTGGACAGGAATTCAATTAATTTCATATCTGTATTGGGCAGAAGGATAATAATTCCATGATTTATGTTGCTTGCTGTTACTTGAATTTTCCTTAGAGCAGATAACTGAAACATGAGTAAGAAATCAGGCACAGAAGTGGGCAACTTGTGGCCCTCCAGATGTTGTTGGACTGCAACTCCCATCATCCCCCACCAATGGCTATGCTGGCTACAGTTGATGGGAGTTGCAGTCCAACAACATCTGGAGAACCCCAGTTGCCCACCCCTGCATTAGCATGGTGAAGTAAGTCTGGCTGAACTGTATATGTAGCCTGACAGGGAAGGATGAACAAAGGGAAGCTAGTGTGTGCTGTGGTGGCTGGTGAGCTGGACTTAGAGTGGGAAGTCCTGGGTTCAAATCCTCACTTGGCTATGATGTTTATTGCATGACCTTGGGGCAGTCTTTCACCCCAGCCAATCTTATACAGTTGTTCTTGAGGGTACAGTTGGAGGACCAATGTATGCCATTCTGAGCTCTTCTTCAGAGGAGCAGTAGGGAGAAATGAAATTAAAAATAGAAACACAGTGTTCTAATGAAATCCTTTGGGTGATGAAAATAACCAGGGCCGGATTAAGATAGGGGCTATTGGAGCTGCAGCTCCAGGCCCCTACCCCAAAACAGGCCCACAATCAGGACTGGTGCAGGGCAGTTTGGCGCCCCAGGCGAAATAATATTTAGCGCGCCCCCCTCTCCAAAGCAGCCCTGCTCTGCAAAAAAAACACACCCCTGCGCCGCCACCACCAACCTACCTTCCCCCCGCCCTGGTGGCTGCTGCTGCTGCCGCCACTGCCGCCGCCGCCGAGGAGAAGGAGGAAGTGACGCGACGGGACCCCCGCGCTGTTTTTTGCCGGGGAAACCATGGCAACAGGGCTGTTTAAGCCCTGTTGCCCTGGTTCCTCCCACCAAAACAACGCGGGCGGGGCTCCGGAAGCGACACGACGTGGAGAAGGTAGGTGGCGGGGGGGTCGGGGGTGGTGGTGATGGCGGCGGCGGCGGGAGGTGCAGCGGCAGCTAGCGGGAGGGCGGGGGGAGGCACAGCGGCGAGCGGGACGGGAGGGCGCAGCGGCGGCGGGCATGAGGGAGGGAGGGAGGGGAGGCGGAGGCCTGGCGGGGGCGGCGCAGCGGAGGCAGAGGCCTGGCGGGGGTGGCGCAGTGGCAGCTAAGAGGAGCGCAGCGTTTCTGCGCCCTCTTCAGCCGCGCGCCCTCCTCAGCACCAGGCCCATAATGCTCTTAATCCGGCCCTGAAAATAACCTGGATTAGCTACAGCCCCTCTCACTCTGGGTAAGGCTGATGTGCTGGGAGAGCTCTGTTAGAATGCATTCTCCAAGTCTTAATATCTAATTTATACCCTACTCAAAAGGCACCATGCCTTCTGTTTATTACCAGGTTGCAGAGTTTATCCCAAGCAGCTTTTCCCAGAGTTATACATATGGAGCTGAAGATGAAATGAAATAGAGAAGTCGGCATTCAGCCAGCTGGTTTTTAAACTTGCTCAGTTTTTAAACATCTTCTCTCTCTCTCTCTCTCTCTCTCTCTCTCTCTCTCTCTCTCACTTCTGCTCAGCTTCTTCAGACTTAGGTGTGGCTTGCACACTGCCATGGACCTTCTCATCTTGGACAAGCATCCTTCACTACCAATGCAACTATTTCTAGTGATTTCTATTTCTCCTTAAAATGCTAATTTGTTTTTGGTAAAAGCATGCCCAAATGTCCCATATTGTGAGGAGAGGGGGGAAGGTGTAATTGCTCCTTTACTTGTTGGTGGTGTTTTTGGTTGTTGTTTTTTTTTGTCTTTTAGGGCATGTTTTCTGTGGGCAGAGTTTTCTGAGCATTTGCACGTATGTGCCCCCTTCCCTGGTTTTCCATTAGGTCATGCCCAAATGAACTCAGTGCCCTAAAAGAGGAAATGCATCACCCAAAAGGGCGGTGGTGGTGGCGGCGGCGGCGGGGGGGGGGAAAGAGCCCACCAATTTGCATAACATTTGCATATGCAAATGTATATGCATAGGTGCAGATTTAGACATAACAACTACAATTTAAATGAAAAATACAATACACCTCACCATAGTGGAGAAGACTGACTGGGTGATGATCTGTGCTTGCCTGTTCAGTCTGCTGTCCAGGTGCTCAGTGTTGATGAGCAACTTCAAGGCCCTGCTGCTGCTCTCCCTCCTTATGGTCCTTTGTCTTTAAGCCAGACTTAAACTGGACACCTCTTCAAATACAAGACACTTTCAAATAGAGGGCTATCCTCTGCCAGCTCTCCAAAAATGGAGGACAATCCCCTGTAAAGTAGGACACCTGGCCAACCTACATCAAGAGGGACAAAGCAGACCAGTTCTGCTTCCAGCCAAGTTAATTACTACAACTACCAAACTGCTTCTGCATAAATCTGCAAGTGTTATACCTTCACCTTCCGTGAGGCCAAGACATTTCTCCTTGGGATAGAGACACAATCACCAACAATCACCCACAGGTTTGCAGGTGGCCTGGTTTTTCACACTCCCTCCCTCCCTCCACATACAGCTGTGGTTCTCAAGTGTTATGTCGCAGCAGAGGACCAGCTCAACAAACCACAACCATTGGGTCAGCTGCAACAACCAGGTGAAATTGTGTGACTAATAATAGCTGTTTCAATACCGGAGCAATTTTATTGTCCTCTGCCAGCTCTCCAAAATAGAGGACTTTCCTCTGTAAAGTAGGACACCTGGCCATCCTATTTTCCTTGCAATAGGTTTTGTTTTTCTAGGAGTCACGGATATGGATTCTTATGACTCTTCTCCCCTCCCCCACCCCTGCTCTTGCTGTGATCTTGTTGCCTGTTTAGCCAAGAAAAGGAGCTTTGGGCAAAAAAAGGGCAAGTGTCCTTGAAATATCTTCCCTTTCCACTCTCTTCTCCTCTATATCATATGGTTGACAAGTTGGCTGAAATCTGTTTTCCATTTCATTTTCAAAGGGCTACTATAAGCTTCATCACTTCTGTTATCTTGTTCATATATTACCCTTTATTACAGAAAAACAGCCTACCCGAAGTTGTACTGCCTTCTTTTTGCATCATTCTCTTTTCAGAATGATTTTAAAAAAATTATTATTATTAAAGGTCATAGGGAACTCTTGGTTTGAACTTGAATTTGAAAGGAAATCATTACATTTTATTAGAGACTGACATTTTGAAGTTTTGGTACGGAATACTGGATATAGTTTTGAGTGCATCGGAATTTGTGGGCTGTTTAACAAAGCCAGCACTAGCAGCTAAGAAACAGCAGCTAGCAGCAGAGAACTGAGCTGAGGTAGCCACTGGGACAGGGCAGGAAGCCAGGGGAAGGATTTGTTTGTTAGTAGAGGCAGTCCCCTTGTTACGAATGTTCCGACTTACGGGCAACGCATACTTAAGAACGGACCACCATATATGTAAAAATCTGAGTTAAATACAATGATTCGTACTTACGAACACACACACACTATACCAACGATGGCGAACCTATGGCACGGGTGCCACAGCTGGCACGCAGGGACCTCTCTGTGGGCACTTGAGCCATTGGTCACCAGATCGCGAAAAGACCGTCCCCTTCTGCAAAACACTAATGATCTTGTTCTTTCTCACAGTGTGGAACAGAATAATTTTATTCTAGAATTCCTGTTACAGAATTCTTTTCTACATTATTGTTATCATATTTAAAAGATTTTGAAGAATGATGCACAGAGCATGGCTTGGATGTAAAGCCCTAACAGTTGACCTGAGTGCTGCATGTGTTGCTCTCAAACTAACGGAGTATGAGCCAAGGTTTGACAAATTATCAGCAAGCATGCAATAGCAAAAATCACATTAATTCTGCAAAAGCATGCCCAATGCAAACTTTTACCTAATGCAGTGTTTGCAGTCCAAGACATAAAGTGTTTAAACTGTGTTAAGCACGTTTAGTTTTCTTGTTTATCTTGCTCATCCTAGTACAGGTTGACTTTTGCTTTTACTAATCCGACACCTGTAGAAGCAGCGAAAGGACCTGGAGTAAAGCTTGCCCCATACAATTTCAGTCTGCCATATAATCATATTACAAGTTGAGAATCCCTTATCCAAAAATACATGTGCCTAATTATTTAAAAAGTTTGTATAAATTCCCTTCAGGCTATGTGTACAATGTAGTACTATAATAATTTTTTGAGTTGATTTTTTTTTCCAACAAAAAACTGTTTGTATTATTGAAAGCTCTGTTATTGTGTTTTTCTTTTAAGACAAAATATGTTAATTAGTTCAGACAACTGTATGAGTTGTTTTTCTAAAACTAAAACCTCGGTATTCAGGTTTAATTGCAGTGTTGGCACTTTGAAATAAATAAGTTGGTTTTGTGTTGCAGTTTGGGCACTCGGGCTCAAAAAGGTTCGCCATCACTGCACTATACTTTGCAACACTTTGAAAACATTGCACGGCTTCTGTTCTGACTTACGTACAGTACACATTCGACTTAAAGACAGACTTAGGAACAGATCTCATTCGTAACCCGGGGACTGCCTGTACTGTCATCCCCCTGGGCTTCCCATTTGCAGCTGCAGTGAGGGCCAGCAAGTCCATTGAGGTGACCATAGGAAACACCACCTGGATGCCTGGAGTACTGCAATTTGCAGGCCGTTTAATGGAAGCTGGCACAAGTGGCAGGTCAGTACCAAAGGTGCAGTGCCAAGGGGGGGGGGGCGGTCATCTCCTTGTGGGGCCTTGCTTCAGGAAGATCAAAAGGGCAAGGGCCTGGTTGTAAAGAAGCAGTTGCCTCAAATGGAGTTTAAAGTGCTATTTGCTATCAGGCTGTCAAAAGCTGCACCTTCAGGGCGACCGTGGATTTAGACTGGCAAGCATGGACAAGGCAATATTTATGTGGGGCCTAGGAAGGCAGGACCATAGCTTCAGGAGGAAGGGCGCCACCATGTGTGATGGCAGGGGGTGTTATGGTGATGAAGAGCAGAAACATTTGGTAAGAGGAGGCAAGTGAGACATAATACTGGTGACTTTTCTGCAGGCTTCTTAAGCCTGAAAGTGCTCTTAGTGAGTGCCAGATCAGTTACTGGGGAGGGATTTTGCTCTGTGTTTGAATGAGATACTCACCAGAGCTTGGGGAACATGAAAGCCCTCCAGCTGAGGGAGGGGCAGATGTAAGGTGTGTGTGTGTGTGTGTGTGTGTGTTCAGGTGGCCATGTCTCCTATTTTACACAGTCCTCTCCTCTATTTGAAGGGCTATCAGAGAGCAGCCCTCTAATTGAAGGCATCTTCTGTTTGAAGGGCTGCCCAGTCCAAATCCAGTTTGAAGAGAAAGAACCATAAGAAGGGAGAGAAGGGGCATTGAAATTGCCCATGAACAGCTTTGTATTAATGTACACAATTAAAAACACAATAAAACAAATAAAGAGCACCAACTAATTAAAAACCCCTTCAGGAACAGACCAGCTTATATTCCAAAAGGCCTGCCTGAATAAAACATACTTTTGCCTGCTGGTGGAAGGACAACAGAGAGGGGACCAACCTAGGCAGGCTTGAGTGAATAGTTAGCACAGATGATAGCAGACTGAGCAGGCACACTGACCACGGTGTTCCCCGCTATGGTAAGATCATGTATTGTATGTCTACTGCAATTGGAGCAATAATTTCTAAATTTGCAAGTATGCACATAAATTAGTATATGTGAATTTTATGCAAATCTGCATCTTATTTTGTCCCTTTTTTTGTGAGGCATAAGTGGATGCATGTCTATGTTTGTGTATAAAGAAACAACAGTTTTTGCAGTTTGGAACAGAGAAAGACCGAGAGAGCTTAGAGAGGACTGAAAGGACTATGTGCGTGTGTGCGTGTGTGTGTGTGTGCGCACGCGTGTGTGTGTGTGCGCGTGCATGTGACCGAATGTCTCTCTAGGGATCTGAGGTGGGCTAGCAGATCTGCCTCCCTGTAGGGTGATTGCTGTTTTTCACTTGTGTTCTGCTTGTGTGTTTGTAAACAGGGGGAGGCTGGTGACTCCTGGTTTGGTGGGGCTCCTTTTCCGTTAGGTTTTGCAGGTCTTCTTTGGAGCTTCATACGAGCTATCCATGGTTCTGGACTCCACCCCCAAAATAGGTTCACCACCATGGAGCACCATGGACAGTTCTTATGGAGCTCCAAATAAAACCTGCAGAACCTGCAATGGAAAAGGAGTCCCACCAAAATAGCAGTCACTGGGCTCCCCTGTTTGTAAGTAAATATTACAACATTGTTAAGTCTCCAGGGTTCTTTCATCCAGAGGAAAAGAAATCTGACTTGCACTGCCCATTTCCCATCTCATTGCTCATGCAGGTTTTATTGCTTTATTAGATTTATAGGCCCCCAGTGGCGTAGAACAAAATGTAAGTGGGGCATGGGCAACATTATAAGAATAACCTGTCATATATTTCAGACAGGGAGTCCAGATGCAAAAGATGAGAGCAGGGCTCCTGCACCTTCAACAGTTCTGTAGATGAGGGAATTTCAGCAGGTGTAGTTGCCATGCAAGCTATACCTGCTGAAATTCCCTCTTCTGTACAACTGTCAAAGGTGCAGGAGCCTTCTCCTCCTTTGCATCTGGCCACCCTAATTCCAGAGCTTGATAAAAGCTGATTTCACTTCCTGATGCTGTGAAATATTGTTTTTAATAGAAAAAAAATATTATCTGTGTTAGCACTTTCCTATCTGTGCTTGCATTATTGGGTTCCTCTGCATGACTACACTAGTTGATTGCTACTAACTTATTGCACTCACTCAGTTAGAAGTCTTGCTTTATGAGGACCACAAGGATTTGCTAGTTCACCTCATATCCCTAAAGAGCCATTTGGACACAGATTTCTTCTCTTTAAAAACACACAAAACGTAAGTGCAATTGGTTTCTCTCTCTCTCTCTCTCTCTCTCTCTCTTCTGATAATAGTTTTATGAGCCGGTGTGGCATAGTGGTGAGAGTGTTGGACTGGGACTCGGGAGATCCAGGTTCTAGTCCCCGCTCGGCCACTGAAGCTCACTGGGTGACTTTGGGCCAGTCACTGACTCTCAGCCTAACCTACCTCACAGGGTTGTTGTGAGGATAAACTGGAGAGGAGGAGGAGGAGGAGGAGGATTATGTAAGCTGCTTTGGGTTCCTTTCAGGAAAAAAGGTGGGATATAAATATAATAAATAAATAATAAATAAATAAATAAATAAAATTAACTCATTGAAACTGAACTGCTGGAGTTTCATTTCTGGAAACTTTGATTTTTTTAAAAATAACACTTTCAGTTCACATATTGATTTTTCTTGGCCAGATAGGATGATTTATATACTAGCGTTTTTGGAGACCTGTGCAATATTCAGGATACACTCCACAAGGAGATATTTTTTAGTGTTTAAACCTTGTCTTAGATGTGCTAAAATACCGTCGAGACTCTGATGCTGCATATATTTAGGTTTTGCTACTGATTTATTTCCCATTCCAATCTTGTTTTTCAGTGACAAACAAGTGGAGTATAGACAACATTTTGTGCTTTTCTTTAAAATCTGTTGGGGAGGGACCAAAGCTCAGTGTTAGAGTGCACATGCTTGGTACATGCAAGTTTCGAAGTTTAATCTCTGCCATCTCAAGTTAAAAGGGGCAGAAGCTGATGATGGAGAAGACCTCTGCCTCTGACCTTGAAGAGGTGCTGCCCATCAGAGGAGACAATGTGGGCATAGTGGAAAAAGCTGGAAGACCATTGTGATCTCGAGCAGATAGTGGTGGATGACCATGGTTGTACCTGTGTCTGGGTCTCTGTTGTATGAACATACCTGCTCTTTGTGTCTTTGGTAGGTCTAAATTCACTACTGCTTATGCTGACTGTTGATATTTAGCATGTAATACCAGTGAGCAGTTAATGTTTGGAGTTTGTTGTGAAAAGATTCCCAATTAAAGTCTGTCCTTGGACAGGCTTAAACTTGGCAAGGATGTTGACTGACGATTAGAAGCACTTCAGTCATCCGTGGGCTGAACTGCCATGGCACACAATCAGAAGGAACTTGATTATCAGCTGGCCAGATTTCAATGACTTAGGTAAGCAGAGGTTCATCAACCAGAAGGGTCAAGATGACCTGGAAACTGAGTGACTCCAGTTGGTTTCATGGTCAACTTGAAAGGATTGTTTATAGTTAGATAGTCTGAGAATCCAGTATGGAAGTGTCTATCGGGACAAAGCACATTAATCTTATCCAGTTTAATGAGCCCAGGTGTGATTATTGTAAACAGAGAAAACTTATATAAGATTGGGGAATCCTTAGGAGGAGGGAACCTTGACACAAGCCTAGCTGCAGGAGGTGCTGGGTGCTGGCTAGGGAGTCCGTCTGTTGTCGTTTCTTTGAGGGGTTCCCAACAACAGAAGGGACATAAGCATTGTGCTCTGCATCTATCTCACTTCTGTAATCTTTTTTCTGTGGTTTGCTAATAAAGCTTTTCAACCTTCACCTATAAGTGTGCTCATTGTCTCTGGATCCTAAAAAGAACCGCTGCCTTTGGCAGAACACTGGGTCCGCACAGCATGATAAGCCATGGTGGCTTATAAGCCAGGGGTGGCTTGTCATGTTGTCTGAACCCAGCCAGAGTGGTTTGAACCCACTCTGGCTTGGTTCTGACAACATGGCAACCCACCCCTGGCTTATAAGCCACCATGGCTTATCATGTTGTGTGAACCCAGTCAATAGTTAGCTCTCTGTTGTACTTCTGCTGGTAAGCAAAGGAGTTTTTATTCAGGCAGGCCTTTCTCATATAAGCTGTGCATGGCACAATCCTATGGTCAGCTAGTCAGAGTCTAGACAACTGTAGGAAAGGTTGGAGTCCCAGCTCGGACGTTCGAAATGTGTTCTGAGGTTGGGGCTGGGACTCCTTTTCCAGTTCTATAATATATTTACAGAGATGGGATGACCAGGACTGCACACAGTATTCCAGATGTGGCCAGACCATAGATGTTGAAAAGTGCATTATGCTGTTTTATTTTCAATCCCTTTCCTAATCCTTCCTGGCATGGAATCAGTGCTGGCACCAGGTTTTTGAGGGTCCTTGGGCAAGACACCCTCAATGGCCCCCCTCCCTCAGTGAGTCTACCTTACCACCACCATTTCCAGCAGCTGCTACTGCTCCTCATCCTCTTTCTCCTCATTGCTACCACTTGTTTGCTTGACAGGCACAGACAGAGCCAGTAAGCAAGTGGGCGGTAGCATCAGCTGTTCCTTCTTCTCACCACCACTGTTGTCTGGGCCAGAGTGAGAGGCAGGTGAACAAGCAGGTTGCAGTGATGAATAGGAGGAGCAAATCCAGGGGGCTCTTGTCAGTGGACCCCTGTGAGGATGTGGGCCCTCAGCAAGTGGCCAACTATACCTACCCTTGATGCCAGCCCTGCATGGAATTCACCTTTTCAGATATCAGGAATCCCACTTGCATGGGAGGAAGTGCCTTCAGTTTGTGCAAGGGGCTCTTTAAGATCTCTACAAGTCCAAATTGTTTTCTGTCACATACACAATAAGTTACAATCTCAGTGCTTTGAGGTGCAACCGCTGCTACTGTTAATTATCAGCTACTCCAGCCATTCAAGGATTCCTGGCATTAAGGTGGACCCAGATTGATTTAGGATAAATACTTAATGGGCCATTTTATTGTTTATAAAAGGCAGGCAAAATTGGATGTGTCAGGCATATGACTATGCTCGTCAGATGTAAACACTGTATGATGAACTGCTCAATAAAACATTGTTTTGTTTTTCAGGTAGGAATACTGCTCAGATAGCTATGTATCTTCCCAAACAGGTTTTTCTTTTAATGAGTCCTATTCTGTACCTCATTCTATGACAATGATTAAGTCTAAACATGATATGCTATGCATTAGTCTTAGTGATAAGGAAAATGGCACCAGTATAGGTTGCCCTTAAACTAGTTAGTATGCTCCGAATTTTAAAACATTATTCCCCATATTAGCTAAAGAAATTGAAAATGAAATGATGCTTCTGATTTGTTTTTATCTGGCTCTCTGCAGAATTTTAAACTACAAAAGACTATGCCAGAGCAGGGCAACAGCCAATTGACAGGGGTCATGTCACCATGTCAGGGGAGGAGCCAATTCACGCCACTGGTGGCCAGGGGTGCAGCAGAGCCAGGGCTCACAGGGACACAGCGCTGGCCCTTTTTAACTAGCAGGGATGCTGATGTCATCTACCGCTGCCACCCCACCCCCAGAATTTCCAGTTCCCTCTGAGCTTAGTTGCAATCCTCACAGCAGCTGTTGGGACATGAATTTCCCCAGCAACAATATATTGTTCAATGTTGTAATGCAAAGTATTTGGGGTGGCTTGGTCTTGAATGGGTAATTAAGACCGATTCGCTTTATGAAAGACCTGCTCCTAGCAGATGAAACTGGCTTGTTGATATGGATCAACACAGCTGCTTGCAATTTTGGACTCTTCTTGGAGGTGTGGCTACGGGCACTGTCACGATGACACCACCTGCACTTCAAAATTTACCACTTCACCATTGCTTCTGATGTGGTAACTACTGTGTTTGCATGCCTGAGGACCATGAGTTGGGGAAATTGCTTGACAGCTGATGGTACACAGAACACTGGCTTTCTGCACTCCACTGCCACTTTAGATTTACAGGACCTGCAGAGGTATTACTAGGTTTGAGGGGGCCCTGGGCAAGTTGGTTTTCACCCTTCTGCCACTGTACCAGCCCTCCTTGTTTTACCTTGGGGGAGGCAGGGGGGCGGTGGTGGTGGTGGTGGTTCCTCCCCTCCCTCCCCCCTCCCCTTCCCCCCCTTCCCCTCCCTTCCCCTTCCCCTTCCCCTTCTGTTTGTTCTCTTCCCTCCTAGCCTGCTGGTAAAACAAAGTGCTGTTGGCTGGGTGAGGCTGCAGCCCCATGCCATGCCATTTTAAGTGCAAGTGTTTTTTTTCTTTCTTAACTAGCAGCAAGCTGAACCAATCAGATGCTGCCTTTGGGGAACATGGCCAATGAGGGCACATGTAGGGACTGGGCCCATTGCTCCTGCAGAAGTGCTTTCAAGGGATCTGTGAACTGGACTTCCGGGTGAACATGGAGTCTTGAAGTCACACAGAATCTCTGTGGGACAACTGATACAGCGTTCCTGGCCAGAGAAATTCTGACTGGGGAATCTACTTCTGATAAGAAGCTAAGATTTGATGTTACCCCCAAAATACCTTGCAGGGTTATAAATCGCTTTATGTTTGTCATTCGGCGGACAGATTGTGGCTGTAACCTGAGGTGGGGGAAAGCGGCGCTGTATTCAGGAGACCGGCTTGCACCGATCATTAGAGGCGTACGTGTTCACTTCCAAAATGATGGATAATATCTGGACTGGCCGATTTGGAATCTTTCTACAGCACAGTAGGAATTATAATTAACTGTAAGTTGAATGTGGGTATATCTGGGAGGCAAAGAAGATAAGAAGTGCTAATTGGAAGGAGGGCTATAATTCTTTTATGTGCAGTGGAATTTTGGAAGTACAAGGCAATATGACTTCAGCATTTATGTTGCTTTGGAAAAAGTTGGAAAATAATATCTTAAATAAACTGGAAAGAAGAATCCAAGGTTGGGAGGTAAACTTTGAAGTAGTCGTAACAAAAAAAAGACGGGAATCGGACACTACACAGGAGGAGAAAGAAGTAATTAAGGATGTTGGAGACTTCCCAGAGATTCACAGAGGCGTTGAAGTGTTAATCCAAGGTTGGGATGTAAACTTTGAAGAAGACGTAATAAAAAAAAGACGGGAATCGGACATTACACAGGAGGAGAAAGAAGTAATTAAGGATGTTGGAGACTTTCCAGAGATTCACAGAGGCGTTGAAGTGTTAATTGGACTGAATTTGCTTAGGAGAAGGTTCGGAGAAAAGTTATGACGCAGTTCTTAAAAACCCAAGATGGCGAATGCTGAGATTCACAGAGGCTTTGAAATCTGGATTGGACTGAAGGTTCATAAAGCCGGTGAGCAAGATCCCCAGAGTAGGCTTGCTTTGTTTTTTGTTCAGATCTGGAATGTAGTTATCATCCTTTGACAGAGGGAAATGTGAGCTTTGTTAAAAAATCTGATTTTGCTTGACTGGGAAGGGATGAAGGGCTGCTGTTTATTGAATTATTCAGATAAGGGATGCCTATACGATATATAAAACTTAAGGCCTTTAAATATTTAAAAAGGGATGGCATATATGATTGTCCTGGATTTCAAATATAATGGTGATGTAAGAGAAGGATGTAAGAGAAAATATTATTATTATTAAGATATAAGCATATACAGGGGAAGGTTGTGCTTTTTGTTTTTGTTTTTTGGAGGGTTTTTTGTTGTTGTTGTTGTTATTGTTGTCTTTTACAAGTGAATGATGACGTATGTGCTTCTGTTGTTTTGTTAGCGTTACTTATTTTTTAACTTTTTAAATTTTTCTGTATAGAAAAAAAAAAAGATATCTTTAAAATATAAGTGAAGTGGTTATGGATAGATAGAAAGAAACAAGGAGTAAATGTACTATACTAGAGAGGGATTCTTAATATTCTTAATAATGGGATTTTAAATTGGATTAAAATGTTGTTTTGTTTTTGGTTTGCCGTAACTGAATGTGAGTTATGTTAACGGAGAATGTTGTAAGAATAACTGTGGTTGCTTAAGCTGTGGAGAAGATTGGAAGTCCTCTTTAATTGTGTATATTGTTTGTTATATATGTGTTTTTGTGTTTGTATGAAATGAAATAAAATTCATAAAACCAAAACCAAGGGATCTGTGAACTGATTCTGACTCAGAGGAGGAGGAGGAGGAGGAGGAGGGGGTGGAAAACACAACTGAATGTCCAAGGCCCGGGAACTTGTGATAAGCCTGGAGGAAGTATTTGGGAAGGAAGCAACTTCAGTCTCCATGGGAAACCAAACTGAGCATGTTAATGAGGAGGAGGGTGGATCAGGTATCATTAGTCCTAGGGTGGACCTGCAGTTAAAGAGGGCAGATCAGCTGAGGTCAGACGTTCCAAGCGTTTGGCCCTTAAGCAAGAGGATCCACTCTAGAGTTGGAGTGTGGGTAATTTGAGCTTGGAAGAGAGGAGGGGAATTCAGTTTGGAATCACCTTTTTTCTTATAGGCCACTCTTCTTTAATGGCTAGTATCCTAGCTAAGCTGCTGGTTTCATAGATTTCATAGATCACAGAGTTGGAAGGAGCTGTTTCTTTTGTTACTGACTAGATTCATAGATCATAGAGTTGGAAGGAGCCTACAAGGCTATCGAGTCCAACCCCCTGCTCAATGCAGGAAACTAGAAGAGGGGGTCTCCCATCCAAGTAATAACCTGGCCTGACCCTGCTTAGCTTTCCACACTCAGACAAGCTGAGCCAGTATGAGCCACAACTGCAATACACTTCATTTGTACTTGAAAGTGTGTCACACACACACACACACACACACACACACACACACACACAGTTCTGCAATCATGCATTCTAGCACTCTGACACTGGAGACTCCAAATAAGTCAGTCTGACTGGCTGACATTATGCAGCTTTAGTTGAGAAGTCATGTCAGTATCTGCCTGGAAGGAGAGAGAGGATTGACCCTCGACAGCACAGGAGTGATGAAAGGGTGGTCTTTACACAACTGACACGATGAGTCTTACATTAGATCCTATGATCTGCTGCTTCAGTAATATAGTATTACAACTGGTGTGTAATTGGGTAAAGTAAAGTCAACCAATTTGAGTTCTCCAAACAATTAATATATATATATATATATATATATGGTCAACTAGGCAAAGTGATCAAGGATCTTGAATCCTGGTCTTCTTTCAAACCTCACTCAGCTTTTGATCTATAAAGTCAGGTTTTTAAAATGATCTGTCTCTTCATGCTGTTGTAAGTTATATAGATGGTGTAGGTTACAATGGGCAGTATCCTATTCAGCACTAGTGCTAACATAAATTACATTGTGCTAGCATGAGCTACCTCTAGTCTAGTGCAATGCCAACAGTATTTGCTGGCACGGCATATTTCCCCAGAAAATCTATCATGCCAGCAAATGCTATTGGCATTGCACTAGAAGCAGCTTATGCTAGCACAACAGAATGTATGTTAGCACTAGCGCTGATTAGGATACTGCCCATTTTAATCAAACAAAAGTATGATTTGTTTTTAGAAAAAGCTTGGTTCCTAAGATTAAAAGTATATGGTTGGGACCTAAATGAGCCCTTTCACTTTCAGAAGAATTGAATTATACTTCACAGTAGAACGTTGTATGAAAAAAGTGAAACTAAATCCAAAGATATTGTTCTACTTAAGCAACAGGTTCTGCAACCTCTATGGTTCTATATGCTATAGAACCAAGCTATGTGAACTTTTAAGCAAGGGCAGAACAGCATTTGTGGCCCTTTTCCTTCTGCACACAGTTCTTTGGATTCAGCTCTATCATTTGTATCCAAAGCTATATCCCCAGAGAGCTATTAACTCATTCCTTTACCCACATCTATACAGAACACATACAGGCAGAAGTGGGACTGCACCCACTGCTTCTTCCCCCAATGTTAGCATGTCTGCTGGCCCCATTTCTGACCACTATATGTTCAGAACAAGCTCTGAAAGTATCTGAACATGTACAGCTGAGTTAGAGTATGTGTAGGTTCTCCATGTAATTGGGAATGGAGGTTGGGGCCAGAGCTGGTGTGTGTGTGCCACCATTGGAGATCAAACTGGCAGGTATGGTCCCACTTCTGTTTCCACATATTTAGTATACCTGTGGGAAGGAACAAATGAATGTCCCTTGCATGTTTGAATAATGGCTTTTAGCACTGAAAATGTTGTAATGATTGATATGCCCTTATAACCTCCAATCAAAGAAGGATAAGATAACCTCCAATCAAAGAAGGATAATTCTACCATCAATCAAACCATGCTGAGTGAAAGAATAAGATAACAAGCATTCATATTAATCACTGAGGAGTTAATTTTCAAGGCAGTGCAGGCTGCCTTTTTCGTCTGGTTTTCTGCAGGGCATAAGGGTTATCAGAGTACACAATTGTTCAAAATATTTGGTAATATTGTGAAAAAGAAACTTAAACTCAACTTGACCTGCTCCTGGCTTTTTAAAGTGCCTTAGATAGAATTGAGATAGCCTTTGATGATGATAAAACTTAACTTGACTGCTCCTGGCTTTTTAGAGTTTCCTGGATAAAACCGAGTTAGCGTTTGATGACGATAAAAGCGACAGCAGAAGGGTAATGATGAATTAATATGAACTTTACAGAAAACAAAGGCATGTGTAGAATTCTGCTGTTGCTGAAATACAAAAAGGAAGAGTCCATCAGAAGATGACAGTTGTTTCCAAGGATATATATGTAGCATCTGCAGTGACTCAGCAAAGTGCATCTTTAGCAGACAGAAGTAATAATGCTAGAAAGGAGAAAAGTGAAAACTTTTCTTCTTTTTTGCCATCATTAGAAAAAGGAACCAAACAGGAACCACAGGGCTGGTGAAAAAAAGAGTTGTCTTCTGATTCTTGTTCCTGGTGATGACAAAATGATTTTGCTTTCCTCCTTTCTTACATTGCTTTGATTGCAAAATCCATTAAAAACAAACAAACCACTACCCCATTTACTGGCAATAGAAAATGCCAGATATGATGATACCCAGAGCCTTGACTTATAGAAGCAATTCTCTAGGTGGCCAGCTTACTTACTTCATATTTTAGGACTAACTGCAGTGGTTTATGACGTGTTGTCCACTTTTTGTCTGGCTATCTTCCCAAGTAGAACCATGCTTTCAAAGAGTAAATAAAGAGAATTAATAGAAATATTTGTGAAGGGACATAGTGAAATTCATGAGAGCTTTGGGTGACAACCTTTTTTCAAGTTGTATTTCCAAATATCCACTTCACCGTCAATTAATACATTTAATACATGACATTTACATGCCTCTCCATTTAGGCACATTTTCAAATTTCTATTTCTATTTTATTTTTTATTTTATTTTATTTATTTTATTTTATTAAATCTAACTCATTTATCATATCTTACTAAAAGAGATCTAGAACTCTACTGCTGAAGACATATTGCCAAAGACATATTGTTTTCTGCTGCCAAAGACAAGGTGGTTCCCTTCATTCCGCATATGAGCCAGTGTGGCGTAGTGGTTAGAGTGTTGGACTGGGACTCAGGAGATCCAGGTTCTAGTCCACGCTCGGCCATGAAACTCACTGGGTGACTTTGGGCCAGTCACTGACTCTCAGCCTAACCTACCTCACAGGGTTGTTGTGAGAATAAAATGGAGAGGAGGAGGAGGATTATGTAAGCTGCCTTGGGTTCCTTGCAGGAAAAAAGGTGGGGTATAAATATAATAAATAAATAAATAAAATAAAATAAATAAATACAGAAGCTGACCAGACTGGCAGTTGAATCTTCTTACTTCAACAGGGACAATGGGACAGCATCCTCCACTGCACCCACAGGTAGCAGGCTAGCTTAGGGGGTGCAGGGCAGGTGGCATTGCATCTGCTCATGGCTGCTTGTTCACTATTCCACCTGGTGCTTGCTCACTGCCTGCTCAAATAAAGCTGCAATATAGAAGTGGTGCCACCACCATGCATCATGTAAGCAGAGCAATGCATTCGTTCATGTGATGCCTGCTGGAGCGGCAGGCTGGGAGTAAGCCCCATTGAACTCAATAGTACCTTCTTCTAAGAAGACATGTGTGAGATTGCACTGTAAATAACTTAAGATTTGCTGCCCTTTCATGCCACCCCAAATTGGCTAAGCGTAAATGTTAAAGCTCAAGTCTGTTTATCCCTAATGGGACTGGAATACCTTAAAATATAAGTAGAAATTAATTATGCTAGTTGACACCCTTCATTTGGAGTCTGACACTATTTATTTATTTATCATTCATTCATTCATTAAGCATATATGTGCTGCTTCTCCAAAGAAGTTCAAAATGCCCTTATAACACAGGAGCGTTATCATCTATACTTCTGCCAGTTTGCCAGAGCTACATGCTCTGGTACAGCATTGAGTAAGGGCCGGTTCACACGACACGGGAACCGTGGGGGAGCACAAGCCCCCCGTGGTTCCCATGTCATGCGAACACCGCCCGGGGGCGCCCCCATGGGACGGCCACGCACGGGACGCACGGAAAGTCACCATGGGCGGTAGAGGGGTAAGCCCCTACCACGTGTGGCCACCCTGCCATGCGAACAGTGGGCGGCTGTCCCGCGGGGGCCTCCTATGGCCGCACAAAGGCGGCAGCCCAGAGCGGCCAGAGCTGCGGCCGCTGCGGCCTGTAGGGACAAAGGGGTCAGAGGGCTCAGAGGGCCCATCTGCTTCCTGTCCCTGCTGACTCCCCACTGTGAACAAGTTTCCCTGGCAGGCACCTCCCATTGGGAATGGGCTTTTCATTCCATTTCCTCTCCTTCTTTCACCAGGTGAGTTCTCAGCTTGTATCCCTCCCTCCCCTTCCTCCAGGTCTAAAAGTGCTGGCTCCAGGCTTCCGAGGGTCCTTTGTCAAGGCCCCGCTCCCTCAGTGAGTCTACCTTCTCACCACCATTGTCAAAAGCTGTTGTTGCTCCTTGCTCTCTTTTTCGTCATTGCTCCCACTTGCTTGCTTGACAGGCAGAGAGCCAATGAGAGGTAGGCAATGACGTCTACTGATCCTCCTTCCCACCACTTGCTGGGCCAGAGTGAGAGGCAGGTGAACAAGCAGGCTGCAATGGTGAAGAGGAGGAACAACTCCAGGGAGCTCTTGTCATTGGGTCTCTGCTGGGGTTTGACTCTCAGCAGGTGCCCGGCCATGTCTATCCTTGACAACAGCCCTGGCTGACACTCTTGCTGAAGCAGCAACCATCAAAGGAGGAACCCCAATCCCTCCTGTGTCTGAAAAGGAGTCTCAGGTACACATAAAGGGTGCTCATGTGGCCTCCTCACAGGTTCATCAAAGCATGGAAGGAGTGGTATTGTGCACACCAGCCACACCCCTATAAATGTTTGGCAGCAATGTGAAGGGGCCCTACTACATACCGTACATACAGATGTGTGCACATAGGGTTCATGCACATGAGTAGAAACTTTCACATTTTACATAGCTACCTTCAAGACTGACACATGTATTATGCCATAAGCTTTCATGGACTGGAGTCTACTTCATCAGATGCATAAAGTGTTATCTTCAGTAGGTCAGTATATATAAGATCTGGGCCAAGCTGAGTTCCCTGTGCAAATGGAGGAGCCCTGCCATGAACATCTGTACACACAGAGAGCCTCTTCACAATTCTGCTGAACATGTGGCCAGCAAAGGGGCATGGGTAGCAGTTGCGATCCCACTTCCTCCACCCGCACATTCATTTAAGGCAAAATCCTATGCATGTTTAGACAGAGAAAAGGCCTACAACTCCCAGCATGTCCAAGCCAGCCATAGGATTGTGCCCTTAAGATGTGAGAGACTTTATTTGAACACATCTTGAATGGTTCACTGTGCTAGGTCCCAGCCTTAAAATATATTTGGGGTTCAAGTCCCACATGCCCTGACAAAGTCTAGGGATTTATTTTTTTATTTGTGGAGGAAGAATAATTGTATCAGAGAAGACCATGAAGGCTTGATTGATTATAAAAAGGAAAATGCTAACTGGAAAGAGTAGTTACTCATTACAGTAGTGTCTTAATTTACAGTCTCCATGACAAGACCCTTTGGGACTGAACTTTAAACCCTGCACATGGCATTTGTAATGCACTGTATCTAATTACCTGGCTGTCACATCACCAGATCTTATATACTTCCCCCACCCCAAGATTTTAAGACGTCTTTTTCCCTATGAGTTGCATGACAGCCAGATTCCCCACAGGCAACTAAGATCTTTGAATCTGTTCTATAAGCAGGAAAACTGGGTTCCCTTAGCAACGAAAGCTGCACGAAAGGTCTTAAAACATCTCCTTCCATTACTGAGCCTTTTTTTTCTTTGTTGGTCCATGAGATGTTAAAACGTAATATTTAGAAGAGCTCAAGTGTATCAAACAGCCAGGCTATGTGTGGATAGATGCATACTGTTTATATTAATTTGGCCAGGTATTCTCTCCCTTGTGTCAATCTCTAGATTGCGAGCCCCTTGGGGCAGGAATCTGTCTTCTCGTAATTTGTAAAATAAAATGCCACGTTAATGCATTGTGATATATAAATAATAAATAATAATATTATTTCCCAAGAAAATACAGATCGTATATCTTAGCCATGCCTTACTGGTCATTGCATGGCCTAAGGGATGTGGCCAGGTAGCAATATGTAACTGGGCCTTCTCAGTGCTGGCACCCTCTCTTTGGAACACTCTTCCACATGTGGCTTGAGAGGCAGAAATGGTAGCAAGGTTTAAACACCTCTTGAAACAGATCCATTCACACAGTCTTTCCCTAACCTGTGAGGGACTCTATGACCACCCTGTTTTATTGTTATGGTATTGTAATATTTTATAATGTAATTATTATTATTATTATTATTATTATTATTATTATTATTATTCTCATCCTCATGAGCATGATCATCTTGTTTTTATATTGTTAGGTTGTATTTTAATGTGAACTGCTTAGGGATTTTAATATATTAAGCAGTATAAAAATGTTATAAACAAAATAAATATATAAGTGATCACTGTATTCAGTTCCGGTGACAGTATGGATTGGTGTGTACTTTCCTAAGGTTTAATATGTGAAAATATTATTTTTGTTAGGAAATCCAGAAAAGGAAAATGTTAGGGGAAAACATGGCTTCACATTACAGTGTAATGTGTGTTCATTAAAAAGAAATTAAGAGTGAGATCAGAACATATATATGGGTTTCTTGACACATTGCTCACCTTTTGGAACAGAGCTATTAGCCCCTGACTCATCATCAAAGCCCCACAACTTCAACCCGTTACTGTAGATGGCCCATATCAGGCAGGTGATAGCCTTACAGTAGCCTTACCTGAAATACCCTCCTTGTCCTCCTCCTGTTACATTCTTGTTGATGACCAACACTGTGAGGAGGAGATTTTGCTTCAGTTTTCAATTAATTGCAGAGTATATAGCGTGCAGATTGGTAATTTTATACTCTGGCCTTAATGGTCTCATGCCTTCCCTTCAAATAGTAATTTGTATTACTTTACTGATTTCAAAATGTGGTAAACCAGCTCTGCTGTTTTTTGGGGTCCTCTTTCTCACTTTGCTGAAATCGGCCCCGGGCCTCTGCCCCAAAATCCTCTTCTGACAGCACCACTGGCAGTATAGCAGTACATCTGAATACTAAACTATGCTTAATCTGTAAACATTATACCAAAATATTTATATGAGTCAACCTGCTCCAGCATCTGATTATCCAATTTCTATTGGTTAAAGCCCCCTACCCTCTCACAAGCACTAGGGTCTCAATATGGATTGGGGAGCTGGCAATTTATTAAAAAATGATAACCCTGTAATTTGATCCTCCCTTGTTATCTTTTCAGTGCAAGGCAAATACCTTTTTAGTTTCTCAGCATTTCTAGGGGCCAATAAATGTTTATCTCAGAATTTAATTGGCATTGTCTGGTATTTTTTATTATCTTTATTGTATGTTTTGTATTTGATTATGTTGTTTTAATAAATTCTATTTGATAAATCTACTTGAAGGATGCATACACATACACACATACTGTGAATTCTATAAAGACAGAATAAAACCTGCATTTAAATCTAGCTAAGATAGGTCAGAGTTCTCCCTCTCATTTTGAACTCTATTGACCAGGTTCAGATGAGCCACAGTGCCTGTGGATGCCAGCTTACATGTGGAACCCTGCTCATGGGTAGTCATGTCATGTTAAACAACCCTTGCATAACCCTAAAACAGACCATGGGTTATGCGAGGGTTGTTTAACCTTTGCAGAACCCACACTTGCTGGGTTAGCATGACACAACAACCCCCGAGTGGGGGTTTACATATTCAAAATGGTGGCCATAGGTAAAAGGGCTGACATTCCAGTATTTAATTCTTCCCATTAGCAATATTATAAAGTAATATATATATATATATATATATATATATATGCTAATGGGAAGAATTAAATACTGGAATGTCAACCCTTTTACCTATGCATTAGGATCTTCTCATTTTGTTGTTATTTTAGTGCCAGACCTTAGGCTGATGATATGGTATTTTGCAAAGCATTGGGTATTCATTTGGGAGATGTAATGATTGACACTCCTAGATAGGTATTGCATCACTTTCCACCAGATGGCTGAACTTAATTTTGGGTAAGCTCTTGGGGGGGCACATTCTTGGGGTCAAAGGCAAGGGGGGGGGAAGGAGCAGGGCAAAAATACCCCCAGTCCCAAAAATATCACCATAACTAAATTAAAGCTCTTACTGCCATTAATTAATTCCTTGGGAGAAGCATTTCAATCTTTTAGAATGGGGAGAAAACTGGGCAAAAGCCAGGGAACTACCAAATGATAGGCAGTCAGGGGAAAGGGGGCAGGGCCAGAGGAACCCCGTAGGGCCAGACTGGGACCCCAGGCAGCCTGGAGTTGGCCTTCAGACCTGTGTTTAGATTTTAAAGATAAAGGCATCAATGAGGTTGTGTGTTGTCTGTTTAACTGAGTACTTGAAGGTCAATTTGTGGTATGAGAGCAGGAGACCCTGAGGTGCCATGTTTTGGATATCTCCAGGTTCAAGTGTGCTTAATTATATATTTTTCTTTTTTTTTTTTTGGCTCTGCTGCATCCTTATCCCTGCCCCCAGTTGTGTAACAGTGGACCTGACAGTGAACATAAACTCATTACACATTAGCATGTAGATGTGTGCGTGTAGGACAGGTCTACTCAGGGGCACAAAATTAGGCTTTGTTGGGGATGAGACCGTTATGATGGAGTAACCAAGTTCATGTTATTATAGCTCATAATATTATATAGCTTCCAAACAGAGAACCTTAATCTATTTTATCATAGCTAGAAGGAATCCAATGTGATGCTCTTGCATGGAATGTAAAACCTATGTCTCATCCATATCCAACCTACATTGTCAAGGGGGTGAACAAGGGGATGGTTTGACAGAAACTGTCAAGCTGTGAGGCAAAAGTTAATCAGGTCATCAGACAATTAATATACAAAAAAATGAAGGAAAGCTTGTAGAACTTTAATAAGAAATTGAGAGCTTATAAAAACATATTGACCAAGAAGTCTGCATTCCAAGTGCAGCTTTTGTTGGACTTGGGAGTTGCTTCTTGAAACAAGAATTCAGTTAAGTTGTGGGCCTGAGGATCTCATAACCTGCATAAAAACAAATTTTGACTGAATGTTCAAGTGTGTAACCAAAAGAATGGGAAATTATTTTCATATGATATTCAGCTGTATGGTTGTGCAACAAGTACTTGTCATCATAAGTTGATTTTCAGATCTTTTATTTGTTATGGTGAATGATGTGCAGAAGTTAGCCCCCTGTTTTCATGACACAGGTCTAGGAGCCCTTGGAGACTGAAGCCTCCAGTGACAGTTATTCTCAGGAGGCACTAAAAACAGAGTCTTTGGGAGGCCCATTGCTTTGGATTTCATATGCTATCCATGTTACCCTCAGGAGGTGCCACTACCCCTTACTCTGAGGTGTGGACCTGCAATACCTCTAGTGAACAGAAAGATCCTGAGGAGCAGTCCCCCAACTGGCTCCTCATCCCTCCAAACTTCCCCAGGAGAAGCTGACGCCCAAAGGAAAAGGCTGTTGTCCCTTTAACAGCCAGATATAGCACCAGAGGAGGAGGAGGAGGAGGAGCTTCCAGAAGAACCCTCTCAGCCTGACTATAAATCCCTGCCAGTTGCTTCTAGTTAGTGCTGGAGTAAGTTGTGTCAGTACTCTAGCTTTGCTGTCCATGGTCCTGAAATTAAATTGTCTCAGATGTGAACTACCCACCTGTCCCACGTTATGCCTCATCCAGAACAGATGATGGAATCCCAGATGAAGCTGAGTTGCAGAACTCCTCTATAGATTAAAGATGATTAGTACTAGTCAAATCCTTATATAACGACACTAGCCTACAAGACTGCATGCACACACATGCACACACACACAGAGAGAGAGAGAGAGAGAGAGAGAGAGAGAGAGTAAAATGCCTAGTATTCATAAACTGAAAATCCATGGTATTAACTGAATGGTCTAATTTTTTCAAGTATATGGGGATTCATGAAAAATCTAGCTGGAAAGGTCAAAACAGCCAGGCTTCAGGCTCTGAGAACATCTAATGCTGTTTTAAGTTTCACATGAACAAGAGAGGGTGATGTGTTATCACCTGACTTGAAGGATTGTCAGGAACAATTGAGCCTCAATTCATTTCTGGTATATTGATATTTGGTGTCTGGCAAAACATAATAATTTAAAGGTTTTTTCAGAACTCTTTTTTGAAGGCTCTTCCATAAGTCCTATATAAGAACAGAAGAAGAGTCATGCTAGTTCAGACCAAAGGTCCATCTAGTCCAGCACTCTGCTCTCACAGTGGCCAACCAGCTGCCTGTGGGAAGCCCACAAGTAGGACATGAATGCAATAGCACCATCCCACTCATGTTCTCCAGCAACTGTTATACAGAGGCACACTGCACTGCCTCTGATAGTGGAGGTAATATACAGCCATCATGACTAGTAGCCATTGATAGCTGTAACTTCCATGAAATTGTCTAATCCCTCTTTAAAGCCATCCAAGATGGTGGCCATCACTACATCTTGTGGTGGCAAATTTCATAGTTTAACTATGTGCTTCGTGAAGAGGTATTTATTTTTATCTACCCTCAATCTCCCACCATTCAGCTTCATGGGATGACCCCATGTTCTAGTATGATGGGAGAGTGAGGAAGATGTCTCCCTCACCTTCCTCACACCATGCATAATTTTGTACACCTCTATCATGTATTCTTGTACTTTCTTTTTTCTAAGCTAAACAGTCTGAGACATTGTAGCCTTTCCTCATAGGGGAATTGCTCCAGCCCCTATGATTCTCCCTTATTTATGGTTTCTGCAGAGGCTGGGATTTGTTCAGGTAAGTCTTGCATATCTAGTTGTAGTTCTTCTATAAGTAGCTACAACATATGAATGGTGACAGACTCCCCAAAAAATGTTACTTGGAAAAAATCACTAAGGATAACATGCATAGCTGGGTCAAGAAATGTGACAATACTATGCTAAATTATAGATTGCCCCTTAACATATGAACAGCTGTCTTGGTAGCTATAGCTACGGGGAGTATTAAGAACAGGATTAAAGAATTTGACATACAGTCTGATGTAGATTATATGTTGACCCTGCAAATTTCTTAGTGCTGTAGGATCATTAAGTTTAATCATGTCCTTGTGTTATATCTGCATAATCAAACTTTTTGCACCTTGTACATTCCATTCACTTCTTTGTACTTTCAGTCTATGCCCTTTGCATATTTGGTATGTCAAATGGCCTGTTAGTGAGTAATTATGCATTTGAGGACTGAACCTCTCCCAAAACATTTCCTAAAAGGTGTGGCTCACTGTGTTCTTCATTGCTTGCTTTATTTTAGTCTGGAGTGTGTGTGGAGACAGAGCGATTTCTTGCTGATATTCTCATCATAATTTCTGGATGAGACTTTTTTAAAAAAACTATCTTCTACTGGATCATGAGATGTTTATAACTTATAGGGTCTCCCTATTTGCTTCTTCCATCCAGAGATGAAAATGGAAATTTGTTCCACAACATTTGAAGCCATGTCTTTGGGATTAAGTCATCTGAATGTACTTGGGGATATTCCACCTAATCCTAAATATGTATTTGCTCCACTAACTTGATTAATGCTTCCCCTGCTATGGATATGTTTCTATATTGTGATACACTTTAGTTGTGAATCAGGAAAGTACATTCATTCTTTTGAGCCTTATGGAACTCTTCTAGAACTAAGTGTGTAGGCTTCCCCACTGCAGACATCCATGCATATATGCTGAGGAAGTGGCATGACCACTGTCCCTTCAATGTGTGCCTCCCCCTTCACATGGTTAATACATGGAAACATAATTCACCTTAAGACTCTGACCATGCAGATTTCATGACTTGAACATCAAGCCAGGCTTTTTTACTCTGCTCTGCACCCCCATCTGCTTTTTGTAACTTTTGCCTAGGTGAAGAGTTCTGGAGATGTTGAAAGATTGAACATTTTTTGTGACCTTGTGTTGGCCTAATAAAGGTATTGCCTTAATACAGATTTGGAATTTTGCTTATGGCCAACACAGCTTTTTGTGTATAATGCAAAAGGTATGTTAGTCGAAGAGTAAACAATAAAGTGTTTCTATAAAAGACACGACTATAAAAGCTACTCTCTTTTCAGGTTACATTTTCCCATATTACCAATTAGAGAGAATTTGCATTGGGAAACATCACCACCAGTGCTTATGGAGTACAGGCGAAGCAACTGTATTTGTGGTGGATGCTTTTGGCCTTAGAAAATCCTGTCAGTGAATACAGATAAAAAGGCCTCTGGGATACCTGTTCAGTTCCCTTCATCTACAACTCATGAGTTTGATTTCCAAATTAATATTCACTATCCAGACAGTGGTTTTCTGTCCTGATAACCAGTCATTTAGGGTTTTGATTGCCCATCCTGATTAGGAGTCTAGCTCTGATTGTCAAAGTGGAAAGAATGACTCCTTGGCCACCTAGATGACACAAGAAGTTATCCCAAGTCAAGGCAGGTACCTCTCCCTTAGAATATCTGCAACTTGCCAAATGTGTTCACCAGCAGAGGACTAGCAGAAGCTGGAACCCTCTTGTGTACACTGCATGAAGAAGAAGCAGTACACAAGCAAAGCCCTGGTCCCTGATCTATCCCACCGTGTCATCTATAGAGGAAAAGGCAGTTGCTAGAAAAGAGGTAGGTTCTTCTCTGCTTTCACCCTACCTTACTCCAGCTTTTGTGTCTAGGTGATTGCAAGAAAAGTTTAATTTTGACCCACCCCTTCCCAACTAACTCAGTACTGCAGGTGAACTGTAAATGGACTACTAGTAGAATGTAAATAGCATCCTGGAGTAATTGCTGGCATGGTCACCGGCCGCATTAAAATCTACATGCAGTTTGGAGCAGTCCTGGGTCATTTCATGCCACACAGTCCCTGCTTTACAAGGTACAGAAATATCTCAGATAATGCCTTCCCCCACTTCCTGCAATTTAATGATAGCATAAGTGGGAAAGTAATAGCAGCAGAGCCTTATTTCACCATATCCCAAGCCCAGATGTGATTGAACACTGCTAGTTGATTTCTTTTATCTTATACTGGGGAGAGGCTGTCTGCTTCTGCCAATCCTGGGTGGGGCAGAGACTACCAGCAGTCAGTGCAGCGATTGAGCCAGTGGCCTGGACCAGGTGGGGAGAGGAGCGGTCCAGATAATCTAGAGTTGGTTTAGCAAGGCTATGCAAGAAGTTTCTACACTGAGCTGTTGCATCAACACCTAACAGGTAGAGACTGGCGAGTTTTATATGACACCTGGCAGGTGGCAGCCCCACATCTTCCTGGAGCTCAGCAGGCCCTGATCTGGGGCAGATGCTAGTGCTCATGAGCAGGACTGAGGGAGAGGAGGTGTCGAGCTGCAAAATGGGCACTGCTTCTCTGCTGCTGGGTTTTGGTCTGGGCCCATGATCTCCTCTGCTCCTGCAGTCCTGGGGGTGATGGTGAGACACACCTTCATTGGATCCCTCAGTTTCATAGCCTGCTGGAACAGGGTTATCATCTGGTGTGCTGATCTCAATCTGAGCTGGGGCCACAATAAGTTCCTGCTGCTGCTGCTCCTCCCCTTTGGAGAAGGTCTCATCAGGCTTAAGGCTGATGTGGGCTCAACCCTTCCGTCTTGATAGACAAACAATTTCCCCCTTGACTTATGGACATTCATTACAGCAAAGTTGGACAACTGCTGGTTTATGAGGATATTCCTCCAAACTTTGTGAAAAGTGTAATAGCTTCTAGAACTAGCTAGAGTGACAAAATATTTTGTCCTTTTCACATATCTACTTATGATATAGTATGAAAAAGTGGCAAAATCATGATTGCATATAATGTATCTAACAGGTTCTAATGTGATTCTGTTCTACCCTTTCAGCAGCATTACAGGGGAGACCCTTCTGGCCTCATTTCCTTAATATGGGATTGAATGAAACAGGGGACACTATGCCAGCACATCAGAGAACAAACTTGTTGAAAGCTTACAAAATGTATCATCTGGGCAGTCGAATATGCTTTATCAGAATTTCCTTTTTCATTGTCTGTTATATAATCCACACCAAGGCAATCAAAGCAATAGGTGAGGGAATCCAATTGCTTAAAACTTTTAAAAGCTAGGGGAAAGATTAGGATAGGGTGGGAAAGCACCCTGGAGGGGGGTATGAAATCTCCCAGGTGCTGCATGACTGGCTGCCTCACTCTTGCCTAATACTTTGCCTGCCTTTTGGTGTTCAGAGAAAAGTCATGTGAGCTTGGAGGAGAATGTGTGCAAGGGCTGCCGGAGTACAGAGCTGGCAGAGTGAGAGTGGGAGACAGAGTGTGTGAGAGAGAGATTGCTTGGTACAAAGGTAAAGTGTGCAGGCTGCAGTTCCTGCTTCTGCAGCCTTGGAGCTAATGCGTGTGATCCAGCTTGGTACCCAGTCTGTTCTTCATCCCCAGGAGTGTAAACCCTCGAGGTACAAGAAGACTCCATTTCCAAGAGTGAAACAGAGACAGGCAAGGAGAGGATGCTTTTCAACTTATGAGACTTCCTCTTGGGGGTCCCTGCCCCCCAGTCCTGTCCTGATTTTTTAAAAAAACAGGTAATGTTACTACTGTTTTATTTCTCTCCTTTTAATTGTTATTTTTATTTTAATGAAATGCAATCTGTGTCATCCACTGATTTCTGAGAAATAGCTGTTCCTTTAAAAAGCTTATTGATCCCCTTCTTAGCTTACCTAAGGGGGAGGAATCCCTTATTGTTTGGGGATGCAAACTAAAGGATTGATGAGAAGGGATCGGACTGAAATGTATCTTGTGTCCTAAGCCAATGTTTTGGTGTGCCTCAGTCTAAAGTAGATCAAACTTATCTCTAGACAACTCATCAAGCTTTTGGTGCCGCTACCCAGTATTTTAATAGTCCAAAGGAGTTTCAACCCTTTTAATTATTGTGGTTCTGTTTTCTAACCTAGTATCTGAAGAACTTGGAGCAAATCCAGTTTTGTCTCATTGATTTATACAGGACTAAATTGGTTTAAATTGAAAACACTTTGGCACAGCAGGGATGTGGATTACACTTACAGTATTATTTTTGAGAGGGTGCTGTAGTTGAAAAACTATGTTTTTATGAATGCCACGACTATGAGCCCATGCACTCTTTCCCATCCTCTTTTCTCCTCTTAAAATGTTTCTGAAGGTGCTCAGGACTGTAGGGATGACAACTTTAGCATTTTTAGTGACCTCACCACCAATTGCACATGTATATTATTACTTTCTTCTTTCCCCCCCAGTGTATTCAACTGTGCCTATCTTCCCCCTTGCACTTAATCTTCCCTACCTGGGCTGGAAGTTGAATCCTCCATGGAATCCCCGGTATATATTTTTCGTGAGGAGCCAGGCCCCACCTGCTCCCCAGGACCCTGCCCACATCCAAGCAGTAGCTGGCCTGTGGACTGGGCAGAATATGGCAGCAACAGCAGTGGCATGTATGAAGACTTACAGCAGAATCACACCAACATCTCCCCAGCTATTCCCATAATCATCACTGCTGTCTACTCCATGGTCTTTGTGGTGGGCTTGGTTGGCAACTCTCTGGTGATGTTTGTTATCATAAGGTAAGAGTTATGAAGGAGGTTTTATGGTGGGCCTTTAAGGTCACATTATCAGGGGAAATCACGTAACTAGAAGAAGAAAACCAACAAAAGGGAAAAGTGATTAAGGGGAAACAAAAAACTTGCTGAGTCCCTTAGATATTAGAGTTCTAGGATGTTCTGCAGTTTTGGAGAGTTCTATCATTTTGCTCTAGTTCTAGAATTCTGGTTGAGGAATCCTTTGAGTTCCAGGTCCAAACAACAGAGCAGTGTGTAGCAGGATCAGTGTTCGCTTGTGGATGGCATAATCCCCCAAAGTAACTGTTATGGGGAAACAACCTCATGTTATATGGTATTCATTTCTTCCTTGAGATGTATTTCCTCGCAGTTCTGGTTTGGCATTACTGAGCTAAACCAACCATGGGAGAATCTGCCACCTGGACACAGACATAGCTGTCTATGCGTTACTCAGAGACTGTCTCTATTTGGTTGTGAGACTATAGTTAGTGAAAAATGAAACAGAAAACTGATTTCAAAGTTGTAAGGTGTACAGTCCTGACAATGTGGTCGAGGAGTTGGTAAGAACTGCCGAAATATGTGAGTAGAGCTCCCCCAAGGGATAAGAAGCAGTTAATGTTTTCTATATTGTTATTAATGATATATATATATATAGATATATAGATATATATAATACATGAACACACACCCACAGAGAGAGAGAGAGGAGAGAGAGAGAGAGAGTGTCTATAGATCTAGTCCTTATAATATTTTTTCTTCTTTCCTACTTTTCACTTTTAAAGAAAATGGTGCCTTTTTTAATGCATTCAGGTTATGAATATCCCCCCCCCCCAAATACGATGTATGATTCAGTCCACCATAAATACAGAACTTGTGCAAGGAGGATTTTCCTAGGCTCAACAGAGTCCTCTTTTACCCCCTTCCCCACTTCCAGTAATTGGAGTGAATGTGAGGTCGCCGTGAGGTCCATCCAGCCCCCTCTAATTTCAATACAAAGTGCTTATGCTGTTGTGCATGAGTAACTTAGCAAAAATTAAAATGAGTAGCTAGCAAAAATTGCAAAAAATTGCATAATGAATAACTTGCAAAATCTGCTTATGCTCTCCTGCATTGCTAACTTGCATGGGGGGAGGGGCAGACTGGAAGGGAATATGGGAGGTGTGTAGTGACCCCCACCCATGATATTGGCCCCTAGCATTGCCTCTGTACATGCCTCTGTAGGTTGGGGAAAGGGAGCTCCATTGAGATTATGGGATTTATTCATGCATGAACATTGCACTCACAGTGGACTGGATTTATCGTGTGTGTGTGTGTGTGTGTGTGTGCGTGCATGGTTTGAATCCAACATTGCTTTAAGGTTTGATGAAATCATCATTATTAAAGGTTTGTGCTGCATATAAAGTCTATGTTTAAATGCACTTTTGTTTCCAGTATACATGAGGGATATGTGTGTGTGTGAGAGAGGGGGGGGGGGGAGAGAGAGAGAGAGAGAGAGAGAGAGAGATGTAATTCAGGAAATCTGTAATCACATTTCATGTAGTTGGAGTTTTTGTTTTGTTTTTACTTCAAAGCAGCCGCTGGGGTTTTTTATTTTGATTGGAACCCTGGTGCTGAGAGAGAGGTGTTTAACCTTTCCATCCATGCCATTTTCCTGTTCTAAAGAGAGCCAGTGTGGCGTAGTGGTGAGAGTGTTGGACGGGGACTCGGGAGATCCGGGTTCTAGTCCCCACTCAGCCATGAAGCTCACTGGGTGACTTTGGGCCAGTCACTGACTCTCAGCCTAACCTACCTCACAGGGTTGTTGTGAGGATAAAATGGAGAGGGAGGAGGAAGATTATGTAAGCCACCTTGAGTTCCTTGCAGGAAAAAAGGCGGGGTATAAATATAATAAATAAATAAATAAATAAATAAAATCCCCCCCTCCCCAACAAAACTCCAGTGGAGGCTCATGGCTGCAATGTCAGTGGGGCAGTGTATCCACTCCAGGTTGAAGTCCGAGCTTTTAAGGAGCTATCCATGGCACGGAACCTCTTTTGGGGATAGGGGTTCAGCACCATGGATAGCTCCTTTGCAGTTCAGACAAAAGCCCAGAGTGGATATACCGCTCCACTGATATTGGAGCCAGCAGCCTCCACTGCAAAGCACCTAATAGCCCTGCTGGGGAAAATGCAGCCCTCACACAGGTAACAGTATGTTCCACCCTACCAGAGCTAATCGAAGCTTCAGCAGGGGGTACTTTAGATCAGGACAAAGATGGGAGAGTATTAAACGTCACCTCCCCCTGCACTTCTCAAATAAAAACCAGCGTCCCAAGGAGCTATTTTAAACTAAACCACAATGCTGAGAGAACTGATCACACAGATATCACACATCATGTCTGTTTGGGTCCTCCATTTCTTCTCTTTATTTTCTCTGTATTTTTAAAAATAATTTCCAGTGTATTTCACATTGTGATTGAAACCCTTGGCCTTGTCTGTCACAGGGTTCTCAAATCCTGCAGTTTTGTTCTGTGTTTGATTGCTTGAAGGTGAAACATGTCTCAGGTTAATGTATCAGTGCTCAGCAAGCCAGACTGGTGAAGAACATGGACAAGGAACAAGAAATACAGAAACTGTGAAAAATGTTTCTGAACAAAATTAAGCAGACAACTGAAAAACATTTACATTTGACTGTAATCCTCCAGAGGAAATCCCTCTAAATCATCAGAATATATTATTTTGTTTTTTTACTGGGATTTATAAAATATACAAACAATCTATAGTATATATCCAAGAGGGAGTGTGAGATAGAGGACGTTTCTTTGGGTCTGTGGGAAAGGGTGTGTGAGAGCATGTATTTCTCTATCTGCAGAAAGTCTACAGGGGGTAAACTGTTTTCTAGATGCTTAATTAGTTGGCTAGACATTTAATTCATTGAAATGATGTGTGTTGTCACTAAGCTGGCTCACTTCCATCAGTGTTCTGCATTCCATGTGTTTTGAGTTCTGTTCCACGGCCTGACTAATTGTTTTTCAGACAAGAGATTTTCAGTCTCAGGGTTTCCCATCTGTAAAATGGACATATGTATTCTGGAATGTCTTCTACATTTTTAATGCCTCGAATATATGCTGCAAATATGTGAATTAGACATTTGGCTTGCTGCATAAGCTGGGTTCACCTCCTTTAGTGAAACACTTGCTTTATGCTTGTGACACAGAGTGAGGGCTGTGTAATCTCTGTTTACCGAGTATAATGTATCATTTGGAGACAGGTCACTTGTAAGAATATGGGATAATTGTATACCTTAGAACAACATATTTTCTGTGGTCTCTGCCCCTTTCCCATCCTTGACCCTTCTAGGTGCTACCCCAGAGGACCTGTCCAGGTAGCAACATTTTGTCTTTTGGGAGTTGGTGATCTCTAATCAGCTGTCTCTAAATTCCACTTCTATCTCATTTCTATAAATTCTAGATGCTCCTATGTAGGTTCTGCTGTAGTGTTCCTAGGCATTGTTGGCGTGATAAGGAATGCTCATCTTCTTCCCTACTTGATCTTATATCAGGGTTGCACAACCTTTTTGGCCTTGAGGGCCACATGTGATGCTGGCTCAGGAGTTGTCGTCGTCCGCCCCCCCCCCCATGCATGCACACATACATCCCAGTGATCCTGATACAGATTGCTCTTTTTCCTCACTACAAGCAGTCTCGGGAAAGTGATTTGTATGAGGATCTCCTGCAGTTTCACCATTGGGAGGGACGGATACGAATTGCCAAAAAACAGAGACACAAGGGGACAGTGATTTACATAACATCTGCATATGCTAATTTATATGTATCGATACAAATTTAGAACTGATTATTATAATTTAAATAGAAATTTAAATAATTTAAATAGAAATACAGGACATCTCACCATACTGTGGTGGAAGACTGTGACCAATTGAGCTGTGTGCCTGCCTGTTCATGCCGCTGTCCAGGCGCGAACAGCGGATGGGCAACTGTGCTTATGTTTCTATATATGTTCAGGCTATAATTAGACAGCACAGCCCTACAAACAGAGGACTGTCCTCGCCTTCAAATAGAAGACCCTCCCACTTGTGTTCCCCAGCAAGTGGTGTGCATATGCATACCACCCCTGATACTGGAGGTAACATATAGCCATCGTGACATTTATAGCCTTCTCCTCCATGAATTTGCTAATCCCCCTTTAAAGCTATCCAAATTGGTGGCCATCACCACATCTTGTGGAAGTGAATTCCATAGTTTAACTATGTGCTGTGTGAAGAAGGACCTCCTTTTACCTGTCCTGAAGCTCCCAGCAATCAGCTCCATGGGATGACCCTGGGTTCTAGTATTATGAGAGAGGGAGAAAAATGTCTCCCTATCCACTTTCTCCACACCATGCATACTTTTATATACTTCTACCATGTCTCACCTTACCTGCCAGTTTTCTAAACTAAACAGTCCCAGACATTGTAACCTTTCCTCATACTGGAGTTGCTCTTCTTACGTTATTCTGTTGTCTTTTATTTTATTTATTTATTTATTATATTTATACCCCACCTTTTTTCCTTCAAGGAACCCTAGGCGGCTTACATAATCCTCCTCCTCCACTCCTCCATTTTATCCTCACAACAACCCTGTGAGGTAGGTTAGGCTGAGAGTCAGTGACTGGCCCAAAGTCACCCAGTGAGCTTCATGGTCGAGCGGGGACTAGAACCCGGATCTCCTGAGTCCCAGTCCAACACTCTCACCACTATGCCACACTGGCTCTCACTCCTGGTTGTCCATTCAAGAGTGTATGTGCAGGAATATTTAACTCTTGTTAAATTGGGATAAATACCTGAGCAACATAGTTGTGATTTGGGCCAAGATAAGAACCCTGACTGGATGACAAAGAAAGGATAGACTACAAGAAGACTGGTATTCTTGATGGTGACTGTACAAAGAAAGTGGCAGGAGGAAAACAAACGTATGGACCTGCCTTGTACTGAATCAGACCATTGATGTACCTAACCTATTATTGTCTTCTCTGACTGCAGGGGGACATTTGCCCCCTGCATGAGCCCATAATACCCACTGTTACCCAGTGCGACGACACAGTCCCTTCACACTAGGACCAGATGCATAAACCCTTCTCAGGCTAAGCACCAACACTTAAAAACCTGAGGGGAGGGTCAAATGAAACCTTTCCCCTACCAATGAGGGAAAAGATTAATACAGGTCATTAAGGATCTATTTCAAATTTATGATACTGTGGGTACAAAGGTGTGTGTGTGTAGATTTAACAGTAATGCAGGTTAATAACACCAAGCTGACACGTAGGATCCTTGCTGAGGCAGACAGCTGATGCCTTGTGAATTTGTTTGAGGATTTGCCACTGAAACACATCTTGCAAATGACAAACAATAACACTGATTTTAAATAGATATTAGTATTTCATGCTGATCTACTTTATTTGTTTTACAGCACTCTTGGTATTATTGTATAAAACTACTAATTTGAAGTTATTCATCCTATGTTTATCTAGTTTCATAGGTTTGTATTTCTGGCTGCTAAGTTTTAGCCTATGTTTTATAAATTATTTTAATTGATTTTGCATGTAAAATTTGCTGGGTTCCTTGACCTCACATTTGTCTCTGGTTCTAACTAGTCAGGAAATAATCTCTCCTAGTTTTCTTTTGCTTTTGGACTACAACTCCCACCATCCACAGCCAGCATGGTCATGGTCCAACACATCTGCAGGGTGTCAGGTTGGGCAAGCCTTATTTGCATGCAGTAAGGCGGGGGGGATATTTAAAGATAGTTGAAGGGTAGTTTTCCAATCCATTTCTGACTCTGGAAACCATACACATAGAAACAGCTCTTGCCATTTTCTTTACAGAGTGGGGTCTTCACTGGAGATGTTTTTAGCTTACTTAATTTTTTGGTAGGCGGGATGGACTCAAATTTCAGTTTGCAAATGGAAGTGGAGCTTCAACATTATGACTTTTCCATTATGATGCCATCATCGACTAGTAATGGCTACCACAGGCACAGTGTGACATCCAATAAATCTGAATCCGTTCCCTCAGTGTACCTGTCCCCATTTGCCCCAGGATGCCATTTAAATAGAAGAACTGACAGTCATCAAGCTCCAGGGTGACCACTTTCTCAAATCATCTTGAGAGCCTCCAGTGACAAGAATAATTTTCTAGGTATATTTAAAAAAACGGTTTTTAGCAAGGATCATTTCACAGTTACATATGGATACAATCTAGACACGAGAAAAGGTCATTTTGTTTCTCTGATGTTTCTCATATGCCTGTACTAAGAATCATCTGTTCAATTTACAGCCCAGTCCCATATGGAGTTTGCACAGGCTCAGGATTTAAGAAGCTCCACCTCAGCTATAAGAATATATTAAAAAGGGTGGGGAAAGTCTCAACTGCGTCTCTGTGTGTATACTATAGTTACACTACTGTTCAAGCAGCATTAAGAGATCCTGAGTACAATGTGTTATTGTATAAAAGTACATGCAGAATCTCCACAGTATCTCCAAACGCTTCAAAATTAGTAAATACATGACAGCCTGGATATCTCAGTCTCTCCATCAGCCCCTCAAAGAACTAAGTGGCTTTCCTTAAAATTAGTACTGCATTAATTTTGTACAGTGTAAGCAAGTATGTGCGGTTACCGGTTAGTATGTGCATTAGATGGAGAATTTGTGATCTGAGATCTGCTCTGTACATGCAACCTTCTATGTGGTGGCCCCTTGAAATGCAACAACCTGCAGTCTGCTCCACATGGCAAGTCATCCATGTGAAATGGTTCACCAGCCATGTGGTCTGAATGGTTTTCAGCAATGCAAATGGCAAATACTAGCACAAATTGTGAGGAGGAAAACCAGCAGTATGGAGTGGCAAACAACTTCTTGGATACACCTTATTATGTGGGAAAGCTCCTGCATGTGTGCACTCACAGTGGCTGTCATGCTACTGTTTGCATGTGTGAATATTCTAAACATTATAGACCAAAATATGAATTAATATCATCAGACAGGCATGGTAATGCTCAGTCATTAGGTCAATTTAAGTTTTGGTAATGCAGCAATAGTAATGAATATTGTTTTATGCCACTAAATCCTGACAGGATGATGGTAACTGCTTCCTTAATAACTCCCAAAGATTCCCATAAAGAAGAGAAATGCTCGGAGGGACTACTTGTCACCAGCAGAGAAAATTATATCCTGATTAACTGTTGTTTGATTTTATTGGGTGAAAATAAATCTAGCAGCTTTATGATAGCTTGACTAATTTGCATAATCTAATTAAAATCACTCATCAATTCAGTTCTGCCTGTGGCATGTAAAACTTAATTGGTAACACAGCAGTGCAACAATAAATCAGTTATAGGGGAATATATAGCATGCAATTCAAGCCTTGGTAAATGGCAGTACTTCTGTGTTTAAAGTAGAAATGCTAGCCTGCCTAGAGCTGCTCCAAATTTTCTCCTGCAAAATAATTGTGAAATGTGCCCTGAAAACCCCAAATATACCTTATTTAAAGATTTTCCTCCATTGTTGTTTCAGTCACTGTGTTCCTCCAGCCAGGACCGGTGCAGGGCAGTTTGGCGCCCTAGGCTAAATTATATTTAGCACCCCCCCTCTCGTGCCGTGGGGGGGGGCTCTGGAAAGCAGCCCTGCTCTGCAACCTCCCTCCCCCCCGCCGCCACCGGACCCCCCCCGCACGCTGCTGCTGCCGCTGCCGCCCCCCACCTACCTTCCCACGCCTCCTCCGAAAAGGGACCCCCGCGCTCTGTTTTTGGCCGGGGGAAACCAGAGCAACAGGGCTGTTTAAGCCCTGTTGCCCTGGTTCTTCCCGCCAAAACAGAGCACGGGCGGGGCTCCGGAAACAGCGCGGAGAAGGTAGGTGTCGGGGGGGGAGGAGGTGCGGAGGAGAGGCAAAGCGAGGCGAGGTGGGGGGGAGGCAGCACGGGGGGGAGGCGGCGCAGAGGCGAAGCGAAGCGAGGCGAGGTGGGGGGAGGCGGCGTGGGGGGGAGGCGGTGCAGAGGCGAAGCGAGGCGAGGTGGGGGGGAGGCGGCGCAGAGGTGAGGCGAGGCGAGGTGGGAGGCGGCGCGGAGGCGAGGCAAGGTGGGGGGGAGGCGCCCAGGCTCGGCCCCACCACTACTCCGGGCGCAATCCCCCGCACTGACCTGGCTTTCTCGGAAAGGCGGGCGGGCAGGGCAGGAGCGCGCCGGCAGCGAAGAGGAGCGCAGCGTTCTGCGCCCTCTTCCGCTACGCGCCCTAGGCAACAGCCTAGTTGGCCTAGTGGTAGCGCCGGCCCTGCCTCCAGCACTATTCTCTTATCTCACACTACATGATTCCAGCCAATCAGGGATCAAGCAGTGGGTTAAGATGATGATGATTTTATTAAATGGGCAGTGCAATCCTATGGCTGCTAGACAGCATCTAGACAGCCATAGGATTTTTTGGATTCCCAGTTACGAGGTTGGAAAATTGCTCTGACCTCGTAGCTGGGGATCCGTGCTCGGACTCCTCCTCCCCACCCTGCTTGCAGCTGGTGTGGAAAGAACCACACTGGCAGCTTCTACAAGGTCACAAAAGCGACCTCAGAGAAGGGCTTTTGGGTGTGTTCTGGGGGGTAAGGAGGGGAGGAGACCAGCACCGTCAAGATACAATGTATCCTGGTGGCATCTAAACCTCCTTCCCTCCCACTCTGAGGCGCCGCAGTTAGACGCAGGAGTGTGGAGGTGACCTTTGCCTCTGCGCTCCTCCTGCCCGATACAGGATGCCCATAATCCTCCGAGTTTGGAGGGTTACAGGCATCCCAATTGGATTGCACCCTTACTTACCTACGTGCTCATAGTCATACCCTGTCTTCTTGCAGCAAGTTACATCCAGAGGAACTAACTGCATAAAACCAACAATCAACACAACAAAGTACATATCAGAAAAATGCAAAAGAATGCAAAAATAAAATCAAACAATAGAATTACAGCATCCTTGCTTTCTTTTTAAGGGGACTCCCCCGAATTATTTTTCCTAATTATAAACGAACACAAATAATCAACACACTGGGTTGGATCCTGTCTTGGCAATACTTAAGGTATTCCCATTACAATCAATGGAACTTATGTTAATCATGACTAACTTAAGTTATATTGAATCCTCTAAGAATGACTAAGGCTAGATCCAACCTATTGTCTTTTCCTTTGGATTAGGTCTTTAATAAGACAATGTAGTCACTCAGATATACCGCATCATCACTGAGGGCAAAAAAGGAAACATTGTTCTTTGGGAGGCAGGGATAAGGGAGGCAGAAATGTGCTAAGGCAGGCAGTGTAACCGGCAAGGAACTTCGCCCATCTGCCTTGGAAATCCTTTCTCATGGGCCCCACATAACAGGAAAAAATCATTTCACCCCTGTTAGTGCACTCCACCCAAAAATAACTGAAATTTGTGTGTGAAAGCTTTCACAAAAAACACCTATTTCTCACACACACCTGTTTCAACCCAGTTAAATGGCCTTTTCAGAATATTCTCCAGACTGAACTAAGTTGTGGGGAATCATCATCATCATCATCATCATCATCATCATCATCATCATCATCATCATCATCATATATTATTTAAAAGTTTCTTCTTGTGTTCCAGGTACACAAAGATGAAGACAGCAACCAACATCTATATTTTTAATCTGGCTGTGGCGGATGCCCTAGTTACCACAACAATGCCTTTCCAAAGTACTGAGTACCTGATGAACTCTTGGCCATTTGGGGATGCACTGTGTAAAATAGTTATTTCCATTGACTACTATAACATGTTCACCAGCATATTCACGCTGACCATGATGAGCGTCGACCGGTACATTGCTGTGTGCCACCCTGTGAAGGCTCTGGACTTCCGTACGCCTCAGAAGGCAAAGGTCATCAACATCTGCATCTGGCTCTTATCGTCATCAGTTGGCATATCGGCCATAGTCCTTGGAGGCACCAAGGTCAGGGAAGGTGAGTCCAGGCTCTGTCTTTTGCATGTCTTGACTGCTCTTTGGCCTAATGCAATTGCTTCAGAGGCCAGATTCATGCTGGCAGGCTGTGAGAACGAAACCACAGGTTAGCCATCTTTGCACTACGGTCTAAAATGTGTCCAAGTCTATCTGTTAGGCCACCATACAAATTACAGATAGCAAAGCAAGATTGGGCCTGGCCACATGGAGGAAGTTGGAAACTGTCTTACTGTGAAAGGTGCTCCATGCAGCAGCCAAAATGAGTAGCTTGCTGCATGTACTGCCCATAGTGGGTGGAGAGTTTCCAGGCCATCATCAGATACATCTGGAAGTGGTGTGGAGATGTGTCATACAATGTGGGCATTCTACATGGGATTTATACTACACATTACCATCCAGTATATCAGGGACAGGGAACATCTGCCCCATGGGGCTACTCTGGCCTGGGGAGGTTCCCCATCTGGCTTGTGGGGCCTCCTTGGATCCCTCCAGGGATAGGACTTGGCTTCCAAGCCCCCCACCCCTGGAGGAATCCTCAATGTTATCTCCTATCAATTATCAGAGAGAACAGTTGGCATTCCCCTGCACGCTGCTCCCCTTCTCAGTTGGGGATGAGTGTTGTGTGAAGCCAACTTCCCACTGTTGTCCCCAAACAGTGATCAGATATAACAATGGGGATTCCTCTTAGTGCACCACTTCCCTTCCTAATTGGAGATCCATGCCTCTCTGTGTATGAAGAAAAGGACTTAGCAGGCACTAGGAGCAGTGGCTCCTCCAAGTGCCGGCAGAGTCTATTCCTAAGCAGCTCGCTGCCTCAGTCAGGACAGAACCGCTCGCTGCATGGAGAAAAGCAAAATGGGGGGACAGGAAGATGGCAGGGAGGGGTGGGCTTTGAGGGTGAAGCCCCACTACTCCTACATCATCTGGCCCATGGGCAGGTACAAGGGGGTGTGTCAAAAGGTTTGACACCCCAAGCACTAGATGGACCAGCCACCATTTAGATCCTTTTGTCAGCAGCTTCCATGTGTGCGTGTTTTTCTTTTCTGTGTTTTTAATGAACAGCAAAAGACATAATTTGTTGCAAAGGAGTAACGTCTGTTAGACCATCCATTCAATCAATCAAGTGGGTTGGAATATTATTGTACTCCATAGAATATTTTCTCTCTCTCCTGCACCGTATATTCTCTTCTGTGTAAATCATGCATCTCCACTCTCAGCTGTTCTTCCTCATTACTTACAGAAGAACCATCCCTCTAAAAGCCAGCCCTTCTCTTTCCAACCACTGTAATTGAAAGAGCTCCAGTTCATTAGAGAGGTACAGAATTGCCTGTAGGTAGAGACAATAAACTCCCTATTTGAAATGCATTTGCAAGGTCATGCTAAAGTTCAACCACTAAAATCAGCAGTAACATCAAATTTGAAGCATGGAGTTTAACAAGCTGCAGAATGGGCTGGGGATCAGGGATTGCAGCTAGAAAGGATGGACCCAGCTGAGAAGAATCCCCTAAACTCCCTTTCTGTCATAGAGTTGTATTTGCGTGGGTGTAAATGGACCCAAGGAGGCAGGACTACCCTGCTTTCATGACCATTTCATGTAAGCAAAGCATTTGTGGTGCATGATTTTGAGAAATTATACCTCTGTTTGAATTGGGAAAACATCTCACAAAACACCTTGCAAAGCTTGCTGTATTTGACCTCACATTGAGGGCTGGAGGAAGCTTCCATTTAATCTGAATTTTCTGTGTCCTGGGCAGGATCCAGACCAAATGTCCAGGGCACCCTACTATTGAATCCCCCACCTTTTATTGTTCTATTTGAATTCCTGGGTGGGATCCAATGTCACAAGAGCAGGATTCCACTTGCACAACAGGACTTTCTTCCTCTCCTCTCTCACCTGCATCTCCCCCTGCAGATTTGCTCTGGAGGGTCCCCCCAGCCCCCTGGAAGAGATTTTTGAGGAGATGTGGGGGGCTGCAAGAGGGAGGGGGATTTCCCACTCCCAGTTCTGCTGATGGAAGCAGTTCCATCAGCAGAACTACCTAACTGGATTTCACCTCTGTTTATACATGGTATATTACATTTTGGTTAATATACGTAGCCATGTCACCAACTGTCAGGTGCCCTGGTCTGACAGCAGGTCCTAGAATGGAGGAGACGACTGGCAGAGATGTTGCCAGGAAGGACAGTGTGGTGTGGATTTGCAGAGGGATAGCCCAATGGTCTTCTGCAGCAATGAGTTGAGTGCACTGATGAAGTCCAGCAGATCTCGATCTATAAATTAGACCGTGGCATCAGATTGGCTTTTCCAGGTCACTTACCGGTAATTCCCAGTAGCAAAAGGAGTGACATGATTTGAATTGCCTGTAGTTTTCTACGCCTGGTGGAGGGTAAGACAGCAGGAGAAGGATTAGTGGAGGAGGAGAAAAAGGAACTGGTGCCTGACACAGTATGTATTTAAAATTATTTCTAGGCCACCTTTAAGGATGGAACCCTCTCAAGGCAGTGTACAAGAGAAAAACTGTATAGAACAGATACAGTAGAAATTCAGCAAATATGTATTCAATGAAACTTCAGTAAACACAGTGACTGCCAATAATAAATAAATAAAAAACAGATAGTAGGGTTTCTCTGATCAAGCCCTGCAGCACTTGAGTCTAACTATGCAAAGTGGCACATCTTGGAGTGACACCATTTTTGAATAATAAAACATAAGCTATATTTTACTGTAAAACTGTGTTAGCTTAACTTAATTCATGTGTTGTTTTTTTAATTGGCCCTTTTATTTACAGATACAGGCAGTACCGAGTGTTCTTTGCAGTTTCCAGATGATGACTATGTCTGGTGGGACATCTTTATGAAAATCTGTGTCTTTGTCTTTGCGTTTATCATCCCAGTGCTAATTATAGTTGTTTGCTATACTCTGATGATTCTGCGCTTGAAGAGTGTGCGACTTCTGTCTGGATCTCGAGAAAAAGACCGAAACCTCCGCCGCATCACCAGATTGGTTCTTGTTGTGGTTGCGGTTTTCATTATCTGTTGGACCCCAATCCATATCTTTGTGCTGGTTGAGGCCCTTGGAGACGTATCACACAGCACTGCAGCCATTTCTAGCTATTACTTCTGCATTGCATTGGGCTACACCAATAGCAGTCTAAATCCCATCCTGTATGCTTTTCTGGATGAAAACTTCAAGCGGTGCTTCAAAGATTTCTGCTTTCCTTTTAAGATGAAGACAGACAGGCAAAGTACCAGCAGAGTCCGAAACACCATTCAAGACCCTGCTTATGCTGGGGACGCCGATGGTACAAACAAGCCGGTATGACTAGTCGTGGAAATGTCATCTTATTGTCCTCCAGGACGAGAGGAATCTAATGATCTTGGACTAACTCAAATAACTACTGCAGTGTGAAATGGACAATCATAGACCGATTGGATAATATGTAAGAACTCCCACTGAACTGAAATATGGCTACTGCTGATAATAAGGGTTTCTTTCCTCACATATGCTCACTGATGATCAATTTTTGGATCATATTAACAACAGATCTTTGTACATAGCAAAATATCCATTTTTGGCAGAAGAAGGAAAAGCCTTTAACAATGCTGATGTCTTTATAGCAAGGGAAATGGCAAGTTTTTTTTTCTGTTTTCTGCTCTTATTTAGCAGCTGCTTTCTGCTCTTATTTATATGCCATATGGAAGCTAAAATGTGGCTTTTAGTGATTGATGAAAAATTAATTAAGGAGCAAGGATCTTATTTTACTGTGCCATGTTACAATGCACACTGCCTGTCAATTCTAAGCCTATAGTATCTGCCAGAACTGCAAAAATCAATATTTTCCTTATATTCATGGAGTGGAAAGCATATTATCAGACATTTATATGGGCATGAATCATGTAGCAAATTATGGAATCTAGTCTTCTATTGCAACAATCTGGGAACTTCTCTAGGATCTCAAGGGTGGATTCATACAATCATGATTTCTATGTTGATTGCATCTATTACTTGATATGCTGATCAGCTGAAATGTCCAGCAGTTTTACTATGAATATCGCACTTTTACTATGTGCAGTTAACAGATATTCATCTTGAGGGAACCATGGATGATATGATTGTCATATAATTATTGCATGGGTTGTGTGAATTTTCATATCTCAGCTTCCATGCTTCTCTAGGAAGCCCAGCAGGGAGGAACTATAGCTTAGTGGTAGAAGGTCCGAGGTTCAATCTCTGATACAAAAAAAAAAAAAGAAAGAAAGAAAGAAAAGGAAAGATCAGGAAGGTGATGAGAAAGACCTCTGCTAGAAATTCTAAAGAGCTAGTGTAAATCAAAGTAGACAATACTGGGCTGAATGGACAGATAGACTGACCAGGGGTAAGGCAGCTTACTATGTTAGATAGCTGGATGTATGTACATGTATACATACACACACACACACGCACGCACACACACACGCACGCACGCACGCACGCACTTACAGTGAATGACCAAAATGTGTTGAGTGGTGACAATCGCAGATGAACTTCATATATATTCAAAAATTGATTCATTCACAAAATTTGGCTGGGACTGATAAAGTGCACCAAATTTCAGCCACTATTGCATCATGCATTCCTATGGCTCCCAGATGGTGTCTGGGGAGGCACAGGATGGTGCAGATCTCTTCCCCATGGCTATAGACACAGAGCTATGAATGCGGAGGAGGAGACCCAATCATGGATCTCCTCCCCTACCCACTTTCCATGGAAATATCCGTGGTAACTTCCAACTCCAACTGAGGGAGAAAAGGGGGCGGTTTGGTGGGCAGGGAGGGGATCTACTCAGTTCAAGAGTGGCTCCATCACCAATGCCGCCCACACCCTAGTGAGCAAGCTAGATGGGCTGAGAGATCTGCCTGGGTAAAAAAATGTTAATGGAGGATGGAGAAGCTGTAAAAGCCTCTGTCTTTCTCCACCCCTGCCTGGCTCTTGCTGGCAGGACTTTGGCTATATAGAGGTCTCCGAGATTGGAGCCGAGATTATAATTTTGGGGTCTGGATTTTCAGGAGCTCCATAATGTATGATCAAAAATGAATGTGCACAAATCATGTGGACAAAACAAGATAGTAGCCTTTCTATTTCTGGAGATAAAATATTCTTCTGCGGAAGGCTCAGCAACCAGAGGACATCTGGGTGTAGCTTTAAGGGTGTGACCAAGTTGAGGGAATCAATGCCAGCTCCAGGTTTTTGAGGGCCCTTGGGCAAGACACCCTCAATGGAACCCCTTCCTCAATGAATCTACCTTCTCACCACCATTGCCACCAGCTGTGATTACTCCTCATCCTCTTTCTCATCATTACCACTTGCTTGCTTGATATGCAGAGAAACAGTGACCAAGAAGGCATCTACTGCTCCTCCTTGTCACCACTATCATTGTTGTCTGGGTTAGAGTGACAAGTGGGTTGAGAAGCAGGTTGCTGAAGAAGAGGAGCAACTCCATGTGGCCCTTGTCAGTGGGCCTCTGCAGGGGTGTGGGCCCATGGCAGGTGTCCAGCCATGACAACCCTTGATGCTGGCCTTGGAGGGAATGCTTGTCCTTCTTGTTTCTCCTCATTACTCTGAAGCCTTCACCATGTCCTGAGATGTAACACTTCCCAGCACCTAGCCTCCCACTGCTATCTGTTCTTTTTCTCCAATATTCCAAAACTGACATGCACAAAAGGCACACACATTTCCCGGCCAAAATATAGTGTGTAAATATGCATAATTTATTCCAGTTAGGATTTTCTGCCTGAAAAATTGTGGACTGACTGCATATGTTTGTGCTGCAAGGTTTCTGGTTTCTGCATGATCCCTGACTTTTGTATTTGTGTCTGTCTTCAACAAAAGTATTTTTCAGCACTCTTTTTTTTAATTTTTACCAATTACAAATACAGGAGCACATATAATGCATTGTGATAATTACAGCTTTTTTGTGTGAATCCCCAAAACTATTCCCACCTAAAGATTGTGAAAGTGACAGTTTGCCTTTCATCAACATGGCATTGTTGATAAAGACTATCAATCATCTAGAGTAGAATATACGGTAGTAAAAATACGGTAAGTATTCTTACGTTAATATTGATGACAGAAGCACATTCTTTTAAATGTTGCAAGCATTTATCTTCCAGGCTTTTACTAAGGTTTTTGTTCTTGGATTGTGATAATGAGAAATTGCATAGAACTGAAGCACTTTTTAATGCTGTCACCCAGTTTACAAATACTTTGCTCCTCTTAACAAATTCTGCCTACAATCCTATGGACAGAAAAGAATCCTACAACTCCCAGCATTCTCCAACCAGACAAAGACTGAGCATGGAATAGCTGACCTTACATTCAGCCAAACTTAAGGACTTTTGTTAGTGACCCCCCCCCCCCCAGGTTAATACTATCTAGTCAAATTATTGATTGTCAAAACCCATATACTATTCATGCAAAAAGAGTGCAGCAAACTATCACAGTAATTTCTGATAGCGATCTACCACATTACTTTCCAGAACATTCCAATGCAGCTTAGTGATATCTTTTCTTTCTTTTTCTTTGCCAAATTGACCAAACGTTAACTCAGGGCATAAACTGAGATATAAGTGTGGACTTTAAAGAAGGGAGATTATTTAGCCCTTAGTGTTTGTACACAATGTACACAATGTGTTGCAGAATGCATTGACTGCTAAGCATGCTTTTTAGCAAATAAGGCTAAAAAGTATAGAAATGTTAATAATAAATAAATGCTCAGCAGTGATGTTATTTAATGGATATTCTATAGTAGAGGAGCAGTACAATCAGTAGGTTTAGTCATTGTGCTTCTTGGGGTAAAAGGTTTCTTGACTTTGTCCATTATGAGACAGTGTTCTGTTTTAAGGACTAACAATGTAAGCGGAGTACATTGTTCTCATTTTGCATGCATCTCAACAATTTCCCCAGATGTGGACATTCCTAAATCAGCAAATCTGTTTTACCATCTTTTGGTAAGCCCACAATAGCTGGGCACAAAAGGGAACTTTGCTTATTACTTTGAATCATGTGATAAGTATAGGTTTTGCCATGAGCTGTACATCCTCATATCAGAACTAATGCAGAGACCTGCAGTGATTCTCAAAGAGTATAGTATGACTGGATTATATAATAATCCATTTATAAACAATATAAGTAGATTACCAGGCTCCTGAGAATGCTGAATGCAGTGCTTCATTTCTAAGAGGGGCTGGGCCTCAGAGTGTCATGACCCTGGCCTGGGGCTGGCTGGAGCTGGAGCTGGTTGGCCCCAGATCATCAGCACCACATGCAGAGCTGTAAGACCCAGACCCCAATACCTAAGATGAGCCTGGCAGCCAGGAGCCCCTGGAATCAGCCCCTGACTCCCAGAGCGAGTTGGTCCAAAGCTTGATGCCCCAATCGTTTCAGGCTCCTCCTCTCATTCCCCAGTGCCTGCTCACCAGTGCAAGCAGTGTACCAGGTGGGAGGTCACAGAATGGCGGCCAAGCGCTCAGCATGAGGCCAGTAGGCTAACCCTTCAAAGATCTCAGCTCCTCAAGCAAGGAGATGGAGCCTGGGACTGGGAGCAGCCTGGAGAGACAGGGCCACAGGTGGAGTAGAGGTGCATTGGAGCAAGTCACTGTCTCCCAGTCCATGGTCCTGCAAGTCTCATGTGTCCGACTAACCATCCTTGTTCCCCAGGTGCTGGAGTCATGTCTGCATTCCGCCTGCCTCTCTCTCTCTCTCTCTCTCTCTCTCTCTCTGTATATAAAAGTCTGAAGCTCACCAGCTTTCCAGGATGGTGAACCATAGTGAACTATCCACCTTGTTGGCCCTAACTCTCTACAGTACCCCAGTCTCCTGCCTCCCTGACCATCTGTGGGCTCCGCCTTCTGTAAGATGGGACACAAACCTGGAGGACATTCCCCCACTCCCAACACCATCAATCCTAGATAAGTGGAATGTAGTAGATAATCGGTGGCAAAAAGCACTCTAGGCATGTACACTCTCTAAAATATCATGGATAAAAATAGGGATTCTCATGTGTAACTCCCCTGTTCCCATGTCAAGGTTCACTGCATCAGCTTCCCATTACTCATTGCTGAAAACTGCTCTCCAGCTGCCACATGTTAAAGTGGATAGGCAATTATGGGGTGGGTGGGATGTTGCTATGTTAGCCCCTTTTTATGCAAGTGCACTAGAGTCAAGATGTATCTTCTCTCCACTCAAAGGCTGCCAGGAGCTACTGGATCTGTGTGTGCAGCTTCTCCATGTGGTGAGCCACCAAGCTGCAGGTGGCAGCTTCTAAGTTAAGTACTTTTATTGGATCCTCCTGGCAGGAAGGAGTATAAGAGGGCTTCCTCTTATAGCCTTGCTCAAGTAATACAGGTTTCTTAAGCTCTGGTGTGTTCCCATATCCTTGGGTTTTCTTGGCTTCTAACTTGCTGCTCACATCTTGGTCTGTCCTTTAGTCCTTCCTTATTCTTTGGTCCTGATTTCTGACTTGCTTTTTGACTCTGCCTCCTGCTCTTTGTTCCTGATGTCTGGCTTGTCCCCCTGGCTTGTTCCAAGCTCCTGGCTCACTTCAACTGTTGCCTACAGGCCAGCCCTGACAGAGGTTTAACTACAGAGGGCTGAGACCTGAATAACTCTACTAAAACACATGGGTGCATTACTAGATCACACATGTGCAAACTAATGCCATTCTAAAAAGGCATCTCTGATACCTTCTGCAAAGACAAAAGTATAGACCAAGTAGGAACAGTGTTTTCCCTGGGGCAGGTAGGTACCAGAAAAGTTGGGACTTTCTCCTGTAGTAAATAGAGCCAGTGAGAGCATACTGTATGCACATGCTCTGTATTATAATTCCACAAATCATAGTTAAGTCCTAACACTGCAAAACATATTGTCTAGCTAAACCATCAGGAGTTCTTGTTGAAGTATTCCTTTATTATTTCTATTTCATGTATGAAAAAATAACAAATTTCACACATTGTAGACAGAACTGTTTGGCAATTGCCAGAATAGATTGTATCTGTATATATCTCTATCGAAAATAAAAAAAATGTGCAATTTTAGACTGTGAATAATTTCATTGTGAGGTATTACTATAGTTTTCGGTACCCATGAACCACACCAGTTAATAGGTGCTAAAGAAAATCTGAAGTGGTCATTTTCAAAATGGTTTCCAGTGGAGTAGTTGTGTTAGGCTGTGGGAGGAAAAGCAACAAAACGTCTCATGGCACCTTAAAGACTAATATAATACATTTGCCACAAGGCTCTTTGTTGTTGTTTTACAAAAGAATGTATAAGCTATTTTATTTGTTTATTTATTTATTACATTTCTATACTACCCAATAGCCAAAGCTCTCTGGGCAGTTCACAAAACAAACCATAAAACCATAAAATATAATAACATAGTAAAACATAATATTAAAACCTTAAATTTAAAATAGAATAAAACCAAAGTAAAAACCAGGGTAAAAGCCAGCAGCTTACGAAGGGGTTGATATGATTTGTGTAACTCTGTTATGAAAACTGTGTGAGAAAATTGCATGTATATTCTCAAACAGGGAATTTTGATGGGAAGGTTTCTCAAGTAAGCACTTGATTTCAAAAATAAACAGGACACCTGCAGGGCCAAAGCAGACATTATTTTAAATCTGTATCTAGCAGTTATATCTTTTTGTCTTTTTTTACTCTAGAGTAGGCACAGGGAGGCCAATCCAGATCTTAAAAGCCCCCTGCCCCCATGCCAGGTTCCCAATCTGGACTGGGCTCCTTGCACCTACTCTAATCTAGAGTAAAAATGTTAAACAAGACATAGGTGCTGGATACTGATTTAAAATAATGTCTGTTTTGGCCCTAACTTAGCTCATTAACATGGCTTCTGTTCACGCCAGTCTTCTTTTAACACAGGGAGAAACCACCCTGTCTAAGGTTTGTATTTCTCAGTCCCTCGACTCTGTTCAGTAGAACATTCCTTCACATTGCTGAAAGCACACTTGTACCTATTATTTATAGGAGAACAAATACTCCATTCCATGCTCCCAGTCCATATCGTAAGTGCAGCCTTAGTTGGGACAAAGCCTTTAGCAAAGTGCCCTCTGGTGGATCCCCTCTTATGTTGGTGGGCCCCAGTGGGCTTGTTTGGCATCAGCAGTGAATTAATTTAGAACTGCCATTTCAAATTTCCCACAATGCCCCTGATGTAATGTCATTCCAGGGTATTGTGGGAAACTTAAAATGGTGGCTCTTGGCTGCTCAGCATGAGGGCTCAAGATAGTATCAGTGCAGTGGTGGGCCCTGATGGGACACCAGTAGCTGCACAAGGATACTGGGTGCTGATACTGGGCCAGGATGTGTGGACAGTTTCGTTTCCTTTGGCCTGTTTGTCACTGTCATTTTAAAAATATTTCTTGTGAGAATGTCCAGGGGCCAGGGGGATAGCCATCTTATCATGTAGCAGTGAACAAAACAAAACAAGTCTTGTGGTACTTTAGCGGTTAACAGACTTATTATGGGTAAAGTGTTTATGCATCTGATTAAGTGGATTCTAATCCACAAAAGCTTCTGTTGTAATAAATCTGTTGGCCTTTAAGGTGTCACAAGTGCCCCCTCCAAAAGAGGCTAGAAGGGTGGCTACTAGAGGAAGGGCCTTCTCAGTTGTGGCACCCCATCTATGGAATCAGCTCCACAAGGAGGTGCGCCTGGTGCCTACCCTCTATTCCTTCAGGTGCCAGGTGAAGACCTTTTTATTTGCCCAATATTTTAATGGTTAATTTTATTCTTTTATTATTGCCACTGTACCGCTGGATTGAATTTATTTTGGCTGCTTGTTTTTTATCATGTTATATTTTAGTATGTTTGTGTTTTTATATTATTTTAGTTGATATTTTTGTGTTGCTTTGTTTTGTAAACCGCCCAGGGAGCCTTTTGGCTGATGGGCGGTGAATAAATATATTAAATAAATAAATCAATAAATAATTGTCTGCATATTTTACAATTATTTTGCTCATTACCATAGATTGTCTTTCCCAGAGCTGTATAGATGGGATGGAAATAGAAAGCACAATTCTGATTCATTCCTTATTTCTTAGGGCAGTATTCAGGTTTAATTGCAGTGTTGGCACTTTGAAATAAATAAGTTGGTTTTGTGTTGCAGTTTGGGCACTCCGGCTCAAAAGGGTATGAGGTCTTCTCTGTGGATTATTATCCATGTAGTGAGATGGTCAATAAGTGACAAGATGGAAATAACCTGTCTGTGATTACACGCAGTCACCTCTCCAGCACTCACCCTGCCCTGCCTCTTCTTAAATAAGGGTGTGATCCTATGCATGTTTAGACAGAAAAAAGTCCTACAACTCCCAGCATAGCTGGCTGGGCCATGCTTGGAGCTGTGGAACTTTTTTCTGTCTGAACATGCATAGGATTGCGCCTTACATCACTTGCATCACACAGTTATACAAGTGCAGGAGACTTCTGCAATTTTATCTCTATATTATCTATATTGATTGACTCTGTTGATGGTTTTATTGTATTTTATTATATATATTTTGCCCAGCTCAGACTGTATTTTTCCTAGAGTAGAAGTGAAAAGCCCACTCTTTCAGCTCCTAGATTTGTTTTCAGGATGGCGCCAAATGGTAGAGATATAGAATACTAACTACAGAAAAGGCTCTTAGGAACCAGGAAAAAATAAAATCAATAGTGCCAGTGACCTTCTTCACAAAAGCATTTGTGCCTGATGAGCCACATTCAAGTCCTGTCGATTACTTTGGTGATTGCATTCTGACCTTGCTTTTGAAATGCTGCTGCTCAGGGAAAGATAGTATGTAAGAAAACCATTCCCTCACCCTCTTTCCTTCAATAATAATAATAATTTGCACTTAACTCTGAAAGGAAATTGTCATTTTTTAAATGAATAATTTAAAAAAAAACCCTCTTTCTTTTTAAAGAATGGTTGCCACATTATCAGAGACATTGCAATATTTTTCCACAATAACAGTACCCAACCTGTGCGAAAAGCCTGTGGTGAGCCACATTTTGTGGGTGGAGATCAGCAAGAACCTGTGCTCCATTTCCGCCTTTGGAACACAAAAGACTTAGTCATCTCTTCAAGAAGTTAAATGTACATCTGCTAAAGTGCTATAAGGCAGCTTGCAAATGGATACCTAGTTCTTCCAAGTCTTTCTGTTTATCGTGTTAAATACGTTGGGCTTTAATTTAAGAACCTAGTGGGGACATACATCTCCCCTGCCCCCATAATCTCCCTGGGAATAACATTATGTAATAATGTTGCATCATTTCCATGGGTCATTCCATCCTAAATTAGAAGGGAATGCTGCCAGGGTGCTGAGGATAGCCTAGCCAACACTTGAATGGGGGTGAAACTTTTCCTGTCTCATTAAGAGAGAGAGAGAGAGAGAGAGAGAGAGAGAGTAAAACCTCAGCGGCCTTGTCTTTAAAGGTAAGCCCACACACCCACAGAAAAGGTCTGAGAATTCATCCACACACACATCCCAGGGGGAAAAAAGATATATTCCCCACCCCACCGATACCTTTGTGGAGAAACAAAAGGTACCATCAAAGAGAGGAGGATTTTGACTGGCCTTACTTGACACAATGTCATGGAAGGCTTAGAGCAGGAGTCCCTAACGCGGTGCCTGAGGCTGCCATGGTGCCCACAGGGGAACTACAAGCAGTGCCCACGAAGCTCTCCCCTCCCTACCCTCTTCAAAAACATTGTTTTAAGAAAAACCTTGGAAAATGTTTGAGCAGTCTTCTTTCTCTCCCTTTCTAGTTTCTAGCCTTGCTTTTTCCCTCCCCTCTGCCCCTTTGCCTTGCTGCTTCCCACTCCCTCACAGTCTCTAGTCTTACTATTTATCTCCCCCTTCCCCACCACCTCTAAAGCTCACTTTTGCTAGCCAGGCCCCAAGGCTTCCAAAAGGCTTGGAAGAACTATCCTTTTTGAGGCATCTTTTATCCCACCAACTAGAGGAGGTGTGGTAGCCTACGTTCATTTCCTCCTCTCTAGGCCACTGGAAAGGAATGCAAACAGAGAAGATTCTGGTATTCCTAGAGAGTTGGAGGCAGAAGAGGCTTCATTCCTTACCTGAGAAGGCCAGAGATCTTGTGTACAATTGTACATGTTTTATAACCATAAGCTCTTTTCCCAGCTTCAGATCAACAAATGGAGAGGGGGCCAGCAGGAGCAATCCCACTCAACCCTGTCCCTGCATTCCTGTTCCAGGTCTATGTGATGTGAAGAGCAGGACCGGTGCAAGACAGTTTGGTGCCCTAGGCAAGATCAGATATTTAGCGCCCCCCTTCCCACTTGAGAGCGCTGTATTTTTCCCCCAAGGCATTTCTGGTGCCCCCTTTAGCCCTGCGCCCTAGACAGCTGCCTAGTTGGCCTAATGGTAGCACCGGCCCTGGTGAAGAGGGGTATTGTATCCCTGCTTTAGATGTTATCAGCAGAAATTCAGAAGTACAAGTGAGTCTGCTGATTGAAATTACTTCAAGATCCAAATCATATCTCAGTTCTCTCAACGTTAAGGAAAAGTTATGGAAAGCTTAGCAGAATTTAGCTTGCTGGCAAAGAACACATGATGTTTTAAGATGTTTTAAAGATGTTTTAAAGATGTTTTAAGATGTTTGTAGGATGTTTTAAGATGTTTAATAGTATATATTGTGTTGTTTTAGTTTAGGTATTTTATATTTTCTGTTGTTCCCCGCCTCGATCTAGATGGAGAGGCGGGTAATAAATAAAATATTATTATTATTATTATTATTATTATGACGATGAAGGTTTCTATTGTGTTTCATTGGTTAAGAATTATGGTACATTAATAGTTTCTTTATTACATCCAGGAATGAAATTCTGCAGCTGCCGCCTGCCAGTATTTTTACAAATTTAAGAGTTCCAGGTTCTTTGGCATTTTATAGCTCCCTGCAGCTCAAACTTTATATACATTGTAGAGCTATATCTATAAATTTGGAAGAACACAAGGTTACTTGTAGTTGTATGATTCCCAGTGACCCTCTGTACTTCTGAAGTCCTGAGGCCATGACTGTAGAAATGTGACCCTGCTTAATTCCCTCGAGATTCCAATGACAAGGAAGCAATGAGCAGATTTTGATGATATAAAAATGACATTGAAAAACCTAATGTAAGCATTTTGGGCTAAATCCAACATTACGCAAGCAGACTTATGTTTGCTCAGCAGGAGTTTCCCTTCCCCTCCTCCTCCTGCAGCCCCCCACATACCACCCCCAACCTTCCGACTCTCTGGAGCAGACTTGGGGCATGTATGGGAGGGATGGGAAATTCAGTCCACCAGTAGTGTTTGTTCCCCTGGAAGAAGGACAAGGACACCATTGGATGAAACCAAGTAGGTCAATGTTATTATCCAAATATTGTGGGGCAGTTGAGGCTGAACATGCAGAACATGTTCAGAGATTGAGGCTGAACATGTAGACATTGGGGGTGGAGACAGTGAGGTGGGTAATTTTGGGGGAGGGCCAGCAGGCATAGTCCCCATTCCACACATAGACTAAAGGTGTGGAAGAAACAGGCAAAGGCCTTGACACCAGAGCAGTAGGTTGGCTTCAGAAATGGGGGCAGGCCTTGTGTACCCATCAACCCTCTCATGTGGCTACTGTTCCTCATGATAGTCAGAGAAAGACATGACTTGCCTTTGGTGTTCCTCCTCAGAAGAAAGCCTCTGATGCTCCCTTAGCACTCTCTTAAACTTTCTGATTGTCTTGGCTTCACTGTGCTTGGCTAATACCCACTATGACCTGGTGCCTTGTCTAAGGCCAACCAGCAAGTTGCATTTGGGGGTCAAGCTCAGAGCTCTCATTTACAGAAATAACAGAATACCTTTGACAATTATGAGATTTAGAAAGCTGAGTCATGCTAGTCAAATGACAAATATCCAGTATTGAATACCAAAATGGCAAACATTGAATTAGAAATTCTTGATAGCTATTGGGGGTGAAATTCAAAACTAATTTCTGAGGGGGATGTCTTATGTCAAAACATACAAAAATATTTTAAAATTCCATAGTGTGAGGAAGTGCAAACAAACTCTTTCCACCCCTTGTTTTTGTGTATTACTTGTTTACAAAATGTGCAGACCACCTTTCAGCATTTATTGCCAAGACAGTTTACAGCATAAAACAAACAATACTAAAATCCTAAAGCTAGTTGAATATATACACACACACACACACACACACACACACACACAAAATGTCTGATTTGTGTGTGTGTGTATATATATATATACACACACACACACACACACACACACACACACCAATTCTAAAAATGACTGACAAAAATAATAGCAAAATAATCCCTTACACAAAAATTACTTGTAGGATTTCCTTCCACTCATTTTGTCACCTTGGATCTTCATTAGTCAGGAGCCCTGTCTAGCAATAAAGTATGTTATTATTGCAATGAAGTTTCCTATTCTCTAGTGTGAGCTGACACACATTGCCCTTCTGCTGGTATGGACAACAGATGCAGAACAGGCTTAGTTTCAAGGCATATGCCATTCTAGTCTCTCAGAACAGCTGGTGCCATATAGCCATACTTCGCGAACTTCTCTTTTTCATGCTGCTTATATTGACAGGGGCTGTTTTCTCTGCCTTTTCTCTACACTAGCACTGTGGTAGAGTTGCTAAATTTTGCAAGTCATTGGCTTCCTAAAGCCAGGGAAGGAGCCGGCACTGCAGTGTTTACTTTGCAAGGAGATGTGGTAGCATCAGGATGAAGATGGAATAGCAATCTGGGAAGTAGTCATCCTCTCCCAGACAACCAATGGTCACTGGTACAGTGTGCCATGCCTTTACCCATTGCCTCTTTTAGTACTTCTTTCCCCCTATTTTTACATCGATGCAGGTTTTTATTTTTACTTGATTGGTTGTTTTGCATGTATACTTCTTGGATTTTTAAAAATCACATGATGGATTATAAATTCTGCCAAAAGAAAAAGAAAAAGAAAAAAGAAGTTAAGGCTGAAACATGGTACAAAACCATGTGTCAACTATGTGTCCAACATATGATCAATCTATATCAGCGTAGCTGTCTGGGGCATGCTGGGAGTTGTAGGCCAAAAACATCTGGGGACCCAAGGTTGGAGAACACTGATCTATATGGAACACAGAAGGCAGAATCCAACGGGGCACTTGCATATACACACCCAATTTCTTTCTACCCTGCTGATTGCCTTCTGCAAGCAGCAGGACCCCACCAACTCCATTGAGCCAGAGGGACCCACGACTTACGCAAGGGAGATTCACCACTTCCTAGGGAAAACCCCAAATCGAGCAGAAATGCCAGTTTCTGGAAGGAGGCAGAACAGCGGAGCTCCCTTATGTGAGCTCTGCCAACCTGCCTCCTTCCAAAAATGAGCATTCCACTCACTTTGGGTTGCCCCGGAAGTGCTGAGCTTCTGTTGTGCAAGCGGTGGGACCATTCGCTCAATGGAATTGGTTAGGTGGAAGAGAATTGGCTGGTGTGGAAGCGCCCAATTGGATTCTCTCCCAAAGTCCCACCTGATTACCAGGAAGGGGCTCCATGCAAATACAAAGAAGTAGGGTCGGCTCGTCCCTCACACTGCATTGATAATAAATGAAATGCAGGGTAGGATGGTGACTCCTATGTCAGTGGGGCTCCTTATCCATTGCAGCATTTAGTTTGAGCTTTATGGGCACTATCCATGGTGCTTCACGGTGATGAACCTATTCTGGGGATGAAGTTCAGCACCATGGATAGTTCCTATAAAGCTCAAAATAAAAGCTGCAATGGATAAGGAGCCCCACTAACATAGGAGTCACCAGCCTCCCCGATGAACTGAAATGAATGCATCACCAGAGGTCCCAATTGTGTGGAGCACCTATGTGTGTTAACTTACTTGTGCATAGGCCCCATTTCCAGATGTCCGTGCTCAATACATGGATGCCAGTGGGTGGGACCAGTGATGTGCCTGGTGCCTGGGGCGGGACCAGCAGAGCAGCCCACCCCAGTAAATCTCATGGAGCCCCTTCACACAATTACGGTGTGAGGGGCCTCAGGAAATTCTAAGATCTCAAACTCCTCTCTTGATAAGAGAAAGAGAAATATACATCTCGTTTCCCCCCAGTTACAGGCCTGTGGCTCACGCTGGCTCAGCTTGTCTGAGTGTGGAAAGCTAAGCAGGGTCAGGCCTGGTTATTACTTGGATGGGAGACCCCCTCCTCTAGTTGCCTGCATTGAGCAGGGAGTTGGACTCGATGGCCTTGTAGGCCCCTTCCAACTCTATCATCTATGAATCTATGAATCTATAGGACTGCAGCTAAGCTCACAGGGAAGAGAGAATGGTGAGGGGGAGTGAGTAGCAGATGACAGCAGTGTCCCTGCTAATCAAAAAGTGCTGGTGCTGCATCCGTGCATGCGCTGGCTCCACTGCACCACTGCTGTCAATACATCCCATACTTTGACAAAATCAAAGTATGACACCAAACCCAATTAAACAGGAACACATCTATCTAAATTAATTAAATATCAATTTAATTGCAAATATGCCAGTTTTAAACTGGTTGTTGGACCATAGCTTACATACTGGAAAGGCCAAACCTACAGTTCTGCCCCTACATTCAGAATATTCTAGCTCTGCCTGTGGTCACGTTCCTTTGACTGCTTTATTTCCTTGGACCTTCTTGGTTTAAATACAAGAAGAAAGTGGTTTTTGTTTTTTGTTTTTTATCAATGGCAATTTGAGAGCTGCAATGGAATGCTAGGATTTCAGAAACACTGAATACTAAACAGGAAATAGTAAAGTGTTTCATGTGAAGTGGAAAACTGCATGCTGCTCTTGTGTTTTATTATGTGCCTTAAAAAAGAATTGTATGCATGGCAAATTGCTAACATCTATCTTTGTACCATTACAATTATTGCTGGAGAAAAGTGGGTGTTAAGAAAAGTGGGTGTTTTCAAATGAAACACTGTTTTATTTAATCTGGAGCATCTATTATACCTGTATGCTAGTTCATGTACACTCACAGACTACATCTTATTATTGCAGCAGTCTAAAATACTATTTATTTATTTGATTTATATCCCGCCCTTCCTCACAAAGAACCCAAGGTGGCTAACAACCTATATAAAAAAGACATCACACAGACAACATTAAAATCATAACTCTAAAAGCACAAACATATATTAAAATATAATAAAACCATCACAAGAGTCAATCCATATAGATAATATAGAGATATAATTGCAGCAGTCACCTGCACTTGTTTAACTGTGTGACACTCAGAACTGTCTCAGACACTCAAAGGGGTGTTTTACCTTTCTGGCCCAGTTTGATACATTTTTGTACCTACCCCAAGTGTTGCCAAGCAATCTATAAAGGAGAGAGGATTTGAGGGCGGGGGCTGCAGAGGGGAGGGGGAATCATCAAAGACTGCCACCATCCCCATTCTGCCCAGTGGACATCTTCCATCAGTGGAATGGCTGCCATTGGATAAAATCCACTTTTCCTAAAACACAAATTTGGGACTGCGCCCATCCTTTATTTTGTCTGATTTGAAATATATGCTAGTCTGCTACCATTTCTGACAGATGAGCCCACATTCAAGTCCTTTCAATTCATTTTATCCAATGGTGGTCATTCCACTGATGGAAGGCCCTAATGGCCCTAATATTTAGGGATGAAGCTTGAAAATAACAACACACTTGCAGGTTGATGCAGACAGAGAGAAGGAGCCAGCGATGAGGCTTAGGGATGGGGTGGGTGGGGTGGGGTGCAAATAATTGTAGCATGAGAGGGAGGTGAACTTAGCGGAAACATTCTGAATGAAATGAGGAGAATATAATGAGGTGGTTAGAATGCAAATGAGGAGGTGATGGGAAGACCAGTCTAGATAACTAATGATTCAAGTACAGACAATCGTAATGGTTTATAAAGTGGCCCGGTCAAATGTCTGAGACTCTGAAGAGGAAGAAGAGGTAGGTTTAGGCATGCAAATGGAAGGAATTGGAGAAGCTGTGACATGGCAATCATATCTCTAATTATGACAGAGGGTCAGTAAGGGCTGGAAAGATCTGGGCTCTATCTTCTTCATTCTCAGCCATTTACAATGCTTAGGATCAAGAAGAACTAGCATTAAATTGCTATTTATTGTCATCAGGAATTATTATCTTCAACTTGGAAATCATAGTCATTGCACACTTTCAAGCCAATTTATTCTCCTCGCATGCACATTTTAATTTTGTTTGATATGCACCGATAGCAGCTGTGCACTTTGGAATCAAATCACAGATTTGCTTTGCCACCGTATTAATTTCAACTCTTTGACAATCTTTCCAAATATTAGTTTCCTGGCTGGGTACTTGCCAAGTAAGCAGACGCGTTTTTGCCTTTCCTCTAATCACAAAGGAGCAGGATAGCATGATCTGAAGGGAACCGTGGCCATATGTGATGTGGTGCCACCTCCAGCATCGGTCTTGGGGGGGGGGTCACATAAGGAAGAGGTTGCAGGAGGCTTGCTGAAAACTTATTTTTTTTCTTTATTTTTTTTATTTTTTTATATATATTTTTTATTCAATTTTTTTTAATTTAAAATAATGAATACAACAACAAAAAATACAACATAAACATTGTGCACACACACCCCACCTCTTGGGACCAAGTTATATTTCTCACCCCAATTTTTTTTTAATTTTTTTTTTGGTATGTGTATATATACAAGCTATTATTCTATATTCCAAAAATATAACAAATCTTGACAAGGTTTGTTCCCCCTCCCCTTTACCAACACATAATCCAAAAATTTGCCCCAAATGTTCACAAAGGTGTCTTTCTCCAATTGTCCTTTTTGACACTTAATATTACAAGTTAATTTATCATTTAACGCGATATCCCATACCTCTGTATACCATTCATTAATTGAAAACACATGTTGAACCTTCCAATTCCTAGCTATCATTAATTTTGCTGCTGTTAACAAATTCACAATCAATTCTTTTGTATTTTTTAAACAAACTAACTTTTCTGTAATTGTTAACAATGCTAATTTTGGGCAGACTTCTAATTCCATTCCAATTATTTCTGATATTTCTGCAAATACTTTCTGCCAAAATTCCAGAACATTTTTACAGCTCCACCACATGTGGGCATACGTACCTTTTACATTACATCCTCTCCAACACAATGCGGAGCAATTTTTATCTATCCGATTTAATCTTACTGGAGTTAAATACCATCTCCATACCACTTTATAAAAGTTCTCTTTTATCCTAGTTGACATAACTCTTACAATACGCCTATCCCAAATATTTTTCCAACTTTGTTTCGATATTTCCTCATCAAATTCATTATCCCATAACACTTTAAGAGAATCTTTATGCTCTTCTTCATTTTGTAACATCGTATATAAAGCCTTTGTTGTACCTCTTGTTGAAACATTACCTTCTATAGCTTCTCTAGTCAAAACTATCTTTTCAAAATTGGTTAATTCTCTTTCACTATCCATTCTTGTCCTCCACTTCTTTAACCACAATTCCAATTGCATTGAATTTAACCATGATATTCTCTCTCTTCCTACTATTTCTATTATATGTTCTCTAGTCTTCAATTTTTCCACCCAATCCATTAATTTAATCACCTTTTTTCTCCTTAATATAGCTTCTAAATGTCTTACATTTTCTGGAAAGTCCTCCATGGCCACTACCGGAGTTAACGGGGATACCTCTGGTATAAAAATTTTCCTTGTGTTATTCCAACTCTCTAACATACTCCTCAAAAAGGGATTTTCTAGTCCTTTTATAATATTATTTATATTTGCTGAAAACTTATGAAGTCATAATGGGTGACGGCTAAGTGTAAGGAAACCAAGACACTCAAAGTATAAAGCAAAGGTGTTGAACCTCTTTCAGTTCAGCCCAAATGCTAACTTCAATTTCGGAAAAGCTCTCAGGGACGGCATTCCATTGGTGGGTGGAGCCAAAGGCAAAAGAGGGGAGGGCAAAGGGGCAGGGCCAAAATACCAAAAATACCAGCATCTTTTAGCTTAAAGCTCTTAGTGCCGCTAACCAAGCCTCGAGAGGCATCTCGACCTTTCAGAATGGGGGAAAAACTGCACAAAACCCAGGAAACCACCAAATGGTCAGTGGTCAAGGGAAAGGGGGTGGGGCAGGGGATTGGGACCAGAGGCAGGGTGGATTTAGCCTGCAGGCCTGAGGTTCTGCAGCCCTGGTATAAAGAAAGCTAAGGAAGCATCAGAGACTTTCCTCTGAGGAGGAGGAGCAGCAAAGCCAAGACGTGTCTCGCCCTAGCTATCATCAGGAGCAGTGGTTGCATGAGAGAGTCTATGGGCACACTAGGCCTGTCCCCATTTCTGAAGCCAGCCTACTGCTGTGCTTCAGGGCCTTGGCAGTGCTTCTGGCCTGGTTCTTCAGTGTACATATTTAGGCTACGTGTGGACTGTGCTTGCCAGCCCCTCTTCCAACATCACATACCCTACTGACTCCACCCCCAATGCCTGCATGTTTGGAAGGATGTCTGAAATGGCGTGTGTACATGTGTACGGCCATTGAGGAAAACATGTGTAAAGCATTTATGTTAGTTGGTGCTAAGGGTGTAATTGGTCACGATATTCATTTTGGTGACCATCTATTCCTGAATTCCATTTAAATGTTTGGTTCATGTTTGGAGTGTGTTTTTCGGTAGTATAAGAAGTGCTTTCTTGCTTCACCAGAGCTTTAGGATTGTCCTCAGAAATAGGGCCTGCACAATTAGGGATCTTGATTGTGTGGGGTGTCTGGGTTGGGACAGCTGTCCATGCAGCTGCCCCTTTTCAGATGCCCCACGGAAACTGCAGGTGTTGGCACTGGGATCAGCAGTGCATGCCATATTGGGGCTGGAGCCGTCAGGTTTGGTCCTGTTGTCCTCTCCGCCCAAAGTCTAAATGCAAGCCCTGTAGGTTACTTAATAACTTCATGCAACAAAAAACCCCAAGTGTCATCAACACTGCTTTGTGAATGGTCACCGTAACGATGTTTACATGCATTTAAGTTTTAATATAATTGACAGTCTGTATGTTTTGCATTTTGTTTCCCACTAACCTCACTGCTTATTCCTCCCCCACAACCATACCTGCCAACTTAGGATAACACTTCATGCTTCTGATAAAGTGGTCGCTACTAATCCATGAAAGCTTATTCGACAGTAAATTTATTCATGTTTAAGGTGCCACATAAGACTCTTTGTTATTTTTGCCACAACAGACTAACGTGGTTACCCCTTTGGAAACTGCTAGACAGAAGTACTGCAAATATTTACTCATTCAACAGTTTACTTCTTAACTCTTTTCCTTAGCAGTGTCTGTGTAATGCTCCATATCAGACCAACTTGCATGGTAGTGTTTCTGGTCCATTTGTGAAGCCAGAGGAAATCTATTCTCTTCACTCTCCACCACCATTAAAAATATCATTCTAAGAATGATGCCAAGTGATGGGCAGGTAAGTTACCAACCAATTTCAGTGCATATTTATTTCAAAGAAGTAGCATTGCCAGCATTTTTGTATGAATTGTTGTGAACCGCCCAGAGAGCTTCGACTGTGAGGTGGTATAGAAATTTAATAATAATAATAATAATAATAATAATAATAATAATAATAATACTTTATCTGATAAGGCAGCCTTCCCCAAGCTAGTGCCCTCCAGTGTTTTGGACTACAACTCCCAGCATTCCTGGCTATTTGCCATTTTGATTGGGGCTGATGTAAGCTGAAGTTCCAAACATCTGGAGGGCACCCAGTTTGGGAAGGCTGTGATAAGGCTATGAGAGGATTCTATCCTTAAAGGTGGCCTAAAAATCATTTTAAATAAAATAAATAATGATGACATTACTGTGATGAATGGGTTAACATTTAGCATTGCCAGGCAGAGTGGAATGCGCCCAGCAACCTATCAGGGCTCGCTTGTATAAAGTTCTGATGGGAGGGGGAGCTCTGTCTGTATATATGTGCCTGTGTGTGAGAGAGGAGTTTAATTTAGGGTTTAGAGAGTCAGAGTTAGAGGTTAGAGTGTCAGAGTCAGAGTTTAGAGAGTCAGAGTTAGAGTTAGTGAGTTAGAGTGTCAGAGTGTTAGAGAAAAGAGGTTGTTCCTGTTTAGATAAATGTTTTACTTAAGAAAATAAAGAACTATTTGTTGGGTTACTGAAGAGACTGTCTGGTAACTGTTTCCATGCTGAAGCTCACTCACCTAGTCACTTGGTACAGCTGCTAAGAGCAAGATAATCAATATCTACCCAGCATAAACACCACAATAACCAGCCATGGTATTTTAATAGAGTTTATCTCCCACAGACAGATTGTCCGCTCGGGTTTGTCTGGGAGTGAGTGAAAACTTGTGACAGAGTGGGAACAGGGATAGTTTAAAATAGGGTGAACTAATACCCTGGAGCTACCATATCTCAGCCACTGGGTTAGTAAAGAAAGTGAACTAACAGCCAGGTGGTAGGGAGAGAAATAAAATAAAATAACCGGCCACGTTATCGTCACAATTACCAAAACAGGCATTGAAGCGAATGTGACTCAAGGACGAGAGACGGAGGAAAAATCTTGGTTGCTGCTCTTACCAAATGATTACATTTCCACTCCCTGTATATATATTTGCATGGGATGAGAAAGATGGCAGAACACTACAAAGGCAACTGAATTAGCTTTCAGCTTTGAGAAGATTGTCTCCCATAGGAGCCTCCCTGGGTCTTAAAATCTTTGTTTGGGGCTCTGCTCCAGGTGCCTTCCTAGCTGGATAGGAGATAAGCATCCACTCAGAGCAGGATCTTAGTGGTGGCACCCCATTTACTGAATGCTCTCCCATTAAGTCTGATGGTGAGCTTACCACTGCTCTTTTGAATGCAGGTTAAGGCCATTTTGTTTCAAGGGCCTTTGGGGAATGTGTGTTGCTTGCTTGTTTGTTTTCCTTCTTCTCCCATGGCTGTATTTTTAAGGTTATTTACAGGACAATCCAAATGCATATTTAATCAGAAGTAAGATCAGTTGTATTTAATGGGACTAGGTAAATGTGCAGGTAAGTGTGCATAAGATTGCAGTCTTGAATTGTTTTTGTGATTGTTTATTGTATTACCATTCCCTTTGGAGTACCTACAGGACTGTAGCCCGAATGTGACCACTAAGAAACAAGAGGGAGATATCAGCATACTTGGGGGAACCTGGAGGTTTGTAGAAGTAAAATGAAAATCTTTTTAAAACCATGTAAGAGGGACCCCCCAAAAAAGAATACCCCCCAGTCCAGTGAGAACTGAGCATGTTCAGTAGCAGAGAATGTTGTGTCGGAAAAGAAAACTGGAGTGAAGTGAGATGAAATGCCCTGTTTGAGCCTCTGATAGCTTATATAGTATCCTGGAGGGGGGTATGGCATACTAGCTGGAACCCTGAACAGGAGGACTCCTGCCAGAAGGTGAGAATAAACTACAACATTTTGTTGCAGACCCACTTGTTTTAATGCAATATTTATTTAAATATTTAGTACATATCTTGTCCTTCATCGAAATAATCCCAGGGCAGTTCATTTTAAAAATAATAATTGCTGTTGTTTTATTTTAAGACACCCTGTGAGCCTATTTGGGAAGAAAGGTGGAGTAAGAGTGATTACATTAAAAACAAAAATAACGTGTTTTATGCCTCCCCCCCTCCCATTAAAAAGTCTCATGATAACTGATCACGATGTAAAGATCCACTTATTGGTACAAAAGAATTAGAAGTCAGATGGTAAGAAATTAATACATCTCCACATGCTGTCATTGACAGAGCTGGGAATAGAATCCAGGATCACTGTTCCAAATGACTGCTCTCATGGCTAGACGTACTTAGCAGCTAAGATTTTCAGAACGTATATTGTAAATTACAGAAAAGAATTTGGTGAAATGTTGTTGCCCGTTCCTTTGTGCTGACCAAAAGTATTTTTGTTTTGACCATTTAAAATTCCCCACAGCGTAAAGTAGATGGTAGCAGGAACACTTTTCCCTTCCGGGAGACAATAAACAAATCATGGATGATACATTGCACCTGTTTTGTCAGATGAGACCTGTGAAAATGTTGGGTAAGTGAACATTTCATTTAAAAAAAAAATATTGCATGTAATTTTTGGTAGCTGTTTCTCAAATAAGTAGATTTTTAAAAATCTGTGGAATGCACTAATGGCATCCAGCATCCATGGCAGATGCTGAATTTATTCCATCCACATGGTCATCTATCTTCCTTGGCATACATGTGCAATGCAGTTTTCTATTCCAATGCAAAATAACCAATGGGCCAAAGCTTTAAACTCCAAGGTTATTGTTTAGCAAAATGATAAGGAAAGCAATCTGAGAGCTCTGTGGAGCTGAAACAATATATATTTAAAAGTAGAAGGTAATGGCAGCCCCTAATGCAGTAAAGAAAACCATGCAATGGTGGCAGGGATGTGTTCTGAATAAGATGGAGATAGCTTGATAAACAAGACTTTAATGCAACCTATGGGTTGGGCAGTGTGGCTCTGGCATGGTAAAGCCTCTTTATAGTACTTTTCACACTGTTTTCCATTTCATTTATTACATTTCTATAGACCCAATAGCCAAAGTTCTCTGGGCGGTATGCAAAGATTAAGAAACTTAAAAATACAATATTGTACATAATATAAAAACTGTTTACATACAAACGTGTAGACAGCACACACACACTTATATAACTCCAGACAATTTTAACAGTCAAAAATTTAAAAAAATTCCATGACCTGATTAAAAACCTTACCATATGCTGCCAAATGCCTGAGAGTAGAGAAAGGTCTTAACCTGGCACCAAAAAGATAACAATGTTGGTGCCAGGTGGGCCTCACTGTGGAGTTGGTTCCATAATTGGAGCACCACAACCAAGAAGGCCATCCTCCTTATCGTCACCTTCTGAGCCTCCCTCCCTTAGGAGGAGGGCCATAGATGCTGAGTGTAGTGTACGGATAGGTTTATTTATTTATTTGTTTGTTATATTTATACCCCGCCTTTTTTCCTGTAAGGAACCCAAGGCGGCTTACACAATCCTCCTCCTCCTCTCCATTTTATCCTCACAACAACCCTGTGAGGTAGGTTAGGCACCTTTATCCATGAAGGTGAAATTAAAAGAAGTAGCTGGGGTCTTTTCTTAACTTCTGCACACATCGTCCAGCCTTTTATCCCATGGGCACATGCATATAGTTTGTATTCAGGTAAGGCAGCCTTCCCCAACCTGGTGCCCTCCAGGTGTGCTAGATCATATGCACCCAGTATGACTCTTGGCTTGTAGTGCTGATTAAAGAAAGCGGGGTACAGCTTGCTTTGTTTGAACAGGGATGGACAAGTTTGGATGAAACAGGAACAAATTGATTAACATCGTTCACAATCTGGTTCCAGTGTTGGAAGATGTTCCCAGGGTAAGCATACAGAAATAGATCAGGGATGGGGACTTGGACTCGAGGACTCGACTCGTGAGTCAGACTGAGTCCCCCCTCTGACTCGACTCGGACTCGAGTCCCAATATTTTTAATGGGACTCGAGACTCGATTCGGGACTCGAGACCAAGGACTCTTCAACATCCCTGGGCTGTGCCAGAAGGAGTGGAGAGGAGCGTGATTGCCAGCGAAGAACGCATGGAAGCGAGGTGTGCTGCTGCTCGGCCACTATGGACGGCTACCAGGAGTGCAGCCCCAACAGTGTGTCAAGATTTATTTTGATTGATGTGTTGCGTACTTGGGAGAGGCAGAAGAAGGACCTGAGATTATTCTGTGTGGCTGCTCTGAGTGTGTTTCTGGTTCCAGCAAGTTCATCACCAGAGGGGCGGGTGTTCAGTGAGGGTGGAATTGTGATGAGAATGAGATCTCACCGTTCCAGAATGGGGGCCAAACATTTAGAAAAAATCATGTTCCTCAAATGCAACATGGATAAGTTTTAGGAAGTACAGCAAGTTTATTTTTTAAAATCATTTTTCTAAAATGCAACCTTTCAGACATTTTGGGTTTGGCTGCCTCTGCCTGCCTGTCTGGGGTTCCCAGCCTCCTCTGCCTGCCTGGTCTCTTCTTGACCAGTTCAACAGTTGAATTGTCCAAGACAAAGGCCTCTTCCTGCCTGCTTTGGGGTTCCCTGCCTCCTCTGCCTGCCTGGTTATTTTGGGTTTTTCTGCCTGGTCTGTTCTTGCCAAAATCAGTGGCAGAGTTTTGAAATAAAAAGGCACACTTGTGCCTAGAATTTATTTAAACCACACATCTGAAGTAGCCTTATTTTGTTGGGAAACCCCCCATTGATTTTAATAGGGACTCGTGGAGTCAGCTTTGGGAGTGACTCGTGACTTGTGACTCGTGAGTCACCATTTGGACCAAGGACTCGGACTCGGACTCGAGACTCGGGTCCAAAGACTCGTGACTCGACTCGTGACTCGAGACCAAGGACTCTTCAACATCCCTGAAAAAGATGTAAAACATCTTTTGAAGGAAACATTTATGTGCACCCACAATATAACAGAGAGAAAACAGATAAAAACAAAATGATTAGATTCTTCATGATTTCCATTCTCAGATCTTCCATTGCTGCAGGGGGAAAAATATTATCATCTTTATGGAGGAAGGAGTTGTACAAAAAACCTCCAGATAATATAGATGATAGACTGATGACAAATGTGTGGCAGTCCATTCCAAAGCTCTGGAAAGGAGACTTTCATAACACAGTATCAGATAAAAATGGACAATTGAATGTTTATGAGTTCATGATATAATGTTCATGAGACAGAAAAATTAGAGCCTCTAGTTGTTTTGGGGTGGTAGTAGGATTTCTAATGTGTTCATAAAGTCAGTCTGGGAAGACAAATTTCCCATAAATACCTTGTCCATTCTAGAAAAAATATATCTATTGATATAATATTTCCAGACAGCTCAAGCCAGATACTCAGCATTTTTTAAAGGAGCTGGGAACAGAGACCCCAGCATATATTTTTTTCTAATGTGCCACTACCAAGCCTTCAGTTTGGGGAAATGTGTGTTTGTGTGTGTGTGTGTGTATGTGCATCTTTTACCAGATAGAAAGGTACTTGATGGAAGAACCCTGCTTGTTCACCTGCCTCTTTCTGTGGCCCAGTCAACGGTAATGGTGAGAAAGAGGAGCAGTAGATTTCACTGCCTACTTGCTCAATGGCTCTCTGCCTGTCAAGCAAGTGGTAGAAAAAAGGATGAAGAACAATAGCAGCTGGTAACCACGGCAGTGAGAATCTAGACTTACTGAGGGTGTCTTGCCCAAGAGCCCTCCAAAATCTGGAGCTGGTCCTGCTCATGTGTTTGTGAGGGTTCCTTCAATTTGTTGGCTTGAAAAGTATCCTGTCCAGTAGTGCCTTCTCACATGCTTAATAAAAATATCATTTGGGGGATATGTGACATCATCACCCAAGATGGCAGTCTAAACCGGAGCTCCTCCAAACTGGCAAAATAATCAAAGGTGATACCTTCACACAGTAAGCAGAACTGAAAAGGGTACTATGTCCTAGTGCATCCCTAGCTCTTGTGAGAGGCAGCTGGAGCCGTATTCTGGGCTGAAAACTAGACTGATAAAAGGGGCCTAGGAGAGGATGAAATGGTGAATAGTTCAGCCAAGATGGGTAAGAACAATACTAATTCAATGGTAGAAGTGGCAGAGCAGATTAGGCAATTTAGGAATCATTGGACCCTAGTGATAAACCCAGTCAAACAACAAATAGAAGGGGTGGTCTAAATACTTAATGACATCTCCAAAACAGCTAGTGAGGCCATGAACCTTGGATGACACCAACAAAAAACTATCAAAATACTAGTGAAATCATATGAGAAGTTGGGGCAGCAGCTTGAAGCACTGGTAAACAGAAGCTGCCCCAACTTCTCATATGATTTAAGTGAAGCCTGGCAGATACTGTCTTGGTGGCAGTAAGGAGGAGGGGGCAACTTCTTATGGACTCTCCCATGCAGCTTTACTAGGATTTGTGCCAGGAAACCTTGTTGAAAAGGAATATGCTCAAATTCTGCATGGATGAGCTGAGAAAAGCTAGTAAATTATGTACTGCTGGGGACATCCAGTCAAACTAATCTTGCAAACAGAGGGGAAAACTCACACTGTAACCACATGAGAGGAAGCGAGAAACTTATTAAAGTTGCTCAATCTGAACACAGGAGAGGAGGAAAAAACAAGCAGCAAGGAAGATATAGATAATGGTGGACTCCCGAGTTGAGGGGGAAGAGTGGATTGAACATACTAAGGAACAAAAGCATGCTGAACTCTGAAAGTTGTAAGCTCCTACTCAGAACCTAGTATTTTGCCTGCTTTGGCTGAACCTCACAGCATTTCTTAAAGGTTATGGGAGATCCCCGGTAGCTAAGACTCCTATCTGGGAGGTTCATCTCCCAGAGGTTCTAACCCTAATGATGTTCTAAATCTATTTGCTACATAAATAGATCAGTCAAAGATTTTAGAGTTAAATACAGCTGAACACAGCAACTCCCTCAAATATCTGGAGTGCATATTCCCTCTAAACTAAGTAATGTAATCAAACTAAATTATACACCCCTCTACAATAATATAACTAAAGGCATGATCATATGCAAGTTTTGGCAGAAGAAAGGCCTACAATTCCCAGCATACCCTAGCCAGCATGTATCTCAAGGGTGGGAAATATTTTTTTTCTTTTGAGAGCTGCATTCCCTCTGTTCGAGGCCACAAGCCAGTAGTGAGCAGGACTGAAGTCTGCAGTGGGTGGGCTAGAAACAAAAATGGATGGGGCCACACCTCTCTCTCTCCCCCCACTTCCTCCATTCCTCCCACTCTTCTTTCCTGCCCACTAACGGTGAGACAGACCACTCTTGCCAGAGGTCTGAACTGATCTCTTGCAGAGGGCTGTTGAAATTAGGCTGAGGCTGCATGAAAGTAGGCTGAGGTCAGCATGTGGCCCTAGAGCCAGAAGTTGTCAATCCCTGCTGTACACGTGTAGCTGAACATATGGAGGTTGGGAGCAGGGATGACTTCCACAATCACGCACACACACATAGAGACGCAGAGAGAGAGAGAGAGAGAGAGAATGAGAGCGGAACATACAAAAAGTGGTTTAATTGTGTATTTAAGAGATTTTGACACAGGGGTCAGTTTAAGGGGGGGGGAACCCTTTGACTTGTTCTGCTATTGAGCTTTCTTTAAAGAAGAAGAAAAAACCTCACTGTGTTTAACTTCAATAGTTGGACTTGTTGCCTAGGCAATTTCCCATTACTGCATGGATGAGCACAGCTGATAAAGGGGGCAGTTTTTCGTTCTGAATTTGTGTTATTTATATCCCAGCAATGAAGTTCTTCTGGAAACAGAATCATTCATCAAATTCTAAATCAAATGCTACCCTTCTTCCCCAATAGATATAGCCTTGTAAACTATTCTGTAATCTAAAATCTGGTCATTTGTTCTGACAATGAATAGCCAATGGCATCCAGACCTTAGAAACAGGTTCAACTTCCGTGAGGAATGTAGTAAAAGTGGAATTTAGTATAAGTGGAAGACTCATCACATTGGTTGGGGAAAGTAATGGTGGGAAGGAGCGAGAGAGAAACAAGAGAATCTGTCTTTGGTGGCGTATGATTTCACAGAAGTGGTTCGGGGGCTGGGCATAGTTTAGTAGTGAGGAGGGCAATGTCTTTGGTTCAACTCCTGCTATTTCTAGATGAAGTATTTTAGTGGGTGGTATATAAATAAAATTATTATTATTATTATTATTATTATTATTATTATTATTATTATGGCGGCTCAGAAAAACCTCTGCCTGAGTACCACTCCCAGTAGTGTACTCCTTAGAGTGTCAGACTAGGGCAGTCTTCCCCAACTTGTGCCCTCCAGATTTTTTGAATTACAACTCCCATCAGCCCTAGCCCCTATGGTCAATGGTCAGGGATTATGGGAGATGTAGTCCCAAACATTTAGAGGGCAGCATATTGAGGAAGGCCCAGGGAGAGCAGGCTTCAAATCCCTACTCAGCCACAAAGCTCACTTGTGGACACTTGGGACAGTCACAATTTCTCAGCCTAACCTACCTCACAAGATTATTCTGAGCACAAAATTGCAAGAAGGGGACTCATAATGCCATTTGGTTCTTGGACGAAGGGTGCAATAAAATAAATAATGAAATAAATAAAAATAAATGAAATAAATAAAAGTGTAACATAAGGCTGATTCATGTGTGGGGGTTGGTATTGCGATTGTTTAGCTGCTTAGTGCAACATCTCATTTTTTTTCCTATCCGAAGAGTTTTTTGTTTATTTTAAACTACCTCCTCCTTCTGCTGATAGTCTCATGGTATACATAATGAAAATCTATCTGGAAATCTCACCCCTTATGCCATTAAGCCAGCACATCCTCAAGCAGGGGATGTATTTGCTGGTAGGGAGGAAGAGGCATGCCCATGGTCAATGGGGGTAATCCATAAGTTTTGGGCCATTCCAGGGTTGGGATGGTGTGTGGTAGGCCTCTGCCTTTGCTAGTCATTTGCTGTCTATCATATGGGATAGGCTCTGCAGGTGGTTGCATCTTCTAGTCTCCACAGATTTGGGGGATGGCTCCCAAGAAGCGGGAAGAGCAAAATGTCCTCTTCCACCTACGGTTCTTCATCATATGAGGAGGAAGGTCCAAAACAGGACATCCACCAGAACAGGACCTTCCTCGTTGTGGTGTTGGAGGAGGCTAGTGCTAACCAAAGGCAATCTGCACTGCCCAAGGGTAAAGGGTACCCCACCCATAGAACTGGGAGACTAGGAAACAACTGGCTAATAAAGCTTGGCTTGCAGTTTCAGCATGGCTTGAAGCCTTGGAGGTGAAGGTGAGTGACCAGGGCACCTCTTCAGTGATCCTGGAGATGGTGGTGGTCCCTGCAAAGCCCCCTCATAGGGAGCAGCAGTCTCAGGTGGACCCATCACTGAGTGAGTATGCCCAGCCACTACAGCCACTACAGGCAGGGGGTTGAATGGGTTGGGGGCCCTTTGGTCCTTGGGGTGCACCTGCATGAGAGATGGGCCAGCATTGCATTGGCCCTTTTTGGTGTCAGCAGGTTTGGGAGAGAATACTGTGAGGGATGGAACATAGCAGCAGCATGCATGACCCTTTCATGGCAGCATGCATCCTGGTTCAGGCAGACATCAGTTAGTAACTCTCCTAGCAAACTTACCCTAACCTCCATGACTCTACCTTCACAGACAGGTGAGGACCTGTATGCATCAGCAAAGGATTCGGAGGTACCTTATGGTGACATTTCTACCTCTTTGAGGTCCCATCCCCTTAGTCCAGGGGTCCTCAAACTAAGGCCCGAGGGCCACATCCGGCCTGCCGCCTTGCGTCCCTGGGGGGGAGAGAGGAGGAGTGGCGGCTAAGGCCGGGCGCTCGCCCACCTCCCTGCAGTCTCCTGTGGGGTAAGGGGAGGCTGGGTGGCGGGGCAGCGGGCCGCCCGCCCACTGTCTCCTGCAGGGGTAAGGGGAGGAGGGGTGGCTGAACCTGGCTGCGGGGTGTGGGCCGCCCGCCCACCCGTCTCCCTGTGTCTCCTGCTGGAGGAAGGGGAGGAGGGGTGGCTGAACCCGGCAGCGGCGGAGGCAGCAGCAAGGTGGCGGAAGAAGAAGGGATGGGAGGGAGAAGGAGGAGGAGGGGGACGAGAAGGGGTCGCTGCGAGTGCATCCCTCAGTCAGTTGCTCTCTCTCTCTCTTGGTGTCCGCAGAGGCGCCTCGAATCCCTTTGCTGAGGCGGTGGCGGCAGCAGCTCCTCGCTGCCTGGCTTGAGCTCTCGGTTCAACTAACCAAGCTGCCTCGCGACCTAGAAACAGGCGCGGAAGAGAGCCAAGCTGAATTTAAATGGAAAGTTATTATAAATTAATAATAAATTAATTATAATTAATTTGCTGTCTAAAATTGAAATACATTAAATTTTAAAAAGGTATAGAAAGGCTTGATTTGCACACTGCACATAACTTATTTGTAGTGCAAAAAAACAGGAAAAAACAATACAATATTTAAAATGAAGAACAATTTTAATCAACATAAGCTTATTAGTATTTCAATGGGAAGTATGGGCCTGCTTTTGGCTAATGAGATGGTCAGTGTCCATTCCATATTTGTCACTGCTAGTCGTAAGAAGTGATGCAAGTGTGCATCAGTTAGTCTGGAACTGGTTGGAGATTTCAGATGTTTTATTTGGGAAAAAGTCTGTTCACAGACATAGGTGCTGCCAAAGATGGTTGCCATTTTGAGTGCATGGTTCCTGAGATTAAGATATGTCTCAGAGGGGAGGGATGCATAGAAATTAGTAAGGCTGCTTGACTTGAATGCGTCTTTTCACATAAATGTGCATAAGATTGCAGCCTTACAGCCTCATCTTATGCATGTCTACTTGGAAGTAAGTTTCACTGAATTCAAGGAGACTTTCTCCCCAGGTAAGTTTACAAAGGATCACAGCCTTAAAAGTACAAACCCATTCCCTGGGGTAGGTCAGGAAGACCTGGTACCCAGAGAACATAGTGAGAGCCAGTGTGGCATAGTGGTTAGTTAGAGTGTTTGACTGGGACTCGGGAGATCCGGGTTCTAGTCCCTATGAAGCTCACTGGGTGAGTCAGCCATGAAGCTCACTGGGTGAGTTTGGGCCAGTCAGACTCTCAGTTTAACCTACCTCACAGGGTTATTGTGAGGATAAAATGGAGAGGAGGAATTTTATGTAAGCCACCTAGGGTTCCTTGCAGGAAAAAAGACAGGATATAAATATAACAAACAAATAAATAAATAGTGAGTAAAACTCAAATGATTGTCATTTCAGTCACCTCAATGGCACCAGATTGTCTTCTAGATGTTTTGTAGCCTGCTCCTAAGGATTTTTACTCAGAAGTAAGCCTTACTGATTTAAATGGGAATTATTGTAAGTGGTTTGTGTTTCAGCCAGGCCCAGCAATCCTAAACAATACGGTACTTCCAAGCAAGCATGTTTAGTAAACATGCTTGCTTGGAAGTACCGTATTGTTCCAAGTATAGGCCACTCCTGATTATAAGCTGCACCCTTAAAGTTTGGTGCTATTTTAAAATTTTGGCAATAATCCTGACAAGTACTTTTCCTCTCTCTTTTTATAATAAGAAAGCCAATATATTATTGTTTTAATATGCTAACCACTGCCTTCTGAATATAAAAACAACAACAACCCTTGATTCCAGGTCATTGGTAGATACTCAGATTCTCATGTGCTTGTGGGATTTGAGGGCCAATAAAGGTGTTCAACAGCATAATCTTAGTCAAGTCTACTCAGAAGTAAGTCCCACTAATTTCAATGAGGCTTACTGCTGGAGCCTTATTCCCTCACATTCCATTGCGGAGGTAGAAGGGAAGTACTTCACCTGCAGTGATTTCAACAGGGAAGCTTCTGTGTGTTCATATTTTTCATTCGTTCATATTTTTTTCAAACTACAGTCCGGCCCCCCAACAGTCTGAGGGACAATGAACTGGCCCCCTGTTTAAAAAGTTTGAAGACCCCTGCCTTAGTCTATCCCTTTAGTTCCATCAACTAAAGAAAAGATTTGGAAGGAGGAGGATGTGGACATGTTTTCCCCACTCTTTCACAAACTAGAGCAAAAGGAGAAGTGGGAAGACAAGGACCACAAGAAGATTAGAAGAAAGTGGATCAATAGAACTGGTCTAACTGGTTAGCAGGTTTTCTAACTTACATGGTACAGCAAAAACAGCCCACAAAGGGAGTGGTGTTGACCAACTAATTTGATATAGAATCATAGAATAGTAGAGTTGGAAGGGGCCTCTAAGGACATCGAGTCCAACCTCCTGCTCAATGCAGGAATCCAAGTTAAAGCATCCCTGACAGGTGGCTGTCCAGCTGCATCTTGAATGCCTGCAGTGTGGGAGAGCCCACTACCTCCTTAGGTAATTAGTTCCATTGTCATAGTTTTTCCTGATGTTCAGCTGGAACCTGGCTTCCTGTAACTTGAGCCCATTATTCTGTGTCCTGCATTCTGGGATGGTTGAGAAGAGATCCTGGACCTCCTCTGTGTGACAACTGTACAAACTGAGAAGTTAGAAAATATAAGCTGGAAAAATAATTTAGTAATCCTGAACATGCCAGATCATGTTGAAAGCAAGGCACTTATTTGTTTACAGTCACGTGAAAAAGAAAGTACACCCTTCTCGAGTTCCATTGTTCCCCGTATCACGACAGAAGAAAAATCATTGGGCCCGTAGCAGGTCTCAAAATTAGGTAAAGACAACCGCAGATAAACAACACATGACAATGCTCAGCTTGTCTGAGCATGGAAAGCTAAGCAGGGTCAGACCTGGTTATTACTTGGATGGCAGACCCCTCCTCTAGTTTCCTGCATTGAGCAGGGAGTTGGACTCGATAGCCTTGTAGGCTCCTTCCAGCTCTATGATCTATGAAATCTATGACAGAGTACACCGTGGCATTACTTATTGTACAGAAATACAGCCAAAATGGAGAAGCCATGTGGGAAAAACTAAGTACATCTTATGGTTCAATAGCTGGTAGAACCATCTTTAGCAGCAATAACTTGAAGTAATTGTTTTCGACTGATCACGTCAGTCGATCAGTCTCTCACATCATTGTGGAGGAATTTTGGCCCACTCTTCTTTACAACATTGCTTCAGTTCATTGCGGTTTGCGGGCATTTGTTTACGCACAGCTGTGTTAAGGTCCCCCCGCCACAGCATTTCAATCGGGTTGAGGTCTGGACTTTGACTGGGCCATTGCAGCACCTTGATTCTTTTCTTTGTCAGCCATTCAGTTGTAGATTTGCTGGTGTGCTTGGGATCGTTGTCTTGCTGCATGACTCAATTTCGGCCAAGTTTTAGCTGCCGGATAGATGGCCTCACATTCGACTCTAGAATACCTTGGTATACAGAGGAGGTCATGGTCGACTCAATGACTGCAAGGTGCCCAGGTCCTCTGGCTGCAAAACAAGCCCAAATCATCACCCCTCCACCACTGTGCTTGACAGTTGGTCTGAGATGTTTGTGCTGATATGCTGTGTTTGGTTTTTGCCAAATGTGGCCCTCTGCATTATGGCCAAACAGCTCCACTTTGGTCTTGTCCCTCCAAAGGACATTGTTCCAGAAGGCTTGTGATTTGTTCAGATGCAACTTTGCAAACCCAAGCCATGCTGCCATGTTCTTTTTAGAGAGAAGGGGCTTTCTCCTGGCAACCCTTCCATACAAACCATACTTGTTCAGTCTTTTTCTAATTGTACTATCATGAACTTTAATGTTGCACCTGCTGACTGGGGCCTGTAGCGCCTGAGATGTAACAACACTTGGATGTTTTGCAATTTCTCTGAGCATTGCATGCATGGTCTTCCCTTGGGGTAAATTTGTTGGGACGTCCACTCTTGGGAAGATTGGCAACTGTCTTGAATGTTTTCCACTTGCGAATAATCTTCCTCACTGCAGAATGATGGACTTTAAATTGTCTGGAAATGGCCTTATAACCCTTCCCGGATTGATGGGCAGCAACAATTGCTTCCCTAAGATCATTGCTGATGTCTTCTCTCTTTGGCATTGTGGTAACACACACCTGACTGCTGGAAACCATCAAACTCCTGACACGTCAGCTTTTATAGAGGTGGTCACACTTGCTGATGATCAATTCATCAAGGGCATTTGCTTAGCAGCACCTGGCTGCTCCTTAGCCTCTTCATACTTATGGCAGCAGTAAGGGTGTACTTATTTTATTTTATTTATTTATTTATTACATTTCTATACCGCCTTTCTGCTAAGGCACCCAAAGCGGTTTACAATGTTTAAATACACAAACAAACAAATGTTACCCCCCCAAACCAAACATACACCAGTTCTCTCAGGCCAACTGAAGGCTTCTTCTGGAGCTGTGTACAATCTCCCTGGCCTGGGCTTTTCTTCTGCCTTCCCCCTGTAGCCCCAGGGAAAGTGGGGGAGGGGCTGCCCCAACAGCCCTCTCAGGCCAGTGATGGTCATTTCAGGAGCTGATGGCAGTTGCTCCCCGGCCTGGGCTTCTCTTCTGCCTTCCCTCAGGGCACACAGGTCTTAAATAGCCCCAGGGAAGGTGGGGGAGGGGCTGCCCCAACAGTCCTCTGAGGCCAGTGATGGTTGTTTCAGGAGCTGATGGCATTTGCTCCCTGGCCTGGGCTTCTCTTCCCACATGGCTTCTCCATTTTGGCTGTATTTCTGTACAATAAATAATGCCACGGTGTGCTCTGTCATGTGTTGTTGTTCATCTGAGGTTGTATTTACCTAATTTTGAGACCTGCTATGGGCCCAATGATTTTTCTTCTGACCTGATACATGGAACCATGGATCTCGAGAAGGGTGTACTTTCTTTTTCACATGACTGTATTTGATTTGTACCTTGCCTTTCTACCAAGAAAAATGGCACTCCATGCAGCTTCTGTTCTTTATTGAACATGAAATCAAAATAGCAGATAAGAAGGCCAGGACTGAGGTTGCATTTGGGATAAAACCCTCAAATCCTGGAGTTGACATGTTTGGTAAATAAATTATATGATAACAGAATGTGATTTTTAAAACTGTGTGAGGAAAAGCTTGAATAATAAGTAATTCACCAATCCAGATATGACCAGACATGTCCTCTTAAATACTTAGAGGATGCGGACTTTTAAAACATGTTGCTTCTCAGCATCCATTGAAGCATATTGGTTATAGGTAGGCTTTCCATTTAAACCAATAATGGCATTAACCAATATAATGTATGTTTGTACTTCTTAAAAAGAAAAAAATATTTTTACAGTAGCTTGTATGTCATCATCATCATCATCAGGCGATCACTCGTGACCGAGTAAGATTGTCTTCCGGGATAAAAGGAGGAAATTCTAAAGAAGATTGTGTAGACTCTAGCGATGGGTCCGTAAGTGACTGTGGAGGCCAATTCTAGATCCACACAGCTTCCCACAGTGAGGACACAGGTTACCAGATAGAAGATGGTCCTGTAAAGGATTCATTTGACGTGCTTTTCGCTTAGCACGTTTCTCCCTTTCACCTTGCACTCGGGCTTCTTCAAAGTCCATGGAACCTTTGTGAAAGGCCAACCTCCATTTAGATCGTTCATGGGCCAGAGCTTCCCAGTTTTCGATGTTTATATTGCATTTTTTTAGATTAGCCTTATGAACATCTTTAAACCTCTTATATTGACCACCGATATTCCGCTTTCCATTCTTGAGTTGGGAGTAAAGTAACTGCTTTGGGAGACGGCAGTCAGGCATTCGAACAACATGACCGGTCCACTGAAGTTGGCGTTGAAGGATCATTTTTTCAATGCTAGTAGTCTTTGCTTCTTCCAGTACACTGACATTTGTTCGTCTATCTTCCCAAGTAATTCGCAGGATTTTCCGGAGGCAACGTTGATGAAACCTTTCAAGGAGGTGGAAGTGACGTTTATAGATAGTCCATGTTTCGCAGGCATACAATAAAGTTGGTAATACAATGGCTTCATAAACCAGTGTTTTGGTCTTCTTACAAATATCCCGATCCTCGAACACTCTATGTTTCATTCGAGAAAATGCGGCACTTGCGGAGCTCAAACGATGCTGGATTTCACTGTCGATGTTAGCTGTAACAGAAAGATAGCTGCCAAGATAGAGAAAATGATCGACATTTTCCAGTATTGTCCCACCAAGCTGGATAGATGGCATCACCAAAGGGTTAGCTTGCACTTGCTGATGAAGCACTTTGGTCTTTTTGATGTTAAGTGAGAGACCAAGTTTTTCGTATGCTTCTGCAAAAGCATTTAGGATAGTTTGGAGATCATCCTCTGAATGTGCGGAGACCACATTATCATCAGCATACTGAAGTTCCACAACGGAGGTTGTAATTACCTTACTTTTTGCTTTCAGCCTGCTGAGATTAAAAAGCTTTCCATCTGTTCGATATATAATTCCCACACCAGTGGGAAGTTTCCCCTTGACAAGATGTAAAACCATGGCGATGAAAATGGCAAATAATGTTGGGGCGATAACACATCCCTGTTTAACACCTGATCCCACTTTAAATGGAGCACCATGAGAGCCGTTGTTGTCCAAAACCGTTGCCGTCATGTTGTCATGGAGAAGTCGCAAGATATTCACAAATTTATTGGGGCATCCAATTTTCATAAGGATAGTCCAGAGAGCTGTACGGTCTACAGTATCAAAGGCCTTAGCCAAATCGATAAATGCCATATAAAGGGGTTGATTTTGCTCCCGGCATTTTTCTTGGAGCTGACGTGCAGTAAAAATCATGTCTACTGTCCCTCTAGAGGGGCGGAAACCATATTGAGTTTCAGGGAGGATCTCTTCTGAAATAGATAGAAGACGGTTTGCGAGAATCCTAGCAAATATTTTACCTGCGGTTGCTAAGAGAGAAATGCCCCGATAGTTTCCACAGTCTGTTCTATCACCCTTCTTAAAGAGGGTGATAATTATGGCATCCCTGAAGTCTTCTGGGATCTCTTCTCTTATCCAGATTTTTTCAATGAGTTTATGAAGATGTTGTACAAGTTCGGGGCCCCCTTCTTTAAAGATTTCAGCAGGAATCCCATCTGGTCCACTAGCTTTGTTATTCTTCATTTGATTAATGGCTTTTATAACTTCATCCAAAGTGGGGAGTATTGCAAGTTCCTCTTTAATTTGTTTTTGTGGGATTTGCGAAAAAATCTCATTATCCACCTTAGATTTACGATTTAAAAGGTCATAATAATGCTCTTTCCAACGCAGTGCAATAGACTCTTTGTCTTTTAAGAGTTTGGTGCCATCTTTTGATTGTAAAGGGTTTGTACCATAGGTTTTTGGTCCATAAATGGCCCTTGTGGCCTTGAAAAAGCCCCGTGCATCATGAGATTCTGCAAGTTGTTGAATTTCCTCAGCTTTCTTTTTCCACCAAGCGTTCTTAAGTTCTCTTGTTCTTCTTTGGACCTCAGCCTTTGCGCTAGCGTAGGTTTTTTTCTTGGCAGCGCAGTTAATATCATTTTGCCATATTTGGAAGGCTTTCCTTTTTTGGTCAATTATATATTTAATCTCATTATCATTTTCATCAAACCAATCCTGATGTTTCTTAGTTTCATATCCAATAGTTTGTTCACAAGCTGCAGTAATGGAGGTTTTCAGCTTAGACCAATGGTCCTCAATGTTGTCAGGAGGTTCCGTAGGTAGATGTTCCTTAAGAAGTGATTGAAGACGAGTTTGCTTAATAGGATCTTGAAGGACTTGGATGTTCATTTTACGCCTTGGTTTCCTTCCTTGAAGCCTACGTTGGGGAGCAATGTTGATAACCATTGTGGACCGGATTAGTCGGTGGTCTGTCCAGCAGTCGTCGGCACTCACCATGGCCCTAGTAAGAAGTACATCGCGGCGATCTCTAACACGGACAATTACATAATCCAGAAGATGCCAGTGCTTTGACCGTGGGTGCTGCCATGATGTTTTAAGCTTATTCTTTTGTCGAAAGAGCGTGTTTGTAATAGTGAGATTATGCTCTGCACATATAGACAAAAGTAAGAGTCCGTTCGGGTTGCTATTACCAACTCCGTCTTTTCCAATAGTTTCTGGCCATAAATCAGAGTCACGCCCGACTCTTGCGTTAAAATCGCCCAGGAGGATAATTTTATCCTCCTTAGGTATCTCTGACAGGAGAGTGTCCAACTGGCTATAAAAACTTTCCTTGATGTCATCATCAGCATCTAATGTTGGTGCATAAGCGCTCAAAATAGTTACCTGTTGGTTATTGGCGAGCTTTAATCGATGTATTGTATGTATTGTTCTTATGGATATGCCAGATGGTGACATGTATTGAACTGAATTTAACGAGGCCTGTTTTACTTATGGTAATTGGGATGAATCATCATTTTCTTGTCTTTTTCTTTTTGGATAATTTAAAAAAAAATCTTTTTGGATTTTTTTTTTTTGTTATATGGTTTCTTGTTAACCCCTAATTTAATGATGGATTTGTAAGAATGCATTTTTTGGAGCTTTGTGATAAGTGAGTGACTTTCTCCAAATGGTTCAACACAGAAGTTCAGTTTGCATGTAATGGCACATTATGGCTTTGCAGTTCATGGCCAAGCCTTAGGCTCCCCCACTCCCACAAAGCAGAGGCTAACTCCAAGGTGCTTGAAAAGTAGTTTAATTGTAAAATTCCCCCATGAACATTTTTGCACTGAGCAAATCTACTGTCCTTCTCTCTCTTCCCATCTCACACTTCAGTTCCATCTACCCAAGCGGCTAGCTGGGTTCCCGGCGGGGCCCGGTCTACCCAAGCGGCTAGCTGGGTTCCCGGCGGGGCCCGGTCTACCCAAGTGGCTAGCTGGGTTCCCGGCGGAGGCCCGGTCTACCCAAGCGGCTAGCTGGGTTCCCGGCGGGGCCCGGTCTTTCCATTCCTTGTAACAGTTTATAATGACATCCAATCTGGATAACTGTGGTTTCCAGTTCTGGTTTGCAGGCAAACTATGGCTTGAATGAACAAGGATGGGAGGAAGGGAACTGGAACATGAGGGAGTGGGAGGGAGCATTCAAACCCAAGGCTTGGGCCTGAAGAGCCAAACTATGGTTTGCCCTTTGTGGGCCAGAGTCTCTGGTAATCATATCGTAGAGCAATGGAGATGACAGACTTACAATGAATCAAGGAAGTAAAATTAGCATAGTTGACCATACCCCGACCATAATGGTGATCTAAATGAACTTCTGCAGTGGGGAGACTTTTCTATCCATGTAGACTCCCAATTCCCCACCCTTGCTATAGGAAGTCCAGTTCTGTGCTTTTGTGTTGATTCCTCATCCAGAGTTTGTTTAATTAGTTTGACTGACTCTTGTCTTTTCCTAAAAGGTCAACATTGATCTCTAGTTAAAATATTGATACTTATACATGCATATATCTAAATGCTGTCATAAACAACAAGTACGCTAGGAAGAGGATGCAGCGGGGGGGGATCAGACAAAATGAGACTGTTGATTTCATTTTTAGTGCATTATGTTCTCACTACTTCTATAAAAGCTTTAAGCAGTGTTAACAATGGCTTTCCAATCCATTTTTTCCCCCAAGGCTAAATGCTATTGCATTGTTTCCCTGTTATAATTCTTTCATGGACTGGGACTGAGGTAACACTGATGTCATTGATGAAGTGAAGGGAATACTGAAACATTGGACTCAAAAAGGCCTTCAGATAAATGCATTTGTTGCTTGGGAGAAAAAGTAAGTTTGGGAGATACCCAAACAAGGAAGTGCTGTAGTCATGGGTGACTTCAATTACCCTTACATTGACTGGATAAATGCATGTTCCATTCATAACAAAAGAGGTTAAATTTCTTGATACCCTAAATGACTGTGTCCTAGAACAGTTGGTCATAGAACCAAACAGAGGGGAGGTGACCCTGGACTTAACCCAAAGTAGTAACAGGACCCTGTGTGAACTGTGAGTGTGGTTAAACTAACTGGAAACGGTGGCCACAGTACTATCAAATTTGATTTATATTTCAGTGGAAAATTGCCTGGAAGTCTGACATAGTCTCATTTGACTTCAAAAGAGGGAACTTCTCTAAAGTGAGGAAACTGGTAAAAAGGAAGATGATAGGGGAAGTTATCTCTCCAAAACACTTTGAGTTTATTAAAAACCACAATATAGAAGCTCAGCTAGAATGTATATCGCAGATCAGGAAAGGTAGCACCAAGTCCAAGAGGTCACCAGCATGGTTAACAAGCAGTATCAAGGAAGCTATTAGAGAAAAGAAGTGTTGCCCAAAGGAGGAAAACAAAAAGGAACAAACTTGCATAAAGGAGATGTAAGCAGACAATAATGGATGCCGATTTCTGCTAGATAGTCCTTTGGTCTGATTCAGCATGGCTCTTCATATGTTCTTATGTTTCCAGTCAGTTGCATACACTTCTATTAGCGTTATATGCACATGCACTCAGCCCTCCCTTAACACACACATCTATGCCTATTTGCTCATACTGACCTATATTATGTCATTGTTTTTTTAATAGGCATTTCTACAAACATGATGATAATAATTGTGCCCTAGTCCATTCCACTGCTTGTACATGGTTGGAAGATTTGACCAGGCAAACATATAAAAAACATTTCATATAAATCCACCTTTGGGTATTCCCACGCTGGTGCCCTTTGTTAATGTAAATGTACATCAACTGTGTGACTAAACTATGGGCTCCAAATTGCATCCATGATTCCAGGTCAGAACCAGGCCTAGCAGTTGAAGCTGGGAGGAAAATAGCAGGCAGAATCCACAAAGCATTGTTCCAGTGCATTGCCACTGTTCATGGCAATGGCCCTTCCATGGGGCTTATGGTAACGGGTTGTATCCAATGTTACACTAGGCAAAATGTATAAGAGGTAGCATTGTTTTTAAGATCTTCTGGAGAGGAGCTTCTTTTGAGACCGCTGCCTTCAGAGGCGCATTTGGTGATGATCTGAGAGAGGGCCTTTTTGGTGGCTACTCCCAGGCTGTGGAACTCCCTCCCAAGGAAAGCTAGGTGTGCTTCTAGGTGTCTCTGTCCTTCTGCCGGCAGGCTTTATTTAAGAAGGTATTTTACTTGTAAGTGGGTCTGTTGGGTTGGATGCTGTTTTTAAAAAAAATATTATTATTATTTTATTATGTAATTGCTGTGTTTTATTGTATTTTAATGTATTATATTATTGTTTTAATCAATTTTAATTGTGTCTGTAAGCCACCTTGAGTGCCATTTTTTGGTGGAAAGGTGGGGTACAAATCAAATCAAATAAATAAATAAAATATTTTTTAAAATTTAATTGTATTATATTTATACCCCACCTTTTTCCCCTGCAAGGAACCCAAAGCGGCTTACATAATCCTCCTCTCCATTTTATCCTCACAACAACCCTGTGAGGTAGGTTAGGCTGAGAGTCAGTGACTGGCCCAAAGTCACCCTGTGAGTTTAATGGCCAAGCGGGGACTAGAACCCGGATCTCCCGAGTCCCAGTCCAACACTCTCACCACTATGCCAAATATTGTTGGACTAGCACTTGCTCAACTGGTAGTGGAACAATTAGCACAAGCAGCACCTAGCCCAATGAAATCATAATGGCTTGTGAAATGGTTTGAGCAATAACTACTGCAATAGCTTGTGGAATGGATTTACATTAGCTTGTGAAACAGCTTGTGCAGTAACTATTGTGAAAGTAGAATCAACAGATTGGATTTAACACTTGCCCAAGGATGAAAAATGTGGTTTCTTCAAGCAGTAGAAGGCTTGTGCTAGTGGAATGACACCACTAAATATACAACCATATCATGTACCTTTGATATGAAATTATTTTTATGCTGCTGTCCCTTTGTTCAGCAGATTTCTGAATAACATCCCAGACTGATCAGCTGATGGAAACTAATGGTTGGGGTATAGCTGAGAATCTCTCTGTGTTTGAATGAGCTTAGATGAGATCTATCAGAGCTTGGAAAAGTGATCCCTGCCCCCAGCAAGAGCAAGTTGGCTTGTGTGTGTGATGAAACAGCACTTTGATGTTTGGGACGGTGGGGGGGGGAGCTGCGAGTTGGCTGAAGGCACCTTGGGGGTGTAGTGCCCTCTTTGGGGATCTGATACGGGTTGGTGAATCTGCTGCTTTGTAGGGGTGTGTGCTGTTTGCCTCTGGTTATGCTTCCCAGGGGCGTCTGGTGGGAAACAGGAAGCTGGATGAGATACAGGTCTGTGGCTCATGCTGGCTCAGCTTGTCTGAGTGTGGAAAGCTAAGCAGGGTCAGGCCTGGTTATTACTTGGATGGGAGACCCCTCCTCTAGTTTCCTGCATTGAGCAGGGGGTTGGACTCGATGGTCTTGTAGGCCCCTTCCAACTCTATGAATCTATGAATCTATCCTTTGGCCTGATCCAGCAGCACTCTTCTTATGATCACAGAATCCAAACAGCAGTTTGCTACTGTGTTACAAACAATGCTGATTTAATTACCCAACTGAAGAAGTGCTTCATTTATCCAGAAACCTAGCAGGATATAATTAAAATGTTCACCATAATTTGGAGATACAAAAGATGGATAAGAAGGCAGAACGCAATTTTGAAACATGTTAATTACAAATGTATCATTTCCTAATTTGATGGCCTGTTCTCTGAAAACAAAATTAACTCCTCTTTTGATTAGGTTTGAAAGTTATTCTTGTCTAGCCTCTTGTTGTCAATGTTCATATTGTTATTTCTAAGAATAGTGGTGCTAGGTTCTACCATATTATGCCAGTTTATGTGGAGAGTTATTTATTCATTTATTATAGACATTTCTATACCACCCTCCAATAGGAATTCCCTGGGTGGCTTACATACAAATTAGGAACATGAACACTGGAGCTAAGAGACATATGCTTCTATTCCCTTTGCAAGGGCTTAATGCACCCTTCCAAGACTTGGTGCTCTCCAGATGTATTGGACTGCAACTCCCATCATTCTCTGCCAGAAAACCAGATACTGGTATGTTCCAGCATTTATATTTTTCCAATAACATTTTCAGTGGTGACACACCCATATTCCTCCACCAAATTCAGAAGATAATGTCCAAATTTAAAATTCATCCCAAATTCTAAATTTGAATTTTCCCGTTTGAATTCCAGGTTTGCATATATAGACCTGAAAACTGTCTTTCAGATTCTGTCATTCTCCCGCTTCTATTTGAACATGCTCTGAGGTCTCACTTTGGGTGCCACTTTCTTAAGACGTAAGATAGGGTATTTTCAGTGGTGGCACCCCTGTTCTGGATTGTTTTCCCTGGGGTCTGTTGGCTGATACTAATTTAGCTGTCTTCTAGGTGCCATGTGAAGATGATTCTGTTCTCTCAGGCTTTGAATTGATAGTTTTATTTCTTCTGTTTGTTGTTTTACTGAAGCTTTTACTTTTATATTTTAGCTGCTATGAATTTTTAACTGTTTTTCAGTGTGTTAAATTATTGTTATTTTTATGTATGGCTTTGTTAGCCACCTTGGAAGCTTTGGCTCAAATATTTCAGCCTAGGAATCATTTAGAGAAAAGCTTTTACTTTTATATTTTAGATGCTATGAATTTTTAACTGTTTTTCAGTGTGTTAAATTATTGTTGTTTTATGTATGGCTTTGTTAGCCACCTTGGAAGCTTTAACTCAAATATTTCAGCCTAGGAATCATTTAGAGAAAATGACATATAAAAATAAATAATTTATAATGACAGAAGACAGATATCAGTAAGCATAACTTGTACACAGAAACATCAAAAAGAATCAGTGAATAAATCTCATAATTAGCATCAAGCTAATGCAAATGTGAAGTGCAGATTTCTTCATTTTCCTTGATGGAAAATCACATTTCATTTGTCATGATGTCGTATTCCCAACCCATGGATTGTTTCTAAACCAATTACATACCATCTGAGCCTAATCTACAATAAACCCCTGGCAGCTAAGCAGAGGGCTAAGGAAGCACATTGCTGAGAATAATGCAGTAAAATCAAATTGATGTGACAGCACTGAGAATTACAACTTTTGTCTTCTAATCATGGCACAGTATGCCTTATTCAAAGCTGTTATAAATGCCAGCAGCTGCAATTTGGAATCGCTGTTATACCTTTTGTGTTGGAAAACTCACAGCTGCAGGTGTTTTCTGAAAGCTAACAGGCCAGCAGATAAAGACACCTTTGCATCATGGTAGTTTTGTTGTCACTGGACATACAAGGCAACCTAACAGACAATTTAATTTGCATAGTTTCTTAACAACAAAAACCACTTCTTTGTAATGCATAGTGCTGCCCGCTACATATATTGATTCATGTGCAAATGAGTTAATTGCAGTTATTTCTAATATATCTACAGTCATCACATCACTGAATTGCACCCCCACAAGGTTCTGTATGGGTTCTGTAGATGTTCTACTGGAAATTGCTGCAATTAGCCCCTTTGCAGATGCATCAGTGTGCATGATGATGTGCATGCATTGTGTATACAAGTCACACTGACTTTGGTGCATAATGCTGATGTGCAAATACACCCTTAAATCCAAGCAAATCTACGTCAATGTTTCCCTTAGCTATCCCATTGACCCAAAACAAGTGCAGAAAAGTTCCCTTTTGGGGGATCAACGTATAATTACATTACATGAAAACAGTTTATTCACTGGTTGTAATGTGTTCTTGGGGCAGTTTATTAATCAGATTGTAAGGTTATTCATACAACCATGTACAGAATAAGCCACTAGCAGGGTATAGTGATGCCTATTTTCCAGCAGAAAGAATTTTCATCAAAGAGATTGTTCAAAAAACCCAACTAACATAGCCAAAAATCTCTTGAGTATGGATGCAAACCAAATCAGCCAAAGTGGGTTTATAACAAACAGACACAGAGTGTAGATCATGAAGCCAAAACAGCACACAGAAGAAAGAGGTATCAGCAAGTTGAGGGAAACTCCAAGGTTTGCAGATGTACAAGAAGTATTTTGGAAAAGGCTCAAATGCAGGGGAGAACAAAAAGCTGCACAATGAGGTCCAAACATGCTCAGTGGCCATGGAATGCCAATTGACTGTTGGCGGCGGCATGGGTGGTGCGTGGGAGAGAGATGGAATGAAGTATCCCGGAAAGGGATATGGCTGGCTGGAACCCTTAACAGGAGCACTCCACATGAGAACATTTTGTTGCAAGTCCTACTTGTAATGTCTGAGTGCTGTAGATGTTTCCTTGGTGTCAGAAGCTCAGAGATCCCACTATCCTGGAGCTTTTCCCCAGGCTCCCTGAAAAAATGAGTAAGTAATAAAATTAATATACCAACAGGGAACTTGAACGCCTGTCTCCTAGTTCCATATATCTATAAAATACTGTCTGGTGGACCAATAGTATGCAAGCACATAGTTGTTCTGCTTTTGCAACATAATTTCTAAAGATTGCTATAATAGGTGGAGGTCCAGCAGACCCCTGCCTATGAATCCATCCTCCCAAAGAAGCCCAGTTACATTATCATAAACCAGTGGGGGGGGTGTAGTGGGTATAGAAAGATGCATACAATGCAAAGAAAATGTTTTGATGGGTAGCAGGAGAATAAGCTCCCAAACACAACAGTACTTTATTGCTATGTCTGGAACAAAATTCCACTCATCAGCCCTGGGCCATGACAACTATAGGAATGCCTTAAGTCCAAAAAGTACTAACTTGAACCATGGAAATCCCTAGCATAACTAACAACAAAGGCATTGTAAGCACTGCAAATTAAAATTACATGAAGTATAGCTAGGGCATTGTGCAGTGCTGAGATTCCTTTGATCTTAGGAACTCTTCAAGAATGGTAATATTCAACTCCATTTTCTCTGTGCTCCTGAAATCACACAATGGAATAAATCCTTTTCATTCCAATGGGGTGTGCACCATCATGGCACTGCAAAATTCAGCCTGTCTGTCTTTGATTTGGCATTTTCTTGGGACTTAGCCCTCCTGCCAAAACCTTAACCTACACAGTGTGACTACAGGTGGATGACACTGCATTTGACTTATTGCCTCCTGTGTCAGATTTTCTGTACTCTTCTTATGAATGACTTATTGGAAGCACAGTAAACCCTATAATACTATAGGAAGGGATAAATTAGAAGAAGAAAAGTCTAATACAAGAGTATGGACAGTGGATTAGCTCTCCATCTATTAATCTTTCAATCTGCAGTAGAAATCTCTCCCAGAATTCTGGATTTATACCAGTGTGTCATGTTAGAAATTATAGTACTTTTGTCATGAACTGGAGGAAAAACCCAAGTTAAATGCTCCAAATTGTAAAGGAATATACTGGGGATGTGTACAGGGGGGGGGGGGGATGCATTGTTTCAGAATCTGCTTTGGTGCTTTGGATAGGGGTTGCATTCCTTTGGACTACCTTGGACAAGACCCACTTCATGTTGAATCTGAGGCGGAGCTTTGCTTCTGTTTTCTGAAGCTTCACAGTACAATGGGGAAATCAACAAAATGTCTGAAACTTTTATTTTGAAGCAGAAATGGAGGACATTTGCAGATGTAGTAGTCACTTCTGAGTGGGTGAAGCCTGCCAAATTTCAGACAGATGGTGTAGGGGGCTTTGTGCTAGATGAGAACTGATCTTGCCTTCTCTGCCTCTCCTTCCAGAAACTGCCTTGGGGGGGTGGGGTGGCAACATGAGCTTTGCTATGCTCCTGCTTCATCCTTGATTGAGTAGATGACCCTTGATTACAATTTGAACAGGCATATGAATGTAGTGCTTGCACAGTGTGTGTTCATGTTTGTGTCACACACACACACCCAAAAACATAGACGCAGAGAAAGACAGATGCTATACTATTATTCACAGACACAAACACAGACCAACAAAAAATTAACAGTAAATTAAAATCAAATGGAACTAGGGCCAGAATTGGGCTGTCACTCAGGACAAATGCAAACAAACAACAGCAACATTAGATAAGTAAATAAGAATTTGGATGCAAGGGATTGGATTTTAGTAAAGGATTTTAGCAAAAGATTGCTTTGGGTTGAAATAGGATGGTCACACAAGCAAAACATAGCCACCAACCAACTACAGTCATGCCTTGGATTGAGAGCATAATTCGTTCCGGAAACTTGTTTGTAATCCAAAACACTCTTATATCAAAACGAAATCCCCCCAAAAAAATTGTACAGAGATTTTTAATTTAAGCCGTACTACAGTACTTGTATTGCAAGACGTCGCTTGTACATCAAGTAATAAATAAATAAATAAATATTTAAAAAATTGCTTGTCTTGCAAAACGCTCTCAAACCAAGTTACTTGCAATCCAAGGTATTACTGTACTCCAAAACTCTCAACCTGTTCCTAGGGGAGTCAACTTGCAAAAGAGCACTGAAAACACTGGAATGACTTCTGATATGTTACTTCAACATCCCTCTCAAAAGCACTGTGATGGTAGGGAACGGAGGTCCAGAGATTTTTGAGCTTGCCTAAATTCTCTGAAAATCATTTCAAAGCTCATTTCTGCTTGCTCCTATTTTTGTTTTTGACCTGGCTAATTTGTTTGTTTTTGTTCTCATTGGAACAGGAAAAGTGTACATTTTGAATGGGAAAAGTGTGTGTTTTTCAAAAGTGCACACTTCCCCCATTGACTACAGTGTGAAAATGTGTTGTTGCTTTTGTTGAAAAGTGCACATTTTAAAAACACAATCACAAATTTGGGAACTTGAGAATATTTCTTGGGGAAAAAAGGGCTCCCAGATAAAGCTCTATATAAATTGGGACATTTGGCTACATAGATTTAAAAGGGAATTTCTCAGTAAAAATGTTTCTCATGTGGAGAACTGCATGGTTGTGAAGATACCCCTTGTATTATGAGGACATTTCTCAAGATTTTGTGAAATTCTGTGGCTTCTGGGCTTTGTAAAAATAAGTCCAAAATGCACTCCTTTAAAAAAAAATTCTAGAGCAGGGCTGAAAGGAAGGGTCCTTGAGAGAAGGGCTTAAAACTCCCCAAGCTGGACCAACTAGGATATGTCAGGACTGGCTGGTGGCAACCTATTTTAACTATTTTGGAGTTGACTGTTGCAAAGGAAGAGTTCACCAGTAGGAAAAATCACACACACATCCCAAATCCATAACAAATTTTCTTGCAGGCATTTACATTTTTGAAGAGCTTTATGAGAAATCCCAAATGTGAAAACTGTCTAAAGCAAATACCCAAACAAGGTTTTGAAATCGGAAGCACAAAAGCACACAAGAGGAAGTTTTATTTTTTGTGTTCTTTCTATTGGTTTTATTTAGGGATAGGAAATATATCTATGGATATATGGAAATATATCTATCTTACTATGGACTCAGAAGATAAGCAGAGCTCCTGTCAGGATTCCAATGATGAATGTGAAAGGGAAGAAGTCAGAGCAACAGCAACTTACACTGGCTCAGCTTGTCTGAGTGTGGAAAGCTAAGCAGGGTCAGGCCTGTTATTACTTGGATGGGAGACCCCTCCTCTAGTTTCCTGCATTGAGCAGGGGGTTGGACTCGATAGCTTTGTAGGCTCCCAACTCTGATCTATGAATCTATAAATCTATAACAACAATGTGTTGGTATAAATGTGCTCAAGCTTGGGATTATAAAGAAGGTCACAAGTCATGGTCTTGAAGCCTCTCAGGACTAATAAGTTAGAGGAGTCTGGGAAGGACCCTTCACTGCATTAGAGTGCCCGAGTAAGGTCACTTACCCCATTGACTACTCATCTGTGGGACTAAAACCTAGACTATACCAAGTGAACTCCCTAAAGCCATACAGGGGTTGGTCTAATACAGTTTTGTCCATACAGTAGGGATGAACAAAATGCCTAGAGAAATCTATTGATGAGGCATTTAATAAATCCAATAAAGACTGACTGACTGACTGAATAAATAAATAAATAAATAAATAAGAGTTGCTTTTGGATCAGTGAGAGGACTATATTCAGGGGTAAGGCATTCAGACCCTCCATCTAAACCCAGCCCTCTACAGCTACCAAGGCCCAGCCATTGAAAATTTTACTTCAAGGTTTTGCAGGTTTCTTTTCCAGCCAGCCTGGAAAAGGTAGACTGACTAGCCATTCTGTTCTCATGAGGGATCACACAGTCACCCTTCCTATCATGCCATGGGGCATGCAGAGGACATAGAGTGGGAGGTACAAGAGATGTTGACTCTTGGGGTTAGAACACCCTCCAATAGTGCCTGGTCCTCCCCAGTGAGGTTGGAACCAAAACCTGATGTCTGGGTTTATTTCTGAGTTGATAATAGCCACCTGAATGCCATCATGGCATAGTGGTTAGAGTGTTCGACTGGAACTCGGGAGACCAAAGTTCTAGTTCCCACTGGGTGATTTTGAGCCAGCCACTGACTCTCAGCCTAACCTACCTCACATGGTTGTTGTGATGATAAAATGGAGAGGAGGGGGAGGAATATGAAAGCTGCCAGAAAGGTGGGATATAAATATCATTCATTCATTCATTCATTCATAAATAAATAAATAAATAAATAAAATCACCACCTATGGCAGCTTTTCCAGTGGTCTGTAATGGCACCTAGAGATTTGCTTCTTGAAGTACTCACTGCTGATTCAGTGGCAGAGTAGAGAAGAAGCTGTTTTTAGCTTAACCGTGTTTTAGAATGTACAGTTTCTTTTTCATGTTTATCTTATCTGGGATAAGGAAGGTTTGTGGCAGTACAATCAGAAAAAGGCACTTGCTGGGGGGGGGGGAGTAAAAACAATTATTTTAAGTACCCACACAAAAATGTAAGAATAGCCCTGTAAGCCATTTCCTCAAGACAAACCTGCAATTTATGGACATGATATTTTCTGTTATTTTACCACCCAGTTACATAGGATCATGAATATTCTTTTCAAATTAAACTGGGACAGATTAAAACCAGAAACCTTTTCCTTTCTTCTGCCTGCTCAACATGACATTTTAATTCAGATTTCCTTTTTTTCTTTTTTTAAAAATTCTATAGTGTTTAAACTTAGCCTAGCTATTTTAAGAAGGATGGAGGCCGCTGTTCTAGCTAAACAAGTAGATAAAGCATCAGGTTAATTGGTGGTATGTGACATTTTCCTGACCAAAAATTTGTATGCATTAATCATAATCGCTGAAATACAAGAAGGCAGGTGAGGCCTTGCCTGTGGGTGGAGGAGCAAGGCATCTTTGTGTGGGGAGCAGTGCTTAATATTTGAATGATATAAGCAGACGGAGTATATTTTCAACTCTCAAAATAAAATAGAAGAAATCCTAGCACCTGGGTGGGAACCAGGTTTGAAGCCCCTAGAAAACCCTCTTCATTTAACTAATACAGCAGCTACTACATGTATATAACAAGTCCCCTGAGACCAAGTATAATATCACCCCACATGCTGCCTGGCCCCTCACAGATCAAAACCATTCAGACTACACTGAAGAGACAAACTGGGATTCTGTTGGTGTACCACCCATCTTCCTGCTTAACCATCTCCTGGACCCAGCCTGAGCTGGTAGAGATGATGTTGATTTTCCCCAAGTTGATTGTGTTGAGGGACTTAAATGCTCATTCTGAGGCCTCCTCTTCTGGAGCAGCTCAGGACATACCCTCCAACATTTCACAGATGAAAATGGGGACACACATGTGAATTTGTAAGAGGTATGGTTAAGCAACATGAAGGTGTGATCAAGAAGGTTTGGCCAGGCAACATGAGGGCATGGCCAAGGGTATGGCCAGGCAACCAAAGGGCATGGTCAAAGTTATTAGAGGAAACACACAAAATCTTATATATTATAATTATTACATTATTATATTATTTATTATTTTATAATATTTTATAAGTGGCTTTTGTAATTTAAAAAAAAGTCTTACTTAAACCCTTAATTGTTGATATCTGGTGTTGATATCAGAGAGAAGGGGAAGTTTCTTGCATTTCCTTCTGACACTGTAAACTCACCTATTGGAGGCACAGAGTCAGCTCTGTTAGGAAATAAAATCTTCGGCAATATAAAGATAGGAATCATGTGATAAATTCCTTCATTTACCTCTCCATCGGTCCAGGCTTTCATCAAGCTAATCCCTTTCCCACAGGAACATGCAGCAGTGGCAGCAGGTAGAGCATGCACGCATACGCACCCACACACACACACATCCTCGCCTGGCTCTCTCAGCTTAGCAGCATCTGTTCCCTCCCTGCTTACTGCAGCTGTTGGAGCCTAAGCAGAGCTATCTTAAAGGGGCCATGGGCAAAATTGCAGCAAAGCTAAAACTGCAAGCTTAGCTGCAATTTTGCCCATGACCCCTTTAAGTAGCTTGCAGTTGCAGGAGGCAGGGGAATTCAGGACTCTGCATGACAAAGTGAGAAGCTGTGATGGCTTAAGAGTTTTCGAGTGGGTCCCGGGGCAATTGGAGACTATGTCAGGATTTCATGGGTTCCATGACTCAATTAATACCTGGCCCTAAATACATGGCAGGGCATGCTCTCAACCTGGTATTTGATGGTCAGGATGAAAGTGACCAGTGGTTAGGGGAGTTTGAAAGGACAGGTCACTACCTAGTAAGGGTTAGATGTGCTGGTACTCATAACATCTGCAGGGATGGGGGAAATGTTGGAATGGTCTGCCATTGGAGACTACTGGATCCATAAGGATTATTGAATGCTCTGGGGGGATTTTCCAGCTGCTAGAGCTGGCAATCCTGTCAGAGCCCTAGTTGATCTGTGGAATGGGGAGATGATCTTAGTGGTTGATCACTCCTAAGTTCCATCTATCGCATAGAGACTGAACTTCTTAGGATGATGAACCATCTGGGTAGATGGTTAGAGTGATAATGGAGGAAGACTGCTGGCTTTTCAGCATTGCAGTGCAAACTGATTGCCGATTCTTGTTGCTCTCATTTTCTTTTCCCCATCTAGAGTCTTTATAAATAAATAAATAAAATAAAATAAATAAAAATAAAATAAAATCAAATAAAATTCAAATCTCTGGACCAAATGACAGACAGAGCTCAGAGAAAACCATGAAGCTCTGTAGTAAATTCAGCATATTCCCTATGTGGATAAGTAACCATAGATCTGTTCCTTGGTGGGTGTTTATAATTAGCAGGAAAAAGCCCAGATGCTTATTTCATAAATTAATGGAGAGAGCAAAATTAATAACTTTTGATATTTAAATTATGCAATTACCCATCAGATGAATGTGATCTTTTACATTCAAGGCAATCTGCTAGGAATCAATTGAATAAAAGGGACAAGGGCTAACACTGTTGTTGCTGTGATACATTCAGAGTTTAAAGATATAATAGTAAAGGAGAAGGGGGGAGATATGGGGAGAGAAATACTGTTTTGCCTACAAGCTTAATTCAATTGTCTTCTCTCCATCTCCCTCTCAGCTCAAATCCAGCACTCATTTGTAGACAGGTGTGTGTGTGTGTGTGTGTGTGTGTCTTTTGGAGAACGTTTCAGAGGCCCCAAACTGCTTGCACCAAAAATGTTCATGCATGAAAGTTCCAGGGATGTTGGAGAGTCCTTGGTCTCGAGTCACGAGTCGAGTCATGAATCTTTGGACCCAAGTCTCGAGTCCGAGTCCAAGTCCTTGGTCCAAAATGGTGACTCACGAGTCACGAGTCACTCCCAAAGCTGACTCCACGAGTCCCTATTAAAATCAATGGGTTTCCCCCCCAACAAAATAAGGCTACTTCAGATGTGTGGCTTAAATAAATTCTAGGCACAAGTGTGCCTTTTCATTTCAAAACTCTGCCACTGATTTTGACAAGAACAGACCAGGCAGACACACCCAAAATAACCAGGCAGACAGAGGAGGCAGGGAACCCCAAAGCAGGCAGGCAGAGGCCTTTGTCTTGGACAATTCAAACTGTGGAACTGGTTAAGAAGAGACCAGGCAGGCAGAGGAGGCAGGGAACCCCAAATAGGCAGGCAGAGGCAGCCAAACCCAAAATGTCTGAAAGGTTGCATTAGGAAAATGATTTTAAAAAATAAACTTCGATTGTTACTGCAACTAGGTCCAGACAGCACCTGCAGGTGGCATCAAGCAGGGATGTTGACGAGTCCTTGGTCTTGAGTCCCGAGTCGAGTCTCGAGTCCCATTAAAAATATTGGGACTCGAGTGCGACTCGAGTCAGAGTGGGGGACTCAGTCTGACTCACGAGTCGAGTCCTGGAGTCCTAGTCCCCATCCCTGGAAAGTTCAACTCAGCCCTTTTTAGGCACCCTCTAAAATTGGGACAAGGAACTGCAGCCACTCTACTCCAGTCAGTCTCTTAACAACTGCAGGTTCTGAGATCAACTGGGTTGCACACAACCAGTTATATCAGTGACCATATATTATGTCTCATTTTTGCTGAGGTATTGCCAGAGTATTATAATCAGAGATCTTGACAGGCAGCCTTTAACTGCAAGCTGCCCAGACTGCTCCCCTGTCCATCTGCCTTGCCATAGAATCCTCTTCTTCCCCTGCCTTGCCCTTTCCCAGTTTGCTGGGATCAGATCTGAAAGGTATTATGCATGAATTCCTGACCATGAAGGCAGCCACATTAAAATCAGTGGGAGTTTTGTTCCCATAGACTGAACATTTACTTTGTTACTTGTTGTTTTACAACTTCCTTGACATTTATTTTCCTTGTTTAATTGTGTGTGTGTGTGTGAATCTGGAAACCAACGTAATCTCAAATCATTAGATAATGAAATATCTTTTGCTTTCCCTCTCCTGTAGAGCACTGCTAAAAGCCAGCCTTCAGTGTCTTCTTTTTTCTTTTCTTTTTTCTTTGCCTTTAGTTAATTGCTTGTAACATCGAATTTGATAGCAGATAAAAGGAGAGATTATTCATTTCCAGAAAACCATCATTTGACATTTATGTACTGTTGGAGAAAGATCAATGATACCCTCAAGCTGCCCTCACTAGGTAGCTGAAGAGGTATGGGATACTTGATTAAAATGCATAGTTAAACCAACGTGAGCTTCATAAGGCAACCGTATTGTAATAATGATGTTATTTCACTACCTATACCCCAATCCACAATACAATTAAGCTTAATTTACTGTCCAACAGTTTAAAAAGTCTTTCAAAATCCTTTTCCCAACAGCAATGTGCCTTCTTACTTCTCTTTTTTATATTTTTAATATTTTTGCTTTTCTTCTGACTTTTGTACTCCTCTTTTAAAATCCCTTTGTTAATTCCTAAAGTTTGAGGTACAGGTGTTTTCTGGGGTCCTTCAACACTAGGGGTTGTATCCAGTGGTGTCACTCAGCTATCACAAAGCTTCTACTGTATTTGGAAATCCCAGTTTCATCCTTGTGCAAGTGTCAAATGCCATGCTTTGATTCCACTTGCACAAGCCATTCCAGGAGCTTTTGCACTAGTTGTTTCACAAACCATTCCACAAGCCCTTGCACAAACTGTTCATTAGGCCGGGTGTAGCTTGTGCTAGTTGTGTGGTTGTTCTGCTAGTGGTTGCGCAAGCATTAGCAGAACAACACTACTGTACTTTCTCTGCTAGTGTAACATTGTATACACACCTTTGTGTTTACTCTGGGATTGCCACCCTTCGTTCATCCATTTATTATGGGATATCTATTATTATTTATTAAAATTATTTCTAGACCACCTTTCATCATAAAAATGAAAATGGCCTTGAGTGCCATTTTCTTGGTGAAAAGGTGGGGTACAAATCAAACAAATTAATAGAACACAACACAAGATAAAACTGATACAATGAAACAACAGTAAAACATACAACAAATATCCAGAAATTCAATAAGGTGGGACTGAAAACCAGTGCCTGGGAATGCCTGCATGAATAGATATGTCTTTACTAACCATTGGAACACCTGCACCATAGATGCCCATCAGCTCTGTAACGGGAGTTCATTTCACAATGTGGGGACCACCACAGAGAAGGTCTTTCTTTGAGTCACCATAAGATGTATTTCCACTGAATGTGGCACAATGAGGAGAGTCTCCTCTGATGACATCAATGAACGGGCTAGTCTATATGAAAGGAGATGCTCTCTCAGATAGCCTGGCCCCAAGCTGTTCAGGGGGGCCTTATACGTCACCAACAAAATCAAAATTGGTAGCAAACAGGCACCCTGGACAATTCTTTCAGCACTGGTATAATATGGACTTGGGAGAATATTCTACTAACACACTGACATATTTTGCACTAGCTGCAGCATCCAAACTGACCCCAAAGGTAGTCCCATGTAGAGTGCCTTGCAATAACCTGATCTAGAGGTTAATGCATGAGTCACTGTGGCCAAGCTATGTCTATCCAGGAATCTACATGACATCATCCCCAAATTGCTATGCTTCTGTGTTTTCTCCATGCTTTTGATTTCTTTTAGAAGCTCATTTAATATTTCCCCCCCTTTCTTCTTTTTGTTTATTAAAAAAATGGAACAGAAGCACAGGTGTAGATCACCTGGCAGGTATGAATCATTGTAGGAGAATTGTTCTGTCTTTTAGCAGAGGTGTAGGTTGTTTGTTTGTTTTACTTCTCTTAGGACAGCACTAGCTCCATTTTCTAGGTAGATGTACATTTGTTTGTAATACTCTGAATATTACAAACAAAGGCTGAGTGTCTTGTCATAGTGTACAATAAACAAGCCCTGTGCAAAATGTGTTTCAAACATTAACTCTTTTAAAGGTATTATAGGTTGGTTGCAAGGCTAATTCACATCTTAATTGATGTTAATGTATTTTCAGGAACTGTATCATAAGAACATTTGGACTTGACTTTCTTATATGACAGTCAGGAAAAATGGTATTTGATTTCTCCAAGGGAAATTTCTTTTTTCATTTTGACAAGAAAATTGGACCAGGCAATCATAAGGAGGAGTGAGCTTAATTTCTCTCTCAAAGTTTTTGCCAGTTTTCTTATCATGCATCATAATGTTCAATTTTCTATTACTATTTCTAAGAAGATCATATTTGCAGAAGACCTTTTATTAAAGGCAGACAACAAATGGCTTGGGAAACAAAAACTAGTAAATAAAGCTTTTGGGGGATGAATATATATTGCCATGAATCTACAAAAAGATTGCTTTCTTATTTTGATATATTTGCTCACTTCTAATGAGATTACTTATATGGTCAGAAGTAGAAGCAGCTAATAAACCTGTGTGGTGCTTAACCTGTGTCAAAAGAATTTGGATCATTGCCTTACTAGAGAGGGCAAACGCAGTCCAAAACTCACATGAAAGAATTTTGCTTGGACTGTTGGACTAATCAAACACAAACCCATGCAAGTGGAGAAAAGAGCAAACTTTTACCGTATTTTTTTTCTAGTCTTGTCGTGGAAACTTGGAGAGCCCCAGTCATATTTCCTAAATATTTATGCTAACCTTTTGCCAACTCTATGTAGCCCCCAAATCAAACACTTCAGATGCTAAGAAAATGGCTATCAATTAATCCATTTGGAGAGGCACTCCAGTAAAAAAATAATACATTGGAGTCCAGATCTTACAGAACAGATAGATAGATAGATAGATAGATAGATAGATAGATAGACCCTATTCAGGCATTCAGGCTCTGTGTAGAATCAACACGTGAGAAGGAGCACTGTAACCCCAGCCCCTCCTCACACATTTCCATTGCCCTGTACTTGTGTAGGGTGGCAGTCTGAAGAGGAGAGCCTCCTGTATCTGTGGAAGATCAGCATCCTGGATTGTGTGGAGAGCAGGGCCGGATTAAGAGCATTATGGGCCTGGTGCTGAGGAGGGCGTGCGGCTGATGAAGGGGCGGAGCAACAAGCCCCAGCCCAACAGTACCTGCAAGATACTTTCTTCTTTTTGGTCCCCCTTTCCTCCGCTTACAGTAGAGGAAAGCAGGTGGAATATTCTTCCTCTTCGCTGAAGGCTTTTCCCTACTTGTTGCAAAGCTCACTCCACACTTCAGGGGCGGGAGGCGCAAAGTCGATTCCTGTCCCTTCCTGTCAAAAAGCACAAGGCACCGTTCTCCGGAGGAGGGAGGCCGTTTGCCACCGGGCGGAGCCACGGGAAGATGGAGAGACGCGAGCAGGGGAGGGCGGTGTCCCCTCCCCAGGTGAGCTCGTGGGTGCTGCCTCTCTCCTCTACCTGACAGAATCGGGCGGAGAGCGAGAAGAGTCAGGCAAGCGAAGGAGCGAGCGGGGCTCTCGCTTTTCCACAGTCCAAGCGCGTTTCCCAATCCAAGCTCCTCCCGCGTTCCCTTCTCTCCTCCGCTCCGCTCCACAATCTTTCCTTCTATCCCTTCCTCCCTCTCTCCCTCCGCCACCAGCACTTCGTTCCGTCCTTGCTGAAGAGGGCGCAGAAACGCTGCACTCCTCTTCGCTGCCACTGCGCCGCCCCCGCCAGGCCTCCGCCTCCCCGCCCGCCGCCGCGCCCTCCTGTCCTGCTCGCCGCTGCGCCTCCCTCCACCCTCCCGCTCACTGCCGCTGCGCCTCCCGCTGCCGCCGCCGCCATCACCACCCCCCCGACCCCCCCCGCCACCTACCTTCTCCACATCGTGTCGCTTCCGGAGCCCTGCCCGCGTTGTTTTGGTGGGAGGAACCAGGGCAACAGGGCTTAAACAGCCCTGTTGCCATGGTTTCCCCGGCAAAAAACAGCGCGGGGGTCCCGTCGCGTCACTTCCTCTTCCTCCTCGGTGGCGGCAGCGGCGGCAGCAGCAGCAGCAGCAGCAGCAGCAGCAGCAGCAGCAGCAGCCGCCAGGTTGGTGGTGGCGGCCGGTCCTGATTGTGTAGAGTGCTTCTTTTCCTGCTGCATTGATTCTACACAGATTCTGAACACCTGAATAGGGCTAGATAGACAGACAGACAGATATATAAATTACTGAATGCTGATATCTGATTTTAGATTATATGTCTGTCTGTCTCCATTAATGTATAGTACTTGCTGAAAAACAACTTGTAGATGCTGTTTAACATGTAAATATTTTGCCTGTACTTTTCTAATTAAAAATATTATTTACCATCCATTATCCCGTCGGAAGGACTCAGTAATAACTTCTCCCCTCCTAACTTTTGTTGATACTACTAGACTATCATACTTATTTTGTTGAGACATAAATCGGGGCCAAACTACATGTGACCCTCCATCTTTATGTGTAGGGTTTAAAATTCATCTTTATGTGTAGGGTTAAAAAGGGGGTGGTGGCATCTATTCGAGGCAAGGGCTAATAAATATATGTTGCAGGGAGGGAAAGTAATAAGAGCCATGATGGAGCAGACCAAGGGTCCATCTAGCTCAGCATTCTGTTCACACAGTGGCCAACCAGCTGTCCAGGGGAAACCCACAAGCAGGACATGAGTGCAACAGCACCCTCCTACCCATGTTCCCCAGCAACTGGTGTACATAGGCATACTGCCCCGATACTGGAGGTAGCATATAACCAATCAGGACTAGAAGCCATTGATAGCCTTATCCTACATGAATTTGTCCAATTCCCTTTTAACGCCATACAAATTGGTTGGCATCACTACATCTTGTAGAAGGGAATCCCCCATTGGCGCCATTGGGTTAAATTCCAAATCCAAAGATACATTTAACACATCTAGTCTGGGCCTCACTTTCCTCTTTTTTCAGGCAGCAGAATCTCTTCTTTTATTTTCTCTTTCTTGTCTTTACAGTGAAGTAGTAGGAGCCAGTGTGGCGTAGTGGTGAGAGTGTTGGACTGGGGCTCGGGAGATCCGGGTTCTAGTCCCTGCTCAACCATGAAACTCACTGGGTGACTTTGGGCCAGTCACTGACTCTCAGCCTAACCTACCTCACAGGGTTGTTGTGAGGATAAAATGGAGAGGAGGATGAGGAATATGTAAGCCGCCTTGGGTTCCTTGCAGGAAAAAAGGCGAGCTATAAATATAATAAATAAATAAAATATAATAAATAAATACTGTGATTTAGGGGCAGTTCCCAAGATGTTTCTCTTTTATTTCCCATATTAAATCAACACAATATATAATAATGACCACTGCCCCATAATGATGGTCATTTGATTTTGAAACCCTATTATAACTTGCCAGGAAACACACACTCTGCAACTTATATGTTTTTTTGCTGCTGTGTAGCTCATAAGATTAGCCCATAAGGAAGACATGATATTTCAGGTGGTTTCATTGATAACTGTACAATATTACTTGGGCAGAAATGAAACCTTTAACACCTGCAATCAATTTCACAAAGATAATAGCTTCTGGAGAAGCCAGGTAATTAATCTAAGCACTGTCCATAGTGGCCCTCAAGAGGACGTAGCAATCTTGACATTTCTCCACTACTATTACAAAGATTTAAACACCTTTTGTTGAATGTTGCTGGTTCCCACATCCTCTATAATAACCCAAACCAGTAATTAATGGCATCAGATGTATTGCCCTTCTTGTATATGACAATATGATAACCCACAGCAGGACAATATTTGATCTTAATATAACTTACCTGCCTTGTTACAACATCAGGATTTTATTTATTTATTTATTTATTTATTTAAAGCACTTTTATGCTGCTCTTTAGCCCAAAGGTGTCGAAACTTTGCTGCCGCCCCACGTAGCAGAGATAGGAGTTGTTGTGTGCAAGCTCAGAGAATAACGAGGAGACGTGAGCTCATCAGTAGAAACTTTTACTGAGGTTCTTCACGCATAGATTCATTACAATATACAGCTATACAGTTCAGTGCAAGGCTCCCCATGCATGGCACAAAAAGCATAGAGTCAAAGACTAGTGGGGAGAGAATATTACAGCATATAACTCCTCCCCTCTCAACACTCTGTTTATGACCTTGGGCACACTGCCCGACTTTAACAAGTTTCACTCCCAAACAGAACTTCTGTTCACAGGTGCTCTGCTCAGGGATGGGGACTCGGACTCGACGACTCGACTCGCGAGTCCGACTGAGTCCCCCCTTTGACTCGAGTCCCACTCGAGTCCCAATTTTTTCAATGGGACTCAAGACTCGACTCGGGACTCGAGCCCAAGGACTCCGCCACCGCCGCCACCGCTGCCACTCACGTCACCGTCGTCGCTGTCTCCCTCGGCGCCACCCGCTCGCAGCTACCGCCACCGCCATCGCACGCCACGCCGCCATCACGCCGCCGCCACCATCGCACGCCACGCCGCCATCACGCCGCCGCCGCCGCCATCGCACGCAGCCGCCCGCGCTGGTCCAGTCATCACTTCCAGCGCGGCGGAAGTGACGCGCTGGGACCCTGCTCCGGTGCGCTTGGCCGCTGCTGCTTTAAACACAGCGGCGGCAGCCAAGCGCGCCGGAGCAGGGTCCCGGCGCGTCACTTCCGCTGCGCCGGAAGTGATGACGGGACTGGCGCGGGCGGCTGCGTGCGATGGCAGCGTGGCGTGCGATGGCGGCTGCTGCGAGCAGCGGCGAGGGAGACGGCGACGGCGGTGAGCGGGTGGCGGTGAGGCAGTGAGGCGGTGGCGGCGAGGCGGTGGCGGCGGCAACTCGAGCGGCACGGAGAACACTCTCCGCGCCGCTCAGAAGAGCGAGATCGGGCTGCGCCGCCGCCGCGGAGAACTACAAACCCAGGGAGGGCTTGTAATGCGTCCCTGGTGCGGCAGCGGCGGCGGCAGGAGCAGGGACGAGGGAAGGACCCGCCTATGGTAAGTGGGGGCGGCGGCGGCGGCGGCCCTTGGAGGGAGCGGGAGGGTCTCCGCGGGAGGAAGGGCAGCTCTTCTTTCTCTCGCGGAGACCCTCCCGCTCCCTCCATGGGCCGCCGCTTTGGGAGTGACTCGGGACTCGGGACTCGAGACTCGAGTCACCATTTTGGACCTTGGACTCGTGACTCGACTCGAGACTCGGGTCCAAAGACTCGTGACTCGACTCGTGACTCGAGGCCAAGGACTCTTCAACATCCCTGGCTCTGCTGTAGTCCTTTCTGCTCAAGGACACATTACATACTCTGACACCACTCCTTGTCCGCAGACAGAAAGGGTTTTTTATTTTCCTTTATTAAAGATCACCATCCCTAGTTCTGAACATAGTTCTTTGAATCTTGGCCCAGGCAGTGGCTTAGTAAACATATCTGCTACATTTTGCTCTGTTGGACAATATATCAATTCAATGGTCTTTTTCTGTACATAATCATGAACATTGCAGTATTTCACAGCTATATGTTTTGTGAGCCCCTTTAAATACTCAGATTTTGCCATTGCAGAGCAGGCTTGATTATCACAGTACACGTGAACTGGTAATGCTACTTGTAAGCCTAGGTCTTTTAAAACCTGAATGAACCATGTGATTTCACCACATGCTTGTGATAATGCAGTATATTCAGCCTCACAACTTGAGCCAGCCACACTGGATTGCTTCTTTGATTTCCAGCTTATTAGTGAATCACTAACCTTTATTGCTATACCACTTACAGATTTCCGTGTGAGTGTACAGCTTTCCCAGTCAGAATCCACCCATACCTGTGGAACTTCAGCCTTCTTAGAATTCAATTTAAGACATGTGTCTAAAGAACCTTTTAAATATCGTAACACTCTTTTTGCGGCATTCCAAGCTGTTACTGTGGGCTGTGCTGCATATCTACCCAAAATTCCAGCGCTTAAGGCCAAATCTGGCCTAGACCACTGTGCAAGATAAAGTAGACTTTCAACCAATGATTGATAGCGTTCTTTGTCAGAGAAAAGTTCATCTGACTCAGAAGAATGCAAAAAATCGGTTGTCATTGGGGTTTGTACACTTTTGCAATCAGCCATTCCATAAGACTCTAACAACTGGAGTATTTTATGTTTTTGGCTCAACAATATGTTACCATTGTCATCCTTGAGCACTTGAACCCCCAGATAATGGGACACTTCACCTAATGATTTCAAGAGAAAACTCTCTCCCAGTTGTCTGGCCAATTCTTGAATTTGTTCAATGTTGCTAGATAAACAAAGTATATCATCAACAAAGGCAAGTAACACCATATAACTGGAACCTGAACCTCTAGTGTAAAGACATGGATCAGCAATGCCCTGCTGAAAATGCAACTGGATTAATTTGTCATTTAGACACTTGTTCCATGCACGGGCAGATTGTTTTAATCCATACACTGCCCTGTGCAGTTTCCATACTACCCCAGCTTTTTCTTCAAATCCAGGGGCAGGATGCATATAAATTTCTTCCGTAAGATCTGCATTCAAATATGCAGTGGTAATATCAAAATGGTGAATTATGAGACCTTGCTGTGCAGCCAATGAGAGAACAAGTCTCATACTATCACCTTTTGCAGTTGGGGCAAAAACTTCATCATAATTCAAACCTTTAATTTGAGCCACAAGTCTTGCTTTATAATTTTGTTCCCCATTCAGAGAGATTTTCCTTTTAAACACCCAGCGACTACCCGTCACTTTTACACCAGGTGGTGCTACACATGGTGTATAAACCTCATTGCGCTGAAATGAAGTCATTTCAGCCTGCATGGCATCTTGCCATTTCTGTTTTTCTGGACCTGGTAATTCTTGTACTTGAGCATATGTTTCTGGTTCACTAAATGTGACATTACATACTCGAATCCCAGTAACTACAAATCTCTCTGGTGGTACACCTTTTGTTGCTCGTTGGGATCTGCAAATGGCAGATTCAACATTCTCAGTTTGGCTGTCTTCCCCCCCACCCACCCCTAGCCCCTCCTCATCTGAGCTAGTGGGGGTGGAATGTGTGTGTGTGTGACTTCTCGAGTTGCCTTCTCCGTTGCTTTCGCTTTCCGCCTCTTGCTGAGTTGCTGGCTCAGGCTTATCATGGACAGGCAACAGAACCTCAGGATTGTCATGAATTCTTTCCCATCCCTCCTCAACAAAAGTTGCATTTTGTGAGATAACAACCCTGTTATTTCTACAGAAAAACCTCCATGATTTTGAACCCTCTGTCCCAGAGCAACCCACAAAATGTAGTCGTTGAGCTTTTGGTTCTCCTTTTCTCCTTTGTGCCTTGGGGATATGCACGTATGCAAAACTCCCCCAGACTCTCAAATGTTTTAAGTTAGGAGGTTTACCAAACAACCTTGTGTAAGGGATATCATTTATAGCTGCTGTCCAAGTTCTATTACATAAGTAATTTGCTGCTAAGCATGATTCTCCCCAGAATCTTGAATTAGATTCCAAACCAGCATCTTTTAACAGACAATCCTTAATTTTCTGTAATTCAGCAAGATGTCCTCTCCACAGTTCCGTTCTGCCATGGAGAATATGCACAGGATTTTCTGTGCACAATACCTTGGGTACTGAGAAGTTGCTGGAACTGATGATTCATGAACTCAGTTCCCAAATCTGTTTGCAATTGCAACACATTTTGTTTAAACTGTTTCTGGACATAAGTCAGCCAACTCTTGAAAACAGAATAAACTTCATCTTTTTTCTTAAGTAAGTAAAGCCAACCAAACCTGCTTCTGTCATCTAGTATCAAAAAAGCATATCTTGCCTCTCCCCAGCTTGGAGGAAAAGGGCTACATAAATCTGCATGTACTAACCCAAACAGTGTATCAGCCTGCCTGTCAGATTTACGGTTTATAGGCTGGATATGGGACTTTGCTGCTTTGCACACACCACAGTTCAAATATTTGTTACATTTGTTTGGTTGTAAGCCTTCACATTCTTTAGACATCTTTTGTATAGTGATGAAATTTGGGTGCCCGAGCCGTCTGTGAAACAGATGCGCACATTGTGAATGTGGAGGAGCATTTAAGCTTGCTACAGCAGGGATGTCTCCTCCCTCAGTATTTTGGTTTTGTAATACATACAGACCATTAATTAACACTCCTGAGGCAATTACTTTCCCTGCCTTTGTCACAATGCCTCCTTCTTGTGAAAAACTAACATTATACCCATTTGCAATCAAAGAGGATACACTTAACAGTGAGTAATCTAAAGTAGGTACAAATAACACATCCTGCATTACATTGCCAAGACAATTAATTCTACAAGTCCCCTCCCCCAAGATAGGCGATTTATGGCCATCTGCCAATGCTATAGTCTTACTGTTTTCATCCTTGGAAACAGGAGTAAACTTGACAAATTGTTCATATGAGTTGCAAATAGTTCTTGAACTAGAATCCAAGAGTCCGTGCCGAGTTTTCTGTCCAACTCTACAGCAGCCGAGAATAGAGTAGCTTTCCCCTCCCTCCTTTCCGACTGCATTCCTTTCTTCTCCCGGTCAGGCTTGGAAGTTAGTTTCACTTTACAATGTTGTCGAATATGTCCCAGTTTGCCACAACGATAGCATTTCCTCACGATGACCATAGCTCTTTCTGTTCCGTCTTCTCCAGCCTGAAGTGTTATTTTTCCTTTGGTTGTGCCATTGCCACGTTTTCCCATACGCCAGATGCAAGGTTGTTTTTAGCTGCTTCTTCCAGCTCTAACAGCCTTTTTGCCTCAGCTTCAATCAGACGTCCTGACACGTACTCCATTGTAAGCTGATCCTCTGGCATGGCCTCAAGACTGGCCACTAAAATGACCCAAGATGAATCAAGCGAAGAAATAACAATCTGTACCTGCTGGATTTCTTCTAATTGCTGGCCCCTTTCAGCAAGTTGAGCCAGTAATCCAGTGATCACTTGCAAGTGTTCAGATACTTTTTCTCCCTCTTGTAACTTTTTGTTATACACTTGTCAGTGCCAGTGCTATTTTAGTTCCAGCTGTGGTACGTACATGTATCCGCCTCAGTGTCCTCCAGCATTCTGCAGCTGTCTGAAGCCATCTAACATACATTAATTGTGAATCTTCAAGCCCCAAAACAATTAAAGAGTGGGCTCTGTCCATCAGTCTCCATTCCGCAGGACTAGGCACTGCCGGAGGAGCATTCACTCCCACCTCCCATAAATCCTCTCTTTTCAGCAACATTCTCATTTTAAACTCCCATGACAGATAGTTGCGATTGTTAAGTCTCTCAACATACACACCAAGAGGTTGCTGAGGTGCTGCCATGACTTCAATATTGGGAGCAGGTTGTATCAGCTGTTCCTCACCTTCTTCCTCCTCTTCCTCCTCTTCCTCAGACTTTATTCCATCTGTATCGTCCTCCAGCTTTTTCCCGTGAGCCAGCTTTCCGGAGATATGAATGCAGCTAAACCCTGCTCCTCCAACTGTCTCACAAAGCAAATGGACTATCCTCGGTTGCAATGCACAGCTCCTCACCAGGAAACACACCGTTGCGCAGCTGAAGAATCTGGGCCCATAACCTGTCAAAACTTTGCTGCCGCCCCACGTAGCAGAGATAGGAGTTCTTGTGTGCAAGCTCAGAGAATAACGAGGAGACGTGAGCTCATCAGTAGAAACTTTTACTGAGGTTCTTCACGCATAGATTCATTACAGCTATACAGTTCAGTGCATGGCTCCCCATGCACGGCACAAAAAGCATAGAGTCAAAGACTAGTGGGGAGAGAATATTACAGCATATAACTCCTCCCCTCTCAACACTCTGTTTATGACCTTGGGCACACTGCCCGACTTTAACAAGTTTCACTCCCAAACAGAACTTCTGTTCACAGGTGCTCTGCTGTAGTCCTTTCTGCTCAAGGACACATTACATACTCTGACAAAAGGCCTCCCAGGGTGGCTTACATATATCAGCAGTGAGACAGTCCCTGTCTTTAGGCTTACATTGTGAAAGACATGCCACACAAGGAAACAGGGATGGGGAGGGAGGAGGGAAAGAAGCTATCAGAGGCAGCAGATCTTAAATTTACAGTCCTTATAATGACCAGCTGGGATGGAAATAGTTTAGGTAGCCTTATGAAATGGCTGCCACTAGATTACAGTTGAGGGAGGCCCAAAGTCAGCTGGTCTCTCAGCAGGGCAATGGAATAGCCCTGCTTCTCCCTCCCTCCCTCCCTCCCTCCAAATTCTACTAAGTGTTATTACACAGATGTGTAATTGAAGGAAAATATTAATGTAGATGGTGGAGCTTGCTGGTTCTGCAAATATTGTGGAATCCATTGATTTCCAGGACAGAAGTCCAAAAGCTTCTATAGCAGGGATACAGAACCTCCGGCCCGTGGGCCTAATCCAGCCTGCAGGGCACCCCAATGCAGCCTGTGTAACCTCTTGGGGTTCCTCCAGGTAGCAGGGTTTAGGGTCCGGAGGAATCTCCTCAGAGAGCATCTCCTCACTGCTATCTATCGGAGATCGGAGATAACAGTGGGGATTTCCCGCTATTATCTCTGATCTGATATAGTAGTGGGAGGATGAGAGGTGGTGGCATTGGGACTCACCCGCACCAGGGAAAGTGGTCCCTCTCCCTGCGTGGGTGAATCTGAATACCCTTCATCCCCACTGCTAACTCTGATCTGAGCTTGGAGTGGAGACGAGGGCTGATGGGCACTGGGACTCATCCGTGCTGGGGAAAGTGTCCACTCTCCCCATGTTTGGGTGAGTCCCCGTCTCCTTCCTGCCCTGCCTCCTTCCCCCATTCCTCCATTGTGGGAAGGAGGTAGGGTGCACAAAAACAGGGCAGAGCTGAGCCAGTTTTCATCAGTCCCCATGAGCCACAGGAACTAGTGCAGCTCAGCTCTGGCGTGTTCAGGGCTTCCCTAACTGGGAAAGCCCCCACACGCAAAACCTGGTCCCTGGAAGATCCACCTGGGAGCAGATTATGTCAGGTGGGCATGGCCATGCCACCGATGTCAGGGGTGTGCAGTGGCCGTGCCCACCTGATGTTATATGACCCACGGAGGGCTGGGTGGGGGCATTATCCACCCCCCCAAAGTAGTTCTGTATCCCTGTTCTACAGCAAGACCCACCTATGCTACATGGTGCATTTGTTAATCTTTAAGGTGCCGCAAGAGTCTTTGTTGTTTTGGTTCTTGTGTGTTACTGTAGTAAGGCATGAAAAATTAAACGTTATTTTCTTCCTTACAATAAATGTTAACTTACAATTTGAAAGCTAGCACTTCCATTGATCACTCCAGAATATTGACGTTTTGATAATATATGAACATGTATTTAAATTTAATTGATTTTTTTTAACTTGGTTAATATCATTTGACAGTTAAGAATATATCTACGGGTTCTTTTGAAAGAGAAAAGCTTTTAGCCACAAAATCCTACACATGGGCTTAAATGTCTGTCTTGTGGAACAGAGGTTGAAAATATTAGGTTCTAATGCCAGCAGATAAATATTGGAACATGAAACTGTCAAAGCATTATTGCAATTAAAAATACAAAGGTTATCAGCTTTTCATCATGTTTCCGTGGGTATCCTGTGAACGATATCTGTAATTACTGGAATGACAAATACATTTCCAAATTTGAACAAGAACTTGCCATTCAGTATCATGAAAACAGGGGACTTCCGGGTGGAGCTTAATGTCAGACTGAAGCTCCCTTGAAATCGAGGGAGACCAACGCGGCGAGAAATCCAGTCAAGAGGTTATCTTGGCTGCTTAATCTCCTCGGAACAAGAGGATGATCTAAGAGTGATTCCCAGTATAGCTCTTAATTGCTCTCTGTGAGTTTTTTTTTTGCAGTTGCTTGCGCTTCTGCACTCAGATTCTCTCGGGGAGGGTAGAGTGTGGGAGAAGCCACCAGCGCTCACCGCCGCGTTTGGAGTTCTTTTTTTTTAAAGAACCTGAAGAACGACAACTCCATTTCTTAAAGATTTATTGACAATTGGGAATAAAGAGGAATTTTATCCACAATCAGGATTAAATACCCTCATCTGGAATACTAAAAAGAAAATGTGCTTTAAAACTTCATAATGGGAAGATCAACAAATGTGTTTTGAAACGAGAAAGAAAAGAGGTACTGTAATTCCTTTTACTTTGAATTCTGGAAGAGTTTAAAGTAGCTGTAAATTCTAACTGCGTCACAGACAAGATGGCTACTTATGATTTACTGCTGCAATTGGCCGGAGAGCTGATGGAACTGTTTCAAACTTTCCAAAATAAACTGTTGGGGGGACTGGTGAGGTCGGAAATGCAGAGCAGGGAGGACGAGGCGAAGAATGATATACTGGGAGAGATAACAACTGGACCTTTGAAGAGAGACAGCAGAAAAGGGAGGGATGCCAGCAAAACGGACAGTGAAGACGCTTTAGAGATACCATCCAGGGAGAACTGGAAAGTTGATCGCTGCTGGGCTACTTGGAGGAAGATAGCTAGGGAGGCTCACATGGGGGGGGAAAGTCTTTTCTGGAGCGTGAGCCTGAAAAAGATGCACATCATGAATACTGTGTTTGATCGGGGGAAATGATTTGCTGATTATTGGATGGGATAAATGGTTTGACCTGTGTTAAGATAAAAATGGTTTGCTGATTATTTGATGGAATAAATGATTGGACTTATATTATGATAATTGTTGAATATTGGGGGAAGTGGGAGGTTCTTATGAAAGAAGTAAGTTCAGCTTCCCAAATGGATTGGTGAGAGAAATTCAGATGGGATAAACCAAAATGGATTGCTGATAGTGATCCAAAGAAAATATATATAGATCTGAACCAGTAGGGGCTAGTGAGAGGAACCCCTTTGAGAGAAAAGGAGAACTTCCAGTTTGAGGTGGTTGTTATTGGTAAAAATGTATTGAGTCTAGATGAAATATAGCATAGAGAATAACTAATGGAAAGGAACCAACTAAATATGGAATAGAATTGGAGATGTGAAGTAATGTGGAAATGTGAAACTATTTTAAAAATAAAATAAAAGCTAGGTTGTCTGTTTATAAATGGAGGGAAAGAAGATAAAGAGATTTTTATTAAACATAAATAGAAATATTGAATATTGTTTAACTAGAAGGATTATTATACGTGCTTAGGAGTAAATTGCTGTAAGGTTTCAAGGTTTTGTGAACTTGTGAGGTTGATGAATAAGAGGGGGGGAAATCTTTCGTTTGATTTTTTTGTTTGTTTAAGGGGAAAAGAAGCAATTCCTTTATAATCATTATATAGAATATCTGATGTTACTTATACTTGGTTGTGGAGAAATCGGAAGTACTTTTTAGTTTAATGTTGTTTTGTTTTTGTAGTGTATGTTTCTTTGGTTTTTGTTTCGTCTTGTTCTTGGTATTTTGTTTTTATGGATTCTAAAATTTAAAATAAAAAATTTTACAAAAAAAAAAAGTATCATGAAAATATTCTCATTAGAGAAGCAGAAAGTTCTAATTATGAGCACAGAGTTTGGTACAGGTCAAGTGCTTCCCTTAGAGATGACATTTAAAACATTTTTTTAAACCATACCCCCGAGACACCGACACCCACTGATGTTTACATCTCCCCTTCTGGGGATGCAGAAATGCTGTATGAACCGCATAACCGATGCCGTTCCACTGAACGGTCAACAGTCCAATCAAGCATAGATCTATGAAAAACGGGCCTTGTGTGGTGAGGAAGTGAGCTGCCTGAGCACAGACAGAACTATCACTCTAGACATGACAATCTTTTCAAAATTAGTTAAATCTCTCTCGTACTCAGTTTTCCTTTTCCATTTCTTCGACCACTGTTCTAACTGTAATAAATTTAACCACGATAATCTTCTTCTCCCAACAATTTCCATTATTTGATCTCTAGTCCCCATCTTTTCCACCCAATCGGACAATCTAATAACCCTTTCTTCTCTTAGTTTACCCTCCAGCTCTGATCTTAAGTTTTCAGGAAAATCATTAAGAGCTACCACCGGAGTTAATGGAGATATCCCTGGTATAAATATGCTCTTCATAGTACCCCAAATCATTAACAAATTTCTTAGAAAAGGGTTGTCTATATTTTTTATCAATTTATTATTTTTTTGAAAAAAAATATTCTCCAAAGTACTACGTAATTCACATGTTTCTAGCTCCAACCACATTATTTCTTTAGGGCGTGCTATAATATCCACTATATGTCTTAATTGATTCGCTATATAATACCATTTTAAATTCGGCAAACCCAAACCCCCTACTTTTTGTACTTTATACCATCTTGTTTTAGTAATCCTAGATTTTTCCCCTCCATTACAATATGTATTAATAATTGATCGCCAATCTTTAAGTTCCTTATCTGATACCGCACTTGGTATCATCCGAAATAAAAAATTATCTTTTGCAAAATCTTCATTTTAATCAAAGCAATTCTACCAAAGCAGGAAAGTCCAATTTTTTTATACTCCTCTATTTTATTCTTTACCTCATTCTTTAATTTCCTATAATTCTGGTTTCCCAATTTATCTATATCTTTTGGAATTACAATTCCTAAATATTTAATTACATTATTAATCTTATAATTGCTTTTTTTTTTTTTTTTACACATTTCAATTTCTACGGCCTACCAGGTAATGATCAACAAGAGGTATAACAAGGGATTTATATAGATTGATTCAAAAAGCAAAAGAACAAGAGGATCAGTTTAAGGCAGTATAGGATAATGAATTTGAAGAGGTGACCTCGAAGGTGGGGTGGAACAATATATGGGATAGACGGATTGTGAAAATGATGTCAATTAGGATAAAGGAAAATTTTTATAAACTAATTTGGAGATGGTATTTAACTCCAGTAAGATTAAATAGAATAGATAATAATTGTTCTGCATTTTGTTGGAGAGGATGTCAGGAAAAAGGGACATATGCTCATATGTGGTGGAGTTGTAAAAATGTATTGGCGTTTTGGCGAGAGGTTTTGACAGAAATATCGAAAATTATTGGTACTAATTTAGAGGTCTGTCCAAAATTAGCATTGTTATCAATAACGGAGAAGCTTATTTGTGACCAAAATATGAAGGAGTTAATTGTAGACTTGTTAACTGCGGCCAGGCTAATGATAGCGAGAAATTGGAAAGTACAACATGTTTTCCTAATAACAGACTGGTATAAGGAAGTTTGGGACATAGCCCTAAATGATAAACTAACTAGTAGTATAAAATGCAAAAAAGAATTGCTAAAGAAGAATAATTTTATGGATATATGGAATCAATTACTAGACTATGTATTAATAAAGGGGAAGGGTAACATGCCTTGTCAAGATATGTTATATTTTTGGAATTTAGAATTTATTTGATCAAGAGGATAGAAGTATATTAATTGGTCCCTTGGAGGGTGGGGGGGAGCACTTCATGATTTATTGTATGTTGTTTATGTTATACTTTGTGTGATATTCTTGTATTCTGTTATATATATTTTTTGTTATAATTTGTTTTGAAAAGTAGATAAAATATTTTTAAAAAAAGAAAAAAAAAAAGAACTATCACTCTATCCCTGCTCTGGCAGCTTGAATGATGTGTGGCTCTGTCTCTGTCTCTGTCTGTGTGAGAGAGAATGAGTATGGAGTTGTGATGATCTTAGGATAAGCTCTCTCTTAAGAACATATCCCACACTCTGTTTCTCTCTCTTAAGGCACAATCCTATGCATGTTTAGACAGAAAAAAAGGCCTACAACTCCCAGTATGCCCCAGCCACCCATGCTGGCTGGAGTTGCAGACCTTTTTTCTGTCTATTATTATTATTATTATTATTATTATTATTATTATTATTATTATTATTTCATTTATATACTGCCCAATAGCCAAAGCTCTCTGGGCAGTTCACCGTAATTCATAAAACACAGATACAATAATAAAAATACAGCATAAAATACAGATGCAATAAAATACAGCATAAAATTTGTGGCTGTTTGAGCCTAAAAAGAGCTACACTTAAGGAGGCCATACCATGGGCAAAATTGCAGCTAAGCTCTCAGTTTTTGCTTAGCTGCAATTTTGCTCATGGCATGGCCCCTTTAAAAAAAAGTTTAAAGTAGCTTGCAGTTGTGGTAGGCAGGGGAATTCGGGACTTTGCATGACAAAGTGAAAAGCCTGGATGGCTTAAGGCTTTTCGTGATGGTTCCGGCATTTTCAGGGCAGTTGAAGACTATGGACCTGTTAAAACTAGACTTGTGTAGCTAGACCTGTTAAATTGCTGACATGTTGCATCATATGCATAGGATTGCACCCTTAAGCTTTTTAAGAGAGAGAGATAAAGTGTGTGTGTATGGGGGGGGGGGACTCTGGCCCTGCCCACTGCCAATTCACAGTCCCCAAAACATTACCCCTGCGAGAATAGAGTGATCATAGACCAGGCCCCTCTTGATTGATTGATTGATTGAATTTATATCCCGCCTTTTTTCCTGCAAGGAACCCAAGGCGGCTTACATGATCCTCCTCCTCTCCATTTTATCCTCACAACAACCCTGTGATGTAGGTTAGGCTGAGAGTCAGTGACTGGTCCAAAGTCACCCAGTGAGCTCCATGGCCCAGTGGGGACTAGAACCCAGATCTTCTGAGTCCCAGTCCAACACTCTCACCACTACACCACACTGGCTCATCTTCAGAGGACCCCAACCCCTTGTCCTCTGAAGATGAGGGGCTCCAGATTTAACAGTTCAGGGAGATGATTCAGTCACACAGAAAGGTGTCAGAAGGCCTCCACCTCCCCAGTTCCACTGAAAGATCCTGGGGCCTCGCTCCTCTGCATCTAGAGGAGGTTGCCTTGCTCTCTTTGGATTCTAAGGATTTGGAGGACTCCGGGCATGAGGACACTAACATGCCACAGCCACTCGCACTTTGCTACAACTTGAGGCTGTTTTTATTTATTTATTTGTTGTATTTCTGAATCGCCCATCTGGCTGGCAAACCGGCCACTCTGGGCGATGTACAACATGATAAAATACATTTAAAATACATGATATAAAATACATTTAAAACAGTATAAAACAGCATAACTTTTAAAATCTTAACCCACCCCATATTCCCGCCTGAATAACCATGTTTTTAGTGAGCGGCAGAAGCTCAACAGAGAGGGGGCATGGCGGATGTCACTAGGGAGGGAGTTCCACAGTATGGGGGCCGCCACAGAAAAGGCCCTCTTCCTAGTCCCCACCAGTCTAGCTGCTCTGGCTGAAGGGACAAGGAGAAGGCTGTCTGTGGCAGATCTCATTGAGCGGCCTACTTGGTGTTGCTGGAGATGCTCCTTGAGATAAACTGGACCGGAGCCGTATAGGGTTTTAAAGGTCAAAACCAACACCTTGAATTCGGCTCGGCAAGCAACTGGTAGCCAGTGCAGCTCCTCCTTGAGCACTGGCATGATGTGATCCCACCGGCGACTGTCTTTAACCAGGCGAGCTGCCGCGTTCTGTACCAGCTGTATGTAGCTTCTGAACTGTCTTCAAGGGTAACCCCACGTAGAGCGCATTACAGTAGTCTAGGCGAGAGGAGACCAGATAGATAGATAGATATCCTTTATTGATTAGTCCATTTGACCATATCAAAAGTACCATACATATAACAAAATAAAATTATGTAAAATTTAGTAAAATCAGATTGGAGTAGGGGTAAGATAAAATGGTTACGGGGTCAATAAATGATTAGCAAACTAGGTGGTTAAAAAAAAAAAGAAGAAGAGGGGGACAGATGGGCAATTTATAATAAGTATAATCCTAATACAGTATACATTTAGATTAGTTCGTCGCCTTTGCATACAACTCCAATTTGATCTATGAATTTTGATCTCAATTGGGAGGCCCTAGCTATAAATTTAGCAGTTCTTAGAGCTACGTATGAACTTGTGCCCTCAAGGAGATATCCCAAACATCTGTGACGATCCCAGAATTTAGTTCTATCAAGAAGCGGAAGTAGGTAAGATGTCCTTGCTGAAGTGTAGAGTTCACAGTTAAGTAGGACGTGCGCAATATCTTCTATTTCGCCTGCGCCACAAACACATGTTCTGTCGGGGTATGGCACTTGGTGGTAGCGGCCATGTTTTACCATAGATTCAAGCTGCTCAAATCTTGCTCTGGTTAGGGCTGTTCTGTGATATTGAAGCATGCCCATTGTTAGATATTTCTCAGTTTTGAAGAACAGTTTGTTTTTTGCCAGCCACTTCAGAGACCTGGTGTTTGCCAGGGACTCCATGTCGGTTTGGGCACTAACATCCGTTACTCTTTGTTTGAAGGTTGCATTGGCCTGGTGACCATCAAAGAGAAGATATTGTGTTGAGAGGCCAAGCAGCGAGATAGTTTGGCAAAGTTGTTTGAGCCATGAGGTGGATTGAGGTGAGCCCATCTGTTCCTCAAGGCACATTTTGGGTAGTCTGTCAGGCTCCATTGAAAGAATCTTCCGCCAATAGTTAAAGGCTTTGACTACTGCTAGGCTATGGATGGACTGTGTACCAGTTTCGGCCCTTACTGCAGCAGCAGGAGTGTTCCTATCAGTCCCCAAAATGATTCTTAAAAAGCGTGCTTGATTTTGTTCAAGAAGAAGGCACTTGGATAGGCCCCACAGCTCAGCGCCATATGTTAATATTGGCACGATTTTCGCCTTGTGAACCTTTAGGATGGGGAGAAGGGAACTTGCATGATGATGACTGAGTAATTTAGTTAGCATTTTAGAACCAGCTGTGGCCTTATTTGAGCTTTGTTTGAAATGATTGACCCAAGACCCATTGTCTGTGAAGACCACCCCTAGGTATGAAAAATGGTCAATTTGTTTTATCGGCTCCCCATCCAATTGCCAATTGTGCAAGGTCCGTCTCTTCCCGAATACTATCACATTGGATTTGGCCTTGTTGATTGTCAAGTAGTTGGCCGCACAGTAGGCAACGAATTTTCCCATCAGACCTACTTGAGTATGCGCCATCAGAACCATATCGTCTGCGTACAAAAGGGTGTTAATGTGCCTGTTTAGGATTTTTGGCATATGCGCATTTGTAGAGCGGAGGAATCCTGGGATGTCATTTACATACAGATTGAATATCATGGGTGCTAAGATACATCCTTGTCTGACCCCTTTATAGGTGGGTATACTCTGAGTGAGAGAGCCATTTGCTCCAGTGCGGACTTTCAGTCATGTCTTTGAATAAAGCGCCATCGTCAGCCATAAAAGTCTTGGCTCCATGTTTAACTTAGACAGCTTCTCCCACAGAATGTCTCTGTTTATGGAATCAAATGCTGCACTGAGGTCTATGAAGGAAGTAAACAGGCGCTTGCCATCTGATGTGTATTTGGTTATAAGATGGTGTAATACAAAGCAGTTGCCTATTGTGGAGTGCCCTGGCCTGAACCCGGCTTGTTCTTCCACTAGTAGCTTTTCCTCAAATACCCAATCCTCTATTTTCCTCAAGAGGTGCTTTGCATACATTTTGGCTGTTATATCAATAAGGCTTACAGCTCTGTAGTTTTTGGGATCATCCTTTTCTCCTTTCTTGTATATGGGAATTATGATGGAAAGATCCCATCCTGTGGGAATAAAGCCAGTATTGTTTATATACGTAAAGAGGCCTGCCAAGAGTGGGGCCCACCAGTCAATATATGTCTTAAAGAGTTCAGGGGGTAATAAGTCTTCACCTGGGGCCTTCTTGTGTTTTAGTGTCTGAATGATCCGTTTAATTTCCGACACAGTGACTGGAGGCCAGAGAGGGAGGTGATCCAGAGTCGAATGACCAGTGGTCATCTTTGCTTGTTGTCCTGGTTTGGGTTGGCAAATAAAGTAGAATAAAAGACCTCCCAGTCTGTGGCTGAGATAGGAGTATCAAATAGAAGATTGCGCTCTTTCAGTAAGGCTGATACGGAATTCCAGAATATCGCTGAGTTGGAACCTTTGACTGACTTTTCTAGGTCCGACCAGATTAAGGCTGAATACTGGGCCTTCTTAGAGGCTGTTAGTTTCTTGTAGTTGTGTCTAAGCTTTAACATCCGAGCGTGGTTTTAGGGGTGGGGTTAGATTGAACTTGGCGCATGGCTGCTTTTAGAGTCTTTCTTGCACGCCGGCAGTAAGAGTCGAACCAGTTAGATCTTGTGAATCCGCATTTCCCACCTTGATGTTTGAAAACAAGGAAGTTTCTTAACATAGAGCACAGGTTATTATAACCATCAAGGGTTCCATTTGGGTCATGGGAGGGTGTTGCGACCATTGACGCCCAGGACTGAGCCCTTTCAGAGTTCATGAATTCGGAGATTGCCTTAGTATCCACCTTGGACCATTTAAGCCTCCTGTCTTGGCTTACTTCGAGGTTGGCGAGGAGCCACTCATCTTGTGGTGTGCATTGTCTCGAGTCCGAGCCACCATAGTATTTGACAGTTACCGGCTGATGATCACTGTCCTCTCTTATGAGCACTTGAATATCTGAAAATTGATTGATTTGGTCTGTTGGGACACAAATATAGTCAAGGACACTGCTGGCATTCCCAGCATGGAAAGTAAAAGGGTAAATGAAGCTGGTGTCTTTGCCTCCGAGAATATTAAGGTTGCATGTATAAATCAAGGAGATCAAATTAAAGCCTGCAGTGTTCTTTTTGAGGTCTCTGGAGCGCCAGGGTGGCTTGTTTGATAAATAGTGTTCTGGAATGGTACCCGAGTGTACAAAGCCATAAAAGGAGGCCCCCACCCTTGCATTAAGATCTCCCAAAAGGATCATGGTGGCTTTTGAATGTTTTATGTAGATTTCTATGACAGACTTTTCTAAATATGCCCAGATGTCAGGAGAATAGCTGGGTAAAGAGTATGGGGGTATGTATACGTTTAAGATTATAATTTCAGCAGATTTATATTTAAATTGAATAACTAAGAGATGAGATGTATAATCTCTGTTGGCTAGGCGCTGCCCTTGCCAGCCGAGGTCTGCCTTGCTGAGTATACATAGGCCCCCTGACGCTCTTCCTTTTTTATTGAATTTACGTGCAGGTAAGGACCAGGATCTAAAGCCGGGTAAATAAATCTCTTCCTCGCTATTAGTAAGCCATGTCTCCTGGAGCGCTAAGATATCAAAGTTGGAGAGGAAAGCAGTAAAATCTCCGTCTTGCATTCTGTTCTTCCATCCAGCTATGTTCCATGTCAAGAGTCGGATGGGACTTCCTTGTTTGTTGTCATTGGGGATGGATGGTAGGATGGTAGAGACTAGAACTGGCAAATGTGACTCAGGAAGTCATTCAGCAGGTGGGATGAGGGTGAATCTGCCTTCCGTGATTAGAAGTGCTTCCTGTAACTCTTGGGCAAGGGAGGTTGAGTACCCTGAAGCCGTGTTGGGAGCATCCCCAAGTACTGCTCTTAGGTCAATTTCGTAATCATTGCATTCCTCTAGATATAATTTGTTGGAGGTGAGGAGATTTGAGCAATGAATCTCTGTTGGAGTTGGACTCTAGGTTGTCAGTAACCCGTCTGCTTGTAGCGCCACGTCCTGTTCCTGATCCTTAGCACTATTTTGTGCAGCTGTCCTCCTTACGGTGTGGTGATTTCCAGTTGTTAGCATAGGTTTGTCACTTGTACAAAATTGTACATGGCTACCAGCCCCCTCCATTTGTAAACCTTGCCCAGATTCAAGGACCATTGCTCTGTCCTCTTGTGTGAGAGGAGACCAAGGCATGAACCACCGAAGGGAGCAGATGATTAGGAAGGTAGGGGCGCAGCTGCCGTATCAGATGGAGTTGATACAGTGCCGCCCGGCTCACAGCTGGCATCTGAGCCTCCATGGACAGCTGGGAGTCTAAATGACCCCCAAGCTGCGGACCTGGTCCTTCAGGGGTAGATGTACCCCATTCAGCACCAGGTCAACATCCCCTAGCCTCCCCTTGTCCCCCACCAGAAGTACCTTGGTCTTGTCGGGGTTCAGCTTCAGCATGTTAAGGTGATGCTGCACCAAGCAGGGGTGGGGTGGGGAAGGCAGTTGCCCCTCAGTCTACCTGGGAGAAGGCGGTGAAGAAAGTGCCTCCTTCCCCCTCTCCTTGCTGTGTGCCGCTGCCACTCAGCTGAACGGTGGCCCTTGCACAGCAAGGAGAGAGGGGCCAACCTGGCCAACGCAGAGCTTCCTCTCGAGGAAGCCCAGTGCCTGGCAGTTTGGGACTTCCCTTCACAGGGCACCACTGTTGCTCGGCTGTGCACAGCAAGGGGAGCTGATGGCAGCCGCCCCAAGTGTCAATTGAGCACTTTTCAGCAGCTGTCATCCCCGTTCCGTGCCTCTCAGTACTCCTGTGCCATGTCCCCTGGGATACTGGCAGGAGGACTGAGGGGGGAAGAAGCAGTGCCTCCAGACCCCCACTGTGTCCAATCATTAGTCGGGTACAGCCAGGGCCCCAGGCACCTTTAAGCCCAAAGTGACTACAGAGTCACTCTGGGCTTAAAATGACATCCAAACCCACCTGTTGTGTGGTCCACCAAGATAAGCTTTTCTTCAGTGCTCTCTTATGGGCTGATGGAGCATTAGAGGGCATTTTGGGGGAGTTTGGATAATAGTATCTTGGCTTAATAAGCCAATATGAATGAGCTTTTTGGCCACACACACAGCCCTTTGACTCATAACTCCTCCTTTTGCGTGAGCTGGCAAACACACCTGGAAGTCTTCCGTTTACTTTGGTTTCCTGTTTCATCTGGATCCAGAAACTATGGCTAACAGCTTCAGAACAAGCCAGGACATTAAGTCTTATTAAGACAACTTCAAACCATGGTTTAATATCCTGGCTTGTTCTAAAGCTGTTGACCATTTTTCTGGGTTCATCTGAATGCAGTCATTGTGCACAATGAAATAAACATTCTGCAATGTTCTGCCGAATGGAACAGCTCTGAGTCAGTTTATGAACTGTAAGGCTGAGAAAATGTCCCAACTATGTAATAGATTCAGCCAATGCTTTTATGGATTTATTCTTAACCATATCTTGCTAAGCATACATCATCACAACTCTTGATTTAAAGAGCACTCTCAGAGCCAAACCCTTTAATAAAAAATACTGCTTTAACTAAAATTCAGGAGCAAATGTCAGCAGTGATCTAATTGTCTCATAAGTTAAAGAAATAGGGCAGCTGATGTTCCTGAGAACATAGAAAATGGATTGATCATTAGTCAAAGCACAAGACAAAACAGTAATCCCCCCTTCTTTTGAGAACTGCAGTGAAACTTCCAACTAGATATCTACAAAGAAGCCAAATGCATCTATTTCTATAGATGCATTATTATTGCTGCCTTAAGATGAGATATCTTTCCAGAAACATATTTTGAATTCATAGAACAGAAAATAAATAAAGAGACATTCAGTTGTGTTCTCAATGCCAGGTTTCTGATGTGTGCACAAATCTTCAGGCAGGCAGACCAAAACTGTGAAGGTAAAATGATATATGGCATATGCCTATGGACTTTGCACTTTTACCATTTCTTTCTGCTGTTTATTTCTCTTTTAGAAACCTCATCCTGAAGCGGTAATTTTTTTGTGTGTGGTCTTAATACTGTATTTATGGGTCCTCAAGAGAATTTTGAATGTGTGTGTGTGTGCAAATGTATATATACTCACAGATACATACATGTCCTTCTCTTCTTGTTTCAGAGAATAGGAAGCTGAGACAAATCTCTTGCAGATGGGAGACCAACCAACTTTTAAAAAAATGTTTTAAAACAACCACCTTTTAAAAAAATGTAGGCTTCAATGGGAAAATACAATTCCCTTATGCTGTTTGATCAAAGGGGATGATCTTACCCCTGGTGATATGTGCAATTAAAAGAGAACAAGCAACACTCCAAGTACCTTATTGTACACTAAGTTTGGTTCTTCTTAGTTGGATTTCCATGTGAAAACAAGGCTCTTCTTGTATAGCAGGATGATTTATTATGAGAGGGCAAAGGGCCAGGCAGTAAGCTGCATGCTACAGAGGTAGAAAGGGGGAAATGATCACTGCCCAAACGGTCCCCTACATGAAAGTTGCAGACGAGATGTCTCAAGCAGGGAGAAACACGGATGTAGCCTATGACACTACTTCCGCCGGTGGAGCAAAACGTATACTCATCAGGGATGTCCTGGGGCAAAGCACCATTTAGGATAACTTTGCCACAGCAGACAGAAAGTTTAGCCAGGCAAATCCCTGCATAGTTAATTTGGGGGTCCTTAGAGCTTCTGAGATAAGAGAGGACATCTGACACTGACTCATTGGGGTTATAACCCATAGTATGCATTAATGCATAATTATCCGGCTCTATCCTGGCATTAAAGTCTCCTGTTAGTAACACTTCCGCTGAAGGATATTTAGCCTCCAAGCCAAGCAGGTACTCGTTTAAATTGTCCCATTGTGTTAGTATCCTTGCTTTACAATTTTGAGGGGGTAAATACACATTAATAATTAACAAGGGGAAAGCAATATAGCGTTCCCCTTGTTAATTATTACTATACTGATTAATATAGCTAGGGCCAAAGGGGGGAGGCTAGGTAAGAACGTAAACTCTAGTTTAGGGGAGGCAGAAACAAGGCAACAGAGGCCGGCACTTCGTCGACCTCTGTGGGCAGTAGCGATGGCTGGAATGGAAAAGGAAGAGTAGCCTTTCATAAATATATCTGTGTCTGGCCATGTTTCTTGGAGCAAAATGATGTGATACCTAGAAAGAAAAGATAAGAATTCTGTGTCACCAGCTTTCCCCTTCCAGCTGGCGATATTCCATGATACTATATTTAGGCGTGGGAACCCATAGGTTTTAGGTAGTCAATCGAACACAGATAAGTCTTCCAAGATTCCAGCCTGATCAAGAATATGCAGCCATTGTCTGTAGTAGTTGAAGCTGGTAAGGGTCTAAAATGTTGGGAGGTATAATCGTCCAAGGAATTCCTTTGGTCCCGAGGGGCCAAGCAGTGGGAATCAAGAGCAGTCTTAAACGTTGGAGCAGCTGCTGTGGTGAGGTCAAAGAAGATAGGAGGATCGGCTTGCTTCAAGGCATCAATCAGGGTGAAGGCACCATTTAGATTGGACTTCTCAATTTTACATAGTGGACTCAGAACCGGGGGGGGTGGAGATTCAATGAGGCTGCATGACATTGAGAGGCAGGAGCTATTTTCGCTAGCAAATAGGACCTGCTCAGTGCTCACCCACTGCAAATGGTGTGCTGCCAATATATGGAACTCCCGCTTCTTATTTGTCATCTTTTAGAACTTGGCAGGCTCGTAGAGCATTTATGTTAGCCAGATTTAACATCCTTCCCTCAGCACTACTTCAGGGAAGATTCTTGGGTATCCCTTACCAGCAGAGACATTGTCCGTGCATGGTTGGGGGCCCTGAATCCTTGACCCACGTCCTACTCTACTGCAGATTCTATGCAGAGCTCAGGGACCATCTAATTCTTCCCCTTTTGAGGACGTTTCAAGGCTTTCTGGATAAGTGGCTGGTTTCCTACTGTTTGTGTGACCAGAAACCAATTGTTACTACCCAAGTTGCTAAATTCCTTTTAGCTGCCATGCAAAGGAGGGCCTTTTTATTGGGTAATAATTCAGAGCTGTTCCATCTCTATTTTTCTGTATACTTTGCAAATGTTGTGGCTGGTTTTTATTTTTATTTGGGTCATATGACCGTAATAAATAGAATCGAATGAAAACAAGGCTCAGATTATGCAGTTTTTTATTTTGCATCAGCATCTTTCCATCTCATAGCACTATAGGCTGTACAAGTGATCTACTTTGGTGTCAGCAACTGAAGGCCAACCTGCCCACAGGAGAGTTGTTGCCTCCTCTGACCATTGCTAACCCGGGGGCAAAAGTGGAGTGTGGAGGTCATGGCATATATGATAAAAGAACTTGCCAGCAGCACTGTTGGTGGTCTTGTGTTCATGCCAGGCAGCACTGGAAACAAATCCTGATGAATAGCTTTAATATGAATAGCTTTGCTGGAAAGATTGAACTTGGAACCCAAGGTGTTCTTGTTAACAATACTAAAGTAGATAGTACCTAATGATAAGGAAGGGATGCTATTCATATGATTGTGGCAGCAAAGATAGTAGGAAGCATATCTACTCAGAAGTCAGCAGTAGTAGCATGTCTACTCACAAGTAAGCAAGACCAGACTCTACATGTCTACTCAGAAGTAAGCAGGACAAGCCTCTGTAGGACAGGGCTCAGAAGTGAGCAAGACTGAATCACTCAGCAGCTTCCTCCCCTAGCCTCATCCCCGTCTCTGCTATGGAGGGAGAAGCTCTTATCTCCAGTCAGCTGCTGATTGGAAATAAGAGCTTTTCCCACCATGGCAGAGCAGGCAGGGCCAGGGCAAGAAGATCGGGGTCTGCAGGCTCCCCATCCCTGTATTAGAAGGGTTAGGATATTATTATGTCTCTGTGATGAGACTAAATGTTTTATGTTTTGGAAGTGTGTTTTGAGTTCTTCTGTTCATTAGTGTATTTGAATATTTATGGGGTTTTTTGCTCTTGCTTAAAAAAAAAAAGAGGAAAGAACTTGACTGCTGGTCACTGGGGGAGGAAGTTAGAGAGCTGACCTAAGTGGCCTTCCAGAAAAGCTAGTTGCAGACCAGGACTATATTTGCTATAATCTGGACCTGTTTCTATCTGGTTTCAGGCCTGGGTTTGATAATGAAATGGTCTTGGTTGTCCTGGTGGGTGACCTCTGTCAGAATAGAGACAGGGGGAGTGTGGCCCAGTTGATACCTTTGACCTTTCAGTGGCTTTTGATACCATCGACCATGGTCCCTTGCTGAAACCTGGCTTTGCGGGTTGGATGTGGGAGGTACAGTGATACAGTAGTTTTGCTCCTACCTGCAGAGTCAATTTCAGAGAGTAGTATTGAGGGACCTCTGCTTGAACCCATGGTGCTTCTGCTGTGGGGTCCCTCATCTTATCCCTCATGCTTTTTTAGCATCTAGGTGAAGCCATTGGGTTAAATCGTCAGGGAATTTGGATATCAGGATTATGCAGATGATATCCAGCTCTATTTCTGTGTCATCTGAGTCACTTGCCCAGGTGATGAACTGGCGTCTTGATTTGATAATGGGCTGAATGAGGGCCACTAACATTGAATACTGAGAAGACAGAGGCTGTATGGGTGAGTGGTTCTCACCCCTGGGAACTGCGTGTGTAGCCTGTTCTAGACAAGATTGCACTCCCCTTAAATAGCTTAGGAGTGCTTCTTGTTCCAACCTTTAAAAACACTATTTGCAGTAGGTTTAGAGAATGACATTAATAGAAGGGGAGAGATCATAATGTTTGCATTTTGTGGCATGACAGTCTTTTGGGCTGTTAACAAAGCCTACACAGTATATCTGCAAGAGAATTCTTGCATGGGTGGCATGACCTACCAAAGGCCTTGGATTTAATAAATGGCATTATATCACTCAAACCCTAATGAGAAGCTGAAATGCACCTACTCAGCGAGAGATGAACGATATGGTTACATACTTCAGAAGCAGCCCTTCTCCTTCTCCTCTAGCCTTCACTTTCTCCAAGTTCTTCCTTCTCTGGCCAATGGATGGGGTCAAGTTGGTCGTCTGTTGCCATGATGGTCTTCCTGGGAGGCAGGAGATGCAGCCTCCTGGTGGCCCGTTGTCTCCGGGCTGGTAGCAGAGACAAAAGTTTGCTTTCCTTCACCTCTGCTGTCCCAGGGCAAGCGAGAACACACCAGACAGACCACTGTCTTATTGTTTCCAGTGAGAAAAGGCAACTTTTCCTAATTATATAGTCATTCTCTAACTTTTCCCTTTGCTTCGGAGTATTTCTGAGTTATGCCTATTCATATATTTTCAAAGGGGATTTTAAAAATATCATCCTGTTGTATTATCAATCTATCCTGCTGCTCTTTCCCCTCTCTTTTCTGACATCTCTAGTCCCATGGTCCCTTACAACTTGCTTATTTCAGTGTTAGAGAGATACTTGTGTGTATGTGTGTGTGGAGAGAAACACTGTGACTGATGCCCTGTTCTACTATGAATACGTATTAATGATTTCTTCCTATGCCTTATGGATATTCTGACCGAAAAAGATAAAATGCCACTTATGCATAAACAGTATAATGATAGCCTGGGGATAGTCTGTTCTAGGACAGGGCATAAAGCAATTGCTTTTAATTCTGTGTTTCATGCTTCAGGATATGTCAATCTTTTCTCACAAACAGATTTTTCTGTATCCACTCACTGTATTGTTTCTGTTCAAAACGGAACATTGAGCTGAACATGTATAGGAGATAAAAAGTAGATAATACTTTATTTTATTTTTAGTTTGACTCAGAGGAGTGTGAAGCAAGTCTGCACATGGCATGGCATGAACAGCTAATACTCTGGAAGACAGAAACAAAATTCAAAGTGACCTCGATAGGCTGGAGCGCTGGGCCGAAAACAACAGAATGAAATTTAATAGGGATAAATGCCAAGTGCTGCACCTAGGGAGAGGAAACCAAATGCAGAGTTACAGAATGGGGGACACTTGGCTCAACAATACTACAAGTGAGAAGGATCTTGGAATTGTGGTAGATCACAAACTGAATATGAGCCAGCAATGCGATGTGGCTGCAAAGAAGGCAAATGCAATTTTGGGCTGTATTAATAGAAGTATAGCTTCCAAATCGCGGGAAGTGATAATTCCCCTTTACTCGGCACTGGTTAGGCCTCATCTTGAGTACTGCGTCCAGTTCTGGGCACCTCACTTTAAGAAGGACATAGACAAACTGGAGAGGGTTCAGAGGAAGGCAACAAGGATGATAAAGGGACTGGAAACAAGGCCCTATGAGGAGAGACTGAAAGAACTGGGCATGTTTAGCCTTCAGAAGAGGAGACTGAGGGGAGATATGATCGCACTCTTCCAGTATTTGAAGGGATGTCACACAGAGGAGGGCAAAGATCTCTTCTCATTCATCCCAGTTTGCAGGACACGGGATAATGGGCTCAAGTTACAGGAACCTAGATTCCACCTAAACATCAGGAAAAATTTCCTGACTGTCAGAGCAATAAGACAATGGAATCAACTACCTAGGGAGGTTGTGGGCTCTCCCACTCTGGAGGCATTCAAGGTGCAGCTGGACAGACATCTGTCAGAGATGCTTTGACCTAGATTCCTGCATTGAGCAGGGGGTTGGACTCGATGGCCTTGTAGGCCCCTTCCAACTCTACTTTTCTATGATTCTATGATTCTATGATTCCTCCAAACTCAAGATAGCCCACCAGCTATGTATTGGTGCCTCATTAGGGGTCCCTGTTTTTTCTGGCTGCTACATGGGCCTGGAGGCAGAGGGGTTGCCAAATGCCTGGTTGGCACAAGATGTGGCTGGCAGGTTGATTTCAGCTGGATGGGTCTCAAGTTGTGCCAGGCCCTGGTTGCAAAAGTACTGTTATACCCACCCATCTCAATTCTCCAAGCAGTGAGAACTCCAGGGGTGCAAGCATTTTACTTAAGCTCTGTCTTCCTTTGAATGAGGTACTGGAGGCTTATGCCATTTTTGTGATAGATCGTTTATTTACACACATGCACAGGCTGTGTGCAGATGGGGATACGCAGCATTAACACTCTGACAGGTACTGTGCTCCCATTTGGTTTCTTGGAGGGCTCTTGTATCCTAAAGATGCTTCCAGAGCTCCAAGCTCAGCACTCTCCCTCTCCCCCCCTCTTCCTCTGTCTGTAATATCTCTTCTCAAAAGCTGCAGGCTTCTCGTTTTGTCACCGTACACAGGGCAAATTCTCACATTCCTTTGAGTAGAAGGAAGATGGGAATCTAGCTGAGTCATATTCCTGTTTCCTGCCTCCCATTCACAAAGCTAGTGCCCCCTCCTCCTTCCTGCCAAATTTAAGGCACTTTGAAATAAATAAGTTGGTTTTGTGTTGCAGTTTGGGCACTCGGGCTCAAAAAGGTTTGCCATCACTGATCTATCCTTTGGTCTTTTCCTGCTGGAAAATCTTTTTTTTATTTTCTTTAGTTAATCTCCATCCATTCTAGATGTGTAACCCAATAACTGAAATCACAGAGCTGACTTCCTCTCCCAGTGGCTTAGGTATGCTTGGATTTCTTGTACTTCTTATTTATTTATAACATGCCTGGCATTGCACAAAGAAAATTAAGTCCATTGTTCAATACATTTTAAATTTTTAACAGAGAACCTCTGACTCTGTATTTAGTCATTTTGGTTAGAGGAAGAAAATATATTGGAAGAAATATTGGTCCTTTCCTTTGGCCTTCTGCGTCTTTTATCTAGCCATAAAGAAGAGGCAAGGTATACATTTGTTTAAAGTTCCTACTGGTGACATTTGGATATTTATTTTGTTTATTTCCTGACATCTGCTAGGACCAATAAATATGAAGCATGACCTTCTTGTATCATTGCTAATTGTCCTTCTCCCTATGATAGCACATTTTATCCAACCACGAGGGGGGGGAAAACTGTCTTAAGCAAAACCTTAATGACATGAACTCTGGCTTTTGTGAATGTGCTTGAATAATAATGTACACAAAATATAACTGTTGGCACTTAATGAACATCAGAATAAAAGGTAATGATGAAGCAGATACATGTTAGCCAGCCCATCTTGGATTCAAGCAGCACCAATGAATTAGCTTTATAATAATTACACTGAGATAAATGGGAACACTTTAACTTAACTGAGTCACATAGTTCAGAGCTAAAATGTTCTTAAATTCAAGTTCTTTTTAAAATTAGTTTTTATTGTAAAATTTCAACAAAACAGAACAATAAAGAAGAAAAAATATAGCTACATAGATTTGAATATATCAGTTTCAATCATGCATATAAAGTGTGTGTGTGTGTGTGTTTGTGTGTGTGTGTGTGTGTGTGTGTGTGTGAGAGAGAGAGAGAGAGAGAGAGAGAGAGAGAAAATACAGCTGTCTAAGCATTATATATAAACTTCAACAAAGGCAGACCAAATATCCATATAAGTATCTATTTGCAAGTGGCTTTTACATGCCACCCATTCAAATGTTGAAAGCGTTGTTAGGTCCTCAATCTATTGCATTATAGAAGGTGAGCATTTATCCTTCCAATGTTGTAATATCAGATTTTTATCTGTCAAAAGTGTGCGGAGAATCTATTTGTGCTGACTATGCATCAACTTCCAGGAAGCAGGTAGATAATTTAAGAGGACATGTACATCAGTAAATATTAAAGAGTGTTCCAATACAAGGTTAATCCATATAATAATCTCCTCTCATAAAGAGGCAACTATTGGGCAGTGCCAAAACATAAGTTTAAAAGAAGTTTGAGCTGTGTTAGATCTCCAGAAAACAGTTAACTTAGACAAACTCTTATTAAAGTGATGTTGTGGCATCTAATGGACACAGAACAAGAGTTTTTGCTGAACGTGATGCCATCCATTTAGAGAGAGGATCCAGACAAGGTGGAAAATCTAAGTGGAAAAGACCAAAATTTAGTACAGGTCAACAAATAAGCGTGATGCAATATCCAGAAAACCAAACCCACCTTCTTTAATTGGAAGTTGCATCCTTTTCAAGGATATTTGTGGTGGGGAAGACTCCCCCCCCCCATTTTTTAAAAAAATGAAACAGAGCATTGAGTTTTTGAAAATATTTGCCAGGTATAGATAGAGGAATCTCACATATAACATAAAGAATCCAAGGTATAATGTTTATCTTGAGTTTATTTACCTTACCCCACAAACTCAACTTAGAAGCATATGCTACTGGCATGATCCGAGCGATCAAAGGGACCCTACTTACCCATGAACTCTGAATGTCTGCTGGCTCTGGCAGTTGACATGGCCTCTGTGAATTGGACCAAAGATGAGAATGGAGTATCTATGTGCATCCAGTGGTACACATATAAACCCTTCCATGCAATTGGGAACCGATTGCACAGGGTGCACGCATGTACTGTTGTACATGTGCAGGAATCTCATTTCACCCCAATGAATCAAAGTCAGAGGTAGGCCAGCCCTCTGCTCCCCCTGTGTTTGCCATGGTCATCGTGGCACTCCATGTGAGAAGGCAGCTGATGCTGTAAGAAAATATGGCCTTGGCCTGGGTCAAACCCACTGATTTGAATTCTAGTTTCATATAATTTCCTACAGCTTTATAACTTGCACAGTGCTTTGCCAACTGTGAATTGTTCCTTATCCATGAAGATGCCTGAGGAATATTAACTCATTGTCATGACGCTAATGCTGCCCTTGTGCTCTGTGGCAGCCAGATGTTTTAGCAACCTCCTTCAGTCTTGGTATTCCAACTGGCCATGCAGGAATATTTGTAGAGTGAATCATATTCACTCAGTGTGCTAGGTCTGGGGTTTCTTCCTGCATTTTGACTCATTGGTAACAGGTAAAAAAAACAAAAGAAAACAATTATAATGTTAAATCTGTCTTTGTCCTTCCTGACAATAGCTCTCCAGTTTCATTGTTTGGTATTGGCATGAAAGTTCATTAGGCAAGCTTGGCCATATTCTGTTTCTTGAGTCACAAGTCTTCCATGTTTAGCCCTCTTACCTTTCTTTCTATGTTTCTCTTGATGCCAGATGTGTCTTTAATCAGCATATACTGTAGTTCATAGAAAACCACAGTCAAACCAGTGATAACCCCTTGCATCAGGCTTCATTAATCATTGACTAACTTTAAATATGCCTAGGTATCGCTCGAATAATAACTTCTGTAGAAATGCAATGAAATCTCCTCTGAAGCTTTATATAGTACCTTGCTGATAAATCACTATGCCAACCAGAAGTTTTCTTTTGCAGCAAGACCAGAAAGACTTGTTAAGTAAGAATTCCTGATTTAGCATGTCTCACAGAGGTAATGGAGACTTTAAAAATAAAAAATAAAAATCTAGCTTTTAAGCCACAATGATAACGAAGAACCAAATTGCATATAGCTGACAGAATTGGCCCCAGTAGAATTCCTCATCCCGGCATCTCTCCGGTAGTGGAGGAGAAATTTCTAGTAACCTTCTGGGATTGCATTGACCAAAAGGAGTCACCAGTCTAGTGCCAACCCTAGTGCTGGCTCCAAGATTTTGAAGGCTCTTCAGCAAGCCACCCTCAATAGTAGGGTGGCCATGTGTCTTAGTTTCTAGAGGACAGTCCTCTATTTGAAAGGGTGTCCAGTGTGCAAGTCTGGACAAAGAACCATAAGGACAGAGAGCGGCAGGGGCTTTGAAGTTGCCCATCAACAGTTGGCATGTGGACAGCAGACTGAGCGGGCAAACAGGGCACCTAGTCAGTCTTCATCAGCAGGGTGAGGTGTATTGTATTTTTATTTAAATTATAGTTATTATTTCTAGATTTGCACCTACACATGTAAATTTGCATATGCAAATATTATGTAAACTGGTGCCCTCTTTTGTCCTCTTCTTTTGGTGATTCATTTCCTCTTTTTAGGCAATGTGTAAATGGCCACCTTACTCAATAGGCCCTCTCCTTCTGTGAGTCTACCTTCTCACTACCATTTCGTCACCAGCTGCTATTCTTCCTTATTCTCTCTCTGATCATTGCTATCACTGGCTTGCTTGACAGGCAGAGAGCTAGTGAGCAGGTTAGAAGTGGCATCTACTGCTGCTACTTCTTACCACCACCGTTGCCTGGGCCAGAGTGAGAGGCAGGTAAACAAGCAGGTTGCAATGGTGAAGAGAAGCAACTCCAGGGGGCTCTTGTCAGGGGGGCCCTGCTGGGATGGGCCCTTGCAAGTGCCTGACCATATCTGATCTTCCTTCCTTCTTTCATGAAAATCCTGACCCAAATAAAACTCTTCTATTGTCAAAACTTAAATCCTGTGCTTTTGTTGTTCAAGAGCTTTGTGAATCAGAGCCTTAGACTACAATCCTATGCACACTTACATGAGAGTAAATCCCATTGAACCTATTGAGACCTATGTCTGAAAAAATATATGCATAGGATAGCTTTGTTAGTATTTCCAGAAGTAAAAATATGTCTGTCAGGAAGCAATCTAACAGCAGCCTGGTTCTGCGAAACAAATGCATTTCTACTATTACACTTTTATTTCAAGGATCCCTTCTAGTGCCAGTGGGGGCAGCCATCTTGTTTTCCATACCGTGTCCCTGTGGGGCATTTACAGGCCCATTTTGAACATGGTTGTGCTGGGTCAATGTGGCAGCTGGACTTTCTTGTCCCTTGGAGCTGCTATTATACCCTTTAAAAAAAATACCTTGAAAATATTTAAGGACAGTCCTTGGACCAGCTCACAACACTTTAAATATTCAGAGGCTAGATTACAGAAGTTTGAAAACATGAATAACTGCATTCTAAACTGCACATTAATCCGGGATCGGGTTAGTTTGCCTTGAAATATGGGTTGAACAAGTTCATTGAGTACCTGTGGTGGGCAAACAGAGAGTCCACAGAAAGAGAAAACTGGGCCTAGATCCTTAGCTCCCACTTAAACAAGCTTTCCCCTGGACTATCCTTTTAAATCACTGAGGGATTTTGCCAGTGTTTGGGGGAATGCAGGTTCTTGGACTGGGGGTGGGGGGAGGCCAACAGAAATACAAAGAAAACTAAATTTGTACTGCATATGCGCACTAGGTAGTCACATCCACACATTCAAATAATTATGTTGGGTTGTTTTTTTCAATAATTCCCCCTCCCTGGTTCTCTTTTTAATCAAGATATTCTCCCCCACCCTTTCTCTCCTCTCTGTTACTGCTTACCAGGTATTAGACATTTCTTTTTTTATGTATTAGTGCATACCATATAAAAATTAAAAGGTATCATTCCATTATTGGGGGAAAATAATAATGGGTGGCTTGTTTATATCATTGTTAATATAAGAAGCATAAAATGTTCAATTATGTTAATTTTTGTCCTTCAGAAATCTCATGTTGTTCAGATATTTGCTCTCTGGACTGTTCCTGTGCAACCTTTGGTATTTCAGATGAAATATTAAATGGCAGCACCGGTAAGGGCTAGCTTGCACACTAGTGCCATCTTCTGGTAGCATTCAGGGGATGCGTTATCTTGAAATAGCACAGACAGTTCTCATCAGAAAAAGCATTATCAAGACAGTAAAAGGAAACATGGAGAAAGAGCCAAATTCTCTCTCTCTCTCTCTCTCTCTCTCTCTCTCTCTCTCTCTCTCTCTCTCTGGTGTGTGTGTAAGGTCCATTTTACCAATGAGGCCAGGTGGGCTGCAAACCCATTACCCTGATGAAAAAAATTGTGGCTAAATCATAGATCATATACTTCAGGATGTTGATGCAAACTTATTTCCTACCATCTATCATTTCTATCTTGCCTTTCTGCCAGAAGAATTATACTCAATGAGGCTAACAATCTTAATTAAAACATAACATAAAAATAAATAAAAACACAATTAAAAACTCAATAATAAAAGAAAGTAACAGCACCAATTAAAAAACCCTTCAGCAACAGACCAGCTTTTATGCCAAAGGCCTGCCTGAATAAAATCTATCTATCTATTCTGTAAATTATATGTTCTGTCCATATCAGAAGTACAATCTTATATTTTCTAGAGCCAATCAGAAACAGCGTAAAGAACAAAAACCCTCACAACATTCTGAACAGTCAGGTGCCAGGTCCAGGTCCACCTCTTGAAGAGAGACGGAAAAGGAGAACTCGAACAGGAAATTATAGTACTTTTAGTTTGAGAGACAGAGAGAAGTGTGACACACTTTCTTTAAAAATACATGTCCAGAGTCGCTTAATTCATGCTGGTATTTGCTATGCACAGAGAGAAGAAGCCAGCAGGGTCTTGCAGCAGAAGTGTGGAAAAAGCCCTATGATAATCATGGACTTTGAGCAGGGCCAGCCCTACCATGAGGCAGAGTGACGCAGTTGCCTCAGGTGGTAGATGCTGGGAGATGGCAGCAAGGTCTGTGTGTCCTGAGGCCTGCTCTGCACCACCTAATTTACCCTGCTGCCTTCAGGTGCAGTGGAGGACACTGTCCCATCATCAAGGTTGATGGTGGATTCACCTGCTACTCTAACTGGGAGGGAAGATGCAAAGGAAGACAGTAGGACTCTTATACTTTTAACAGATGTACAGAAGAGGGATCTTCAGCAGGTGTAGTAAATGAGTTAGGCCAATGGAATCCAGAGTGCTGGGGTGTCCACCAATCAAAGTGGTTCGAAACCCACTTTGGCAATTTGGAAAACAGCATGATTTGACTTGGACCACTTCAGGTGCAACCTGATTCTTCTCAGTTCTGAATCAGATTCTCACTTCAGGAGCTCTGAAGCTTCCTTTCTGATGTTCTCTCAGGAATGCTGTACAGTGGATTTCCTGCACCAGCAATGGGTTGGACTAGATGGCCTTTGACATCCCTTCAAATTATATGATTCTATGTGATACACATGCTTTCTTGTTATAAACAATTCACAGCATGGTTTTGAGGCCTGCACCTCTGCTGGCTTCCTCACAAAGAGGTAGGCCATTGCTAAGGCAAGCATGAAATGCTCCCTGACACTAGTTAATGAGGTTCTCAATAGGCCATGAAATGGAAAGCAACCCTCCCCAATAAATACCAAAACAACACGCGCGCACACCCAGCTAGTTACAAGTCCTGCATTCATAGTGACTGACATAGCATTAGGCTGATTGGTCAGCCATATTGTGTGCACATGTTCATTTTACTGTTTCTCCAAGGATTCTCCCTGTGGGATCCACAGCATGCATGGGAGCCATGTGGCTTAATTAGCTCCTATTTCCTTTTGAATTGTGGGAAGGTTGTTGATGTTGTTGTTGAATTCTCATCTATAGAGACCCAGATGTTATTCTTTCACTTAGGGAGACCTGCACAATACAAATTAAAAATCTCTCTCTCTCTCTCTGACACACAACACACACACACAGAGAGAGAGAGAGAGAGAGAGAGAGAGAGAGAGAGAGAGAGAGAACCTCTGATTCGAACACTAGATGGCATAGCTAAGGCTTCTTACGGCCCTAGAAACTGCATTATCATAAAGCCTTGTAAACAAATATAGGGGAAGGGAATCTTCATTTACACTGCTGTTACTTTTGCTGAGTAAAGCATCAATTTAAACACATTTGCACCATTCAGAACTAGCATAAAGGAGTCCTATCTTACTTTGTTTCCTGGTATCTCTACCCCAAGACAGGACCTAAGTGACAAGAGGCCCCAATTCCATACTTTGGAGCAGACTTCCCCATACTTTGGAGCGTGGCCAATGGTCACGGATGCTAGGAATTTTAGTCCAAAACATCCAGAGGGCACCCAGGTTGGGGAAGGCTGCTCTAGAACAAAAGGAAAATCTGCTCAGGTTTAGGTTCATTATTCACATTATATTTCATACAGAGATGTCTGCACTACTCTCAGTAACCTATGAAATGTAATGTCAGAAATAGTTCTTACCGGGTATCAACTCAAAGTGCTATAATCAAGACCTAATTCAATTCTTTGGGGACAAGCAACCCATTTATCATGCTACCCCCGCCACATAAACTTTACAAACACCCCTGTGTTAATTGCACAGCTTCAGAAGGAGGTTGCTCATCATGCTGCTAAAACTTTCTTTCACAGATACTCTTCCCACCTATCAATTTCACGCATCTACTTTCAGATAGACAGAAAGAAGATCTCCAGATGTTTTGGACTTCAACACTCAGCAGTCCTGATCATTGGTCTGCTGGCAAGGGCTTCTGGGAGTTGAAGTCCAAAACATCTGGAGAGCTACCACCCACCACCCTAAACCATCTCTCTATACCACAAGTCTATTCTAGACTTACTGTTCAATTCTAGAAATAAATTCTGGATAGCTGTGGTGAATATGTGATTCAAGTCATGGTGGAACTAGGCCACATTTGACCAGGGAACTCTCCAGAATATGGAAGATTTCAGTGCAGGTCCATAAGGCTTCGGGGATGTTTTAGGCCATATTTTTCCTACGCACAGTCCTCCTGACACCATCATACCACATCAGTTGCAGAGGTTCATGCTCTTGCATGGAACAGCCTACTTATGGATTGTCTTGGCTTCATCTGCTGTGAGCCTTCTCGTTAAATTTTATGATCTATAATTAATTGTGCAAGACTGAATATTTAAATTTGTAAGTCTTCTTACAGATGTTTAGGATATGTGGGTTGTATCCAACCATGTCTGTCTACCAGTAGAATGGACACCACTGGTGAAAATGGACACCGGGTGACCGGCCAGATGGGCGATTAATAAATATAATAAATAAATAAAAGATGTTGCCTCCCCCTGCAGCCCCCCCCCAATGTCCATGTCTGCACCGGGGGATTGGGGAACCCTCCGGAGCAGATTTGGGGGGATAGACAGTGCTGGGGGCAGAAGCATGGAGCAAGCAGAAGCCCGCTTGTGCAACACTGGATGTGCCACTCTCTGTGTTTTCTGTTTCTTTAATTTGTATCCCCCCCCCTGCAATTCTGATATTTGTTTATGTGAGATATAGATGCATATAATGCAAAGTCTGCCAAAGTCAATGGGACCAGCAGAACCTAGCAGTGGCGAGTTCTAATGACAGAACCATGGTCCTGGATCTAAAAAATGATTTCAGACATTTTGCGGCAAATATTTGCCAAACATTTCGAAAGTGGGTTCCAGTAGTTCTGCCATCTCTAATAGCATTTCCATATTCTCTTTTGTTAGTTTCTTGCCTTCTGGAGAATCTTCTCTCTCTCTCTCTCTCTCTCTCTCTCTCTCTCTCTCTCTCTCTCTCATTAACTCCCATAAAACCCTGACATCATAACTCTGAACTTAGCGATCAAAGGTTCTTTTTCTGCTAACCAAAGAAGAATACGAAGTAGTGCAGAAGAAAGAAGTCCTCTACAATTTCCTCCTAAAAAACCTGTCTTGTAGCACCCCCTAGTGGCATATAGAGTTTTCCAGTTTGAAAGCAAAACTTGTGAACAGGGCCGGTGCTACCATTAGGCCAACTAGGCAGCTGCCTAGGGCGCAGGGCTAAAGAGGGCAGCCAGAAATGCCTTGAAAAAAAATACAGCACTCTCAAGTAGGAAGGCCCCCCCCCTAAATATCTGATCTTGCCTAGGGCACCAAACTGCCTTGCACCAGTCCTGCTTGTGAATTGTGCAGGCTCTGTGTGAAGTGATCACCAAACCATGGCCAGGCTGTTAGGAGCATCCTGTGGCTTCTCTTCCTTCTGACTGAGAAAATCTCCCCCTTCCTTCACTAGTTAGCATTAATGATCATATAGCATTAAAGCCGTACCTCATAACCATAGTTAATAATCACCATTTTAGAACCAGAAACTGTGCTTATGCTGGTACAGAACTGATGCTTCGCCATAGTTGATGTTAACCAGGCAAAGAATGGGAAAGCATTAGGCATCTCCAAGGAAATGGGAGGGGAAGAACTGTGTTAGCTCACAGAGTGCTACCAAGTGCCAAACCATTGTTCCCTGTGGCCCAGGTGTCACAATAATATTCACTCCTGCCTCTAATGTATGCATACTAATTTAGCCTTGCTCCCCACTGACTTATCTTGGCTATTTTCCTCCAGGCTCAAATCTGTTTCTCCTCTCTAAGGGCCAAACACTAAATTCAGTTATTCACACTTCTTTCTTTCTTTCTTTCTTTCTTTTTTAAAGGCACTTAAAGTGCCCACTTTAATTTTGAAGAAAAACTAGTGCTAGGCCTCCATCCAGATTGGAAACACATTCTAGATTGGGGCTGTATGGTTGCTGTTTCCTTCAAAGTAAGAGTGGCCATTAAGCCTGCCTGTCTTTCTTTTTAAAAGTGTGAATAACGTAGAGCAGTGCTGAACTTACACGTACTTTTTTTCTTTTCTTTTTAAGTGAAACTGGGCTTCTGTTCCTAAGGAGGAACTATTGTTGCTCAGCAGCCGAGCACATACTTTGCATGCAGAAGGTCCCAGGTCCAACCCCTGGCATTCATTCATTCATTTGTTTGTTTATTATATTTATATCCTGCCTTTTTTCCTGCAAGGAACCCAAAGCAGCTTACATAATCCTCCTCCTCCTCCTCTCCATTTTATCCTCACAACAACCCTGTGAGGTAGGTTAGGCTGAGAGTCAGTGACTGGCCCAAAGACATCAAGTGAGCTTCATGGCCAAGTGGGGATTAGAACCCAGATCTCCTGAGTCCCAGTCCAACAATCTAATCACTAGCCACACTGGTTCTCATTTCCACTTAAAAAGATGGAAAAGACCTGCCTGAGACCTTGCAGAGCTGCTGCTAGTCAAAGTAGACAGTACCGGGAAAGGTAGACTAGTATGACCCGGGAGATGGTCATCACATTCTATGTCTATCTTAGCTATTTTCTACTTAAAATAAGGTATGCATATGCAGTATCCTTCTAGTTTAAAGGGACCCAGATGTGTTTGGATGGAATGCACAAATGATTTAAGCATCGGCAGAGTTAAGGAAGCATGAATTCTGGGGTGCTTTGGTCCAGTCCAAATTATGGGTCATTCGGTTAACTCTGCTACTGGTCACTGATGTAGTGATGGCCACCAATTTGGAGGGCTTTAAAGGGGGATTGGACAAATTCATGGACGAGAAGGCTATCGGTGGCTACTAGACCTGATTGGCTATATGCTACCTCCAGTATTAGATGCAGTATGCCTATGTACACCAGTTGCTGGGGAACGTGGGTTAGAGGGTGCTGTCGCACTCATGTCCTGCTTGTGGGATCCCGTGGGCAGCTGGTTGGCCACTGTGTGAACAGGATGCTGGGCTAGATGGACACTTGGTCTGCTCCAGCATGGTTCTTCTTATGTTCTTATCACCTGATGATTCCTTTCTGGCATACCAAAATAATGCTGTAAGGCATCCAACGATATATAACAATTTCAAATGAGTGTTTTATTATACAACAGGTAAAATTCAATTGTGTGTGGTACACCACAATGAGCCCGTATATAAAAAAGGGGAAGATACAATTAAACCAGAAGTGAGCTTGCAAAATACACAGAAGGAGATACATCCTGGTTTAATTGTTTCCTCCCCATTTTTCATACATGGGCTTATCGCACTGTACCATACACAACTGAATTTTACCTGTTACATAATAAAACACTCATTTGAAATTGTTATACAGTATATAACAGTGGAGTGCTTTATAGCATTATGTTGGTGTTGTTGAACAACTGCTGCCCTTCTCCTTGTTCTGTCCTTGCTTGCCTATGTATCCTTGGAAACGGTGAGGCAAAGTATCGAGAATGGGGTACATGCACAGGTAATATTATATACACAGGCGTTGAAGTAATTCCAAAGAATGTAATACTGAAGTGATTGTTTAGAATTCAGGATTGCTTAGCTATGTCATTCTGGAACATTAAACAACCTTGAAAGGGAACACTGAGACTGGCAGTGTTGAGCCCAGATTTCTGTGAGCACGGTCCGGTTTCTGTCTTCATCTCTCTCTGTCTCTCTCTCTCTCTGATGTCTTCAAAAAAACTTGTAACATTATTCAGCCTCGTACACTCCACTCCACTCCACTGTATACGTTTCTAATCTTACATTTTATACAACCGTATCACTGTGTGTTGGTTATTCCGCTTCATTTAGGAAAGGTTTAGGATTGGATCCAGCATTGCGCTACTGCGAGCTCCTCTGTTCTCTCCTCCACCCTGCAGCTCCTCCCTGCACACCTTCCAAATCTCCTTTGGAGGGCCCCCCGGAAGTCCCCCAACCCTCTGGGGTAGATTTGGAGGGCACATGGGGGAGGGTTTGTATGGGAGGAGAGGACACAGAAGTCCCACTCCGCAAGCTGTAGCCTCCACTTGTGATAGTGTGATGTTGGAGTCAGTCCTAAAACTACATTCTGCTGGTGTTTGTCTTTTCTCACTTGCGCTTAGCACAGTGCTTTGAGTGAGAAGAACTACATTATTATTTTTATTATTATTTCATCAGTGTATATACCACTTACCATATCAAAAGACATCTTGGGCAGCACAGTCCAACTCGGAGGATTACGGGCATCCAATGGAGGATGGAAGAAGCGAGGAGGCAAAGGTCACCTCTGCGCTCCTCCCACCCTGTAAAAGACTTCAACAGCTGATTTCGGTGCATAAATCTTTTCCCTGGCTTGCGAAGAGGAGAGGCTGAGGCAATGCCAGGATACAATGTATCGTGACAGAGCCTTGCTCCTCCCCTCCACGGCCCCCTCCACGCCCACAAACCTCCAGCTCTGAGGTCGGTCTTGCAACCTCAGAGCTGTAGCCGACTTAATTCTTTCCATGCCAGCTGCAAGGGTGGAGGGAGGGCACTCCGAGGTCGGAGTCCCAGCTCTGACCTTGACATGTGTTTCCAAGGTCGGATCTGGGACTCCAACCTTTCCTATGACCATCTAGACCAGGGCTCTCCAACCTTGGGTCCCCAGATGTTGCTGGACTACAGCTCCCAGAATCCCTTGCCATTAGCCATGCTGACTGGGTATGGGCTGGGAGCTGTAGGCCAGCAACATCTGGAGACCCAAGGTTGGAGAGCCCTGATCTAGACTCTGTCTAGCAGCCATAGGATTGCTCCCTAAGTGCTTTACAGAATCAGAAATTAAACTACATCCTAGTAAATACAAAAACTCAGTAGTTAAAATGTTTAAAATATTTAAAAGCAAAGCTTAAAGCATAATAATAAAGCACAGTCATTCAAGAAAGGCTTAGTAAAAGAGATGGGTCTTTAACAGGCATGTAAACAAACCATAGTTGGTGCTTCCCAAATACCATAACATTCCATAAGGTGGGTGCCACCACAGAGAAGGCCTGCTTCCGGGTTGCCACCAGATGGCAGCCAGAAAGACCTCCTCCAATGATCTTAGCAATCACACCAGTCTGTATCCCTGAACCTGAGTGTTGTTAGTATCATTTTAGCCATTGCAGAATCATGGTTTGGTGACTGGAAACATTACATTTTAACTGAGCCACAACCCGTGTTGATAACCAAGACCAAGACACTGTTGTTACCCTACAGGCTGAAAGACAATTTTATTTATTTATTTATTTCTTATATTTATATCCCACCTTTTTTCCTATAAGGAACCCAAGGCAGCTTACATAATCCTCCCCTTACTCTCCATTTTCTCCTCACAACAACCCTGTGAGGTAGCTTAGGCTGGAAGTCAGTGGCTGGCCCAAAGTCACCGAGTGAGGTTCATGGCCGAGTGGGGAACTAGAACCCAGGTCTCCTGAGTTCCAGTCCAACACTCTCACCACTATGCCACAATGGCCCAATTCAGGCCACAGTTTGTCATTCTGCGCACAAGCAGGCTCAATCCACCCTCACTTTCCACTCTCCTTTGAGAGCAATGGGGGGGAAGTTTAAAGCTTTCATTCATGGTTTGTAACAAACAGCAGTTTTCCATTGCACCAGAATATGGGAAACTGGGTTTTGTTCAAACCATAGTTAGTTAACAAACTCAAACCATGGTTTGATATTGTGGTTTGTTAATTAACTATAGTGCACAAAGAAGGGGAGCATAAGAATGTAAGAAGAACCCTGCTGGATCAGACCAAAGTCCTATCCAGCATCTTGTTTCCCACAGTGGCCGAGCATATGCCCATGGGAAGGGCACAAGCATGACATGAGCCCAATAGCACCCTCCCACTGTTGTTTTCCAGCAACTGGTATAGAGAGGATCGTCGCCGGATCCTCGCCGGATCGTCACCTTGAAGTGGTGAGTGGGCTTGCGTGTTCCGATGAATCCTGTGAGCAATGCCGTCGGGAGCTATGTACTCCCAGTAGGGTCACCCATGGCGGTAAGGTCCGGGGAGAGGAACCAGACAAAGAACGATCCAAAACATAAAGTCCTCAACGGCAGAACAGGCGGAAGATAATTAAACCTAAATTACAACGGCTGTGAAGGCGGATGAAGGCTGCAGCAGAGAATGGTTTTCCAATCGTCAGGGTAACCGTGCCATTGGATCATTACCATCCTCTGTCAAGTTTGTGTGGTGATTCGTTGTGCACCGATCTCCCCACATAAAACAGTTTCACGCACAGGCGTCTTCCAACCCAACCCATCCAACTCAACCCAACCCAACCAAACAAAAACAAAAAAGTCCCATGGCGACTGGCGAATGGCAACGGGGGCAGGACTGTGAATCTGGAAGCCCCTAGTCATGGACCAGCACATGGGCGGTGGATGCAGACTCAGTCGCCCTGTTCAAGGAACGAGGTAGTCGAGCAGCTCGGCAGCTGTATCCATGACTGAGCAGCCCTATTTAGGATCCACTCTGCTCACCCCGTATGGGGAGGGGGCTAGAAAAGGTGCCCTAAACATAGTCTACCTCTTTCTCCCCTGACTGGATTACCGCGTCCAGTGGGGTCACCATTTTAGCGGTCGAAAAAGACATTTGAATTTTGGAACATGGAATATACGGACATTGCTGGATAACATAGATAGTGAACGCCCTGAGCGTAGGACTGCTATTATTGCAAGGGAGCTGAAACGGTTTAAGATTGACATAGCAGCACTTCAAGAAACTCGAAGGGCAGGAGAGGGACAGCTGAAAGAAGAAAAAGGAGGTTATACCTTCTTCTGGAAAGGACTACCTGAGCAGGACCGACGAATACATGGTGTAGGCTTTGCCATCAAAAATGAACTAGTGAACTCTTTGTCAGAAGTTCCTACTGGCATTAACGAACGCCTGATAACTCTTCGATTAAAGCTCGCCAATAACCAACAGGTAACTATTTTGAGCGCTTATGCACCAACATTAGATGCTGATGATGACATCAAGGAAAGTTTTTATAGCCAGTTGGACACTCTCCTGTCAGAGATACCTAAGGAGGATAAAATTATCCTCCTGGGCGATTTTAACGCAAGAGTTGGGTGTGACTTTGATTTATGGCCAGAAACTATTGGAAAAGACGGAGTTGGTAATAGCAACCCGAACGGACTCTTACTTTTGTCTATATGTGCAGAGCATAATCTCACTATCACAAACACGCTCTTTCGACAAAAGAATAAGTTTAAAACATCATGGCAGCACCCACAGTCAAAGCACTGGCATCTTCTGGATTATGTAATTGTCCGTGTTAGAGATCGCCACGATGTACTTCTTACTAGGGCCATGGTGAGTGCCGACGACTGCTGGACAGACCACTGACTAATCCGTTCCACAATGGTTATCAACATTGCTCCCCAACGTAGGCTTCAAGGAAGGAAACCAAGGCGTAAAATGAACATCCAAGTCCTTCAAGATCCTATTAAGCAAACTCGTCTTCAATCACTTCTTAAGGAACATCTACCTACGGAACCTCCTGACAACATTGAGGACCATTGGTCTAAGCTGAAAACCTCCATTACTGCAGCTTGTGAACAAACTATTGGATATGAAACTAAGAAACATCAGGATTGGTTTGATGAAAATGACAATGAGATTAAATATATAATTGACCAAAAAAGGAAAGCCTTCCAAATATGGCAAAATGATATTAACTGCGCTGCCAAGAAAAAAAACCTACGCTAGCGCAAAGGCTGAGGTCCAAAGAAGAACAAGAGAACTTAAGAACGCTTGGTGGAAAAAGAAAGCTGAAGAAATTCAACAACTTGCAGAATCTCATGATGCACGGGGCTTTTTTAAGGCCACAAGGGCCATTTATGGACCAAAAACCTATGGTACAAACCTTTACAATCAAAAGATGGCACCAAACTCTTAAAAGACAAAGAGTCTATTGCACTGCGTTGGAAAGAGCATTATTATGACCTTTTAAATCGTAAATCTAAGGTGGATAATGAGATTTTTTCGCAAATCCCGCAAAAACAAATTAAAGAGGAACTTGCAATACTCCCCACTTTGGATGAAGTAAAAAAGCCATTAATCAAATGAAGAACAACAAAGCTAGTGGACCAGATGGGATTCCTGCTGAAATCTTTAAAGAAGGGGGCCCCGAACTTGTACAACATCTTCATAAACTCATCGAAAAAATCTGGATAAGAGAAGAGATCCCAGAAGACTTCAGGGATGCCATAATTATCACCCTCTTTAAGAAGGGTGATAGAACAGACTGTGGAAACTATCGGGGCATTTCTCTCTTAGCAACCGCAGGTAAAATATTTGCTAGGATTCTCGCAAACCGTCTTCTATCTATTTCAGAAGAGATCCTCCCTGAAACTCAATATGGTTTCCGCCCCTCTAGAGGGACAGTAGACATGATTTTTACTGCACGTCAGCTCCAAGAAAAATGCCGGGAGCAAAATCAACCCCTTTATATGGCATTTATTGATTTGGCTAAGGCCTTTGATACTGTAGACCGTACAGCTCTCTGGACTATCCTTATGAAAATTGGATGCCCCAATAAATTTGTGAATATCTTGCGACTTCTCCATGACAACATGACGGCAACAGTTTTGGACAACAACGGCTCTCATGGTGCTCCATTTAAAGTGGGATCAGGTGTTAAACAGGGATGTGTTATCGCCCCAACATTATTTGCCATTTTCATCGCCATGGTTTTACATCTTGTCAAGGGGAAACTTCCCACCGGTGTGGGAATTATATATCGAACAGATGGAAAGCTTTTTAATCTCAGCAGGCTGAAAGCAAAAAGTAAGGTAATTACAACCTCCGTTGTGGAACTTCAGTATGCTGATGATAATGTGGTCTCTGCACATTCAGAGGATGATCTCCAAACTATCCTAAATGCTTTTGCAGAAGCATACGAAAAACTTGGTCTCTCACTTAACATCAAAAAAACCAAAGTGCTTCATCAGCAAGTGCAAGCCAATCCTTTGGTGATGCCATCTATCCAGCTTGGCGGGACAATACTGGAAAATGTCGATCATTTTCTCTATCTTGGCAGCTATCTTTCTGTTACAGCTAACATCGACAGTGAAATCCAGCATTGTCTGAGCTCCGCAAGTGCCGCATTTTCTCGAATGAAATATAGAGTGTTCGAGGATCGGGATATTTGTAAGAAGACCAAAACACTGGTTTATGAAGCCATTGTATTACCAACTTTATTGTATGCCTGCGAAACATGGACTATCTATAAACGTCACTTCCACCTCCTTGAAAGGTTTCATCAACGTTGCCTCCGGAAAATCCTGCAAATTACTTGGGAAGATAGGCGAACAAATGTCAGTGTACTGGAAGAAGCAAAGACTACTAGCATTGAAAAAATGATCCTTCAACGCCAACTTCAGTGGACCGGTCATGTTGTTCGAATGCCTGACTGCTGTCTCCCAAAGCAGTTACTTTACTCCCAACTCAAGGATGGAAAGCGGAATATCGGTGGTCAATATAAGAGGTTTAAAGATGTTCATAAGGCTAATCTAAAAAAATGCAATATAAACATCGAAAACTGGGAAGCTCTGGCCCATGAACGATCTAAATGGAGGTTGGCCTTTCACAAAGGTTCCATGGACTTTGAAGAAGCCCGAGTGCAAGGTGAAAGGGAGAAACGTGCTAAGCGAAAAGCACGTCAAATGAATCCTTTACAGGACCATCTTCTATCTGGTAACCTGTGTCCTCACTGTGGGAAGCTGTGTGGATCTAGAATTGGCCTCCACAGTCACTTACGGACCCATCGCTAGAGTCTACACAATCTTCTTTAGAATTTCCTCCTTTTATCCCGGAAGACAATCTTACTCGGTCACGAGTGATCGCCTGATGATGATGATGATGATGATGCTTCTGGTACTGGAGGTAGCATATAGCTGTCATGACTACTAGCCATTGGTAGTCTTATCCTGCAGCCAGATATTTCAGCTGCTGTGAATGTTACTGTTTGCTATTGCGAACAACATTATTGCTCCTCCCCTCTGTTGCATGTGTTGGATTCTTTATCCTCACCATTTGGGAGCTGCTGACTAGAGCAGCACCTAGTCAACCTTTCTGTAGCAAAGCATGCGAAGAGTGCGGATTTAAGTGCTTGTGCTTCCTTTTGGCCTGAGTGTGAGGCAAAGTGTCAGTCTGCCCACCTGCCGGATTGCTGTGGGGCTATGGGATTAACTAGTGTGGAATTAGCTAGTTGCTGTTGACAGGGCTGAGTGGTAATTTTTGCTCCTTTCCTGATTAGCTGTGGGTAAGTTTCATTTTCATGCCTACTCAACACCACTGAATCATATGCTAGCCTGGTAGTTGGCTTCCTGTCAGGGCCTGACACTCAATAGTCTGGATAGGTGGGGGTTGTGTAGGGTACTTCAGTGACCATCATAGGAGTGAACGGAATCTTACCCAAACCAATCTCTCATTGCTTACAGGATTGAGGGAAACCTTGGCCAATGGTGGCCTTACTGACCCCAAAGGTTCAACGGCTTGGGAGTGATAAGGCTGCCAGGTACTTCCTTGAAGTGGGGCTGGCAATGATGAGCAAGCATCAGCCTTAGGACAAAGCCAAGGCACTAAGGCAGGGTGAGGGCACCTGAGCAAGGAAGGAATCATCACCCTTCGGCTCTCATTTTATATGCACCTAGCTGCATGAAGGGGCTGGGGCTGGGGAGGTAAAAGAGCAAAGTTTATTCTGTTACAGATTATACAGGTTCGTGAATATTTTGACTATTACTTCAATCTATAACATGGATCTTGTGTATTCCTTCTGGGTATGGGGCCAATGCAAAGTTTAGATTTAAAAAAATAATAATAAACAATTCCTGTATCTGGAAATAATTTCACATGATATTTGGAAAATTTATCCATCTCTCTTGAGGGATTAGGGGAGAGAAGGAGCGATGCAACCCCATCCCCTAATCTTTATATGAGATACAACCATATCAATTAAGATGGCAAAGTGGAAGAAACCAAATTCCTCTTGCATTTCAGGGTGCACCCCAAACGTAACACAAATCTAAAAGATAGTCAAGCAAACTGTACCTTGATATAATCTCTGCATGCCATGATGGTGATCAGTACATGGAAACAAGTGTCTGCACAGATTCTCTTCTGGATTGTATAAGAAGCGTGATGCATGGGTAGTTTGGTCACTCTTGCTGAATCCCTCTGGTTTGGGTACATGATTTATTTTAGTGTATTGGGACCATATTTGGATTGCAGAACAGATGGCCAGTTTTGTCAGCACTGAAATACTAGTTACTTGTGGGGCAGAGCTGATGGGACTGAAAATACCCCTCATCATTGTCCCCCCTCTCAGTGGTGATTTTTTTTTTTTTTGCTGATCAGAGTTGATCACACCAACTAATTTTTCACAGCTGCTTATGCACAACAGCATACCCACAGCCCATCATTTTATGTGAGGACCTATAGATTCATGCCTTGAAGCAGTACTAAACCAGCCTTCCCCAACCTGGTGCCCTCCAGATGTTTTGGACTACAACTCACAGGATTCCTGACCATTGGCCATGCTGACTGGGGTTGATGGGAACTGAAGTCCAAAACATCTGGAGGGAACCATGTTGGGGAAGGCTGTACTAAGCTATATCGCTTGAATGGAGGGATTAATTGGCCTTGTGGTGAGAGTGTCAGACTGGGAATCGGGAGATCTGGGTTCTAGTCCCCGCTTGGCCATGAAACTCACTGGGTGACTTTGGGCCAGTCACTGACTCTCAGCCTAACCTACCTCACAGGGTTGTTGTGAGGATAAAATGGAGAGGAGGAGGAGGATTATGTAAGCCGCCTTGGGTTCCTTGCAGGAAAAAAGGCAGGGTATAAATATAATAAATACATTCAGATCATCATAGGATCATGGCACATACATTGGACAGGATCAACGCCCTACTTTTGGCAAGATGTTCATCAAACCTGTTCTTGATAAGGAGTTGGAATTTGGCAGACATTAGTTAACTCTTGAGGGAACCTTGTGAGAAAGCCTGTCTAAAGCTTCTAAAGATAAGGACTATTATCTTTAGATAATGTTCTGGTATTTAGAGTAACTCACTGTGCTTGGCCTGAAATTTTCCCTTCCTACTGAAGGTGGCTCTCAAGACACATTGCCAAGTAAGAACAGTTTATTTCCTCATCTTCACTTGGCACTTACAGAGAAACAAACAGAAATGCCTTGTGAAGGTAACATGAATATTTAAATCCTATAGGGAACCCCCCCCCCCACACACAGAGTAATTTTCTAAAATTGTTGCGAAGTACCTTGTATTATTCATTAATTTCTTATCTTCAGTTATTATTATTAATTTCTTATCTTCAGTACCTAAAAAGAAGGACTGGGATGCTTTTTAAGATATGTGACAAAGATCAAGCTATGACATAAGGGAACCTTTTGCTGTAAAATGCTTCCATGTAGTAAAGTCTGTACACAGACGATTTGTACAAAGAAGTTTAAGAAGTAATTACAGTATTTTTCCAGAATTATTATTATTATAATTATTATTATTATTATTATTATAAAAGGGAATTACAGCATGCACCCAAATTTGTAATACACCGTGAAAATAATATGGGGAAGAAAAAGAAAGAAACTAGGCACAGTTCCATTGGGAAATTTCTCCACCATTATAGATTTATAGATCATAGATCATAGAGTTGGAAGGAGCCTACAAGGCCATCGAGTCCAACCCCCTGCTCAATGCAGGAAACTAGAGGATGGGGTCTCCCATCCAAGTAATAAGCAGGCCTGACCCTGCTTAGCTTTCCACGCTCAGACAAGCTGAGCCAGCATAAGCCACATTAAATGTATTGAAGCTATAGTACAGGGATAGGCAACCTGTAGCCATAGGGTCATGTGCAGCCCGTGCCCTAAATTCAAAAGCCCTCTGGAAGCAGCCAGTTCAGACCTCTAGCAATAGCAATCTGTCCCTTTCCTGGCAAACAATTGGATGGAGAGAAAGAGGAGGAGAGAGAGAAAGAGAGAGAGAGAAGGGTGGCAGAGAGACAAAGGGAACATGGGGCAGCAGCAAGTGAGAGAGTCAAGGGGTGGCCCTGCCCACTTTTGACTCTGGCCCCACCCACCACTGGCTTTGGCCCTGCCCATTGTTGGCATGCAGCACCTGACATTACCCCCAAGGTAATGCACCCCTCAACAGAAAAAGGTTCCCTGCCTGAGTTGTAGAAAAGCATATTACTTTGCCACAAAACAGAACACCTTTCCAAATATACAATTAAACTGGAATAAAAATATTATAGAGGAAGCTATCCTCTGCCTGTGACAGATGAAGTTATATATAATGCAGATGGAAAACTAGCAGCATTCAGCTTCATTAAGCAAAGGCACTTTGCATAACTTTATTTGGCTTTACACAACTCTAACAATATCAACATCAAATAACTTTCTTTTTCAACCAATGTTGTTCTGTGCATATTGTGTCATCATGATTCTGCTTCTGCTGCTTTTGAATATTCCAAGGACCTATGTTGCATACCATACCAAAGGGGGGGTTCTACAATGAATAGGTGGAGTGCAAACAAAGAAGGAAAAGGAATGCCCTAGCCCAGGGCTCTCCAACCTTGGGTCCCCAGATGTTGCTGGACTACAGCTCCCAGAATCCCTTGCCATTAGCCATGCTGGCTGGGTATGCTGGGAGCAGTAAGCCAGCAACATCTGGGGACCCAAGGTTGGAGAGCCCTGCCCTAGAGGATGTACTACATGATTCAGCAAGCTTTTCCATCCAGTCAGGAATACTGTGACACTACTTGAAGAACAGGAACAGCCAATTCCTGTGTTTCAAGTTTACAACATTTTAGATCTGGCATATGGTCAGAGCTATTCCCTTCCAATCGTGCTTCACAAAGCTTCTTTAAAATGCATCACCTCATCTTAAAGAGGCTATAAAGAGACTGGGATTTTTATGAGGAAGTTCCACATTCGACCAACTTTCGGAAACTCTTCCGGAAAGTATCATCTAAAAAGGCATAAAGGAATGGGTTGAGGCAACTGTTAGCGTAGCTCAGTGTGGTGATGAAATAGGAGATTCCAATTATCAGAGGGGTTTGTGGGATGTCTGTGGTGAGAGCAACCACAGTGCTGAGGTGATAGGGCATCCAACAGAACAGGCAAACTCCCAAGATGATCAGCACCATGACTGTCACTTTCTTTTTTGCTTTGTCCAAGGCTTTAGCGTTGCTGTGGAGACGCATCCGCCTGAGCTTGTAGAGCATGGTGCTGTACAGGATGCAAATGGTGGACACGGGGATGGCAAAACCCAAGATCAGGGTGTAGAGACGGCTCACCTTCCACCAGAAGCTCTCTGGACTGGGAAAGACAAAAACACACTGGGACCGCCCCTCTTCAGTATGTATCTTGGCAAAGATACTAAATGGCAAGATAATGATGGTGACAAAAACCCAGACACACAGGCTCACCGTCTTGGCAGCCCTGTAGGTGCGATAGGTCATTTCCTTTGAGTTGACTGTGGCCACCACCACAAGGTATCGATCGATGCTCATGACAGTTAGAAAATAAATGCTCGAAAAAGTGTTGTACTGGTCTATGGAGATAATCAGTTTGCACATGAATTCACCAAAGGGCCACTGAAGCAACAGGTAGTCAGCTATGTTGATAGGAAGCACCAGAGTAAAGAGCTCATCAGCAATAGCCAGATTAAGGATGAAAATGTTGGTGACTGTCTTCATTTTGGGAGCTTTTAAGATAACATAAATGACTGCAGAGTTTCCGGTGAGTCCTACAGCACAGATCACGGAGTAGATGATGGGCACAGCAATGTAGAACTTAGGAATCAGCGGTGGGGCTGACCCATTGTGCCAATGGTGTCCTGTCCTGTAGCAACCAACATCCACATCAGTGCAAGACGCATTGGGCTCAGGCTGGGAGGAAAAATTATCCATTGTCTAGCGTGACAATGATCAGTTTCATCAGATAAATGTTGTTTAGTTAGGTAAGCCAAGTAGGCTTGGACCTTTTACAAAATCTCAGAGGTGAGAATCAATCCATTTGGAATGCGTTGCACCAGAGATTGGCTTCAGAGCCTTTATTCCTTGAAGCTGCTTGGGATAAGCTAATTTTCATGCAAGTTACCTTTCCTAGAATTTTCTTTTTCAGTGATGCAGCCCTTCATTTAAATAGTTCTCGCATCATACATCCTTTGTATCTTTGTACTTTGGACAACTCCTACTCTCCAGATGCCCTAAGGAAAATCAATGTTAAATAACAATAAATACACAATTCAACACATCCCTAGCTTTTTTTTCCCTTTTACTTTTTTAGCTGCGACGCAACATTGCCATGAAATACATGTTTATGATTAAGTACAAATGGCATAGTATATGTGTATGTGTGTGTGTGTGTGTGTGCATGCATATGTGTGTAAATATATCTATATCTTATCTATCTGTCTCCTTTTATTGCACAGGGGTGAGATGCTACACAGATACTTGTTCAAGCAAAATAACAAGCACATCTAAAAAGCATGCCCCTGTAAGTGAAGAATCCTAAATGAAACTCTCTCCTATCTACATACACAGCTTACGTCTCCTTCTTTCTCATTCATCCACAGACATTCCTCTCCAAAACATTTACACGCCGTTTATCACACTAATTATCGCATGAATTATTAGCTAATAATTAGGATGCTTCTTCCTCCCTTACCTTGTTAACTAAGGCTCTGTCCTCCCTTTGTGCATCCTTTTCTCAGTTACTCTGCTCTGGAGGTTCCAGTGCAAGCCGAGAATCCGGAGTGAAGTGCCGTGTTGCTGAAACGCTGGACAGCTCCCCAGCAGTTGCATCTCCGAACAGTTCCCGCACACTCGAGTTCTGATAGACCCGTCGGAATCCCATTCGCACTCCCTTGGCAGGGAAGCAGAGGGCAGGGGCTGCCTCTCAGCATGGGAGCCCGACAGTTGCCATGCACAGGTCAACCCACGACTCCACAGATTTATATTCTCTCTCCTTCTTCAGAGCTTTGTTTCCCCAGAAGTTGCAAACAGCTTCAGGTGGTAGTGGCTAGGATGGGTTCCACCTCCTCTCCAGTTTCTTCATTCTGTACCTAATTGTGCAGCAAGATCAGTTTGCTTTTAATAATAAAATGTTAATCTATAGGAGGGGGGAAATCAGTTATCCCCCCCCCTATAATGAATGTATTGTCAATCAATTTCATTAGATAACCCAGAGTTCTATTTTGTTTGAGAGATAACAAGAGAGTAATTCCTATCCATTCAATCCACACTATTCATAATTTTGTCTCTCTCTCATGCCCTCCCCCCATTCATTAGCTGCCTTATTTTTTCGTCAATGAAAAGCTCCAGCATCTTTAGCTTTCCCTCATATGGAAGATGCTCTAAGTCAATGGTACTTTTTGCACTTTTCTATATGAATCTACCCCATACCATGCCAGAAATCCTATTTGCAATTCCATCCATCATCTCTTGTAAGAGTCCAGCCATGAATGACTTATCCTTTGAGAAAAGAACCCCACTTACTTTGCACTTACTTGAAAACTGCTGGAGGAGAGTGCAATCATTAGCTAAAAAAAATTACCATGCAAGGAGGGCAGATAGATCTGTTCTGCTCCACTTACCTGTAAAATCACCTCTCCTGTCTTTAGCACTGATGAGCAGGATGCAGGAGGATGCCACTTAAGGTCTGTTGCCAATTCAGCCCAACCTGTGCCTCGTCCCCACCCTACTCTAAAAAGACTGTGTGCAACCCATCTCTGTGACTTGGATGAGGGGAGAGGGAGGGAGTGCCAAGAAGGGTAGCTGTTGCTTAACCAATGAGTAGACTGGATCATGTTCTTGCACAAATACAAGGGGGGCCCGTATCTTTCTCTCACACTGGCAATGGGATGCACACTTGTGGCTAGGGTCTCCAGCATGGTGCTCTTGGGCTCCAGTGTGCCCATGGAAACACCTCCCTTGACACCCGCCAGGCTCCCTGCCGCTCCTGATTTTTATTTTATTTCTTAAGGTTTATTTTATTTCATTTTAGTTTTTAACGGGGAGGCTGGCATGCTGCAACGTGAAGTGCCACCCTCCAGCATCATCTTTCTTGGGCTTCAAAAGAATGGTTTTGTATTTTAGAGCCCCAACCCTAAAATTTGTCCTCTGCCTTGTGCGTAGGTTCTTGGGCAAGTTACTTTTCTTTTTGTCTCACCAGTTTGCCCTTCTGGGAAAGGAGTATTTTGTGACCGCTGCTGTCCACCACGGCAGCCCTTTTATGAATGGGCAAGCTACTCCTCATAGCAGCCATTTTGTAAGAGTACCCACAACACACTCTCAAAATTCCCAGATAGCCCAATAACCCAAAAAGGTTGCAGATCCCTGTTAACACTATGCTACTGATTGTGATGTTTGAAATAAAATACACAGAATGAGATGGTGACTTGTGGGTTTCACTGTTGTAGCCAAATTTGCTGTAAATGTACTTGAAACTATTTACTAAATTATATGCTGATGATTATAACAATACTGTGATTACCAATGATTTCCCATGGCCAGCTCTCCTTGCCAACCCTGATCTTTAGTTTTATTGCTTTTATTCACCTACCTATTGGTGGACAACATATTTTCCGGGGGAGGGGGGAATGATGCGTAACATTTTAAGTGTGGTCCATTGACATTCAATGGTCAATTAACCACAGATCTCAATGTAGTCAGAAATCCTGATGCTCTTGTCTTCAACAGCCTACAGAAAGAAACCCATTGAACAATGGATCACTGATGTGCACTGATTTGCCATTTTTCTACTTTTCCTTCAGAAAGTTCAGAATGGCTTACTCAAGGCACCCAGTGGTCTCTCACTGGACTGCCAATCAGATCCATACATCCATAATTTTGTCAACGCAATAGGATTAGATGTTCCTACTGCAATAGGGTTAGTACTTCATACTATTCCCAGGGTCGTTGTCCCCCACACTTCCTAGTAGCATAGTGTCATGCCTCCACTGGAGGAATCCTTTTTGGAGAAGACCCAGAGCCTCTAGCAGCTGCTGAGGCTCAGGTCCTGCCAGGGCCAGAAGGTCTGGAGGAGTCTGGACCCTCAGTAATGCCCACCCAGGACCTAACCCCTCAGGGGAGGGGGGATTTCATAGATCATAGAGTTGGAAGGAGCCTACAAGGCTATTGAGTCCAACTCCCTGCTCAATGCAGGAAACTAGAGGAGGGGTCTCCCATCCAAGTAATAACCAGGCTTGACCCTTAGCTTTCCATGCTCAGACAAGCTAAGCCAGTGTAAGCCACAGGCCTGATCTGCTTCATAGTCAGAAGAGGAAAGACCCCCCCAACCCCCCAGCAGTGACTGAAGAGACAGGACAGACTCCTTGAGTCCAGGAGACATACTCGGTTGCAGCAGAGGATTCCTTGGGAGTAAGGGGGCTCCTCAAGAGGAGAGTCTTTCTAGAAGCTCCTAACAAGCTGCAGCTGGGTGGGGTTCTAACAGCCTCTGATAAGAACAGCAGTTGAGAGCTGGAAGCATTGCTGCAAACAATGTCTGTCCTCTTGTTCTTCTGGCTCCAGCCTTCCTTGCTCTAGGATCCCTAGCTATCCATTGGACTGAGCCCCATGTGAATACCTCCAGGTTGCCTTTGACTATTCTTCCTGCCTGAACCCTGTTTGCTGCAGTGCCTTGGTCCTCTTTCTGGCTGCCCTTTCTCTGCTCTGTGTTGAACTCCCAAGGATCCCCTGGTTATTGTCCTTGGCCTGCTAGTCAAGTCTGAGCCTTGGGAAAGCAGGACACAAAGCTACAAAAGTAGAATCTAATGTTCCATTAAAAAATGCACACATTTTAAAGAATATTTTTATTATTTTGCAATTTAGGGCTCGTGGAAGTGTTCTTGGTCAGGTGGCTGCTGTATAAATGTGAAATTCCCACAACTATGGAATTCTTCTCTCTGCAGTCTCATCATATACCCTAATATTGAATTCCATTGTCTCGGTGCCATTCTCTATCTAGCCAAAATATAACACAAGAGGGAGATGTCACCAGGCTTGGGGAAACCCCAAGGTTGGCAAAAGTAGAAACACCCTCCCAAACTTTAGTGGGGGCCAAAAGAAGGGTGGGAGGTAAACCTCAAAACTATCCCAATGACAACTGAACATGCTCAATGGCCATGGAATGCTGGCTACTGGGCGTGGGAATGAAAAACCAGGGAAGGGGGGTGGACTGGAACAGAGCCTAGAAGATCCAAGCTGGATCACACTAAGGGTCCATCAGTTGCCAGGCAGCTGCCTGTGGGACTCCACAAGCAGGACATGAGTGCAAAAGCACCCTCTCGCTTGTGTTCCCCAGCAACTGGTGTACATAGGCATACTTCCTCTGATACTGGAGGTAGCATATAGCCATTAGAGCTAGCAGCCGTTGAAAGCCTTCTCCTCCATGGATTTGTCCAATCCTCCATTAAAGCCATCCAAATTGGTGGCCACCACTACAGCTTGTGGAAGTGAATTCCATGGTTAAACTATGCACTGTGTGAAGAAGTACTTCCTTTTATCTGTCCTGAATCTCCTCCAATCAGCTTCATGGGGTGACCCCGGAATCCAGTATTATGAGAGCGGGAGAAAAATGTACTGGGAAAAAAGCTCCCAAATGGCAGGAATGGGGGAGATTGGGACCATTAGGCTGGTGATCAAGATTGGGAGGCAAATGCCAACCCCCCCCATCCCCCACCCAGATTCCAATCCATATCAGGCTTTTACTTTGTAAAAGCCATTGCTAGTTGCATGAATAGCATCCCTTCTAATTTGTCCCTGAGAGTTAACTGGTAAAGGGTTAGAATATCAGTATTATGTTTAAGCTGCTAAAATTTCATTTTTAATTTTTTTTAAAATTTTAACTTTTTTTATCACATGTGTATCCTCCAGTATACTGGGGCGGCGGTATATATGGGATTATCCCATTTGATGTCCACTGCAACCTGATGAGGTAGGCTAACCTGGGGAACTGGCTCATGGAAGCATCATGTCTAAGTAGAGATCTGAACCCCGATACCCCCAGCCTAAATCCACTACATCATCACACTAGCTTTTGATATTTGTAAAATATACGTAGTTCAGCCATTTTTCCTTGTCCACAGCCGCAAAGCAATAAAGAAATGTTAAGTAGATATTAACAGTGATTCACTGATTTACAGAGCAATCCTAAGCATGTTTATTCTGATGAAAGTTCCACTTTGTTACCCAGAACAGGCATTAAGCTAACTGGCCTGTAATTTCCCCAGATCCCCCTGGATCCTTTTTTTAAAAAATTGGTGTTACATTGGCCATTCTCCAGTCCTCTGGTACAGTGGCTGATCTTAGGGACATATTACATTACACATTCTTATTAGAAGATCAGCAATTTCATATTTGAGTTCTGGAGGAAGTGATCCTATGGCCCCTAGATTTCAGATTCCCAGATCTGAGACTGGAGAGTGTGCTTCAACCTCAAAGCTGGGAATCCGAGCTCTGTTCCCACTCCCTGCCCCCTTTCAGCTGGCACAGAAAGAACTGCACCAACTGCTCTCCAAGGTCAGGGAAACTGGGAAAGCAACCTTGGAGGGGGTAAAGGGGGGCATTTCAGGGGGAGGGGAAGAGACTGAGGAGGCCAGGATATGAGGTATCCTGCAGCTGCTCGAGCCTCCTTCCTTCTCTCTCTGAGATGCTCCAGCTAGATGGGCAAAAAATCTTGTCTAGAAAAAATGCAGAGCAGGAGGACGGGAGGTGAAGATGACCTCCACTGCTCCTCCCGCTCTGCACTGGATACCCATAAGCCTCTGAGTTCGGGGGCTTATGGGCATCCAGATAGGACTGTGCTCTTATGAATTCTAGGATAGATAACTTCTGGGCCTAGTGATGTATTAACTTTCAGTTTGTCACTAAGGTTGAAAACTTCATCTTTCATCACCATTATTTGCCTCAGTTCCTCAGACTCCCTTCCTGAAAACATCAGTTCAGGCACAGATATCTGTCCTATATTTTCACAGTGATGAAAAGAATTCATTCAGCTTCTCCACAATCTCCTTATTCAACTTAAGTACTCCTTTAATTCCATTGTCATTCAATGGTCCAACTGCCTCCCTAGCTGGGTGTCCTGCTTCTGATTTATTTAAAGACTCCTTTATTGTTGGCCTTGAAGTTATTAGCAATATGCTCCTCAAAATGCTTTCCCCATCTCTTATTCTCTGCTTGCATATGTAATACTGTATGTAATAAACTGCACATAATATAGTTTCATTCATATACAAGTATAAAACCTTGTAGTCATAATACAGTTCCAAAAGGAGGGGGGGCAACCCCAACACATCTGTGATGGAGGTCATGCTTTTTCCTTTTTGGGTAGTCAAGAAAAGCGTATAAAGCTAAGCAGGGTCAAGCCTGGTTATTACTTGGATGGGAGACCCCTCCTCTAGTTTCCTGCATTGAGCAGGGGGTTGGACTCGATGGCCTTGTAGGCTCCTTCCAACTCTATGATCTATGAAATCTATGAAATATAGTGTCTCTACCCAAGTTTATTGAATGAATCCGTTTCTAAGACTGAGACCTAAAATAATGGGCCACAGGAGGTCTGTGAAGTGTGAATATCCTGTTGAAATATCCAGCATACATGAGGAGCAACACTCTTGTCTGTGGAGAAGGCCAGACCATTTTTGAGATTAATGATGTTAGAGCAATTATAAGATAGAAATCTCACTTGGGACTGTAGGAAGTGAAAAATGCCCATACTGATCTATTCAGTTAATGTCCCTTGAGTGGGAACAATTCATGTTCTCATTAATCAGAAACAAAGAAGCAACTTGCAGGCTAATATCAAGTTGCCCCTTCGCTGCCAAAAAGGAAACTGTCCCATCTTTCACAAATGTCTATCACTATGAATGACATCTCAAACTCATTAAAAATCCCAAAAGTTGGGATGGCATTGATTACCAGGAACAGGACAATTTGAACCACACATCTGGAACCTGCTTTATTATGCCCATCTGAGAGGTGATCCAGGGAAAGTTATTATTTACGCTCCATTGTGCAGTCTGATAGGTTACAAAGGGTCCCCACAACATCACTGTCTGTTTTAAAACTTACAACCTGACTGCTGTTCCAAGAGAGACACTCAGATTTCGAAGGATGTTTTGTTAAGATTAAAAACCATTAACAGAGCAACATCTGGTGCACCATAGGACTGCTGGATCCCTTCCTCTGCAGCTGGAGACAGAGTGCTTGACCATGGATGAGGAGATCCAAGTGTGCATTCCCCCCCCCCCCCACATACACACCCAGGCCCCTCCAAGCTGCTGCAGAAAGCTCCATGCTGGCTACCTTAACTGAGGTCAGCATTGCAACCTCTGGGAAAGGAGGAAAGGGGAGGAGGGGCATGCTAGTGGGAAGGGTGGGGCCATGGGTCTATAGTCCTTGGCCTGCCCCTAGCAGAGTGTGTCCGCTAGATGTCTAGTGGAGGATGTAGCCTTTGTATGCATGCTTGGAAAATGCTGAATGTTCAAGTCCTTCTGCCTCCGCCAGTATGCTCCACATCCATTATCAACCCATGTCCTATTACACTTTCTGTGACTTTGGTACCAATTGAGCAGAAAACAAAAGATGTCTTAAATTGTTTTTCATCATAACTTCCTGGCTGCTGCACCCATCCTTCTGAAATTTTCCAGGTTTCTTATCTAGGACCACCTCTATGTTGTTTGTCATTTTCATAAGAAAAACAAAACAAAACATAGGAGGATAAGGTACACTCTTGGGGGGGGGGGAAATCCCAAACTTTAAAGGTTGCTCTTGCTCAAAGCTCCCTGCATCTATCCATCTGAAACTTGGCAGCTTTGATCCCATCAGAAGGGGCTGCTCTCCCTGCAAATTTCATCCAGTTATGCCAAGTAATAACTAAAAAAGCTGCTCTCCCTGAAAATTTCATCCAGTTATGCCAAGTAATAACTAAAAAAGCTATCAGCAATTCCATTTAGAAAAATCAAAACGTAAAGATGCATAGCACAAAATCCCCTGCACCTATTTGCCTGAAATCTGGCTGGCATAATCTCCACATCAGGAGAGAGTACTTTGCCTGCAAATTTCATCCAGTTCTGACAAATGGGGGAGGGGGCAGTTATAACTGTTAGTTGACAGTCAGCAATGAAGATTTGGTTTTCTGAATTGAGATTCAGATTTGAATCTGAAATAAAGTGGGTGGCCTCTAAGTTGTTCTGAGCCAAATCTGAGTGTTTTCCAAATCACCAAATCAGAATTCAAACTGAATCTTGTGGATGGTGCCTACCATGATTATTTAGCACTGAAAAAGCAGTTTCTCTGATGCCACACATGGCCAATAAAGCCAATGCCCCCATACATATCATGGACCATAGGGAAAGATTCTTCTCAGTTGAAAAACAGCAGGTCCTGGTAAAGATCTCAGTTTAGATGGTTACCTAGAAATCTTGCAGTGCTTCCTCTCCTGCCTTTCGCCAGAATATGAGGTGGGTGTGGTCTCATTTGGCATCTCCCTAGAGCAGTGTTCTCCAACCTTGGGTCCCCAGATGGTTTTGGCCTACAACTCCCAGCATGCCCCAGCCAGCATAGCTGGCTGGGGCATGCTGGGAGTTGTAGGCCAAAACCATCTGGGGACCCAAGGTTGGAGAACACTGCCCTAGAGAGTGATCACAATAGTAACCATAATTGTACATAGACTACATGCCGTGGTTCCCAACTTTGGGGGATGACATGTTGGAATACAACTCCCATCATCCCCAGCCATCATGACAGATGATACAAGGATGATTGTAGTCCAATGATATCTGGGGAGCCAAGTTTGGTAACCACTGGACTACAGGAAAGAAAGAGAAAGGGACTCCAAGCAATACACTTGCTATATCCTCTGCTGTCAAATGGTGATTAAAGAAAATTATACTTAATCCTTCACACTTCATTAATTTTGGTGTGCTGCACCATTTTAGTACTGCATGCCCTTCGGTGGTATACTATTTCAGTGCAGTATTTCTTTAAACAATTACAACATTACTGATGTTATCATAATTTAGTTTCTCCCATCTGGATTCTATGTGGCCTCTATAGGAAGCAATTTTGTCTGGGTAAAATTATTGTTTATAATGAAGAAGCCCTTTGGGGCCATGAACATTATAGTTATCTTCAACATTTTCTTGGATGGAGAGAAGTTGTCCTACTAAAATATTTCTGTCTTCCTGGCCTAAAAGGTTTAAGTGTTATATGCTATAACATGTTGAATAAAGTAATTTTTGTTCATCATTCATGGCTTTTAAATTCAAGGCACACAAATAACCAATACGTATTTTCTTTTTTTTTATATACAGCTGTCACTATACCATAAAATTCTATTTATGCCATAACAGGATCCTTCTGTAGGTATATATGTCTTTATTTTCTCTGCTACTATTTATCTATGTTTTGTCTTGCTCCCTGTTCAAAATGAATGTATTGTTCCCTTTAATGTCTCGATATAGATGTGTATATTTTATATTAACATCTGTAACACTGCGGAACAATATTTTAAACTTATATTGAACACAATGTTTTAGAGCACTGCAGTGCTGTGTCTTTGGATAGATTCATGTAACTTCCCTTTACCATAGTATGATGCAGAGATGTTTACTGACATTGGAGAAGTATGAAGAAATCTAGCTAGCTTAAAGCTACAAGGCAGTACGATATAATGGTGCAGTGCGATGGTTAGAGTGTTGGGCTGGAAGACTCTGGTTCAAATCCCCCATCAACCATAGCTCTATTCAGGCTAGGAATGTCAGAGAGATCTGCAACAGATTCAAATGAGTTTGGATTTCTCTAAATCCAACCTGTAGAGATTCCACAGTGAACCGGCTTTTTCCAGGTCACACAGATTTTTCCAAGTCTTGCAGTGGATTGTTCCAAGTGGACTTGCAGACCACTTTTTTTTTTTGCTTTTTAGGGGGATTTGCACAAATTTGCACTTGCGCTAATGCACATCACCACAAATGCACATTAGTGTTAATGTGCACTTATGCTAATGCACATTAGTGCTAATGAGCCCTTGCTCAAGTGGAACAAAATTCTCGGAACCAGATTTATTTTTTTTATGGATGTACGTCAATGGGTGCATGATGGAATGAAAGAGGTAAAACACAGAATGGAATTAACAAAATCCGTACCTCACTAATTCAGCAGGTGTTCTCTTACCAGGTTTAGCTAACACATGAGAAAAAGGAGTGCCACAGGCCTGTCCCTCTCCTCTGTCGTATCTGTTACCCTGTTTTGCCACAGGATCCCCAAAAGGGATTGGCAAAGGTTCTTTGAGGGATTTTCTGACCATAATATATACTCCTCCAGGAAGTCAAAGCCAAACATGTTTATTGTAAAGTTAAGCCTGAAGTACAACAATGCTACTCCTCCCAGTTCCCTGGTGGAAATCCCACCCCTTAGCAGCACAGACACTGTTCAACCAACCCAAATGCTAGGTCCAGCAGCTCTCCGCCTGGGTATTGGTTTTCCACATTGGGCTTCTGCAAGGCTCTCTGCACAGGGTCCTCTGCTCCTGCTCCTGCTCCTGCTCCTGCTCCTGCTCCTGCTCCTGCTCCTGCTCCTGCTCCTGCTCCTGCTCCTGCTCCTGCTCCTGCTCCTGCTCCTGCTCCTTCCAGTTCTTCAGTACTTCACACACCACCGACTAATGACCACCGCCAACAACCACCACCTCAGTCTGCACTTGCTCTTCTTAAATAGCACCAAGCTTCTTGGATTTCAGACCTCGTGCTTCGTTGTTAGCACCTGTGCTGTTTGCAGTGTCATCCCTCTGGCCAGCAGCCAGATCATGCACAGGTGAGTTGCTCTTGATGGCATGTTGCATCAGCTTGGCAAGCAGCCAAGTAGCCAAGGCTGTTTGCTGATTCTTAAAGCAAACCTACTTTCTTAAAGCAAACCCAGAGCATAGAGGCAGAACTCTGTACAACACTCCTGTACTCCTCGCCATCTTCCGCGACTCCCATTACACACCCTCTACTCATGGAGGGTGACTTTCTGAAGAGGAGGGCCTGCTGTATCCATGGAGGCTCTCCACGCAAGCAAGAAAGCTGGAAAACCTGCCTACTGGCTCATGTGGAGAGCCTCCATGGACACAAGAGGCTTTCCTCTTCAGAGAGTCACCCTCCACGAATAGAGGGTGAGGGATGTGACAACAAAGAGGGACAGGGCTGGAGCACTTCCTTTCCTCATGTGTTAGCTAAACCATGTAAAAGAACACCCGAATAGAGCTCATGAAACTCCTGGATGAAGTCACTGTCTTTCAACTTAATCTACCTCACAGGGTTGCTGTGAGAGTAAAATGGGTCAGGGGGACAATGTATAGTATAGCACCTTGAGATTCTTGGAGGAAAGGTGAGGTATAAATGAAACAAAGAAACAAAGGCCCATAACACTATTGAACGCCTTCAGATAACCTTGTAAGTTCCAGAGGGGCAGCACTGTTAGTATGTTGCAGCAAAAACCAATGTATTCTGGCATAAACTTTAATGGACTAGAACCCCACTTCAAGGGTATTCTGCTGTATACAATTAGGATTGGTTCACATATGCATGGACATTGCTTGATTTCTAAACTCTTGATACATAATCCTTGGTAAATGGATGTGTGAACTGACTCCATTGAAAAGGTTTGTGTTTAAACTGATATGAAGCATCGATGAGGGAACCTATTCCAGATTCTACAGCACAACATCTCAGCTAGTGCATGATACCAGGCTCACAGATCCATATTGACTGGACCTCAGGAACTAAACAGAAACAGTTAGTGGAAGACTGCCAGCTATGGATGAATGTGTGTGGCATAGTGGTGAGAGTGTTGGACTGGGACTCGGGAGATCCGGGTTCTAGTCCCCGCTCTGCCATGAAGCTCACTGGGTGACTTTGGGCCAGTCACTGACTCTCAGCCTAACCCACCTCACAGGGTTGTTGTGAGGATAAAATGGAGAGGAGGAGGATTATGTAAGCCACCTTGAGTTCCTTGCAGGAAAAAAGGCGGGGTATAAATATAATAAATAAAAATAAATAAAATAAATCTTCATAAGCAGAAGATGGCCACCTTCCTGAAGACTTGACAATGGCTTCAGATTGCCCCCAGGAGGTACCCCCTATTATGTATGAGTGGATCCTGTTTCCTGCATTCTTCAGCCCCAGACAAGCAATTCCAGACTGCAACACCACAAAAAGGTAGTTTGTGAGGAGGACCCATTCTGGTGGATTAGCAGGGAGTTCCTGGCCTCTGGGCAAAGGGCAAAATAGGCAGAATAGCTTGGGGATATCTGCAAGCAGGCGTGTCAGCTCCCTTGCCATCTTGATCTGTTTTGGATTGCTGGAAATGAGGTCAGCAATCCTTTACAGAAAATGAGGCCATTCCCAGCTAAGTGTCTGAGAATTAGCCAGTAGAGTCTGAACATGAGGACACTACCAGCTTACCCAGGTTCAGTGTCTCCCAGCCAAGGGGACAGAAATGAAGCCACATTGATTTATATCTTTGCAAGCAAAGTCCTTAGGATATTCACCAGGTAGGGTGACCAGATATCCTACTTTACAGAGGACAGTCCTATATTTTGGAGAGGTGGTAGAAGACAGCCCTCTATTTGAAGGTGCCCAGTCTGTGGGCCAGTCTGCATGATTGCAGTGAGGGAAATAAGCCACAATGGCTTATTTCCCCCACCACATATGCTGGGTGCATGCCAGCCAGATTCCCCTAATTACCCACACTGGCACAGCTTGCCATGTCATCCGAACCTGGGTGGCATGGCTTGTTGTGGGGGCAGCAACCGGCCTCAAATAACCCAACAACAGCCCATGGGTTATTTGTGATGGGGCTAACAAGCAGGGTGCATGTTCTACTAAGATCTATGTGATTCTCTGCTCACTACTTGATTGTTGCACCAAATGAGTGCCTTCTTATTTTGGAGCTCCTTTTGTCATATGTGGACTGCAACCAAAATGGGGGCGGGGGGGGGAGAGAATTCAGTGAAGTAGCTCCATGGAGAAGCCATTGGCCTGCATATCAGTGTCCCTTACAAAAGACACTAAATGTGGATGGCAGAAGCTTTTGAATGGGCCTGTAATTCAGCTTCATCGAACAGCTTGTCTTTTCAGCACCAAGCTATACATTATTCCTTAAGCTAAAATCCTATATCCCCTTACCATGTACAGCATTGCACTGTTAATGTGTATGATTAGGAACATAGGAAACTGCCTTATACTGAGTCAGACCATGGGTCCATCTAGCCCAGTATTGTCAACAACACTGACTGGCATCAGTTCTCCAGGGTTTCAGGCAGGGGTTTTTCCAGCCCTACCTGGAGATGCTGAGGATTGAACCTGTGACTTTCAGCATGCAAGCATGTGATCTACCACTAATCTGCGGCCCCTCTTAGGGGTGAGTGTCACACCACACAGGAAGGGCAGGTTTATCACTTTCTTCTCTAGCCACTCCCTCTCCCCCTCACTAGGAATGTTTGTTTAAAAAACACACAACTCATTGGCACCAATGGCAACTTTTTTTAAACTAACCTTCTAGACTGCACCATGATAGTGGCAAGGGGGGGGGGGGCTCCCTGCATACTGCAACTACCCCTAAAAATCACACACACACAGAGGCCTGTAATTACTTAAATAAAATGAGCAGGCAAAAATATATTCCACACACTGAGCATAGCATACAGCTTGGCCATAAGTGGCTACACATCCAGGGCTTCCTTCATACCCTTTGTGATCCTGACGCAGATCCATGCTAGGGGCATGAGATTCTGGCTGCAGCGCTTGATGGTTGGGCATAGAAGGCCTACCCTGTAGGCAAAATTGAGATGCCCTGGAGCAAAACCGTTATGTCTCACAGCATGCACTGCTGTGCCGCAGAGCATGCTGGGTGTGCGTGTGTGCATGACTGTGTGTGCATGTGTGCATATGTGGTGGTGCAGCCCCTACTCACTGCCTATACTGTATGCACCCCTAGCAGCCAAAAAAGGTTGCCCACACCTGTTATATAGGTTGCAGGTCCTCTATGGAGGGATGGTGCCAGTCCACTTCTGTGTACAGGTCCTAACGGACTCTTAGTAGTGCACTCGTGTTCAGGAGAAGCAGCAGTGGCAGTCAGTGTAGGTGTAAAAACAGCCTACACACAGTTATAGCAATATGACTTCAAAGTAAATAATTCTATTTGCTTCTGAAAGAAAAGAATTCTGACAGATCCATAGGCTGGGCCTGTGCATGCCACACACATTATTATTACAAAAGACTTGCTGACAATGAAAGCACGGACAGATCCCAAGCTCTGAAAAGTCATAATGTGTCTTGGTAATGCTGCTTTTATTTGCACAGCTGTTTATTTGACATAATGAAGGGGGGAAATGTATCCATAAGGATTTGTTGTTGTTGTTGTTGTTGTTTTAATTAAGCCTGTATTAAACTCCATTGTTAGCACTCTTTTAGAATTAAAAGCTTCCATGGATTTTCTTGGACAAATAGAAACATTTGTTTAAATTACACAAGAGTATTTCAGTCCACTTCTGTCCCTATTATTCACCATTTCTCCTTTTCTTTTTCTCCCCACCCCCTATTGATCATTATACATTTCGTGTTCAGGTCCTCATCTTCCTTTGTTTCTCTCTCTCTCTCTCTCTCTCTCTCTCTCGCTCTCTGTGTGTGTGTGTGTGTGTGTGTGTGTGTGTGTAACAGTGTGTGTGTGTGTGTGTGTGTGTGAGAGAGAGAGAGAGAGAGAGAGAGAGGTCTATTGATTGGGACAGGTGGAAATGCTTCTATTTAGTGTAAAAGAGCAGAATAAAAAGGGATAAGGGCAAAACTAAATGTTCTTCAAATCACACATAGCTCTGCATGATTGGTTTAATTCAGTCTAAGCATGCACAATCCCAATTTGGATTGTGACCATGGCACTCCAAGAGGAGGGGATTTAAGCTTTCCCTCCCCATCCCCAAAATTCCACCCCCATGGGGAATGGGGTTTAAAAAAGGGGGGGAAATGATGCCAATGGAGACAGTTATTCTTCTTCTTTTAACCCCCCCTTGCAGTGGGTGTCGTGGAATTTTCAGGATGAAAATGGGGGTATCTTAAATCCCCTCTCCCAGAGCACCATGGTTCCAATCTTACACTCTGAAGTAAATAATGCAATCACGCATAGCTCTGCTATGCATGATTTGAAGAACATAAAGATGAAGAGCAGCAAGACAACAGTTGAGTTGAAGGGCATTTCAGAATGTCTTTCTAACATTAAACATTAGGGACAGATGATCATCTCACTGGGATCCATAAGACCGTCCTCTCTCTCTCTCTCTCTCTCTCTCTCTCTTAGTAGCTTAAAACATTTGCCAGACTTCATTTTTAATTCAGGCATATGCAGGCCTGAGCCATATGTTACCAGCAATGGCATGGAAGTTCCTGCAACATGGGTTACTCCATGCCATCTGAGTAACATTCAAAAGTTAGATTACTGCAATGCACTCTACACGGGTCTGTCTTTAAAAACAGTTCAGAAGCTGCCCTGCAGCTCCTGCAAATGTGGTGGCCCAATTGATAACCGGGACAAGAAGGTCCAAACATATAACACCGATTCTGGCCTGCTTGCACTGGCTGTCTGTATGTTTCCGAGTCTGATTCAAGGTGCTGGTTTTGACCTATAAAGCCTTCCAGGTCTCAGGAGCGCAATACCTGACAAAGTGCCTCTCCCAGCATGAACCTACTCATTTACTTTGCTCATCATCTGAAAGAGGTGGACAGTGTGAATGGATCGAGGAACAGCCTCCTATCACTCTGTCTACCATCACTGCCACCATCTGTTGGATCTCCACTCCCATTTTCCATTTCTACATTCCCTTTTTACCTTCACAACCACTTCTCACTTCCATATTCCAGCTTTCATGGCCCAAATTAATTTTGTTAAAATGTTGATCATATGGTTCATTTGTTAAAATGCTAATAAAAATATTAATAATTAAAAATGGATTAATTCCTTTTGGTCAATGGAAAAATGTGTAGAAAAACATGTAAGAAAATGTTTGGGAAGATGCGATTAACATATTTCTAAGCCGCTTTTCAGGATAGAGCCCTCCCAAGGTAGCTTACATACATAAATAAAACATAAAAACTAAAACATCTGATTCCAGTAAAACTAAACCATTAAACAGCAATTTTAAAATGTTTCACTGTCTAGCACAACACTCATAAAACCAATTTAAACAATTTAGAAGAATCTAAATTGCCACACATGACCGTAGGGACTCTGTCTGTCCTCTGGTGCACTATAAATTAAAAAGCCTAATGGCCATGTAGGGGTGGGACAATTCTTGCTTGGATCAAGGCACTCAGGGAGGGGAAGGTTAGCATCCTTCTCATGCACTACAATCCTGTTGAGAATCACCTCCACATAGGCTTAGTCCTGGGTAGGCTTGGGATAAAAGCTCCCATTGGCAATAATGGGAGCTTCTTCTGTAAGTGCCATGCTGGTGGGAGGATTTCCCTAGGATGGCAACTGGGGAGGGAAGGGTTAACCCTCCCTACCTTTCATGCTGTGATCCCAGTGAAAATCCCCCCCTAAGTTGGGGGGGGGAACTCCCATGGAAGCTTTTTTCCTAAGACAAATTGCCATGTTGGGGAGATGGGATTCTCATTCAGGGAGGGTAGAATTAACCCTTCCCTTCCCAGCTGCCATTCCAGCAAGAGACTGATCTTAAGGCCTGGGCAGGTTCATGGGGATGCAGGTGGTCCTTTCCATAACCTTCCCCACAACATCTAGGGCTGGGATGGGCAAATTGTGGCCTTTCAGATGTTGTTGGACCACAACTGCCATCATCCCTCACCATTAGCTATGCTGGCTAGGGCTGATGAGAGTTGCTATCCAACAACATCTGGAGGGTCACAAGTTATCCACCCTTGATTAGGGCTCTAAAGATTAATACCAGCACTTTAAATTGGGTCCGGAAATAGACTGACAACCAATCAAACTGGTACAATGAAGGTATTACATGTTCTGACTGCCTGGTTTATTCAGAAAGTTTTCTGATGAGGCATTCAAGATGTGGAATTTACCAAGACTCTTAATATCTGTTCCTAAAGAAGAAGAGAGATTTAAAAAAAAAAAAGAAGAAGAACATGAACATGAACATGAAAAGATTAAGATCTATAATAGTACTGTAATCAAGAGATCCTTTTTATTGCATTTTTTCCAAAGGAAGAGCTTACAGGATTTAATTCCATTATGAAGCTATGTGATATTTTTCAGCTGAAACAATGTGTGTTATATTTACTGTATTCTTTTCATTCCAGGTCAAAGTTTCCTTTTACCAATTATTCTCCACTCTGTTGATTTCCTTAGGCAGTGTCTTTTTAATATTCATTTTAGTATAAGACATTTAGTATACCTTGAAAACCCTGCTCAAGCTCATTTACAATTTAATCTTAATCATGAACTCATTTGGTCATTTAAATTGGTTGATTGCTACTGAACATGATAGGGGAAGTAGAGGACATTGCTCATTACCTTTCATTCACTTGAAATGGTACATTTAATATGAATGCCATAACTTCTCAATCAGATACCACACCAAATTCATCATTTGTAAATGAATAGCTCCCAGAATAGCCTGTACTGAGAAAAAACAGATCATTTTGCGCCTTTGACAACATTATGAATTGCTACTTGAAGCACAAAACGTGGGTACCATCTTTGGAGGGTGCAACTTGTAAATACAACTTATTGGGTGGGGTACAAGGTCCACTGCTCCATGCCTAGACTGGTTATAGCAGCTAGGCAGGGGCACATCTATGCTCTTAAACCATGGGAAATGTCACATCATGCATTAGGACTGATTGAATGACATGTTGTATCTGGTTCATTCATAATAAATCATAGCATAGAATAAAATCATTGAGTTGGGTTCAAAGATCCTCTGAGTGGAATTCCACTCACACTGAGGGTGCTCCCAGAACCCACTGACATAGGGGTGCATAGCCTTTTTGACCCTGAGGGCCAAATCTGGTTGTGATGGGGGGGGGTTCCACATGAATGCAAGCACTGAGTAGTGGGAGGTGTGCAGGCACACACAGATAGATATTGGGGTGGGGAGACACATGCTCACATATACTAGGGTGGGGGAGATCCACACATACATGTACTTTGGGGTCACTGGAGCACCCCTGACAGGCTCTCTACTTATTTCCAATCTCTCACCAGAGACTGGAGATAAGGGAAGGGATTGCCTCACTAGTGCTAGTAAGGGAATCTCTTGCTTGTCCCTGATCTCTGATGGCAGATGCTAGGGGGGGGGGGCCCTGGGGAATCAGCAAAAATGATCTCCCACACTTCCATTCGTATGCCCTTCTGCTGATTTGCAGACCCTTGCACTCATGAAAGAACTCTTTGAATCCAACCCATTGTTTTTAACTTTTGTAAAGGCAATCTTGATATGTGAATAAATAGGATATTGTGCTGGTAGTTCTAATCCAAATGGTGAAGTGTTTATCGAGGTTCTAGGACTGGGCAGGCAGCAGGGCCAGCATCAAAGGTAGGCATGGTTGAACACGTGCCAAGGGCCCACATCCCAGCTTGGTTCCACTGACAAGAGCCCCCTGGAGTTGCTCCTCCTTTTCATCTTTTCACCATTGCAACCTGCTCCTTCACCTGCCTCTTGACAATAGAGGTGATGAGAAGGAGGAGCAGTAGATGCCACTGCCGACCTGCTCGCTGGCTCTCTGCCTGTCAAGCAAGCAAGTGGTAGCCACGAGGAGAAGGAGGATGAGCAGCAATAGCAGCTGGTGGCGATGGCAATGTACTGGGGGCAGGGACCCATTGAAGGTGACATGCCCAAAGGCATTCAAAAACCTAGAGCCGGCACTGGCAGGAAGAAGAACTCTGTTTGTTGCCACAAGATCTTCCCATCTGTTCTTGATGTTCTCCAACCTGGGTCTGTTTCAAAATAATCAACGGACAGCTAACTTATGTTCTTTCATTTACCTCACTTCATCTTTTGATACATGCTGGCAAAATTTCTTCATTTAGGACCCCCACAAACACACACATACACACTTTGCTTGCCCATAGCTGAGCTGAAGTTTTTGAGCTGTATACTAGAATCCATTTTATTAAATGGAGTTTGTCATCAAATGGGTTGCTATTAAATAAAAGATATTCATAATTTGTATTCTTTTGTTTGAAAGGAAACCATTGGTCCTCTTCTATCGAATTTTAATTTCATAAAGAAATGCGAAGTGCTTAGAAATAATAGATTTTAACTACACACACACACACATATTACACACACACACACACACACACACACACAGGATTTATCCATTGTCGGGTCTTATGGCCTTTTTTCCTGGTCTCTCATGCAGATTTGATTCCTGAATGACAGTACAGCTGACATCTAACAATGTTTAATGCCTGTTAGTCTGTAAGTACAATTGATTTGTACAATAAGCAGCATGACTGTCATTGTTGTTAGACATTGTACATATACAGTTAGGTATTTTTCTAATGCCTCCACACCACACACAACAGACACACTTCCCCATGGCACATCTCAGATGTACGTAAGATATCTCAGATTCTTTTGTCTTGTCCATATTACCAGGCAGAAGAACCTAAATGGTAGTATGAAAGAACAATGTTAGCCATTCAGTACTATGAGAAAAATACGAACATAATCTGAATTGAAACCAAGAATCTGAACCAAGGTCTTCTGTATACAAGCTGAATATTCTTCCCAAAGAACAGCTTTGGCTCTTACTCAGGACCGGTGCAGGGCTGTTTGGCGCCCTAGGCCAAATTATATTTAGCGCCCCCCCTCTCGTGCCATGGGGGGGGGCTCTGGAGCAAAGCAGCCTGCTCTGCAACCCCCCCCTGCGCCGCCGCTGCCACCACCACATACCTACCCCACTGCTGGCTGCTGGCTGCTGCTGCTGCCGCCGCCTCCTCCTCCGAGGAAGAAGTGACGCGACGGGACCCCCGCACTTTTTTTTTTTGCCGGGGAAACCAGGGCAACAGGGCTGTTTAAGCCCTGTTGCCCTGGTTCCTCCCACCAAAACAACGCCGGCGGGGCTCCGGAAGCGACGCGAAAGTAGGTGGCTGGCTGGCCGCCGCTGCACCTCCCCCCCACGCGGGGGGGGAGGCGCGGCAGGGCGGGAAGGCACGGCGGAGGTGGCAGGCGGGGCAGGAGCGTGCCGGTGGCAAGGAAGGAGCGCAGCGTTTCTGCGCCCTCTTCCGCCACGCGCCCTAGGCAGCCGCCTGGGTCTGCCTAGCGGTAGCGCCAGCCCTGCTCTTACTATGAAAACGTGACAATAGGCTGATATTCTTCTGCCCCAATGACAGTCCTGGTTGTAAAGTTTTTTCTTCTAGGGAAGCCCATCTGTTCCATTGACATGTCCTCTTGTAATTTATTCCAGACTGTGCAAGTAGTACAATTATTTTGCCACTCCATTGATTATTACAATGTCTGAACACCAGAAATTCAGTCAATTGCTATGTGCCTCCTCTAGAAAGTAGCCCGATGATCAGTTCTGCAGCCCCATGATACATGTGTTTACTCAGAAGCAAATCGCACTGAGGATTTGTGCACTTGTATGCACATGATTTGATTTCTCTACACTTGGTGACTGGTAGCAGAATGTGTGAAAAAATGTGTTTAGGTTGATTATGAATAGATTTTGGTCCAGTGCTCATTTTACTTTACCTAGACGCTTCACCTGGTTGTAAGGGTATTTGGCAGGGGTGGAGGTTTAGAGAATTCGACCTGAGGTAAAAGAAGTCCTTAGAGAATTGTTACAGCAACAGTGTCTCTCGAGTCCTAAAGAATTGTCACTAAGCAGTCTTTTGAAAGCTCCTACGTAAATATTAGTAATCCCTTATGCACAAAATATCCCTTTAATATAGTACTTGTTTAATTGTTCAATTTGTCTCTAGCGTTGGTGCCCACCTCATGCCTAAGCCTCTTATACCAGCTACTAGGATTTTTTAAGTGTCCTAACAGAATTGATGGCAATGGAAAAGGTGAGTTATAGTGGCAGAGAGTTCCTTAGGCCGAGAAATATAAGTGTTTGCTATAAATAAGAAACCCCATAGGTGGGACTGCCCAGTGAAGGAGCAGTTTCCCCACAGGTTGTGGCAGTAGTGGGGAGAAGAATTCCCCCGTAGTTTTACTTAAAGAAGAGCATGATGTCAGTGCTTTAATTAAAATAAAAGTCAGTCACAAGCTAATACAATCATGGAGAACATCGGATCCTACAGGCTGAAATCATACCACACAATGGTGAAAATCAGGTCTTAGGCAATTATATATTCACATCCAGGGTTTAGAATAAAAGGCTGCAGCAGTTTATATTCACAGCAGGAAGGAAATGCATGCAATTTAAACGCGATTAAGAAACAGCCTTTCAATTTCACAGTACTGTTATCTAAATTGTTTAAACTGGGAAAGAAGTCCTGCATTGTATCTGAAGACAGTGCAGCATTTAAGAATCCCTTAAGGGTGTCATGCCTTTAAACTACAGCCAGGAGTTACAAGTATGCTGGTGAGCAACATGCAAAGCTTGGTTTCCTTTGGGAAAATGAATGAGAACAGCTTGTCTCAAAAGCAATTGCGCGGGTAAAGGGGGAAATGAAGAGACGAGACAACAGTTATGGTATAAAATCAGGGCCACATTTATTGAACCGAAGGTCTGCGAAGGGAGAAGTGCGGGATTAACTAAGGCCGGCCCAAAGGCCAGTGGAGCATGCCTGGGCGAAAGCATCCCAAACTCGAGGGCGGCGCGGTGACTCGCCACCCTCGAATTCTGCACTCGGGGTGCTGGGGGATCTACCCAGGATCACCGTCCCCTGGCGCCGCGGGACAACCGAGGAGGGTGAGATGGGTAGACCCCAAAGGCGACCCTACCTCTCACAAATTGAGCCACAAGGCATCGACATTTGTGAGGCTCGGGTTCTCGCCAATCACCTTAAAAGGTGCCATGGGATGCACACCGCAACCCTAACCCCCACTGCCTATTCACCGCACTTACCGCCTAACCTAAGGCCAATGTGACCGAATTAACAGGTAACCCAAAACAATAAACCCACCGCCGATTGCACAGTGTGGAGTAGGCGAAACCCGCACATTGCCCAGAGCCAATTAGGACAATGAGCCAAAATTCCTACTCGGCTCCATAAAAGGCGACCAGAGGAGCCCACACTGCTTCATCGGGAGTGGCGGGAGGGAGCTGCAAAGAAGGAGGCGTGGGGTGGGGTCTCCTGTGCCTAAATACGGCCTCAGGGCCCCACCCCTTATGCCTGACCACATCGGGTGACAATTTTGCCCCAGCCCTGATTGGAGGTGAAATCACCTCATCCTAGCCCTCGCTCTACACTCCCCCCCCGCGCAAAACTCTCCCCCCCCCCACAGGAGCGTGGGGTGTGAAGGGAATTGTGTACTCAGACAGAGATTATGATTATTTTTTGTAAAGGATTGCTGCATAGTGAGGTGGACCTCAGCTCAATGGCTAAGAAACTAGGGTAATGTGTTTGCTACATATTCTTCTGCTAATATGCAGAATGCTATAGTTCTTTAAAATGCGTCAGAAGGTGCCCTGGGTACAAAATTCCAGTAGCCGAAATTCAGCAAACTCACAAATTCAGTTGCCATGAAGATGTTTTCTCCTCTTACCTGCTTCCTACACATTCTCTTCTATAAGATGCTGTAGATGGGCATTTCCCCATTGCATGTATACCTCCCTATAGAAACAGAGGTTCCTTCATCTGTGGTGCTCTGTTTGTGCAATTGCACCCTATGGATGATGAGGGCCATGGAAAGCAGATCTAACCAAAGTGTATTAAAGGGTGAGTGTAGTCATTAAAGTGTTAGTCACATACAAGTGGGACCTGCCCCTCCAGGAGACATCACTGTATAGTACAGGGAGAGAGGTCCCTCCTCCCACCCCAACATTAATCTTTATCCTCTATCTATCTATTTATTATATTTATACCCCGCCTTTTTTCCTCAAGGAACCCAAGTTGGCTTACATAATCCTCCTCCTCCTCCTCTAGTATGCTTACCATAAATGGTTAGTAGCCTGAGGAGGCCAATTCCCTTTTCTCCCCTGTCCCATCCCCATAATTGACACATCAACATTATGGAAGCTCTGGAACCTTACAGGTCCTTATCAGGACCTTTTGGAATATATATATATATATATATATATATATATTTGCATACCTAGGAAGTCCCCAGGGTATGTAGAGACTACTAGCTTTTGGATGGGCCTGTTTCTCTTCCAAACTGATTGGCACTCAGTCAGCCATCAAGGTCACTATTAGTGGGAATGATGCATGTCATCATCACAAGCAGTGGTTGCTCCTGAAATGATACAGTACTCTACAACAGCATAGAGATACCTCCCTCTCAAATTCTTGGTCCATGTGCTATAGCGTAGTAAGAGTAATAGTCAGCCCTCAGTGAAGTGAAATTCCATCATTCAAAGAAATAACTGACAGCTGCTCTACTCACTTTCCAGAAAAGTGGCTGCTGTTGTGACTTCTCTTCACAAAAATTTATTATCCATCTGTCTGAGCTAGAAGAAAAATAGTCATATAACAGCTGGAATGCTAGACCCATTATATTTTAAATTGAATGATAACTGGAAGCAATCTGGGCACTTTAATATTTGCTCATTTTACAAATTTAAACAACATTTAATTGGCCAGTAAATTTCTATTTCCTGCAGAGAAAACCGTAACATCGCATCTTCTCTTCAATATATTCAAATGATTAGGGTATCCAGATAAATTAGCAACATGAGCACTGTTAATAAACATCAGGCCAGTGACATAAGAAGTCAGACGAACAAATGTCTCTGACTGAATTATGGCATGGCTCAGCTTCTATTTCATTCAGTGTGCAAGCAGAGATATTGCAGTAGTTCATTCAAGGCCAAAAAGAGGTGAGTTCATTTTGCTTTTGGTGACACAACTCATTCTGATGGCAGTAGCATGAGAGCAGCAATGTGTTTACATAAAAAGAAAAGAGCAGAAACTTGCTTCACCTGCTGGAGAACTGATGCCAGTCAGTGTCGACAATATTGGGCTTAGATGGACCCATGGTCTGACTCAGTATAAGGCAGCTTCCTATGTTCCTATGGAGGATGTGGTGCAAAAGGGGGTGGCCAAGAGCCCTAGGAGGGCAGGGTAGGAGAGCCTTTCAAGCACCTGCCTTAATTGTCTCTCTTTCAAGTGGCTGGGGAAATGGTGAATGGTGGCACATTGTGATTTGTGGCCACAATATAGTGTTCAGGGCTGGTCACTAGTCACACTGGTCATCCTTTAGTTCCCAGATGGGGCTGAGAAGTTGGGCAGCCATTGAATGGATAGGCTGGTGGGGAATGTGTGGTTGTGGGCTGCTCCCAGCCATCTTCAAGGAAAGGCCTCCCCTTCAGCTGCAGGTGCTGATTGTTCATTTAGGGGGTAATGATCTTAGACTTTTGAAATGCAAGGCCCTGATTATCCAGGACCTCAGAGATCCAGCAGTGCTGGCTGGAATTGTCATCATCTGGCTTGTTCTCCTCCCCAGATGTGTCTGGAGGGGAAAAGGCAACCCTAGTTGCCTGGATAAAGCCAGAAGGAAACTGAACAGGGAATAGTGAATAGCCATGGCTCAGAGGCTGGGAAGGCTGCCTGCTGGTGCATTCAGATACCTTGTATGAAAGACAGGATCTACAGCGATGATTGGATTCATCAGCCTGCATGAGGCAGCAACATTTCCTTGGTGAATCTGCAGCAGAGCTAGCTGTCTGTCTGGGTATGGCCTGGTGGGGAAAGGGGCTAAGCTGAGGCTTGTCCCGTTCCCGTAGCAGGTTAGTGCAGAGTAGAGAGCAGCTTGCACTCCTCAGTGAGCATCCCAAGGCACCTTTATGGTGAAGAGAGGACTCCCTAGACTTGTCCTTTGGGCAGTGGGGCCTGGGGACAGGGACAGGGACTCCCCTGAGGCCTGCCCACAGCACATACTCAAAGTTGTGTGGTTTTGTGAGACAGTGAGCCAAGAGGTCCATACTCGACCAAGAGGTGGTTGGCCAGATGCAAGCTGAAAACATTCAGCTTGTGCCTGGTGCAGGGATGGGATCATCACCCATAACCTGACAAAGAGGAAGTGATCCCAGTGTGATCCCTGCCTCATTCCATTCCTGCACAGCTGATTCATTTATTTTATTTATTATATTCATATAATCTGCTTTGCTGCAGATCTTATGGTAAATAGTTAAACAAAGCTGTGGCCCTAGTTAACCCAATGCCCACATCTTGTCTGTTTTCTTCCAGATGGGAGTGCAACACCCACCCCATCCTTGTCCCATCCCAGCCAAGTGGTTCAGAAGGATATCATGGTCAACAGACTTGAAAGCCACTGAGCGGTCCAGCAGAAGCAACAGAGACACACTTCCCCTGTCTAATTTCTGTCAGATTGTCAGAAAGGCCCATTTCAGTACCAAAACTGGGCTTGAAGCCAGGATGGATGAACTGGATCTAGATTATTGGTATCATCCAGAAATAAGTACGGTATTCATAATTAACTGAGTTTCAAGCCTTATGGACATATGACTGTAGTACTCACAGTGGCTCTCTACACACATTATAATGAACACACATAGGTCAGGGCAGAACCGGCTGCTGTAATGCCACTTTCCAAAGGGTGAGTTCATAATACCTAGCTGAGCATTTGAAAAAGGCTAAACTATCTCTTACAGGAGCTACAGAATTCAGTGCAGAGTTCTAGCATTTGAATCTCCTCCCCAACATGCTCATTGCTGAAGCTGAAGTGCTTCAGGCAGGCCTGAGAAGATGTAACAGCTGGTAATAAGGCAAGCCATCAGGAGCTTTAAAATCTGCAAGAGCTGCTACTTCACTGGAATTATTGTGCAGCAAATCCTAAACATTTTAGACCAGCATAGATAAGAATGAGATAAAGGCTCCAGAGAGAAGAGTGTAACATTCAATTACAAAATATCCTGCAAGAGGAAATGGAATCAAGTGTGGTTCATTTCCTCTAAATGATGGCATATATCTCATTATATTAACTCCAGTGATGGTTTCAAAAAGCATTTCACTGCTGTGTAAGCTTTCCTATTAAATATATTTCCCTTTTCTAAATAGCACTTTTAAAATAGAAAACAAAAAACAAAACCCAGCATGCCTGTGCTACCTTTAAAAACATAAGGCTTGTGAAGTGTGATTCTGTCTCCTGTGGGAAATTGGCATCAGTAAACAAATCTAATACAGTAACATATATTCTTAGCATTTTCTAACACAAAATAAATAATTACAGTGGACACAATCCAGAGAAATATTTTAGTTCTAAGCATGTGCTCAACTGAAGCTCACCTGGCCACAGTCTTCCACACTATGGTGAGATGTACTGTATTTCTATTTAAATTATAATAATTATTTCTAAATTTGCATGTCTACACTATAAACTAGCATATGCAAATGTCATGCAAATTGGTGTCTTCTTTTGTTTTCTTTTTGGTGATGCATTTCCTCTTTTTTGGCAGTTCATAAGTGGCCAGCCTAAAGACTGCTAGGAGAAAAATCAGCAAAGAACTCTCCCCAGCACACCTCTTGCCTTGGCCACTTGTCAGCTGACTGGGCTCTGGCTGCTGCAGTGGCTCATAAACAGATCTCCCCTTCCCCCCCATTTAGGACTGCACCTTTACTCATCATCATCAGGCGATCACTCGTGACCGAGTAAGATTGTCTTCCGGGATAAAAGGAGGAAATTCTAAAGAAGATTGTGTAGACTCTAGCGATGGGTCCGTAAGTGACTGTGGAGGCCAATTCTAGATCCACACAGCTTCCCACAGTGAGGACACAGGTTACCAGATAGAAGATGGTCCTGTAAAGGATTCATTTGACGTGCTTTTCGCTTAGCACGTTTCTCCCTTTCACCTTGCACTCGGGCTTCTTCAAAGTCCATGGAACCTTTGTGAAAGGCCAACCTCCATTTAGATCGTTAAAGGGTTGGGTTGGGTTGGGTTGGATGGGTTGGGTTGGAAGACGCCTGTGCGTGAAACTGTTTTATGTGGGGAGATCGGTGCACAACGAATCACCACACAAACTTGACAGAGTACGGCAGAGATCCAATGGCACGGTTACCCTGACGATTGGAAAACCATTCTCTGCTGCAGCCTTCATCCGCCTTCACAGCCGTTGTAATTTAGGTTTGCACCTTTACTAACTTATAGCTCAATCCTATAAATGTACACTCAGAAGCAGGTCACACTGAGTTCAATTGGACTTTCTCCCAGTATGTGTATATAGCAGGGGTAGTCAACCTTTTTGGGCCCATGCACACATTTGGCAATTTGAGAAGCTGTCTTGGGTGCCACCACAAAATGGCTACCATGGGAGGCATGGCTAGTCACAAAGGTCAAGTAACCTGCCGAAAAGACTGAGTACAAGGCAGATGTGGAGTCTGTGCCCCAACACACTAAACAACTCCTTTGAACCCATACTTTTCAGTGTCAACAGAAACCTGAAGGCAAACTCTTTATCTCCCCACCCCTTTGCCAGCCAACTCATTCTCCCCACCCCTATCTCTTTTTCTCTCACACAGGAGTCCATTTTTCTTCCCCCTTTCTTTTTCTGGGTGGCTGGGCACACTACAGAGGAAAGTATAGGCTTGTAGCCACCCACCATGTTAATTTCTTGTGAGCCCCATGTTTGGCCCAGAGGCATTAATGGTAAATGAAGATGGCAGCAGCTGAAGTCTGCTTTGAAGCAATCCCAGCTGTTGGTAAGAAAATGACCTGCTTTGTACAACCCAACAACCCACCGTGTGTGCCATTTTTGCTTGGTGCCCTCATGCACCCAACTTACCATGGCATGGCATGGCATGTGAACCCAGGCGGCAGGGGTTGTTTGGGGGTTAGACAACCCTCAAATAGCGCTAAAACAAGCCATGGGTTATTTGAGGATTGTCTAGCCTTGTGTTTGCATGACATGACAAGCCATGGCAAGCCGGGTGCCTGTGGGCACAATACAAAAATGGCACCTACAGGCACCCAGCATGACACAACAGCACCCACAGGTAAATTAACCCATGGCGGGCCATTGTGATGTGCGAACAGGCCCAACGTGTTAATTAAAAAAGTGGAAAGGGTAGGGCACCTCAGTTGGTGCCAAGAAAGTGTCCAAGGGCACACTAGCTGCCTACCCTGGTGAATGGGATTGCAGCCTTACTTTATAGGCCACATCATTACAAAAAAGTTCTCTGGGCAGCTATATATTATACAGAGAGCTTCGGCTATTGGGCGGTATAAAAATGTATTAAATAAATAAATAAAAATAAAATACTGCCTTATGAATTAGGAGAATCATCCATACTGAGCTTCTTGTCATTGTCAGTTACTGCACAGATTAACCTTTGATAATTCCCTTCAAGCCGGCAATTTAAGGATGAAGTATACAAAACACAGAAAGCCCTCTTTACTGAAAACATTGCCAGCAGGACTGTCACTTGCTAAAAGATACATTAATCTCTACTGGAACAAAAGCAACTAGTAATGCTCAGTGTGGGCAGAGAAAACCATTTGGTATTACGGCAATTTGTCAGATAGATTGTATTTGCTGTTTTTTGTGTTCACACTCCTTTTCTAAAACTGTTTGATTTGTTTCAAATCTTGAACCTATAAAGCCCTAAATTACCTGGGATTATCACACTGAAGAGATATCTTCCCCATGATATGTGCTTTCTGGATCTCCGTGATGGCACAAAGGAAGGCATGTTTTCATCATTGGTGCAAGCTCCCAGGGAGAAAAAGGTGGCACAGCCAAAGCCCCAACATTTGGGGTGAATGCTTTTCACTTGGGTTGGTTGTGATTGTCCAAGTTGAGGCCTCTGGCACATCACACAGGTCAATAATGTCACTTGTCCTGCTCTGTTGTATGATGTATCAGATATCTCTCACAAGCACAGCAAGATCTAGTATGACTCAGACAGGATGCACTAGGTCAGTGGTTCTCAACCTTTTTTGCCCCATGCACCCCTTTCACCATATGTCAGAATGTCATTCCCCCCTTGCCAAGATTGCCTGACTCAAAAGTTGCATTCCAAATAACATGCATATAATATTGAAAATCTTTGTATTTTTTTTTTCTGTATTGGAATACATTATAGTATAACTGGAATGTTTCCACAGATAACAAGTGAAATATTTATCTCTATTTTTAATTTAATCTGTGCCATACAATAAGGTGTGATGTCCTGTTGATTATGTACAATCTGTAGAATTGTAATTTGTAGAAAGATCAGTATTCCAACAGTTTGAGTCTGTGGTCCCAATTCCTGCCCTGAAACCCTAAAATTCCCCCCTGGTTGAGAACCCCTGCACAAGCTGGTCTTGTGATTACATGAAAACCTCTGGCATGTTATGTGCTGATGCAGGTCAATGGGCATCATCAACCTGAGACACACCAGGGCAGGGACATCCATTCATGAACAACAAGATCTAGCGCAGTCAAAACTCCCCCCTTCTTGTTTCCCCTTTCTCTTCTATCTTGTTCCTCATCTTTTCGCTTAGTTATTTCATTTGTTTAAAAGATTTACAGGCTACCTTTAAGAATAGAAAGAAACATTTTCAAGGCTGCATCCAAAATAAAATATAAATAACAATCCACTTAAAATATTAGTAAGAACCACAAATAATAACAACATGTAAAAACATCCAGCCTAGAAAGATACTAAAAACCAATAAATAAGAAAACCTAAAACCAATAGCAGCCCAATAAAACCCATCTTGGAAAAAGCCACAAAAGCAAAACACAAGTCTTTAAGTCTTTTCTAAAAGCTCAAAACAATGGCGCCTGATGGACCCCAGTTGGCAGTGCATGCTACAGACATGGGACCACTGCTAAGAAAGCCCTTTTGCTCAAACTAGCTCTCACTGGTGGGCATGTGAGACAGGCCTAGGGATTCATGAGAGATTAATTTAGTTCACATTTTAATGTGAACATATTTTCACTTCCCGAACATACACATGAACCAAAATGCAGTTATAGTCACACTTTTCAGAATGCTGTGATGTGAATGGCAAATAAAAATGCATGCAAAATTGCATATATTACCAAAATGTGCAAATAAAAATGTGTATATTACAGAAAGGAGTGCACAAACCATTTTATTTTATGGGGAAATCACTTGCAAAAATAAAAGTGTATATTTGGAAAAGTATGTACAAACATGCATATATGTTGAGAACCATGTTTTAAAAATGTGCATATTTTGAAAAGTCTGCATGAAAATATGAACAATTTTTGTGCATTTTTTAAAATCACAAACTGATGTGAAAATGAATTGAATGCTGAAAAAATGAGAAACTGAACAAAATCAAGTTTGACAGATTTGACTATCCCTAGATGGCCCTTGGCTGCTGATCTTACTGAAGGTAGAAGACTGAATTTTCAGTAATTCCACAGAGGCTTAATAATACAGCAGGTACTGGGACATCATTTCATTATTAGACATTTCTTCAATCATATATCACCCTAAAAGACTCAATATTTATTCTTCAAAACTCTTTGCTGTTGCCCTAATTTTAGCTATTGTTCTTCATGTGAATTTATTTCATTTTATTTTTAATGTATGTTTTAAGTGTATGCCACCTTTCTCCATAGATGGCATTCAAGGCAGCTTAGCAAGTTGTATGGCTGGCTATTGTTAAAGATAATGAAAAATCTTAAAACAACTGACTGGAAAAAAGACAGGAGGGGGGAAGATAAAGCACATTCTTGCAATGGACTGAAATGAGTCAGACCAGATGACCGAATCTGGGAAATCATTACTCCAGTTCAATGGGGTTAATGGCATGGTGGGGGAGCCTCCAACATTTATTTATTTGTTACATTTATTTAGTTGTTACATATATTTATTTTAAGTATTTGTTACACTTATATCATGCCTTTTCCTCCATGGATCCTTCTCCTCTCCATGTTATCCTCACAACAAACCTGTGAGTTAGCTTAGGCTGAGAGTCAGTGACTGGCCCAAAGTCACCTATTGAGCTTTATGGTCAAATGGAGATATGAACCAGGGTCTCCCCAGTCCAACTCTCTATCTACTACACCACACAGGCTGTCTATCTGGTTTAAGACCCAGGAGTTAATTTATTTGAACATTTATTTGCCACCCTTCAGTATCACTACTCCAGGGTGGATAACAAAGAAGCAAATACATTAACAATCCAATCATTAAATATTACCATTTATATATCAGAAAAACCATAACCAGGATAAAAGATCACTGTGTTAACAAGGAAGTGCAGCAAGCTAAGGCAGCTGCACACAATTTGGCCACTTTATTAGTAATAGAGGGGGTCTTGTCAGAAAGTAGCACCAATATGTAATAATCTTTGGATCTACCCGGGAATTTACATAAAATAGGTAGGATAAGTTCTTTGTGAATGTCCCGATAGAAGGAACAATATAAAAGAACATGACCCACAGTTTCAACTTCCCCATTATTACAGGGACAGAGATGGTCTTGGAAAGGTATTCCTTGATATCTCCCCTCCAAGAGCATGGAAGGCAAGACATTAAATCGGGCCAAAGTAAAAGCTTTTCTGAGCTTGGGAAAAGTTAAATTGGCCAGATATGAAGAAACAATGATATAAAAACAGCAGGCAGTAAAAAAACAAAATCACAGCAGCAGAGCAAACACCTAAAAACTCAGCCAAAATGGTAATGTCTGTGAAAGAAAAAGGTCCCTTCCTGATGCCAAAGCAGCAGTAGAGTAGGCTCCAGGTTAAGCTGGCTGCAGGAAGGCATTCTTGATACAATCAAGAAAGCTTTCACCCCAGATGCCACCCCTGCAAATCAGGGTACCTGCTAAGGGGTCCCAATGATGATCTTAGGGTCAAACTGCATGTAGTATGCAGCTCACCCTCTCTGTTTTTTATTCCAGAGTAAGCGCACAGGCCTCTGATCAGGACCACTGTGCATGGGGAGAGGATATTATGTTCTCACAGACCATCTACCAGATAGGACTAGCTTCAGACTTCTGGACTTTGCTAACAGTGAAGATATAGGTCTGATGATTTGGAAAGCCAGCCAGGATGGAGAAGGCTGTTTTAGAGCATCCTTTTTCCCAGAATTAGGACAGAACATATGCAATTGAGGAAGGAACTCTAAAACAGGTGCAGCACTTTAAATAGACTATCTTAGAACTGCCTTGATCAGGTATTCCAGATTCATTAGTTTTCTCCTTATTTGGTTTAAGATAGTTTATTTAAAGTGCTGCTCCTGTTTTTGGTGTTCCTTGGTTGAACACATGTGCTCTATCCTAATTCTGGAAAAGAGGATGCCAATCGCCATGCTGGGAGTTGCAGTACAACACAGCTGGAGGCACCAAGTTGGGGAAGGCTACTCTAAAAACAGAGCAGAAGGTGGCCCTAAGTTATTCATCAATTTCCCACAACCCCACAGTCACTTTGGCATATCATATTCTCCATCCTGTCTACATGGTTTATCTGCTGTGGGAGAATGGGAGAATTTCACTTGTACTCTCTGCCTCCTTAGGGTGTTAAGGCTTGTGAGTGGCTCACAATTTCCCTGCATTTTGGTGCTTTGTTGGAAAGCCTTATAGCCTTAACTATACAGGCTATAGTTTAAACCTTAACTACACAGGCTGTATAGCCTTAACTATACAGGCTATTGTGTGTGTAAACCATAAGTGTTTTGTTTATTGAGGGCACAATCCTATGGCCCTCTGACCTCACCTGGGGGGCCATAGGAGAAGTTGGACTCCCCACTATGACCTCAGAGATCCCTTCCGAGGTCGCAATGTGGAGTCAGAGCATGGAACGCCCTCCCCCCCACCTCACGGCCAGCATGGTTTTTCCCATACTGGCTGGAAATTCAAAGCCGAAAGACCAACTTTGGTTCCAACGTGGGGGGGGGGCTTCCCAGGGGCGGGGAGGGGAGGAGTGACGCACCACCAGCTTCTGTGGAATCCAGGCAGTGCCTCAGACTGTCCTCCTCATGAGGAGGGGTAAAACATTTAGACAACCCAAATCAGCCATCTAAATGTTTTTGAGGGTGAGGGGAGCATGGTGGCAATGTGCTCCTCCTGCCCTCAATTGGATGCCCGTAATCCTCCGGATTCAGAGGGTCATCTATTAATATTGCTGGGACTTCCAGAAAGAATTCTCTACTTTTTGGTGCTTGGTTGAAAGCTGGTTAGCCTTAACTTCTTCTTTTTTGTGTGGTAAACCACAGTTTTTAGTTTATGGAATCTGTTAATATTGCTGGGACTTGCAGACAAATAGTGTGTAGGAATTAATGATAACCACTTATTCATAGAATCATAGAAAAGTAGAGTTGGAAGGGGCCTACAAGGCCATCGAGTCCAACCCCCTGCTCAATGCAGGAATCCAGGTCAAAGCATCCCTGACAGATGACTGTCCAGCCGCACCTTGAATGCCTCCAGAGTGGGAGAGCTCACCACCTCCCTAGGTAGTAGGTTCCATTGTCTTATTGCTCTGACCGTCAGGAAATTTTTCCTGATATTTAGGTGGAATCTGGGTTCCTGTAATTTGAGCCCATTATTCCGTGATCTGATCATTAGGTAATTTTACATTGACTATAAGATGAAAATTATAGCTTATGCTACTGGTGGTGGTGGGTAGCTACCTACCCAATCCTCACCCTTTTCAGTCCCCAAAAGTGTGCAAATGTGTTTCAAGCTTTTGATTCTAAATTTCACATCTAAACTGCCTGATGGAATAGAGCAGGTTACCATGACAACAAATAATGATGTATCTGAACGAAAGGAAGAGGAGAAGCTACAAGCATAGAGCATTCTTATTTAGTAAAATAGCTCTGAAGGCAAGACAGCAAGGCAAATACAAACAATATGGCACCATTCAGGTATCAGTACATTCTGTTTAGGTAAAATGTCACATTCTTGGCATGCTGTATCACTCCATTTTCAAAGGTGAGAGGCAACATGCAAAACATATTGTAATGGAATATATAAGCCTTGGTGAGTGAGATATTGGAGCTGGATAATGCCTTAGAGAAAGTGACATTTAGGGAATGAGCCTATGACCCCTCCTAGACATTGTCTGAGGGCCCATAGGATAGTTCAGATTCCTAGCTCTGAGGTCAGAGGCAGCACTCCAACCTCAGAGCAGGGAATCAGAGCTCCGGTCCCCCTCCCTGTCCCCTTACAGCCGGCATGGAAAGAATTACACTGGCTGCTCTCTGAGGTTGGGAAAACAACCTTGGAGAGGGGTAAAAGGGGGCGGGGAGGAGATTGGCCAGGATACAAGCTATACTGAAGTTGATCCACCCTCCTTCCCCCTCCCTCTGAAAGGCCCCAGCTAGACAGGCGAAGCCCATCTAGCAAAAATGCAGAGTGTGAGGATGGGGAGGTGAAGATCGCCTCTGCCACTCCTCCCGCTCTGCATCGGATGCCCATAGGCCTCCAAGTTCTGGGCTTACGGGCATCCCAATAGGATTGTACCCTTAATCTTCAAACTCAACCTCCAGATGCACTTTCAAGTTGTCCAGAAAGGAACAAGGCTTCTCAAATACTGGATTGGATCCAGGATCTGCCTTCCATAGGCAGAAGGGCTCTGCCCACAGAAGGTGCCTCCACTCGATTTTCAGAGATCCCCCCTTTTCCCTGCATCACAGCCTACCCTATTCAGCAGAGTCCCCCCCCCCCAACCCTGAGAGTAGCATTTGGGTGGGATGGAGGCATCCTTTAGGGAGGAGTGGAAGGGAAATCTGCTTCAGCCAGCCCAGTTGCACATGCCTAAATGTGGATCCAACCCACTGTGTTTCACTGGGCTAGAGCTGGCTATGCAATTTTTGGCAGCTAAACAGAGCTGACTTTGATGTAGTATGTTACAAAATGCTACTGTCAGAACTACTTTAGCATTTCTGGCAGAGGATAGTGTTGGCTGATATAGCTTATGGAGGATGAGGATGAGGATGAGGATGATTTTATTACCAAAAACATTCCTTTCTCACCAAAGGCAATCCCAGGGCAGTGTATATAAAAGTATTAAAAATGTATATACAAAAATTAAGCTGAAACATAAAACCAGCAAACAAAGAAACGATCAATCTAAAATAAATTTAGGGTGCAATCCTATGTATGTTTAGGAAGAGAAAAAAGACAGCCAGCACAGGGAATGTTGGGAGTTATAGGACTTTCCCCCCCTGTCTAAATATGCATAGGATTGTGCCCTTAGTTTAGTTTAACCTACCTGTCTGGCATTGGTCCATAAATTTGTTTATTTCTTTATAATATGATAACTCCATGGATATATCAGAATGAAATTGGCTTCACATGTTCAGGACACCATTTGACATTTCAAGTTCAAATACCACATAGTCCAGCTGACTTTCCTAATGTCTGGCAAATCAATAATCCCTGGTTAATCATTGCTGGTATTTTTTGCCTCTTGAGGGATGTCCTGTTAAAACCTTAAGTGTGAGTTGCTACTGTAGGCATTTTTCATGGTTTGGCTTCCTCCCCTGAGTCTCTAGATCAGCCTTCCCCCAACCTGGTGCCTCCAGATGTCTTGTACTAGAGGTGGCATGGGGATGATGGGAGTTTATTTATTTATTAAATTTATTAATCGCCCATCTGGCCGGTTAGAGTTGTAGTCTAAAACATCTGGAGGTCATGAGGTTAGGGAAGGCTGCTCTAGAAATTAAACGTCAGAATGGATGCATCAAGTACACTTCCCTATACATGAGTACATGACATTAAGGTACCATTCAGTGCACAGGGTGCCATTTTACAAATGGCAGATGCTGAGAGGCATTGTGAATGGTTGATATTTTAGGACAGCTGTGTTTTCTACTATATCTTTAACAAAAACGCACTTCTGGCTTTTAAGTTGATGTAAAGCTGGCTTTGCAAAGTAAATGAATATAGCAGTCGGAGCGGAGCACCTTTCCCCAAACTGGCATCCTCCAGATGTGTTGGGCTGCAGCTTCTATCATCCTCAGCCAGCATGATGGGAGTTGTAGTCCAACACAACTGTAGGATGCCAGGTTGGGGTAGGCTGGAGTAGAGCCTTTAACAGCATATAATAGGTGTGGGTAGGCCTCAGACAGTGAATCTTAATATGAGTTCTTCACAGCTACAACACAGTGCATCAGCATTTTCAGTGGGGGAGATTTGGTGGGCAATACTGAAGGCCTCTGAGGGACACATGTGACTATGCATTGCCCACATAGTCTTATCTCATGTTGATTAAGTTTGCTCAGGATCACTTGGTGAGGGATTTTGTCAAAAGCTTTTTGAAAGTCCAAGTACACAATTTCTATCAGATCACCCCTATCCACACACTGCCTGACACTCCTGAAGAATTCTAGAAGATTAGTGAGGTTAGTTTGTTGGCTATGCCGAGTATAAATCATAGAATAATAGAAAAGTAGAGTTGGAAGGGGCCTATAAGGCCATTGAGTCCAACCCCCTGCGCAACGCAGGAATCCAAGTCAAAGCATCCCTGACAGATGGCTGTCCAGCTGCACCTTGAATGCCTCCAGATTGGGAGAGCCCACCACCTCCCTAGGTAGTTGGTTCCATTGTCTTATTGCTTTAACAGTCAGGAATTTTTTCCTGATATTTAGGCAGAATCTGGGTTCCTGTAACTTGAGCCCATTATTCCGTGTCCTGCAAACTGGGATGGTTGAGAAGAGATCCTGGCCCTCCTCTTTCTGACAACCCTAGTCCTGGAAGAGTGCTATCATATCTCCCCTCAGTCTCCAAGATCCTTTCTGGCCTTTTGCTTAGCCTAGTTGACAGAGCGGCATTTCTGTATGCTCTGCTTCATATGTTATAGTATATATGTGGTTCCATACACAAGTATGGAATTCAGTTCCTCAAGCCACTCTGCTTGAGTAAGGCAACCCATGTTCTAGACTGACTCCGACACCGACTTGGTTCACACGTCACCATGGCAAATCATGGGTGTGGAGGAAGGGGGGGCTGGCTGACCCGCCACACCCCCACCCTTTCCTACCCCAAAGGACCCAAGACTCCCAGAGATCTCAAGGTACCAGATTGCCAGCCTCAGCTGTCTGCAATCCTACTTGAATCTCTGTTCAGGGACTTGCCCTTTGTCTGTAACCTGGATTTAGATGCTGGAACCACAGAGCAATCCACAAACACCATGTGGGGTAAAAAAAACCAAAAGAAGGTTTATTCAGGTAGCATTTTACAACAAGAATAGGGAAATGAGAGAACCACAAAATAGAGAGACACTTTGGAACAAAGTAATAGAGCTACAAAAATAACAAAACCTGATTCCTTATATCTCCCAGGCACACACTCTGTTACCTGGGGGTCAGTTCTCTTCCAGGGTTGGATCCAGCACAGCCTTGCTGCCCGGGAAGACTACACACCTACCCGAAGGTCCGAGATGGGTAGCCCTCCACAAGGCTTGCCTTGCCAAAGCCCTCATTCAGCTAATTTCACCAGGAGCTACCTGGGGTCGGATCCTGAGGCCACCCGAAGGTTTGGGCCTCTGCTTGGCTTGCCGCCATTGCTCCAACAGCAACCATGCGATGACCCAAAGACAAAGACACAAAGGCTACACTTTGGGAATATACCTTTTCCCCCTTCCCCCCTTCCTGTAGCTCCGCTGTCTCCAGCCAATCAGGATGAACTTCACCTGGCCAGGCAGGGAGGGGAACTCATGACATTTGCATCTGAAAGCCGGGTCACTGACTAGACCGGCTTTTCCGGACTTTCAGGCGTCATGCCCGATCCGATACTTTATGTACATTTCGCCTACTCCCAGCCCCCCAACTGGCCTTACTTGGTTTACACATGAGGAGGCGTGTGCATGTGTGTGTGTGCAGGCGTGTGAGTGTGTGTGTAGGAACCCTCAGGGGCTCTTTTTCTCCACAATGGGTTAATTAATTATTAGTTCTTAGGTTAACATTGGGTTGTTTAACCCACAAACAACCCAAAGTGCCCTGGTTCACACATCACACAACGACATCCAATTGGCCAAATCAGAGGTTGTTTATGCAAAGCAGAAGTGGCTTGCATGAATCATGCAACCTGGCAAATCGTGGGTTAATTAATTAACCCAGATTTGCTGCCCTGATGTGCAAATGGGCCCTGTTATCAGTTCAGGTCAAATTATGACACTACGCCTTTAAAGCCAGAAATATATGTGATCTGAAATATGGCAGGGAGGGGCATGAGATGGAGGTCAGGTAACTGCCTCCCAGCCCTTCCTAAATGGAACTGTTGTCAGCACAAAGCCCCCCATTCCTTTTTTCCTTGTGTGTCGTGTCTTTTTAGATTGTAAGCCTGTGGGCAGGGACTGTCTTGTTAATTGTTGTAAACCGCCCAGAGAGCTATGGCTATTGGGCGGTATAAAAATGAAATGAAATAAAATAAATAACTAAATAAATAGATCTTAAGAATATACTAATGAAGCTTCACTTTGGAACAAAGATTAGTACCAGCCATTTATCATGATATGGGACCAGGTAGTACTAAGTGCTCTGGGAAATCGGAGGAAATGGAGAAGACAAATTTAATTCAGGCAGATAGATGGATGGCTCAATGTCCAATAATTTCTTTATCAACCGCAATTTCTACTAGCCTTTTTACCAAGTAATCTTTATAAAATAAGAAACATGGGAAGAACCTGCTAAAGTACTTATTAGTTATGAAGCCAGTTTGCAGGCAGCAGTATTACTTAGCAAACTTCACCGCAAATGGAAATGAGAAACATTGTGAGGTGAGATCGTGTTAGTTTTCTTACATGATTACGCTGACATTTAAAAAATTGAAATACACTTTGGAATGCAATCCTATGCTTATCTACTCAGAAATAAGTTCCATTGAGACCAATGGGGCTTACTAATGTGTGTATAGCAGGAGTAGGCAATGAGGTGCACACACGGACACCTCTTTGCACCCACCAAGGTGCCCCCCACTTTTTTAAATTAACATATTTTCTTAGTGGCAGCTGAGATCATTTCAAAGCAAAGTGAGGGCTTCCCTGCAAAAATGGCACCCACATCTCTCCAGTATGATGCAACAGCCCTGTGGTGGATTCAGCCATGGTGGGCTGTTGTGCTCTGCAAACCAGGTCATTTTCTTACCAGCAGCTATAATCACTTCAAAGCAAATTGGGGGCCTCCAGCAGCTGCCATCTTCATTTCCCATTAATGCATCTGGGCTACATGGTGACTAGCCTTTATGATTAGCCATGCCTCCAATGGGAGCTATTTTGGGTTGTGCCCACAACAGTATCTCAAATGGCCAAATGTGTCCATGGCCCCAAAAAGGTTGCCCACCCCTGGTGTATAGGATTGCAGCTTTAGGCTGCAATCCTATACACAGTAACCTGGGAGTAAGCCCCATTAAACTCAGTAGAGCTTATGTTTGAGTAGATATGCATAGGATTGTTGTGTACATGTAGGATTGACATAATCCTGAATTACTTAAAATTTTTATGTGTGTGTATAATGTGTGTGTATAAATTCTGAAGTTATTCATTAATTTTGATGGAGGATTAGAATAGCACTGTATGTTTTTGTAAATATGAACTAAATCCATTAGAAACATCTTCAACAAATCAAATGTAAATTGCAGTATGTGTGTTGTGTACATGTAGGATTGACATAATCCTGAATTACTTAAAATTTTTATGTGTGTGTATAATGTGTGTGTATAAATTCTGAAGTTATTCATTAATTTTGATGGAGGATTAGAATAGCACTGTATGTTTTTTGTAAATATGAACTAAATCCATTAGAAACATCTTCAACAAATCAAATGTAAATTGCAGTATGTGTGTTATTATGTAAAAGTAAGAAAATTTCTTCCAAAGAAAACTTTAGGAAAACAAAAACTTAAGCAAGCAAAAAAAGATCAATAATACTGAAGGGTCTGTTAATATGTTGCTTTTGTGTTCTCTTGAGTGAAGTCATAGTAACCAAAGACATGTTGAGACTGAAGTCACTTCTTCCTGAAATATAAAAAGAATACACTGTCTGAAGTGCTTTGCTATCATTTGGAGAGCAATAAAAATGTTCTTCATCTTTAACTAGGCACTTCAATATTTAATGTTTCAAATAGGTTTCTCTGTGTCAGAGACAGTGAAAGCAAAAAAGTATGGAACTTTATCTTGGCAGGGTGTTAAAAAGATGTGCATGGAGGGAAACCGCATGTATTAAAAACATCAATTGCCCCATATCATTTCATAGTATTAAAATAAGCCTTTTTATAACACATTTTCCCTTGAAATGGCCGTAAAATTCATGTGCTGCCATTTCCTATGCATGTTTACTGAGAAGTAAGTCCTACCAGGCTCAGTGGAGCCTACTCCCAAGTAAGGGTCTAGGATTACAGCCTTACAATGCTCAGAAGTTAATCCTACTGAGTTCTTTGGGACTTCTTCCTAGGAAAGTGTGCTTAAAACTGCAAGCCTTAAATCTGAAATTGTGAACCCTGTAAGTCAGGGGTGGTGAACCTTTTTCAGCCATGCAGCGAAATTCCCATTTAGGAAGGGTCTCAAGGGGGTGCATTCAAGCAATGGGTGGGGTCAAAGGCACATGGGTGGGGCCAAGGACAGAGTGGGTGGGGCCAGATGTAATTTGGACCAAATATCCCTGCTGTACATACTTACCTGGCAGTAAATCGCATTGAACTCTGTGGGACTTACTTCTGAGCAGACCTACTGTATATAGAATTTCCCTGTAAGTCAGCTCTCTTGGCCTACAACTAGGGTGACCGGCTACAAAAGACGACAAGGTTCTTGCACTTTTAACAGTTGTGTAGCTGCTGAGGCAATTTCAGAAGGTGTAGGTTGCATGACAAGGTGCAACAGCTGATTGAAAATTCCTCTGCTATGCAACTATTAAAAATGAAATAAAGGGGTTTAAGCAAATTTAGTCCCAAAGAGTCAGAAGAAGAAGATGAACAATTTCAAATACTTTGGGGTTTGGGCTGGATAAGTTATAGCTCAGTCTGTGAAGCTCAAAGCATCAACCCCCACCCCTCAGCACAAAGCTAGAGAGACTTGTCATGTGGTTTGATCACAAGATTTGCAGTTTTGATGCAGACCCCAAAACTGCCCATGATTTTGGACTATTCTCCTCACAAGAAATGAAGAGACCATTTCATAGAATCATAGAAAAGTAGAGTTGGAAGGGGCCTACAAGGCCATCGAGTCCAACCCCCTGCTCAGTGCAGGAATCCAGGTCAAAGCATCCCTGACAGATGATTGTCCAGTTGCACCTTGAATGCCTCCAGACTGGGAGAGCCCACCACCTCCATAGGTAGTTGATTCCATTGTCTTATTGCTCTAACAGTCAGGAATTTTTTCCTGATGTTTAGGTGGAATCTAGGTTCCTGTAACTTGAGCCCATTATTCCGTGTCCTGCAAACTGGGATTTGCAGAAGAGATCCTGGCCCTCCTCTGTGTGACATCCCTTCAAGTACTGGAAGAGTGCGATCATATCTCCCCTCAGTCTCCTCTTCTGAAGGCTAAACATGCCCAGTTCTTTTAGTCTCTCCTCATAGGGCCTTGTTTCTAGTCCCTTTATCATCCTTGTTGCCTTCCTCTGAACCCTCTCCAGTTTGTCTATGTCCTTCTTAAAGTGTGGTGCCCAGAACTGGACGCAGTACTCAAGATGAGGCCTAACCAGTGCCGAGTAAAGGGGAATTATCACTTCCCGTGATTTAGAAGCTATTAATGCAGCCCAAAATAGCATTTGCCTTCTTTGCAGCCACATCACATTGCTGGCTCATATTCAGTTTGTGATCTACCACAATTCCAAGATCCTTCTCACTTGTAGTATTGTTGAGCCAAGTGTCCCCCATTCTGTAACTGTGCATTTGGTTTCCTTTCCCTGGGTGCAGCACTTGGCATTTATCCCTATTAAATTTCATTCTGTTGTTTTCAGCCCAGCACTTCAGCCTATCGAGATTGCTTTGAATTTTGTTTCTGTCTTCCAGAGTATTAGCTGTTCCACCCAACTTTGTGTCATCTGCAAATTTGATAAGCATTCCCTGTACCTCCTCATCCAAGTCATTAATAAAAATGTTGAAGAGCACTGGGCCCAGGACCGAGCCCTGTGGTACCCCGTTCGTTACCTCTCCCCAGTTTGAGAAGGAACCATTGATAAGCACTCTTTGACTCCGATTCTGTAGCCAATTGTGGATCCACCTGATAGTTGTTCCATCTAGCCCACTTTTAGTTAGCTTGCTAATCAGGATATCATGAGGCACTTTGTCGAAAGCTTTGCTGAAGTCCAGATATATGATGTCCACCACATTCCCACAGTCCACAAGGGAGGTTGCCCGATCAAAAAATGAGATCAGATTAGTCTGGCAGGATTTGTTCTTGACAAATCCATGCTGGCTTCTAGTAATCACTGCATTGTTTTCAGGGTGCTTGCAGACTGACTTCTTTATAATCTGCTCCAAAATTTTCCCTGGGATTGATGTCAGACTGACTGGCCTATAGTTCCCAGGTTCTTCCTTCTTGCCCTTTTTGAAGATGGGAACAACATTTGCCTTCCTCCAGTCATCTGGCACTTCACCTGTCCTCCATGATTTCTCAAAGATAATAGACAGTGGTTCTGAGAGTTCTTCTGCCAGTTCCTTTATTACTCTAGGATGCAGTTCATCAGGCCCTGGAGATTTAAACTCATTCAGAGTAATCAGGTGCTCCTTGACCATTTGCCTATCAATCTCAAGCTGCAATCCTGCCCCTACAGTCTGCACTTCAGGTTTGCCAGGGGGGTCATAGACCCTCTTTTGGGAGAAGACCGAGCCGAAGTAGGAACTGAACACTTCTGCCTTTTCTTTGTCTTCGGTTATCAATTTGCCATCCTCATTGCGTAGTTGAACCACCATTTCTTTCCTCTGTCTTTTACTGTGCATGTATCTGAAGAAAGCTTTCTTGTTGTGTTTAGCATCCCTCGCTAACCTTAGCTCATTCTCAGCTTTAGCCTTCCTGACACTATTCCTGCAGTTCTGTGCTACCTGCCTGTACTCTTCCCTTGTAGCCTGTCCTTCCTTCCACTTCCTATACGTGTCCTTTTTTGTTTTCAGGTCATCTTTGAGTTTATTGTGAAGCCACATTGGCTTCTTCTGTTGCCCTTTGCCTTTTTTCCTTGTGGGAATTGTTTGCAATTGTGCCTTTAAAATTTCCTTTTTTAAGAACTCCCACCCGTCCTGGGCTCCTTTTCGCATTAGAGTCGCTTGCCATGGGATCTTACTTATCATTGTTCTGAGTTTGTTAAAATTGGCTTTCCTAAAATCCAGGGTACGTGTTTGGCTACACTCAGCTTTTGCTCCCCTTAGAATCAAGAACTCAAGTATAACATGGTCACTTTCTCCCAGAGTTCCCGAAACTGCCACTTTATCCACTACCTCATCTCTGTTGGTTAGAATCAGGTCAAGGATAGCCGATCCTCTAGTTCCTTCCTCCACTTTCTGTAGGAGGAAGTTATCAGCAGCACAACTCAGGAATTTCTTGGAGGGGCCATGTTTGGCTGAATAAGTCTCCCAACAGATATCAGGGAAATTGAAGTCCCCCATTACTACCACATCATGCCTCCTTGAAACATTTGCAGTTTGCTTTTCAAAAGTTTCATCCTCGTCTTCTCCTTGATTGGGTGGTCGGTAGTAGACTCCAACCACCATGTTCGTCTTATCCTTTGCCCCCTTTATTTTAACCCAGATGCTCTCAATGGTGCTGCCAAGCTCCTCTTCCTGTATCTCTGTGCAGAGAAACGTATCTTTAACATACAGCGCAACTCCACCTCCCTTTCTGTTGCTTCTGTTCCTTTTGAACAAGTTATACCCTTCAATTGCTGTATTCCAGCCATGGGAGTCATCCCACCAGGTTTCAGTTATCCCTATCAAGTCGTATTTGCCCTCATGTATCAAGAGTTCAAATTCGTCCTGTTTGTTGCCCATACTCTGGGCATTAGTATAGAGACATCGAAGACTATGTGCTTTATAGTCTGACTTTTCCCCTACATTTTGTGGTAGACTATCATTGGGCACCTCTGGAACTGTTCTCTCCGTTGTGGCACAGAGGCCTTCTTACAATGGTACCCCCGAGTTTATGTCTCCCTCCCCTGTTGGATTCAGTTTAAAGCCCTCCTGATTAAGTTCCTCATGCTGTGGCCAAACACATTCTTCCAGTCCTTGTGAGGTGCAACCCATCCTTTGCCAGCAGTCCATCTTCCAGGAAGTGTAGCCCGTGGTCCCAGAATCCAAATCCCTCACGTCGGCACCACCTTCGTAGCCAGTCATTCACTCGGAGTATTTTTCTTTCCCTTTCTATTCCTCTTCCAAGTACTGGAAGGATGGATGAGAAAACTATCTGGGCCCCAAAGTTCTTGAGTTCCCTTCCCAACTCTTCAAAGTCTGCCGTGATTTCTTTGTAACTCCGCTTGCCAGTATCATTTGTACCCACGTGGAAGAGAAGAAAGGGGTATGTGTCGGTGGGCTGTATGAGCCTCGGCAGCTGCTCTGTCACATCCTTAATCCGTGCCCCGGTGAGACAGCACACCTGGCGAGTCCATGGGTCTTCGCGACATACTTTGGCTTCGATCCCCCGCAGGAGGGAGTCTCCCACTACTAGTACTCTTCTCTTTCTCTTGCTGTAGGCCTTGGTTTGATTGCCTCCACTTGACTGACCTTCAGCCTCTTGCTAGCTGTCACGTTGGGTGCCCGGAAATTCGTCCTCTGCAGGCTGACCTCTGCTCTCGTCCCCAAGTACTTGGAAGTGGTTCAATAGCTCCACTGCTTCCAGAGGCGCAGAATGTCTTCTAGTTCTTCTGCTCCTAACAGTCACCCTATTCCAGGGAGTTCCCCTTACATTATTTTCCCTTGCCTCAGCAGTCTCCGACTCCGCCTCATCCTGCCGTTGCCCTTCTGGCTCCTGTTCTACGCTTTGCTGCTGTAGATCCACCGTTCTGTCTTTACCCAGCATACCACTCCACTCCCTTTCTCATGTGCAGGGGAGGGTCTCAAGGGATATCACCTCCATGGCTTTGTTATGCTCATGCACCCCACTTCTCAGCAGTGAGAAGTAGGGTTTAGTTTCTTTAGTAGGAGGTCACAGGAGACTTATGGTGTTTCTGTGGTATATGGTTTTCTTTACACATCTATACAGGCTGAGCATAAGATGAGGGTACACAGCATTAATGCTCCAACAGGTTCCTGTTCCCCATCAGATTTGAGGTGGGGGGAACCCACAATGATATAGGATTTATTGCAAGTTGGTTCTCACCACTCCACCTGAGTTCCCCCCTCCCCCCCCAAAAAAAAATCCTTCAGCTTTGTCACAGACACACAACTTGATGGCCTCATCCCTAGGCAGGGAGGAGGAAAGACTTTGCTCCCTTCTAGACAGAGTCCCTGGCCATTTCCATAACCTTTGCCATAATTTATCTCCTTAGCAAAAGGAAAAGCATTTTGCTACTACTTTACTTAACAAAGCCTGACCTGTCTGGCAGGTTTGACAGCACCAGTTAGTCATGTTAAGCAGCCTTTCTGTTGTTCAGGCCCCAACCTTACAACCATAGAATCACTGAGTTGGAAGGTACCCTGCAAGGTCATTTAAATTCCTTGTTGGTGAAAGATCACACAAAACAACTGTCTTTGTATTGATGGTGGGGGAAATGAAGGTTAAAAATTAGCAACTCCTGTTTTCACTCTATGGAAGAAAATGTGACTGGTATTAAAACACTACTTTTACCAATCGTTCTAAAGAGGAGGATAGCCATTTGTGTTATGTTGCAACACAAGGGATTGATTTCTATTTGGTAATCAGAAAAGGTTTAGAGGTAGATGAGATCCCTAATATTTATGGGGAGAACAGTAATTACTAAACATTTTAATTACAGCCTCTCCTAGAAAGAAGCAATTAGTTACTCCGAACTCTAATGAGTTTCTTTTTTACTTCTGATTGATATTTCCCCCCTAACTGTAAGTTTTCCAGAACAATCACATGCCCTGTGTTTACAACTCTTTATATATCGAACTTTGGTTCAGGCGGTAATGCAGTCATGGGAGCTAATTCAGTTACACAAATATTAGGATGCACTAGAAGTAAAAATTCTCACACCTTTTGAATGCCATATTGATTATATTAAAATCCACAATATGCTTGATTGGTTTGCAAGGGGATTTGAGAGATCCTTGACCAGTAGCTGGGCTCATGTGATACTGATAATTTGTATAGCACCAGTTAGTCACATTATACAGCATCTTCAGCACACTACATTAATGTGCTATGGATGTTTCTGAAACTTGATTTTGCTGCACTGGAAAGACCTAGAGCAGCCTTCCCCAGTATGGTGCCGTGCTGGCTGGTCCTTATGGGAGTTGAAGTTCAACAGGAGGGAACCAGGTTGGGAAAGGCTGCTCTAGACCCTGTTCATTCAGTCAAAATGGTACTAGTTTACCCATACAATACAAAACATATTGGGTTGGATCCAGATTTACACCTGATCAACTGTGCTGGTGGAAGTAGACTTCCCTGCCCCCTAATTCCCATGGCAGGCCTTCCAGCCCCCTGAAAAATGTTACACAGAGGGTCAGGTATGGGTGGAGGGGGATCCCCAAAAACCAGGTGGAGGGACCAGAATAATCAGAGTAATCAGCGGGATCTTGAGATGGAAAATGAAATCAGAGAGGCCTCCAAGTGAGGACATGTTGTAATAATGGGTGGCTTCAATTACCCCCGCATTGACTGGATACATGCCTGTTCCCGTCACGATAAAGAGGTTGAATTTCTTGATATCCTAAATAACTGTGCCCTATGGAACCCACCAGAGGGGAGGCGACCCTGGATTTAACCCTAAGTGGTGTTGCCCAGAATCTAGTACAAGATGTAAATGTGTTGAGCCAGCTGGAAACAGTGACCACAATACTCTTAGATTTAATATATATTTAAGTGAAAGATTGTGAAAGCAGTCCAACACAGTCACGTTTGACTTCAAAGAGGAAACTTATCTAAAATGAGGGAACTGGTAAAAAGGAGGTTGAAAGGAGGAGGCAAGAGGCTTAACCCTTCAAAATGCTTGTAGATTACTCAAAACCACAATAACAGAAGCAAAAATAGAATGTATACCACAGATTAGGAAAGGTAGCATCAAGTCCAAAAGGTCACCAGCATGGTTAACGAGCAGTGTCAATGAAACTATTAGAGAGAAGAAGGCTTCCTTCAGAAAATGGAAGTCTTGCCTAAGTGAGGAAAACAAAAGGGAGCACAAGCTTGCACAAAGGAGATGCAAACAGACAATAAAAAATGCCCCCCCAAAGCATTTTGAGAGCATATCGTTAACAACATCAAGGGCAACAATAAAAAAATTATTTACATAGTCCTTCACCAAAGACTCCTGAGCAAAATTAGCAGTCGTGGAATAAGAGAGGAGGTCCTCTTATGGATCAGTAACTGGTTAAAGAACAGAAAGCAGAGGGTAGGAATAAATGGTAAATTCTCCCAATGGAGGGATGTAAACAGTGCAGTCCTACAGGGATCTGTATTGGGACCAATGCTTTCCTACTTATTCATAAATGATCTGGAATTAGGAGTGAGCAGCGAAGTGGACAAGTTTGCTGATAACACCAAATTATTTAGGATGGTTAAAACAAAAAGGGATTGTGAGGAGCTCCAAAAGGGTCTCTCCAAACTGGGAGAATGGGCACCAAAAAGGCAAATACGGTTCAATGTAGGCAAGTGTAAAGTAATGCATGTTAGGGCAAAAAGTCCCAACGTCAAATATAAGCTGATGGAATCTGAGCTAGCAGTGACTGACCAAGAAAGAGATCTTGGGGTTGTGGTGGACACCTCGATGAAAATGTCAACCCAGTGTGTGGCTGCTGTGAAAAAGACAAACTCCATGTTAGGCATAATCAGGAAAGGAATTGAAAATAAAACTGCCAATATCATATTGCCCTTTACAAATCTATGGTGTGACTGCACTTAGAATACTGTGTACATTTCTGGTTACTGCACCTATAAAGGATATTGTAGAGTTGGGAAAAGTGCAGAAAAGGGCAAGTAAAATGATCAAGGGGCTGGAGCAACTCCTATACAAGGAAAGGTTACAGCAGCTGGGATTGTTTAGCTTAGAAAAAACTAAGGCAAGTAAGGGGAGACATAATAGAGGTGTACAGAATTATGCATGGTGTGGAGAAAGTGGATAGGGAGACATTATTCTCCCTCTCTCATAATATTAGAACCTGGGGTTATCTCATGAAGCTGATTGGTGGGAGATTCAGGACAGTTAAGAGGAAGTACTTCTTCACACAGCGCATAGTTAAACTATGGCATTCACTTCCACAAGATGTAGTGGTGGCCATCTATTTGAAGGGCTTTAAAAGGGGATTGGACAAATTCATGGAGGAGAAGGTTATCAATGGCTACTAGTCCTGATTGGCTATAAGCTACCTCCAGTATCAGAGGAAGTATGCCTGTGTACACCAGTTGCTGGGGAACATGGAGGGAGGGTGCTTCTGCACTCATATCCTGCTTGTGGGATCCTGCGGGCAGCTGGTTGGCCATTTTGTAAACAGAATGCTGGACTAGATGGACCCTTGGTCTGATCCAGCATGGCTCTTCTTATGTTCTTCTGGAAGCAGAGACCTTCTTCTTGCACAAGTTTCCTTCCTCTTGCAGAAGGCAGATCCTGGATCCAATTACTTTTCTCCATTGTACAGCACAAGATCTTTCCCAACCACTATGCACAAGCACTAACAGATTATTTCTCCCAGTGTAACTTCACAATGTATCAGGGGATGCACTATGGTATAACCATAGATATAAGGAAGTTATATGAGCTGTAGGGTAGATGCTTTAGCAGGCCATAAAATGGTCTCATGAAAGCGTTTGTGCAAAAGGTATGTCACAAAGAAGAGGACAAATGGCCCTACGTTACAGGATGATAGGTTGTGCTTGAACATTATGGAAAACATCTTAGTGGTAAGAACAACTACCATGGGGTGGGGGTGAGCTCTTTCTCACTAGAAGTTTTCAAGCTGGACAGACATCTAGGGTTGACGGGAGGCCTACTTTACAGAGGACAGTCCACTATTTGAAGGACTGTCCAGTCTAAGTGAGGTTAAAAGATAAAAAAAAAACCCATAAGAAACAGCAAGAAAGGAGAGGGAAGACCTTGATTTGTCCATCAGTAGTTAGCACCTGGTCTGCAGAATGAGCAGGCACACTGGTTATCTGGTCACAGTATTCCCCAGTATGATGAGATGTACTGTATTTCTATAAATTATAGTAATTATTCCTAAATTTGCATCTATTCATATTAATTAGCATATGCATTTTTTTTATTCAGTCCTGTGTCTTCTTTTGTTCCTTTTTTTAAAAGTGTGTAACTGGCCACCCTACAGATATCTGTTGCAGATGCCCTAGCTCTGGATCCCTGCATCAAGCAGGTGATGGCCTACAAGCACCCTCACCAAAATGTATGATTATCTTTGATGTTAATGGCTTGCACAAAAAATGGAACAGCTTTTTGGGGGATTTGGGGTCAGTTTTCTCATGCAGTGCTCTCCCACTAACTCCAGAATATCCCTTCCATGAGCAGAACAGGCTTTCTGCTAGCAGAGTGGCACCTCTTGATCAAAGCCTTTGCTGATTTAAGTGTTGGAACTGCCTTGGATGTTTTTGGAAAATTATAAGGATGGATATAAAATGAATGAATAAATAAATAGGAAGCACCCAGTGATGGGATATCTATAGAATACTTTAGTTCTAGATTAGGGATGGAGAAATCAGTCTATTTCCAGCCTGTGTCAGTTTTTTGCATGTATCAAATCATGAGTCTGTTCCATACTGTTTCTGCATCAGTCTGTGATTTAAAAAACAAAACAAAAACGCCACCCTGCACTAAAATTCACATCTAGGGAGAGATCCTATGGCCCCATAGACAGCATCTAGAGGGCCATAGGATTCTTTGTAGTCCCAGCTCTGAGGTCGGAAAAGTGCTCCAACCTCAGAACTGGGGATCTGCACTCGGATCTCCCTACCCACTGCAGCCAGTGCAGAAAGAACCTTGCCAGCTGCATCTCTAAGTTCATAGATTCATAGATAGAGTTGGAAGGGGCCTACAAGTCCATCAATCGAGCCCAACACCCTGCTCAATGCAGGAAACTAGACGAGGGGTCTCCCATCCAAGTAATAACCAGGCCTGACCCTGCTTAGCTTTCCACACTCAGACAAAGCTGACCAGCGTGAGCCACAGGCAGGGATGTTGAAGAGTCCTTGGTCTCGAGTCACGAGTCGAGTCACGAGTCTTTGGACCCGAGTCTCAAGTCCGAGTCCGAGTCCTTGGTCCAAAATGGTGACTCCCGAGTCCCGAGTCCTGAGTCACTCCCAAAGCTGGCTCCACGAGTCCCTATTAAAATCAATGGGGGGTTTTCCCAACAAAATAAGGCTACTTCAGATGTGTGGCTTAAATAAATTCTAGGCACAAGTGTGCCTTTTTATTTCAAAACTCTGCAACTGATTTTGGCAAGAACAGATCAGGCAGAAAAACCCAAAATAACCAGGCAGGCAGAGGAGGCAGGGAACCCCAAAGCAGGCAGGCAGAGGCCTTTGTCTTGGACAATTTAACTGTTGAACTGGTCAAGAAGAGACCAGGCAGGCAGAGGAGGCTGGGAACCCCAGGCAGGCAGGCAGAGGCAGCCAAACCCAAAATGTCTGAAAGGTTGCATTTTAGAAAAATGATTTTAAAAAATAAACTTGCTGTACTTCCTAAAACTTATCCATGTTGCATTTGAGGAACATTATTTTTTCTAAATGTTTGGCCCCCATTCTGGAACGGTGAGATCTCATCACAATTCCACCTTCACTGAACACCCGCTCCACTGGTGATGAACTTGCTGGAACCAGAAACACACTCAGAGCAGCCACACAGAGTAATCTCAGGTCCTTCTTCTGCCTCTCCCAAGTACGCAACACATCAATCAAAATAAATCTTGACACACTGTTGGGGCTGCACTCCTGGTAGCCGTCCATAGTGGCCGAGCAGCGGCACACCTCGCTTCCATGTGCTCTTCGCCAGCAATCACGCTCCTCTCCACTCCTTCTGGCACAGCCCAGGGATGTTGAAGAGTCCTTGGTCTCGAGTCTCGAGTCCCATTAAAAATATTGGGACTCGAGTCCAAATCGAGTCAGAGGGGGGACTCAGTCTGACTCACGAGCCGAGTCCTCGAGTTTGGAGGCTTACGGGCATCCCCATTGGATTGCACCTGTAGTTTTATATGCAGTTTTCCCTGACATATGCATTGTGTATGTAACTTTGCTTAATATATGCATTTTTGTATGTAGCTTTCCCTAGTAATACACATTTTTGTATGCAACTCTCCCTATCCTTCAGTTGCATAGACTCCATGTGTCCATCGCAGTGAACAGAGAAATCTGGAACTTTCCACCACTCTGCCATTGACAGCCATCCAGCTCCAAGGTAGTAGTGAAGATGGAACTAGCCACAGCATAGGATACCATACTATATCCATATTGCCTAAATAACGCATCTGTTAAGGGTGTGGCCCTTAACAGCTGTAATTTCCCAGCATTTTGGAGCTGGACTGAACACGGAAAGCCCCTAACAAAACACATTAAATCAAAAGGTTTTTTGTTAATTAAATATTTGCATTTTGCTGTATCTAATGGTTATAGTATTATTGTTACATGTAGTGAATTTAAGGACTGTAATGTATGAGGGATCTTCCCTAGCAATGGAAATGATGCATAAATATGCCTTCCAGATTGTATCAGGCTCCTTTAATAGCTCAGCAGAACAATTATTCTGAAGTCATGCCATGCTATGAGAAATATGGCTTCTCTCTTGACTCACTGTAGAGAAAAATAAAATAAATGAAAGCACCACACAATATGAAAGCATGTCTAAACATGTGAAAACAAGAGAATTATATTTGACAAGGAAGGAGAAGGAAAGAGTAAACTCAAGAATAAAATAAGACAGGTCTTCTTTATTAAGAAGGTATTTTTCAGTTACTTGCTTTATTGATCAGGAAATGAATAGCTTGAAGCCTACACACTGCTTTGATTATAAAAGTGAGAAAAGAAACAAAGTAAACAACATATAGCCAGTTACTGCAGTATGGCTTTGAAATTGCAGACATTTGGGAAACCAGCTTTTTAAAAAAAGAGTTTATCAAAGCAAGAGCAAGAAAAGGTTGTCCAAACCAACAAGTAGACTGCCATAATCCTAGACTGCTCATGAACCTTCGGAGACAAGGATTTGTCTTGTTATCAGGGCCGGTGCAAGGCAGTTTGGTGCCCTAGGCAAGATCAGATATTTAGCGCCCCCCCTTCCCACCTGAGCCCTCCCTCCTATGCCCATTATAAAATAAATTTCCCTCCCTGGGAACTGCCGAGCCCCATAGAAAAACTTTGTGGACTTTGAGACTTTTCCTTTGTGTTCACGCGAAAAGCAAAGAGGCAACATCAGCCCAGCTATGCCAGGAACTCCCAAGGGCCTTCTCCTACTCCATATATATGTAAAAGCCTGTCTCCTCCTGCGGGCAGCACAAGGGATATGAAAAAAGGATGTGAGAGAGGTGTGATGGCGCTACCTGTGAGGAATAGAGACAAAAGGGTGTCTTGCAGCCTGTCCTACCTCGCAGGGTAAAGGTGCAGAGACACCGGTTTGACTCATACACCTTCTGGGTTGCGGGGGGGGGGATGCATGTAGTAGAAACATAGCAAAGAGAGAGCCCGTGGATCATCTGGTTCAAATTTAGGAGGGGCTTTACGAAACTTGCTGCTTCCCCTCCTCTCTCTATCACTTTGTTGCAATATTTCTTTATCAGAATAATGTATATTATCCTGTCTTTCCCTTTACCAGCCTAGTGCTCAAACAGGACCGGTGCAAGGCAGTTTGATGCCCTAGGCAAGATCAAATATTTAGTGCCCCCCCTCCCACTTGAGAGCGCTGTATTTTTTTTTCAAGGCGTTTCTGGCGCCCCCTTTAGCCCTGCGCCCTAGGCAGCTGCCTAGTTGGCCTAATGGTAGCACTAGCCCTGTGCTCAAGGCAGACAACAATATTCAAAGTACTGTAAAGCAAACATCAACAGCTCAGGGCACAATCCTAAACACGTTGAGGCAGAAAAAAGCCCTGCAACTCCCAGCATTCCCCAGCCAGCATGGCTGGCTCTTGGAATGCTGGGAGTTGCTGGGAGTTGTAGGACTCCCCCCGTCCAAACACACCCAAACACGCGCAGGATTGCATCCTAAAAGCATTTAAAACCAAAACACAGAAACAGCATGGTATAATTAAAACATTGGAGCCCCAGTTAGCTTAAAATACCTTTCCCTCCATCCCTGCTTGCCTGAAATAACTGCTTTCAGGGGACGTTGAGCTGAGGAACCTGAGGCGTGAGCCGGAGGGAGGGAAGGCGAAGGAGGTGTTTGCAGGTGCATCCTTTGGGGAAGGAGGTGTTTGCAGCTGCATCCTTCCCCTTCTCCCCCCACCCCCGCCCAGCCCACCAGCATCCCATCATTGGCCCCTGCCCGCCTCCCGCCTCCTCCAACCTGTCACCTTCTCTGCCTCTTTTGATGCTGGTTGTGAGGAGGAGCCTGCCTGAAGCTTCAGCGGTGCAGCAGTGGTGCCAGCAGCAGCTGCTGCTCCTGGTAACGGCGGCGGCAAGGCTTGAGACCTGAGGTGGAGGAGAGGGGCGGGCGGGCAGGTAAAATACGCATTTTAATACAGCAGCGCTGTATTTTTTTTCCAAGGCGTTTCTGGCACCCCTAGAGCCCGGCGCTCTAGGCAGTTGCCTAGTTCGCCTAATGGAAGCACCAGCCCTGCTTGTTATGTGTGCAATATTGATGCATGTGCTAAGACTAGGGCAGACTGCAAATTACAAATAAATATGTGTTGGGCTTGTCTCTAAAATATGATTGAATTCTCAGATGCCACAGAAGTATCCACCTGATGCAATGCATGATGGGAGTGCTCAGATTTCTCTGATCCATGTTCCTCCTTTGAACTGGGAGCCAGTGTGGCATAGTGGTTAGAGTGTTGGACTGGGACTCAGGAGATCCGGGTTCTAGTCCCTGCTCAGCCATGAAACTCACTGGGTGACTTTGGGCCAGCCACTGACTCTCAGCCTAACCTACCTCACAGGGTTGTTGTGAGGATAAAATGGAGAGGAGGAGGAGGATTATGTAAGCCGCCTTGGGTTCCTTGCAGGAAAAAAGGCGGGGTGTAAATATAATAAATAAAAATAAATAAATAAAATCAGTATTGGGGTACCCTGAGGAGGGCAAGAGAACATGATCTGCATTACCTCTGCAATGCTATTCTGACAAAACAGACTACAATTTTGGGAGGGAGTACCTACAGTAGGTGCCTGCCCTGTAGGAACTTTCTTCTCCAGCTCCCTTCCCTGCTCTCCCTGCCTTCCCAAGCCTATTCTAGAGAACATACTACATCTGCGTATCAGTGGAGTAGAGTCATGCATTATGTCTTCTGCCTTTCCTCAGTTACCTGGATTGCACTGAATACAAGCCGGATCTGGTTCTCTTACTTCCTCGGTTGACCTCCTTGCATGTAGCTCAGGGGCTCCCTTCCTGAAGCTCTGAGCCAGTTTCTCAGGGCACTTTCTTTCAATGTTGCCAGACATGCAGAGCCAAATAACATGTGGCATTACTGACGCTTTTCATTTTAAAGAAAAAGGAACTGCAGGGCCCCACTCTGGAATGTGGTCCCTGTGGCAATTTCCTGCCAAAAATGGCAGTAGCCCTCCCTGGTTACGATTTGCCCCCAAAAGTGCTGTTTGCAATAAACAGGACCTTTGGGTGCAAATAGCATCAGGCGACGGTTTTCAGCAGAAAACTCTCATAGGACACACACACACACAGTCCAGATTGGGAGCAGTTTCCAGACTGGGCTCCTGTGACTTCTTTTTCTTCAAAATAACAGTGGCCAGCTTCAGCATGCTGCCGTAGAAGCATGAAGAATGTCTTTCTTAACCCTTCTTCTTGGTCAACCAACACTGTATTCCCCCTTGTTATTCAGAGGCTTAGTGATTTGGGCATGTGTTTACACACACTACACACCTGTGCTGTATGGAACCCAAGCCATCAGCTGTGAACTTGGTCCCTGGCTTTGGGGGCTGGCAAGTGAAGAGCATGCTGCTTCCCATCCTCCAGGATGCCCTAAGCTGGGTGTTCAGAAGTGCTGTTCCTTAAGCCTCATTTTTGCTTATATCTCTCCCCTCCCATTGCTATTACTATTAGCCCATTCAGCTCCCACCTAGAGGAAGGGAAGGCTGCACTTCTTTCATTTTAACACTGCTTTGCAGAGTGAATCCTGCTGGGGGTAACACTCATGTTCTTTCATAACTTATTCTTTCTTTATTATTATTACATTTATATCCTGCCTTTCTTCCTCTTGCAAGGAACCCAAGGCAGCTTACGTGATCCTCTTCATTTCATCCTCACAACAACCCTGTGAGGTTAGGTTAGGCTGAGAGTCAATGACTGGCCCAAAGTCACCCAGTGAGCTTCATGGCCAAGTGGGGACTAGAACCTGGATCTCCAAAGTCCCAGTCCAACATTCTATCCTCTACATCACACTGGTTCTCAAACAGAATTGTTTCAAGTTTTGAAGTCAAGTAACTTCCACAGCATGTACAGAGCCAGCCATAGGAACTGGGTATCTCTAGTTCTTTGCCCTGCATAGCTCTTCACTCTTGTTGGCCTCTCTCTCGCACATTCTCCCCTGTATAACGTGAGGGGCAAAACAGACATTACTTTTAATGACCCAATCCAGAAATTAAAAGCCTGCCTATTCTGCACCTAGTCTAGAATAAAAATGGGGGGGGGGGAAATGTAGGTCCTAGACACATATTTAAAGTACTGTTTTAGCCCTTACTGCTGGCATTCATGAAGCTGGCTAATCCATAGGCAGTTAGAAATTATGACCCAGTTTGCCTGTAATGACAGCCCATGGGTTGTTTAATCCATAGGTTGTCGGGGCTGTGCAGGAGCGATCAAGTGAGCAAGCATGCTGCCTCCCAACCGCTTGCAATTTATTACACTTTGTTTCCAAATTATGGTTTCTTAGCAACATGTTCCCCTGTTTCTCTGTCACTGTTAAAATGGCTTCATTGGGATTGATATGCCACTGCCGTAGGGAAGCAGCACATTTCAGGAATACAGAAGTAATGGGTGTACTAAGAAGCAATAGCAGTTAGGCACACTGTCTCTAAGAGAATGTAAGAGACATAGAAAGATGTTAGAATGACTTCTGTTAGTAGACTCATTGTCTAAGTGCAGTCACACAGGAAGCATGAAACTCTTGCTTAGGTGCATCAGTGATTTGCAGGGATGTTGAAGAGTCCTTGGTCTCGAGTCACGAGTCGAGTCACGAGTCTTTGGACCCGAGTCTCGAGTCCGAGTCCGAGTCCTTGGTCCAAAATAGTGACTCACGAGTCACGAGTCCTGAGTCACTCCCAAAACTGACTCCACGAGTCCCTATTAAAATCAATGGGGTTTCCCCCCAACAAAATAAGGCTACTTCAGATGTGTGGCTTAAATAAATTCCAGGCACAAGTGTGCCTTTTTATTTCAAAACTCTGCAATGACTTTGGCAAGAACAGACCAGGCAGACAAACCCAAAATAACCAGGCAGTCAGAGGAGGCAGGGAACCCCAAAGCAGGCAGGCAGAGGCCTTTGTCTTGGACAATTCAACTGTTGAACAGGTCAAGAAGAGACCAGGCAGGCAGAGGAGGCTGGGAACCCCAAACAGGCAGGCAGAGGCAGCCAAACCCAAAATGTCTGACCCTAACCCAAACTCCCCACAACAACACATCAATCAAAATAAATCTCAACACATCGTTGGGGCTGCGCTACTGGTAGCTGTTCATAGTGGACGAGCAGTGGCCAGGGATGTTGACGAGTCCTTGGTCTCGAGTCCCGAGTCGAGTCTCGAGTCCCATTAAAAATATTGGGACTCGAGTCCGAGTCGAGTCAGAGGGGGGACTCAGTCCGACTCACGAGTCGAGTCCTCGAGTCCGAGTCCCCATCCCTGGTGATTTGACAGTCTATGTGTCAAATGACATTTCTGCAACTGCAAAAAAACAAAAATCGTTTAAAAGCTTCCAAAAATCAGTTCCTGTTCTCAAGAAAACCAATAACAGAATTTCAAGTCCAAATTGCACAATGCTTGCTGAGAGCTTACAACTAACTTATTTATGCCTGAAACAGTGGGTAATTGTACTTGAGTGTTCTGCCTGCTTATATAAGAGTTGCTTTGACTTTCACTGATACGTGACTTGACCCTAATTGCACTTGCTTATATAGAAATTACCAAGTGAATTCCCATAAAAGGCCAAAATATGTTTGGCACTTTTGTCCAAAGAACTCCTTTTATTCCACAGTTCTGTGTGTAAGGCATGTTGTGGGACATCTCAGAATATATTGCACTGAAAGAAGAGACATTTTTCAGAACCCTAAAAGCCAAATAATCTTATTGCTTACTCTGTTTACATTGTTTGTAGCTTCCACCTTTTATCAAATCTTAGCAAAATGCCTGTGCCCATACAGGGTGGATCTATGACTATGCAAATTGGCTATTAGGGATGACCCAAAAGAGAAACAGGAACACTAGAAACAACTTGAATGGGAGACAGGACCTTTTGTGTGTGTGTGTAGTTTATTACATTTTTGTCCCATTTCATATATGTTTCCTGCAATCTCCCACCCAGATTTCTGAGCAGGTCCATACCTGATCAGCATAAGTAATGCTACAGCATCTGATGTTCTCCAACCAGACCTTATACCAGGGGTCAACAATGCAGCACCCTTGGGTGCACTAGTGCCTAAGAAGGCACCCCAAGCATGCCTGTGAGGCCCCTTGCACTGCCACCCACTCATTACCACTGCCCTTTCATCTCCCAGTCTGCATACCTTTCCCTACCTCTGTTGGGGCAACAGGGTTCTTGGAGGTGGGTGGGCTTCTCCCTTCCAGTCATTTTTTTGGGCAGGCACCCTTTCCCCTGCCTCTATTGAAATCAATGGAGTGATATTGCTCCCCTGCCAAAGTTCCCTGCCAAAAAATGGTGGGGGAAAGAAGAGTGAGGGCTATGGGCCCTCTCCCTATCCAGGCTAGCTAGAACTAGGGTGGCCAGGTGTCCTACTTTAGAGAACAGCCCTCTATTTTGGAGAGCTGGCAGAGGACAGTCCTCTGTTTGAAGGTATCCTCTGTTTGAAGAGGTGTCCAGTCCAAGTCCAGTTTAAAGTCAAACAAACAGAAGAGAGAGCCTTGAAGTTGCCCATCAACAGCTGGCATCTGGACAGCAGACTGAGCAGGCAAACAGACCACCTAGTCAGTCTTCTCTACTATGGTGAGGTGTATTGTATTTTTATGTCAATTGTAGTAATTATTTCTAATATACATATACATTTGCATATGCAAATGTTATGCAAATGGAAGCCCTCTTTTGTTCGTCTCTCTCTCTCTCTCTCTCTCTCTCTCTCTTTTTGCTGCATTTTCCCTTTTTTGGTGATGTGTAAGTGGTCACCCTATGTAAAGCTGCCCAAGCCTGAACCTATTTTGGTTAGTCAGAAGGAGTGAGCATCTAGCAATATTAAAACTCAAGACTTTGATTCAGATGCTATGTTGCCATTTCATGTAGACATTTGCAGTAAGGGGCTTATTTTTTAATGGTAATTGATAGTAATTTTTGTGACTGCCATCCATCACTATATTTGCATTTATTTAATAAATTTGCCTGTCTTTCTGAGTCTCCTTTTTCCTAGTGTTCCTATCAAAAGAAACATGTTGTTCCCTTAATAATAAGGATTTTGGCAGATGGCTCCATTTTGCTTCACCACAGTTGATTTAATTATAGAAATTATCTACAAACTACAACATATTTCAACAAAATTATGTAACAAATAGTTAGCCTTGCTAAACATTAGTCATAGATGGAGCTAACTTGAAATGTTTTTGTGTATCTCAGGCACTTATTCTATGGTAGGTATTGAGCTCTTATTTGATTGGCATCTGTTACACACCATGGAGAAACTCAGTACCCACTGCAGGGATCAGAGCTTCAGGTGATCAGTCAGCAGAGTTCACCACATTGCCTGGGTAGGATCTTGCTAAGTGAGGGAACCATGCTGAAGCATCTAAACCAGGGTTCCCCAACATTTTAGACCCATGGACACATTTGGGAATTTGAGAAACTGCTGTGGGCACCATCACAAAATGCCTAATCAGTGGATTGTCGCTTTGGTGTCTACCTGTCATGTCTATGGATCTTAGGCTGCATCTTAGTCAGCAAAAACTTGTTTCATGTCTATTGGACACCACAACATCTCTTTAATAAGGGATTGTCTATTTCGGCTTCTTTTAAACATATGTTTTGGCAACGTCCAGAAGTTGCTTCTTTTGGGAAGGAGGTTATCACACAGATAAATTTTGTACTGGAACGGACTTTAATATTCACTGATGTACACACTCTTTTAAATTAAATGACTGATATTACAAAATTGGAAGGAGAAGCACTCACCCTCTATAATGCAATGGATTGAGGACCTTACAATGTTTTCAATATATAACGGATGGCATATAGACACCAACTTCAAATGGATTCTTATGTGGATATTTGGTTCGCTTTTGTTGAAGCCTATGCCCTATGTATAATTGCTAGAAAGCTGTATGCATTTCATACAAATCCATGTAAGTATATTAAAAAATAGGGGGAAATGTTAAAAAAAATAATTGGGTGCCCATGGGGACCCCTCTGTGGGCACCGTTGGAGGAGCCTGGAAGTGCTGCGTTAGGGACCCCTGATCTCAGCCATCTTGAGCATCATGTCTCCAGAAAGGTGGGATATAAATTTTGTTAAATAAATAAAAAATAAATAAATTACTGAGGGCTGAAATGAAGATGTAGTCCAGGAGTCAAGCCAACATTGGTCGGTTTCAAGAAAATAGCATATTTTTGTGACTGCCATCACTAGCAGAAAATGATTAACGGGAAGAGAAGGTAATGGTGTGAAATATTCCCCATTGTATTTAACCAATAGTAATAAGTCTGCACAATCTTGCTTGAATCTAAGGGACCTTCAGCAGTGTGTTTCTAGCTACTTTTAGATGTTATATAGAGGATTCTCTTTTAAAATAAACAGAATTTTAAAATTAATTATTTTTAAAATGAAAGCATTCCGTGTCTATCCTTACCTCTTTAACAAGAGTAATGCTCTCTCTGCCTCTTCATATATATATATATTTAAAACCCAACCCTGCGCATTTTCATATCTGATTTAATAACAAACATAAATTTACCCGTTCATTTTGCTCAGTGTTTTCTATTACTGCTTGAGAGTGTGCTGCAAGAAACAATCAACCACTTCATGGATTTGTTTTCCTTGTTCCCTCCATTCCCTGAGCAAAGTCACCCATACTCACAACTATTCAGTATTCAATATCAGTATGCACTATCGGTATTCTAGCAAGATAGTGAGCAAAGCATTATTTGCAAACAAATTACTGGTACTTTTATTTATTTTCTGCAAGGATACAGAATGGTGCTGTTTCATGAGATACTGATAACAGGCTTCCCCGATACAGTGAATCATTTCACAAAATGCAACTATTAATAAACAACTTAGAAGAAGTTCATTTAAGGTAGGGCCATACTTATGACCATGAATTTGCCATATAAGCAGACGTCCTATTATCTGGCAAAGAATTTGGAACTTACTTTGCTCAATGGAGTAGGCCAGGAACAGCATCTCTTTGTACGCACTCTTGAATGTGCCTCCTCCTTGTCATAGCAACATAAAAGCCCTACTGGATCAGACCAAAGGCCTATCTCAATCTTCCTCAACTTGGCGCCCTCCAGATGTGTTGGACTACAATTCCCATCAGCCCCAGCCAGCATGGCCAATGGGCAGAGATTATGGGAACTGTAGTCCAAAGCACCTAGAGGGCACCAGGTTGCCTACCCTTGGCCTATCTAGTCCAGCATCTTTCCCATAGTGACCAACCAGATGCCTATGGGAAGCCCCCCAAGCAGGACATGAAGGCATGTAGTTCCATTGCAATTGACCTTCAGGCATACCAGCTCTGAATCTGGAAGTTGCATACAGCCATCATGACTAATAGCCCTTGATAGCTTTATCTTCCATAAATTGGTCTAATCCAGGGTGGCCACTTGTATATCTTCAAAGGAGAGATGTATGTAACCAAAAAAAGAAGACAAAAGAGGACATGGGTTTGCATAGAATTTCCATATGCTGATTGATATGTAGAGATGCAAATTTAGAAAGAATAAATGTCACTTGAATAGAAATACAGTATATTTCACTATAATCGGGACTACTGTGACCAGATGAGCTGTGTGCCTGACTGCTCAGTATACTGTTCAAGTGCTAACTGTTGATGGACAACTTCAAGACCCCTCCTGATCTCCCACCTTCTTCTGGTTCTTTTTCTTCAAACAGGACTTGGACCAGACAGCCCACCAAAGAGTGCACACCTTCAAATAAAAGACTGTCCTCTGGCAGTCCTTGAAACAGAGGATTGTCCTCTGTAAAATAGGAAACATGGCCACTGATAGGCATGTAAATTACTGGCCCTCACCACATCTTGTGGTGGCCCCCAAGTTATGGAACTCCCTCCCTAGTGACCTTCGACATGCCCCCTCTGTGATGAGCTTCTGTCGCGCATTAAAAACATGGTATTTCAGGTGGGAATATGGGGTGGGTTAGGATTTTAAAAGAATTTTTTATACTGTTTTATTGTATTGTTTTAATTGTACATTACCCAGGGTGGCCGGGTGGCCGGCCAGATGGGCGATTAACAAATATAATAAATAAATAAATTAAAATTGATTAAAATAAAAATACAATTAAAAACATAACAATTACAGATCTAGATAGATAGATAGATAGATAGATATAGTTATAGTTATACACACACATGCACACACACACACACACACACACACCAGCACCTACCCAACGGACCCACTTATAGACTAAAGGCCTTCTTAAATAAAGTGGCCTTTGCCTGCTGGCAGGACAGCAGAGATGGAGCAAACCTAGCCTCCCTAATGAAAGGTATTTTCAAACTTCATAGAGGCTGTCATGTTTTTCTACATGCAAAACTAGAGATGACCACCTCACATTGTGGATGATTTTAAAATGTTAGTAATGGTAGAAATAATAGTAGCAGCAGCAGCAAATAAAAAATATTTCTGAAATACTCTAGAGCTAAAGTGTTGCAGGTTCCCCAACTACAGCCCATAATCACATCACTAAGGAGAGGCAAAGTTCTGAAGAAGATGATTCCGGGTTCTAGTCCCCGCTCGGCCATGAAACTCACTGGGTGACTTTGGGCCAGTCACTGACTCTCAGCCTAAGCTATCTCACAGGGTTGTTGTGAGGATAAAATGGAGAGGAGGAGGACGATTATGGAAGCCGTCTTGGGTTCCTTGCAGGAAAAAAGGCGGGATATAAATATAATAAATAAATAAAATAAATAAATAAGTAAGCCGCTCAACAAGATCTGCCACGGATGGCCTTCTCCCTGTCCCATCAGTCAGAGAAACCAGGCTGGTGGGGACTAGGGGAGGGCCTTTTCTGTGGCAGCCCCCAATTTATGGAACTCTCTCCCCAGTGACCTCCACCATGCCCCTTCCTTGATTAGCTTCCGCCAGGCATTAAAAACGTGGCTTTTCAGGCTGGGAATATGGGGTGGGTTAGGATTTTTGAGTTTTGTACTGTTTTTAATTGTGTTTTATAAGGTGTGTGTGTGTGTGTGTGTGTTCCCCCCCCCTTGTATTTTATTGGACTGTACATCGCTCAGAGTGGCCGAATGTCTGGCCAGATGGGCGATTCATAAATATAATAAATAAATAAATAAATAAATAGCAAGTCAGTTCACTGGTCCATCAGCCCAGGAATGTGAATTCTGACTGGTAGGGACTCTCCAGGGACTCAGGCCAAGATCCTTTTCATTCCATTTAAAAGTGGATAGACATAGAGGTCAAAATAAGGCTGGGCACGCCGCACGCCCCGTTCAACCCCGCCCCCTGCCCAGCCTTGTTTTTTCGAGCACAGCACCGCTCGAACGATCCCCTACCGCGTTCGGAGGTCCCATCGCGTCACTTCCAGGACCGAAAATGATGCGACGGGGCCTCTGCGCAGACGCAGATCGGTCCCGTCGCGTCATTTCCGGTCCTGGAAGTGACGCGACGGGACCGATCGAGCAGAGTGGGCGGTTCTCTGCCAGATCGGGCAGCTGGGGCGGCTCTCCGCGGAGCGCGCGAGCCGCCCCGAAGAGGAGGTAAGGCCTCGCTGGGGCGCGAGCGCGGCCATGCTTGGCCTCGTTCTGCCCCGGGCCGGCGGAGGCTCGATTTACAACTCTAGTAGACAGCTAGACTTGCAGAGATGTGAGACATTGTTATCTATATATATATATATAAAAGAAAGTGTCCTGACTGACTGACTGACTGACTCATCAACGCCCAGCTCAAACCGTTTAATCTAGGAACGTGAATTTTTGAAGGGACATTGCTTTTATGACATAAACCCCCACTAAGGAAGGATTTTGGGAAATTCCATCCCTAAGGGGGTGAAAAAAGGGGGCAAAATCACCCCACTCTCATATCTGCAGCTCTGCAAATAGGCCTCACCTCATAATTGCTGCAGGAGCCAACTTGCTGCAGCAGCCAATAGCAGCAGTTATGCAAATAGCCCATACGCCACTTAGAATGTTCATATGAATTCCTGCAGGGGCCAATAGGGCTGGGTATGCAGGAAACTTTTTACATGACTGGGTGAAAAGGGAGGGAAACTTTTTACATGACTGACTGAGACTGACTGTTGTGTGTGGGGCATCGTCGCATAGGCTCCATCATGTTTAGACGAATCTACCCCAAACTTGCATCACCTGTAGACTTTCAGGATTAACCTGATTTTTCTTTATGAACAGATATTTCTGTCACAAAAGATTTCTGCTGCCAGCACCCAGCCTAAACGTTATACTTTCAGTCAGAGACACTGCATCTTTCCCATACATGTTTCTTTTAAAAACAATTATACCAAATCCTAAAATCCACGCGAGAGCAGCCGCGGGCAACAGCTAGTATCAGATATTTTGCAGTTTGGACAGAAATATTCTTTGGTGAGTGAAATCTGATCTAACCTTAACACAACAGCACAGTGTGTTTGTCATGTGTGGTCATTTTAAACTGGATTATTAAAGTAGATCATCTGCAGTTATCACCTTATCCATCAATTAGTGCCCAGTAAAACTGAAGGGGGGGGGGAGGAAAGGAAGGACAGCTTGGCAATACTGCAGCAGCAGGTTTTAAAAAAAGCCTCTCTTTAAAGGTTCAACCATTTGGTGGTGCAGCACTGGCAAAAAGGGACTTCTTTAAAATAAAATACCCTCTTTTTGCCAGAACTGTGCCATTGAATTTTGACAGCAAAGTGTGCTTTGTGCTTTTAAAGGGAGGCTCCCTCCTCACTGCCACCACACTGCCACCACACTGCTGGAGATGATCCTGTAGGCAGATAGTTGGTCTATCTGGGGTCAGATCCCTTTTCGATCAATGGAGGCCCTTTCTGTGTATGTCACTGCTCTTTGACACTTTCAGTAAAAAAGGGGGGGGAGGGGAGAGTTCTAATGTCCCATCTCATGAGATTGCTATGAGATGAATATGGTGAGAATCCAATGTTTTGCACATATCATTAATAGTAGCTTAATATAATTAAAGATCATTTTAGAAACCTATGAGGTAGATATATAAAAGATTTAACATGCAATTAAAAGTTATTTGTGAAATCTTTTATCCAATCTAATCCAGGACTTTTATTTCAAGAGGTTATTAAAACTACTCAGTCCAATAATTTCATGTCATAATCCATTCAATAAGAGCCTGAAGTCTCAAAATATTGTGCACGTACCCTTGCTTAATATCTCAACTTCTATAGCATCCATATTAGCATTCTAATTTAATAGGTGGCTTTATTGTTGCTTGCAGATACGATTACAGTATATTTTAATTCAGGCATATGGGCAAAAATCTAATACTTCAGACATATATGGAGATGAATAAGATGAGGAAGACAAAGGCCTCACCCCATGAAGCAATAGATCTTAGCAAAAGCTTTAAGCACTCAGTAGAAAAATCTGCGAGCACACCAGCAAGCTGTGGAATGGAGATTAAAATGATAGCAATTTAAAGTTTGTCTCCAAATGCTGGTCTCTTCTTTTAGGCCAGAGATGGGCAGACTTCAGACTTGAGGAATCTCCTTTGAGTGTTTTCTTTTTACTAGTAACATGAGAACCACCAACTGGAGGCTGGTGCAAAAGAAATAGAATTAAAGAATACTGATCCTAGGAATTTGTTTTGAGTAACAGAACTGAATGGAGTTCTCACAAAAATCTACTCCTGGTTACCTGAAACATCCTTAACTTCAGCAATATAATTTAGGGTGTGTGTATGGTGGGAGGAACATCTTGCTGCTGCTATTGTTAAATGACTGGGAGTCAGAAATCCTTGCTGACAGTGACTCCAATGTCTGCGGGGCTGTGGATCTGCTCTGGATTTTATTCTGAACTTTTAAGGAGCTATTCATGACCCCAAACCTATTTTGGGGATAAGGTTCATCACCATGGATAGCTCCTTTTCAGACTAAAATCTGGAGTAGATATGCAGCCCGGCTGACATTGGAGCCACCAGCCTCCACTGCTTGCTGATCTACTGCCAATCACACAGGAATCTATCAGTAGATCCAATCTACCTTCTGCCCATCTCTGGTTTAGCCTTTTTACATTTCCCTTCTTGGAAGACTTTGTGATCCCTATAAATGTTCAATGGACAATAATTCAGCAGCACAACAAAGTAGACACAGCGGTGGGCAACTTGTGGCCCTCCAGATGTTTTAGCCTACAATTCCCATCAGCCCTAGCTGGCATATGAAAGATTATGGGAGTTGTAGGCCAAATCATCTGGAGGACCACAAATTGCCCACCCTTGGAGGATTAACATTATAGCATGTCAGTTTAAATTTCAATGAACATGACACAGATGTACAAATATCACGCTTGGACTTTAAAACTTTCAGTTAATTTAACAGTTGAAAATGTCCATTTTCATTTCAGAGAAAAAAGTTTCCAGCTTTAAATTTCTGTATGCTGGAAAGCAGGTACAACTGGAATGCCATCAGAAGCCTGATCGAGAAGCAAAAGCAGCTCTTATTGATCACCCTGTTTTGTCTCTTGTTGTTCCCTCCCTGTCCACCCTGAATACATACTGCAACTTGATGTGTGCATCATTAAGGATAAGTGGTATGCATGCGTTGATATGTTTGTCATCAATCCATGCCAGTACGGATGGAACTGTGTTTGGTGTGTGTGTGTGTGTGTGTGTGTGTGTGTGTAATTTCAGTTTCTGAGCTTACTAGTGCCACTTATGTGTGAATTTTCTCTTCAGAAACAGTGTCTCCGGCCGGCCCTATATAGCAACATCTTCTGTGGTTTAAACCTAGGTACATGAAATGATGGACCATTGACTACCTATCTTCCTTTTAGTTCTGTAAATGTGACGTTTTATTTAGAGAGAGATTAAGGATCAGTTCAGTTGATATTAGAAACCCCTCTTGAGAATTTGCTGGACTTAAAGGGGTTCTATTAAAGTTTCACTGATAATTAACTGGAAATGTAAATCAGGCAAAAGTCCGTTATACCGAAAAGTGGAGAGGAAGATCTCAGAAAATGTATGTCTGTATGTATATTAAGAGATGGACATTGAATGCTTCATGTGAAAATCATTCTAAGACCATCATTATGAGTATAATAATATAAGAAAATCATTCTAACACCATCATTATAATATCAGACTATAATAATACAAGAAAATTATTTTAATCTCCCATCTCTGAATGGAAAGCTGCACTTGCCTCCTCAAGGCCATGTGTAGATGGTCTGGCTGAAAATGATGGTGTATGGGACCTTGAAGGGATTCCCATTGAAGGGATTTCTTTTTTCACATTTGGTCGGGATGCCTAAGGATTTTGACGAAAAGCTGGAAGTTATTTTTGTGAACTGTGAGTTATGCTTCTCAATAGAACTTCATCCATAATAGGTAATGGATTATGGGCTGCATGGAGCTCCTGGGCCTTTTTCGGGGGCTCCCACCATCGCCGTACTGCTGAATCTGTCACCAAAATTCAGCAGTGTGGTGGCAGTGAGGAGGGAGCCTCCCTTTAAAAGCACAAAGCACACTTTGCTGTCAAAATTCAATGGCACAGTTCTGGCAAAAAGAGGGTATTTTATTTTAAAGAAGTCCCTTTTTGCCAGTGCTGCACCACCAAATGGTTGAACCTTTAAAGAGAGGCTTTTTTTAAAACCTGCTGCTGCAGTATTGCCAATTTTTGGCTGCAAATTCAGTGGCATGGCAGGGCGGGGTATGGCTCCTGGTGGTATCTGCAAGGCCAATGTGGTCCCCCAACCCCTGGAAGTTGCCCACCCCTGATCTATAATAATAAAACAGGATGCATGAGTGTTTCTGATTGTGAGCACCACAGCACAAAAACCATGAAACCTAGTACAGGCCTGTGGCTCGTGGAAAGCTAAGCCGGGTCAGACCTGGTTATTACTTGGATGGGAGACCCCTCCTCTAGTTTCCTGCATTGAGCAGGAAGTTGGACTCGATAGCCTTGTAGGCTCCTTCCAACTCTATGATCTATGAATCTATGAACCTAGACACCTGAAATTTGGCATATCTATCAGGGCCGGCGCTACCGCTAGGCAGACCCAGGCGGCTGCCTAGGGCGCGTGGCGGAAGAGGGCGCAGAGTTTCTGCGCCCCTTCCTCGCCTCTGGCGCGCTCCTGCCCTGCCTGCCGCCTCCGCTGCGCCTCCCCACCCGCTTGCCGGCCGCCGCTGCACCTCCCTCCCCGCGTGCGCGCGCCCGCGTGCCCGCCCGCCAACCACCTACCTACCTTCCCGTCATAAAGCGCGGGGGTCCCATCGCGTTGGAGGAGGAGGCGGCGGCAGCAGCAGCAGCAGCAGCCAGCAGCGGGGGCGGGGGGAAGGTAGGTGGTGGTGGCGGCCGCGGCGGCACGGGGGGGGGGTTGCAGAGCAGGGCTGCTTTGCTCCGGAGCCCCCCCACGGCACGAAGGGGGCGCTAAATATAATTTGGCCTAGGGCGCCAAACAGCCCTGCACCGTTCCTGATATCTATCTATCTATCTATCTATCTATATATACCGTATATACTCAAATATAAGTCTAGTTTTTCAGCACATTTTTTGTGCTGAAAAATGCCCCCTCGACTTATACGTGGGTCAGCGCCCCCCCAGGACCCCTGTCGCCACTGCAAGGGACCGCCAGGCACCCCCTCCACCCCCAGGACCCCTGCCGCCACCCCCAGACACCCCACCCCCACCCCCGTACCTGCACCCGCCGCCGCCGAAGCCCCTCCCCCGTCGAAGCCGCGCCGCGCCGCAGCCCCCCCAGACACCCCCATGCCACCCCAGACACCCCCCCACACCACCCTACCTGCACCCGCCACCGAAGCCCCGTTGCCACCGAAAAGCCTCCCTGCCGCCGAAGCCTCGCTCCCGCTGAAGCCCCTCCCCCGCCAAAGCTGCGCCGCAGCCAGAGGCATAGCGTGGGGGGTGCAGGGGGGGCCGGCTGCAACGGGCGCAACATCTGGGGGGGCGCGCTCGCACTCGCAGCTCTGGCGGCAGCCCCCGACCGTCCGCCCCGCCTCGCCTGGCTCCGCGGCTCGTCCTTCCTCCCTTCCTCCCTTCTGCTCAAGCAGCGCCCGGGCAAGCGGGGCACGGCGTTAGATCCAAAACAACAGGCTCTCCGGAGCGGCGTCTTGCGCGCTCCCCTCCCCGCGAGCCACGACGAACTGACAAGGGAAAGCAAACGCCGCCCCCCGCTGGAAGAAAAATAGAGAGAGAGGCGGGGGGGGAAGGAAACTTCAGGCGCCCCCCTGGATCGCTCGCCTTTGGCCGGATCGCTCGCCTCAGCGCCGCGCAGACGGAGCTGCCGGTCCACCACGCGCCCTCTCCGCTGCGCTCCACGAATCCGATGCGTTCGCTGCTCCGGCGTGCGGGCTTCTCCTCGGCGCTCTTCCTCCTCCTCCCTCCCTGCCTGCCTGCCTCCCTTTCTTTCACTCTCCTCCTTCCTTGACGTCAGGCCCCGGGGCGGGAGTCTGGTGGAGAGTGGCGGAGAGGGGGGCCTCCGTGCGCCCTCCCCCAGCGCGATGGCACCGCGCTCCGAGCTGGCCCCCGCCAGCCAGCCAGCCAGCTCGCCCGGCCGGCCGCGAAAGGCGCTTTCCTCGGGATTTCTCAAGGGGCCTCCGCGATTCAAACGCAGGTTCGGGCGGGAAGAGGATCGCTCGCGCCCCTCCCCTTCTGAAGTGGGGCTTCGGCGGCGGGAGCAGGCACAGTGACGGGTGGTGGTGGTGGGGTGTCTGGGGGTGGCGGGGGGGTGTCTGGGGGTGGCGTGGGGGTGTTTGGGGGTGGCATGAGGAACTTGCGGCGTGGCTTTGGCGGAGGAGGGGCTTCGGCGGCGGCGGGTGCAGGTACGGGGGTGTGGGTGGGGTGTCTGGGGTGGCGTGGGGGTTTTGGGGGTAGCATGGGGGTGTCTGGGGGTGGCGGCGGGGGTCCTGGGGGGGCTTTGGCAGTGGCGGGCCTTCGGCGGCAGTGGGTGCAGGTACGGGGGTGGGGGGTGTCTGGGGGTGGCGGCGGGAGTCTCCCCTCGTACATTTCCCACCCTAGACTTATACTGGGGGCAATAAGTTTTCCCAGTTTTGGGGGGTGAAATTAGGGGCCTCGACTTATGTTAGGGCCGACTTATAGTTGAGTATATTATATATATATCGGGACCCTAAGAATGTGCACCTCCAGGTTATTTGGTTTTTTAAACACATTCATTAATTTTAATTAATTTTAATGTGTCTGTGTGGTTGAAGCCTGCAGTGCAGTACTATCTTCAGTCATTATGTGACAGATTTCCCTAGTCAGCACATAGCTTTGCAGCTGATACAGTTTGAAGCCAGGGGGGAGTAGTCCGAGGGACCAAGTTATATGGCTCCCGTCATTGCTGTGGGGCAGCTCTCCTTTGGGAATGGAGTGGCTTCTCTCAGGGGACTACAGGGGGTGCACCATGGCAGGGGTGCTAGCGGATGTGGCTTCACTCTGATGGGGTGAGCACAATGTGTCCAGCTCGTGACAGCTGCATAACTTTGCTTTGAAGGTTTCCAATATTAAACTATGGACTATTCCAACCTGTGCAAAGCTGGGCCCATTCTCTAGTAGTTTTATACAGACATGTGTTACAAGACATCCCTAAGCCCTTTGTAGATATAATTTTATATAACTGCACCAGTGTTGCCTGATACAACTATGGAAGAACCAGAGTTGGCAATTTAGTAATTTGGACATTCGTAAAAATATGAAAAATAACTATAAGTACAGAGAATGGAGGCTACATCCAATATGATTTTTTCCAGAGAGTAGCCTGAAATATATATTAATCAAGGCTTAAGTAAATTTTGGATATATGGACCCAATTTAAAATTAACCATAGCATTGTAATCTCAAAAATGTAAGCATAAATGACGTGTGTGTGTGTGTGTGTGTGTGTGTGTGTGATATCCTTGAAACACCAGGTCCATAAAAACATGTCTGCAGCTACTACTGTGGAAATATGTACTCATCTTCCCTATTATCATTTTTGAATATTTAATGTTGTCTATGAGTTGCTAAAAAAATCCCTTGGCCCCGTGTGAGATACACAGTTAGTTTTCACAAGCTAGGAAAACTAATAACTTCACCATTGTTTCTTTACTCTTAGTTTCTGAAGATTTCTTTAAAAAAAAAAAAAAAAGCATTAGCTTCAATATTTACAAAACTGACAGTGATTGATTACATCAGCCTGACATATTGTCATCTGAGAATGGGTGAAATATGTGGCTAATAAATAAAGGAACACTTGAATCTAATCACATATTGTTTCTTTTAGGAGGATAATTTAAAATAGACAAACAGTAATTAGACGATCTGTTCCACTTGAACATGTGAATGAATGATACTTAAAAGTGCATGTTATTACTATAGATCAGTTAAATCCAGTTTGCTCACATTGCAAGACTGTGAAATGACTCATTTTGTTTCATTCCTAAAACATTAGGCTTACTCATTTTATACTTTTATATCAGAATTCTTTAGTAGAATTCCACATACATATATGCATACTTTGTACCTGTGCATGAATACATACATTCATAGTTTAATGCAGATTTCTTGATTCTCAACTATACAGACAATATATCTAATTCAACCACCATGGGTAATATCCAATGGTGACCCCAGTGCTAACACTAATTAGGTTGTGCTAGCATAAACTAACACTTGCTCTATGTAACTAGCGCTTGCTAGTGCAATGGGGCAAAGTGGTGATTTTCTGCCAAAATTTGGCAGTGTGGCAGCAAAGGTGTGTGTGTAGGGGTGCTGCCTGCCACGCTGCTGTGTCACCAAATTTTGGCAGCAAATCACCACTTTTCCCCATTGTGATAGCAAACACAAGTTATGTTGCACAAACATTTAGTTTATGCTAGCGCAACATCATTAGCTCTAGCACTGGGACACCATTGGGTGCTACCCCTAGTCTCTACCTGACTAAAATTAATGCTATGTTTAGGAATTAGATCGTGATTCTATGGGCATCCCTTTCTCCTCAGCATGAATTTACCTTTATTGCCAGACACATACTCCAGGTCGAAACCATGTATCTTTAGTTTCTTTGTAAATGGGGAATTTCCTCATGGTGTGGATGTTTCAATTACTGCAAAACTGTGCTAGAAAACCTTCACATGCTGGAATTCTCCTTTCCTTTAAATTTTGAGGCTGTGTATAATTTTGGGGAGACTTGGAGATATTTTTGTAGATCTGCTCCCACCCACATAACACATTCATTATTTCGATCACACTACAGTTACCAGCCAAATGGGTTTGCTGGTTTCTTTAGAACTTCATGCAGTATCTTGGAAAAGCCAAAAGTCATCCCCAGTAGTGTGACCATTTTATAGACAAGTGATTGTCTCTTTACCTGCTCTCAAAATTGTTATTTTTGATGCTGTGCTGCAGGACACTTTTGCTTACTCCATCAAGTAGAGTTCTCAGTTTCTACAAACGTCTGTGGAGAAAGAACCCTGCCCAGTACTGATCTATCCTGCAAACAATGTGGTGTCCATTTGAAAACACTTTGTATGAGTCTAGATCAGCCTTCTCCAACCTGGTACCCTCCAGATTTTTGGACTTCAACTCTCATCAGCCCCAGCCTGCTTGGCCAATGGTCAGGAATGCTGGGAGTTGAAGTACAAAACATCTGTAGGGCACCAAGTTGGGTAAGGCTGGTCTAGATGCTCCTTTTCAAGCATTTGTAGATGTGAATGTAATTTGATTGTGCACAATTGTGATTTTGGAAATGTTCCACTGAATACATTTCTCTAGGGTTTGGTAGGTTCAGTGTAAAGCTGAGCTGGGGCTGGGTGTTCTTCTGGATAAAAAAATATGAGATGTTTCTTTTTCTCACTGCTCTAAAAAAAGAAAGAAAGAAAAGAAAAGAAGTTATCTTCCTCCCAGAGAGATTCAGTGAAATGGTCCCCCTGACCCAATTTCTTTGCCTACAAATACAATGGAGAATTTTGAGATGACATTAGTGCACAGCTCTAGTTCAGTATATGAGTGAGACAGAAGTGAGAATGTTTGATGTTTTTATTTTATTTTTTGCAATGAACTAATGTGAAATTGTATTTTGACTAGGCTGTTGGAGGAAGGAGCTGCAAATTAAGAAGAGAGAGCATATAGTCTTTCCCTTGCAGTGAGGCCTCACCCCAACCCTGCTCCCAGTTATATTTATCCTTTTATCAGCTAGCCAGTCATGAATTTCTAGAGGAGTCGTGGCTTTCCAATGCCTAAGAATAATTTGGTCACTAAGAAAGCCCTGTGGAGCCAGCTGCCTATGAACCAGATAATACCCATAGTATCGATACAGAACTTAAAACAGCTTGGGGAACTGAGAAGGTACACGCAGTATTAAGACTGGCATGCTGGAAAATGTGAGCCCAAATGGGTCTAATACAGAGAAGCTCCAGAACATATCTGTTGAAGTATTCAATATGTGGTGTGTGTGTGTGTGTGTGTGTGTGTGTGTGTGTGTGTACATATATATTGTGGGTGGTGTGTAACTTGGGGATTTGTAGCTTGGGGGTTCTTGGGGGTTGGGGGTTCTCCTAGAGTCATCATTGTCACTTGAGGCTCAGGTGGCCTCAGTGGCATGGAGTGCCTTCCACCAGCTTCAGCTGGTGACCCAGCTAGAACCTTATCTGGACAGGGATAACCTGGCTTCAGTAATCTATGCTCTGGTAACCACCAAGTTAGATTCCTTCAATGTGCTTTATATGAGGCTGCCCTTGAAGTTGGTTTGGAGGCTGCAGCTTGTGCAAAATATGGCAGTCAGATTGATAGTGGGGACCAGAAGGTTTGAGCGTATAACACTGATTTTGGCCCAATTGCACTGGCTGCCATTATGTTTCTGAGCCCAATTCAAGGTGCTGGTCTTGACCTATAGAGCCTTACATGGCTTGGGACTGCAATATCTGATGGAGCACCTCACCCAATATGAACCTACTACCATGCACTATAATCAACATCTGAGGCCCTACTCTGAATGTCTCCTCTGAGGGAGGTTTGGAGGATGGCAACAAAGGAGAGTGATGGTGCCCCCCTTCAAACTGTGGAATGCTGTCCCCAGTGAGGTCTGACTATTTGGTACCATGTTAACCCTTTCCTCTACTCCCAGGCATTTTGACTGCATATGATGGGGTATTTTATTTTATTTTTAATCAGGTCCTTGTAGTTTTATTGTTGATTGTTTTTAACTTGTTTTTAAACTGATTCTTGAATGTTAATGGTCTTATATTATGTCTTATGCTGTGAACCATAGATTTCATAGATCATAGAGTTGGAAGGAGCCTACAAGGCTATCAAGTCCAACCCCCTGCTCAATGCAGGAAACTAGAGGAGGGGTCTCCCATCCAAGTAACAACCAGGCCTGACCCTGCTTAGCTTTCCACGCTCAGACAAGCTGAGCCAGCGTAAGCCACACAGAGAGCTTTGGTTACTTGCTGGTATAGAAATTGAATGAATCTATAATGTATCTATAATAATAAAAAAGGATGTATGTATGTCCGTCCATCGATCCGTCAGTGCCATACCACCAGGACTGTGAGTCCTAGACATCTGAAACTTGGCATGCATACTAAAGGGACCCTAGAGGTGTGCACCTCAGGAGGCTATGGGGGTGCACTGTGGCTGTTCCCATGCCTAGAGGTGTCAGCAGGCATGGCTTCACTCAAACAAAGCAGGCACAATGTGTCCAACTCTGATAGCTGCGTATGTTTGCTTGGAGGCTGCATTGTATCAATGTGAGGGCTATTCCCAGCCATGCAAAGCCAAATATATAAAATTGTTGTCGGCTGTGTTGTGTAGCATCTCCCTGTTCTTTAACTGGTTCTTCGGGTTATTTGAGTGACTGAATCCCCAGAGCAGCGGGCAGTGGGGATAGGCCTCCAGCACCAGGAGCTGATGTCATCAACAGGTGACAGCTGGCTATGAATCAACGTGAAAGTGAGGTAATCCCCTGCACACCTAGGCAGAGAGGAGCAGTGGAAAGAACAAGGGCTAAAGGATGAGAAGAGAAGGAGGAAAGGGAAGACAGGAAGGAGAGAAAAGACAGGGAGAGCACGCAGTCTTAGAAGTGGAGAGAGAGGACTCCTGCAGAGTGGCAGAGTAGCCCTGCTGACTTGCCCATAACTGAGGCCCTGTTGGAATTACTTTCCCTAAGAAAGGAGGAGCTATTTGGAGTTTGGCTGAGAGACAAGTCACTCACACCTCCCGGCAGTGGAGAAGGACTTAAGGAGAGATCTACACCTGTACTTCAAAGGTTACTTCAAATTACAAATTACTTCATATTTACAAATAAAATTGTACTTCAGATTAACTGCTTGACAAAACAGAGACACAGTGAGCATATTCATCTCTGACTTCCCATATATTTTGCTAAGTGAAATGGACAAAAGAGAATTTACAATTCTACTGTCCCTGGCACATATGACAATGATACAGTCATTCCATTTATACAGTCTAGCTCTCCACTGGGATGCCCTTGGAGGAATTCCCATATTCATACAGCTTGCCTTTTGTGTTTTTGAAGGTAACCAATTTCACATGTTCAGGTTTCTAGATGATAAATACAATTATCATGTGAGTTACACAGTCCTGAAAATGGCAAGAGACACCTCACACACTTCCTCCAGATCAGATTCAGTGGTTCTGAAATGCTTAATGGCAGTTGCCAGATGATTTGTGTGCTTCAGTTGCCTAATGGCTCTGCAGGACTGGATTCCTGAAAGCAGAGTTCAGCAACACTGCTCTAAAAATGTGAAAGTTTTGACAGAAAGCCAGTCTGGCTTAGCTTAGACCTACACGCTATGCATTCAAATCCTAGTATTGTCCTAAACCTATTTAGCTGTTTTGGACAAATCATCTCTCTCACCTCAGCTCCCCATATGTGAAAGAAAAACATCAAGGTTAATGATGGGGAGAATTCATCCAGTCAGGCTCATAATGGACTTGGGGGGGGGACCAAATTATTTCCCCAAACTTGGAGAATAGCTGTGCTTCTTCTGAGTCCATCTGGGTTCATGTTGTGCCATGATGACATCATTAGGAGTGTGAGGAAGGGACTGATCCTTCCTCAATGCCTCCTCTTGAACCTCTTCAATAGCTCATTTTTGTCCCTTTTAATGGCACAGATAGCAAGACAATTGTGAAAGACTGGAGATAAACAGTGAGAAAAGAGTACGTTTTCCTAGGTCTAACTAAACAGTATTCTTTTTCTGTCAAAATTCATTTTAACATAAACTAATTTAAAAGACAAGTATCATTAAAAGCTATATACTGTCTGTATGAGGACTTGAGCTACTGAAAGAGATATAACAATCCCATAATTGCATAAAACTAATAATGTAATGCTTCCTAGCAGATTCATGCTGAACTATGAAAAGCAGTGCGCTCTCTCTCTCTCTCTCTCTCTCTTTACTGTGCTTTTTACTGTTTCCAAAAAGGTCATTACACCGAACCCTAACCCTTTCCATTTTCAAAGTTATTATTTTTAAAAAATATTAAGTTCAGCCACAATCCTATTGCGATGATGATAAGCCCCCAAACATGGAGGCTTATGGTTATCCTAGGCAGCGCAGGAGGAGCAGCGGAGGTGATCTTTGCCTCCCTATCCTCCCGCCCTGTATTTTCAGTAGATGGGCTTTTTAGCCTCAGGATAACTCATGCCCTGGCTTCTCCAGTCTCCCCCCTCCCCACCCACCAGAATGCCCCATTTCTCCCCTTTCTGAGGTAGCTTTCCCAACTTCGGAGAGCAGCTGGTGTGGTTCTTTCTGCACCAGCTGCAGGGGGTTGGGGGAGAGGACTCAGAGCTCCAGTTCCTAGCTCCAAGGTTGGAGCGCTGATCAGTGATCTGATTTCTAATGAAGTCTAAAAATGGCGGTCTGGCTAACTTAGTTTTTAGATGCATACTTAAAGCATAATTTAATGGCAATTTCTCTTGCATAAACATGTTTGAAACAAACACAATTTCTACAAGAGTATTTATTCTTGACAAAATTTGATACCTAATTTTGACTACATAGCACATCACACTACATTGTCGGATGCCATTCAGATTTTTGTCTCATTAAGCCATAGTCTAGTTTTTAAAGCTACTGATGTGGACCAAAATGATTTACAGCAACTTTAGAAGCATCCATATGCATATAATCCAGCCCAGGCGACTCACCTTGAAGATCCATTTCAGTTTGGTGGAAGAGTTAAGAATGTGTTTAACTCACTACAATTGAAATGAACAGGACCAAGGCTGCAATCCTATATGCACTACCTGGGAGTAATTCCCATTGAACTCACTTCTGAATAGATATAGACTGAGCTGTTAAAAAGCATTTAACTTTTGTTGAATAGTGCTCAATTTCCATAGTATTTGGGTGTGTGAGATGCCCCAGAATCATTTGCTCCATGGTTCAAGAATTGTATGAAGTAAATCATCATAATTTCCATTTTACACATGGCCTCTGAAGCAAAAGTAATTGTGATTGGCCAAGGGCCACCTACATGTGTAAAATGCCTTCCAGGTCAAAGTCCAATACCATAGAGCAGGGCTCTCCAACCTTGGGTCCCCAGATGTTGCTGGACTACAGTTCCCAGAATCCCTTGCCATTAGCCATGCTGGCTGGGTATGCTGGGAGCTGTAGGCCAGCAACATCTGGGGACCCAAGGTTGGAGAGTCCTGCCACAGAGGAACCACACTGGCCCTCCTCTATTGATAGCTGTATCTCCACTCCACCATGGCTGCCCTTTTCAACCTTTCTTGGCTTCTAGATGATGATGATGATGATGATGATGATGATGATGATGATCATCATCATCATCATCATCATCATCATCATCATCATCATAATCATGATTTGCTTAATTCCCTATAATTGGGGATATGTAAAGCCTCTGAAGCAGAATGTAATTGCCAGACTAGGAATTAAAGATAACTTGAGCTATTAAGGAATTACCATGGCCTATTTGAATGGAAGTGTCTATTTCCCCAGAACAGCATTTACAAGTAAATCCTCTTCTTTTCTTTAGTTGCTTTCTACTGCAGGCTTGTTTATTGGGTACATTAGCTAGAAATGATTAATCTGAAGATTCAGCTGGGTTTTAGCCTACAGCGCAAAGAAGAAGCTGCATCCATTAAAATTACTAATGATATTTTTAAGGCCTGGTTATCGCAATTTATCAATACTTGTCCTATTAGGCAGTAGTGTCATGTCTGATAATCTCAAAATAGGTGTTTCTGGGCTATCTTCTATGTAATTTCAACCTTCAAGCTTAATCCATGTATTTTTCATATACCAGTGTCCCAGATACATCAGATGATTTCTTATTGTACAAAACTACTTTATCATTCAGTCACAGTACAATTTATCATGATGCCCTTTGGTTATCTGCTTTCATTTGGGTATGTGCTGGTCAGCTGAAATATAACTTTTTTATTTCTATCCACATGTCATAAAAATGTATGCTCTAGAAGTTAACACAACTCATGATTTATTTTTATTCTGCTCATACCCAGACAGGCAATCAAAGCTGATGACTCACAAATCTCCATAGTGAACTAGTCAATTAATCAAGCTGAATTTGAGATTTATAACACTTTATATCACAGGCATTAAGAAAAATAAATGAATAGTCATTCATTTTAAATACCAAAATGCCATCAGTCCCATTTTACTGGTGCAAATGTGTTAGTTCACATTCACCATAGCAGACTGTTTTTAGAAGCCTGTTCATAATAAATTGCTTAAAATTAAAAATTGATTGATTTTTAAAAAATGCTCATATGTATAGAACTACAATTTTTCACCCTCTTAGGGAAAACTCCCAAACACCTTAGCAATCCTGGAAAATGAAAGATTGAAGTGGAACAGCAATTCAACAAGGCTATTAAATATTAGAAAATGCTAATACATTACATTGTTATATAGTACTGTAACTAAGTTTAAAAGCAATGGCAGCAAACTTTCTGTCACATAACTCAGAAGTTTAACCTGATGAAAGAATGTTCATCTTTACTGCATTAGTTTGCTCTTGTATAATCAAGTCTCCTATTGACTTCATTGAGTAATCAAAATATAGGAAGAGATCCAGCTAAGATTAAATGGAAAAGTATATTTTTGTTATCTCCTTCCTTTCAGCATCAGATCTCCATGCTGTAAATGGCTTTCATCATCATCAGGCGATCACTCATGACCGAGTAAGATTGTCTTCCGGGATAAAAGGAGGAAATTCTAAAGAAGATTGTGTAGACTCTAGCGATGGGTCCGTAAGTGACTGTGGAGGCCAATTCTAGATCCACACAGCTTCCCACAGTGAGGACACAGGTTACCAGATAGAAGATGGTCCTGTAAAGGATTCATTTGACGTGCTTTTCACTTAGCACGTTTCTCCCTTTCACCTTGCACTCGGGCTTCTTCAAAGTCCATGGAACCTTTGTGAAAGGCCAACCTCCATTTAGATCGTTCATGGGCCAGAGCTTCCCAGTTTTCGATGTTTATATTGCATTTTTTTAGATTAGCCTTATGAACATCTTTAAACCTCTTATATTGACCACCGATATTCCGCTTTCCATCCTTGAGTTGGGAGTAAAGTAACTGCTTTGGGAGATGGCAGTCAGGCATTCGAACAACATGACCGGTCCACTGAAGTTGGCGTTGAAGGATCATTTTTTCAATGCTAGTAGTCTTTGCTTCTTCCAGTACACTGACATTTGTTCGCCTATCTTCCCAAGTAATTTGCAGGATTTTCCGGAGGCAACGTTGATGAAACCTTTCAAGGAGGTGGAAGTGACGTTTATAGATAGTCCATGTTTCGCAGGCATACAATAAAGTTGGCAATACAATGGCTTCATAAACCAGTGTTTTGGTCTTCTTACAAATATCCTGATCCTCGAACACTCTATGTTTCATTCGAGAAAATGCGGCACTTGCGGAGCTCAGACGATGCTGGATTTCACTGTCGATGTTAGCTGTAACATAAAGATAGCTGCCAAGATAGAGAAAATGATCGACATTTTCCAGTATTGTCCCGCCAAGCTGGATAGATGGCATCACCAGGGATGTTGAAGAGTCCTTGGTCTTGAGTCACGAGTCGAGTCACGAGTCTTTGGACCCGAGTCTCGAGTCCGAGTCCTTGGTCCAAAATGGTGACTCACGAGTCACGAGTCCCTCCCAAGACTGACTCCACGAGTCCCTATTAAAATCAATGGGGTTTTCCCCCAACAAAATAAGGCTACTTCAGATGTGTGGCAGGCTTAAATAAATTCTAGGCACAAGTGTGCCTTTTTATTTCAAAACTCTGCAACTGATTTTGGCAAGAACAGACCAGGCAGACAAACCCCAAATGCCTGAAAGGTTGCATTTTAGGGAAATGATTTTAAAAAATAAACTTGCTGTACTTCCTAAAACCTATCCATGTTGCATTTGAGGAACACGATTTTGGAACACGAGTCCTTGGTCTCGAGTCGCGAGTCGAGTCTCGAGTCCCATTGAAAATATTGGGACTCAAGTCCGAGTCGAGTCAGAGGGGGGACTCAGTCCGACTCACGAGTCGAGTCCTCGAGTCCGAGTCCCCATCCCTGGGCATCACCAAAGGGTTGGCTTGCACTTGCTGATGAAGCACTTTGGTTTTTTTGATGTTAAGTGAGAGACCAAGTTTTTCGTATGCTTCTGCAAAAGCATTTAGGATAGTTTGGAGATCATCCTCTGAATGTGCGGAGACCACATTATCATCAGCATACTGAAGTTCCACAACGGAGGTTGTAATTACCTTACTTTTTGCTTTCAGCCTGCTGAGATTAAAAAGCTTTCCATCTGTTCGATATATAATTCCCACACCGGTGGGAAGTTTCCCCTTGACAAGATGTAAAACCATGTTTGAAAGAAGACTTACTATGTGGCTTGGAGATTTGGCCTTCAGGAAACAAAAGTACAAAGCCCCCTGTGATGCATGGGACTAGGGCCATACCAGTTACTTGCAGGGGAAAGTTTGCTTACTACTTCTTTCAAAATCGTTTTAAGAGTTCATGCACTTAGTACTTTTTTAGTACTACTTTACAAGTTGCAGCAGAAAAGTAACATATGCAAGGTTATGTTGCACTATGAATATAAAATACCTTTCCCTAAGAAAATAAAAGTTGCCAGTATTGATTAAACTGCACACAAAGTCATCAAGAGTTTCTGAAAGCAAATGGATTCAAATGAAAACATTTCTCATTCATTTGACAGAAATGATAGTTTAGTTATTCATAAAGAGTAGCAGGCGTGGAGTGTGCTCCTAATTAAGGGACCTAGATAATTAATACTTTCAATAACACCAAGAATACAGTATGTTCTAATGAAAGTGCTTCTGTGTTATTTCATTTGGAATAGGCTGTCTCATTATGAATGAGCCCGGTTATTAAGATCTGCAGGAGAGGCCCTCTGAGAATTCCATTACACACGGAGGCCTGTTTGCTGGGGACATTCGAAGGGCTTTCTCCTGTCCTGTGTTGCTCCCAAACAGTGGGATGTGCTCTCTGAAAAGCTATGATTGACCCCTGGCTTTTAGCTATCTTAACTCCTGACTTTTTGGCTCTCCTGGCTTCTAGCAAGGGTGTGAGGATGCATCTTTTGAATTTAGCCTTTTAAGTTATGTCATTGTTTTAATGTTTTACAGTTTTTAATGTTCTTTTTTATAGCGTTAATATTTTATTGTTTAACATTCTTGTTCACCACCTTGATGGCTTTTTAGCAAATAAGGCAGTATATAAATGTTCATAATAGATAGATAGATAGATAATATTGTGCAATTCTGCAGTTCCTTTTTTGCTGGATTTACAATCAGAGATGCTGCAGAAATTGTAACACTGTTCCATTTCCCAAAAGCAAATAACTTTTACTTTTGGGGGGCAAATAACCTTTAGTTTAGGTGAGATGCAAAAAAAAAAAAAAAAAAAAAAAAAGGTTCTGAAAAGGCATCCAGTTGTAATGTAAATTGCAGGCACAGGGCAAAGGGTTAAAGTCCCCTACCCACCACTCTAGGGTCCTGGTACATATGAAGACCAATGAGCTTACTTTTGGGTAAAAAAAAAAAAACCCAAACCCCTAGCTACATCTTTAAAGTAACATGGATTTTTTTGACCCTCAGAGAATCTGAGAGACGTGGGGATGGAATGCACAGATGGGGTGGGGGGTGGGGTAGAAGGATCAGGTCCTCACACCTCCTTTCTGAAAGCTGAAATGCAGCAAAAGGGTCCTGATCTTTGCTCTTACTTTTTGCGTGGTGGGAAGATGACATGCAAGGATCGTGTCTCACATGAGGTCTATATTCACACATTACACTAAATGTGTGTTCATGCTCTATGTATGCTCATTAAGATGGTTGTGAGAATCTAGCCCTATTTAGTAATTCTCATTGTCTATAACAGTGATCCCCAATGCAGCACCCCCGGGCACCTCCAATGATGCCCACGAAGGAGTCCCAAACATGGTACCCGTTGGCACCCATAATTTAAATAAATAAATAAATAAATAAAAAACACTTAAACTTTTTTTCCCCTCTTTTTCAGAAAATGTCAAGGCCAAATAAGTCTTCCATTATAAAAAGTTTCATCTTGCTAGGTATCATGCAACACAGAATAAAATGAAATTGCAGCTTGCTTGCTTGCTTTTTTTAAGACATGGGATAAAGATACACATAGTAGCCCAGATCCGGGAACTCCTTCACATGCAATGTGCTCTACCTAGCAAAGGGCTTTTATTGTCATGGAATAATATATATACGGCATACACAGGATGAGCTCTGATTGCACTGAGCTCTCTCTGTACATCAAAGCTTACAGCAGAGCCTTGTATCCTGGCCACAGAGTGAATAGATAACAAATCATAATGTCATGTTGCTTTCCATTTGGGGTTGTTTGTTTTTATACTAGTTTAATTGGGGATGAAAGAGCAAGGAAAGGCTGACAAGTGAAAGGCAAGAGAAGAGATGTTAAATGGAAGAAATGAAGAAGTAACCGAGTGAGACTAAAGTAAGCAGGTTGTGACAGGAATATATGACAGGCAGAAACTTGGAACCAGCAGCCAATTGGCACATGGCAGCATGTTAAAAATAAATACATAAATAAATAGTCCTTTCTATTTGAGTGCAAATGGTAAGAGCAAGTAGACATGCATTCTTGATGCTTTCTCCACATCTTCCAAAAACAGTAGAATCCCCTCCAGTTTTGTCCAGCTTTTAGTGGCTGGCATTAAGCTGATTCTCATTCTAGGAGCAATTTTAGGTGGGTTATTAATTTTAGGTGGGATTGGGGAAGTGTTGTTTTTTCTTAGATCATGAGTTTTAGGTTTATTGTATGGAATTCATTTTGCATAAGTATTAATTTTGTAATAATTTAAATTCATCTTTAAATTATTTTAATACACAGAGGCCTAACTCTCACTGTGGTTTTAAATCTGTGTCTGATTTACAGCTATGCCACTTCAGACCACAGGTGGAGGCTCACATAATTGACTACTACTCCATATAAAAACATTCCATAAACATTGAAGACTAGCATGTCCTTCAAAAGGCTAGGCTAGAACCCTACTCTTTGACATATAATTTTCTACCTTGAGGGAGAAAAAAATTAATGGAGGTGCATTAATTCACCGGAGGGTGGGGTACAGCCAGATAAAGGTTTATTTCATTGTGAACTAAGCCTACGCTTTTGGAGAGGGTTGGAGAGGCAACCTATATACAGCAAACAGTGGTGGCTGGTGGTCATTAGGACTTGTGGGGTAGAGGGTATGGTGGCCACTAGATGGTGGAGCCAGAGCCTATGGCAGAGTCAATTAATTCTGGTTTTGCCCCCAGCTTCCTCCCTTGCAATGATCCCAAGAACACTAAGCACTGCAGTACTAAAACATCATCATATTAACAGCAGACCCCAAACATGGCAGACCAAAGACTATATTGCTTGTCCTCTAAACTTTCCAATGCTGTTTGTTAAGAAGGTGTTTATATACTATATATATATACAGTAATACCTTGGATTGCAAGTAACTTGGTTGGAGAGCGTTTTGCAAGACAAGCAAATTTTTAAATATTTATTTTTTAAAAATTGACTTGATATACAAGCAACGTCTTGCAATACAAGTACTGTAGTATGGCTTAAATGAAAAATCTCTGTATAAAATTTTTTGGGGGAATTTTGTTTTGATATAAAAGTGTTTTGGATTACAAGCACATTTCTGGAACGAATTATGCTCTCAATCCAAGGCATGACTATATATATATATAGATATATATATATGGAAACATACAATTTTCATGAGAAATAAAAAAACATACAATAATATACCAACAGAAACATGGTAGAAAAGATAAAGAATATAGGTATATATACACACAGAGAGAGAAAGAGACAGAGAGGTGTCAAGTGGCACAACAGCAAGGCAACAAGGAGGCTCTGGATACACTATGGATGCAATCAGTCTCAAGTTAAAATATATAAGAAAGATAGATAAACAACAGAGTAATTTCAAAATATATTTAGTGCCAAATGCTTTGGCTTCTGCCCTCATCAGTAGCTGCAATGTTAAATGGATACCAAGAGTGGCAATTTGGAATGCAGTGAGATGATAATTCCTAAGAAGAAGAAAAAAACACCGTTGTGAGTGGTATAAAGCTTATGAATTATCGTCCAGGTTAAAGCCATATGGACTAACAGTTCTGAGTCTGTAGATCCTGAAGTTTTCCTTCTCATCAAGCATGTTAGTGTCCTTTGTTTGTTCAACTGGAAACAACTGTAATGTCTGAGAGACAATGTGGAGGTGAGTTAAAATGTCTTGCATCAGACTGCTCTAGTTTTTTTTTTTGTTTGGTTTTAGTTAGAATTGCATATTTGTGGTTATGGAATCTTGTTATTGGGTCCGTTGTAGGTTTTTTTCCCTACATATTGCATACAACATTCTTCTTCTTCTTTTTACATTCAGTTAAATAAATCACATTAGTGGAAATGCATGTTACTGATTATCTAATGATATAAGTTTTGTTGGTAACTGTGATCTTAGAAGAAATACTAGTTTCTTGAAGGTTACAGCAGTAATGCAATCAGCTAATTTACATTGCCTATGATCCTGGGTTTACCTAAATTTAACTAAATTGGGTGGTTTTCTGAACATGATGAATGGTGGAGAATTAATGGCTTCCATTAAACAAGCACAGTAGGATATAGTAGGGTAACTATCTTTCATAATCTGGTGGTAGCTAGGGACAGCAGGTTGGTAGACCACAACAAATGGAATGTGATTTTCTTTCAATGAGTTAGCCTTTACTTCATAAAGGAAGGTAACCCTGGGTATGATTGATGCTCAGTTGATATTGTAGTCAATACTGTGAATAGGTTATCTGCATTGTTGGGAGTGTTCTTTACATAATTATTGCAAATGTGTTTTATCCTAAGAACCAAACTATATATAATGTTCTTCTTTAGATAGTTTGGATGACATCATTTGTAGTTAAGGTACAGGTGGGAATCCATAGGTTTACAACATAAGTCTGTCACAATTTGATGGTTTTCAATGGTTAAGCGGACATCCAAGAAGGATAATTTTGGGTTTTCAGTTGTGGCATTGCTTAGTAAACTTTATCATCAGGAGGAGAGTGTTGATAAGCTTAGTAAAATTCTCCAAGCTATCCCTTCCATAGTCCAAGATGACAAAGATGTCATCTAGGTAATGCTGGGCTTGTAGGTGGGAAGTTCTGCCAGTAGTTTCTTCATGTTGTCCCATAAATAGATTGGCATATGATGGGGCCATATGTGTTACCACTATATCATTATAGTGGGATTGACTTTACTTACACCATAAGTATGTCTGGCCAGAATTACATGTGTATTTCAGGAAAGCATTTAACCAATGGCTTATTATTTACAAAAAAGATGGATTGATACCAATTATTCACAGAAGAGTATGAATCATCTCACTTATTATAGGCATGAATGTGTTTTGTTAATTTGTCCATTAAAATCAAAGATGATATCTATAAGTTTGAGAAGTGTAGCAAATGCACCTGCAGAACAATGACATCCTGTTCAGTTCGCATGATTTGTACTAAATGGAGCTGGACAGTTTCCCATGCTGTGGTGCACAGCATCCTATGCATAGTTAAAAGGATCCTGTGGTGCTACTGAAAACTGTTTTAAAGCATGCTTTTGTAGAATGTTCTCACCATTTTAACTACAAAGAAATGGGGGCTACAGCTGCACTGCTTTGATAGTGAGCCACTTTTGAGAAGATACTGGACCAATTTCCACATTTGAATTATTCATCATTTCTCTAGCAGGTATACTTCTCAGATTTATCTGTTTGAGCTTTACATATTCCCAGTCAATATCAAAGGAACAGAAAAAGTTATCCTCACCACTGTAGATTTTATCTCTATTGTACCTTGGCTATTTACTTTAATGCAAATGTAGTGATTATGAAACTCCTTTTGGGGCCAACCCCTTGGTGACTTAATCAAAGACTTTATTTAACTCAGTATTAAGTTTTTCATATTACTTAGTGTCATCTGATCACAACTTCCAGTTGTCGACATATTTTTTACATTTGATGCTCTGAATACTGAAAAGAAATTGCAATGTGTTTCATGTGGACAGAAGCTTGTCTGATAAAAGATATTGCCCTAGCAATCCTTATTTATTTGCTGCCATCCACACCCCTCTGTTCATCTACATACTTCTAAGCAGTCAGAATAGTGTTGCAGATTTAAGCCTTCAGATGGTGACTGGGATGCTCATGGCTTTATACTGTGATCAAATGCTGTATTGACTCCAGATTAGTCCTTGCTGTACCTCGTTATGATATTGCTTGGATACCAGTGTAACTGTCATGGCTTCCCCCAAAGAATTCTGGGAAATGTGAGATTGTTGAGAATTCATTTAGAATTCCTAGCCCATCCTCACAGAATCCTCACTCCCTTGGCAGCTGGCAGGCAAGCTCCCATAAGCACTGATGGAAGCTTGCCCTCCAAGACTAATGGGGAGGGTCGGGGGGGGAGGATTTTCCTCATGGCCACAGGGAAGGGGAGGTTAACCCTGGCCTCCCTGCCATAGTCCTGATGAAAATCTGCAGTGTCTGGGAAAGAGGCGGTTAACTTCCCCTGCTGCAGTCCTGTCAAAAGCACCCCCGTCCCCACGCAGCAGTGACTAGCCCCAGAAGGCAAGCCCCCATTGGCACTGATGGGAACTTGCCTTCTGGGACTAGTCACTGCTGGGCAGGGGAGAGGGAGATTTTTGTTGGGACCATGGCAGTTTGGCCAGGGTTAACCTTATCCTCTCTGTGGCTATGAGGAAAATCCTCCCGCGCTCCCCACAGCAGCGACTCATCTTTGAAGGCAAGCTTCCATCAGTGCCCATGGGAGCTTGCCTTCCAGGGCTAATAGCTGCCATAGGAATGGGGTGATTTTTGACAGAACTGCAGCACTGGATGTTAACTGTCTCCTCCATGGATGCTATTGTCTTGACAACAACAACAACCCCCCCCTCCCCCGAGGCTGTTAACAATCTTCAAAGCAAAAGAAAAAATGGCACTTCAAGTAATGTGTTTAGTGTCATGTCTAGTTTGGCCCAGTCTCCATGTTACAGAGACTTGTGTACTACTCATAACTGACTGAAGTCCTTATGTAGTCATCACAAGAGAGCATTTACTGGAGAGCATTATCTCTGAAGAATGACGCTGAACCATTTATGCCCACAGCCTATTTTCAAGAATCATTTGAAGGATGGTTACACTGTCCTTGCTGTATATTGAATACTGCAATATGATATTTAAAAAGATCCAAATACCTGACCGTGTTTTGATACCTTTGTTACATTTTTAACCAAAGATATTCAAGGGATGTGCCCTGTGATCCGTGATGATGTTGTGTAATGTTACAAATTGTGCTTGCTTACAACTTACCCTCCATGTACCTGCACTTTTCTTTGGTTTTTCAGGCCCAAATCCAGATGGGGAGGATGGAGTGCCTGGGACCAGCAAAGATGCCCCATTGTCCTGGTCCTGTATTGCCTTATGAAATGCCTTAGAATGCCTGTGTGTGTGTGTGTGTGAGAGAGAGAGAGAGAGAGACAGAGACAGAGAGACAGAGACAGAGAATTCCTGCCAGAGAGACAGAGAGGATGCCTGTTTGTAAAAAAGAATGCCTGTCTTTGTGTAAGTAAGAGAGAGAGAGAGAGAGAGAGAGAGAGAGAATGCCTGCCTGTGTGTGTAGAATCATAGAATAGTAGAGTTGGAAGGTGCCTATAAGGCCATCAAGTCCAACCCCCTGCTCAATTCAGGAACCCAAGTCAAAGCATCCCTGACAGATGGCCATCCAGCTGCACCTTGAATGTCTGCAGTGTGGGAGAGCGCACCACCTCCCTAGGTAGTTGGTTCCATTGTCGTGCTGCTCTAACAGTCAGGAAATTTTTCCTGATGTCCAGGTGGAATCTGGCTTCCTGTAACTTGAGCCCATTATCCTGTGAGATCCTGGCCTTCTTGTGTGTGTGTGTGTGTGTGTGTGTGTGTGAGAGAGAGAGAGAGAGAGAGAGAGAGAGAGAGAGAGAGAGGGATGGGGACTCGGACTTGAGGACTCGACTCGTGAGTTGGACTGAGTCCCCCCTCTGACTCAACTCGGACTCGAGTCCCAATATTTTTAATGGGACTCGAGACTCAACTCGGGACTCGAGACCAAGGACTCGTCAACACCCCTGGGCTGTTGACGAGTCTTCTGGCTGTGCCAGAAGGAGCGCGATCACCGGTGAAGAGCACATGGAAGTGAGGCGCACCGCTGCTCGGCCACTATGGACAGCTACCAGGAGCGCAGCCCCAACGATGTGTTGAAATTTATTTTGATTGATGTGTTGTTGTGGGGGGTTAGGGTTAGGGTCAGACATTTTGGGTTTGGCTGCTTCTGCCTGCCTGTTTGGGGTTCCCAGCCTCCGCTGCCTGCCTGGTCTCTTCTTGACCAGTTCCACAGTTTGAATTGTCCAAGACAAATGCCTCTGCCTGCCTGCTTTGGGGTTCCCTGCCTCCTCTGCCTGCCTGGTTATTTTGGGTTTGTCTGCCTGGTCTGTTCTTGCCAAAATCAGTTGCAGAGTTTTGAAATAAAAAGGCACACTTGTGCCTAGAATTTATTTAAGCCACACATCTGAAGTAGCCTTATTTTGTTGGGGGGAAACTCCATTGATTTTAATAGGGACTTGTGGAGTCAGTTTTGGGAGTGACTCAGGACTCGTGACTTGTGAGTCACCATTTTGGACCAAGGACTCGGACTCGAGACTTGGGTCCAAAGACGTGTGACTCGACTCATGACTCGAGACCAAGGGCTCTTCAACATCCCTGGTGAGAGAGAGAGGGGGAGAGAGAGAGAGAGAGAGAGAGAGAGAGAGAGAGAATGCCTGGCAGAGAGAGAGGATGACTGTCTGTGTGTATGAGAGAGGATGCCTGCATATGTGTGCGTGTCAACTCACAAAATAATGGTGTTAGTCAACTGACAGGAAGATTCATCTAGCAATGCAGTAAGGCTCAGGTGCTTCATGAGGCAATACAGGACCAGGACAATGTGGGACATCTTTGCTGGTCTCAGGCACTGCATCCTCCCCATCTGGATGTATACCTGAATGACCAAGGAAAAGTGTGGGTGCATGGAGGGTACTAAACTGTAAGCAAGCAGTTTGTGACATTGCACAACATCATCACTGATCACTGGGCATGCCCGTTAAGGCATCAGCCTTAGTTTCCAATTTCCTGGCTTTTGGAGGTTTGGACCAACATGAGATAGCCTTAACTCTGGTCTTTTATACCAACAGGTATTTTGATAATTGATATAAAAAATACAGGCAGTCCCCTAGTTAAGTACATGATACATCCAAATTACAGATGACTCATACTTAAGAACCGACTTCCAGGTCCCCTGGAGCTACGTCGTTTACGTAGCATACATAGCGTAGTATACTATACAATTTGCGTAAGTTACACAATTTGCATAAATGCCAATTTCCCCCCCTATAGAACGCTATGGTGTTCCAACTTACATACAAATTCAACTTAAGGACATTCTTAGGAACAGAACTCGTTCGTAACATGGGGACTGCCTGTACAATAAAAATAGACATGGGTAGCATCCACACAATGATAAGATGCAACTTGGAGCGACATATAAGACAAGTAATTATAAAAGATGCACAAGCAGCAGTTCAGTAGTCTAACTGCAACATTTAGTAGCTACCAGAGCAAGAGGATTGTTAACAGTTAATGTCCCTGCCATTAGTGCCACGATTCATGTGCGAGTCTGAAATAGAAATGTTATTTTGCATACAGAATGAAAAAAGCAGACTCGTGTAAAACCTGCAGGAGGAATTCCACTTTGAAACCTGTTTTTTTGTGTGGCCTGAAGCAGAACATTTACATGGAAAATCTGGCTAACCATTTGAATCCCATCTGTTCTTTTTGTGCTGCCATTCTTCCACTACTCAATTGTTTACTTTGAATTGAAAATACCTGGGGTTTGATTTTTAATCATGAATGTCACACTACAGTTGCTTTTGTAGTTCTAGGGCCACATAAATGAATCTTCCCACTCCTACACATTTCACTCATGGTCACACTGTATCATGGGTTTTGTGCTTTTAAGACTATGTGAATGTGCGCAAGCACACATCAACATAGATGCATTGATAAATAATATTCAGTGGGCATTAAATATTGTGTGTTTTAGGGTGCAATCCCATCGGGATGCCCATAAGACCCTGAGCTCAGAGGCTTACAGGTATCCAATACAGAGCAGGAGGAGCAGCAGAGGCAACCTTCGCCTCCCCGTTCTCCTGCTCTGCATTTTCACTAGATGGGCTTTTTCGCCCATCTAGCTGGAGCATCTCAGAGAGAAGGAGGCTGAAGTGGCTTCAGGATACCTCGGATCCTGGCCTCTCCAGTCCCCTCCCTGCCCCCTTTTCCTCCTCTCTGAGGTTGCTTTCCGAACCTGAGAGAGCAGCCGTTGCAGTTCTTTCCATGCCAGCTGGGAGGGGGAGGGGGCAGAGCTCCAATTCCCAGCTCCAAGGTCAGACCGCAATCTCCAGTCTCTGATCTGGGAATCTGAAAAATCCTATGGCCCCTCAGATGCTGTCTAGGGGCCATAGGAATGCTCCCTTCATGAGATTTCAGAACTGGTTTGATGAAAAAATCAAAACTATTACAAAGATCAAGATATCACAAAAATACAAAATGCTTGTTGTCATTTCATGAAAAAATGCTAGAGCAGCCTTCCCCAACCTGTTGCCCTCCAGATTGTTGGACTACAACTCCAATCATCCCCTGCCAGCATGGCCAAGTCTGCTCTAAAGCACTGCCTTGAGGAATGGATGTACCTTTGTACCAGAAATGGCTTTCAAGGCAGCTTACAATCACTAATAAAACTTGATAAAAACAATAATAAAACAAATACATTAAACACAATTAAAAACACAGCAACAGCAGAGCAGAGCAGGTTCAGCAGAAAGCTGAAGAATGTTGCATTCCCCAGGTGCTTTGAAACACTACTGTGCTCTCATGGAATTGTACATATTGAACTAAATTCTACTATGATGATTCAGGAACAAAAATCCTAAATAAAAAAGAAACCATTTAAATAACATATTCAATTTTCTTTAGAGAACTGTGAAGATAAAAAGAATGTTCTAGGTTGTTGTGATAATAAAGCAATTATATAGATAAAACATAAAGCATAATAAAGCACTTTTCATGTACGGTAAGTGCTTGTCAACATTCTGTGTATGAGGACTATCTTCCTTAAATTCCTCAAATGAGCTGAACTTGATCACATTCACTGATGATTCTGTAACAACGGGCTAGAAAAGACACCCTGATTCACCCTGTTAGATGAATCCCCAAAAATCAGTGGGAGGGACCTTCCGTGAGTGCAGCCTTTCCTCTCATGGAGGGAGATAGTGAATTTAACCCATCATTTAATTGGGCCCTGAATCAGAGGTGCAAAGTGGGAAATTCAAGTATTATTCAAGTAGGATTAAATATATGCAGTACATGTTTTCATGAAACTGATTTGAATATATATGGTATTTAACTGACAATAAGACATGTTGCATACTAAAAAGTCTAACATGGATAGAAAAATTACTCTGCATTAGATTGGGTAGATTTCCAGTCACAAATAATATAACGATATGTTGAAAACAATTGTATTTTTAAAGTCTCAAAACATCTGTGTTATATTTTATTTGTGTCATCCTTCTTTTTCAGTTATCTAGTTATCCCACTTATCTATTGCTTTGTTGAAATTGCATTCATCTCTTTCTCAAAAGAAAGGACTGCTAGAATGACGAGAGCTTCTGATGTTGACTTAAGATACATTTTAATACATAGTTTGCTGAAAGTCATGAACTTTGGGTCTGAAAGAATTTATGCATGTATGTCATGTATAGAAATATAAGAAACAGGTTTCCCACAGATCTGCCCGAATGATTTCAATCTTTCTTTGATCAGATTTATCGTGCACAATATATTGAACACAATTCACACAGGCTGTGAGTGAACCATTGTTGGATACTGAGGAAGAAGCATTCTTTCATTGTACGCTGTCATGAGACTAATTACCTGCTATGTCAGGCAACTGCTATTCCAGAGCTAATGCCTCTGCAATGTAATCACAATCCTGGGCTGGACTGGCAGCAGAGGCAATGCCACAATACCTGTAGAAACAAATATCATCATAGCAAAACCAACAGCATTCCTGGGATATCCCTGGAATTGCACCAGCTTATGCTATTTGTATAGTGCTAGAGGTCACTTACACTAGCGCTGCATCCATTGTGTACAGTGGAATGGCAGTGTTGGATACTGCCTAATGTTATTTTTGGTGTGCCCATTATTTTTATTCAAGTCTCAAATATAGCAGTAGGAACAGAACCAAGTGAAATAATTTTAATAAGATATGCATGGGTATAGCAAATAGGTAACATTTGTATCATTCCAGAAAGGATCCTAAAAAAATAATTGTTCTAAAAACTGAGTCAGCCATATTACTGTCTAGTAGCCTTTCCATATATAACGGAGATGAAACTTTGGCCTTCAGAGCTTTGACATTTTCAAAGCTGATTTGAGCTACAGGTGTACACAATGAAAGATTCTCAGTCCATTTCAATATAGTTGGTCTTCATTATCTTATTTACAATGCTAGAAGTTACTTTTGGGGCACTCCTTTATGGGCCTCTCCCAGAGTGCCCTATTTTAAAGAAATTGGCCCCGCTCATGCCCACGCGAGGCTCGCATGGGCCTACCTTTTCTCCGCAGCGGCTTGCCTCTCCACGGCGAGCCGCCTGCGCCACCCACGCTGGTCCTGTTGCGTCACTTCCAGCACCGGAAATGATGCGACGGGACCCTGCGCAGGCATGCTGGACCCCCGCGCCACAGTATTGCACCTGTGCAGGGTCCCGTCACGTCATTTCCGGTGACGCGACGGGACCAGCGTGGGCGGCTCAAGCAGCACAGAAAACTGCTCCTGCGCCGCTCAGAATATCAAGGCAGGGGGCTGTCTTCCCCAACTTGTTGCCCTCCAGATTGTCGAGGCGGCAGCGAGGCGGGGGGCCCCGGCAGGTTTGTGGACACCACTAAGAAAACTCACTGCTTTTTTTGCCACTGCAGCAGCAAATTTGGTGGGTGTGGTGGGGACCACAAAAAAGCCGGGGGGGGGGATGTTGAGAATTTCTGCTTCCCCTGGATAAATTCTGTGAAATTGTATCACGACTTCTCTGCCCACAAATAGGGGCCATGTGTGCATAGTCTAAATTTCACTTCATGGGGAAGGAAAACATTCCCCAACTGTTTCTCACAGGTAGGACTCACCATTGTAGTAGTGTATGTGCATGGGGAGTGTTGTACCCAGCCCCAGGAAAGAGGTGGAGCTACTACTGTGCCAAAAACTATCTTCCAATTTCCTGAAAGGTTTCTTGTCCCACTAAAGAGGCTTCTATTTTTCTGCCTCATTTTCAGGGCATTTTTATATTATTTGTTTTCTATTCATTTTGGTGGTGTTTTTGTACTTAACTAATCTCTGTGAGGTGGCCAAGGGTGCTGTGTGTATGCTTCCTTTCTACTACACATCTCTCTATTGTTCTGCAGTCTCCCAGACTGCCTGTACATCTTGATCTGAAAAAGTCCCCTGTGAGGAATTACCTCATGATGACTTCCCCTGAGCTTTAATTGAAGTGCATGAAGCCAAGGAGCCTACAGGCTGCCAGGGAGATGATTGTACAATGAAAGACAGGACACTCACGCACACTCCTTGGTCACCTCATAAGTAAGTGGAGCACAAGAACCCCAAATCCAACCCATGAGAGCTTCTCCAAAATTTTCTTTTCCTTTGAATTTCTTTTCAAAAGCAATGTCTTTCCTATCAAACTGAATGAGAATGGCCGGGGGGGGGGGGAGAAATTTTTGGCACAGCACTAGGTGGGAGGTTCAGGATAGACAAAAAGAAGTCTTCACATAGCACATAGTTAAACTATCAAATTGGCTTCCACAAGATGTGGTGATGGAAATCAAGTTAGATAGCTTTAAAAGGCAATTAGACAAATTCATGGAGGAATAGGCCATAAGTGACTACTAGTCATACATACATACAACCTCCAGGATCAGAGGCAGCATGTCTCTGAATACCAGTTGCTTGGGAACAACAGCAAGTGATGGCTTCTGCTTTCACATCCTGCTTGTGGGCATCTTGTTGGCCACTGTGAGGAACAGGATACCAGACCAGAGAGGCATTTAGTCTGGTCCAACAGGGCTCTTGTTATGTTCTTATGGCAAGCACTGAAAAACTATTTCTGCACGTTTGCCCGCATTGTTCAATTTGAGCTGAGAAAATGTTGCTGTGGAGAGTGCTGTTTGACTAGCACCCATAATCTCTCATCCTCTTCTGTGATCACACATTTTAAAATTCCTTTTCAAAATAGGTAAAAGATGAACAAATAAATGAATTCTCTATTTTGTATAGAGAAAAATACAATTCTTGCAAGTAGGAATATGACTTAATCTGGCCATTCCAAATCCCATCTTTATATTGACTAAAACCAAATCTCTCCATCCTTGAAACAGTCCAATCTATCCCTCTGTATTACCGTAAATTTAGAATTTTAAAAATACGAGCCAATGGGGGATCATTCAGGGAATTGTCTAACATTTTAGAATGCTGTAAGTTAAACTAAAGTTGGCAGAAAAGCTTCTACTTTACTTTAGCCAGATATCTTCAAAGACTACTGCTGTTTCAGAGTGAAATCATCCTACCCTCTCTAATAACTTCTGCTAATGAGGTATGGAGACTATATCATATAAATATACTTTGCAGTTTATTAATCTGTACTGTAGACCATGGGCTTTCTTTCCTATTCGTGCATTAGGCAGCAGATTTCTTTGTCCTTGTCAGTGTGTGTGTGTATGCATATGCACACACACACACACACACACACACACTCAGCATGGTACTATATTTTTTACTTTAACTTTTAAACAAGAAAACAGAGCTGCTTAGTTATCAAACCACACCACATTTATCACAATTATTTATTTTTAAATGTCTGATCAGTACTGACTTTTTAAAAACTGGTAATTCAGCACTAGCCAATGCATTTTAGCTGTTCTGGCTGAATATTTTTAACATTAATATATGCTTTGTTCCCATTAGTTGCATAAATTACTCAGAAAATAACATTTTCCCAATGCATAAAATTTTCTGCTGAACTCAAGGAATTTCAGTTCCCAAATACATGTTACTTTACTATACCTCATTCATCTTAGTCAGGCTACCTTATTCTTAGGGAAGAAATGATTAAGATAAAACAATCTGTGTATTCCTTCTAGCTTATATCGTTTTTGTTTTGAGTAGATGAATTGCTTCTTGACTTTGGCTTCTCAAGTGGCATAACCTACGTGCCAAACACAAGATGAGTCATTGCTGTGACTGAAAGAAACTGAGAAATGCATTATTCATCTGCCACATATGCTTAGGTTACTTTTCACCAGATCCATCTGGACAGGTTTGGTTTTTTTATTATTGTTTTATAACAAGCATACTAATGCACATATCACCCAGTGGACCAAAGCAAATGCGGCTTAACACCTGTCACTGGACATACCATGTTTCTTTATAATGTATTCAGGAAAAGATAAGGCCAACCTTTTCCAATGGGCACCAACCTTTTTGAATAGATGAGTGGGTTGTATCCAACCCTGACCATCCACCATGGGAATGGAAACCGCTGGGGCAACATTCTTCCCTTCCCACTGCACCCCATCTAATTTTACTCCAGAGTGTCAGGGAACCCTTTGGAGCAGATTTGGGAGGTGCACAGGAGGGGGGCTGCTGGGGGGAGGAGAGCAGGGGAAGTCTACTCACATGATGTAGGATTTAACCCAGAATGGGGACACACTTATGGCAACTCCATGAGCTATGTTTTCGAATATGGAGATTATTTTGCTAGAGACCAGGGATGTTGAAGAGTCCTTGGTCTTGAGTCACGAGTCGAGTCACGAGTCTTTGGACCCAAGTCCGAGTCCTTGGTCCAAAATGGTGACTCACGAGTCACGAGTCACAAGTCACTCCCAAAGCAGACTCCACGAGTCCCTATTAAAATCAATGGGGGGTTTTCCCAACAAAATAAGGCTACTACAGATGTGTGGTTTAAATACATTCTAGGCACAAGTGTGCCTTTTTATTTCAAAACTCTGCAACTGATTTTGGCAAGAACAGACCAGGCAGAAAAACCCAAAATAACCAGGCAGGCAGAGGAGGCAGGGAACCCCAAAGCAGGCAGGAAGAGGCCTTTGTCTTGGACAATTCAACTGTTGAACTGGTCAAGAAGAGACCAGGCAGGCAGAGGAGGCTGGGAACCCCAAACAGGCAGGCAGAAGCAGCCAAACCCAAAATGTCTGAAAGGTTGCATTTTAGAAAAATGATTTAAAAAATAAACTTGCTGTACTTCCTAAAACTTATCCATGTTGCATTTGAGGAACATGATTTTTTCTAAATGTTTGGGCCCCATTCTGGAACGCTGAGATCTCATCACAATTCCACCCTCACTGAACACCTGCTCCACTGGTGATGAACTTGCTGGAACCAGAAACACACTCAGAGCAGCCACACAGAGTAATCTCAGGTCCTTCTTCTGCCTCTCCCAAGTACGCAACACATCAATCAAAATAAATCTTGACACACTGTTGGGGCTGCACTCCTGGTAGCCGTCCATAGTGGCCGAGCAGCGGCACACCTCACTTCCCTGCGCTCTTCGCCGGCAATCACGCTCCTCTCCACTCCTTCTGGCACAGCCCAGGGATGTTGAAGAGTCCTTGGTCTCGAGTCTCGAGTCCCATTAAAAATATTGGGACTCGAGTCCGAGTCAAGTCAGAGGGGGGACTCAGTCCGACTCACGAGTTGAGTCCTCGAGTCCAAGTCCCCATCCCTGCTAGAGACACTGTTACCCCTAAATTATTTACCTCATGTGTGCCATCATTTGAGAAGGTCTCCAAGTCCCACTGACCCTTTCCATGAGCTTCAAGCTAGTGCTCAAATTATGAGGGAAAAGATAGTAGGCCCTTAATAAATTCTGAAAACCATGCCCCCTGACTCACCCCAATAGCTAAGGGAACCACCAAAAAAGATAAGGTGAGTGTGACCTTTCTGCCCCTCTATAAACTGCACACTGCTTCAAATGTGCCATTTCCTCTCTGTACATACCACTACAACCCATGTCCATCTTCTGGGTGTGTCTTATCTACTGTAGCTTCACACTTGCTGCTTTTTCCTTCTTCTGTAGCTTTCTTTTTGAGTCTATTCATAATGCACCTGCTAAATGCCACCTCCCCCCCCTTATTTTTCTGATTATATCACTCCTCTCCCCTCTTTAGATTTGCTCTGCACAGTTTTATAGTCATTTGGAATTGCTTTGCCTTTTCACTTCTTATTTTGCAAGTTTCACTGCATCTCTTTGGTAATAGCAGAAGTCTAAGATAATGAGGCAAAAACCATGGCTCCTTTCCAGACTATCATCCCTTTTCCTGGAAAAAAAGATCCTATTATTTCATAGGTTAGCAATAACAACAATTATTACCAGAATATGTATAGCTCCCACTATGCTGCTACTGATTCCATGAAAAGCTTTACTACTTAGATCAGTACAATCACTAAATTGAAAAGGGCAACACTAGAATGTTGGCAGATTGAATAAAGACAGAGCCTGATGGGGGCAATGTTGTGATCTGCAATTGCAGCTGTAGACATCCAGTCATTTGCTGGGTTTTCAGTAAAGAAAAAGTGAAATCTCTCTTAAGTGAAGGGGAATATGATCAGCTGTAAAACTTTTTTTTTCCCCAAGGAAAAGGGGGGGGGGAAGAAAGAAAGAAATGGGAAATGAGCAAACTACTACATCCAGTAAATAATTTTAATGATTTTTTAACTACCCCATTACTGGCTAGCTTTTCTATCTACGGTGCTAGTTTGATATTATAGAACAGATCTTTGCTTGTCCACAATTTTCTAAATTAGTGATTGAGTGAATCAATGTCGGGTTTTACATGACATTTGGAACATTTTTTCCCCCTTTGATGGGTTAGTTAGTCAGTACAAAAATGTCATCAAGAACAGGAAGAGCTCTCATATGGATATAGCCAAAGAAGAAGTTCTGGAAATTTAGGCTGCGAATGTGGCACAGATGGATGCATCTGTCAATGTTGGTTTCTCTCTGTTTCTCATTTTTCTAATCTTAAATTTGGTTCACCCCCCCCTCCATTTTTGTTTTAAGTTTGCATGAAAATTCATATTTTTTTCATTTCTCCTAACATATTTGTACACAATTTTGCCTAATATACACATTTTTGCAAGTAATTTTCCTAATACAATGCATTTTAATGTTATTTTCACTAATATGTGCATATTTTCACCTCATATGCACATTTTGTATACACCTTTTGATTGGAGAACTCCATTGCAAAATTCAGAGAAGTGTGAATTTTGAAGGAAAATTAGTTTCAGTTCATGTATTGGTTCGAAAATGTGAAATTAGGGAAGTTTGCATTACAATGTGAATGGGACAAATTTCTTCCCCATCCCTAATAAGCTCTACTGACTTACTTCTATCCATCACCAAAGCATTCAGTGCCGCTAGAAAGGTTAGAGCTAAAGAGTCAGGCCTTAATGATGAGTGATTTCCTGTTATTTAATTTGGCTTTTCAGGAGTCTTTCTTGTTTAAGACATAAAGGAGCTGCATGCATCAAACCACAGTAAGTGCATGCTGAGGTTTCAGAGGTTAATGAGCACATTAAGGTATCTTTGATGTGGCCTATTTGCATGTGAATGTGATGATAGATTATTTAATTAAATTGCAGTAGTAGATGAGGTGCTTTGCAAGGATTGGAAGAACTCTAGTGTTCTGAAGCTGTACAAATCAGTACTATTAATCAGAACAGAGTTTATGCATGCTTTGATAAGAAAGCAGGTCCAGTATGCTTACATAAGCAAATTGGTGCAGAACACATTGACCAGGTACATGACAGATGGTGAGTCGGTACATCGTATCCTTCTAAAGCTGTGGATTAACAGTAGTATTACATTGCTTCAAGAGATATTCTCTTGACAATTGAGCAGTCTTAAAATAGTCACACCAGTTTCCCTGCTTTCCACAGAGTACGAGCTCATTATATAGATGACTCACTAGACAAACATCCTGATCCCTGGCCAAATAGGCTGAGGCACTTGGATTTAAGACAACGCAGTCCCACTAACATCAGTTGGTCATTTGTGATGACATCACATTCAACAAAACTACTAAAAACAGGCAATATAAGAGCATACAAAATATATGGAGGATAGGAAGTTACTTTTGTGGTGAGAGTCACTTTGCAGTGCATGTGATCAGAGGTTATTCATATGTATAGGCTGGTTCACACACAATGCTAAACCATGGTACGGGTTGTTGGATTCATGGGTCTAAAATAACAAGTTGCACAATATCTGATCCTCTTTTCCTTAATTTAGATTTATCTTGTACACATTTTCTATAATGTGCTGAAATCTGATTCCATGTATAGGCAAAACAAGGCCAAAGGGCATTAGTTGCTGCTACTGAGAATGCTCAGCAGCCTACAGAACATGGTTGGTAGCATTGTAGTGGGAAATTTGATGGAGTGGGGTTTTAATTTCTGCACCACTGGCAGGAGGCATCTGGGAAGCTGCCATTTAAAGATTTCCCACAATGCCCTGGGGTCAGTTGTGCAGCTAGGGCTAGACCTTGGGGACAAAGTCCAGGGCCCCGCAACCCAGCCCCCCCCCCCAATGATCACCCAGAGAACAGCAGGTGATCAGGGCAGCAGAAGCAAACTCCATGCAGGTGTTGGGGTGGGTGGTAGGCAGCAGTCCAAAGTGAGCCAGGAGCTAGGAGCCACAGGACCAGCTGGCAGTCAGGACCAAAGACTAAGCCAGGACTGAAGGACAAACCAGGAGGCAGGAAAGAACCAAAGAGCAAATCAGGACCAAAGGACAAACCAGGAAGGAGGATCAAGGAGCAAGCCAGAGGTCAGGACAAAAGAGGGTGCAGGAACACATCAGAATTCAGTAGAGCAAGACTGCTTACTGTCCCTTTTGGGTCACATCAGGCAAGGCAGGGACCTGTCAGGACCTTGGATAGCACACTACAGGAAGATTGGCTAGCTAGAGTATCCTCCCATAAGGACTTGTTCCAGCAAAGGACTGCTGCCAATTGAAGCCTTAAGAAGGCTGGCAGAGCCTGGTCTTTCAGTGGCTCCACTGCTACTGGATGCTGATGGCAGTTCTTACAGGGCCAGACTCCTGCACCTTCATGGCTGAGGAACAGGAGAAGCTGCAGGGAAGTAATTCTTAAGAGTCAGATGTTGATGGGAGAGCTATGTCCTCATAGGCTGGGGAGATATAGAAGGGGTGCCAAGAGCTCTGCTAAAGTAGGGCAACCTGTGACCCATCTGAATCCAAGTCCTCCTCCAGGTAATGCAGAGCCTCAGAACTAGGGGACGTGATCCCCAGCCTGGGTGGGCAGAGCCAGTGGGCAGAGTCAGAGTCAAGGTACTCCACTGAGAAACGACAAGCTGCAGTTCAATGGTTCATTCCATAGGGCATCTGTGCATGGGTCCAGGAGTTTCTGACAGCAGGCCAGTGAAAACCTCTAAGGCTGGAATAACCACAGGAAACATTCTTTATGGCATGTCCAGACAGCACTTACTTTAGGGATCATAATGAATCCCTCAAATCCACTCAAACTGGATACATCCTGGGCTGGCCTCAGTTTGTTTGTGCAGCTAAGAAGAGCCACTGTGGAACCAACACAAATCTTGCAGTCTGCACAGCAGGTATCCTGCTCTCAGCCCCACCCCTCATTTTATGTGAACTGTGAAATCACACATTGTGACAAATATTTGCCCCAGTAGTCTTTGCATCTTGCAAGATTCCTGCACCAACCTGCATAATAGGCTACCCAGCAAATATTTATGCAAAATGGAGATTATTAGTCTTCTACATATTTCTCCCATAAGCTCCTCTCTCTCATAAGTTTATAAGTTTGTTCATAGAGAAACAAATGGTATATTAAAATGTATCCCTATATGAAGTTTGAATCTGTGATTCTAACAGAGACATTCTAACAGAAGCATTTGTGCTGACATGCTATGATTTTTAACTGAAACTTTCACTCACCTAGGAACCTACTATGGGAGATATGAAATTTATAAGAAAGTTGGGAGAAAGGATAACTGTTTACTAAACAATTGTACAGTAATACCTTGGATTGCAAGTAACTTGGTTTGAGAGCATTTTGCAAGACAAGCAAATTTTTAAATATTTTTTTAATATTTTTTTTACTTGATATACAAGCGACGTCTTGCAATACAAGTACTGTAGTACGGCTTAAATTAAAAATCTCTGTACAAATTTTTTTGGGGGGATTTCGTTTTGATATAAGAGTGTTTTGGATTACAAGCACATTTCCGGAACGAATTATGCTCTCAATCCAAGGCAATCCAACATGGCATTACATGTAATTACATGGCATTACAAGCTGAGTAATGCCATGTGGCTGAAATATTTTATCACTTTAAAGGCAATGCTCCTAGAACTAAACTTAAAATGCTTTTAAAATGTATTTTGCTTGCAACCACTTTGCATCTTTGTGTGTTTAATGCCTTTACATCATGAAATGTAAAAACTGCTTAAGATTTTGAAGTAAAAGATGAAAAGACACAACTGATTTCAGAGTCCTCTATTTAAAAACTCTGTGTGTTAGTACCAGGAATTTTGTAAAGTTACAATTCCTTGCTGACACTTTGCTCCTGGAATGTGGCATAGGATACATCACCTGCAGATCTATTATCAAGCAAAATACAAAAATCCCATATCATAATATCCCTAGACAAAGATAAATCTGTCACAACATGCACACAAAATAAATCTGACCCACCTGCTCATGTAAATTAGGAATTTATATAATAGCTGGCTTGGTCCAGAAACCTGGAACAAATCGAGGGTCAAAAAGGATCACTTCATTCATTTTGCTTTTATTGCTTTTAATTTTGAATGGACTGAATGACAGGCCCACCAAATGCCAACTACATTCTCCAATTCATTCCCTGAGTAGCTTACTGGGTGCCAATGATTGTACTCTATAGAACAAACAAATCAATAAGGCCTTCTTGTTCAAAAGTGGATGGCAAAGCCAATTCTGTGCTGCTCTGGTGCCTACCTGATGCTGAGTCCAGAAATCCATTACAAAGCACAACAACCTTATCTGACGAAGTACTATGGATGAATGAATCATAATTAACAAGTCTTAAGCTTTCCACCCAACTGCAATATTTGATGCTAATAGTCTTCCTATCCATTAACTCTTGTGCTAAAACCATTGAGTGGAAAAATAAGATTGACAAGATAATTTTATACACATTTACTTGAAATTAAAGGGCAGCCACAAATTCCACCATGCTGTTATATACAAGGGGGTAGGTATCTGTGGAGAAACAGCTCATGTGAACATGATTATACATTTATTTATTGAAGGGATTAGTATGCAGCCCCCCAGTTATGCTCTCGGGGCAATTTACATCAAAACCAAAACAGAATACAAGTACAACATGTGTTGCAGATGTGTTTTAATGACTGGCCCTCATCTTTGCTGTCCTTCCACTGCAAGCAAAGATGTTTTTATTTAGGCAGGCCTTTGGCATATATACACTGTTCTGTTGCTGAATTGGTTGGTGCTGATTATTTCTTTTATTGTTTTGTTTTTAATGGTGTTTTAAATTTATTTGTTTTTATGTTATGTTTTAGTTCAGATTTTGTTTTTAATCTGGATTTTATTCTTAGCCAGAGTGCCATTTTTTTGGCGGAAATTAGGGATAATAAATAAATAAATAAATAAATAATGCATACATACATAGTGTTTGTATGCCTTTTATATTTTGTATGCTGCTTTGAGTGACCCCTTTTGGGGAGGGGAAAACTGAAGTATAAATTCAAAAAATATTTTTTATTTTATTTTTTAAATACAAAACTCCCACAGCAGTGACTAAAAATAATTTATATTTTAAAACCCTGGAAGAATAAAAATGTTTCCACCTGGCACTGAAAGGATAATAGTGTTGGCACCAAGTGAACTTCCCTGGAATAGAGTGGGATACAAACCTTTAAATGCAGCAGCACAAGCACGTTTGAGCTAACAGCTAGCTAAAAGAGACTGAGGAGTGAGCTCTTGGAAAAGAGGAAGGTTCACGTGTACTTGGGTACTGGCACTGAGAGATCAGTTACCATTGGCACTCTTGTGCTAAAAGATTTCCAAATCCCAATGTAATATGGACATACCCTACAAGTTTACTTGTGACAATCCCTTTAAGTTGCATTCCTGAAGGTTGTTCTGGACTATTCAGGAGCTTTAACTTGGGTTGCTATCCTATGTTCACCTGTTTAGGGAAGGAAGGAGCTCGAAAGAACAAAAGACCATTCAATCGCTACTTGAAGCACTAGATGGAGTTGGACTAGATGGCCTACAAGGCCCCCTCCAACTCTATCCCAACTTAATAGGCATAAGATGCTGCTTCAGCAACACAAGCTGCTGTTTGTGCCACCAAAATTAAAGCAACATTATAGGACTTGAGGTGTTAGTTTCTCACTCCCATTTTAGCAGGACATCTTAGATGATGTTGACATTCTGCATGGCAGGGGTGCAGAACCTCAGGTCCAAGGGCCAAATGTGTCCTACTTGCAGTTCCAGTCCAGCCCCCTGGAGTTCACCTGGTCCCCCTTTCCCACAGTCACCAATCATTTGTTCGTTCTAAAAGGTTGAAATGCTTCTCCTAAGGCTTAATTACTGGCTGTGAGAGCTTTAAGCTAAAATATGCTGGTATTTTTAGTATTTTTTTGCCCTGCCGCTTTTGCCCTTGGCCCTGTGCACCACTGGAACATGGCCCCCAAGAGCTTCTCTGAAATTGAATTTGGCCATAGGGCTGGAAGAGGTTCTGCACCCCTGATGTATGGTGTAATAGGGATGGCCAAAAGAAATGAACACATTTTACTGCATTTGCAAGATCAGAATCTCTGCCAAAACTAAATTTCTACATTTTCTGTTTAAAACATGGATCCTGCTGATCATTCTGAGACCATCACAAAATAAATGTTATTTTCAGCTCTCCGGCAACTGCGCTTGCTGAAATATCAGTGGAGATTGTCAGAAAGGCCAGGCATGTCCTAATCTTTGCGCTCACCTATTCTTTAGATCGATCTCATGACATTCACAGACAATGAGAGGCAAAGCTGGGCTTGTTGCATTTCCCCCTTTGAGCTTTGTTTTTCACAGTTCTACTTCTATTCATATACAGTACAACTTGCAGAAAGGAAAAATCTCATGAGAGCAGGTGCCTTGTTAGTTCTCCTTCAGGCATGATCCCCAGGGCTTGTTCAGATTACATTACACTTTGATTGGTGGATAGATGCCACTCCAGAGTGCATTTAACAATGTCCTGGTGGTGCTTATTTACATAAAAGAAAAGAGCATTTTTAGGTCCAAACATAACAATTCAACAAACCCTGAAATGCCTTTCTCACAAGTATTGCACAGTCCCCCTGTGTTTACTCCAGACAAAAGATGCATCCTCAGAACAGATAACGGGAGGAGGAAAGAGAATTGCTGTTGAACATGCTTTCAACAGCTAAATCAAATCAGCACTCAGTAAGAGAAATGCAAGAGGAATGAAGCATTGTGAAGGTTGGAACAGGCAACTTGAGAGAACCTTCCCCCATGAGTGGGCTACAAAACGCAATGGGAAAGTATGCAGCTACTTCTTCATTTTTTGGTTTACCAACTAAGATGAAAAAACAGAGAAAATAGTGCAAGTATCATATCCTTCTCACAACATAGAATTATTTTTTAGTTTGTTTGCTAAATATATGCCCCACCTGTCTACCGAATGATGTTTAGGTCAATTATATAAATGCTCTGTAAACTTGAATAATCCACAACCCCACTTATCTTTTCGTGCCTATTATGCAAATATGGGACAGCAAGAATAAATAATTAAGGCTGCAACCCTATGTCTACTTACCTGGGACTTACATCTGAGGAGACATGTATAGGATCGCACTGTTAGGGTACAATCCTATATACACTTACCTAGGAGTAAGTCCCAGTGAATTAAATGCGACTTACCGTAGTTCAGAGAAGACATGTTATAGAACTGCACTGCAAGACAGCAATACAAGAAATATTAAGATCTAAAGAACAAGTAAAAGAGACAGGGGAAGGAAAAGGGAAGGAAAAAAGACAGAAGAAGGAAAGAAAAAAAGCAGTCCTCTCTCCCCTCCTCTGCATTGACTTCTAGAAATTTAGGGCTCCTTTTTCCAGGCATTTTTTCTTAGTCATTGTGATACAAGTATTCTTCAATCATTTTGCCTGGCAAAGTATGAGGACTTTATATTCAAAACTCTTTTGAAGTGGGCTCATCATCTGGGTCATTTAGATTCAGTTCTACTCTACAAAATATCATTTCTGGTTAATCTTTCTTTCTTTTATTGTCAAGGACTGCTGCCAAACTCCAAAAAGAAAACAGCTAACCTCATGGAGTCAATAAATCCTGATATAGACCCTCACTATGACATCTAAAGTATGAGGAAACTCAGCTGGGTTATCTTTATTTTCCAGTGAAAAGGGTTCTGTCTTCTCCAAAATGGACCACCTGCACATCAAATACAACAGGGGTGGGCAACACATGGCCCACGGAGGCTGCCTACACAGTCCACTGTGGGTGCCCTGCCACCCCAATGCCCCACCCCTGGCATGCTGTTTCCCACTACAAAGGGTGCACAAGGAGGAGATTGTTCCCTGCACACTCTGTGTAGCAACAAAATTGGGCTCCTGCCAGCCTACCAATCAGCTGTTTGGTGGACTGGCAGGAGCCCAATTCTGCTGGGAAATGGGTGTGTAAGGAAGACTATCCTCATGTGCCCGTTTCCCAGTGGAATCAGCCCCTGCACCACCACCAGCACCCTGCCAAATAGCTGTGTGGTGGGCTGATGGTAGGGATTTTGTTAAATATGTTCCATCTGTGTTTTGTGGATTGTCAAGCATCTTTCATTCCATCATCCAGTGTAGGGATGTATGAGAATTTTGTTCCTGTTTGCAAAAACCTATTTGCACTAATAGGTATTTGCGTATTAGCGCAAATCCCCCCAAAATGTAAGAAACAGGTCCACAAATCCTCTATCATAAGGTGTGGCGATGGCCACCGACTTAGATGACTTTAAATGTGGATTTGACAAATTCATGGAAAATAAGGCGATGAAGACTATTGGCTATGATTCATGATGTCTAGAAGGATATAGAGTGAACAGGCCTCTGAACCCCAGTTGCTGGGGAACATGTATGGGAGGGTGCTATTGCCCTAATGTCCTGCTGGTAGCCTTCCCAGAGGCATTTGGATGGCCACTGTGGGAAACAGGATGCTGCACAAGATAGGCCTTTGGTTTGATTCAGCAGAGCTCTTGTGTTCTTATGAAAGCACTTTCTGGGAAGAAACTTAGTGATTCCATATGAGATGTTCACCAATATGCATCAACATGTGCTGTAGGGAGGTCACTTGTGAATTTCCCAAAAGAGGGACAAGCATCACCAAAAAAGAAGAAAAAGATTACAATGATTGGCATAAAATTTGTATATGCTAATTTATATGTATACATGCAAGTTTAGAAATTATTATTATAATTTAAATGGAAATACAGTACATCTCACTATAGGGTGGAAGACCGTGATGCCAGGTGAGCTGTGTGCCTTGTACAGCCTGTTGTCCAGGTGCTGTTGATAGGCAACTTCAAGGCCCACCTTTTCCTTCTGATGGTTCTTTATCTTGAAGCTGAACTTGGACTGGACAGCCTTCAGATAAAGGGACACCTTCATGTGAGAAGACATTCCTCTGCCCTTCAAACAGAGAACTGTCCTCTGTAAAAGAAGACACATGGCCAACCTAACATGCTAGAGCCGGTGTGGCATAGTGGTTAGAGTGTTAGACTGGAACTCGGGAGATCCGGGTTCTAGTCCCCGCTTGGCCATGAAACTTACTGAGTGACTTTGGGCCAGTCACTGACTCTCAGCCTAACCTACCTCACAGGGTTGTTGTGAGGATAAAATGGAGAGGAGGAGGAGGATTATGTAAGCCGCCTTGGGTTCCTTGCAGGAAAAAAGGCGGGGTGTAAATATAATAAATAAATAAAATTAAAAAAATGCTGGGTGTGGGGATAGTTATCTGTCCAGCAGCATTATATAGAGCAAAAGGGGCCTTTGCAGACATGAAATATTCTCTTTCATTCATATCATTGCTTCAGTCCTGTTTCTGCAAGCACTCCTTCTCTAATGCTCATAACACACCTACTAATCTCCCCACCCCCTGCTTCAGAGTATTCAGTGGATGCTATGACCATATTTATATATATGAAGTGTGTGTGTGTGTGTGTTTTAGTTTTAAAAAATGTGTAGCAGTACTCCCTGAGTGTGAGTATATATTATATACTGTACTTATAGTTTTTAAAAATAGAACTCAAGGGAGCTAGCCTAGCATCCAGCATTAACAACACCATAGCAATATTTCATTAAAAAAACAAAAAAAACAATAGAAGATACACTGCAAAATATAAAACAAATTAAAACAATGGAATCATCCAGCAAAAAAAGTCTTTACTTGGTAACAGAAAACAGAGAGGAGGCCAAATGGAGGACATTTTCACACATTCTAAACGTTTTCTTTATATTTTATCCAAGTTTCAACACTTGCTTTTCCTGCACTTCTAAAATCATTAGAACTTGAAGTGGAAAGATTATAGCAACCTTAGGCTGCAATACTAAATGAATTTTCTGGGTGGGGAGTAAGGCCCATTGAACACAGTGAGGCTTATATCTGATATGCATAGAAATGGATAAACACATGCTTGCTTTCAAACTTACCTAAAGTGCATTTTTCCAAGCTATGATACATTTAGGAAATATCTTTTTCATGCTCAAAAGTAGCAGTTTCTCTAGCTAACTGCATAGTCATAGTTCCTTGCCAGTTTCTGCAAGGAACATGTCAGTCAGAGAAGATGCCTGTCTATTCTATTTTACAAAACATGTTCCTATTAAGAAAGGATATTAAAAAATAAACAGAAGCTGGCTATGGTTGTTTACCACAGACTTGCTGAGCTGGTCAGGCTATTTACAGCAAATGATTTTAGGTTGTTGTTTATTGAGTTCATTGATACAAAATGCTTATACAGCTTTTAAAAATTAAATCTTTGAACAGATTGCAGCTATAAAAAAATCCAATTCTATCGCACAGAAAAGCTTCACATATATATTTCCCCTTTCTTATGATTTCTCTCTGCTAATGCTGACTTTTACATATAACTTCCTGAAGCCATGAGTTGCACATTATGGACAGTATGCCACTGCACCTCCACTAGTTCTGTTGCACTCTAGTACAACAGGAAATAGTGGTTCCCAAAAGAAGCATGGAAACGAATAACAATACTCATTTCCAGAATGGGGCAGGTCAACAGAGCTCCCTTCTGTGAGCTCTGCTGACCTGTCCCATTCTGGAAATGAGCATTGCCACTCTTTTCTGGTTGTTTCAGGAACCACTACTTTCTATTGCACTTGCAGTCATTTCCACTAGTGTTGTTCAAAAGGGGATTGGACAAATTCATGGAAGAGAAGGCTATCAATGGCTATGAGTCCTGATTGGCTATATGCTTCCTCTAGTATCAGAGGCAGTATGCCTATGTGCTGTTGCACTCATGTCCTGCATGTGGGATCCCATGGGCATCTGGTTGGCCACTGTGTGAACAGGATGCTGGACTGGATGGACCCTATATATGCTTTCTGTTGAGTTTGGGACAGCAGGACATTCAAGAATGTGGGGTGGGGATATATAGAGAAAATCTAGTTAATGGGTATGTGATATTATTGTTCCTCATCATATTCCTGTACCAGAACAAGGTGAGTTCTCCTACTCAGAGGAGGACCCCATTGTTGGCCTTAGCATGCCTGAGATTACCATGTAGGATGGCTATAGATCCAGGGACCTCAACACATTCTAACTGGTCCCACCTTCCAGTTGTCCAGAATCACTCCAAGGACACCAGGAACAGGAACAGAGATGGGTCTGAGAGGAAGCTCAGAAAAGAAGGTACAGCGGTCATTTGGCAGTGTGAGACTTCCCTTTTCTGAGCCCTACTTGGGAGAAGGGAATCAGACTGGGCACATTCTCTGGATCAAAGCCCTGATGATGCTCTAAGAAAGGATGGGTTAGCAGGGCCAGGGACAAAGCTCTTCCACTGGTGCTTAGCTACTTTAGCATGCTGTATCCTGTTGAACAGCTCCTCCCCTCTTGAGGAACCCTTGCTCCCTGACCTGTTGGACAGCTCCCTAGTCTCACTGGTAGTAGGAGAATCTACTAAGCCACATAACAGTGGCAGTGAGAATGGGAGAGATGTGTACTGACAGGTAAGACTTGGGATAGTAAGTGGTGGGAGTGCTTTATGTGTGTAAAGGGCAGCCAGATGCTACTAGGAAGGTGTATATGGAGTATAAGGCGCAGAGAAGCCAGGCATGGGCAGTTGGGTTTAAGTATAGCATTTTCATGGTTTGATCTGAGAATGCAACATGTTTTAACTTAGAACCACTCCTATCATCATCATCATCATCATCATCATCATCATCATCATCATCATCATCATGTCTTGCCATCAAATACCATACAAACTACATTAAATAATATTACAATACCTAACACATTTTCAAGAACTGGTTCTGGTGGGGGGTAAGGGTAGCAAATACCCAGCCTAATATTTCCCTGCCCATCTTTCTAACTGAGAATAGGGGCAGCACTTGTGCAGACATTGTCAGTGACTATACTTAAGTCTACGTGTAGACGGAAGTACTGGGCTAATTGTCTGTTTTTCCTATCTCGTTGATAAGCAGAGACCACCTGGGTGCAGTCAGGGAGGGGTGGGGTGCTCCAGAAGTGGCAAGCATATGCAACACACAGTCACAACTCAGAGAGCAGAGTTGGCAGGCACCTTTTCCATTTTGCACATGTGCAGGATTGTGGTTGTATACGTCTGTGTTGTGGCTTGTGGGGCCTGCTCCTTCTCTTCTCTGTGTATACATGGGAATGGAGAAAAAGAAAGGCAGCTTGGGCTCAGTCAACTCCAAAGGGAAGGAGAGATAGGACAAAGAGTTGTAGGAAAGAGACTACTTCCAGCTTCAGAGGTAGCATGCCTCTGCATACCAGTCCCTGAAAACATGAGTGAGATGGGGCTATTTTCCCTATGTCCTGCTTGCGGGCTTCCCATAGGCATCTAGGTGGCCACTGGAAGAGGCTGTAGCCCAGGGGAGTGGCCATAGCCTGGTAGCAGAGCACATGCTTTGCATGCAGAAGGTCCCAGGTTCAATCCCCAGCTTCCCAGGGCTAGGAAAGAATTCTTCCTGAAATTCAGAAGAGCTGCTGCCAGTCATTGTTGACAATATTGGGCTAGGCGGAGCCATGGTCTGACTCATTATAAGGCAGCTTCCTATGTTCTTGTGGGAAACAGGATGCTGGACTAGATGGGCCTTTGGTCTGCTCCAGCAGGGCTCTTCTTATGTCCTTATCCTTACAAAGAAGAGAGTAAATTATTATTTATTATTGCTATTTTTTTTAACAAAGTGCCTAAATGTTGTGCTAGGTGCTGTACAAGTATAAAACAAGCAAACAAGAACAGAAGTCCCTGCTAACAGTTCACAATCCCAAAATGAGACACACTGAGAGGAGGGAGATGAGAGGGAGCGCAGGGCCATTCCACCAGCCCTGCTGAAAGGCCGCCCTCCTGAAGGCTCGTCCTCCCTCAACTGCCACCACCACCAGCCATTCCAGCAGGCTGAGGGGAGGGAGATGAGAGGGAGTGCAGGGCCATTCCACCATCCCTGACAGGAGTATTCATTAATATTCCCCCTTCTTCCCTCCCCATTCCTTTTTCTTTGTGTGTCGTGTCTTTTTAGATTGTAAGCCTGCGGGCAGGGACTGTCTTGTTAATTGCTGTGAACCGCCCAGAGAGCTTCGGCTATTGGGCGGCATAAAAATTAAATAAATAAATAAAAGAGTTAAGAACTCTGGCTGAAAGGGAAGACAAGAGAGAAAACATGGGAAGTAAGTGAACTTGCTATTCATAATATAATAGGGAAGAAAGACTCAGAAGTGTGAAGAAGGTGAGCCAGGAGATAATGAGAGATGAGGGAAGGAAAAATGTAACAAGAGCACATCATGATTTAAAAGTAAGTTGCTTTATTGTTCTTCAGGTTCTACCTTTCTTTTCCTATTCCTGCTGTCTGCTGAAGAAAATTAGGAAGTCATAGAACTAACAGCTGTTCAACAAAGAAGCCAAGCACATGTGTCTAAGTCCTGATATTAATAATACCTTCTGTCTTACTCTTACCCCATGATCTTAAGTATGTATACTCTCAAATTAAGACCGGTTTGCTTAGGATTGCTGCCTTTTGAATTTGATCTTGCCCTGCATCTTTGGATCATTTAACTGACCCTCAGGGGTAGGGTGGTGTGGTGTGGTGAGGAGATGGTCCTATTTCTTCAATATTTATGTTCCCGAAGAATGGCCCCTTCAGTCATGGGCATTTCACGATGTGACAATGAAGAAAAACCCAGGGAGGAGAATAAAAACTTCAAGGACACTCCAGATTCTATTTGTTGACTCCATTATTGAAATAATCACTGTCTGACCCTTCAGATTAAAACACTCTTATGAAGTTATCTTGCTTTTTATTTATATAGAAGGGGACATATTCATTACGGAAATAATAATTAGCAAGATATAGTATAATTAATCTTGATTGTGAGTCATTGGGCATTATGTATGGCTTCACGGATTTTGGAAATGAAAATGAAAAAAGCCAATAACTAAGCAAGAAAAAGCTTTGGGGTAAATACTAGGTAATGTTCTTTTCAAGTTTTAAAGGAGTCAATATATTGACAGTTGTATTTAATTTTAGGTGATATTTAGAAATGCAGTGACCCATGAAATGCTTGTGCTACTATGCAAAAAGTACTAATTGGCAGTGGAGTTTGTCAGTCTTCAGATTTACTTTTGTTTATTCATTCCTATTTCAAATACATTTTCAAATACAGCTGGAATCTTGAGCAAAAGATTTGCTATTTTGCTTATCCTGCTGATACAGTATGGATGATCTCTAGAGAAGCTTGTGCAGCAAAAAACGTATTATTCAGGGAAGATCAGCCATGTTGCAAAAAAAGTAAACCAAGGTTGATGTTAATTTTTGTGCATGTTTGGCCATGCTGATCCAATTTTTAAAATGTAATCTTCGTTTTGGAACAGAGAAAACACTGTCTGTCAAAAGCAACATAATCTGGCAGACAGCTGCACTTGTTTTCCTGCAAATTGTTTTCTTTGTTGACATTATTTTCATTCTTTTGTGAAAGGAAGGTACTTGATGGGAGGTAGGTACAGATTTTCCGAAGGTAGCCAATACCTTACAAAATACAGTTGTTAAGATGAGATATAGTTCTGATCATTTGGTTAGGACTACACCTCCAAAAGGAAGTCCACAGCCCTCATAAGAAGCGTTGGGTAAGCAAGGGTTCAAGAGAAAAGAAGCAGCCTGCCCACCTCCCCAGCAGGGCAGAAGGCAAAAGGTCATGACTGAAGGCTTGAATGGAAGAGTGAGTGAAGCCTAGAGGCATGCATAGGCAAATGAGTGGCAGGCTTGCATTGATTAAGACCTGAATATTGCATATCGCCTAAAACACAGGAAGATTTCTCCTGAAAAGATATGGCTCCCCCCCACCCCCACTGGGCGAATACCACCAGAAGCTTACTCCAAAAACAGTCCCATCAGCAGGAAGACCCAAACCTTTGTACACCCATCAAGAGCTATCAAAATACAAAGAATAAGGTCGTTAGCAGGGTTGGAAGACATCTGTGGGGCAAAGACCACCCCCACTGCTCTCATTCCCTCCAAAAAGGTGGGAAAGAGACTATAAGAACCAAGAGGTTTTAGCAAGGGGTGTCGGGAGAAAGAGCTGAGGGGGTCACCTTGGAACGTGGACTGCAGGGCTACAGCTGGAACCTCATCACAGCAGACAGGTGGTAGCTGGGACTTTGCTTTTCTATCCTTCTAGGCGGGAATCTCCCCCCCCCTTTCTGTTCAGGCTTGTCAGGGCAAAAGGGACTTTTTCTCCTCTCCAGAATACAGGGTGTGTTTGAACCATAGCGTAAGGATATTTTGCTGCCTGACATCACTAGGTTTGCTTTACCAACAAGTAAGACGCTGTACCTACTCTGTATTCTTCTTCAATAAAACCACCCTTTTGTTTCTAGAGTCTATGTGTGTGTGTTTGTTTAAGTATAAAAGGAGCAAAGCGCACACTTTCCACCCCAGCAGCGCAGGTTTTACCCCAGCCAAAGATCCTAAACCTTTCGTAAGAGTGTGGGGTTAGAGGGAATCTAGCGCCCAGAATTATCTGTCGTAACAGACTGGTGGAGAATGCGGGCAGCAAGGTGGTGGATTTTTAAGATCAGGCAGCAAAGTGCGGGTCCTTAAGATCCTCACTGGGGAGCGTGTAGCAGTTGTGGCGGGGAGTGTGTCAGGAGCTTTCCCTTTCTATTTCTAAGCACGGGAGGCAACTTTGGGTTGAGGGCGAGGGGCCAAAACATCCAAAAGTTGGGATTCTGTTCTGGGGTACGAGCGTGGGCTGACCCAGAGTGCAGTGCTTAGCTTGTTTGTTCTGGGGTACGAGCGTGGGCTGACCCAGAGCGCAGTGCTTAGCTTGTGTTTGTTCTGGGGTACGAGCGTGGGCTGACCCAGGGATTGTGTCTGTTCTAGGTGGAGGGCGAGGGCCAAAACCTGGGCAGGGATTTGTGATTGTATTGTGTGTTTTGGGTGGAGGGCGCGTAGTCAAAACCCAGGCACTTGTTCTTGGTTGTTGGACAAGGAACAATTGGGAGCGTGTCTCTTGATCACTGGAAGAACAGTGAGTTGAGGGAAATCCAAGTGTACACAGGAGAGAAAAGGAGTAGTGGGAAACAGCACTCACAAGTGGCAGCAGGGTCTTCTGGGAAATGGGAAGCGGCCAACCCGTGATCCCAGGAAACCAGCAGCCAGTTCATAGAGCTAAGAAACGTAGGAGGTGTTAGAGAGAATTAGGAACATCACATTGTGGGACTTGTAAGTCGCAGCAACACGCGCAGAGTTCCTGAGCATAAGCAAAGGGCAAGTGCCTTTTGGAAGGTGATTTGGAGCAGCTGCGGGTTGCAGGGCAAGGGATCGCCCCTGATCAAGGCGTATCCACTCCTGAGACCTGGGCAAGACCAAAGCACCCCCCAAAAAGAGTTCTTCTTCCCTAGGGGTAACCACAAAGAGAAAAGTAATGGCAGCTACTTCAATAGCCTCCCCCATGAGTGGAGCCAGGAGATTTCTCAAGAAGGGAGGAGAATTGACAGAATTAGAGGCATACATTGCCAAAAGAGGAACATGTGTATGGGGAGATGATTGTTTTAAAACAAGCAATCCCTTTAAAACACTCAATGAAGCTTTGGAAGAGTATTTTAAAGAAAGCAAGCCTCCCAAATCACAGAGAAAGGCAGCCATTCTATGGGGAATGCATAATGTGTGTGGACAGCTACCAAAAAATGGTAGAGGCAATGCAGGAGGAGTTAGACCAGCAAAAACAGTTTGTAGAAGGGTGGAAGTTGGAATGCCAACAGTTAATCAGAGAGAAGGAAGAGATACAAGCAGACAAGGTGCATTGGGCTTCAGCTCTCAGGCAGATGGAGCGGGAAAGAGACCAGGCTGTGCACCAGGCACAAAGGGCAAGTGGTGAAGTAGAAGAAGCCACGAAAAATCTAAGCCAGGCTAGGGCAGCCACTGAGGTGTTAATAGAGAAGTTGCAAAGACAAAGGCATGTGGTCACACATGACCACTGCAAGAAGCAAATCCAAGAGCTTCAAAGGCAGCTAGAAGCTCAGCTAGGGCTCAATGTCGCCATCCAAAGCGTCTTGCCAGATGCGGAGGTTAGCGAGTTGAGGGCATTTATCCACCACACGCCAAGCCCAGAGCCAGATCCTCCAGCTCAGCGCCTGGGGAGCCCCGAAGGAAGAGAGCTAGAGGCTAAGGGAGAAATGCCAGTAGCTCCAATAATAAGCAAGACAGTGACTACAATTGGCTCTGGGAATAATAGAACTAGAGTAGAAGAAGTACAGGACACAGTGAGGTGGTCCCCATCTCAGGCAAAAGCTTTGGCTGAGGTTTTGGGTCCACTCAATAAAGCAACGGTACTGGCATGGCTTGCTCGAATCAGTACTATGCACCCCACTGCTGACATCTTTGATGTAGGCCAAGTGGCACGGTACTGCGCCTCTGAGAATGACATTACGTGTATCGAGGCAGGAGTAGGATTGATCACTGGTCCCAATCTCAGTGATTGGATGAAGGTAGCCATAAAGACTTTCTTTCCAGGCACACCATGCCTCAGACTGTATTTAATGGACTCTCAGGCACCCCATGAGGGACCAGAGGTCTATTTAAACAGAAAGAAAATGCTAGCCAGACTAGCAAATGGAGTTTTCAGAGCACAGGGGCAATGGGATTACAACACTAGGGAGTTTGTTGAGGCAGCCTACACTGGGCTAAACACCCCGACAAGGAGGGCGATAGGAAGAATAGACCCCCAACAGATTACATGGGCCGAGCTGCAGGAGGCAGTCCAGCAAGTCTCGGAGTGGATAAGGGAAACAGCACCCCCCCAGAAAGAGGGAACCCCCCAAAAGAAAGGGCTTCCAGAGCCAATCCAGGCATTTACTTACACAAACCAAGGACCTCATTCTTCAGTAGTCCCTGGGGCAGACAGAGGCATGCCCAGGCAACAGAATGGATCTAAGTGGGGCCGGGGCCAAGGGAAAGGGCAAAATGGGGTTGGAAGAGGCTGCCTGCCAGGAAAGGTTCCTATTTACCCGGGTGAGGCTGCAGTGGCAAATGCCAGGCTGCAGCTAGAGCAGATATTGCAGAGGGACAAAAGAGATGGCTACACAGAACCAGTCCTAAGAAACCAAGGGGATGGGCCCAGAGACCAAGAAAACCCTCCACAGGGAGTCCTGTGGAGACTGCTAAAAAGCTTTGGGGAAGACATGAGGCAGTTTGACCAACAGCCAACCAGCATGTTAAAAGAAGTGGTCCGGCAAAAATTGGGGAGTAACCTTGGTGGGTGGGAGGAAGCCACAGCTCCAGTCGTGCCCTCCGCCCCAGCATATCCAGAGCCTGCCAATGGGGTAGCCCCCACAGCAGCAATCCATGCCCGGACAGCAGAGCAGCAAGAAGCCATTCAGGCACTGCATGAGATCCAGTGGGATCTCTGCTAGGGAGGCCCGGTTCCCCTGGCCCCTCCTAGTCTCATCTGCAGGCTAACGCCTGACCAGTGGGGGAGGCCAACAGTTCGGGCTGTAATTGGGGAACCGGGAACTGTAGCCCAATGTTTAATAGACACAGGTGCATCAGTCAATGTGCTGGATCCAGTCTGGGTGAACCAAGAGACCAACACCAAAGTTGTAATTAGCATCAAGGGATATGGCGGCGCCTTGCAAGAAGTTACAGTCTGGCAAGACATCCCCATAGCTTTAGGACCATTTAAAGGGACAGTAACAGCAGCTTTGCACGGGGGAGAAGGCATTCTAGGAATTCCATTCCTGCATGCACACTCTATGGTAGTAGATTTGGCAAATAGTGTTTTGTGGCAAATTGAGGGAGGCCCCAAGGAGGTCTCTGCTGTACACCGGTGTGCAGCTATCAAGGCACCTCAGCCTCTGGCAGCCTTGGTAGATGACCCGTGGACAGAGGAGTTTCCAGAAGTTTGGGCTAAAAACAAAACAGAGTGTGGGCGCGTGAATGAAAGCGTGCTGATTAAAGAGGCAAAGTCCAATCATCCCATAGCTGCACTCACAACCAGGGGACAAGCACGAAGAGCAAGTGTAACCACTCTAGACCTAGTAGAGCTGCAGAAGAGAAACAAAGAGGTAGAAGCATTAGCAGCAGCAGGCGGAAGTTCAAAGGGAAAACACCAAATCCGGCAGGAAGACGGATTGTGGTGGGCCATTAGGTCAGACCAAGTTTGCCATTGGATAGTCCCAGGGTGTGTACGGGGGGACTTGATTCAGTTCATTCATGAGCAAGGGCAAAAGTGAGAAGGGCCAGCCTTAACTGTAGACAGAGCCAGTCTGGCAGTCTACCAGGTTGAGATCCCAGCAAGTAAGAAGGGCAAGACATGGAAGAAATACTTTCACTGCCCCCAGTTAAAAGAATGGAAAGGAAAGCCTCCAGATGCAGGTGCAGTGGATCTGAGCACAGCAACTGAGCAGTAAATGGGCATTCTCTCTCCTTGTGTTCACAGAATGACCCAAGCCTCAGATTGCAAGTGCACAGAGAAGAAAACCACAAAAAGATCTGGGCAAGAAGTCTATGTGTGTCTGTCTTGTATGTTGTGTGTGATTAGAAATAATTGGGCATCGCCAAACTAGGCGGGTGGGGGAGGGTTAGGACTTCACAGTTTCTCTCTCTTTACCCTATCCAGCCAACATGTGGAAGACCCTAGTTCTGTGGGGAATTGTGCGAGGAGTCATGGGCGATTGGGAAGTCACCAACAGGTGGAGGTGCCATGAGGTGGCGCGGCCAGAAATCGATATGGCGTGCACTCTGACCGACCTGATCCAGGAACAAGTCCCAAGAAAGGCATTAAAATCCTCCTTCCGGGTGAATGTGCAGCATGAGGCAGCTTGTGAGGCAGAACACGGGATTCCTTGCACACGCAGGGGGACGGAGATCCAAACCAGCTTCTGCTTTACTGGCAACCACAAGAGCTCCAGGGCACAGTTGCAATGTGCACCCCTTTTCAACGCCAGCCAAGGAGTGGATGTTTCCAGAGAGCCCGTCTGTCACATCATCTTTGTCACCGCGGTCACTTGGGAAGTAGGTTCACCAGTCCACTTCCAAATCATGGTGGTCAGCGAAAAGGAGAGGCGGAAAGGCGAAGAAATCCTGCTCACTCTAACGGCCTCCACTGGGCAAGTTTACCGGAGATCTTTCCAGAACTGGAAGCATTTTAAAGGCCATGAGTCTGTGGAGAAGCTGAAAAGCCAAGGCATTTTGGACTGGGGTTTGATGTTAGATGAGAGGCATTGTGGAACTAACAGGGAACATATTCCATTTAGCTCGGTGAGTTATGACGCTGTTATTGACTTCCAAAGTGCCCCGGGCCCTTACACCCTCAGGGTTGGGCAGAAGGTTCTAGCAATAGATCCCCTAATCGAAAATGTGACAATGTTGTCCAAATTAGAATACCCTATAATCGGGTCACATGTGCTAAAAATGAATCAATTCCAAGAAGTGATTTGGCAACCAAAAAGATCCTTGAAACAGGTCATTATACCACTCCATAAATTGAATATCTCCCAGGAGTTTCCACAATGCGCACCATACCTGACCACGAGTCAGCAGGGATGGGGAAAATGGGAAGACTTATGGCAAGGGAGGTTTGGGAAAACCAGGAACACCAGGAGTGTCAGAGAAGCATTAAGCTTAGGCGTAGGCTTCTTAGATGCAGGAGACATTGAGATTGTGGACAATAAACTGATGTATGCCACCGAGCGAATTGAAGAACTGGCAGAGCCCATCACCAGGGCACTGGCACACACTATAGAAGTGCCTCAGGTCATTTCTGCAATCCTCCCATTGTGGGAAAGGGTGATAGAAAAGGACAATTTTAAGATTGTAAATACTGTCATGTCTTTGCAACAAAATGTCTCTTTAGCAATGTCATGCATGCAGGCTCAGGGACTAGCCCATCAGCTAACAATGTCTCTAATTCACATGGCCATTAACCAGGTACTCCCCCAAGAGGTCAAAAATGTAATTGCTCCCTACATGTCCAAAGGAGAGCAAGAGCTAGACAAATGGTGGGAGCTAAGGAATGCCACGTATGACAGAGAAGGCGAGGAACTCACACTGTTCCTAGCCACTGTAGAAGCCAGGGAAACCATGAGAGTTTTTCCAGTTGTTCCCTTGGGTATCCCAATCAGTAAAGGTATGGTCATGTATGCGCAAGAAGAACAACACTGGGCACGCCTCAGGGCGGGAGTTTGGGAGACCATAAATGTCAGAGGGTGTCAGCATCACCCAGGGTTAGGCTTTGTGTGCGAGGACCAAACCTTTGAGACTCCACGCAACTGCTTTTCCTATGGGGCAAGAAATACATCCTACTGTTCATTTATGCTCAAGAAAGAGTCCTAGTTCAGCTGTCATATACACCGGACAAGGGTGTGTGTGTATCAGGACAAGTTGTGCATATGTGATAATCAACAAGCAGTTCATTCAACCAATGGTTAGATATGTAAATAGGTGTTTTTGTAGTATAAGTACAATAGTAGGTTGTGATTTTGAATTTAGTGTGCCAGTATGGACAGTGCAAATGATTAAGGAACAGGTAGGGCTTTACCCTACCCTCACACCCATTTCCTTAGGTTATGGCTTGCAAGACCTACAGGGATTGCTAGCCCACCCAACACTGCAAAAAGAACTAGACATGGTTAAGGAACTAGGAGAGCAAGCAGTTCTAGAAGTTCACCATGACAATCAGGAAATCAAGAAAATTGCAGCCTCAGTGAGGCAAGCAGGAGCAAAGAGCTGGTGGAGTTCACTAGAGGGGTGGTCCCCAAATTTGGCAGGAGTGTGGGCAATCTTGCTCCACCCAATCGTAATCATGGCCATAGTGCAAAGCTGTCTTTTCCTTGCAATCCTAGGTATGCTTGTATGGATGAAAAGGTTGACACGAAAGTTCCAGAGGCTGGAGCAGCGAATGAATGCCCGGTGCCAATTAAAGAGGTGGTAGCTTCATATTCTCCGAATACCAAGCTACCAACGGGGGGACTGTTAAGATGAGATATAGTTCTGATCATTTGGTTAGGACTACACCTCCAAAAGGAAGTCCACAGCCCTCATAAGAAGCGTTGGGTAAGCAAGGGTTCAAGAGAAAAGAAGCAGCCGGCCCACCTCCCCAGCAGGGCAGAAGGCAAAAGGTCATGACTGAAGGCTTGAATGGAAGAGTGAGTGAAGCCTAGAGGCATGCATAGGCAAATGAGTGGCAGGCTTGCATTGATTAAGACCTGAATATTGCATATCGCCTAAAACACAGGAAGATTTCTCCTGAAAAGATATGGCTCCCCCCCCCCCCCACTGGGCGAATACCACCAGAAGCTTACTCCAAAAACAGTCCCATCAGCAGGAAGACCCAAACCTTTGTACACCCATCAAGAGCTATCAAAATACAAAGAATAAGGTCGTTAGCAGGGTTGGAAGACATCTGTGGGGCAAAGACCACCCCCACTGCTCTCATTCCCTCCAAAAAGGTGGGAAAGAGACTATAAGAACCAAGAGGTTTTAGCAAGGGGTGTCGGGAGAAAGAGCTGAGGGGGTCACCTTGGAACGTGGACTGCAGGGCTACAGCTGGAACCTCATCACAGCAGACAGGTGGTAGCTGGGACTTTGCTTTTCTATCCTTCTAGGCGGGAATCTCCCCCCCCCCCTTTCTGTTCAGGCTTGTCAGGGCAAAAGGGACTTTTTCTCCTCTCCAGAATACAGGGTGTGTTTGAACCATAGCGTAAGGATATTTTGCTGCCTGACATCACTAGGTTTGCTTTACCAACAAGTAAGACGCTGTACCTACTCTGTATTCTTCTTCAATAAAACCACCCTTTTGTTTCTAGAGTCTATGTGTGTGTGTGTAGGTTTGTTTAAGTATAAAAGGAGCAAAGCGCACACTTTCCACCCCAGCAGCGCAGGTTTTACCCCAGCCAAAGATCCTAAACCTTTCGTAAGAGTGTGGGGTTAGAGGGAATCTAGCTCCCAGAATTATCTGTCAGTAACACAGTCTCAGATTTCCTCTCCCCACTCTCCCCACTCAGGATCTAGTCTGATTTGCTAATTGTCTATTCGTTAGATTAGGGGTGGACAGCAAGTGGATTCATAGATCATAGAGTTGGAAGGGGCCTACAAGGCCATCGAGTCCAACGCCCTGCTCAGTGCAGGAAACTAGAGGAGGGGTCTCCCATCCAAGTAATAACCAGGCCTGACCCTGCTTAGCTTTCCACGCTCAGACAAGCTGAGCCAGCATGAGCCACAGGCCTGTATCAGCATCTACTGCTAAATTTCTGGGTGATTTGCAGTAGATCAGCCCGGTTTTCCATCTCCCAGTTGTAAAATTGCCAGTTGGTTTTAAAAAAAAAAAAAAAAAAATCTTTGCCATGGCTGATATTGTGCTAATTGCTTATCTCTAAGCTGCAGTGATCCTCAAAAATGTCTGTATTAATTGGTTGCCTTTGTTCAGGACTATGTGCAGCCCTCCTGGCCAGTTGTAGAGATTTGCTTTAGATTTGTTTGGGGAAACTTGTGGGTTAGGACTGTTATCATTGGTGGAGGGGTGGGGTTTCATAGATTTCATAGATCATAGAGTTGGAAGGAGCCTACAAGGCTATCAAGTCCAACCCCCTGCTCAATGCAGGAAACTAGAGGAGGGGTCTCCCATCCAAGTAATAACCAGGCCTGACCCTCTGACCTCAGGAAGGGGTGGAAACTGGAAACAGGTGTGGTGGGGGCATGCTGGTTGGCGGAGAGGGGAGACCATGGATCCAATGGATCCAGCAGCCTCTAGGCCCCTAACCATGCTTCCAGCACTGAGGGAAAGTTAGAAGGGCTTTGAGATCCATCTAACAGAAATTCCTTTTCAGGAGGAAAGGGAAGCAAGAAATGCCTCTGTCACTCCTCCTGCCCTGCCAGCCAGATCCCAGCAGGGCTCTGGATGGATGGGAGCCTCTGAAATTCGAGTGTCCCATTGTTTGGGCTCTTCACCCATAGGATTGCACTGTCAGTTGTTCTTCACTTGGCATTTCATAACAAGACATTGTATATTGCTTTGAACTCACCATTTCTCAGTTGCTTTCTCAGTGATTCCAAAAAGCTAAATCAACTGTTCTCTTAAAATCCATGGCACTGTAGGCTTATAAAGATGATATCCCCTTCTTCCTTTAGATTTAGTTTCAGGTTGAAACTACTGAGGACATTTCTTCAAACTCCTGAATTAAAAAAAAGTGTTATGTGGTGGGGACAATATTTGACCGTATTGCATCATCATCATCATCATCATCATCATCATCATCATCATCATCATCATCATCATCTATACCCCACCTTTTTTCCTGCAAGGAACCCAAGGCGGCTTACATAATCCTCCTCCTCTCCATTTTATCCTCACAACAACCCTGTGAGGTAGGTTAATATTAATAATGGGCATCCATTTTATGTTTGATATTTTTGATGTTTTGTATACTTGTTTTACAACAGCATACTTCCTTTTGTCATTTTATTATTATATTTTATCATTTTTATTACATATTTATTGTTCACCTCCTTGATATTATTTGATGAGGGGTGGTTTATAAATATCCAGATAAATAAATACATAAATAAATACTGTTGCTTAGGACTAGTAATATCCTCATTATTAATTGATTCACTTGTAGAATGAATTACAAATACTGTTCACCGCTCCAGAATCTATATTGTATATGGAGCGGTATACAAATACTATAAATAATAACAACAACAACAACAACAATAATAGAATCTCTCAAACACTTCCAGGCTAAAAGAATTTCAGTCTAAAAGAATTCAAGGGATCTCTGTTATGTATGTACTCATTTCTGCAGATTAAAGTTCCACCTCTGAATATCACACTGACAGGCCTGCCTTTTCCAAAGTCTACTGCAGCTTATTTCATAGTGTGGTTGGTCTGCTTGATTTGATCAGCACACAAGGAGAGACTTCATCAAGCAGCAGTGCAATCTTATGCATGTTTACTCAGAAGTAACTCACAGAGATGTAAGTCATACTGAAATAATTTCAATGAGATTTTCACCTGGTAAGTATTAATAGGATTCAGGGATGTTGAAGAGTCCTTGGTCTCGAGTCACGAGTTGAGTCACGAGTCTTTGGAACCGAGTCTCGAGTCTGAGTCCGAGTCCTTGGTCCAAAATGGTGACTCACGAGTCACGAGTCACTCCCAAAGCTGACTCCACGAGTCCCTATTAAAATTAATGGGGGCGTTTCCAGCAAAATAAGGCTACTTCATACAACATGTACAACATGTTTTCCTAATAACAGACTGGTATAAGGAAGTTTGGGACATAGCCCTAAACGATAAACTAACTAGTAGTATCAAATGCAAAAAAAGGATTGCTAAAGAAGAATAATTTTATGGATATATGGAATCAATTACTAGATTGTGTATTAATAAAGGGGAAGGGGAACATGCCTTGTCAGGGTATGTTATATTTTTGGAATTTAGACTTTATTTGATCAAGAGGATGGAAGTATATTAATTGGTCCCTTGGAGGGTGGGGGGGTGCACTTCATGATTTATTGTATGTTGTTTAGGTTATATTTTTGTGATATTCTTGTATTCTGTTATATTTTTTTGTTATAATTTGTTTTGAAAAGTAAATAAAATATTTTTTAAAAAATAAGGCTACTTCAGATGTGTGGCTTAAATAAATTCTAGGCACAAGTGTGCCTTTTTATTTCAAAACTCTGCAACTGATTTTGGCAAGAACAGACCAGGCAGACAAACCCAAAATAACCAGGCAGGCAGAGGAGGCAGGGAACCCCAAACAGGCAGGCAGAGGCAGCCAAACCCAAAATGTCTGAAAGGTTGCATTTTAGGAAAATGTTTTTAAAAAATAAACTTGCTGTACTTCCTAAAACCTATCCATGTTGCATTTGAGGAACACGATTTTGGAACACGAGTCCTTGGTCTTGAGTCCCGAGTCGAGTCTCGAGTCCCATTAAAAATATTGGGACTCGAGTCTGACTCGAGTCAGAGGGGGTCGACTCACGACTCATGAGTCGAGTCCTGGAGTCCGAGTCCCCATCCCTGATAGGATTGCAGCCTTAATCTTTTCACCAGCTCATCAGTGTATGTCTAAGACCTTCTGGTTGTCCATTCCTTGTACCCTTTCTATTTGTAAATATGCTTAAACATCTCTGCATCCCATGTCAAATGGTAGTGTCATGTCAGGGTACTGACACCAATAGAATCATACATCTCGCTTCTGAAAGTACCTTGTCATTTCTTAAGCAGCTACTTCTGCTTTGCCACTAACATTCCAATTCTTTCAATTTGATACAATGCCCAGAAAAAAAAAAGCTCTCTCTCTCTCTCTCTCTCTCTCTCTCTCAAGTGAAGTTTGATCATTTTATTATGGGAGTAGGATGGCCATGAGTCCTACTTTACAGAAGACAGTCCTCTATTTGAAGGGCTGTCCAGCCCAAGTACATTTTAAAGATAAAGATTGACAAGGAAGGAGAGCAGGCAGGGGCCTTGACATTTCCAATCAAGAGTTAGCACCTGGATAGCAGAATGGGCAGGCACACAGGCCACCTAGTCAATCTTCTCCACTATTGAGATATATATTGAGATATATTATATATCAATTTAAATGATAGTAATTATTTCTGAATTTGCATCTATACATATAAATTAGCATATTTATTTGGTCCTCTTCTTTGGTGATGCATAAGTGGTCACCATATATGGAAATGGAGAAAATATATAAAAGTGAGGATCCAGAAAACATGATAGTGGGGGTGCATGCCTAAGATGGAAGAAGACTATGGACCTCTTCCATATCTCTTCAGGAAGGGGGGAAATCTTTTTTTCCTCCCAGTCCTTGGGAGATATGGGGGAAGAATGGGAAAGACAACAGGAGAAAATACTCTTCTTCCTCTCTTTTCTTCTTTCCTTCTTTTCCCATGGAACCGCCTGAGATTGCTACCTAAGGCTGGTGCCCCACTCAGGAAGACTACAGTTTCAGAACACACAACACAACCTGGTTGGTCTCACTGTCAACCTCCAGGTTCTCCAAAATCACTCTGAGGACCCTAGGAACAGAGACAAAGACAGGTCAGAGCAGAAGCCCAGTTCAGAAGGTGCAATGCTTTTTTGTCAGCAGTGCAAAGCCTCCCTTCCCTGAGCCCTACTTGGGAGGAGGAAAACAGAATCAGTATGTGTTCTGGATCAAGACCCTGCTGATGCTCCAGGAAAGGGTGGGGCAGCAGGGGCAGCTATAAAGGTCCTTCTTCACTCAGACAATACCCAGCCCGGCCTATTCCAACACCCAGCATCCATCATCTTTCCCTTTCTGCATATATGGTTGAGGTCATAATAGGATACTGAGGAACCTGCTCAGTATGTGGTACTGAAGTTTTTCATGAATAGCTTTTCATGAACAATTGGCTGTACTCTCAGAGAGGAAGGAGGATTTTTTTTTTGTTTGTTTTTTTACAATACTTCAGTTCAGGCTACCATTGCAAGTCCATGTCTCCATGGTTCTCTTTCTCTGTCTAGTTGCCACTTGCCTTGCCACAGATGGCAACTGAGGAACAGCCTTCAAAGTTGACCTCAGTAGAGGGGCAAGTTAGTATTGCAGACAGTCTCCCTCTACTATAGTCAAAGCTGGGATGCTATTATTTGCAGATAATTTGAGCAAACTAGAGAAAGCACAACAATGCAGCCTGATTGGTACAGGTTTGCCCTTCAAATGACATAGGATACCTACACACATACATGCATAGGACTGCTTCACATGGCAGCCAACTGTGTAGCCAGTATGTGCAGTGGTTGCAGGGACCAAGGCTAGCTGCCACAACCCCCACCCCCATGTGTGCTTTCAACATGTGATGGGTTTTGTGTGATGGTTTGCATGTGAACCCCCCTATATCTAGGTTTGATTTATGAACGGGTGACAACTAAACCTTTAAACCATAGGCTTTGTTGGAGATATATATATATATATATATATATATATAATACACATATGTATGAAACATAGACTAAGAGAGTAATTTCAGAATATATATGAATAATATAAATCACAATATATTATTATAAATCACATATATATATATATATATACATACACACACAGAGAGAGAGAGAGAGAGAGAGAGAGAGGCAATTGGTAAAACAGGGATAAATATATATCCTTTAATTTCCATTAAACATTTCAGTGTCTACCTTCATCAGTGACCGTTAGTATAAGAGCTGAACCATAGTCGTCGTCTCCACCCCGGCTGACAGTTATAGAATGTTAGTGCTGCGGATGGATTGCAAGAGGAGTCCAGGAGGTGGTGTTTCCCTCCAAGTTCAAGAAATTTGGAGTCAATGGGTCCAGTCTATAAATCCAAACATTTTCCCTTGGATTGCTGGATTAGAAGGTTGTTCTATTGAAAATAATGCCATGTCTGAAAGGCTGCAGCTATCAGAAGTAAAGTGTGCTCGCTACTGGTTGTTATGACATCTTTGTTAATATAGCTGACTGACTTGTGGTTCCTGAATCTTGTATGAAGAGCAGTGGTGGTTTTGCCAACATACCACATTTGGTAACCAGGGCACTTGTACTCGATGATATATATTTGCAAGTTGCGCTCTGTTTAATAAGATAGATCTTTCCAGTCATTGTGCTTTGGAATGCTGTTGTTTCATGCAGAGAGGAGGGAGATGAGAGGAGGGAGATGAGAGGGAGCGCTGGGCCATTCCACCAGCCCTGCTGAAAGGCCGCCCTCCTGAAGGCTCCTCCTCCCTCAACTGCCACCACCAGCAGCCATTCCAGCAGGCTGAGGGGAGGGAGAAGAGAGGGAGCGCAGGGCCATTCCACCAGCCCTGCCAGAAGAATTAATTAATTTTCCCCCTTCTGCCCTCCCCATTCCTTTTTCCTTGTGTGTCGTGTATTTTTAGATTGTAAGCCTGCAGGCAGAGACTGTCTTGTTAATTGCTGTAAACCGCTCAGAGAGCTTTGGCTATTGGGCAGTATAAAAATGAAATAAACAAACAAACAAATAAGAGCAACTAACGCATCGCCTGGATGTACAACGGTGTGATCCAATATGATATATATTCACTTCCTCTCCATTTGACCTCCATGGTCATTCTGGAAGGGGCTAGAATGGCCATGTGAATTCATCAGCTGCTACATAGATTTACATTTAATGGATTTGCTCATTGAACTAAAAATGCACTTGAACTTGTGGTGTGGTGAACAGCAATCCTGCTGATGAAATGTCAACTGATTCTTCAGCTTCAGACTCGAGTCCGAGTCGAGTCAGAGGGGGGACTCAGTCCGACTCACGAGTCGAGTCCTCGAGTCCGAGTCCCCATCCCTGCCTTGAAGTTATTCACTCCCAATTCTGGCAAATAATTGCACACCGTGTTATAATTTAATTATGAGAAGAAACCAAAATCCTCACAACTGTTGGTTTTATGACAGCACACTAAATCCCACAGCTACTCCTTTAACCTGAAATGTATGCTTACAAGCTGCATGAGAATTCAGCTGGGGGCAGAGGCGGGGGCGGGGTGGGGGGAGAGACAGGGGGGAAAGAAACAGTTACCACACAGGATAGCAGGAATCCTGGTAGTTGTCTAGAAACAGAATGTGAAATATTTGGATTCCCAAAAGAGTGTGTGGGCAGTGTAGAAGATGTAGCATGTAAGGAGCCTTTTTTCCCCTTCTGAAATTGCCTCTCCAATGTTTGGAAGCTTCACTGCTCAGCTGACAAGCTGTTGAGGCCAATTCTTGTTAAAACAAGGTCATCATCATCAGGCGATCACTCGTGACCGAGTAAGATTGTCTTCCGGGATAAAAGGAGGAAATTCTAAAGAAGATTGTGTAGACTCTAGTGATGGGTCCGTAAGTGACTGTGGAGGCCAATTCTAGATCCACACAGCTTCCCACAGTGAGGACACAGGTTACCAGATAGAAGATGGTCCTGTAAAGGATTCATTTGATGTGCTTTTCGCTTAGCACGTTTCTCCCTTTCACCTTGCACTCGGGCTTCTTCAAAGTCCATGGAACCTTTGTGAAAGGCCAACCTCCATTTAGATCGTTCATGGGCCAGAGCTTCCCAGTTTTCGATGTTTATATTGCATTTTTTTAGATTAGCCTTATGAACATCTTTAAACCTCTTATATTGACCACCGATATTCCGCTTTCCATCCTTGAGTTGGGAGTAAAGTAACTGCTTTGGGAGACGGCAGTCAGGCATTCGAACAACATGACCGGTCCACTGAAGTTGGCATTGAAGGATCATTTTTTCAATGCTAGTAGTCTTTGCTTCTTCCAGTACACTGACATTTGTTCGCCTATCTTCCCAAGTAATTTGCAGGATTTTCCGGAGGCAACGTTGATGAAACCTTTCAAGGAGGTGGAAGTGACGTTTATAGATAGTCCATGTTTCGCAGGCATACAATAAAGTTGGCAATACAATGGCTTCATAAACCAGTGTTTTGGTCTTCTTACAAATATCCTGATCCTCGAACACTCTATGTTTCATTCGAGAAAATGTGGCACTTGCGGAGCTCAGACGATGCTGGATTTCACTGTCGATGTTAGCTGTAACAGAAAGATAGCTGCAACTGAAGGGTATTGCTGTAAGTACGGGGCAAATAAATATTTACTAATCTAAAACAACAGTAGGTAACTTCACAGGCTTTGGTGAATTTACGTAAGCCTGAAACATGCGGCTATAAGGGGGAAATGCCTGCCTGCATTCCTCTTTTATTCCTTCTCCCTTTCCAAATGCTTCAAACAATTGTTGCTGTGCTAGTTATCAGATTCTTTTTAAAAATGTGTAAATGTGTATTTTGAGAAACATGAACTTCGTGTTTCTCAAACGCCTCCTCCTCCTCCACTCATACAGACCAGCCAAGTCATCTTCTGAGATCCTGTTGTATATCTCACCACAAGATGAGGTTTGATTGGTGGAAATGCAGGACAGGGCCTTTTTTGTAGCAGCTCCTGGCTTATACAATTCCCTCCCAAAGGAGGTTAGACTAGCCCCATCCCTGATGACCTTTAAGCAGGCAGTAAATCATTTCTATTCCACCTGACTTTTAATGGTTTTTCATTTGAGACTGAAGGTTGTAACTCTGCTTTGTTTGGGGGTAGTATCCAATACTGCCACTGTACCCCCACTCATTCCTTTGCACCAGTGGGATCCACTGCTAGCACAACCAGTTAGCGCTTCCTAGAGTAACCCCATAAACATGTGGAAACACTCATTTCCAGATCGAGATGGGTCATTGGAGCTCCCTTCTGTGAGCTCCACTGACCTGTCCCAATCCAGAAATGAGCATTTCTGCTCATTGATGGTTGTTTTAAGAACCATTAGGTCCCCATTGCACTAATGGTTGGTCCCACTGGCATGTGGGCAGCATAGGATACTGCTCACCAGTTTAAGGCCAAAGGGTGATGTAGATTTAAAATAAATAAATAAATAAATAAACAGAGCCAGTGTAGTGTAGTGGTTAGAGTGTTGAACTGGGACACAGGAGATCTGGGTTCTAGTTCCCACTCCGTCATGAAGCTTATTCAGTGACTGTGGGCCAGTCACTGTCTCTCAGCCTAACTTGCCTCCCAGGGTTGTTGTGAGGATAAAATGGAGAGGAACAGGATCATGTATGATGCCTTGGGTTCCTTTGAGGGGGAAAAGGTGGATATAAATGTTAAAAAAAAATATGAGTACATGTACTAATAAAAATAAATAAATAAAATTGGATGCTTTCACTATTGGCTAGTTCTCACTGCTCACCCCAGCACCCTGCATCTGCCAGCCCAGCTTTCAGGTAGAATGGTATACAAATTCCAGTGGTTTGGTGTTCCCTAGTGACTCTAAAATATATATTATAGCCACCACAGTTATGGAGGAAACAGTTAAGGCTGGCGAGTAAATGAGTTCCACAATTTTAAATGGTGGCCAGGGTGGGTGGGTGGGACATTCTAACCTTTATAAAATTGGGATGGATTCACCAACCTTTCTGAAATGTTCAGGTGCAAGGAATTGGGCTCTGCAAGAGGAAGAGTTTGTGAGATTCATCCCTACTAGGGGTAGTTGGCTGAGGTGTAGATGGGTATGCATGCCAAAAGAATTATCTGATGCAATATTCAAAGAATATGTGTATAAAAGTATTCAGTTAGCTCCTGTTTGTCATAAGAAAAAGTTTAAACAATTGCATCCTTAAGGTACAAACATATCAACTGATGAAGGCCAGGATCTGGGGGAAGTGTTTGACTTTCTGGGTGAAGAAAGTTTCAAACAAGAATTTTTAGCTGCTCCTAGTTTAAAACAAGTCAGAGAACTTATTGGTGAGTCAGAGTTTCCAAATCCTGAATCCATGGATAAATTCTTATGGAAGGAAGGTATTTTACCAGGAATGGTGGCCTAAAAGGACAGAGGGGCACTGGGAACCTGTGACACAGGTAGTAGTTGCTGATAGTACCGGGCACAATTCCTGAAGGTACCGGACACAATTCCTGGAGGTACTGGGCACAATTCCTGGAGCTGGCAGATAATGTTCTCTGTGTAGGTATAAAAAATACCAGACAAAGGTTAAATGGTAATTTTTATTGGCCAGACATGACAAAACAAGTCAAACCATACTGTAAATAAACCAAGGTGTGTCAAAACATGGGTGCAAGTAGTCATAAAGGAAAGGATCTTGTGAATAATGTAGATCAACACGTCCATCCAATGGGTGAAAGCAAAGTTGGTCTTTCCCCTAAACTGAGGAGGAAAGGGAAGAGGTTTGTGCTGACCTTTCTTTGTCAGTCAACCAAGTGTGCAGAAGCTGCAACATTGATTTCAACAGAGAACACTGTACTTGCAAAAACTGTGTTGAACATCTATTTCTGTTTGGGAACAATGGTATGGGGACTGAGCAAATGGAAATCCCAAATGTGCAGACAAAAACTGATGATACAAACAGGTGGTTCTGTTTTGAGATGGTTACAAACCCCCAACACCAATACAAAGTGGCAGAGATGTTTGCAGATACAGTACTGCAAGTATTTAATCTGAAGGTTGAACATATTGCTGGTAAACAAAATATAATTGTGGATGCATTAGTTGCACCCCTACCTTCCTAATCATCTGCTCCCATCAGTGGTTCATGCCTTGGTCTCCTCTCTCTTAGACTACTGTAATGCGCTCTACATGGGGTTACCCTTGAAGACGGTTCAGAAGTTGCAGCTGGTACAGAGTATATCTCAAGGAGCGCCTCCAGCAACATCAAGTAGGCCGCTCAACACGATCTGCCATGGATGGCCTTCTCCCTGTCCTATCAGCCAGAGAAACCAGGCTGGTGGGGACTAGGAGGAGGGCCTTTTCTGTGGCAGCCCCCAATTTATGGAACTCTCTCCCCAGTGACCTCCGCCATGCCCCTTCCTTGATTAGCTTCCACCGGGCATTAAAAACGTGGCTTTTCAGGCGGGAATATGGGGTGGGTTAGGATTTTTAAGTTTTGTACTGTTTTTAATTGTGTTTTATACTGTGTGTGTGTGTGTGTGTGTGTGTGTTCCCCCCCCTTGTGTTTTATTGGACTGTACATCGCTCAGAGTGGCCAGATGTCTGGCCAGATGGGCGATTCAAAAATATAATAAATAAATAAATTATCCGGGCATGTTTTCCTAAATCCCTGAGTTATTGTTGCACTCCACAATGTATCCCAGAAATGATAACAGTGTTCCATGTATTAAGAAATGGGGGTGGGGGGGATGTGAAGAAACTGAGGTAAAGTTTAACAGTTATATTTTGTTTCAATGAATGATTGTAGGACTTAAGAGGTTAATAGTACAAGAGAAAATGTATGTCTTTTATTTGAGGCTTGTGCCTGAGGAGAGATACATTGTGAATATGGTGCACTGGCAGTTACTGTTACAACTGAGAGCGGAATGAGGCCAGGTTTCTGTCTTTATAAATGGGAAGGTAGGAGTGAAATTAGTACCATCTGACGGAGAATAATAACTGAACATTCTAAAGATGCCCATTGGTCTAAGTTTAAACAGAGATGGCATGATGGAATTTTGGCCACACCAAAGCTGATCTACTGGAGGGTTCTGACTGGAGCAAATACAAGGAGCTGTTGAGAGGCATCTGTGAAGAATTTTACCTGAGGGAGGGAGAGTCATCAGGAGGTGTCTTCATGAGAGGCTGGAAGCCTGAGGAAGACATCAGCCAGGAAGAAGAGCAGCCATAAAACCAGAGCATGTGAGGCAGAAAATGAAGAAGGTCTGCAAGTAGATAGGAAGACTTCTGGAGCAGCCTGTGGAAGAAAGAGCTGAGGCCTGAGTGTCAGCTGCTGGTGTTGGTCTGAAGACAGAGCAGCTGCAAGACCAAACTGAAGACTTCAGGGGAAGCATTAAAGATTCCAGGTGAGTGTCAAACCCTACCAGAGAGAAGACTGTCTTCCAAGCTCTCGTTGTTAGCCCTGTGAGTTAACTGGGGTGGAGCTTGATAGGGGAATTGGCTCAAGTTTTTTAGGGTTTTAAAAAGAGTATAAAAAGACATCTAGATAGACAGAGTTCTTGACTTCAGGCTAAGACTTCCCATAGGTCTAGATTGACAAACAAGGGACTCTAGTTGCCCCATCCCTGTATAACAGCAGGTGCAGAAGCAAAAGAGGTTGTGGATACAATGTTGCTGGTACCAGACTCTCCTTCAGTTGGACTTCTCCTGAACTTTAAACTAATGCATGCCTTGAATCCCATGCCTTGGGACCCTGCCTTGGAATATAACTTTAAGTCCCTCTTTCTGGCTCCTGTTTGGATTATCTCACTTGGTTTGAATTTGGGCTCACTAAGAATTCTGATCCATGGGTCTTGTGGGGTGTCTGTGTTTGCGTCCTGCTGTAATAAAGGTGTCCACTGTTTCTTTGGTTCCTGGTGTTTTGAGGGAGCCAGGCCTGATCCTCACTACTTTGAAGGGGCAGCCCTTTAAAGATTCCCATTATCCAAAAAGAATAGGGAAATGACAGTTAGTTTGTGCCTGTCTGTCCCCTGTTCTGACTGTCTGCTCCACACCAATGCCTGGCCTACTTTCTCCAGACTCTGGTGGGCTCATCTATGCCATGATTGGACAGTTGAGAAAATATGGGGAACTGAGCATAATGCAACCAAGGCAAGTAGTGTGATCTTTTGGATTAGCCAGGCCCAGGAATACAAATGTCTGCATTTCTAAATACGCACAGGGGAATACATGAATCTGATAGCATTGTGAACATTGACAGTTAAGTATGAGGACATGCTCAGAAATCAAAATAATGGAGAGGTTTGGACAAGAAAGAACTGAAATGTATCCATAAAGTAAGACACATCAGGACAATTCATCCTTTCTAAGAAAGTGGGATATTTTTCTTTCAAAAATACAAGAAAAAATACTTTAAAATGGAAGAGAAAGAACAATAAATAGTGGAAGAAAACCAAGCAAAAAGTGTAAGTGCAACTGATATGTTTAAAATAATATATGTCTATCTTACCAAAAAATGAACCTTAAATTCATCCAGTGCACAATCAATATTTAAAATTGACAGAATGTTGTACTTAATATATTTTTTTTAGTTAAAAGGGTGGGTGCATGGGATGTAACATAAAAGGTTAGGAGCAAAATGCACAAGCTATTACCCTTTTTTGACCAATCTAGACTGGTAAATATGTATTACTAATGCATAGTGATACATTGTCTTTCTTGCATTCTGGACCATCTCTGTTTCCAACTTGCCAAACCATGTCTTTCACATTTCAATATGTAGGAGCATTTTGCTGAGACCAACATAAAACAATTATACACATAGGAGAAAAACAATCTTTAATTTCCCTGGGCTCACATTCCCTCTCTTACAATTTAAGACTCAGAAAATATTAGCCAAGATAAATGAACCATAAGAAGAAAGGTAATTACATATAAAGTCAGCAAAAATACTTTATGATCTTAAAACATTTCTAGTTTCTCCGAAAACATTTAAAAGCTATACTAGGTTGGCTCATAATTTGGTATATGGCATTGAGGACTATTTTCTTATACTTGAACGCATACTGTCTATTAGCAGGTAGGTTTAATAACCTTAAGCACTGGAAAATATTTTTCACTGGTATCAAAGAATGTGGAGGCTCACTGTTATGGATCAGGAAGCGGAGATGGTGTTCCTACTGGTGGACCCTGGTTTACATGGGTTCCTGAAGAATTCTGATCAGCTGCCACCAGTCAGGTTGAACTTCCTGACACACCCTAGTCTGTTGAACTGGGGGAGTTCTAAGCTCTTTTGCCAAACAACGGAAGGAACAATGAATTTAGGAAATTATGAAGAAAATTGTGAAATCAGGGATCTCCTTGAGAATGAGAAGCACTTGAGACAGGACATGGTGCGCTGAAATCTTGACATGAAAAAATCAACTCAACACAGCAACTTCACACATTAAAAATGTCATGAAAGCTGAGCTTGAGACAGCAAGAGGCAATTGGCACATCTTCATATGACATTACACGATGACCATAAACTCACATTTTTATATGAGCCATAAAAAGACAACTTCAATTTCCTTCTCAATAACTCAATAACTTCTATTTGGCTTTAGCAAAGTTTTAGTCAGCAAATTTGAAGAATTGCACACATATTATCTCAGCTCCTTTGAGTACACTTTAGCAGCAGTGTCAGCCTGAAATAGCTTGCCCTTTCAAATATTTCCCCCCCAAAAAAACCCAGAAGGCATCATCTTTAAATTAAAGTTCTACTAGGCTCTCTGTAGATTTCTGCTGCTTTTTGAGTGGGTATAAAAACAATCTTGCTAGGTTTTAAACCTCAGAAATAGGGCAGTGACATGAATGGAACTAAGCCTTCTATCATACACATGCTTAGCTGAGAGGAAGTCCCATTCAGACTTACTTCTGAGTAAACATGTTTTGGATTGTGCTGTGAACCTGCAGCATCTCATGGAACAAAACGACTTGTTGTCCTAGTATTTTTTTCCCTTTCACTACATTTCTATGAGTTTCCTTCGGGGGTGGGAAACATTCAGGGTGTGGGGGCCTCATTGGCCCAGTTGGAACCCTGAGGGGGCCACACCCTTCCCCCAACACTAGCAGAAGAGGCCACTGCCACTGAAATCCCAGTGATTCTGCTGGGAAACAAGGTGCACAGGGAGGGTGACTCTGCTGGGAAATGGAGCAATGTAGGGAATGTGCACCCCATTTCCCACTAGAATCAGCTCCCATCAGCCTGCCAAACAGCTGTGGGAAGCTTCTGGGAAGCAAGGTAAGTGCTCCCCATGCACCTGTTTTCCCCCAGCAGGGGGAACTGGGACTTCAGTGGTGGCAACAGCAGTGGCAATGGTGGCAGCAACAGGGACAAGGTGGGGGCTGCAAAATAGCCCTGGTGGGCTGCATGTGGTCCGCGGGTTACCCACCCCTGCACTAGCTTCAGTTAAGCTTCTTTTACAAAGACACAGATAGGAAGATTGGAATGTGGCTAAGACTGGGTCCTGTTAAGTTTTATAAAGATATTTTGTGTTTTGAGACATTTAAAAGGAAACTGCACTGTTCCATGTCCACTCCTGTCCCATCTGTTTTCCTTGCAGTGGCTTTGATGCCAACCTCCAGGCTGCTCTTTTAGACATAGGGAGATTTTAAAAGTGATGGAAGAGTTTGGAAGAGGGAGCCCTTAGAAGGGAATCTCAAAATATTATTCTGGTTTATGTAAATAGATGTATAGGTTTCTGCACTGCAGTCATTGCTTAATGAGCACCAAGTAAATGAAGCTAACTAAGTTATTAAAGGTTTATATTTTCAGCAACAACCCACCTCTCTGTGTCCAAAAGTGAACTTACTGAACTATGCCATGTATGAGTCTGGTGTTTTTTTAAAAAAAATAATCATGCTGTTTCTTATTGTTTTAAGCTGAATCAGGGACCTCAGAAGGAAGAATACAGGAGGGCTCAAGGCAGTCTGACATTAAATTAAAATTAAATTAAAAAGGGTTCCCATGAAAAGACAGAATGTGATAGAACTAGCAGTTCGTTCAGGGCTCATTCTCTTCACTGGTAACCTCAACACTTATCCACCCCCACCCTCTCCACACAGTAGCATTCAGCTCAGCAACTCCCACCAAAGCAAAACTCTGCTCCCAAGGTACAGGAAGCAAAATGGTGTAGTCAGTTGTTGGGCTCTAGAAATGGGCTTCACCTCTACCACTATTTATCAATTAACCTCAAGTACAACAGCAGTCTTTTTTTCTTTTTTTTGGCCTGATTATCTGTGTGTGTGTGTGTGTGTGTGTGTGTGTTGGAATAGCAGCACACCCTGCAGATCTTAGGAGGAGCCCCTGTCCCCCTCTTCTGAGGCCCCTGAGCTGAATATGTATTTTATTATGTATTTTTTGCAAATACCAAGCTTGATTTCTCTAATATTGCTGAATCTTGTCATAGATCAGTGATGGCGAACCTTTTTGAGCCCGAGTGCCCAAACTGCAACACAAAACCAACTTATTTACTTCAAAGTGCCAGCACTGCAATTAAACCTGAATACCGAGGTTTTAGAAAAACAACTCATACAGTTGTCTGAACTAATTAACATATTTTGTCTTTAAAGAAAAACACAATAACAGAGCTTTCAATGATACAAACAGTTTTTTGTTGGAAAAAAAATCAACTCAAAAAATTATTATATACTACATTGTACACATAGCCTGAAGGGAATTTATACAAACTTTTTAAATAATTAGGCACATGTATTTTTGGATAAGGGATTCTCAACTTGTAATATGATTACCGTATATGCCAGACTGAAATTGTATGGGGCAAGCTTTACCCCGGGTCCTTTCCCTGCTTCTACAGGTGTCGGATTAGTAAAAGTAAAAGTCAACCTGTACTAGGATGAGCAACATAAACAAGAAAACTAAATGTGCTTAACACATTTTAAACACTTTATGTCTTGGACTGCAAACACTGCATTAGGTAAAAGTTTGCATTGGGCATGCTTTTGCACAATTAATGTGATTTTTGCTATTGCATGCATGCTGATAATTTGTCAAACCTTGGCTCATACTCGGTTAGTTTGAGAGCAACACATGCAGCACTCAGGTCAACTGTTAGGGCTTTACATCCAAGCCATGCTCTGTGCATCATTCTTCAAAATCTTTTAAATGTGATAACAATGTAGAAAAGAATTCTGTAACAGGAATTCTAGAATAAAATCATTCTGTTCCACAGTGTGAGAAAGAACAAGATCATTAGTGTTTTGCAGAAGGGGACGGTCTTTTCGTGATCGGGTGACCAATGGCTCGAGTACCCACAGAGAGGTCCCTGCGTGCCAGCTGTGGCACCCGTGCCATAGGTTCGCCATCACTGTCATAGATTATCAATGAAACATTTAAAACTGGAGCTCGATACAGCCAATGTTAAGAACATTTGATCTGAATCCTGTTGCTTGATCTGAATGGGGGAGTTAAGCATGTGCTTAATACTTTCCCATTGAAAACAAGGACACTTAAAACTGCTTGACCATGACTGTATATTCAGACACCTTTCTTTGGATAATTTTTCGGCTTTCACATAATCAAAGAAATCTTAGTCAATTAACTGTATGCATTTTAGGGCACAATCCTATACTAAAGTTGTGATAGCTGGGGGGGGGGGTACAGAATTCTGTGAATCCCCCCCACTACACAGGTAGAAAACAAGGAACACCACTGCCACAGAAAATTCAACGGGGTGTTAAGGATTTGCTTTCCTAGTCTATTAATTTATAATTCCAGTATTTAGGAAGACTTAACCACCTATACTTGATTAATACACTTAGGAAATGATCCTATGGCCCTTAGACATTGTCTGAAGGGCCACAGGATAGTTCAGATTCCTAGCTCCAAGGTTGGAGATAGCACTCCAACCTCAGAGCTAGGAATCGGAGCTTTGATCTCTCACTCCCATCCCCTCACAGCTGGCATTGAAAGAACTGCACCAGCTGCACTCCGAGGTTGGGAAAGTAACCTTGGAGAGGAGCTAAAGGGGGCATTTCAAGGGAGGGGAGGAGACTAGGGAGACCAGGATACAAGGTATCCTGAAGCCACTTCAGCCTCCTTCCCTCCCCCCCTGAAACGCCATTACTAGACAGCTGAAAATGGCTGTCTAGCAAAAATGCAGAGCGGAAGGAGCAGGGTGGCGAAGATCACACTCACACCTATCTTGATAGGATTGCATCTTTAAAGGATATGCTAAGAGCTGCTTGGTGGGCTCAATCCTGGTTTTGCTTGTGTCTTCACACACACACACACACATACACACACACACACAATTCTCAAAATGCCTAATTATTTCTCATTAAGCATTTTTGGTTTACTTGACATTTCATTCACCTCCGCCACAGGTCCTACAGCTTCCCTTTTAAAATAAGGTATATTCTATTCTTTGTTTGGAGTTGAATTAGTGCAGTCCTCAGTAGACATTCCTAGTAATTCCAATAAAAGCTAAACCAATGATTCTCTTGGAACACTCTTTATTGGTGGAGCTGTTTTGCCAGTGAAGATAACTGGTGCAATGACTAAAACACAGTAGAGTCGTGAGACATGGGAGAAGTGCACTTACATGTACGGTATCTTATGCTTCTTCAATCCATGGTTATTGATGGCACAACTTTACACCAGCACCAGATTTGGCACAAAATATTTCCCTTCCATTCACTTTAATAGGAATGTATTTATTTTTTGGTAAACACACTGACGATTGCCCTGTACACATCACCATGACTGAGCACAGGATATAGTGTAACTCAACACCCAAATCACAGCACACTTCCACCAGTACATATACACGTCACACTAGGACACCACAGTGCAGAAGAAAGGGTGTGTGGCATGGGGCTATCTCTCTCACACGCTGCCTCTTTTTATCGGTGATCATTCTTGCCAATATTTTCATGTAGTCTGTGAGCTGCATAATAGACAACACTGCTTTAGAAGTGTCATAGCACAGGGACATCCAGCAAATCTGGCTTTTCCTGCCACTGCACTGCCTGCTTTTTTATGCGCTTGGGTGCGTCCACACATAAGTCTGTGCTTGGTGAAACAGAATTGTCGGTGCCCATTTACCTGGCAAAATGAGTTATTTCATGTACAGCCTGCTAATTAACTAACTAGCCAGCCTCTAATTTCTCTGTGGGAAATGTTCTGCACTGTAGCTCTTAAAAATTTCACTCACATAGCAGTGAGGGTCAGCTTCAGTTTCACCCTGTTGTGCGGAAGAGTGGTACCTACTTGCCTGCATAGTCTGACTGAGTTAGGTGGAGGATGTCTCCTGTTGCTGGGCAGGCATCACTTTCTTTGGGAAGCATTCAAACAAGAGAACAGAACAGTAACGTAATTAAAGATGTATTCCCTTTGACTGATAGCTTTCCGTAATTAATGCTATGAGGACATCTGGGGGCATGTCTTCTCGAATGACAGCTAAAGCCATGGCGGTTTTTAAGACATACATATATGGTCCCCACGAAACAATCCACATCTGTGAATTTAATTGGAAGTTATTAATCCCATACAGATATAGATATATAGATATAGATGTTTTTACAGAGTCTCTCTGATATTGTTCATTATGTGGGATTATTCACTGTTCTCCTCCCAGCACAATGTAATATAGTGAACTCCTGGTCAGAGCGTTTTAGAAGAATAAATTACCCTCCATTGGAGCTGATGAAATATGAACAGGCATTGGGTCAGAAAGGAGATGAGCTAATGAATAATGCATGTGTTTGTTTAGTCAGACCCCCGTGAATCAGCCACTTTCCAACACTAGGATTTGTTGGAACTTTGATTGGCTCCTTTCCTCTCTTCCCACTACTACACTGTTAATGACTCATATCTCTGCAATGGACACTACCACTTGGGAGCCTAAGTGTTGTTGTTGTTGTTGTTTTTACAAGCCATGATTTTGAAAGGAAGACTTTATTATTGTTACCACTGTCTTATTCAGAGCTATAAAATAATAAGAAACAGCAGGGATGACAGAGTGCAGATGGAGAAGAAAATGGGACAACTCAGACCAAACACAGCAGGGGTGCAGAACTGCTTTCAGCCCAAGGGCCCAATTCCATTTCAGAGAAGCTCTTAGAAGCTTCATTCCACTGGTGGGTGGGCCTGAAGGCAAAAGGGTTAGGACCAAACCCCCCAAATACCAGCATGTTTTAGCTTAAAGCTCTTACTGCCCGTAACGAAGCCTTAAGAGAGCCATTGCAACCTTTGAGAAGGGGGAGAAAAAACTGCACAGAAGCTGGAAACCACCAAATGATCAGTGACTGGCGGAAAGGGGAAGGAAGCATGGCCCTGGGGGGACTCTGGAGGGCTGAACTGGGACCCCCAGAGGGCCAGATTTGGCCCACAGGCCTGAGGTTCTGCACCCCTGAAAAACAGGCTTAAGCCTATTTTAAGGAGTATACTGTGGCAGTGTTCACATGGAAAGGAGCTCAGTTTTGTTTGTGGTGGAAAGGGGCTTGCTTTACCATAGGCCCCAGGGTAGGTCACTATGGACAGATTGCTAAGCATTTTGCTAACAAAATCCCTTGCATCCTCTCTGGCCTAGGTGCCACATTGGGCACAGTGTGTACACCAGGACATGTACATGTACCAGGACATGTACATCTCGCTACTGTGAGGTACACACTTCGAGACCCCCTTTGAAAGAAGCCTATCAGCGGAGCAATTTCCTTTCTAGTTGCCACTTCCTAGCCATTATCTCCTAGCACCCAAAGGCAAAAAGAATGTCTTCCTGCCTGCGTGCACTTTATGTGATTGGAGGAACATGTTGGGCAGTCACCCCTAGCCACCCTGGCAAATCACATAACCATGGACCAAGATCCCGCTATTGCTGGTCATCTCCTTTGACTATTGGATGGTGCTGTGTGCTGAATCTATCCATATCCCAGTGATTCCAACCTTAGTGAGTACTCTCTTCCAAGATTCTTAGTGTAGGATAGTAAAATTGTAAACATTTGCTTTATTTTTAAACCATCTTTCTGCTTTTCCCTTTGTCCCTTATGGCCTCTTCTTAATACAACCATTTTTTCCCCTTTTAATTTGGAAATGATGCTTGCTGTGAATTCATAAGAAGCCCAAGGGGATATTCTCCTCCACCAATTAGACTGCTTGAGTTATGCTGTAGGCTTAAAGTTAACAGGAAGTAAAGAGGGAAGGGCAAGACCTTTCGTTGTTCTTTTGCTAGTTCAGCTTTTGCAGCCGAAGGATGTGAACAGTAAGCTCTGAGCAGGGGTGAGCAACTTGTAGCCCCTCAGATGTTGTTGGACTGCAACTGCCTTAAGTCCTAGCCAGCACAGCCAATGATGAGGGATGATGCGAGTTAAAGTTCAACATCTGGAGGGCCAAAAATTGCCCACCTGTGGTTTAGAACAGGGGTGCAGAACCATAATTAGGTGGTGGTGGGACTGAATTGCCCTCCACCAAGCTCTCTGTGGGCTGGATGATGACAGTGAGCATGGCCACACCCACTGACAACATCACCCCACCAATTTTGCCTTTCTCCATGCTAAGAGAGGTATGGAGTTCTTTGCCTTTCTCAACGTAGGAGATGGGACTTGGCTGCTTTGTATGCCATCCCACACCTACGGGGGTGTTGTATGCCATGCAAAAGGACTTGGCTGGTGCTGGGAGGAATGGCCTGGCTTCATGCAGGGCGCATCATCCCCAGGGGTGATGGCATCTACTGCACAAAGCATGAAGCCACTGCAGCTGCTCTTCCCAGTGCCGACCAAGTCTCCCATCACCTGCATCCCTGCTATTTTCTCCAATCTGAGAGTGGAAATAACAGTGGGGATTCCTCCAGGGGGTGGGGCTTGGAGGTCAAGCCTCACCCCCTGGAGGAACCCAAGGAGGCTCTGCAGGTGGGATGCAGAACTGCTGTGGGCTAGAGGGTACACTTCTCTGGTCTAGAGAAATACAGCCTACCACCTGTTGCATTATTAGGGAATGATTCCACATTGATTGCTACATTGATTGCAATCATAATAGCCTGATTATGTAGATGACATCAGCACAGAGCTGCAATAAGGAGCAAAACATTTTTTTTTAAAAAAAAATACATCTTGCTTTTTTCTGTAATGGAGAGCAAATAGGCTGTAGTTTGGGATTTTTTTTGCCTGTGACTACCTGACCTCAGTGTGCTCAGTAAGGTCAGATGTTTACTCCCCAATATGAGCCAAACATTCTGGCATGATATTGCAGCCTGAAGCCGTTTCTGTGCCCACATCTATATTTGATATCAAACAAAACATGGCGCAAAGATGACAAAGCTAGTTAGCTTGTCAAGGATCATTACATTCTTACCTGAGAGAAGAACAAAAATGTGCAAATGTTAATGTTGCTGCTGGACAGTTAAATAATAACCCAGTGTACAAGGCTAAAACCCTGTTCTTCAGACTGAATGATGGCACTGAGAATCGTGTTTTATTGCTATTCTGTCTGAAGATTTCAGCTGCAATCTTATACACACTTATGTGGGAGTGTCTCATTGAACTCAATGGGGCTTATATCTGAGTAGATATATATAGGATTGCACTATCTATGTGTTTGTTTAGTAAGCCATTCACCATTTTTACTTGTTTATTCCCACTTCACCTGGAAATAACAGTGCTGCTTCATTTCAGGGATGTTGAGGAAAGCACCATATTGTTAAGGATCTTACCCACTGCTGGATTTTAATTTGTCTGATGCTATTCATGCTGTGGCTGATCGATATTTTGAACTTGCTCACAATCACATTTTATTGTTTTAGAATGGTTCTTTGGATTTTATATGCAATTCTTTGTATTGGACTTTGGGGGGAGGCTCTTTTGCTTTTGTTTTTTGTAAATTCTTTAAATAAGCAAATATCCTTGAAAGAAAAGGGAAAGCAGAGAAGCCCCGGGGACCTGCATGTCAAGGCTGCTGAACATCACAGATGCTTATGAGGGCTGCCCCATCTCCAGTCCACATCTCCTCTCTGCCAGAGAAAGATAAAATAGCTCAAGCCACTCAGGAACAACAACTTTATAGATTTTGGGGGCATGGGGAACACCTGGGATCCTCAAGAACAGGGCCATTTCTTTGTGGGGGTGGGGCGGGGTTAACAGGGTGACTGCTTGGGTGCAAATTTCTGGGTGGTGGCAGCAGCAGTGGGTCTGTGGTGGTGGCAGCACTCTGGGTCTTCCTAGCTGAAGCTGGGATCCACAGCCACTTACCCCTCTGCTACTGGGAAGACCATGCATGGAGCAGTGGTGTAATGCCTACCCCTGAGGGGTTTCAGAGTGAGGCATTGGCCTGTCTAGTGCTCCAGAGAGCTGTGCCAGGTGCTTCCCTGCTGGAAAATGCCCACCTCAGCTCTCTGGAGCACCACATGCCCCATGCCTAACTCTGAGTACCCCTCAGAGCTAGGCATGGGGTAGGGTAGGCAATCTGGGAAGCCCCACCAGCCTCTTCCCTGCTGTGGCAAATTCCATAGCAGAAAAGCAGCCAGCGAAGCTCTCCAGAGAGCCCACCCAATAGCAGCCGCCCAAATGCTTCACTGTGAGGGGTCCTTCCTCATAGTGAGGCATTATGGGTGAGGTGGCCTCGGAGATTGCCTGTACCACGGCAGCACAGGTAATCTCCAGGGTTTCCTCACCCAGAATGAGTTGCTAGCATCACCCAGAATGCCTTCACAGCGAGCAAGGCAGTCAGTTGGCCGCTGCCAGGGGGGAAGCCAGAGGAGCGGCGGATGGTGGTGGCCGGTGGGAATGGGGGAAAGGGAAAGGGAGGAGGATGAGGCAGTGGCCAGGGGGAATGCATGGGGAAGAGGAGGCGATGGTTGCAACAGCATCCGGTGTGGATGGGGAAGGGAAAGAGAAGAGGAGGAGGAGGTGGTGGCTGTGCTGCCGTGAGGTAGGTTGGGGGGAGGTGTGGGGGTGGTGGCTGTGGGGGGAAAGGCAAGGAGGAGAAGGGTAGTGGCGGCGGCACTGGCGGCAGCTGCCACCAGGACAGGCAAGAGAGAAGAGAGGGTGGCAGTGTGTGGGGCACCAAAATACCACCTTGCCTAGGGTGCCTAAGGCAGGTCGAGATGGTCCTGCTCAAGGAAATAGTCTTCTTAGGAGGGCCATGAGCATTGCATTCTCCAGGCACAATGTTTCTCTCAAGGGGCTCTTTGGAAGCATGGCCCAAGAAAAGGTATGAAGTAAACAGTCTCATTTTAAGAGTTCTATTAGTAAAGACTTGGTGGAGCTCATTAGGAATTCTGTGAGTGTGCTTGATCAAGCCACATGATGTCTGGCCCAAAGTCTTGCATATATCTAAATCTGTCAGTATTTTTCCTATATAAAAAGTTGTAACTCTAAATCAATATGATTTCATTTCTTGCTTTCTCGTCCTTTCAAGGGCTGTGCAGGCGGGCAGTGACCGCCTAGCATGTTCAGAATTGTTTTACTAAAGTACTTATTTGCCACCAGTTATGAAGAGGGAGGATGGGAGACTTGTGTTTGTTATGGTCCTAGATTGCATATCAACATCCCCCTCCCGCCAAGAACAAACCCAGGCAGTGGAGTAGACTGGGGTGGGACAAGAAGGGTCTCTCAAGCTGGCTATAGGGGACAGGCAAAATCATATAGGGCAGGGGTACAAAACCTCAGGCCTGCAGACCAAATCCAGCCCTCCCAGGGCCCCAATCCAGCCCTCTGGGATTCTCCAGATAGCCACACCCCTCCCCCTCCCCGATCATTTGGTGTTTTCCAGGCCTTTGCACAGTCCCCCCAGCCCCATTTTAAAAGGTTGAGATGCCTCGCCTAAGGCTTAGTTGCCAGCAGCCGGAGCTTTAAGCTAAAATATGCTGGTATTTTTGGTATTTTGGCCCTGCTCCTTTTGCCTTCTGCCCCAGTGTCAGTGGGGCTCCTATTCCATTGCATCTTTTGGTCTGAGCTTTATAGGAGCTATCCATGGTGCTGAACTCCACCCCCAAAATAGGTTCACCACAATGGAGCACCATGGATAGCTCCTATTATGCTCAAACAAAAAGATGCAATGGGTAAGGAGCCCCATGGACACAGGCGTCACCAGCCTCCACTGCCCCTGATGTAGGGGGAGATGGTTCTTAAGGTTTCCTGACCCAAAACTGTTTAGGCCTTTAGAAGCGATAACCAGCATCTTAAATTGTGCCCTCAAATGAACCAGCAGCCAGTAGAGGCAATACAGGACTGGAGTAACATGCTCCCTAATTCGATTCCAGCTAAAATTCTACAAGATAGGCTACTTTAGAATAATATGAACACACAATGATATGGAGAATACTTACATAGTAGTGAAGGGAAATTATACCACTCATGCTTCTTATATAAGTTGACTACTGGCATGTCATTTGTATCACTGAGTTCAGCGGAACTTGCTTCTAAGTTAGTGCATTTATAACAAGGGTGTTGTAGCACCTGTCCCTCAAACATGCAGCAAAGAAAGAGCTATGTCAACAAATTCTGATACAGTAATACCTTGCATTGCAAGTAACTTGGTTTGAGAGCGTTTTGCAAGACAAGCAAATTTTTAAATATTTATTTTTTTAAAATTGACTTGATATACAAGCAACGTCTTGCAATACAAGTACTGTAGTACTTAAATTAAAAATCTCTGTACACATTTTTTTGGGGGAATTTCGTTTTGATATAAGAGTGTTTTGGATTACAAGCACATTTCCGGAACGAATTATGCTCTCAATCCAAAAGTATCATTATCCAGTCTTTTATATCCTCTTTGCAAATGGTTCCCTTACAACTCAAGAGAAGTTCAAAAAGGAAATCATGGTTTGAAGTGTCCTCTACTGGTGGTTTGAAAGTATTGCACAACAAAAAAAAGCACATAATAAAATCGGCTGCGATGACTTGATAAGGAGGGGTCAAAGGCAGGGATGTGGCATCATTTCCCATGGTAGAGATGGAAAAGGTGCAGGTAAGAGGAACCCAAATGATCATGGGGCTGAAGCAACTCCCCAAAGAGGAGAGGTTACAACATTTGAAGCTCCTTAGCTTAGAAAAAGGCAAGTAAGGGGGGACATGATAGAGGTCTATAAAAATATGCATGTTGTGGAGAAAATGGATAGTGAGGAAACCTCTTTGCATGAGGCTGAATGAGAAGGAGAAGTCAGTTTGGGTTGCTTTATCTCACGGATGCATTAAGCTTGTGTTCAGCGCTTAAAATCAGGGAGCTTGAGCAGGGTTTAGGCCAGGGTCTAGGTCAGGGGCTGCATTGCCGGGATGGGTGTGGCCACAGCCCAAGTGGGCGGGGCCACAACCACTGCTGGCATGAGCCCTCAGCACACTCATTCCTCCCCTCACACACGCACACGTGCTTCCCACACACACGTGGCTCAGCCAGCTCAGGGAGCCGGCTCCACCCGCAGCTTACCTGGGATGGTGAATGGCGGATGGAGCGGACTCAGCCATCTGGATCCTAGGTCAACTTTGCTCCCCCTCTCCTTCTTCGCTTGGGTTAAGGCAAGGGAGGAGCAAAGCCAACCGAGCTGAGGCTGTGTAAAGCACTTCTCGAGGCTGCAGCTCAGCTGTTCTTCTGCTCCCCTCCCTTCTCTGAGCGGGATGGGGGAGGCTTTGAGAAGGGGCCTTGCCCAAGCCTTCACAGGCTGGATGGGGTGGTCTAGCAGGTCAAATGTGGCCTGTGGGCCAGAGACTCCCTATTCCTGCTTTGGGCAACAACTGAAAGGTAGACTGCACTGGTGTACAACCATCACTGTAAATGTGTATCAGTGAAGGAAAAGAGAAAGTAAAGTTTTCACAGGAGAAACCAATCAAACACATTCCAGTGAAGCCCAATACTTTGCAATGACATACCATGTAAGTCATATGAGTGGGGGCACTTACTGGTGAAGAAGCAAATACTTCCACCTCCCATTAGCATGGGGTTGGAATCAAACATAGAAACCACATCGGATTGCTCCAGTGCTCAAACTATGAGGGGAAAGGTAGGACAGGCTTAAAGAAATGTACAAACCCTGCCCACTGACTCTTTCCAATTTTAGCCAAATCCCTTTAGCCTTCTAAAAGCAGTAGCTAAGGGAGGCATCACAAAAGGTAATGGGGCCTCCCCTTATGACAGCAGTGGGAAACCTTTGCAGATCTGAGGGCCAATTTCTCTCCCAGGAGCTGCGCCTCTCCCATCTGCTGCTGCAACTGCCACCGCCAATTTTGTTGCTGAAATTTGGCAGTGCGGCAGCAACAAAACGCTGCAATTTTCCTTCAAAACAAACCACATGGGGAGTGTGCACCTTGTTGGGAAGCAAAGTTGTGCTCCCGGGTCATTTCCGGGATTGCGATTCTGATTCCAACAAGTCGCTTCCATTCATGTTTAAAGGATCTTTACCACCACACACCGGGTACGGCAGCTGTCTGAGCTGGAAAGCCCAGCGGTCGGCCTGGTGTGTACTGATGAGACCCTCCTCTATTTCTGCCGAGCAGGGTTGGACTCGTAGCTGTTTCCACTCACTATAACCTGAATCATAGTGGCAAATTCAGCAACGGGGGGGGGGGGCAGCAATGGCCACAAAAATGTTCAGGGGGCCTGCATACAGCCCCCATGTTGCCCACCCCTGCCTCATGGTGTGACCACACTTAGAATACTGGCCACCACAACTCATAGAGGATATGGTAGAGATGGAAAAGGTGCAGGTAAGAGGAACCCAAATGATCATGGGGCTGAAGCAACTCCCCAAAGAGGAGAGGTTACAACATTTGAAGCTCCTTAGCTTAGAAAAAGGCAAGTAAGGGGGGACATGATAGAGGTCTATAAAAATATGCATGTTGTGGAGAAAATGGATAGTGAGGAAACCTCTTTGCATGAGGCTGAATGGTGGGAGATTCAGGACAGATAAAAGGAAGTACTTCTTCACACAGTGCATTGTAAAACTATGGCATTTGCTATTACAAGATGTAGTGAAGGCCACAACATGGATGGCTTTAAGAAGGGAGTAGACAAATTCATGCAGAATAAGGCTATCACTGGCTACTTGTCATCATGGCTATATATTACCTCCAATATCAGAGGCATTGTGCCGCTGAATAACAGTTGCTGAGGAACATGAGCAGGCGAGTGCTTTGCTTCCCACAGGTACCTGGTTGACCACTGTGCGAACAGAATGTTGGACTAGATATGCCTTTGGTCTGATCCAGCCTGGCTCTTCTTCCATTCTTAATGCATGGACGGTGGAGTTGAGAAGAACCATGTAATCTGTGGGGCAATGCTAAAGGTGCGATCCCACAGTCCCTTTCAACATGGCCAGACCCTTGAAATTGTATTTTCTTAAAACCATGTTTTTTCCCCAAAATTGTTTTTGTTTCTTTGTTTTTTCTGCTGCCAGCTGCCTTGGGAAGACTATGGTCTTGATAGGTGGCTAAGTAATTGAAGGCACAATCCTATGGCTGCTAAATGCTGTCTAGATGGCCATAAGAAAGGTTGGCATTCCAGCTCTGACCTCGGAAACACGTTCTGAGGTTGGAGCTGGAACTCCAACTTCGGAGCGCCCTCCTCCACCCTCACAGCCAGCATGGTTCTTTCTACACCAACTGCGGCTCTGAAGTCAGAAGGCCAAATTCAGAGCTGGCATGGGGGGGGGGCATTCCAGGGGGCGGGGAGGGGAGGATTGTGGCTCTGCCTAGATATGATATATTCCAGAAGGGGCCTCAGCCCCTCCTCCTTGTGAACAGGGGCAAAACACTTTAGATGGTTGAAATCGGCTATCTAAGTGTTTTGTGTGGTGGGACAAGCGCAGAGGCGACCTTCACCTCCACACTTCTTCCATCCTCGATTGGATGCCTGTAATCCTCTGAGTTCAGAGGGTTACAGGCAGCCACATTGGATGGCGCTGCCCGTAAATACATAAATACATACCTGCAAGTAACATGAGAAGAAGGCTATGTTTTTTAGGTGATCTTGTGAACCAGGCCTACATATGCTTGTGGTGGTCTCAAAGGTGAATAGAATCCAGCCGGCATAGACCTTTAACCAAGGCACAAGCAATGACTCATTTCTGCAAGCAGCTAAGAAAAAGGGGTGGCAAGGGATTATCTGATCTTCTCCAGATAAATCTGAAGCTGGAAGGCAACCCCTGTTCAACAACCTTAGCCAAAAAACAGTAGTCAGGAAATGAGATTTTTGCTGGCCAACTACCTCCCCACAAGAAAGAACTGAGTGAGAATTTTTCTTCTCTTAATATTTTCTGTTCATATAGAATAGAAAACTGGATAAAGAGAAAAAGACAACACTGAGATAGAATTGGCAGTTAAACAAAACAAAACATGCAAGGACATGATTGTCATTGCAAGTATTGCTTCTCTGTTGATTGTGTCAGCCAACAGACTTACCGGTAATCTGGCAATTGCAAAACAAATAAACAAATTCCACCAGGAACTCTGTTGTATAGCCCCTGGTGTTTGATAATTTCTCCACAGTCATGCAGAAAACTGACTCAGTGCTCATGGCCAATGTGTATAAAATTCATGTGCTGCTGAAATCGAGGATTATAGGGGGACCTCTGCATCAGACAAATTGCACATCTTGTTATATTCCTGTTTGCCTATAGCAACCAAACGATTCTGGATGTGCTTCAGTCACATCCAAACTTCTGTGAACACACTATTGTTGATTTTACCTAGCAGTGGGATGAGACTGAGAAGGGTGCCAAGGTTCACGCCAGCTCTGCGGTTCTGGAAGTAGCAGGCCCACCATTACAGATGCTAGAAGGAGAAAGAGGCTAACAAGGAGGCTCTTACCCAGCCCATCTATGCCAGAGCCTGGCAGTCTCAGGGCTTTTCTGCTGTATAACCAGGGGCTACGTGAAGAAATAGGATGAAGTAACTGCAGTCTTTTGTTACAGCATCCCAATAAGTACTTAGTTTCACCATTACCTGCTTGCCTGCTCTTTTGGAGAAGTAAATACCATGGAACCTGATGATGGTGAAAAGTCCCCTGCCAGCCCCATGGTGACAGGCACCATAAACATGGAAAAAGGCTGCAAGGCAACAATAGCAGAGTTGGGAGCTTCGATGTGCACTCCAACAAAACCTCCTATCTGGAGGTGACGAATATGAGGTGTGTGTGAGCTTTGAGAAATTGCACTGGGGGAAAAAGGCAGGGCACAGAGAAAAGATAGATACTTCTCTGCTTCCTCCTTAATTTCACACACACACATCTGCATTTGCACACATGCACTCAAACACACACTATTTCTCATGTCAGGTATAAACACTGCACCCTTTACCTCATGCACACATACATGAGTGATGACCCCCTTCCCTAGTATGCATGCAGACCTCCCTGGCACATGTAGATTTGAAATATTAGAAATAGGATTTCTGCAAAGACATTATTGCAGCAGCTGGCATTGGGAGCTGACATTATTGCAGCAGCTGGCATTGCAGCAGCTGGTATTATACCCCTCCCAATGCACAGCTGCTGCAATAATGTCTTTGCAGAAATCCTATTTCTAATATTTCAAATCTTCATCAGTGACTACTTCTATCTTTGATTCTTAGTAAACCTTATAATCTTTGTGTGGAGAGAAACCCTGAACCCTGACATATTGAACCCTGACATGTTTTCCCCTTTCCCACTGTCACCCCTCTGTCTGCATAATCCCCACCCAGGGCACAGGAGACACAATTCTGGGCAGACCGGTTATACACAAGCCACATCTGCCACATCTGCATACCTTCAATGGGGCACATTTACACTTCCCTCAAAGAAGCGCATAACATTCTGGAGGTGGGGGTGCAGTCAAGAGCTGCAAAGTACCCCAAAGTACCCAGGAGATGCCAGCACCCAAAAGGCGCCACCACCCCACGGGGCGGGACCAGCCCACCTGATCATCAAGGGTGGGGAGGGGGCGAGGGAAGGTAGAAAAGATACGTGCCACAGAACAAAAGGTTGTTGGGAACACGGTGCAGGCTTGCACATGTCAGGTCGCTAGCTCCGGCTAAGGCCAAGCAACTTCCAACCCTGGGCAGGGCGCCCGGCGATTGGCAAAGCAAACTGCTACGTTAGAATCTAGAGTCAGAGTCTCTGGTGTCAGGTAATATTCTGCATTCGAGCAAAGCCTACCTAGAAAGCAAATTGAATACTTCCGTTTTCCTATCTGTATTGACTGTTCTGTTTATACCTGAAATTCCTATAGTCTATTAGTGGGCTCCATTAAACTCTTTTGTAACTGACTAGCTTGTGGCTTCCCTGTGTTTCCAAAGAGATTTCTTGTCAATTTCACTCGCAGCTGAAAGTAAAGGTTTTCACAGCCAGGTACAGGGCATGACTTCCGTGCCGGTTAACTCTTAAGGTGCCGAACCCGCGCAACGGACCAAGTTCGGTTCGCCACACTTTGCATTATCATGTGCACTAGTGATACTTTATTTAGAGCAAGGCTTGATAGGCCTGCATGTGCCCCCGCCCCCCCTGCTGCTGAACACGTTGCCAAAATTCAGCAGTGCGGTAGTGGCAAAAGTACGTGGGGAGTGGCAATTTTGGCAGTGGCAGGGAGGGGTGCAGCCCCTGTTGAATCCAGGTGGGGAGATTGGCCCCCAGAACACCAGAAGCTTCCACTCGTGATTTAGAGCATTTGGAGAGAGGAAAGTTTTTGACTTTACAGAAGAGGATCAAAAGCTTTTGTTAGTTCATTGGAATAGAACACCTACCTATTTTATCCCCCCCACCTTAATTGGTTCTGAAAGATTCGGATAGAACTGGCCATGTAAGGGATAATGTAGTAATCTATATATATAAAAGAAGTCCTGACTGACTGACTGACTGACTCATCAACTGCCCAGCTCAAACCTTTTAATCTAGGAACGTGAAATTTTGAAGGAACATTGCTTTTATGATGTAGACATCCACTAAGGAAGGATTTTTGGAAATTCCATCCCTAAGGGGGTGAAAAGGGGGGGTGAATCGCCCCACTCTCATATCTCCTATGGGCAAAACAACAGGGGAACAGTTATGCAAATCGGCCTCACCTCATAATTGCTGCAGGAGCCAATAGGAGCAGTTATTCAAATAGCCCATACGACACTTAGAATGTTCGTATGAATTCCTGCAGGGACCAATAGGAGTGGGTATGCAAATCTCCCCTAGGCCATTTAGAATGTTCTCTAAGGGAGTGAAGAGGGAGGGAAACTTTTTAATTGACTGACTGACTGAATGACTGCTGTGTGGGGGGCATCGTTGCATTGGCTCCATCACATTTTGACAGATCTACCCCAAACTTGGCACGCACAGTCATTCTTCATCACCTGTAGACTCTCAGGATTAACCTGATTTTTCTTTAAGAACAGATATTTCTGTCAGAAAAAAATTCTGCTGCCAGCACCCAGCCTAAACGTTACACTTTCAGTCAGAGATATAGAATGTTCGTATGAACTGCCGCCACAGGGGCCCAATCAGGAGCGGATATGCAAATCTCTCCTATGTCAAAACAGAATGTTCATATGAACTGCAGCCGAGGCATACACGGGGGGGGGGGAGGAGTTGGGATTTCATTGTTGGGTAGTCCTGGCCCCCCCGCAAGCTGGGATTACATTGTTGGGTAGTCCCGAGGGGGAGGGGGCAAGCAGGGATTTAATTGTGTGGTCCCAGGGGGGGCAGGGAATTCAATGTTCTGTGGTCCCGGGGGAGCCGGGATCTCATTGTTGTGCAGTCCTGGGGGAGGGGGAGCTGGGATTTCATTGTGTGGTCCTGGGGGGGGGGAGCAGGGATTTCATTGTGAAGTCCTGAGGGGTGGTGGAAGCAGGGATTTCATTGTGTAGTCCCGGGGGAAAGGGAACAGGGATTTCATTGTGCAGACCAGGGGGGGGGGAAGCAGGGATTTCATTGTGTAGTCCCGGGGAGGGGAGCAGGGATTTCATTGTGCAGTTCTGGGGGAGCAGGTAGTCCCGGGGGAACTGGAATTTCATTGTGCAGTCCCGGGGGAGCTGGTAGTCCTGGGGGAGCTGGGATTTCATTGTGTAATCCTGGGGGAGCTGGGATTCCATTGTGTAGTCCTGGGGGACCTTTCCTATGGAGCGATGCAAAACAGCGGTCAGCTACCTTAAGGAATGTCGGACAAATAGTGCCTACAGGAAAATGACGACCCGTGCAACACCGAGTAAAAAAAGCTAGTCTCTCTATATAAAAGAAGTCCTGACTGACTGACTGACTGACTGACTGATCAACGCCCAGCTCAAACCGTTTAATCTAGGAACGTGAAATTTTAAAGGAACATTGCTTTTATGACGTAGACACCCACTAAGGAAGGATTTTTGGAAATTCCGTCCCTAAGGTGGTGAAAAGGGGGGAGGGGAATCGCCCCACTCTCATATCTCCTATGGGCAAAACAACAGGGGAGCAGTTATGCAAATCGGCCTCACCTCATAATTGCTGCAGGAGCCAATAGCAGCAGTTATGCAAATAGCCCATATGACACTTAGAATGTTCGTATGAATTCCTGCAGGGGCCAATAGGAGTGGGTATGCAAATCTCCCCTAGGCCATTTAGAATGTTCTCTAAGGGGGTGAAAAGGGAAACTTTTTAAATGACTGACTGAATGACTGCTGTGTGTGGGGCGTCATCGCATAGGCTCCATCACGTTTTGACGGATCTACCCCAAACTAGGCACGGTCACTCTTCATCACCTGTAGACTCTCAGGATTAACCTGATTTTTCTTTAAGATCAGATATTTCTGTCAGAAAAGAATTCTGCTGCCAGCACCCAGCCTAAACATTACACTTTCAGTCAGAGACACTGTATCTTTTCCATGCAACTCTCGCAGGCCTTCAAGGAGAAAAACCGAAAAAAGACCTTTTCATTTTTAAACCTGTTTTTTTATTTTTCTTCTCCATAAAAAAAAAAAAAATTCAAAATGTAAATTGAAAATTTAAATGTAAAAACAAGTCGCAGGGGCAGACTTTGAAGGTAGCGGGGATTGACCCAAGGGAAGACTGCTTCTCACATGGGCAGTTTTACATGGCCTGTTCCAGAGTGAGCTCACCTAACTCTCTGGTCATCCTAGCACCTGAAGGGAGAACAACTAATATAGTTTACAAAGAAGTACTGAAATAGGGGTTTTTTGTAGGTTGCAGATGCCAAATAAATAATTTTTGGTCTGTCTCATTGTCTGTTTGTAATTCCAACACGAAAAAATTCATGATCGCATATGAATGGAACAACTATCTTTGTTTTGTTGCCAATACACCCCGACTAGCGTCTGTAATAAACATTGCTTATTACGTTAAGACATCAACCTGTAAATTATATTTCGTACAGTTTGGACAAAAAACTCATGTTTCTTTTAAAAACAATTGTACCAAATCCTAAAATCCACACGAGCGAAGCCGCGGGCAACAGCTAGTGATAAATAAAGACTAGGTTTACACATACTTCTCTCCAGTTTTTTCCTATACGTACAGAAATAGGTCTAACTGTTTTAACCAGAGTACAAAGCACATACATTGCAGTACCTTCTGCACACATTTACATACATAAACGTTTGGCCATGTTCCATTCTATCCAGCTGTCACATCAAAATAGCATAAAGCAATATGAGAACAAACTAGGGCAGCCTACTTTTTTTTCTATGGGGTTCATTATAAGTAATGGCTTAGTTCCTAAAATATATGGAGAGAGCGATCCTATCACAGGATGACTCAGGAAACCCCTCTGAGGTCAGAAAGAGCCACCTGCTCCCCTGGAAAGCTTTTGTGGAGGATCAGGGGCCCTCTCAAAAAAATGTGGGATGGTGCATAGGGATAGGGGCTGCTAGGGGGAGGAAGAGATGGGAAATGTTCCTTGTGTGAACTTCCTTAAGGGTGCAATCCTATGCATGTTTAGACAGAAAGAAGTCTTATAACTCCCAGCATTCCCCAGTCAGCCTGGAGAAGTCTGGAAGTTCTAGACTTATTTCTGTCTAAACATGCATAGGATTGCACCCTAAGTTACCTTGGGATCCAAGTTCAATTTTCTGATGTTGGGTGAATTGCTCTATCCCACATTGTTAAGAGGACTCCCTGATATCCCAGAGAGGCTTTTCAGGGAACACAGTTGGCTGAAGGGAGATAGGGGGATGGGAAATGTTCCTTATCCTAGGATGCAAGCCGGTATGTTTAGCTTCTACTAAGCATTTTTTCTGCTTTGTATATTTTTGACATCTGTTTAGGTAAGCCTCTTATTTTTTAATTTTCTAAGATAACTCTAACATACTTGTTTGATTAAAAAAACACCCTCTATACATTGAGTGTGATTGTTATTTCATGAAATGAAAGAAAATGTATGTATTCCTTCCTACTTTTTACGTAAAGTTAATTTCTCATGAAATTTCTCATAACACATGGAAGCTGAGGGGAGTATAAAATAATATTCTATTTTACAAGAACAGACAACATTCAAACCTTAATATGCATAAAATGTCACTTATTCTAGCCATCATAGATAATAAAAGGTAATGTATTTTAATCTTTCAAGCAAAAGGGAGGTTATTCACTCTAAATGAGAGCTGGGCAAAATATAAAATAAACTGTGATGAGCATAAACATTACATCATAGTAATTTCAGCTCCATCAAACAACATCTACAATATATAGTAGCCTAACCTCATACATTCATATATTATTGGCAGATAATGTAGATTGTAAACCCTCAGGACAGTGACCTCGTTACTTGAGTAATCTATCAGAGGTGACTGGGGATGTTTTCCTATCCATAACATGTCCACCCCCCCCCCTTCCTTATATGTTTGGTTTTTACACTGGCATACATTAGCAGCAAATCAGCATAAGCTGCAACTTGTGAGGACTCTGTTTCAAGAGGACAGGCATAAGCAGGTGAGGTCCACCATCTTCTCTGTTCTGAAACACGTCCAAAGAAACCCTTCTGATTCCAGCTCACATCTCATGGACTCTTTCATGTGGTGTGCTCTCTGCAACAAAATTTCTCTAATTACTGGAACAAGTCTAAAGTAATGAAAATGATCAAAGCAACTCTCCCTGCAGATCAACAGCTAAGCACAGCTACTTAGCCTTTCAAATAAATGTTTTTCATTTGGAGATAGCCAGTACTCAGGCCTGGTTTGTGTGTCTGAGTGCTTATCACACCATCACCCTACCTCATTTATGGATGTTTATTTATTTTATTTATTTATTTTTATTTTATTACATTTGTTAATCGCCCATCTGGCCGGTCACCCGGCCACCCTGGGAGATATACAATTAAAACAATACAATAACACATGACAATTAAAACAATATAAAAAATTATTTTAAAATCCTAACCCACCCCATATTCCCGCCTGAAATACCATGTTTTTAATGCGTGGCGGAAGCTCATCACGGAGGGGGCATGGCGAAGGTCACTAGGAAGGGAGTTCCATAACTTGGGGGCCGCCACAGAGAAGGCCCTCTTCCTAGTCCCTACCAGCCTGGCTGCTCTGGCTGATGGGATAAGGAGAAGGCCGACCGTGGCAGATCTTGTTGAGCGGCCTACTTGATGTTGCTGGAGGCGCTCCTTGAGATAAACTAGGCCGGAGCCATGTAGGGTTTTAAAGGTCAAAAAATGGGATGTGTGCATGGCCAGATCTTGTCATCTTCCACTTGGAACCCTCTGGTGTTTTCCCACCACTTCTTCTATCTTTTTCCTTACCACAGAACATCCTTTAAGGAGAAAACACAGAGTAGCTGCATAATGGCTTCTGACTGGTAGCCCTAGGACCCTTACGTCTGGAAACACACTGAGTGAGTGAGTACGCATTAGGCATTGCCCTATGTTTGATAACAGCCTTCACTCAGAATATATTTTGACTGCTTATCTCTGTCTCTCTCTCCCTAAATCAGCTGATATGCCAGTTACCGACTGGCACTAAACACTGCCTTATGTGTTCTCGTTCTAAGAGGTGAAAACAGTAAGAGCAAAAAGCAGGGCTTTTACTGCAGTGGCTTCGAAGCTTTAGAACAACCAGCCTTTAAACAAGAGAAAGAGTCCATTGTTTTCAGTAAGGATGGCAAGACTTCAAAAAATAATGATCAGTTTGGTTGACTTTTGGTGCTGTTTTTATAATTATGGTTTCCTGCTTTGTTCTGATTTTGTTGTCTTTTTTTTTAAATTGTCCCACATCATAAAATATATTTTAAATAAAATCAATGGAAATAGAATCATAGAGTTGAAATGGACCATTAAGCAATTGACTTGTTTTGCACGACACGACAACCCACTGTGGCTTATAAGCCACAGTGGGTTGCAGTGTCGTGCAAACCCCGGACAGGTTTGTCAGGGTGGCTTATTTTAGGCTTATAAGGCACCCTGGCAAGCCACGGCTTGCAGTAGGGTTTGAGTATGATGGGCTGTTATGTCGCCCAAACCCGGATGATGTGACCCACCGTGGGTCAAGCCCTACTGCAGGTGAGCTGCCTGGTGAGATTGGCAAGAAACCCTTGCTGCTCTTGCCAAGTGGCTGCTGGGCAAGCACCGCTGACAGCAGCTCCCAAACTGACCATGTGGCACTTGGAGATGGCTCTCAGATGCTTTTCCCAGCTGCATGCTGCGGTGGCGAGCCCCTTCGGCTCATGCGTTGGCGGCAGTGATCGTGGTTCCCCCGCCCTGCACCGCCACTGTGAGCCCTTTCTGGCTCGCAGTGTGGGGTGGAGATTGCAGTGATCCCTGCTCCCCTGCACCTTTCGGGCTCCCTGCAGCAGTGGTGGTGGGGGAAACCTTGGTGCCCCTGCAGGGTCCCCTGGGATACCTGTGGGAGGGCCAAGAGGGGAGAAGTGAGAAGGGGGGGAACCCTACCCACAATGTGCCTGATTGTCTGTTGGGCGCATTTTGGGTAAGGTGGCTTATAAGCCACACCATGTAGCTTGCTACAGTGTGGCTTATTGTGTTGTGAGAACCCGGCCATTGAGTCCAAGCACCCACTCAGTGCAGGAACCCAGCTTAAAGCACCTCTGACAGATGGCTGTCCAGTCTCTGCTTGAATACCTCCAGCGACTGAGACCCCACTACCTCCCTAGGCAGTTGGTTCCATTGTCTGACTCTTTTGACCGTTAGGACGTGGACGTTCTTCCTAAAGCTCAACCAAAATCTGCCTTCCTGTCACTTCAGCCCATTATTTCATGTTCTACAGTGTTGGATGATAGAGAATAGGTTGTGGCCCTGTTCTGTATGACAACCTTTAGGTACTTGAAAAGTGCTATCATATCCCCTCTTCTAGTCCCCTAATCATCTTTGTTGCCCATCTCTGAACACATGCCAGTTTATCTGAATCCTTAAAGTGTACTGTCCAGAACTGGACACAGTATTCAAGATCAGGTCTGACCAGCACAGGATATTACTTCCTATGATTTAGAAACGACACTTCTATTGATTCCACCTAAAACTGCATGTCTTTTTCGCAACAACATCACACTGCTGACTCATATTCAAGATCCTTTTCACACATGCTATATTGCCAAGCCAGGTATCCTCCATCTTATACCTGTGCATTTGAGTAATACAGATGTTGAGTAATACCTGTACATTTGACTAACACAGATATTGAAAAGTATAGATGTGTTGAAACTGACAAGCCCAGGCCTCTCTTTGCTGCTTGTTTCCTGGCCTTCCTGCAACTTGCCTCTCCGGCTGGGAAGAGTAGCATTTCAAGGAGCGAGCTGTACGCCCATCTTCCTCCTCCTCCTCCTCCTCCCCCCCGCCCCTGGGGCCTCAACTCAGGAGGAGGCTTTGCTGCCGCTCTATCCGCTGAGCCGCCTTCTCCTCTCTATGGTCCCTTACCCGGCCCTCCCGCTCATCCGGCCTGTGACTTACCCAGCGTGCACCGCGGCGGAAGAGAGTGACGACAATAACAAACAGCGGCGGCGAGGGCTGCGCCTAAGCGAGTGGGGCCCCCTCCCGAGAAGAGCCCGGACTCCCTGGCTGACCTTCCCTTTTCTCCCGCTCGTCAAGAGCCCCGCCGTCCCGCGCACCTGCCGTTGGGGGTCACTCCACCCCGCCGTCGTCTCCGGGCGGCGGAACCTGAAGCAGCCCCTGTGGAGCCGCAGCGGAGGGGAGGAGCTTCCGCGGCCGCCGGTCACCGGCGCGGGATGGTGCGCGGGGCCGCCCAGCTGTTGCTGCGGCTGCTGTTGTGGCCTCCTTCGGGTGAGTCGCGGGTGGGGGGGGCGCGTCGAAGGGCAGAGGTAGGTGCTGTTACCGGGGCGACCAACGCCCGCCCTTACGGAATAGGTAGGCGCGGGGAAGAAGCGCGGAGGGGCCTCTTTTCGTAGCCGGGGTGGGCATATTTGGTATCTGTGGAAGAGGAATCCGCCTCATGAGGGGCGCTCTCTGAGAGTGAAAGAACCTAGAAGCTCGGGCTCTTCCCCACCCTCCTTCCCCCTCCGTTCTCTGCCTCACGTAGCCCGCTCAGAGGGGGACGGACAGGCGGACGGAGTCTCTTCTTGAAGTTAACTCCAAGGGGGATGACTCAGCCCGTCCGCACTTTGGCAGTCCTGCCCACAACACCTTGTTATGAAAAGCAGGCAACGTGGTTTTAGGGTGGTGGTGGTTGTTCCCCGCTCCGTGCTATCTGATTTAAAGTCTTTATTTCTGCTCGCGTTAATGAGTTTTTCCTTTTCTTTTCCCCAAACTTTCCCTTCTGCCTTGTTCCCTTTTGCATTGAAGGCCGTCTGTAAATCCCAACTCACATGCGATTTGTATTGTCTTCTGCCTCAGGCGGCTTTGGCCTAAATTGACCTCTTTTTTCTAGTTTGTTTTTGGTTGTGGTTAAAGCTTGCCAGCGGGAGATTTTTAAACAGAACTAAGAGATGTAGAAGATCTGTTTACAGTTTTGCCACTGTTCACAAAATACACCGGCCCTTTTGTTTCCCCCAGATGTCTGTTATAGATGTCTGAGAATTAAAAGACTATTTGGCAGAGAAAATAAGCATCACAGAATAAATCTGCTTCGTGACCCTGCATACTAGCCAAGGTAATTCTGTTTGACTTCATTTCATTGGAGCTAGTTTAGGTGAAAGCAAGTTATGCTGGACTCTACAGATCATTAGCATTTTTCTGCTGAAAAGTAGAAGTTGTTGGGGCATCTCAGTGTGATGGACATTACAATTAGTTTTATTTTTTAACAAGTTTTGACACTGACTTTGCAAAACCTTGCTTTTGTCCTTAATTTTCAGCCTTTGGGGTACATGTAGGTCTTTCACAGATCTCAAATGTGAAGAAAAGCCTGCTCAACCAGTGTTGAGAATTATGTTTACTTTTCTGGACCGACCACGTATGGTGTGTTGCTCAAATGAATTCCATAGCTTTTACATACTGTATTTAGCTGACAAGTATTTACGTCTATGTAACCAGTGAGTTTAGTACATCCACTTTTCCTTTTAAAGAGATGCTAAATAATATTAATAACTGCTATTTAAATTTTTTACTAGGAATATATCTTCTTTCTGTGCTGTGCCGCTATTAACAAGCACACTGTTGTTCAGAGAATAATAAGTAAACAGGTTTTCCCTCTGTGCAGTATTAAAATCTTAAATTAAACCTACAGTACATTTGGGTAATTAAAGGAAGAATCTAGACCAGTTACTGTCATATGCAGAGCTCCATGCCATAGTGTTTTCTTAATGTAGTGTAGACCTGTATATGTAGTGTATAGTTGCATAACTATTTGTCACTGAGGTTGTTTTAGCAGTTAATGAGCCTTCTATTAACAGGCATTTAGGGCAAGGGAAGTACTGAAATATTTCTTAATCAGTGTATTACGGAGGCCAGGTGAATTATAATTGCACTGTGTGCTTATTGATTAGACCTTTTATTTTTGCATTATAGCAGAAAATGATATACCTAACTATTAAAGTAATGTAGTTGCCATGATACAGAAACATTTCAAGGTGTTGATATAGTCAGCATGAAATTATTGCTGCACAGTTGTACCATATGCTATAGTGTCTCTTGGCCTTGTAATTTACATTAACTGTGCTGATAGAGAGCAGAAGGTCTCATAGTCTAAAATATTTCTCTGATTTGTCAGGTTTTTGTTTTGTTAAAAGCTCCAGCATAGTAGTATGGAAAGCCAATACTCCATATTCATGTTAGATATTCTGTATTCCATGTTTGTATATACCAACCTCCCCCAACCTGGTGCCCTCCTCATGTGTTAAACTACAACTCCCATCAGCTACAGCCAGCATGGCCAGTGGACAGGAATTGTAGTCGGACACATCTGGAGGGTACCAGGTTGGGGAAGGCTGGTGTATGCTGTTGCTTTCATGCCCATTAGTGGCAGTAAATATTTGACAAATCTTCATGGATTCCATACATGGGTTCCTCTAATGCAAGTCTTTTTAATTTACTTTCAGCATGACTGAGAGATGTTTTCATTCAGGGCATGTTATTATATAGATCCATAACTGCCCTTGGGACATTTCAAATCCCTAATATAAACAAGTGGTGCAATCCTATGACCACTTTCCTGGAAGTAAGCCCGATTGAACTCAATGAGACTTTCTTCTGAGTAGAGTTGGATTGTGCTGTGAATCTCACGATAGGTGCTACATTTTAAAGTTAAAATATGCTTTCCATTGATAGTGGCAACAGGAGAGTTTGAGATTACATGTAAGTATAATGTTACTCAATCTAAATTGTGTTGGAGTGGGAGGAAACTATCCCTTTGTTTAAGCATCCCTGCAAATGTCAATTATTGATAATATACCTTACTTGTAGTTGGATCAACATTCTGAACACTTCATTCTTTCACAAATCCTCACAATAGTTTTGTATATAGACTGTTGTTTGCAAAATGAGATTACAGATGAGAAAATACTGACTTGCCCAAGACCAACAAATGAATTCCGAGCCTACTCACAATTTTGAAATTGATTTCCCAGTTCCAGTCTTATCCATTGGACCATGTTCACCCTACCTGATTGGAATATGCTCATTTTTCTGTGTTGCCACCCAGCAAAGCAATATTAATAGCAATATTAATATTTTCCTGTTGGGAAAAAATTGAAATCCCTAAGCTTAATTGGGTACTTGAAATGTTAGTTACCCATTCTGCATGTGGCTAGGAAAATTTCCTAGATGCTTTCAAAAAATGCTTGGATGCCTGGGATTTATCCAGCTCTCCTTGAGTTTTCATTGCTGCTATTTAGATATGCCTTCAGAAAGAATAGTAAAGACACCGGGCTGGTTTGCATGATCAAAATAGCCTATTGTGGCTTATTTAAGCCACGATGGCCTGTGGCGTGTGCTGGTTGGGATTTGAATATTCAGTCCCTGGCCACTGCTTGTTGTGTCATGCAAACCTGGGTGGCAGGGGTTGTGTGAGGTTTAAACAACCTTCACATAACCCATGGTCTGCTGTCGGGTTATGCAAGGGTTGGTTAACCCTTGCACAACCCCCGCCACCTGGGTTCACACAATACAATAAGCCATGACTGGGTGTTGAATATTCATAATGACCACATGTGTGTACTGCAGCCCACCATGCGATATGGCCTGTAGCTCATGCTGGCTCAGCTTGTCTGAGTGTGGAAAGCTAAGCAGGGTCAGGCCTGGTTATTACTTGGATGGGAGACCCCTCCTCTAGTTTCCTGCCTTGAGCAGGGGGTTGGTCTCGATAGCCTTGTAGGCTCCTTCCAACTCTATATGAAATACTATTCTATGAAATACCTCAAAGGAAAACCTAGGACATGTCACTGCATAATGTAAAGATGAAAAGAAAATATTTCTGTATGAAGAGCAACATCTGAAAAGATGGACAGACCAAGAGATCACATTTTTAAAAAGTAGTTTCTCACTAGAATGTGTCAGCAAAATGTGATGGTCCTTTTGCTTTTTTTTATTTCTTTGGTTAACAGATGAAGTAGAAAATTGACCATCACCTAATATTCCATTCCTTTCCAGAAACATTATTTCCTTTTCCCCAGTGGTAGGAATGGTATATGGTCATAGATTATTATTGCATACTTTTAATTGTATAAAATGAGCATCAAAGAAGGTGAGGCAAACTTTATTTGAAGGAATATAACACGGTATAACTGATTGGTGTATGTACCAACTACAGTTAAATCACCTTGCTATCCAAACTTTTAAGGTAGTCTTGCCCATACTTTTTTATGGGATCATAGTGTAGTCCCATGAAGGGATGGCATGCAAGCAAAAGTGACAAGACATACATACGGTAACCATAAGTGTGCAGGGATGTGATGGCATTGTAGTAAACTGGAAAGGGGAATGCCAAATGAGCTCTGTTGTCCTACTTCAGGGCTCAGTACATCCTGCCTCACCCATTTCCCTTAAGTAGCTTCTGTTACTTGAGATGTGGAACAGAACACATGTTTCAAGGGTATGGTATAATACAAATACTGTATAGTGAACACCACATGAAGCATTGTTTAGAAGGAATGTATATTTGGTTTTTAAAAAGCAGTTCAGCTTGGCGTGGCAATCTTGTGATCGACACTGGAACTTTCATTGGTGTAAATAGCAAGGATCCTCTTAGGTATTCGTTATTAATTATTTAATTTATATCCCACTTTTCTCATGAAAAATGGTGCTCAAGATGGCTAATAAAAGCAGGATCAAAAACAAAATCCTAAATAAAATATAGCATAAAAACAAAGAAATTAAAAACACAATTAAGAATGCAAGAGCAATAAGCAGCACCAGCCAATTGAAAAAAATAGTCAGCAACCAAACAGCTTATATCCCGAAGGCCTGCTTGAATAAAAACCTCTTTGGCCTCCTCTCCGTTGTCCTTCCTCCTGTTGGCAATCTAGCCTCCCTCAGTAGGGAGTTCCAGAACTTGGAGCAGCCATGGAGAAGACCCTCTGTCATGTATCCATTAAACATGCCTCTGATGGTGGCGGTACCAAAAGAAGGACCTCCCCAGAAGATCTTAAATCCTGGGCAGGCTTGTATGGGAGGCCAAGTGACTAGGAGGCCTGCATGTATCCTATACTCCCCTAGCATTGTAATAGCATTCAGAAAAAAGAGGCAATATAGCAATGATGGTGCAGTGTACCAAGCAGCTGCCACCACCCACCAGTCACAACATCGCTCCCGATGATACTCCTACGTTAGCCATGCATTGTAGGCACCAATCAACATGTAAAAACAGGACCATCGAGATGATGTCACCAAAATAATTTTGTACACAATATACAAGTGCGCTGCCAGGAAATGACCTTAGCAGAGACCTCTCATATCCCATTGGAGAGAGGGCAGCAAGTGATACTTGCTGCCACAACCTTATTGGCCCCCTCAGATGGTGTTTGAATCCCCTCGTAAGCCCACACACAGATGATAAGTAACCTCTTTGCATTGTCAGTTAGGGAAGGAAGGATTGCTGTTCCCATCATAGTAGTCAGCCAACACCACAGCCAAGTGGCTAAGAGGGCTGCATATAAAATCCATATGTGATGTGCTATCTAGGCGAAGGCTTAGAATCCTGCTGCAGGTTCCACTCAGACAGTTTGCATATACCTGCATTCAACAGGTACAACAGATGCTTGCGTACACATAAGGGTTTTACCCTTAAAGGTGGCCTAAAAAAATTTAAACAAGGAAAGAGAGAAAGGTGTATTAGTGTCTGCATGATGGAAACAAGCATTTTGCAAGAGAAAGGGTGGAGGCCACAAAGTTGAACAATATATACTATATGACTGAGGGCACAGGAGACAACACTGGCCTGCCTGAGAAAGATGTGAATGAAGCCATAATAAGAAAAAGGTCACCTTTTGAGTGTCCTGCTGGCAGAAGTAATTTTAGACAGAAATTGGAGAGGTGGTATTACTAGAACCTTTATGTCCCATCCCAGAGAGCAACACCTTAATCAAACAGGCAAAAGAGAGGGTAATGATGGCATAGTCTCCCAGGTGCTCAACCATAACATGTCCCATTCTTCCACAGCTCATACATGAACTCCCAGTCATACAGCACAGCCATGAAAGGACTCTATGTGGAACTTTGAGTTAGTAGAACATCACAGGTTTACAAGAGGTTCCAGGTTTACAAGAGGTTCCAGTGTTGGAGGAGAAAGAATGGAAAAAAGGCACATACTTACCTCAGTGACTACAGTGTAATAGTTATATAGATTGACTCGTGTATGGACTATTGACCTCATTTGGTTATGATTCATGCAGTGTCCTAATATGCTTCACTCCATTTCACCATGCCCACATGTTCATTTTATTGCTTGCTAGTTATGTTGCCGCCAGATCCTGTTATCCTGTTGCCGCCAGATCCAGAGCCAGTGTGGCGTAGTGGTGAGAGTGTTGGACTAGGACTCGGGAGATCCGGGTTCTATTCCCCGCTCGGCCATGAAACTCACTGGGTGACTTTGGGCCAGTCACTATCTCTCAGCCTAACCTACTTCACAGGGTTGTTGTGAGGATAAAATGGAGAGGAGGAGGAGGACTGTGTAAGCCGCCTTGAGTTCCTTGCAGGATAAAAGGTGGGGTATAAATATAATAAAATAAATAAATAAAATCAGTTCCTTCCCCCATTCACCCTCCACTTCATTCCACACTACTGTAGTAATCATAGAGGGAGTGAAGAGGAAAATAGAGCCGTTGGTATCTGCCCCATCATCCTTGATGGTACACAGTAGTAAAGGTCTGTGCAAGGTGCAGACCCTTAAGTCTTGGTGGGGTGCAGTGATGGAGAACTTGCTTCCCCCTCCCATTACATCCCTTATAAAGGCATTGGCAGTGAATGAGTGTGTGCGGAGAGGGGGGTGCAAGCAGAAGAGGTACCCTGTCTGCCATCCATCAAGAGAACTGGCCTAGCGGAAACAGTCATAGTCCTCATTGAACAGTTCCAGTTGTGGAATGAGTGCTGTGTCAGAGTTGCAGCAGAATGGGCATTGACACACTTGTATCTTTGCAGGGTTTTTTGCCTTTGAAAGCTTCATGTCAGAAAGAAGGTTATCACGTCTTGCTTGCCCAGTCACTGCATTCTGCATGCCTCTGCTGGGTTCCTGTGCACTCACCTGTTATTTCCCTAGTATCTACATTTGGGAAGTCTCCTGTTGGGGGAAATGTTAACATTACAACAGTACTGCCCCATCCACTATAATGAGATACGTTGGAACTCTGCCTTCAACTATTCTCATTCTGTAGCTGTAAACTCTAGCTCTGGTCCTGCAAGGAAGAATGTGTCATGTCTATTTGGCCAGCACAACCTTAGCCAATGGTCATCACCACACCGTACGGTAGTGAATCTCACTAGAAGTGTAACCAGTATTCCAAATGTAGATGTACAATAAAGGATACAAAATGCATTCTAATAATAATCTCTAATGCACAATTTTTATTTCACTGTTGCAGTACACATGGATATTTGTTGTTTGTTTAGAGATCCACCATGACACCAAGATCTCTTTTTATTTATTTATTTATTTATTTATTTATTTATTACATTTGTGAATCACCCATCTGGCCGGTCACCTAGCCACCCTGGGTGATGTACAATTCAAACAATGCAATAATAAAACAAACATAACACAATTAAAACAGTATAGAAAAAATTATTTTAAAATCCTAGCCCACCCCATATTCTTTGACTGATAGTCACAGTTGTGATTTTTTTTTTGCTCTCATGTGTATCACTGTACACTTGCTTTGAATCTTGTTGCCATTTTGTTATCCATCCAGTCACTGTTTTGGAGACTTTTCACAGTCTGCTAGAGTTTCACCATCTTTTATAAAATGGGGTCATCCACAAACTTAGGTACCTCACTGTTCATGTCTGACTTCAGATCATTTGCTAATATTAAATAGTACCAATACAGGTCCTTGGTGGGGGAGGCATTGCTTATTGTCCTTTATTGAAAATGATCAATTTATTCCTACCATCTTCTTTTTGTTTTTTCACCATTTTTCAATCCGTAAGGTGATATGTCCTCTTATCCTATGACTGCTGAGGTTACGCAGGAGCTTTTGAACTGTGTCAGAGCTTTTTGGGAGTCCCATGCTAATTGCTCCCACCTGCATACTTGTTGACACTCTCAAATAATGATAAAATTATGGTGAAGCTGGGCTTCTTCACAGAAGCCATGCTGACTTCCCCTCAGCAAGGCTTCTTCTATATGTTTAATAGTTATATCTTTAATAATGTTTTCTATCAATTTACATGGAACAGAAGTTAGACTGGCTGGTCTGTAACTGCCTGGATGCCCCTTTAAATACTGGCATGACATCAGCTACCCTGCTGCCCTCAGACTCAGATTTTAAAAAATTGCATTTTTAGTGATGGTGGTGTGTGTGTGTAAAATGTTGGCAGTTTCACATTTGAGTTCTTAAAGAAGTCTTCGTTGACTGCCTTATTCCTCTGGTGACTTGTTAGTTTGTAATTTGACAATTGGCTCTAATGCTGTTGTTTGTCACTTCTATTTGTCATAGCTTCTGAATGCCTTCTATGAAAGCAATGGTTTGGATGTACGTAGATCTCTCTTCAATACTTTCTACAATGGAGACTGATGGAGGGAATTCATTTAGTTTCTTTGCAGTCTAATCTTCCTCCAGGATTCCTCTCACACTTTTGTCATCTAATGGCCCTACTGCCTCTTTGGCTGGTTTCCTGCTCCTTGTGTTTTAAAATAAATGCTTGTGGGTTGTTGTTGTTGTTTTGCTTTTGTTCCATTTGTTCCCCAGTGAGTTCTTACTTATTTTCTTCACTTGAGCAGGTCTTCTACTTCCTAAAGGATTACTTTTTGTGGCTGGCGTTGTGATTTAACCACACAGACTTCCTTGACATAGCTATTGTGCTACACTGGCAGCCTCATTGACTTGTTCCTATCCTTCCTATTATGTGTTATGCAGTTATCTGCTCAGCTTGTCTGAGTGTGGAAAGCTAAGCAGGGTCAGGCCTGGTTATTACTTGGATGGGAGACCCCACCTCGGATGGTAGACTTGCATTGAGCAGGGGGTTGGACTCAATGGCCTGTAGGCCCCTTCTAACTCTATGAATCTAATCTATCTATCTATGATTTTAAATAGTCTCCAAGATTCCTGAAGGCATTTAGGCCTCCAGACTTTCCCCTTCAAGTTCCTTTTAACAAATTTTCTCTTCTTTAAGAACTTCTGAGATAAAAATGTGACTGTGTGGGACTTCCTAGGCAGTTTTCCACTCTCATGTACGTATGTTGAATCTGATTATAGGGTTGTAATCATTGTTCAGAATTGGTTTGGCAACACTGATGCCATTAATTGGGTTCCTGGGCACTGCCCAGGAGCGAGTCAGAGCCCAGTTAGTCTTTGGCTGCATCACTAACAATTCCTAATATCTCTCTCTCTCTCTCTCTCTCTCTCACACACACACACACACACACACGTTATTTCTTTGTCATGATCTGAATGTGCATTTTATCCAGCCAATGTAAGTTGAAGTGGCAGCAATTTCATGTTTGGCTACTTCCCTGATTTTATTTCTTCATCTCAAAATCCCCAGCAGAACTTTGTCTGGGTCATGTTGGATGGGGGGGGGGGGGTTATATGATGTTCCTAGCACTATATTATGTTTTACACAGTTTTCTACCCACAGTTCTGTGACTAAATTTGTTTCCCCTAAGGTTTCTAATTTATTGTTCTCAGTGTCCTGCTTTACACACAGAGCTGCACCAGTGCCTTTGCAACCAACACTATATCTTTCAGTAGATTTAATATCCAAGGAGAACTGTATCCAGCTTATTATTACCGTTCCACCAGGTTTTAAAAAAATATTTTTGCCATATCTGTATTTTCTTCTAATGTCAGACATCTTACCCACCTTGACTTTGAGGTGTCTAGATTTGCATATAAAAGTCTATATATTCTTCTTTATATGGTGCCTTTGCATTTTTTTGTTCTGATTTCGTCTGTTTGGCTCTCCATCATCTCTGCATGCTTTAGACCATAGGTAGGGGAACCTGTGGCCCTCCAGATGTAGGACCCAACTCCCATCAGCTCCAGCCAACATGGCCAGTGGTTGAGGGGGTTGAAGTCCAACAATATCTGGAGGGCCACGGTTTCCTCGCCTCTGCTTTAGACCTGTATCCTGTTCAGGATGGTGCTTACTTAGGAGATCTGAGGTATGGGCTTAACCTGGTGAGCCTGCTCTTCCCTTGCTTGCCTGTATGAGGTCCCTTGTCCTTGCATCGTCAGTCACAGATGTAGAGCCTAGGCTTCTGGTGGGTGTTCATGCCTGAAATCCTGAGACAGAGTACCTGTAAGGCAGCTTTCCTCAACCTGGTGTCCTCCAGATATTCTGAACTACAACTCGCAGAATTGCTGACCATTGGCCATGCTCGTTGGGACTGGAATCTGGAGGGCAACAGGTTGGAGAATACTGCTGTAAGGAGTCTGAGATTAGAAGAATTATCCATCTACCTGTAGTACTTTAGTGGTAGCCTTGGCTGTATATTGCTTGTGCATCGCTCAAGTGAAGTGGCTCTCTTGTTTGTACGGTACCTTAAGAGCTGTGTTTCCTTACTGAGGTGTGTATACTACTGGTATGGTGTGATTGACTACACTGTTAGTCAGGATCCTATCTGTGCCATGTGTGAGAGAGGGGCAGATAAAAGTGTGTGTGCGCGCTCTCATTATCTTCAGTGGCTGTGTATTTGCTGTGTATTTGCTGTGGCAGTGTAGACAGGATCTAGGCCTGGGGGAGGATCGGATGTCAACTAAGCTGGTCACTCCTCTGTTCCTCCCCCCTCCCATCTCTCTGCCCATTTCCCCCAGTTGTGAACTGTATGCATTTAAAACAGTGTTGATATAAGGTTACACCATTATCTTCACTACACTGATATAACCTGGAGATCCACCCGCATAAAGGATATACCGTAGCTGCAATCCTATCCTTATCTGGCCAACGTAACTTGAGGATAGAATTGCACTGTTAATCTCTCTTTATATTCTCCATTACAACCCTAACAGTAACTCATTGAATGAGTCTGGCAGAGCAAAATCAGGTACTGTTGATGAGAGCAGTGTTTCCAACATGCAGCAGAAATACATGGTGAAATTAAACATAGTTCAGGTGTTACACTGTCTAAAATGGAATGAAATCTGTACATAAAGTAGCTGTGATATTGTAGTCTTTTAGTTGTATACACTCTTTTATATGCTAAATACTTTTGCAAAATAAAGATTCGAAATACTTTACACGTTAAAATGATGAAATTTAATAAGCATACTGATTTAAGGAAAAATACTGCTCATGCTATAAAAATCTGCACTGTGTGTTAAACTGTGACCTGGTTCATACCTAACGACAGCCTATGGGTTTTTGGGGCTGCAAGCGAACCCACTGCCTCCCACCCACTTGCAGCTTCGCATCTGGTTTAGATGCGTTCCTGGCTTGTTTGCTGCAATGTCGGGACCCAAAACTCTGGGTTCTTGAGGGAGAAACAACCCAGAGTTTTTACCTAACAAAAAACCATGTGTGCTTGGCCCCGACTAACCATGGGTTAATTACGTAATTAACCCATAGTTGGTCATTACGTGCAAACTGGGTGTATTCTGTGATCCTATACATGCATGGGAAAAAATACCAGAAATTTAAAAAGAAAAGAATTTCCATAAGTGTATGGGCAGGCTATATATTTTAATTAAAAATAAATAAATATTCAAGTTGGAGGGAGGCACTCAGTAAGATTTTTGAAGAGGCATGACTTCAGTAAACTTGAGATATGTGTGCTTAATTTGCATAAACTATACAAATTTTCTTAAAGAATGTGGGTTACCTTAACACAGACCAAGTCACAGCATTGCATATGTTGGCTAAAATGATCTAGTGTTAACTTTTTTAAATGTTGCCATTAACTATGACATTACACAGATTAACAAACTGGGAAGGACCAAGCGTTATAACTGCTAGTTTTGTCAGGAACTTTGTCTCAGATACAGAGTTATATAGTCTCTGTACAAGGAGATATCATTTAGCTGTCTTGGCTAATAGTGGTTGGTTGGTTGGTTGGTTGGTTGATCCATCCTCCATGAATTGTCCCAGATGCAGTCTTGAGGAAAAATCTCTGCCTCAATCATTGAAGAGCTACTTTGCCAATACTGGATGGATAAACTGTTGGTCTTAATTTCCCCTTCTCCTGAATTCCTCCCTGGAATAAATTAGGTATCAGTATATGTCAGCAAGCAGACTGACTTACAAGGTTTAGTCTGCTATTTCAGCTTTGGTAAAATTGTTGCATTGGTCATGAAATAACTTAAATGGCATTTTCAGTGTTAGTATTCATTAGTCTCCCACTGTTTTGTTACCTAGGGTGTGTTCGCACGACACGGGAACTGCGGGGGAGCAGAAGTCCCCCGTGGTTCCCGTGTCGTGCGAATGATGACCGGGGGTGCCCCCACGGGACGGCCGCACACGGGACGCACGCAAAGTGACCATGGTCGGTAGAGGGGTATGAAGGCGCGTGAGTGATAGCAGAGCTCCGCGTGTGCTGGATGGGAGAATTAAAATCCTGTCTGTGCATAGAGGCCCATTATTCTACACACAGATCTCCAGATCTCACCCCCCTCTGCGCAGCATTCCAGCGTGTCGGTTTGCAGCTGCCAGCCAGCTTGCCTGTAATCCGACTCCAGCTTGTAGCTTCCCCGGTTCGCAGATTAATCCAAGTAGCAAGTAGCAAGGAAACACTCTGTAATACCACAGGACTATTTCTACCTGTTTATTCACTTAGCAAGTAAAGTTCTACAGAGTATACATTTCCTAGTTACAGTCCATGTGCAGATTACAATGCATAGCAAGCATTAATTCAGATTGAGCTTCACTCCACTTCAGCAAAGACGTTACATTGTTGCAAAGTCCAGCAAGCAATACCCAGAAGAGAGAAAGAATAGAGAAAGCAGTCCTGCTCTTCTCTAAAATGGCTTCAGACAGAAAAACAAGTTAGCACGTCATTCAGAACATACAAACCATGTGACTAGCTCATAATGATCCCAGGATCTAGCTTTCCCATGAGAAAGAACACGGGAAAGTAGAAAGACACAACATACTTGTTTACCGCCATTCTGTTCCTCTCCAAGTGTAAACACTGTGCTACAGCTGGTCAATGTGATTCATATCACAACAGGGTAAGCCCCTATCGCATGTGGCCACCCTGCTGTGCAAACAGCGGGCAGCCAGTCCCACGGGGGCCGCACAGAGGCGGCAGCCCAGAGCGGCCGGAGCTGCGGCCACTCCAGCCTGTAGGGGCAAACGGCCCCTCTGGGCATCCCGAGCCCCCGCCCCTAGCGCCGGGAGGCCTGCGGTGCGGGGACTGCCGGCTCCACTGGGGTCCGCCCACGCGCGCGGGGCGCAGGTCGTCTGCGGCACCCCGCCGAACCCCGCGGATGGCAGCCTGGGTCGTGCGAACTGGCCCAATGTCTTCTCCATTGAATGTATATTGTAAATGTTCTGGGCAGGGGCTCCATGGTATTGTTTCAGTTCTGTACAGCACAAAAAGTTTACTATTGGCAGTAAATAAATGTGCTGTCGTAGTAGTTTCTGAAGCGCAGGGTTGTCATGCTTATTTGAATTGTCATTGTTAATGAGCTTCTTGTTGCACAAATATTCACAATTGCATTCCTTTTTTCACTTTGCAGATCTTTGATACTCTGTGTTTAATAGAAGCTTAATTCTCTTGCCAAAGTCAAATGAGGAAAATAAGTTGTTTTGAAATCCAGCTGTTGTTAAAGACAGTGGTCCCTCCATGCAGTGCCTGAAGGTAAGCATTTTATGCAGGAGAACAAAAAAATTCAAAGTAAAACTCCTTTGAATCATATATTATTCATTATATATGAATAATATATGATTCATAACAGCTGTTTTTATAGGATTTCATGTTAAGTTTTGTATTATTGTAGAAAAGTTTCAGTTTGTGTTCTGTTGCCCTTTTAATTAAACAAATGTATTATCATTATTCCTCCTAACTGTTTAGGCAAGGCAGTGATTCTGGCCAGCTTATACCAGCAATTCCTGTTAGGTCTTCAGAACATGGCTTAAGTGAAAGAATTACATTGTGCTCACATTGTGGAGTGGGGTTGGACATATCAGAGCAAGAACTACACGTAGACAGGTGTGGATTAGAAATGACTACAGCTTTTACTTTGTACAGCCCACAGAGTTCAGCTTGGCATAGGGCAAGCATCTAGTGTTCGGAAAGCTCGCTGATAACGCCACACAGCGGGGCAAATATTGATGGGGCTGTCAAGAAACTCAGGCTCTGTGGTGCAAACAGATTTTTTTAAATTATTATTTTTTTATTGTGATTTTTATTATAGCAAAAAAAAATAAAAAATTACCCAAAATAAAACGAAGTATTACAGTTTTCTTACATAGGATTTTAATATATCAATTACAATAAATACATATGCAATGTGTACCCCAATATATTTAATATATAACAAGATATACTACTATTCTTAGACATAATTATGCATAGACTTCAACAAAGGCAGACCAAATGTCCATGTATTGTCCATTTGTAGATTATGCCTAAAGACCACCTGTTCAAAAATTGAAAGCATCATTAAGCCCTCAACCCATTGTATTATCGACGGTTACTGTTTGTCCTTCCAGTATTGTAATATTAGTCTTTTGGCTGTCAAAGGGGCACATAGAATCCATTTACGTTGACTTTGTGTTAAGTTTCAGGAAGCAGGTAGATAGTTGAGAAGAACATACACATCAGTAAATATTAAAGAGTTTTCCATTACAAGGTTTATCTGTATTATTACCTCCTCCCAAAATAGGCAGCCATTAAGCATTGCCAAAACATATGGGTGAGAGAAGCATTAGTTGTGTTACACCTCTTAACAGTTAGGTGATTTTGACAATCTTATTAAAAAGATGTTGTGGCGTCCAGTATATCCAAAACATAAGTTTTTGCTGAATTAGATGTAACCTAAATCCATTAACACTCCTGAGATAGATGGCAGTGCAGCAATCCATTGATTGGGCAAGATAGGACTATCCAATTCATTATTCCATTCTTGCCTAAGACCCTGTATGTCATATTTATTCACCGGTAATAAGTATTTATAAACCTGGATCGTGGGTCGCTGTACCTGCTCAGCCTCAATCAATACTTCCAATAGCAAAGGCGATTCTGAAGCTATAAAAGTATTGGGTCCAAACCTAGGTTCAAGCATTTCAGTTGGACATATTGCCATTCAGCCATAGCTGACAAATCACATTTAACATGCAGAGCAGAAAATGGTAGGAAGTTATCATCTGAACCCACTAGCTGATCCAAAGTAAAAATCAGTTTATCTGTTCAAGTCCTCCAGATGAACATTTTCTTGCCCATTTTTAAATCTGGGTTTCCCCATAAAGTTAAATTTGCGTGCGAAAATGGATCAAACTGTAATTGACATGATACTATGTGCCACATCTCTCTTACCACTGCAACTGTGGGAAGTAACTGTCCATTTTAGTATATCAGGAACCCAATGCAGTCCATTTAGGGAGAGGATCTAAACATGAAGATTCCAAAACTGACTGGGGAGGGGGGAGTCTAATCTGAGTGGAAAATACCAAAATTTAGTACAAGTCAACAAATAGGCCCAATGATAGGGGTGTAAACAGATATTGTGAGCTGTCCCTGCAACCTGGGTTTGTGTCCGGCATCCTAGCACCTGAGCTCGAGCCTTGAGACTTCACCCCAAGATCCCTTAAGTGGATCCCCCACTGGTGAGTGAAAAGCCTATCCCCATGTATCCCTGCTATGAATTTGGCCCAGTGCTTCCAGTGCCCGTGACAGAATGATCAACAATTCAATTGAATGACAAGCCACTAATATTGCTATGAGGAAAGCAAACCCACTCCCCAACTTTCTTAGAGCAGTCATGAATGTGGGTAAAATTCCTTCCAGACCCGTTCAACTGGCAGTAACAAATATTCAAACTTGGGTAGGTGGATGGCAAAGTCAGCGATGGCAGTGCCGAAGACCTGTGCTAGCCCCATTATTTATGCCCAGAGGAAAAAGGTTCTCTCTCTCTCTCTCTCTCTCTCTCTCTCTCTCGTCTACTCTGAAGCCCCACCCCCATGAGCCAACCAGTGCAGTTCGCCTGGGTAGTAGTCCCACCCAGAAGAGGAGATAGGGAGTCCTCTTGCTCCCACCCACCACTGCAGTCCCCCACATACTGGGCACAGAGTTAAGCATGGACCCAGGGTTAATTCTCTGTAGTAGTTCCATGAAGAAATGTTTTGTTTTCTCTGAGAAAATGGGTGTTATTGGGCAATATTATTAGCAGGCCTGTCCAGAAAGGCAAATTTGTGGAAGTACTGCAAACACTCAGTGTGTAGAATCTGTTATTGATTTGCGTGCATGTGTATACATACACACACACATTTATATCTTGCATCCAGCCAGCAGGAATAGCACACACATGGAGCCTTGCATACCATCCACACCTCCCAAGATAGCATCCAGTTAACAGGCTCTGAGTTAGTCACTGTGTGCACACAAGAGACCAAGTTGGAAGAGGCTGGAAAGGCTGGTAGTATTGTGAAACTCTAGCTCCTATTACTGTATGCTGGTTGTTAGATTCGGCATGGTCATTAACACCCAATATTTCTGACCTTCTAGTTCGCAGGATGTAACAGTTGAACCCATAATCCCTGTTAAGGTATTACCACACACTTATCCTGTCTTGTATTGATCTCCTACCCTAGGGATGCACAACCTTTTCAGTCCTAAGGGCTGCACACACAACACATTTCACAGCGATCCTGATACAGTGTTACCAGTGAGGAAAGAGCAATCTGTATCAGAATCGCTGGGGGAGGGAATTCAGCAGCGGGGTGGGTCAGGGCCCCCATGCGGGGGCCACAACTAATGCTTTGTGGGGCCATATGAGGCCTGCAGGTTGTGCATCCCTGCCATATCCCATGAGCTTGTACAGGGACAGTTCACAGTGGCATGTTAGGATTTCCTGTCCCCTGCATGAAAGGTCTTGATTGTGCCTTAATTGTTGACACTGTGAGGGCCTTTTAAGTTGACAATAACTTTTATGTGTATTTATGAAACTAATACTTGGGTTTCTTTGCAGTTCCTAAATAGTAATCACAAAGTCAAAGGTGTAAACTTCAGGAATCTAAAGAAGCCAACATGAAGTTATATGTATTTCTGGTCAACACTGGAAGTACCCTCACCTTTGACACAGAACTTGCAGTACAGAAGTAAGAACATATCTTTTGATCTTCTCAGAGGAGTCTGTTGCTAGACTGATCATAGCAAAACTATCTCGAAGTTACAGTATATGCTGTGTCTGGGACTGAGAGTTAGAGCAAAACTACTTTAAAATGCACCTGTAGGTCTAGTCTTACAAATTTTCTGTAGTGCTTAGGAAATATCAAAACCTGTTGGATAAGTGCACTTTCTGTTATGTACATGAGCTCTTATAACCTTTGTTAGAACCCATCCTATTTGTCCTTGCTTGAGATTTTTTATCCTCTGCCAGTAGCTTTGTAAAGCAAGGGAGATGGTGCTCTATTTACAGCATAGTAACTGCAATGGTGACTTTATTTATGTTGAATTTATGTTGTTTGTCTTGTCTTTAAATAGCTGGGGTGGCTCCTTGGATAGAATGGCAGTTCCAGTGGGTGAATTATTTGCCGCTTAACTTTCTGTAGGAAGCTAAAGTTTGGATAACTGAAATTTGGCATTATCTGTATTATGTATTTAATATTTAGAGCACTAGTAAATGCAATTTTATGAAACTGTTTTGTATAATTCTTTAAAAAAAAACAACCAGTGGAAGATACTCAAACCTTCTTCTTTTTATCATTTTAATTAGTGTGGCAGATCTTAAACAGGCAATCCAAACCAAGTACAAGATTGCTATTCAGCATCAAGTACTGGTTGTCAATGGAGGAGAGTGTATGGCAGCTGATAGGAAAGTCTGTAGTTACAGTGCTGGAACGGTAAATATTAACTTCTGCTTTGATTTTTTCATTTTGAAAAAGTCTGGAAAGACAAGGAAATAACATAGATTTTTATTTTAACACAGGACACAAACCCAATTTTTCTCTTCAACAAAGAAATGATCTTGTGTGAACGTCCTCCAGCTATCCCCAAAACGACGTTTTCAGCAGAAAATGAGATGGAATTAAAAGTTGAAGAATCTCTTATGATGCCTGCAGTTTTTCACACGGTAGCTTCACGGACACAGCTTGCTGTGGTAAGCAACTTCAGATTCTTTTAAAACAACTGGACTGTACTAAACCATTGAGTACTCAGTAAAATCTCCGAAATAAAAGCTAGTCTGACAGATTGTTAAAGTGTCATTTCATGGTACAAATATTTTACTTTTGGTGCTCTTCTGTTTCATTTTGTGTGGGTTAAACATTTAGTGTCTTAGATTTTGATGTACTGATTTAATCCAGAGTTTTGAGAGCAAGTTTCAGAGTGCTCCAGGTTTGTACTAATCAGGCTTAATGTTGTTTAGATATAATGACAAACCAGGGTATCGTAAAACAGATTGAACTTGTGTGGAAGAAGGAATGGACTATGGGGTTGGTGGGAAAAGTGTGATCCCATGGAATTGTGATCCTTTAATCCTAGTTAATGCCCCACAAACACTGGATCTGCATCTGTACCAGCCCTTAGTTCCTTTTTCTTTTTTAGTGTCTTTCTTAATTACATTTTTCTTTTTTGAATGGATGCCCATCCCAACATTTGCACCAGTGATGCATGAAAAATTGTGCGTGGGTAAGATCTTTCGAAGTGGCAAATCCACTTCTGGATCAAACTAAAAGTCCTTCTAGTCCAGCATGATCTCCAAAAGTAGCCAGCCAGATGCTTTAGAGAAACTTGGAAAGCAGCACATGATGAAAAGGGAAAGTAGCAGGTGAAGGGTGGGGAGACCTGCCTCAGACCCTGGAGAGTCACTGCCCTTGGAGGCAATACTGAGCTGGATAGAGAAATGAAATAAGGCAGCCTCCTATATTCCTAAGTAGCCACACTCTGTTGTTTTTTTTCTGACATCTAGTAATCAGAGTTATACTGTCTCTGAACATGGCAGTATTTCCTACATGTATTTGTTTAATCCTGGACATCATAACATCTGTGGCAATGAATTTCATAATTTAATTTGTCCTGCTACAAGTCAGTTTCATTTGCTGACCCTGAGCTCTAGAGTCACTCTCATTGAAAGATGGTAATTTCTCATATTCAATGGAATCTACTGGAGAGAGCAGCTGCAAAGTAGAGAAGTAGGTAGTCACTTTTAAAATATGTTTTTTGAGTATCACATAGATTAATTCTTAACGTGCTGCAGACAAGCAAAGAACTGATAAAACATTCCTACCAGTAGCCTTAGTTTAGATTCCCATATGTGGAAATAGCTTCTCTTCAGAGCCATGTCATCAAAGGTTTTTACACTGGGGTGAGTATATCTGAAGGCCTCTTCATTGTAGCAGAGCTTAATGTAATGTGCAATGTGCAATGCTGGAAGATTACAAGTTGTTACACATCAGAGGCTTTTTCTTTTTACAGCTTTTAATGAATGCTCATTTGCCATGTATTTTTTAAAAGGAGAGTCGTGAGTTACATCAGAATTCTTAAAACAAGTTTTAAAACCAGAGTATCCAAGAAGTTAGGGTTGCTGAGATTTTCTTCCATGGTAGGAAGTCTTCCAGCAGACCCAAAGGGTTTGAAGCTATTACAAAGCTTGCTCTCACTGATTAAATTTTAAAAAGTTTGCACAGTTACTATCTATGCACACATCTCTAATATCTTGCCTATTCCTGGTCTAATCTCTGTTAGAACAGAAGGTGGAAAAGGTGCTGCTTTAGAGTGCTCTGGTGTTCTGTTACTATGGCTTTTTGGCCATCTTTAACTATAGTGGGGGCAGGCTGCTGGTCCCGAAGCCTGGGGTACATTTAATAGAAATGTATTTTATTCCCTTTAAAGCATTTTTGTTCTGCTCTTCAACCTAAAAGACTCCCAGAATGGCTTGCATAAGGTCAGTAACAAACTAAGATAGCCTCTGCCTGGTTTACAATCTATAAGACATGGCACAAAACGAAAAAGAGATGGGGAGGGAGAAGGAAAACATGCAAACCTAGGCACCAGTTCTAATGACCCATTAACACTCATTAGCGTCCAGCAAAGTCCGTGGCCTTCTCCCCCATCATCATCATCATCATGATGCATATGACTTTCTTTTGCACTCTGGACCTTTTTGCACTAGTTATCTATGGTGAGAAACCTAAATTCTCAGCATCAACTACGTCTGTTTGCCCCTCTTTTGATCTTTGGGAGAGAGGGGTGGGAATCATCTTCCAAGGTTTTGAAAAGTAGTCCTATATAGCAACGGAGTTTATTGTTTGCCCAGTTTGTCATATACAGTAATACCTTGGATTGCAAGTAACTTGGTTTGAGAGCGTTTTGCAAGACAAGCAAATTTTTAAATATTTATTTATTTATTTTTTACTTGATATACAAGCGACGTCTTGCAATACAAGTACTGTAGTACGGCTTAAATTAAAAATCACTATACAAATTTTTTTGGGGGGATTTCGTTTTGATATAAGAGTGTTTTGGATTACAAGCACGTTTCCGGAACGAATTATGCTCTCAATCCAAGGCATGACTGTACATATTTATTTATTTATTTAATTTTATACCACACCTTTTTTCCTTCAAGGAACCCAAAGCGGCTTACATAATCCTCCTCTCCATTTTATCCTCACAACAGCCCTGTGAGGTAGGTTAGGCTGAGAGTCAGTGACTGGCCCAAAGTCACCCAGTGAGTTTCATGGCTGAGCAGGGACTAGAACCCGGATCTCCTGAGTCCCAGTCCAACACTCTCACCACTATGCCACACTGGCTCTATTCTGGAGGTCTCAGGCTTACTAACCATTGGCTGGGAACCACTCCCATGTACTATGCTAGTGTAGGACAGCCAATATGTACTTGCTGCTTTCTTGTCCTGTATGCCTAAGTTTCTGCTTAGTGTATCTTCCTAGACAAAATTTAGTTTGGAGTCAAGGTGCTAGGAAAAACTCAAAATGGCAGAGGAACATGTTCCCTTGGTAGTAAGTGGGTCCTGCTTCCCATCTCTCCCTCAGCTGTTGCCTAAGTAAATCCGGGGGCTTTCTGAAATGGTGTATTTTTCAGCTGGTTTATCCTATCTGACCCTTCCAAAAGAATAATCATTTAATATTCTTTGGAGGTCCTTAAAGTGCACATCTTGTATAAAGCCTTTGCACTTAAGAATATCATTTTTCCTGCTAAGGAATATCCAGTAAATGATTTCAGTGTTCCATATTGCCTCTCTTGGAAATGTCAGTTATTTTGTATTGACTATCTGGAGTGATAACCCATTGATATTTGTAATGTTATTTCTGTGCAGGAAATGTATGAGATTGCCAAGAAACTTTGTTCCTTCTGTGAAGGTCTGGTCCATGATGAACATCTTCAGCACCAAGGCTGGGCTGCCATAATGGCAAATTTGGAAGATTGCACATATTCGTACCAAAAGCTGCTTTTCAAGTTTGAAAATGCATATTCAAGTTACCTGCAGTCCATAGATGATATTAAACTGAAACTTACACAGTAGGTTTGCCATTAGACTCTTCAATAAGAAGCTACTTCTACATAGTAACTTTACTGAAAACTAAGGTTTTATGATTTTGTACATAAATAGTAAATTTTATTTAACACAATAGTTATGTTGTTGAGGGGGGTTGTGCTAAGTGACATAATAAATAATGCTAACTATCTTACACAGAGATCTGATTCTGGAATTCGGGCTACACTCCTATGCACACTTCCTTGGGAGTAAGTCTCATTGAATTCAATATGTATAGCGTTACACTGGAAGAAGTGCAACTTTTCTTTCCTTTTTTTCTCTTCAAAATGCAAGTAGGATATTCTTAATTGAGTGAGTGCTGGCTGCATTTGTGGGCAAATATTTAGAAACTTCTTTATGTAACTGGTTGAATAAAATTAAAGCACAGTATAACTTATAGCAGAGTTGAATATATGTCTGTTCAGAAATTCAGTGGTGCTTATTCACCAGAGTGTATAGGATTGCAGCCTTCACTATTTAATTTCAAAGTATTCTGTTAAGCAATGCACAAACCATGTTTAGTGCTTTGAGAGCTACGCTTCAGATTTTTTGTACATACTCCTTGGACAAATAATGAAAGAATAATAATTAATTTTTAGGCTGTTGGGATGATACCTTGAAAAATTGAATTATTGTGTAATCAACAATGCTTGTATACCATGTGCATTGTCAAAATCTTGCAACGATAAAATTTAAACTTGTTCCAACTGTGCAAATATCTATAAATATATCACTACTTGGTTTCCTAATTTACATTTGGATATACATAACAAATTATTTGATAAACAGTGTTTCTGCTACTATGTAGTCAAAGCTAAGGGCTACATCCAACATTATGCGCGTGAACGTCCACTTACGTAAATGGAGTTTCCCTTCTCCCCCCCCCACAGCCCCCCCACACCCAGATTTATTCTAGAGGGTTCCCCAATCCTCAGCAATTTTTGGTGGGGAGGGAGGAATTTGATCTGCCATAGTGCAGTTGGAAATAAATTTCAGTACTTGATTGTTTGATAAAAGCATTACTTAATTGTTTGATTGAATTTGGGTATAAAATTGTATTGGAGAAACTTTAGAGAGCATATTTTAAAATATATGCCACCATAGCTTTGATTGTTTATACTGAAAATGGTATTTTTGTGTGTGTTCTTTTCCCAAGCTTAGGGGCTGCTGTTTCTATTATGGCCAAGATCCCACTGCTGGAGTGCCTAACCCGACATAGTTACAGGGAATGCTTAGAACGACTGGATTCTTCTGCTGAATATGGAAGGACAGAAAGCGAAGGCACTGAGAATGAGAAGTCTGCTGAAGTGATGCAGTCTCCTGATATGCTTAAAATGAACAAGCAATCTCTGTTAGCATCATTTTGCAAATCAGTAGAACACCCAGCCCCAGATGGCAAACTTTCTGAAAAAGTGAATGAAAATAGGGAAGTCAGTCCAAATCCTTCAGTCCAGGAAAGTGATGCTTCAGTGGAGCTTAAAGATGATCTGCCTTCTTTCAATGTCTCCCTTTTAGACTGGATAAATGTTCAAGATAGACCTAATGATGTTGAATCTTTGGTCAGAAAATGTTTTGATTCTATGAGCAGAGTAAGTTAATACTTCTAAGAATGATATTGTGTTCTCTTACAATATTTTGAATTATGGCTTTCCATCTTGTTACAAGTTTTAACTATTTTTCTTAGAAATAAAAGGGGTTAGATCCAGAACTGCCCTTCCACAAATGGAAGGGCTCCTTTTCCTCAAGATGAGTCTTTAATCCAGTGGAGGCTTTCACTGGAGGAAGTGGGGAGGTGACTTTCATCAATTTCCCCCTTCCGCTTTCTAAGCAACCTCCCACACTATTCTTGATGGTCCCCCAGCCCTCTGGAGCAGATATTTGAGGAGCACAGGAGGATGCAGGGGGAATGAACAATTGACAAAAAACACCCTCACACAGCAGCCACATCCTGTTGACAGAGGTCCACTCACTGGGGGTCTGGATCCAGCGTGGAGATCTGAATGTGATCTTTAGTCATAGTTGCACACTCCTCTTCCTTGCATCTTTTCAAAGAATGTATCATATTCTTGCTGTGTTCTACTAAAAAAGCAAGGCTGCCCAGTGCTCCTGAAAGGAGATTGCTTTCTGCTGTGGGAGTTGCACCAATCAGAGGTTGTCATTTTCCTTTCTTTCCTCGTCAGCTGATCTCACGAGAGCCCAGGTGTGGCCACTTGTTCCCATTGTTGCCATCAGAAAATGGAAGCCAAACTTGGGTCTATTTAAGATTTGACTATGTTGTCGCAACATATGTACTCCAAAAATATAGGGGTGGATCCAGACTCGTGCATCTGCAAATGACATTGAATCAAGCGGAGGCTCCCACTGGAGGAAGGAGGGAATGAGATGCAATTTTTGCCAATTTTGCCAGACCCCCAGCCTCTGGTATCGCCTTTCATGCTATTCCAGAGGGTTCCCTAACTCTCTAGAACAGATTTTTTGGGAGCATAGAGGCTGCAAGGGGGAATAATTGAAAATCACTACCTTTCCTTCTACCAGCAAAATTCCATTTGTGGGAAGTATGGATTCAATCCCTTTAAAACTATTTTATGGAAAAATAGCCTCTTAAAAACCTGTATTGAAAACTTAGTTTATTCTACTCCTTGCCAATGCCATACTATGATGACAAAGACGCTCCTAGTATCTCTTCCTGTGGACTATTTAAGATGTAATGCTAAGCCATGTCTGTCAGTAAGAGAAAGACCAGTAGCAAGCTTTGCATTTGCATGCTGTCCTTTGCATAAAAGGGAAGGATATTGAAAGCTTCCGACTCCAGGGTTCTATCCAGTGTTGTGCTGGCAGAAGGGAGTTTGTGGAAGTGGATTCCTCCAGCAGTGCCCAGAGGCCACTGAAAATGCTGCACAAAAGATTGGAGGAACCTGCTGAATAGGGTGAGGTATGGCATCGGAGAAGGGGGACCCCTGAAGATCAGGCAGAGGTGCTTTCTATGAATGGGAGCTCAGCCTGCTAGAGGAATGACAGTGTTGGATACAAGCACCTGTAGCAATCTCCCATTGTGCTCAAACTTTTTTTTAGGGCTGCAGTTAGAATAATTACATTTAGCATAAACCAGTTTCCTGAGTTCTGACATAATGACCTGGTTTACCTGTAATGACAAACCACTGGCTTGTCAGCAATAGATGGGTGCACTGCCTGCAGCATGCCTATGTCTTCAGCTTTACAGTACAATCCATGATCGGCTCCTCCATAAGTTGTGCGGCATGACGTTCAAACCTGGGCTGCTAGTGGTTAACCCATTGGTTCAACCAGAGCTTGTTTTGTGACGTGCGAATCCTGACACTGGGTTATTTGTGGGTTAAACAACCCAAAATTAACATATGATTAGTTCTTAAGTTAACTTCGATTGTTTAACCCACAAAAAACCCATAGTTTGCACATCACAAAACAACCTCTGATTGGAGGTTGATTATACAAAGCAGCAGCAGCTCATGCACAGCAGGTAGTTCAACAACTCATGGGTTAATTAAAACTATTTTATGGAAAAATAGCCTCTTAAAATCCCAAGATTTACTGGGATTATGTGCGAACAAGGCAAATTTTTTTGCATGAGTCTGGCCTTCGTGGGAGTATGGCAAATAAGAATCTTATGTTTGTGTTTCTTTCTACTCGCATTTGGGGAGCGAGTGGGGAGAGAAACCTAACATTATGGAAGAGAGACATCTTCCTGGCTTCTTCAAGCATTTACTGAAACCTAAACCAGAACGTTTCTCTGTAGAAATGTATTACTTCATGATTGGAATTTATTTGAGTGTCCCAGGGACACTTCCTGCATGACATCTTGTTAAATGTCTTCTCCAGTATTAACCAGGAGTTGTATAATTGGTTGTATGAGTGGAAGGCAGCATTGCACAACCTGTCTCTTCCCCTGAAAACCTTCTCCAGAGTGTGTGTTTGTGGGCTCTCCTGAACAGTGGGAGCTGTATCATACAGACTGCAGTGGGAAGGAGGAATTTTTTGCAATTGGATGGAGGGAATATTGTACCCTTGCATGCAGCCATGTGCTACAGCCCCCATTGTTCAGAAGGGTCCCAAGTTCAACCCCTGAAGAGGATTTTCCATGGGTGCAGGGATAGGAGAGGAGGAAAGTATTAGTTACAGAAGCTGCCTATTGTTCGTTCAATCCCTGGATGCAACACCTGGAACTTGGAAGGTAAATTTAATTATTCTATATTGTAAACTGCCCAGAGAATATCTGTTAAGGGCTGGTCATATACATTTAATAAGGAAATTATATAAACAAATAAATGGGTGGCCACAGAGAACAGGGCCTTCTCTGTGGTGGCACAGATGTGTGTCTTAACATGACAAGCTTTCGATATGAAGGACCAGTGCAAAACATGGATGAGGAGAGGTACTATGAATCTTCAAAATCGCAGTCCTGAAAGCCTAAATCTGTTTACCAAATACTTGTCAAATACATGATGGGCACATGGTCTAAAAGTGGTAAACTTTTGAGGGCTGACTTCACCAAAAAGACCTGAAGAAATAAATACTTTGAAGAGGCCATTGTTTTATTTAAAAGAAACCAAGGCTGCAATCCTATGCACACTTTCCTGGGAGTAAGCTCCATTGAACACAGTGAGACTTCCAAGTACGTATGTATTAAGATTACACTGTTAATCTGATTGTTTAAGGAACTAATTAGAGTTTTTGTTTTTCTTAATTAGTTTAAAATTGTTTAATATATGCAAGCTTTCAGTCCATATTAGGTTTTTCACAGACAAAACTTAAATGAATTAGAAAGGTTATGTACAGTAATACCTTGGATTGCAAGCATAATTCGTTCCTGGAACCGTGCTTGTAATCCAAAACACTCTTACATCAAAGCGAGTCTCTGGCGGGTGTGAGCAGGGCCGATTTCGGCCCGCTCGAGGCGAGCGGTTACATCCCTACGCTTGTATTGCAAGACGTCACTTGTTTATCAAGTCAAAATTTATTTTAAAAATTTGCTTGTCTTGCAAAACGCTCTCAGACCAAGTTACTTGCAATCCAAGGTGTTACTGTACATAGATTCTCCCCCCCCCCTTGTAGTATCTTTCACATTAAAAGTGATAATTCAAGCCATTTGTCTTGTTTTTCAGCTTGATCCAAGGATTATTCAGCCCTTTTTGGCAGACTGTCGACAAACAATTGCCAAATTAGATAATCAGAACATGAAGGCCATTAAGGGACTTGAGGACAGACTTTATGCATTGGACCAGATGATAGCTAGCTGTAGCAGACTGGTAAATGAACAAAAAGAACTTGCTCAGGTAACATAACTGCTATAATGTTTATGAGTCCATCAGGTGGAGATGCACTGTTTTTCTACACTGTGTTAAAATAGATTTGTAAGATCACAGTATTCAAAGTTTAGTATTAAGTTCTAGATTAGATCTACTTCTACCAGGCAATGTGTTAGATTGTATCAGAACATGTATTTGAAGACCAGCCTTTCTTATGGTAAACATGGATACCCTGGGTAACACAGTTACCAGCAAACTAGTTAAGCTAGACCTGATGGTGGGGGAAGGGGGTACATCTTCAGTGGGAAAATGCTAACATGTTCTCTTTATGCAGGACTGTGTATGAAAAGAAACAGATAGTAAAACAAAACACAATGACACAGTGATATAGGAAATGTTTATAGGCAAAGGAGTATCAATGCAAAGGTGGAGCTTGTTCACCTGCAAGAGCGTTTCCATTTATTGTGGAAGAACCCAATCTTTGCATTCATTCATTCATTGAAATTATTTGAGACGATAAGATGTCTATGCTTGATGCAATTGCAACAACTTGTTGTGGACACTAATGCAAAATATTATGAGCAAATGTCAGAGCATTCCCAGTGATGGTATTTTAGTTCCCTAGTCCTGCAGAGTGATAGACAAAGGTGGCAATCACCTATACTTCTATTTTATATAGATTTTTGTCTGGATGTCTATTCTGCTTGGTCCTTGACATTTTTACTACTTTCATCTGAGCAAGAGATGTGGTGATAAACTACTTTTAAAGTTTCCCTCAGTTTCAAAAAAATGTTTGTCATGTAATATGTGGGTGGGGGCTGCTGCTAGTCTAAAACTCCATTAGGATAATAGAACTACTAGTATCTTGTTCTTTGGATTCAGGACTGTAGTTGAAGTAAGACCATCTTGGTTCTAATTCTTGGCAGACACTTGTAGCTGCCCTTAAACAACAAACAAAACAGAACAAAAAACGTCTTAAGAACGTAAGAAGAGCCATGCTGGATCAGACCAAGAGTCTATCTAGTCCAGCATTCTGTTCACACAGGGACCAACCAGCTGCCCATGGGATCCCACAAGCTGGACATGAGTGCAACAGCACCCTCCTGCCCATATTCCCCCAGCAACTGGTGTACATAGGCATACTGCCTCTGATATTGGAGGTAGGATATAGCCATCAGGACTAGTAGCCATTGATAGCCTTCTCCTCCTCCATACATTTGTCAATTCCCTTTTAATGCCCTCCAAATTGGTGGCCATCACTACATTTTGTGGAAGTGAATTCCATAGTTTAATTATGTGCTGTGCAAAGTAGTTTTATCTGGCCTGAGTGTCCCACCAATCAGCTTCATGGAATGAACCTTAAACTTTAGAGTTGTAAAAAGGGCACAACTTGGCACCAAACCAGAAACAAGAGCAAAATGGTAAATAAAGTAGTAATGTTGCTTTTTGTAATTTTGCTTTTGTTCCTGGGTTTAGAATCCAGTTTTGCACCATTTAGTTCTCCCTTTTAGATTTGTGATCCTTTTTGATCCAATAACTCAGAACTGAGATAAATGCCAGAATGAGAAATAAATTGTAAAGTGGCATTAAGTTAATCCTTAGGACCAACTCAATAGAAGGTAGAAGGGACTGACTAATAATTACAAGTGGGGTCAGGAAAATTACTTCCCCAGGTCAGGGTTCCTCACTATCCTAACAGCTTCCCTGCCCTTCCTACAAAAACCATATTGATTTGCTTGCTTAAACCACCTGGATTTATTGTCTCGTAGGTACCATTATTGTGTAACTATTTAGCTCAGAGGTGGGCAACATGATTGCTTGCAGACCTCAACATGTGATCAGGTTAGACCTCTGGCAAGAACAATCTCCTCCTTCGTGCTCAGTGCGCTGCCAGGGAAGGAAGAGGGAGAGAGAGAAAAGGGGATGGCAGAAAGAGAGAGAAAAGATGGTAGCAGAATGAGCAAAGGAGTGGCCCACCCAATTTTGGTTCTGGCCCTACCTGTTGCCAACATGTGGCCCCTGACAGATTACTCATGAGGGAATGTGACCCTTGACAGGAAAAAAAAAAAAAATCCACCCATGATTTAGTTCCCCTGCAACAATGAGTTTGAATTGCATAGATTTTTTGTGAGAGACCGTAGAGTTTGGGTGGTCCTACCTCAAGGCAGGGAGGAACGTTGAAGGTAAATTTAATGAGCTGGTTCTCACGTCACACTAACCCACCCTCGCAGTAAACCACGGTGGGTGGGTTGATTCGCGAACAACCCACGGTGTGCCCGACAGGTGATTGGGATCACCGTAGTTTGTTCTCCCCCTCCTTCCCTTTCGGTCCTCCAGACTGTACCTTAGGGCATACAGCGGCTGAAGCTGCCTTGTCTCCTCTCCCTGCCATGATTGCAAGACTTCTTTGGCTTGCCATGGCTCTTTTCCCCTTTAATCCTTTTTATTTTTTTCGGAGATTGCCTTTTGTGATCTCTGAAGTGACAGTCAGTGACAGCTTCTCCGAAGTGCCCAAGTGGTAAATTGGAGGGGCTGTCACTGGGTGGCCACTCCCCCCTTTTCCCCCCTAGTTGGACTTGCGCAAGTATGGAGGTGTGCACTTCCACGGGTCTGAAATAGGAAGCTTCACCTGGGCAATGTCCTGGGGGGTTCCTGCTGGCAAAGTGCAGCAGGTACCAACCCTGGACATTGACCCAGAGAGGCTCCAAATTGGTGTTTTTTTCACTTTGCTTTCCCCTGACACCTGTCAAAAGTGCAGTCCCCTGCCCTTTTCTGACACTTGCTGATACAAGGTATCCTTTGCCACTGCACTTCTCCAGCCCTGCATCGGATGCCTGTATCCTCTAAGTTTGGAGGGTTAAGGTTGGAGGGTTAAGGGCATCCCCATAGGAGTGTTCCCTTAGCGGTTTAAATCATTGGGGACATGACGTTTGAAATGTCAGTCAGAGAGACCAATGATATACCATTAATGAAAGTATTATTTTCTATATTGAGGTGCCAGTTGTGCATAGTTCTAACATAAGAAAAATACAAATGAAAACTGAAGAAAAATAGCTTGTGTATATAGCATATTAACTTTTTTACTGTATAATTAAATTTGTGCCTTGCGTTTTGATTTGTATGGTCAGTAGGTGGCAGTACATCATAAGGCTACTTTTTCTCAACTAAAAAAATCTAGAACCAAAGATGTTAAGAAGCTTGTGCCTACTTTGCTTGTGTTTTGACTGAAAATAAGGTTATTTGATTTTCTTTAAAAAATCTTTGTTCATATGAATATATGAAATTACCTTATTCTAAATCAGACCACAGAGTACTAGAGTTCTGTCTGTGGCTCACCAATCTTTGAGACAAGAGTCCTCTTAAACTTTTTTACTGGTAGTGCCAGAGTTTGAACCTGGGACTTTGAGCGATACTCCCTCCATATTCAGAGGCCCATCCTCAGAACTTCTGAAGGAGTGAAAATAAGAACAATTCAAATGTCTAGTTTACAACCCAGTCATGTGTCAGCAGCCCAACCATTGTCAGCTGTATCTACAATTGACACATTTCATATACAGCTTTCAATAATGTCTATTTTTATTAATTGAAATCACTGTGTGAATTTCATTGTTGAAGAGAATTAATCTTCAGCTTCATACTATAAATGTAAAATGATTTCAGATGTAGTTCTACATGTCTACTGTCCAGTGTGGATGAGTAAAGTTTGAGGGAAATACTTTCCGGTGGTGGCTCCCAAGTGATGGAATACTCTCCCTCAGACACAATCTGCTGCCTACTTTACTAGCTTTTTGGCATCAGGTGAAGACAATTTTATTTTCCTGAGCTTTAAATTGACAATTTTATTCTTGCTGCTTTTATTGTTGCCTTGTGGATTTAATTTTTTATTAACCACCTCGGAAACTTTTGGTGAAAAATGTAATTAATAAATGCTACTTTGTATAGATACTTTGCATTTTTGTGGCATTCAGCCTTTTTTTTTTTATTATATGCACATAAATCACTTTTCTAAAATATATTATTCAAAACAACTTAATAAAACCAATGCAGAAGTAACACCACAATTCAAATACCGGTACCTACGATAATCATTCACTAAAACATATTAAAGTCCTGAAAATAGAAAAGCACATGTAAAATTATCTTTTTTAGCTTCCATGACATAACAATATTCTTCATTTGCAGTTGTTTCATTTTAATATTTTGGTCATGCTGTTATTTTTAGTTTTAACAAATCACATTTTTACTCTAGGCTAGTTATTAAGGTTGCAGTCCTATACTCATTTAACGGCAAGTAAGTCTCGTTGAGCTTAATGGGATTACTTCTGAGTAGACAAGTATAGAATTATACTGTAAGTTGTGGCTTGCAGAACATTTGTCCATTCTGCATGGAGCAGTAGATCTGAAGAGCATTGTCCTTGTTTTGAGTGTGTGAAACAGCTACATTAATATTTGACAATGATTCAGACAAATTATTTTGCATACATATGCATACTAGTTTGCAGTCTCCTTTTGTCTATTCAATCTTGGGTGAGAAGTGGAGGAGATGAGCGCAGCAGAGGAGTGGGGGGGGAAGGAGGAGGACATTCCAGGGGGATCTCCTGGGTGTGCTCAGGGGTCCTGGCGGATGCCAGTGTACCCACAGACGCCGGGTCTGTTGAAATGCATTATTATATATATTGCAGATTGTCTAATTTTATATTTGAGAGCATAAAGAATTGACACTGGTTTTCTTGCTGTTTGGAGATGGGCAGGTCTGAGCTATGGGAGATCAATTAAGACTAACATTAGATCTGTGCGAAATGATTTCATTTGACAGGAAATGTTTGTTTTCATCTTGTCATACTAGGAACTTTAAAATTCTTTTTCCCCATAGGGATTTTTGGCTAATCAGAAGAGAGCAGAGAACTTAAAAGATCCGTCTGTGTTACCTGATTTGTGTTTGAGTCATGCAAATCAATTGATGATTATGTTAACTAATCACAGGAAACTTTTAGATATTAAACAGAAATGTACTACTGCCAAACAAGAACTTGCAAATAACCTACAAGTCCGCTTGAAGTAAGTGATGCTGCTGAGATGTGTTATTTCTCTCCCACTGCATGTTTGTTTTTTGTAATTTTGTCATATGTGCAATACTACTAAAATTATTCATTCAAGGGGATGGGGTTGTACAGAGGCTATGTGAGTTTTCTTTTTCAGGTCCATCAGTTTAGTCTGAAGTATTTTCTGCAAAATCCAGGGAGGAGAACTTCCTTCTTAATCATGTTTAAGAAGTTGGTAGGATTGTGTTTCTCACTGTTTTAATATCTGTTCTTGGTGGGGCAGTAACACAAATAGAAAATAGCTCAGTACTAAAAGGTATATCACGTGAGGTTTGGGTGTGTGCTGTTTTTAGGGGTGGGGTGCTTCTACAGAAGAGATGGATTAGAATCACTTATATGTTAGAATAAAATTTTTGTAGAAATTTCAGAAATTATTGGCATTAATTTGGAGGTCTGTCCAAAATTAGCATTGTTATCAATAACGGAGAAACTTCTGTGCTCACAAGAGAAAAATGAATAAATTGTAAGTTTATTAGCGGCAGGGAGATTACTGATAGCAAGGAATTGGAAAGTTCAACACCAGTACTTAATAATAGATTGGTATAAAGAGGTTTGGGATATTGCTTTAAATGATAAACTAACATGTAGTATTAAATGTAAAAGGGGACAATTAAAGAAAAATAATTTTAAGGATATATGGGGACCATTTTTAGATTATGTTTTAGTAAAGGGAAAGGGGAGTAAGCCATGTCATGATATGATGTATTTTTGGAATATAGATTAATAATGGATTATGTGGATAGAATTGGTTTTGGGCCCGGGGTGACGGGTGCACTTGGAGTTTATGATTTGTAGGTTTATGTTCTTTGTATGTGTGTTCATTTAAAAATATAATTAAAAATTAAAAAAAAAAAAAAAAAAGAATCACTTATATGCCAGTGGTTTTTCACAACCCATTAGTATTCTTCTGGCAACCAGTTACTTCTAATTTGACAGTGTTTGTGCTGTGTTCAACTGTAGTTTATGCCACTCCATTCCTCATATGCCCAGACTGGCTACAAAGAGACGATTCTACAATGATTACCAACCAGATTGAAGGAAAAAAACAAGAGAGAAACAATTCTCAAAGTGCCTAAGCGGTTTTATTCATGCCCAGCGTGGGGCATTCCTCTTATCACTAACCTACCTGCAACAAGGAGCTATTTTGACTTTCTCTTCTGCTAATACATTATGGCCAATATGTGTTGGTTACTTTGAAATTGTAGTATGTGGTGGCTTTACCACACTGTCAGCTATCCATGTATAGGACTGCTCCACATTAAGATTTTCACTGCACCACTGTGGAATAGGGAAAATTGCCCTGCCCAAGTGTCAAAGTACACATAACCGGGAGCCAAATGTGTATATCTCTGTGACAATCATATTCACATATAAAGTGGTCTGATGGAGTGGGGATGGGTTTGATTAAGCAGAGGAAAAAGTCAGAGGAGCCCATTGTTGAAGGTTGGTGGTAAGAGGAATAAAAGAAGGAATTTTATTTTGAAAAGTATTCAGCATGAATAAACCATTTTGACATGTTGAGAATGGTTTTTGTCTTGATCCCCCCCCCCCCGAATTCAGTGCCATTGCCCTTTGCTGGTTGGCCAACAAGTCAGTCTAGAACTGAGCAGGGGATGAAAGGTTTGAGCATTCATCTTGCATCTGTTTTACTGTCTCTGGCTATGTCAGTTTGAGGCCATAGGCCCTAACAAGATATGAAATGAGAGCAGCACTAGAAGCAGAGAGACCTAGGCCAATATTCCTCAGATCTGTATGCAACAATCAGGTAATCATCAGTCGCTGTCCATGACCTATACTGTCCAGATGTTCAGGATTTTTTAAGTGTGTGTGTATATTAGAGCTGTGTGCAGATGGCCTCTTGAAATTCTCCACCGTATTTGTGAGCAGATAAATTGGGGGGACAGTTTCACTGAATTTCTTCAGGAGGAAGGAGAAATTCTCTAAAAATCTCTCACAGGTAGGGCTCTCACTGGAAAGGGTTGTAGCATAGCTTTCCTTCCTTCCTTCCTTCCTTCCTTCCTTCTTTCAAGGTATTTTTTTGTTTGTTTTATTGCACTGCCACTGCAAGTAGAAGCAGCATCAACTGTACGGGCAGCCTGCCCCCCACATTTTGCATCTGCCACAATACTCCATGCCTAGCATCATTCCAGGGCTGTGGTGGGGGGCAGGGAATGCAACCACCACAAAAAATAATGCAGAAGAACATTCTTAAACTGGCCTTTTATTTCTAGTGCAGTAGGGTGGGTCAGAAAAGAAAAATCTCAGGACTTTTCTGAGAAAAATGTTGTCTGAGAAATTTTGGCTCCTCTCTAGCTGTCATTCTTCAGGGTTCAGCACCTTCCTCAAAGAAAACTAAATAGCCATCTTTATTGGGTAGTATCCAATGCAACACTACCATTGAGGTAAGTTACTTTGCGTTAGCGTAAGGGGCCTCTAGCACACACTAGTAGTGTTAGCTTTCCCCAGCTTGTGCTATTGGCATTGCACTAGAGGTCCCCTATGCTAGCACAGGGTTGGGCAGCTTGTGGCCCTCCAGGTGTTTTGGCCTACAACTCCCATCAGCCCTAGCCAGCACAGCCAGTGGTGAGGCCTGATGGGAGTTGTAGGCCAAAACATCTGAAGCACCAGAAGTTACCCAACGCTGCACTAGCAGAACGTAATTTACATTAGTGCTCATGTCACACTGAATACTGCCAATGGATGACTGTTTTTGTTTTATAAATAAGCATATCAATATTAAGTTGACAAAAGCAAAGTTCAGGTTGAAACATTCAATAGATGGTTTTTTCTTAGTTCATATTAGTTCATTATGCTACAGTTAAATTTTATACTCCATAGGTGGTGCTGCTTTGTAATGCTTCATGCTGATCAGGATGGAGAGAAACTACAGGCTTTGCTTCGTCTTGTAACAGAGCTGCTAGAAAGAGTGAAGATTGTAGAAAAACTTAGTAATGTCCCTCAGATGTACTGTTTGGCTGTTGTTGAAGTTGTAAGGAGAAAAATGTTTGTAAAACACTACAGAGAGGTAAGTAACTTGCGTAGATAATTTAGACTTCAAACCTTTGAATAACTTGATGAGATATCATGGCCTCTGTGTGTATATATACATATATGTGTATATTTAATATAAATATGTTTTTCTTGTAGTGGGCCAGTGCTTTAATAAAAGATGGAAAACATCTTTATGACGCAGAGAAGGCCAAAAGAGAATCTTTTGGGAAATTATTTAGTAAGTATTTTTTTTAGTCACCCGTCGCCCCCCCAGGCCTCAGTGGCACAAAAAGCATTGTAACATTGGCATAAACAACACTTCGGTCCTTGAATGAAAGCTAGTTTATCCATTATGTCTACCACATAGAGGCTGCTTTAAATTGTAGCATGTGGCAACTGTTTCCTCCTGTGAACTATTGGAGTGCAGTGGCTCACTACTCAAGCAAATTAGATGTACCAGCCACATTTGTTCATATATCTGCCCTCAATTGTGTATAATCCTATACTTGAAAAAGGTGGGTAGGAGTATGTATGAATCATTTCTTCTCCCTTACCTTACTTCCCTGTGTGCCATTGCCCTGGGCACTTTTCTCCCAGCTCACCTCACTTCATTTATTAGAATTAGGCTGGGAGAAAAAATGAGGGTAGGCCTGTGGCTTACGCTGGCTCAGCTTGTCTAAGCGTGGAAAGCTAAGCAGGGTCAGGCCTGGTTATTACTTGGATGAGAGACCCCTCCTCTAGTTTCCTGTATTGAGCAGGGGGTTGGACTCCCATGGCCTTGTAGGCCCCTTCCAACTCTATCTATGAAATCTATGCCTGGAGGGACAGAGCAGTAGAAGGCAAAAGTGTGTATTGGGGGTGGCGTGCCCCTTCACTTTTTAAAAAAGTTGCCCCTACTCTGTCAGACCACTTTATATGCAAACAGGACCATCACATGAATAAACACATTTGGCTCCCAGTTGTTTCTATTTTGGTACTTGGATTAGGCAATTTCCCCTGTGCCACAGTCATGCAGTAAATGTTGATGTGGGGAAGCACTGCACATGGCTAGCTTACAATGACTGGGTTCAGAGAAGCTGCAGTGCCTGTGGGTGCGAAGTTGAATATGCAACCCCATTCAGGGATTGTCGTGTTGTGCGAACCCAGCGAGTGTGGGTTATGGGTGTGTGTGTGTGTGTAAAACAACCCTCACATAACCCTAAAACAGATTATGGGTTGTACGAGTGCTGTTTAACCTTTGCATAACCCACGCTTGTCAGGTTCACAGGACGCAACAACCCCCAAGCAGGGTTGCATATTCAAAATGGCGGCTGCACTTGCCGAAGCTTGACATGTGCAAATAGCCCAATGCGTAACAGCAACCACAGAGTGCAGTTTCAAAGTAACCTCCAGATAATGGCCATGTAAGCAGGCCTTTAGTTAACAGTTCTACGTAGTCAATTTTTCTACCTTTTTAGGGTTCATTATATGTTTTAAGTACATATACTGACATCTTTTTAATATTCATGAGAGTTTACATAATAAATACTTGTATCAGAATTATAACATTAAATGTTTTCTTGAAAAAATATTGAAAAAGGAAAGAAGGAGACCTCCAAGTACACAAGAAAAACGTTGAGACCAACATATTTCGAACTCCGTTCTTTCTTAAGGGCACGATGGATATCAACAACATGCAACTGTATTACAAACTATTTGTGCACATTTTAATAATGAAGTAAATGAAACTGCTTGTAATATGGTTTTTATATTGTTTATATTCATAACACTCGAGTGTAAAATGTGTTGGCCTCCTTTTCCTTTTTTTCTTGCAATTGGTGCCTTCCTACTTTTTCTTCCTCGAGAATCTTTTCAACTGACAAATGAAATGTGAAGAGAACACTAATTCCACATATGAATGAACATTGGGTTGCACTTTCATTTTATTAGAGTGTTTTGCTTATATGGATAAAAGAAGTAACATAAATTTCATTGCACAGGGAAATCTTTTCTAAGAAACCGTTTGTTCAGGGGACTTGATGCCTGGCCTCCATCTTTTGTGTGAGTATTTCATATTCATCATTTGTAATGAAGACATCTGAAGAGTATACCGGTAATTTGAATCTAGGAAGAAGCCTATAGCTATTATTAATATTGACAAGCTTCTGTTGGAGGGGTATTTAGGTTCTTTATGACATAGAATTATTGCTTTTTCTTCTAGGGCAAAGGGTAATCACATTAATACAAAAGGCAGAGCAATACTTCAGCTGATCTGTTTATCCAGTGTCACCTCCTCTGTGCATATTTTCAATTAAATATGTAGATAGATAATTCAGACTTATGAAATGCCATTTGCCTGGTTGTGGCAAATGAAAAATGTATTGAAGCAACCAGACAAAGAAGCTTTACACAACTTGGTTCTCACTTCCTTAGAAACATCTGGTCAAGCAAAAATATCTGTGGGCAGGCAGGGTTTGATAATCCCGCGCTCTACAGTGAGAGGGGAGCCAGGCTCTGGCAAGCAAAATGAGCCCTAGGCTTCCTCAGAACCTGGAGCTAAAGAGGAAGGGGTGGGGACAGGCCCAAAGTTCAGCTGAAGCCTGGGATTTGTTTTAGCTCTGCACTTGGTGGGTGCAAGTGCAGAGCCATAATAAGCCTCTGCCTGGAGATAGGAGGTGGAGGCATGTGGGTTCCCAAGCGACACTCCGAGGTTGGAGTGCATGCCAGGTGTAGATGCAGAGCTGTCTTTCACTTATTGATATAGGTAAATAGAAAATATTACAACGATCTTGTTTTGGAACATATAACTGAAGGTTTAAGTGTCTCATGCTTCCACACCAGCAGCTGTTATGCCTGATACAAATAAAGATCAGTAAAGACAAAAACACAAGAATAGCAGCAGAAACGAGAACGAATGCAGTGAAACAGGCAGTCTTTCCTCCCTATTGGCAGGATGGCTGGAATGAGCAGTCAACCCTGAGCAATCAGACTTAAATGGGGGTGTTAAAATTTTTGACAACCATTTCAGAGACGTGACATTATGACAGCACAGGCCATTGGAAAGAGACTGAGTGAACTTAGGATTCTAACTAAACTCTGGGCTTCTCTACAGTGCCTCCACTCTGCACAACTGATGGTGTCCTACTGGTGTGGGGCTTCTGTTAGCATAACTGTGTGCTATGCCAGTACAAAAGGATTTTAAATGATTCTATATCCACCTAGCAGGTGTAACTCAGGGATAGGATCCCACTAGAAGGCTCAGATGAGCTCTGTTGGGTCAGGGGCATTAACTAGTCCAGTTCCTGTCCTCTTTCCCAGAGCAGCCCGCCAGATGCATCTGAGAAGTTCGCAAGCAGTGCTTGAAAGCAACAGCCATCTCCCATGGCTTGTCCCAGCAAGTGATATTTAGAGGCATACTGCCTCCAAACAAAGATTTCATTTAGCTTGATAGGTATATCATCCATTAATTTGTCTTTTGCTTTTTAAAGTCATCTAAAACAGTTACTATTATCTCAATTTATGACTTTGCTGAATCTACTGTAAATCAATTTCATCGGGTTGTAGTATTGTGAGAATAGGAGAAAAATGGTTTTTATTCAGCAATAGGGTTTTTATTTCCCCCCATACAATTCAAGTTCTAGTCTGTTATATGAAAACTAAAAACATCAGGACAAACAGAAAAATTAACAAAACAATAAGAGCTTGTAACATAAGGATTAATGTTATCTTGAAACATTATATTCTAGAACATAATAAAAACTGACCACTTCTTAACAAATTTGTTAGTTTGTGTTCTGAAAAGCGGCTTGAAAAATATATAGACAGTTCTTAAAGTGATATTCCAGATTATTCTAAACCAGGGGTAGGCAACTTGTGGCTGTCTAGATGTTTTAGCCTACAACTCCCATGAGCCCTAGCCAGTATACCAATGGTGAGGGATGATTGGAGTTATAGGCCAAAACATCTGGAGGGCCACAAGTTGCCCACCCCTGTTTCAAACCATTCCAACAATGATGGTGCTGTGACTTTTTTTTCTCCAGGATTCCGTAATACACATGTTTGTGGCAGTTAATGAACTTATTACTAGATCCAGATCTATTACATCTTTTTTTCAAGTAATCAGCATGTTCTTTTTAGGTTCAGGATTGCATATTTTCCAATATCGAAAATCAGTTTAAGTATCTCAGTCCAAAACTTCTGTATAACTTGGAAGAGCCAGAAACTATACATATATATATATATATACATATACACACGCACACTTACACGCACATATATACACACTCAATTAGCTTGTGTTGCTAAGCATATCCAACATTTATCCAGTGAATTGTTGTAAATGCAATATAATTTTGTACAGAGTTAAATACAATTGGTTTATCATAAAGAAACTTCAAGTCAGCTGCAGTTATTGTAGGGAGCATGCCATTTGTAATTTTTATCAGTCTATATCATGTCCCCTCCTTCCCCCAACTCTTGTGCTGCAATCCTATAGCCACTTTCCAGGACATAAGCTCCATTGACCTTACTTCTGTGTAGATGTGTCTAGGATTTTTCTGCTAGTCATCAATTTTTTGTTTCCCTGTAAATTAAAATGCCCCAGGTGTGTTAGTCTTCTCTCACAGGGAACTTGTTCCAACCCTTGGGCCATTTTGTTTTCTCCTTTCTGCAAATTCCTCAGCTCTACAATATCCTGTTTGAGAAGGGTTCACAGTGTTCGCAGCAAAAATTGTTCACAGTGTTCCTAGTTTAGCTACTGCTATGCTAAAAATTATCTAAAAGGAATTATGATGATTGCTGTTTTATCTTCCAGCCTTACTTAACATGGGATTTCCTGCTGCACACTGCACTTTTTGTTAAGCTATCCATCATGACCCAAAGATTTCTTTCCTAGATAGTTACAGCAATTCAGATCCTATCAGAGGATTTATGGTTAGGACGTTTAATACTCTGGAAGACAGAAACAAAATTCACAGTGATCTCGATAGGCTAGAGCGCTGGGCTGAAAACACCAGAATGAAATTTAATAGGGATAAATGCCAAGTGCTGCACCTAAGAAAAAGGAACCAAATGTACAGTTACAGGATAGGGGATACTTGGCTCAACAATACTACAAATGAGAAGAATCTTGGAATTGTTGTGGATCACAAACTGAATATGAGCCAGCAATGTGATGTGGCTGTAAAAAAGGCAAATGCTATTTTGGGCTGCATTGATCAAAGTATAGCTTCCAAATCGTGTAAAGTACTAGTTTCCCCTCTACTCAGCACTGGTTAGGCCTCATCTTGAGTACTGCTTCCTGTTCTGGGCACCACACTTTAAGAAGGATGTGGACAAACACGAAAGGGTTCAGAGGAGGGCAACAAAGATGATTAGGGGACTGGAAACAAAGTCCTATGAGGAGAGACTGAAAGAACTGGGCATGTTTAGCCTTCAAAAGAGAAGACTGAGGGGAGATATGATAGCATTCTTCAAGTACTTGAAAGGTTGTCACACAGAGGGATAGCCAGGATCTCTTTTTGATCATTCCAGATTGCAGGACACGGAATAATGGGCTCAAATTACAGGAAGCCGGTTGAACATCAGGAAAAAATTCCTGACTGTTAGAGCAATATGCCAATGGAACCAACTACCTATGGAGGTAGTGGGCTCTCCAACACTACAGGCTTTCAAAGTGCAGCTGGACAGCCATCTGTCAGGGATGCTTTAACTTGGATTCCTGCATTGAGCAGGGGGTTGGACTTATAGGCCCCTTCCAACTCTACTATTCTATGATTCTATGATTTTACACTTAAGTGGATCATATTCAGTGTTGAAATATTTTTCCTGAGCCTTGACTTGATCTCCCCTTAATTGCATCAGTCTTGGTAGCATCTCGGTTCAATTTCCTCTCTTTATGAACTGTCAGTTAAAATGTTGCTAATGTGGTGTTTCAGTGTTTCCTCTTGGATATTTTATGATAATATTTTGAATAGCATGATGTAAAATGGTAGGCAAATCTTTAATAGAGGTACTACATTAATCTTCATTTTTCAGTTTTTGCCTACAGTTTCTTGCATCATAACTAATAACAATTTCTGAAAATGGAAACAAAATAAAGATGAAAGTACATCTTTAACAATGGAATGATCCTACATTAAAAAAAATACTTTTCAGTTAAAACAATCTATTAAGCTATATAACTAATATTACTCTGGCTGCCCCTTTAGGACCACCTACTTATTGACTTTAAATGTTCTATCATTTACCTGTTTATCATATTCATATATACAAATTGTTTTACATACAGACCCGAAAACCTCGCAGGTTTGATGGTGAACTTCCTGATATCTCATTATCTGACCTGCAATTCCTGCAGTCGTTTTGTCCTTCAGAAGTACAACCATTACTCAGGTAAAATTAATTCTTTAGTCACACGGGGCAGGCAGAGAATGTACATCAGAATCTATTGGTAGATCGCTGAGTGATTTGCAGTAGATCAGCCAGAGTTTTGGACTCCCGGTAGATTAATGATAGCATATAAGATTGCGGAATGGTGGGTCACAGAAAAAAAAGCTTTGACTCAGCCAGCCCTGTGCTAATTGCTTAGAGTCTCAGCATTAATCACCAGTACACTTATAAACTGCTTAGATTGGATCCAGAATTGGCCTTCTATTGACGGAAGGGCTCTGCTCATGGAAGGTGCCTCTGCTCAGATTTTAAGGGATCCCCCATTCCCACACACACACACATGCATACCACAGCTCGCCCCTTTCAGTAGGGTTCCCTGATGCTCTGTGTAGCATTTTCAGGAAGATGGAGGGGGTCCTGTGGAGAGGAGTGGGCGGAGAAGTCCTACTTCCATCAGCCCAGTTTCATGCACTAAATCTGGTTCCAACCCCATAGTCATTGACCAAGTCTTTGTGTAGCTCTGCTGGCCCAGTTTTAGAGTTTTGTGTTAGAATTCCTGATATGTACATAAGAACATAAGAAGAGCCATGCTTGATCAGACCAAGGTCCATCTAGTCCATTCTGTTCACACAGTAGCCAACCAGCTGCCCATGGAAAACCTACACACAGGACATGAGTGCAACAGCACCCTCCCACTCATGTTCAGAGAGGGAAAGAAAAAGCAGCAGCTGTAACCAACTAACAAGATACATTACAGCTCCACCTACTGTTGGAACAGACCTTGGGCACTAATACATAGATCTAGCTGCGCACGTAAGAAATAAGAACTGTACTGGTTCAGACCAAAGGCCTGTGTAGTCCAGCATTCTGTTCCCCCAGTGGCCATCGAATGCCTATAGGAATACCACAAACAGGGCATGAGTGCAGTAGCACCCTCCTGCTTGTATTCCCCAGCAACTGGTATTGAGATGGATACTGCTTCTGATACTGGAAGATGAAGTGGGAAGGAGGAAGACTACGTAAGCCACCTTGAGTTCTGCCTTGCAAGAGGAAAAAAGGCAGGATATAAATGTAATAATAAAAAAAATAGCCATTGTGATAAGTAGCCATTGATAGCCTGAGGAACTTTTTTCTCAACATCCATCCCGATTTTCTACGGGTTGGAGCTACTTGCCAGTGACTGAAGGTGTACTCTGCATCAACCAACAGTGAGTGTAGGCCTACATATTAGTGCTGGAGTAGCTTTATTTGAACAATGAAACTATTCTTTCCAGCATGTCACTTTGGCTCCATATACATTTCAGATGTTACAACCCTACATCCTTTCTCAGCTTGATTCGACCATCTTACCCTGAGACACAAGAAGTTAGAAACAGAGCCTTTCCTCTTCCTACACAACCACTTTCACACCCAGATTTAGCTGCTTTTGAAGGTCAGGGAAACTTAAGAGTGGCATCTGACTCAGTGTGAGGAGTCAGGTTGTAAACTGAAATCCTCAAAAGTGCTGTAAGTATATGCAGGAGGAACTTCAGATCTTAGTCTAAGCAAATAAGTGTTCTTAAATGTAAGCTGCAATGTAATCTGTTCTGTAATAAATGTAATCCATTAAGAATTTTGTATTTTTAAGGGTCCCCATACTTTGTGATTTCGAACCTCTCCACCAGCATGTACTTGCTCTACATAACCTGGTCAAAGCAGCACAAAGTTTGGATGAAATGTCACAGACCATTACAGATCTGCTGAATGAACAAAAGGTACCCTTGGGTTATGAATGTGATTATATATAAGGGTAAAACCTAACGTTCCCAATGTAAGCACAATTATTGCGAAGTGAAATCTGTGTGGACTATTTTAAAGAAATATATGTTGGATTGAGGAGCTAAATTCTTCTTCTTTTTTGTTCCTCCCCTTTTCCCAGTAGAATTTTTTGTCTGATGTAGACTTAGGCCACAATCCTGAGAGCAGCATCTAAAAATGATAGGAATATTGTATTGATTATTATTCTACGTATAGAATAGGCACTCTACGTAGCTTACAAAAACAATTTAATATAGATTAAAACAATAAAGCACTTTAAATACAATAAAAACATAACCATTACAGAATAAAAACAGCACCCAACCTACAGACCCACTTACAGGACAAAGGCCTTCTTGAATAAAGTGGTTTTTGCCTGCAGTCAGAAGGATAGCAGAGAGGGAGCGAACCTAGCCTCACTTGTGTTTTGCTAACTTCACCACCATCACCATCACCCTGGGTTGTATCCCCTGTATCAGAGCACCATTCCTGTGAGCTGCTTTTTACCTCATCAGTTTCTTGTGGTGCCCGGCGGGTCTTTTATTTGAACCCTCATGTGGGGAAAACTGGTATTTATCATGTCAGGGAAATTTTCAGGAGTAGCATTCAACCTGAATATGGCAAATACCTACTATTGTTCTGTCAGGGTTTATTCAAATACTACAGTATGAGGGGGAATGGTCACCCAAAACTGGGTGTGGAGGAATCTGGCATGATTAGTGGAAGGTCACACACACAGAACCCTGTTGGACTTAAGTATCAAATATAATGAAAGCAGAATTTCAGTGGCTTTCTGCTAAATCATACACTTGTTCCACAACTTTTAAAAAACAACAACCCAGCAACCCTCCAATCCCTCTCTTCTTGTCGCTGCTATTTTGTGGTGGTAGGTTGATGGTGCAATTAAGATGAGAAGAATACGTGATTGACTGCTGTTACTTATCTATGATAAATTGTTTTCATGTTCTTAGATTATTAAAGGTAACATTCTATTATTAGTTATAGGCCAAAACATCTGGAGGGCCACAAGTTGCCCACCCCTGTTTCAAACCATTCCAACAGTGATGGTGCTGTGACTTTTTTTTCTCCAGGATTCCGTAATACACATGTTTGTGGCAGTTAATGAACTTATTACTAGATCCAGATCTATTATATCTTTTTTTCAAGTAATGCAGCATGTTCTTTTTAGGTTCAGGATTGCATATTTTCCAATATCGAAAATCAGTTTAAGTATCTCAGTCCAAAACTTCTGTATAACTTGGAAGAGCCAGAAACTATACATATATATATATACACACGCACACTTACACGCACATATACACACACTCAATTAGCTTGTGTTGCTAAGCATATCCAATATTTATCCAGTGAATTGTTGTAAATGCAATATAATTTTGTACAGAGTTAAATACAATTGGTTTATCATAAAGAAACTTCAAGTCAGCTGCAGTTATTATAGGGAGCGTGCCATTTGTAATTTTTATCAGTCTATATCATGTCCCCTCCTTCCCCCAACTCTTGTGCTGCAATCCTATAGCCACTTTCCAGGACATAAGCTCCATTGACCTTACTTCTGTGTAGATGTGTCTAGGATTTTTCTGCTAGTCATCAATTTTTTGTTTCCCTGTAAATTAAAATGCCCCAGGTGTGTTAGTCTTCTCTCACAGGGAACTTGTTCCAACCCTTGGGCCATTTTGTTTTCTCCTTTCTGCAAATTCCTCAGCTCTACAATATCCTGTTTGAGAAGGGTTCACAGTGTTCGCAGCAAAAATTGTTCACAGTGTTCCTAGTTTAGCTACTGCTACGCTAAAAATTATCTAAAAGGAATTATGATTATTGCTGTTTTATCTTCCAGCCTTACTTAACATGGGATTTCCTGCTGCACACTGCACTTTTTGTTAAGCTATCCATCATGACCCAAAGATTTCTTATTATTATTTCAAACATTATATAAAACAAATCCAGAAAGAAGAAAAAACCCACATACATATAACTACTATAGTGCACCCATCACCATGGGGCCAAATTTTTTTTCTACATAATCCATTATTATTCAATGTTCCAAAAATACATCATATCTTGACATGGCTTACTCCCCTTTCCCTTTAGGTAACATTCTGAGAATAACTATACAGCCTGACATTCCAGTTTGCACAAATTATACTAGAACACGGTGGCTCGCCTGATTAAGGGCAGCCGTCGGCGTGATCACATCACGCCAGTGCTTGAGTTGCACTGGCTACCAGTTGCTTGCCGAGCCGAATTCAAGGTGTTGTTTTTCACCTTTAAAACCCTACACGGCTCCGGCCCAGTTTATCTCAAGGAGCGCCTCCAGCGACACCAAATAGGCCGCTCAACAAGATCTGCCACGGACGGCCTTCTCTTTATCCCGTCAGCCAGAGCAGCCAGGCTTGTGGGGACTAGGAAGAGGGCCTTCTCTGTGGCGGCCCCCACGTTATGGAACTCCCTCCCTAGTGACTTTCGCCATGCCCCCTCCGTGATGAGCTTCCGCCGTGCATTAAAAACATAGTTGTTCAGGCGGGAATATGGGGTGGGTTAGGATTTTAAAAGAATTTTGATACTGTTTTAATTATCATATTTTATTGTATTGTTTTCTTGTATTGTTTTAATTGTACATCGCCCAGGGTGACCAGCCATATGGGCGATTAATAAATATAATAAATAAATAAATAAATAAATAAATAAATATACATATGCACCTGTTAATTTATGCACTGAGATTAAAACTTCTAGTTGTGCTCTATAGACTAGCGCAGGGATGGGCAACTTTAGACCCTCCAGATGTTTTCTATCAGCCCTAGCCAGCATAGTCAATGTTGAGGGATGATGCGAGTTGTAGGCCAAAACATGCTGAGGACCACATGTTGCCCACCCCTGATCTACGGCATAGTAACTGGGTATAGATGCAGTCCTAAAGCCTTTTAATAATGGAAATTCCAATAGAGCCACAGATCAACTGCTAAGTATAGCCACCTTAAAAAACAAAACCTGAACTTCTCGTTTTCTCTTGTATGCCTTTGTCAAATGTAACTTCAAACTTCCTACGGTCAGCAGCAGCAGCTACTGTTTAAATAGCTCAATTAACTATGCCCTAAATTCATTCATTAAGAAACTTGGATGGGTTGAATCTTTTAAATCTTGCTGTTAGAGATTTTTCCAAATCCTGAACTTCCTTTGTCTTCTTCATGCTTTCATACTGTTTTTAGAATGAGTACAAGCTTATTGAAAATATTGGAGTAGTGAGCTAAGAGATGTATTTTCCATGTAATGTAGTTTGTAGTGCTTTAAATGTTGGAATACTGAAGTATCCAGTACAGGAGTGGGCCACTTGTGGCGTTCCAGATATTTTGGCCTACAGCTCCCATCAGCCTTAGTCAGAATAGCGAATAGCAAGAGATGATGGGAGTTGTAGGTCAAAACATCTGGAGGGCCACAAGTTGCCCACCCCTAAGACCTCTTCATCACAACATTATTTGAAGTGATGTTTAGCATATTCTGAATTCATCCCCAAACATTTCAGGTTTACCAATATTAAACATATTTAAGTGTCAGTTACATATTTCTAAAAGCATCTGTTGTGAATCCACATGCTTGTCACCTCATCAGGGGTCCTTTGACTATTTTTATAGCATCTTTGGAAGAGGTAACATATGGAGAGACTTAAATCCAGGAGAAAATATTAAAATATTTTGCCTTAGGATTCTTATTTATTATAGTCTTGTAGGACTTCTCATGTTCATAATTCTGCTTCTTGGAGTTTTTTTTCTTGGACACTTACTATAGGTATTAAGCAGGAAGCATCAGGCCATGCCTCAGATCTTTTCCAACCAATTCTGTATTTATAAATGTAGACCAGTATTGGATTTCATTAGAACTTTTAAATGTGTTGTACACAGGATTTACTCCAATATCTTGATTCAAATATATATGAGCTGGTATACTTACCCTGATTCTTAGCTAGCATCATGCTCTGTGGCATGTTGATGTAGATATCCATAGTACCACTTCAAGCACTTGCTTGCCTGATGCTGCAAGCCTTAATTTGCTTTATGGTGTGTGTGTTCGAAGTAGTTATAAATAAAAAGGAAATACTATATGGAAGTAGATTTCTTTCCTAGGCATTTATTTTATATCTGAACTCAGTCTTTCCATCTTGTTTTGTTTGCAATCACAGTATAAAGCCTGAATCAACAATTATTTTCATTATTTTATTTTGCTGCTTTATTAATTTAAGGGTATATGGCTCAATAGAAATGAAGACAAGAATAACACAGTTTGATCATGACTAGATTTGATCTTTGTGCTATGAGACTCCCATTTACTAAATAAAATTATACTTCTGTAAATGTATGGGTACTGATATACACTAATTCAGAGAAATGCTGAAATTTACCAACATGTACCTTGAAAAACCAGCATATGTACATTAATTGCAATCAATTTATGGCATAGTTTTCTAGTTGTTTGAGCCAATGTGGCTTACTAATGTGACCACAGTGTAAAGAGCTGTCAAGTAAGGATTTGTTGGCATGCATTGGGGTTTCCCTAGTTTTTCCTTCTGACAACAGCTCCTTCTACTGTTTAATAGCTGCCTGTAAGCTACCATGAGGTTTTAGGAATGGCTTCTCCTCTAAAGACATGTATGAAGCCTATTGTATTTGGTTTGAGGACTACAGTGGGAATTGTTAAGAAAGTATAGCATTTTAACTCTGGCCTGTGTCTTACACTTTTAGGCTTCCAACAGTCAAGCCTCACCACAATCTGTCACTACACCAAGGATGGAAAGTGCAACAGGAATAACAATTGCTACCTCTCCTAAAACTCCTCCTCCACTTAGTCTTCAGGGTCCTCTGTGCCCTCCTGTGTGTCCCCCAGGTCCTTTAGAAGAATTGTCTCCAGACAGTATTGACGCTCATACGTTTGATTTTGAAACTATTGCCCATCCAAGCATAGAGCAATCCCTTAAGCAAGGGTCTTTAGACTTGGACTCACTGGCAGAAAGTCCAGAATCTGATTTTATGTCAGCAGTGAATGAGTTCATAATAGAAGAAAATCCAGCATCTCCAAATGTGATAAGTGATCCACAAAGTCCAGAGATGATGGTGGAGTCCCTCTATTCTTCAGTTATCAATGCAATAGACAGTAGGCGGATGCAAGACACAAATAAATGTGCAAAAGAGGAAGCTTTAGAAAATTCTGCTATAAATGTTTATCTGGAGAAATGTAGAGATGTTGCCCAGGAATCTCGGTTAAATTTAATAAACATCAAAGAAGACCTTTGTCACTTTAGAACATTTGTAGAAAAAGAACAGTGTGACTTTTCCAGTTCTTTAAAATGTACTTCAATAGAAATAAGGAATATTATAGAAAAAGTAAAACTTTCTCTTGAAAAAACACTAAAAGATAAGCATCAAAAAGAATTGCAATCTGTAAAAACTGAATATGAAAGTAGAATGAATTCCTTAGTTGAAGATGATGAAGAGAACAAAAGAAAGATTACAAAATTAAAATGTGACTTAAAAGGTCTTGAGGATGTTTTGCACGATAAAGATAATGAATTTGCAATAGTAAAGAATGAAAAGGAGGCAGTTGTGTTTTTAAAAAATGAAAAAGACCAGAAGCTGCTTGAATTGGAATGCCAAATGAAGAATAAGACTTGTGAAATTAAAGAACTAAGGGAAGCACGTGAAAGGGTATTAGAAAGTTTGAAAAAGCTTCATTCTGAAAATGATGAAAGAATGCAGCTTCTGAGGACAGAACTTCAAACTTTGGAGCAAGATCATCTAAAGGAATTAGAATCCAATCTACATGTCACACATACACAAGAATTTGAAGAACTAACTGCCAAACACCATGATTGTTTAGAGAAATTAAAAAGAGAAAATCAGCACCAACTTGAACATATGCAGGAATCTCATGCTGCAGATGTCCGTGAAAAAGAACAACAGATTGAAGAATTAATAGTCAAGGTTTCTGAACTGTCTGACTTGAGATGCAAACTGGAAGTTGAACTTGCACTAAAAGAAGCAGAAACGGATGAAATGAAACTACTCTTAGAAGAAAGCAAAACTCAACAGCAGGATAATCTAAAATCCCTTGTTGACAAAGAAACTGAAATCTTAAAAAAAGAGGTTGATAAATTGAACCATATAATTCAAGTTAATAATGATGAATATCAGGTGGGTCTAGCAGAGCTAAGAACTTTAATGACAATTGAGAAAGATCAGTGTATTTCAGAACTAATTGACAGGCATGAAGAAGAAACAAATTTGCTTAGGACTGAATTGAGCAAAGTAACCTCTTTGCATCAAAAAGCTCTTGAAGCCGAAAAAAGATTGGAAGAACAAATAACAGAATTGCAAGGTAAGTTAGATCTGGAAGTGAGTGCCCTAGAGAAGCAAAAAGAGGAGAACTTGACTCTGTGTGAACAGCAGAAGAAACATGAAGCCACTATCAATAAGCTTCAACAGGAAAAAGAACTGCTAGTAACTAACCATGAGCAGGACAGGGAAGCACTCGTACAGAAGCTCAGTTGTGAAAAAGAAGATGCAGTACGAAATGCCCTTAAAGAATTTGAGTTGCAGAGGGAAGCTGTTGAAAAAGAACTTTTGGAAAAAATCCAGCAACTTGAGATGCAAGTTAATCGGAGGTACTGTATGAATTAAGTTGCCCTGTAATGTGTGAAATAAAATAAAATCAACTACCCTGAATATATTTTGCTGTCAGTGGAGTAAGGGAAGATTTCTCCAACCCCAGGTTCTACATCTTCTCCCCTCAAATATCTTTAACCTGCCCCCACAACAAATCCCTAATTCCATCACTGGATGGCTTGTAGTGAGGAGGCATTCAGTGACCCAGTTGTTTAGGCTCCTGAAATAAAGACCAATTCAAACCTGCTTTAGAGGGGTCACAACTTTTGGGTTTCTAGTGCCTCTGTTTTCTAATGGTGATCTTCTTTTTTTAGTGACTGGTGATTTATTTATTTTTTTAGTGTCTCCACATTAAAATTGTACGCCATGTTAAAAAGCTGCCATGTTGGAAAGAGACCTTGAAAATTATCTTCCCCTCCGTGGAAAGTTCAATCGGAAGGGCACTTTCAAACAAGTGGTCCTCTCCCTTTCTGTAAACTTGATTCCCTCAAATAAGCACATTTGAATCTGCAGTACAGAAACTAAGGAAAGGGGATTGCAGTAGCAATATCCTCAAAACTGGGGTCTATTCACCCTTAACGATACCTAGCTTTATTGTCATTTGAAGCTTTTTTGCTTCTAGATTGCTTTTGCAGGATATTCACATTCTGGGGGGTTATTTACAATTTATTAGATGTTTTTCTAGTACAATACAAACAGTAAACACTCCCCCCACTGCCCCCTCCCCTCCCCTCCCAGTTTCCCCCTCTCTTCTTATTGTCCTGTATTTAAGCATTTTAAATAATTCATTTTCAAAACCATTTCATTAGTTATTATATTATCTATGCTTCTATTCCTATTAACTGTTTGTTTTCTAAGTTTATATTTCTTTGGTTGTTTATTTTGTAGATATCTAATAGGACTAATGTAGATAGACGTTATTTAGATATGAAGTGAAAGCTTCTAAGTGCATTGTTTTAATACTTTCAAGTCTGAACATAAAATTAATTTTCATTTTATAGGTTTGGGTCCAAAGATTCCCTTTCTCTTGCAGCGGAGTCTTCCAATAGAACAGGAATGGGGAACTATTTTTGGTCCAATGGCCATAATGTCAGGGGCCATATGCCAGTAGTGGGTGGGGTCATAGCCCAAAGTAGTTGGTGCCACTGCTGATATCGACCCCCTCTATTTTCTCACACACACACACTCATACTCATATGCATCCTTCCCAGCCCTACCTCCTCAGCTGATACATTCAGATTCACTGGGAGGGGGCATTTTCCATCCCCAGTGCTGATAGGTATGCCCCTTTCCCTTCTTTCAGCACTGAGGCAGGGAAAGGGTTTATCTCCCATCTGCTGCAGGGGAAAGGGCTGTAGCTTTTGCCATGTCTGCAATAAAGGAAGGGAATCTTTGGATCCAAATCATAATGTTTATAGATGATTGTTTGTACACATCACTATGGGAGTATGCACTGAATGCAAGATGAAAGTGCAGCCTACTTGCCTTTTGACAAGAGGATTTAAAACATTTTGAAATGGTGGTAGAGTGTTTCTGATCTTTAAGATCAATAATTGGCAGCAGAAATTGTTACTTAGAACAAGGTTTTTAGCTGCTCAGAAAGAGCACTAGATTCAATGAGTTTTATAAATTATGTTTCTGATTCATTAAGTTCGATTTTAACGGAAAAACAGCATGGGAATTTTAAAAATCAGCTTGGTGGTATATCAGGTGGGAGGGGGAAGTATTACAGAAGAAACTGCCCTAAAAATGTAAGTACACATGGACATGAGAATCCTGGCACCTATATGTGTTCATATATGTGAGATACAGACTGCATTCTTAGAGAAATGGATCACACTGGCGTGGAGCATCCAGCTTGGGAACATTGCACTGTGTTGAAATTAGGTGAGAGTTACAACACAATTCTACAACCTTTGTACCCTTTTCCCACTAAAAAGGAAATAATCATAGCAAATGGCACGGAGTGGCGCATTTATTCCCTAGATAACTTTGTAGAATTAGGACGCCTTCAAAATCTAAAGAACTATCTCCAAAAAGGAGTTGGAACTCTTCATATTGATGGGAATTTGAACAGTCCACATAGGCTTAGTTCAGATGTAATGGGAGGAAAGCATGGTTTCCTGTTACAAGAATGAGCCATACACTCCACTGAGATTCAGCAGGTGGCTGCTCTTGAGTGGGCCTTTTCTGTGATCGTCCCCAAATTGTGGAATGCGCTCCCTAGGGAGTTCCACTGGTGCCTCGTCGTTGATTTCCTGATGCCAGGCAGAGAGCGCAGCCCTCTTAAATTCTTTGTTGCCGTTTGTTTTACTTTTAATGATACGTTTAAAGCTGCATTTTAATCGTCCTTTTTCAAGTTTTAGCTGCTTTGATATTTAAATTGTTCTTAAATTCTTGTTTTTAAGTTCTTTTGAATTCCTTTTGTCATGGGCTTTATTGTTTTATTGTGTTTTTATTTTGTATGACACCCTGAGAGCTTTGGCTATAGGGTGATTCACACATTGAATGAATAGTTTCCTACAGACCCTGAAAGTTCTAGGTGGTATCTAATACTGACTACTTTGCTGACAGAATATGTCCATCAAGAGAACCGGGTGGGGTGGGGGGATTTTTGGTGATTCATCCTCTCCCCTGCATCCCATCGCACACTTCACAAATCTGCTTTGGAGGGTCTCCCAACCCTTCCGAATAGGTTTGGGGGCTGCAGGGAGGGGGAATTGTTGAAAATTGCCCTCTCCCCATTCTGGTGGTGATCACCTTCTGTCAGCAGGACAGCCAGTACTGGATACAAGTCTCTGATATTTCTTACCACCTTGCCAAAGCTTTATTCCAAGATATATTTTTAAATACGGTTGTGGTTCTTATGCATAATTTGGATTCAGGGAACCTGATAGCAAACTTGATAGACTTGGATCTCATGGTTTTACATGATTATTCTCTGAAAATGCTTCAGGCTTCATTCCACTATGGCCCCGTTTGCACTAACAGTGGCAAATCGTGGGTTAATTAATCCACGATTTGCCCCAGCGCATGCTACTTCTGCTTTGCATAATCCAACCTCCAGTTAGCGCAATTGGAGGTTGATTTGTCACGTTCAAACCCACACACTATTAGTTATTTATTGGTTAAACAACCCACAGTTAACCTTAGAACTAATCGTAGCTTAACTGAGTTGTTTAACCCATGATTAACCCATAGTGTTCAGGTTCTCATGTCACGTATTAACCTCTGATTGGACTGATTGGTGGTTGATTATGCAAAGCCGAAGTGGCACACACCACAGCAATTAATTAAGTCATGATTTACTGCCGTTATATGCGAACTGGGTCTATATTTTGAAACATTTGGTAGCAAAATAATAGTGGTGATTTGTTTTAGCTTTTGCTCATGCAAAGTGCTAAGTGACGGAGCCATTTATTACTTTATTGTTCGAAGCTTTCAGTTACTGAGTCAGTGTCTACATTCACTGGCAGCGACTCTCCGGGGTTTAAGATGGGAGCCTTTCTGAACCCTACCTGGAGATGCTAGGTCAGCCTTCCCCAACATGATTCCATTCAGATGTTTTGCACTGCAACTCCCATTGTTCCTGACTATTGGTCAAGCCGACTGGGACTGATGGTAGTTTTAGTCCAAAATACCTGGAGGGCACCATGTTGGTTAAAGCTGAGCTAAGGATCGAACCTGGAACCTTTTCCATACAAAGCATATGCTCCACCTCAAAGGAAAACCCACAGGCTTCCGTCTATCCCACCAGCCTTGGTCTTGTCCTAATGGCCTTAGTGTTACTAGCTCCACATTAAGCAATTGAGCTAGCCAAACTTTAGTGAGTGCTTCCATCTCCAGTCCAAACATTTTCTTCAGTGGCTAATCTGCTCTACAATTAGTGAATGATAAAAAGTAGGACTACATCCTCCTTTTCAAATCTTTTATGTAGGGAAGACATTGCATATACACTGTTTATATTGATTTAATGTATTTTGTCAACTTTTGGGAGCAGGCAGCTGCAGCAAGCCTTTTTTGATCATCAACTAAAGTGTGTGAGTTACCTGGTTCGCAAGATCAAAACAGCCCACTGTGGCTTATTTATTTAAGCCACAGTGGCCTGCAGCATGTGCCGGGCGGGATTTGCATATTTAACACCCAGCTGCAGCTTGTGTCATGTGAACCCAGGTGGCTGGCGTTGTTTAACCCATGGTCTGTTGTTGGGTTATGAGAGTGTTGTTTAACCCTTGCACAACCCCCTCTGCCCGGGTTTGCATGAAATGACAAGCTGGATGTTGCATATTGAAAATGGCTACTGGCACACGCCACAGCCCACTGTGGCTTAAATAAGCCACGGTGGGCTGTTTGATCATGTGAACTGGCCGTGTGTATGTGTGTGAGAGAGATTCAACTAAAGGTTCTTTTTTATTGACCTGCCAATCCAGTGTGTCGCCCATCCCATTTTGAAGAAGCTTTGTGAGATACGTGATTTAATGAGAAATTCAACTGGTATGTGTAGGTCAAGACAGAGCTTACAAACTTCTGTATGTGGTCTGCTTTTTTTGTCTTGAAACTTCTCATATAGTGCAGTCTGTGGTGGTTGTTTTTATCCAGAATGTAAAAAGCAAAAAAATAGGGCCCTAGACTGCCACAGGGCCTTTCTTTGATCTTGTTAGTAGTTGAGCCAAGACTTTTTCTGTGGCGGTGCCCTGGTTGTGGAACTCTCCCATGGGAAGTTTGATGGGCCCTGGTTTTTATGGTTTTCAGGCAGGCAGCAAGAACATTTCTATTGCATCAAGCTTTTAATGTTTCTTAAATAGTTTGTTAATGCTTCTCTTTTTATTCTGTACTTCAATTATTTAAGATTTTTATTGGTTTTAGTCTTGATTATATTAAGGTGATTTATGGTTGTAAACAGCCTTAGGAGGCCCCTTTGCGATGGTGTATAACTAAAGAAAATAAGACTTCAACTAATTTATAGGTTCTCTCTGGCCAATGTGAAGTTTTATGGAGCCATCCCCTATCAACGGATCATAGAATCATAGAACAGTAGAGTTGAAAGAGGCCATCGTGTCCAACCCCCTGCTCAATGCAGGAATCCAAGTTAAAGCATCCCTGACAGATGGCTGTCGAGCTGCATCTTGAATGCTTCCTCTGTGAGAGAGCCCACTACCTCCCTAGGTAATTGGTTCCATTGTCGTATTGCTCTAACAGTCAGGAAGTTTTTCCTGGTGTTCAGCTAGAATCTTCCTTCCTGTAACTTGAGCCCATTATTCCATGTCCTGCAATCTGGGATGGTCGAGAAGAAATCCTGGCCCTCCTTTGTGTGACAAACTTTCAAGTACAATACCTTGGATTGCAAGTAACTTGGTTTGAGAGCGTTTTGCAAGACAAGCAAATTTTTAAATATTTATTTATTTATTTATTACTTGATATACAAGCGACGTCTTGCAATACAAGTACTGTAGTACGGCTTAAATTAGAAATCTCTGTACAAATTCTTTTGGGGGGATTTCGTTTTGATATAAGAGTGTTTTGGATTATAAGCACGTTTCCAGAATGAATTATGCTCTCAATCCAAGGCATGACTGTACTTGAAGAGCGCTATCATATGTCCATTCAGTCTCTCATAGGGCTTTGTTTCCAGTCCCCTGATCATCTTTGTTGCCCTCCTCTGAACCCTCTCCAGTTTGTCTGCATCCTTCTTACAGTGTGGTGCCCAGAACTGGAAGCAGTACTCAAGATGAGGCCTAACCAGTGCTGAAGAGGGGAATTATCACTTCACGCGATTTGGAATAGACGGGTAAATAAGGCTGGGCACGCCGCCCGAGCCTTATTTCGCCGCCCTCCCCGCCTCGTTTTTTCGTGCGGCGCATAGCGCCACTCGAACGATTCACCTACCTGGTCCGCCGCGTTCGGACCCGGAAATGGGCCCCTGCGCAGGCGCAGAACGGTCCCGTTGCGTCATTTCCTGTCCTGGAAGTGATGCGATGGGACCGATCGAGGAGTGTGGGCGGTTCTCCGCTGGAACAAGCGGCGGGGGCGGCTCTCCGCGGAGTGTGCAAGCCACCCCGAAGAAACGGTAAAGCCTCGCCGGGGCGTGAGCGGGGCCATGTTCGGCCTCGTTCTGCCCCGGCGAGGCTCGATTGTTCAACCCTAATTTGGAAGCTATACTTCTATTAATGCAGCCCAAAATAGCATTTGCCTTCTTTGCAGCCACATCACATTGCTGGCTCATATTCAGCTTGTGATCTGCAACAACTCTGAGATCCTTCTCGCTAGTAGTACTGTTGAGCCAAGTATCCCCCATCCTGTAACTCTGCATTTGGTTTCTTTTTCCTAGGTGTAGCACTTGGCATTTATCCCTATTAAATTTCATTCTGCTGTTTTCAGGCCAGTGGCCTATCAAGATCACTTTGAATTTTGTTTCTGTTTTCCAGGGTATTAGCTGTTCCACCCAATTTAGTGTCATCTGCAAATTTGATAAGCATTCTCTGCAGCTCCTCATCCAAGTCATTAATAAAAATGTTGAAGAACATAAGAGCCAGTGTGGCGTAGTGGTGAGAGTGTTGGACTGGGAGTCGGGAGATCTGGGTTCTAGTCCCCGCTCAGCCATGAAACTCACTGGGTGACTTTGGGCCAGTCACTGACTCTCAGCCTAACCTACCTCACAGGGTTGTTGTGAGGATAAAATGAAGGAGGAGGATTATGTAAGCCGGCTTGGGTTCCTTGCAGGAAAAAAGGCGGGGTATAAATGTAATAAATAAAATAAAAAATAAAACATTGGGCCCAGGACTGAGCCCTGCGGTACCCTGCTTGTTACCTCTCCCCAGTTTGAGAAGGTACCATTGATAAGCACCCTTTGAGTACGATTCTGTAGCCAACTGAGGATCCACCTGATAGTTGTTCCATCTAGCCCACTTTTTTAGCTAGCTTGCTAATCTTGATATCATGAGGCACTTTGTCGAAAGCTTTGCTGAAGTCCAGATATATTATGTGCAACACATTCCCATAGTCCACAAGGGAGGTTACCCGATCAAAAAATGAGATCAGATTGGTCTGACAGGATTTGTTCTTGACAAATCCATGTTGGCTTCTAGTAATCACTGCATTGTTTTCAAGATGCTTGCAGATTGACCTCTTTATAATCTGCTCCAGAATTTTCCCAAGGATTGATATCAGACTGACTGGTCTGTAGTTCCCAGGTTCTTTTCCTTGCCCTTTTTGAAGATAGGAACAACATTTGCCCTCCTCCAGTAATCTGGCACTTCACCCATCCTCCATGATTTCTCAAAGGTAATAGACAGTGGTTCTGAGAGTTTTTCTGCCAGTTCCTGGGATGCTCTAGGATGCAGTTCATTGGGTCCTGGAGATTTGAACTTGTTCAAAGTAATTAGGTGTTCCTTGACCATTTGCCTATCTCAATCTGCAATCCTGCCCCTTCAGCTTGTACTTCAGGTTTGCCAGGGGGGTCATAGTAGACCCTCTTTTGGGAGAAGACTGAGCCAAAGCAGGAATTGAACACTTCTGCCTTTTCTTTGTCATCTGTTATCATTTTGCCATTCTCATTAAGAAGTTGAACCACCATTTCTTTCCTCTGTCTTTTATTATGCACATATCTGAAGAAAGCTTTTTTTGTTGCTTTTAGCATCCCTCGCTAACCTCAGCTCATTCTCAGCTTTAGCCTTCCTGACACCATCCTTGCAATTCTGTGCTACCTGCCTGTACTCTTCCTTTGTAGCCTGGCCTTCCTTCCATTTCCTGGTCAAACACATTCTTCCTAGACCTTGTGAGGTGCACCCCCATCCCTTGCCAGCAGTCCATCTTCCAGGATGTGTAGCCCGTGGTCCCAGAATCCAAATCTCTCACGTTGGCACCACCTTCGTAGCCAGTCATTCACCCGGAGAATTTCTCTTTCCCTTTCTGTTCCTCTTATAAGTACTGGAAGGATGGATAAGAAAACTATCTGGGCCCCAAAGTTCTTGAGTTTCCTTCCCAAAGCTTCAAAGTCTGCTGTGATTTCTTTGTAACTCTGCTTGGCAGTATCATTTGTTCCCACGTGGGTGTGAAGAAAGGGATATGTGTCAGTGGGCTTTATGAGCCTTTGCAACCCTTCAGTCACATCTCTAATGGGGAGACAGCATATCTGGCGAGTCCATGGGTCTTTGCGACATACTTCGGTTTCAATCCCACGCAGGAGGGAGTCTCCCACAACTAGTACTCTTCACTTCCTTTTGTAGACCTCGATTTCATTGCCTCTGCTTGACTGACCTTCAGCCTGTAGGTCACTGTCACGTGGGTTGTCCTGTAATTCATCCTCTGCAGGCTGTAATTCAAGTCCTCTGGTCTCGTCCTCAAGTACCTGAAAGCGGTTACATAGCTCCACTGCTTCCACTGGCCCAGAATGTCTTCTAGTTCTTCTGCTCCTGTCACCCTTTTCCAGGGAGTTTCCTCTACTTCATTTCCCCTCACCTCAGTATTCTCCGATTCTGCCTCAGCTTGCTGTTGTTCTTCTGGCTCCTGTACTTCACTTTGCTGTTGTAGTTCTACTGTTCTGTCTAGGAACTCTTCGTGTTCTCTTCTTCCCCTGTGGGTTGACATGTCACTCCAGTCCTATCACTTTTTCTTCTAGCAGCGCAACCAGCTTGCACTTGTTGCACATGTAGGCCATGCTGATCTCAGGCAAGGAAACAAACGTTCCACACACTTTGCAGGTTACCACCACTGGAGAGTCTTTTCTGTCCATACTCTCTATTCCCTTTTTGTTTCTACCTTTCTGATTGTATTGGAGTAGCCTGTGCCTTGTCCTGCCTTCCCTGAAGTTTAACAAACAGTCCCACTGGTATATAAGTATGTGTTACAAGAAAAAGAAAAGAGGGAAAAAATGGTTAGGGACCTCCCCCTTGACCTCCCCTGCTGAACTCTGATCGCTCGCTCTCTGGGAGCCTGCTTGCCTATATAGCCCAAAAAACAGCTGGAGCCCCTTCTGTGCATCTGCTCAGCTGGGAGTCAGGAAACAGAATGAGGTCTCAGGCCACGCCTCCAGCCCCTGCTCGCAGGACACGCCTCCTAAAGTAGCAGTAGAAGTGAATGAGTGAAAGATCCTATTTTTCAGGCACATGACCAACTACATGCCCTTGTGGCCTTTTAATCAGCAAAGAGCTCCACAGAGGGAGGAGTTCAGAGTCTTTAGGACCTTGCAAGGGGAAGGGTTCTCAAAGTCCAGCAGTTGCATGGGAGATAAAGAATATCAAAATTATTTTTGGTGCGAGTATGAAACTTTTTCCTTTTCCCCCTGCCACGGTAAAAGGCATTTATAGCTTTTTGCTCCAGTCTGAGAGCACGCAACCTGAGACCAAGGGATGCATGGTACCTGTTAGAGTCAATAACTCATCTTTTGCCTTGGTATATTCAGCACGCTTAAGAGAAGATCTTATATAACCATGGATGTACATAAAACATGCATATTTTGTCTCAGATTAACACCATGCAGTTCTGGCATTCTTATTTCTTGTCACCAGTGGGATGAGAAGATAGCATAAAAATGCATTGAAAGTGTCAGTCATATGTTTCTATGATGCACACTCTAGTCCAGGTCCTCAGGGAAACTTTCATTGGATTAGAATCATAGAATCATAGAAAAGTAGAGTTGGAAGGGGCCTACAAGGCCATTGAGTCCAACCCCCTGCTCAATGCAGGAATCCAGGTCAAAGCATCCCTGACAGATGTCTGTCCAGCTGCACCTTGAATGCCTCCAGATTGGGAGAGCCCACCACCTCCCTAGGTAGTTGATTCCATTGTCTTACTGCTCTGACAGTCAGGAAATTTTTCCTGATGTTTAGGTGGAATCTAGGTTCCTGTAACTTGAGCCCATTATTCCGTGTCCTGCAAATTGGGATGATCGAGAAGAGATCCTGGCCCTCCTCTGTGTGACATCCCTTCAAGTACTGGAAGAGTGCGATCATATCTCCCCTCAGTCTCCTCTTCTGAAGGCTAAACATACCCAGTTCTTTCAGTCTCTCCTCATAGGGCCTTGTTTCCAGTCCCTTTATCATCCTTGTTGCCCTCCTCTGAACCCTCTCCAGTTTGTCTACGTCCTTCTTAAAGTGTGGTGCCCAGAACTGGACGCAGTACTCAAGATGAGGCCTAACCAGTGCTAGTAAAGGGGAATTATCACTTCCCGCGATTTGGAAGCTATACTTCTATTAATGCAGCCCAAAATAGCATTTGCCTTCTTTGCAGCCACATCGCATTGCTGGCTCATATTCAGTTTGGGTTCTACCACAATTCCAAGATCCTTCTCACTTGTTGTATTGTTGAGCCAAGTGTCCCCCATTCTGTAACTCTGCATTTGGTTTCCTGTCCCTAGGTGCAGCACTTGGCATTTATCCCTATTAAATTTCATTCTGTTATCTTTGGCCCAGCGCTCCAGCCTATCGAGGTCACTTTGAATTTTGTTTCTGTCTTCCAGAGTATTAGCTGTTCCACCCAACTTTGTGTCATCTGCAAATTTGATAAGCATTCCCTGTACCTCCTCATCCAAGTCATTAATAAAAATGTTGAAGAGCACGGGGCCCAGGACCGAGCCCTGTGGTACCCCGCTCGTTACCTCTCCCCAGTTTGAGAAGGAACCATTGATAAGCACTCTTTGAGTCCGATTCTGTAGCCAATTGTGGATCCACCTGATAGTTGTTCCATCTAGCCCACTTTTAGCTAGCTTGCTAATCAGGATATCATGAGGCACTTTGTCGAAAGCTTTGCTGAAGTCCAGATATATTATGTCCTCTGCATTCCCACAGTCCACAAGGGAGGTTACCCGATCAAAAAATGAGATCAGATTAGTCTGGCAGGATTTGTTCTTGACAAATCCATGCTGGCTTCTAGTAATCACCGCATTGTTTTCAAGGTGCTTGCAGACTGACTTCTTTATAATCTGCTCCAAAATTTTCCCAGGGATTGATGTCAGACTGACTGGCCTATAGTTCCCAAGTTCCTCCTCCTTGCCCTTTTTGAAGATAGGAACAATATTTGCCCTCCTCCAGTCATCTGGCACTTCACCTGTCCTCCATGATTTCTCAAAGATAATAGACAGTGGTTCTGAGAGTTCTTCTGCCAGTTCTTTTATTACTCTAGGATGTAGCTCATCAGGCCCTGGAGATTTAAACTCGTTCAGAGTAATTAGGTGTTCCTTGACCATTTGCCTATCAATCTCAAGCTGCAATCCTGCCCCTTCAGTCTGCACTTCAGGTTTGCCAGGGGGGTCATAGGCCCTCTTTTGGGAGAAGACCGAGCCGAAGTAGGAATTGAACACTTCTGCCTTTTCTTTGTCTTCTGTTATCAATTTGCCATCCTCATTGCGTAGTTGAACCACCATTTCTTTCCTCTGTCTTTTACTGTGCATGTATCTGAAGAAAGCTTTCTTGTTGTTTTTAGCATCCCTCGCCAACCTTAGCTCATTCTCAGCTTTAGCCTTCCTGACACTATTCCTGCAGTTCTGTGCTACCTGCCTGTACTCTTCCCTTGTAGCCTGTCCTTCCTTCCACTTCCTATACGTGTCCTTTTTTGTTTTCAGGTCATCTTTGAGCTTATTGTGAAGCCACATTGGCTTCTTCTGTTGCCCTTTGCCTTTTTTCCTTGTGGGAATTGTTTGCAATTGTGCCTTTAAAATTTCCTTTTTTAAAAAACTCCCACCCATCCTGGGCTCCTTTTCTCATTAGAGTTGCTTGCCATGGGATCTTACTTATCATTGTTCTGAGTTTGTTAAAATTGGCTTTCCTAAAATCCAGGGTACGTGTTTCCCAGCTCTTCAAAGTCTGCCATGATTTCTTTGTAACTCCGCTTGGCAGTATCATTTGTACCCACATGGAAGATTTCATAGATTTCATAGATCATAGAGTTGGAAGGAGCCTGCAAGGCTAGAAGAAAGGGGTATGTGTCGGTGGGCTGTATGAGCCTCGGCAGCTGCTCTGTCACATCCTTAATCTGTGCCCCGGGGAGACAGCACACCTGGCGAGTCCATGGGTCTTCGCGACATACTTTGGCTTCGATCCCCCGCAGGAGGGAGTCTCCCACTACGAGTACTCTTCTCTTTCTCTTGCTGTAGGCCTTGGTTTGATTGCCTCCACTTGACTGACCTTCAGCCTCTTGCTCGCTGTCACGTTGGGTGCCCGGTAATTCGTCCTCTGCAGGCTGTCCTCTGCTCTCGTCCTCAAGTACCTGGAAGCGGTTCCATAGCTCCACTGCTTCCACAGGCGTAGAATGTCTTCTAGTTCTTCTGCTCCTAACAGTCACCCTTTTCCAGGGAGTTCTCCCTACATTATTTTCCCTTGCCTCTGCAGTCTCCGACTCCGCTTCATCCTGCCGTTGCCCTTCTGGCTCCTGTTCTACGCTTTGGTGCTGTAGATCCACCGTTCTGTCTAAGAACTCACTTTCTCTTATACTCCTGAGGGTTGACACTTGCTGCTCCAGTCCTCTGACCTTTTCTTCCAACAGCGTGACCAGCTTGCATTCATTGCACGTGTAGGCCATGTTTGCTCTCAGGCAGGAAAACAAACATTGCACACACATTGCAGGTCACCACCACTGCAGATTCCTTCCTTCCATAGTGCTCTGTTCCCTTTATGTTTCTGCCTTTCTAGGAAATTTCTTAGGGACCTCCCCCTTGACCTCCCCTGCCGAACTCCGCGGCCAAACTCCTGTTTGCTCCCCCTGTTTGCTCGCTCTGTTCGCTCGCTCTCTGGGCGATGTGGCATTCCCACCCCCTTCCTGGAGGTGGCTGCAACCTAGTCAGTTTTAATCCAGGGCTTCCAGTGAGGACTCATCTTGTAAGGTAGTTGTCTTTCCCTATCTCCATTGCATGATACAAAGAAATTGCTTTGGGAGGCAGGTGCTTCAAGTAGTGCTTTGGTGCATGTTCTGAGCCAGAAAGTCAGCATCTACAATTAATTCTGGTACAACTGCCACCCTTATTCCTTTCCTGAAATTGTAACTGTCATTGCTGGGATGTAGGCAGATGAAGCAGCTGTAGACCAAGAACCAACAGAATATGTAGCCAGCATCACCAGGAAGCTCTTGAAACACTTTGCTTAGAAAGGTCAAAACATATTGTAAGGATAGTCCAAGACAATATTACTAAGTAGCCAAGGTTGACACTAAAGCTCAAATAAGTCTAAGGGCACGGGGAAGCAGGCAAGAAAATGGAATGGTTGGGGAGAAATGCTGCAAACAGAGAAAAATCCAGAGAAAACAGGCCAAGCTACCACTCAGGTCTGGCCTAAATGTATTTCATCATCATCAGGCGATCGCTCAGGACCAAGTAAGATTGTGTTCCAGGGTAAAAAATTTACAAAAGAAAAAATTTAAAGGAGGAAATTCTAAAGAAAATTGTGTAGACTCTAGCGATGGGTCTGTAAGTGACTGTGGAGGCCAATTCTAGATCCACACAGCTTCCCACAGTGAGGACACAGGTTACCAGATGGAAGATGGTCCTGTAAAGGGTTCGTTTGACGTGCCTTTTGCTTAGCACGTTTCTCCCTTTCGCCTTGCACTCGGGCTTCTTCAAAGTCCATGGAACCTTTGTGAGAGGCCAACCTCCATTTAGATCGTTCATGGGCCAGAGCTTCCCAGTTTTCGATGTTTATATTGCATTTTTTTAGATTAGCCTTATGAACATCTTTAAACCTCTTATAGTCTGCTGAATGAGGATTGCCTGGCAGGGAGAACCAGGTGAGAACTTGTGATTATAGTAGTCTCCTTTTTTCCTCCTCTCTGCACCTGAGGGTGCTTAATACCAGAGGCAGCCATGTGCTAAGCCAATGTGGTGCAATGGGTACGACTGCAATCATCCAGGTTCAAAGCCTAAGACACAAAGCTACCTGGCAGACCTTGAGTAGTTACTGGGCCAGTTCGCACGACCCAGGCTGCGGGCGGGCGAGGCACCACGGGGTGATCCGTGGGGTCCGGCGGGGCGCCGCAGATTACCTGTGCCCCACGCGTGTGGGTGGACCCCGGTGGAGCCGGCAGTCCCCGCACCACATTGCGGGCCTCCCAGTGCTAGGGGGTGGTGGCTCGGGATGCCCAGAGGGGCCGTTTGCCCCTACAGGCTGGAGCGGCAGCCGCCTCTGTGCGGACCCCGCGGGTCGGCCAGCTGCTGTTCACACAGCAGGGTGGCCTCGCGCGGTAGGGGCTTACCCCTCTACCGACCACGGTCACTTTGCTTGCGTCCCGCGCACGGCTGTCCCACGGGGGAACCCCCGGTCGGCGTTCACACGACACGGGAACCGCGGGGGACTTCTGCTCCCCCGCGGTTCCCATGTCGTGCGAACAAGCCCACTGTCTCTTTAACCTCACAGAGTTGTTATGAGGAAAGGGACTGGGGGGGGCATGCATGCTCCCTGGAGTTCCTTTAACAAAGAACAAGATAACTTTAAAAACAATAACTAATTGTTGTAAACAGCCCAGAGAGCTTCGGCTATTGGGTGGTATAGAAATCATCATCATCATCATCATCAATTGGCTCATGCCTCGCTGACCTCATCATTGTGACACTTACTCTGTTAAACACTCTTCCAACTGAGGCTTGTTCTTTGCCAGTCTCTTCCTGTCTTTAGGAGGCAAATAAAGGCCAGGCTTTTGAGCTCTGAGAGGCTTTGTTTTTCTGCTTTGTCTGGTTTTGTGAACTTTCATTATATTGGTTTTATTTTATTGTACATTGCTTGGGCAGGATTTTGGAAAGCTTTTTTTAAAAAAGATATACTGATAGCCAGTGGTCCAGAAACTACCCAGTTTTGGGTCGCCACATTATTATTAGTTTGAATTGAAGGCTAGCTTGGATTTTAGTAGCTTGTAATGTTGGGCATGAATGAATGGTGCCCCCATTTCATTCCAGAATCTCTTTAACTTGTTTGATCGCTTGTGGATCAGACTTGGGGTGCCCACCCATCTCTAGCTAATAGAGGCAGACCTCTGATGGGAAAGTTTGTCTCTATTGGCTAGAGATGGAGGGCACCCAGAATGTGGCCCTGTAATGTTGAAATAAGTTGAAGGGGGTCTTGAGATGAAACAGGAGGCACCACTTGTTCCTACCTTAGCAATAATAAGCTATTAACAGGTTGAAGGGAGAAAGTATGGGTAAGGCCAAATTCTCTGTTCTAATCTAGGTATCTTTGTAGTATGACGAGGTGCAGGTTGTGCATATGCACATATATAAATGTATGCACATTTACTAATCACAGGTTTGGATTCTAAGATAAGTTTATTTCAGGACATTGATGGAAGGAAAGTTTTCCCATCCCCTCTTCCCACCTATGCCCACCCCGCTGATAAGCCTCTCCTGAATAATGTGGTGGAGGTGCCATGGGGAGGAGGGAAGGAAAACATTCCTTCCATGAACTTCCCTAAATTATTTTAGGATCTCAGCTACTGGGCAGGTTCACACATCACACTAAACTACCCTGCTAAGAAGTCATTATGGGTTGGTTGTTCGCTGAACAACCCACAGTACTCCTGACAGATGATCATGCTTGCCGTGGCTTGTTCCCCACACCATTCCCCCTCAGGCCTCCCACCGGCTCCTGCACATATCCGGGGTGTCTTTGCAGCAGAAGTTGCCTCAGTCCCTAAGTCAGCACCCTTTCTGCAGTTGATCTGCTGAGGTTGCTGCCTACCAAGGGAAATGCCTCTCACCTTCTCATCAGATTACCAGATGGAATTAATTTTCAGAGCCCTTATGAACGCAGGAGTCCTTTTGCCACTTTTTTCCCCCTGGGAATTTTGCTGTTGTGCAACAGCACATGCATTTAGCCTAGCATTCTGATATCCCTCTCTTGTCAATGTCCTAGTCAATTTCATCTTCCATTTTGAGCTTTCCTTTTCCAAGCTTGCCTTTCACATTGCTCTTGATAGAACCATTTTTAATTTCAAGGAATCGTATAAGGATTCCTTGGTTCTAAAATGTTAGACAATTTTTTGAAGTTGTTGGGATCATACCAGTTTGTGAGGCCAAGCCACATCAACATGTGATATGCTTGGTAGTGCCAAGTTGTTTCATATTTATCATTCTAAATGTAACTTTCTTTTAGAAATCAGTTAAATTGCCTGAGAATAATCTGTAATACGGTGCAGGATTGAACTGGGTTTTATAACAAAGTTTAAATGTGAATGATTGTATCAGTCAGCTGGGAGGATAATTTTACAGAGTATTAAACTGAAGTGACTTCCAGTGTGCGTGTAAAATAATAATTTGGCTCCTTCCACACACACAGAATGGAATGTTTGGGGAATATTCAAGAAACAAAGTATGAAGTACATCCTTTTTACATCAAATTTCTTCCATTGCTCTAATAAAACATTGTATTCCTTATGTGTCCTGACCATGTGGCAACCTATCTGTGGTTTGGTCATTCTACAGTATGGTAGCCTTGGTGATTGTACCTGTACCACCAGGGCTCCTCTGCCTGCTATTGTAGTACAAGATACCTAGAATGCCATTAGCTTTTGAGGTATTCTGACTTTAGAGATTGAATAGTACACAACAAGAAGGACCTGTCACAAAATGTTGCAGTGTGGAGTGCTGCTGTTCAGGATTCCAGCCACTCCATTCTCCTCCCCACAGTCAGTCAGCATTCCATAGCCACTGATCATGCTCCGTCCTCATTGGGCTGTTTGGGAGTTCCCCTCTAGGTTTTTTCCTAAAAATTTTGTTCTGCTTTTGAAAACTTGCAGCTCCCCCAAAATCTGCTGATACCTCCTTGCAGGTGGGTGGTACTGTTTTAGTAACGTAAGGATGGACACAATATAGCAGTGCATGTCATCCTTGTAGCCTCCTTATACTATAATATAGGAATTAATGCATTTTGAGATTTATATGAATTTATTGATGCTCCCCCTGTAGACAAAGTTTCCATTTTAGTTTTTTTAACAACGGGTTGTTGTTTTTAATGTGGCACTTTCTAGCTCCCCTTCCTTCTTGCATAGCTTCTGAACCTTCTTCAGCAGAGCAATCAATTGGAGGAAAGTGTGAACTTTCATACTGTGTGCTGGGAATTTAGCTTTCCTTTGGGGGGGGCATTGTCCCCCTGCCCCCGATACCTCATATCCAGGATTTCCCCCACACACCCCTCTTGATGCGGAATTAATAGATTACAACTGGCTGCTAATGTTTCATTTCTTAGCTATATACACACTAGATAATGTGGTATTGAGGTTTGAGAGTTTTGCCTTTGTAGGTTGGTTTGGACCACGTTGGACTGTTTGATTAGATTCTGCATATTTTTCCTTTCTCAAGTTCGGTTGAATCATATGCATCAAGCTTGGTTGTAGAACTTCAAGAAAAACTCCAGGAAGAAAAGGTGAAGTTTTTGGAGCAGCTTGAAGACCACGAGAAAAGAAAAAATGAGGAAATGCAAAACATTCGAACGTCACTCACTGCAGAACAGCAGGTAGAATCAGCTGTCCCATGATTTCAGATTAGATACGCTTATTCGGGGGTAGGTTAAATCAACTAGGAGCTTTTTGGGTTTTGCCATCCTGTACAGCAGATAATCATTCCTCAAATTTCCAGGTTCTTTTGATGGTATCCGTATGTCTTCAGTTGTAAAGGAATGGTTTCCTAGTTTTTTAGGCTGGTACTAGTTGTCTTAGGCAGTAGATACTGATTTCAAAAAGGTGGCAGCAAATTAATTCCTGCTGTTATACAATCCCTGTTCATTTCAATAGAATTTTAACTGATTTCCCATACAACTTCCATTACCTTATTGGAGGTTGTGCTGCTATTGGAATGGGATGGGGGGACAAGGAAACAGATGAGCAGCTGCTTAAAAAAATAACTATATGTGGGCAAATACAGGGGACGGGGAGGTAAATCCCATTGAAACCCAATAGGTTTTGTGCTGCTCCCAAAGCAACTCTACCAGATCCATGAATCAGATTCATGTCTGAACTTTCTGATGTGACAAGTATTCATATCTGGTTGATTTCTGCACTCGTGTATTTAAGATACACATAAAGGGATGTGACTTCAGAACCATCTTTGTCACACTGATTTCAGATGGGTTTAAGAATGCGTTACTCTTACTAATACAGTATCATGAGGTGAAAATTTTCAGTAATATGACCGTAATATTAGAGGCATTTCAGGCTTATGCTTCTAAGAGTGCACTGCTATGCATGTTTAGACAGAAACAAAAAGGTGGCTGGGGAATGCTGGGAGTTGCAGGGTATTTTCTGTCTAAACATGCATAGGATTGTGTCTTAAAGTTGTTAAAAAAAAATTAGGCTATTTAGGGACTGGGAAGTGAAGAAAATAGTATTTGAAGGGTCTTTCCCCCTTTTCACTGTATTACCTAAAATAATGCTAGTTCTATCTTTTCAGACTACCTTTAACACTGTTTTAACAAGAGAAAAAATGAAAAAAGAAAACATAATAAATGATCTTAATGACAAATTAAAAATGATAAAACAGCAACAAGAAAGGGACAAGGGTAAGCATGAGTTATAAAACATTTTGCATTTTGAATCCAAATAATTATGCAGTATATTGGAATGTTCATTATTAGTCATTGACTGCCTCTTACTCAGATCTGATTGAAACCCTTTCTGAAGACCGAGCTCGTTTACTTGAAGAGAAGAAGAAACTTGAAGGAGAAGTTAATAAACTGAGAAGTAGTAATTTTGTTCCGTCAACCTATTTACCTCCTACTTCGGAACTTTCTGGTGCTTGTGCAGCTGATTTTACAGCAGAAACTGACCGATTGACTTCAGATACAGCAGAAGAAGGAAGAATGGATTCCACACTGGAAACCAGCATGATGGCTGTAAAGTAAGTAGAGAAGTTTTGCATTGAAATAAATACATAAGTGAAATAAGATGCTTGGTTTAAAAACACGTTCATGTTTGAAATTTTTGTCCCAGATTTTTTTTCTTTTTGAGAAGTCTTTCAGACTGTAAATATTTATCTATGGCATGTAATGTGTGCTTGATAGTTCAGAACTCCTGTCCCTTGACTATGATCTGATACTCATTTAAAAGAAAATATACAGTAATATATTTAAACCTGGAATGTGAATCAGAACCAGAGCCACTTGTGTTTCAGCCTTCACATTCGGCTATCAGCCTATTCAATGAGAAGAATGAATCCTTAGTAATTCAACTTTATTTTGTTTGAGAAGGAAGTTGTGTTTTTGTTTTTTAATTGCTGGGGCAGGGGGCTTCCTGTTATGGGTGGATGAAGTTTCAGCCTTAAATTGGAGTTGCTGTGGTTTGTAACCATATTTCGGACACAATCCAATGAGGCTGCCCGTAACCTCTGAACTCAGAGGACTTCAGGCATCCTACGCATGGCAGAGGAGCACGGCAGCGAAAATCACCTCTGCGCTCCTCTCACCATGCAAAACACTTAGACGGCTGATTTCAGCCATCAAAGTGTTTGGTCTCAGAGCAGGTGGGAAGGAGTGTGAGGTGCCACCAGGATACTTCGTATATTGGTGGTGTCTGTCTCCCCCCCCCCCCAAAAGCCCATCTCCGAGGTCGCTCTTTTGACCTTGAAGCCACAGCCACACAGTTATTTCTGTGCCGGGTGCAAGGGCAGCGGAGAAGGTGCTTCATATTCGGAGTCCCAGCCCCGACCTTGGAGCAAGCTTCCAAGGTCGGAGCTGGGTCTCTGAAAAATCCTATGGCTGTCTAGAGTCTGTCTAGCTGCCGTAGGATTGCGCTGTTAAACACTTAATTTAAACCGCTGTAATACTTGTTTTTCTGAAATCAGTTTCCCCAATATTAAAAAGTTAATAAAGTTAAAAAGTACATGTAGGAGACGCACCCTTCTTCTTGATCTTTTCAAATCAGCCTCACTGATCAGAAAGTTTGTTAGACTGTATGTTTGAAGAAACTATATTTACCTTAGGTCAAAGTTACATATGTCCGTGTGTTATTTTTGAGGGCAGGAAGTGATATGTGAAAGGTTAACAATAAAGAGAGAAATAATGGTGTCTTACCTTGGCTAGGGCCAGAGGAGCAATACAAAGTTTGAGCGTTATGTTGGCAGCCTGCCAACAAATCAGCTGCAATTTTGTTGCTTGTTGTTACCAAGGAGATAGATTGCTATGTTATGTGAGGTACTTGTCTTTTTATACAGAACTGATGAATCAAAATCCAGTCAGATATTATTGGTTAACTTGTGGACATATTATTCATATCTGTTAGTTTGTTATTAGAGACCAGAGGAGAGGGGTTCTACCCCAAAATGAGCTGGAAAGTCCCAACTGGAGGGGAATATTAAGAACAGGTTCAGCATTAAAGACCGGTTCAGCACTGGCAGAGTTAGTCAGTGGGCAGTTTGAATCTGCAGTCAGTGAGCAGCAGAAGCTGGGAGAAGCATCTAGGAGTTAAAGAAAGAGCAACTCTGAGGCAGAAATCACTTGAGGCAAGAGCTGGAGAAGGTCTGCAAGTGAGGGGTGGGTGACTACTCCTGGGGCAGTGTTCAGAAAGGAGCTGAAGTGTCAGTGGGGCCCTTAAATATAACATTTAAGGGCATGATCCTATCTATGCATGTTTAGACAGAAAAAAGTCCTACAACTCCCAGCGGATTTTTTCTGTCTAAACATGCATAGGATCACATTAAGTATACAGTAATACCTTGGATTGCAAGTAACTTGGTTTGAGAGCATTTTGCAAGACAAGCAAATTTTTAAATATTTATTTTTTAAAAATTGACTTATATACAAGCGACGTCTTGCAGTACAAGTACTGTAGTACAGCTTAAATTAAAAATCTCTGTACAAATTTTTTTGGGGGAATTTCGTTTTGCTATAAGAGTGTTTTGGATTAAAAGCACGTTTCCGGGATGAATTATGCTCTCAACCCAAGGCATAACTGTATTTTATTTTTTCCCCTCAGATATTTCAGGTCAAATACTTGCGGTGTATTGGGGCCTAAAAATAACATGGGGTACTTTTTTTTAAAGCTTTGTTTACTAAATACCAGTACAATAAGGGTGCACTGCTATGCATGTTTAGACGGAAAAATGCCCTGCAATTCCCAGCATTCACCAGCCAGCATGGATGGGCCAGCATTGTTGCCCTCCTGATGTTTTGGCCTACAGCTCCCATCAGCTCTAGTCAGCATAGTCAGCGCTGAGGGATGATGGGAGTTGCAAGCCGAAACTCTGGGGGACCACAAGTTGCCCACCTCTGCTCTAAGGCATCAGAACATTTTCCAATGCAAACCAAAAATTTTCCTGTGCAAATCACACTAATTTGCATTGGAATTTTTTCCAGAAAATTTTCTGGACAACCCATATTGCTGGACAATCCCCCCCCCCCCACATACACACACAGGTCGTATTTAAATTAAGCATGCTTAGCTGTATTCTGGCCAGTGGGGCTATCCTGCTTCATTACTCAAGCTTAATCCAGTTGAAGTCAGCAGGAATGTGTAACTAATCATTGGACTCCGGTTTCTTCTTAGCCCACCAGTTTCTGTCCCTATTTTGTACACTCTTATATCCAGAGACTTCCTGTATGTTGTACATGTTATAGGAGCCAACACATTTGCTTGGGATTTGAGGTAGTACACCTATGTGCACAACTCTATGCTCGCACAGTTCCTACACTCGCAGGAACTGGGCACAGAGCTTTTTCTCCTTGTCACACATTACATCATTCACATAGTGTAGGCCAACATGCACACCTGCTGTCCCACTATCTATGCAGAACTTCCAGCTTGCAATCATGTGAACTTATTATATGTACAACATAATTTACTGTTCAGGCCTCCTTGACCAGTGCTAAACTCCAGTCACTTATTTTTATCTCTTTTAATTACCTATCAAAGAGATTTTGTCAAATTGACTTATCACTAGCTTAATATTTGGTTTGGTAGTAATACGGGATTAATTTCTTAAGTTAGGCCTGTGTGAAATGAACCTCAGTTTTGATGTATTATAATGATCTGGGGAGAACATTCCCCATATCACCACCGACCCCCACAATGTGACCGCATGGTACCATATAGTGAAAATACTGCTTTCTGGAGAAATTCAGGGCATCGTAACATGATATATATTAGCACATGGGTGTGTTTTCACACAACTACTTTATCACATGAAAATTAAGAGGAAAAGTAATCTTGTGCAGACTCTTCCACCTCAGAAATAGTTGCTAAATTTGCTTTGACATTTTTTGCATAGTATTCTGATCAGGTGTTGAAGGAGCATCAAGGAATATCATGCATGTTTTCAGAGGTGTTATTATAAATACATAAATAAATAAATATACCCAGATGTGCCATTTCTTTTGTAAACCTACTATTTAACAATGGGGAATGTACAGCTTATCAGTTACATTGGAAAAATAGCATAGACTGTCAAGATGAGTGTAATACTATTGATACTCATTTTAAAATGATAGGTTAATTTACCAAAATTATTATATGAAGTAGCCAGAAGGGTTTTAATAAAGCTCCATATCTTGTTAACAACTTGTGGTTGTTGTTTTTTTAGTGAAAATATGCAGATGTTGTCTGAAGAAAAACAGAGGATAATGATGTTAGAAAAAGTGAGTAGTTTTCTTCTGGTACCAATCTACTTGTAAAGTGTCTTCAGGATAGATGAGCTGTTTTCATGTATGAATGTATTTCTGTATGTTTGCTGAATTAATTAGCAGAGAATGTTTATTGTTGTTGTGCCTCTGTTTGGAAAGACATGGGGCAGCTGTGTGTTTGGGGTGGGGCCAGACGCGTGTTGTTGGCAGCCTGGCCCAGCTGGTCTGCCTTACCAATCAGCACCTGCTCAAAAGGCAGCTCAAGACACGCATCAGTCGCTGGAAGCAATTGTTGCCTCTAACAGCCGTAGCTTGACACTCCTGACTGCCCCAGCCCAGAACGACCTTGACTACGCTATTTGCCTGCTCCTGAACTGTCCTGGTTATCTTGTTTTTGGACTTATCTTGTTGGCTTGAACTTTGGACTGTATTGACAGCGGCTTTCTCTGAACCAGACTGAATTACAACAATTGTCTTCCAAGGGCAGAGGACAGCTTAAACCACATTGGAAGCCATCCTCCTTCTAATAACTGAGCAGAGAAGAAAAAGGTGGAACTTCTTAGGTTTTTCTTTTCTCCTTCTGGAGCAACCTTGTGGTTAGCCGTACTGGCTGGGGATGATGAGAATTGTAGTCCAACACATCTGGAGGGCACCAGATTTGTGAAGGCTGTTCTGGAAGAAAGCAGGACCCACTTTGAGCAATTCACTCAAAGGTGAAGGAAGTCTCACCCACTGAGACTGCCTATTTTCTGATGGGTACTACTGCCAGCCACTTCGGGGAAGGAGCTTTGCATGTGGCTTCAAGTTGTCATTGTGCTTAGAATGTCCATTATTTTTCTTGGTTTTACTGGCTCAATATTTCTGATTTTTAAAATGCTTGAAGGTACTTGTTTGAGAGAATGATAAATAAATTTATCCATGTTGTAAAACAGTTGGCCATTTCCAGAGATATATGCAGCTTATTTAACAGCACTGATTAATAAATTGGATGAATGAGGAACCTGAGTTCAGAATCAAGGCTGGGGGGAGAGGACTAGATTACACACACATCCAGTGCTGTTCAAGTTGACATTACCAACCATGTCTTTGGCATTGCATAGGCAGTTCTCATAGTAGATGCTTAGAGCTATCAGTTCCAAGTTAATACAATTTTCTGTTAGGGCAGTTAAACTCATTTGCCACTCCTGTTAAAACTGAAAGCATAGAAAATATATTGGCAGTTTTAGCTTCTGATACTTCTAGTTTTTATATGACTGAGGGAAGGACTCATAGCTAAATGACGGAGCACATGCTTTGTACACAGAAGCCCCCAGGTTTAACCCCAGGTTAAGAGCCGGTGTTGCGTAGTGGTTAGAGTGTTGGACTGGAACTCTGGAGATCCGGGTTCTAGTCCCCACTTGGCCATGAAGCTCACTGGGTGACTTTGGGCCAGTCACTGAGACTCACCTTGGGTTCCTTGCAGGAAAAAAGGCGAAATATAAATATAATAAATAAATAATCCCTAGCATCTCCAGTTAAAAAGATCTCAAGAAACAAGACTGGAAAAGGCTTCTGTTTTAGGCCATTGAAAGCCACTGCCAGTGTGACAACACTGTGTGTGTTTACCTTGCATAGTCTTGCTGAATGTGTGACTGGCTTTTAAACTCCTTATACACATTTCAGCCAGCCAGCCATGTGACAATAAGGAATCAAAGATTTTTTAATTGTTATTTCTCCCTCCTCCCCTCCAAGAAATAAGTACTTGTGGGAAGTTTGTCTTCAGCAGGGTGGGCAACTTGTGGCCCTCCGTGTCTTTTGGCCTGCGACTTCCAGCAGCCCTAGCCAGCATAGTAAGAGATGATGGGAGTTGTAGGCCAAAACATCTGGAGGGCCACAAGTTGTCCAGCCCCAAGCTGCAGAGATGAATGTTTGAGATTGCCTCCCATCCTGCTCCACATAGGTGTCATAAACTTAAAAGGGGAGTGGGGAGTTCATTCTTGAAAGCCTAGTTGTTGAGGGCCGAATGGATTAACCTCATCAAAATGCACATGTCTTGCTCAAGTCTTCTGAGGATTTATGTCATCTATCACCCTTGTTGGCTGCTCTACCAGCTAGTGAGAGTTTTAAAAAAATCCTAACTTCCCCTAATTAAAATTGGGTTTCCATGTTATGGAGCTATTTTTAAGGGGGGAAAAATATGGTGTTCAATTCAGAACACCATATTTCAGCTGGAACATTAAATCACATGAAAAGCACACTTGTTATGAACAGCTGCTTTTCTAGGTCATATCAGAAGCTGACTCTCAAACTCAAGGGGGGGGTTTACTAAAAGCTATGTGGCACAGTTTAGGCTTGCAGTGTTAATGTGTTTTGAGTTTCTTGCTTTTTTTTTTTTTAATGGAGACTAGGAGTGCAATCCTATAAATATTTACTCAGGAGTAACCCAATTGACTTAAATTAGGCTTACTTGTAGATAAGTGGGTATAGGTTTTGCGGGCTTAAAATATTGAAAATGTGTATGCAAAACACATTTAAATAAAACATTGAAGGGTTTGTACTATCTTCTCTAATAGACACTGCAGCTGAAAGAGGAGGAAAATAAAAGGCTTAATCAAAGATTGGTAAGTACATATGTTTATATGGATTATTAAATTTCTGTTTTAGAAAACAGAAACATGTAGTTGAACGGGTAGTGTATCATCAAAATTTTAGTAGCTCTTTGCAGAACTTAAGTTACTATGCCTAAGGATGTGGCCAATGAGAAGTAATTTAACTCAACAGGATATGCCTTTTTATATGAAAATGTTAGGACAAACTACCTCAGGATGTAATGACAAAAGGATATGCAAAAGAAAAGCAAATCCTTTAAAAATAGGAGTGTGTGTGTGGGGGGTAAATCTTTCTAAAGTTTTCTTTTTAAACAAAACATGGAAAAGTAATATTGTAAGTTTGTGTGTGTGTGATGTTTATAAAGAGTAGTGTGTTCAAATATTAAAAATTAATGGTTTAAAAATAATTTCTTGTAAAGAATTCTAGTTAATATGTAGGGGAAGCAACCTTACCAGCAGTATTTCCAAAGGAGTTGCTAGGAGCTGATTTGGTCTAACATGAGGAATATAACCATAATGTCATAATGGGAGGGGTGTGGCTACATGGGGATCTGGAACACATGATCAGATCTGGAAATCTGCGTGTGTTGCAGTACTATGAGTGGTGGGTTTTGTTGGTTTGTTTTGAATTTGTTTACACGCGAGTAGAAGGGGGTGCATGATGGGACCTGAGAAAAGCTTGACCCTTATTGTATTCAGTATTGAGTAGTTTTCAACCTGTATCTAGGGTTTTGCAGTAAGATCAATGATAGCTGATAAGCTGTCCAAAAGCCATCATTACTGATCCTCCCCTGCAATGCACAGCCCACCCAGGAATGTTGGGTGTATCTTAGGAAATGCTTGTCCACAAGGCCTCAGTGTATAGAGAATATGCCTTAGAAAGTGCCTCATAATACTCAGCAAAATGCAACAGTTATGCAGCATTGCTGGAGGCTTGTGGTTGATGGATTGAAACTTTCCTTAATGAAAGAGTTTGAACTTCACAGAGATAGTTATTGTAGACAGTTATTCTGTATTGTCTATATTCTGTTCTAGAATTCCCTTTTTTAAAAAAAGTATCTCCAAAATTTATAGGATTCTATGTCAAACTAGAAGTTTGAACAAAAATAGAGGAAAGAACCATCATGTGAACTGTCAAGTACCTGGCATTTTCTTTAGTCAGATTTTTCAACAACTAAATTCATATAGTTCTTTTTAAAACTGTAGAGATACTTAGGGGAACAGCTGTTCGGTGCTTTTTGTTGGAGGATATGGGAAGGAGTTGGTCCTATACTGGTTAGGATGAAGCAGAGTTTCCCCCCTTATGCACAGCCTGGTTATTGAAACTGGTTATCACCACGTGGGTTGCTAATCCCTGCTAAAAGTCTCTTAAAAGGAAACGGATTGTCCAAACAAGGTTTAAAACTAATAAAGACATTTATTAGTGTTACTTACGGTTCGTTTATTCATATATGCAGGATGCATATAGGTAGATTAGAGTCTTTGATGTTAAGAGTCTGCTTCATTGGAGATCACTGGCTGGAAGCCAGCTCAGACCATGTGTCCATCATGTTGGAGAAGGAATGAGAGAGAGGGCTGGCTACAGAGAGGCCGGAAGTAGGGAGGAGGGGTTACAAAACATGCACCCTGGGGATTGTTCAATTAACCCTTTCCTCCTACTGTAACTAGTGGTTACATTACCTCGTTGATTTAAGCAGGCAGTATTACAATTTCCATCACTTTTGAGAGGTATTGCCAGTATGTTTCTGCCCCTTATACAAACTCTTGTGATTCATGATCGCCCACCTCTTCTGGTCTTCTTCCCACTATTGGAAAAGATTTGCCAGGTATCTGTACTAGCTTTTCAGTCTGTGTGATTGGTAGGGTTTTTTGGATGCCAAAGCAAGAGGAAACATACTTAAAAATGCTAACTGGGGAAAAAATGGGGTGAAATATTGGCTTGTGGTGCTGTCACATTACTGTTACAGAGATAACATAAAACAAATACAGTCATGCCTTGGATTGAGAGCATAATTCGTTCCGGAAACGTGCTTGTAATCCAAAACACTCTTATATCAAAACGAAATCCCCGGGAAAAAAATTGTACAGAGATTTTTAATTTAAGCTGTACTACAGTACTTGTATTGCAAGACATCGCTTGTATATCAAGTAAAAATAAATAAATAAATATTTAAAAATTTGCTTGTCTTGCAAAACGCTCTCAAACCAAGTTACTTGCAATCCAAGGTATTACTGTATGGCAAACTGTTCATACTCCAGGTTTAGGGAATAAAATGCTTATATTTTTATACCTTTAGCATCAATTCTTGTAGCATGGCCAATAAGATTTTAAAAAGTACAACCAATTATTTATTTATTTAATTAATTAATTTTTATACCGCCCAATAGCCGAAGCTCTCTGGGCGGTTTACAACAATTAACAATACAGTCCCTGCCCGCAGGCTTACAATCTAAAAAGACACGACACACAAGGAAAAAGGAATGGGGAGGGAAGAAGGGGGAATATTACTTATGTAATTCTCTGTGTCTCAAGAAGCTCCAGCCTCCTTCGTCTTCCCCACAGGGCTGTAGATGTCAGTTAGCCCTGTGGGGGGGGCAGTCCAACTGGAGCAGGCCCTGATGTTCCCTCGGCCTGCTCCAGCCTCCGTCGTTCCTTCTTCCCCACAGGGCTATAGATGTCAGTTAGCCCTGTGGGGGGGGGGGGCAGTCCAACTGGAGCAGGCCCTGATGTTCCCTCGGCCTGCTCTAGCCTCCGTCGTTCCTTCTTCCCCACAGGGCTGTAGATGTCAGTTAGCCCTGTGGGGGGAGGGCAGTCCAACTGGAGCAGGCCCTGATGTTCCCTCGGCCTGCTCCAGCCTCCGTCGTTCCTTCTTCCCCACAGGGCTGTAGATGTCAGTTAGCCCTGTGGGGGGGGGGGCAGTCCAACTGGAGCAGGCCCTGATGTTCCCTCGGCCTGCTCTAGCCTCCGTCGTTCCTTCTTCCCCACAGGGCTGTAGATGTCAGTTAGCCCTGTGGGGGGAGGGCAGTCCAACTGGAGCAGGCCCTGATGTTCCCCTCGGCCTGCTCCAGCCTCCGTCGTTCCTTCTTCCCCACAGGGCTGTAGATGTCAGTTAGCCCTGTGGGGGGGGGGGCAGTCCAACTGGAGCAGGCCCTGATGTTCCCTCGGCCTGCTCCAGCCTCCGTCGTTCCTTCTTCCCCACAGGGCTGTAGATGTCAGTTAGCCCTGTGGGGGGGGGGCAGTCCAACTGGAGCAGGCCCTGATGTTCCCTCGGCCTGCTCCAGCCTCCGTCATTTAAAAAGGCCGAAGACAGCAGTTGAAGCGTAATCTGTAAGACTTTACAATGGTTTATTTATTTCAGCAGCCTAATTTAGGAGGGGAAATGAGGCTTTTTGTTTAAACCACTGCGATTGGATTCAGACAGAGTCCAAAGCCTAGCAGAAGTGGGGCTGCTTCATTCTGGTTCTGTTGGTTCCCAAGGCAAAGTGGGCTTCCCTCCAAAGCCAACAGAAACTAAGCTGCTTCAGAACAAAGCAGATTTGGTCTCTAAATAATGTCTTTTGCTTTTGTTTCTCTAAATGCATGCTGGGGGAGGAAGTGCATTTGAGTGACTGGCAGGTCCACCTTCTAATCCTACAGCACATTTACTGTTTCAGCCATAGTGCTTTGGGGGAGGATGGAACCATGAGATGGCCATCCTTCCAGCGCCACCAGGCTTCACTTTGAAAGCCTTAAACTGGTTTTCAGTCATCATAACATCCTAGCCCCTACAGCAAGAAACCTGCAAAGTTTCAGAAGGATAGGTGTAGGGCCTACACCTATCCTTCTGAAACTTTGCAGGTTTCTTGCTGAAGGGCAAGAAACCTGTAGGATGTGTGCCATTTTCATACAAATTGCTCCCCAAAAATGGGGGGAGGAAAGGGAGAGCAAATCACACACACACCCCAAATTGGAGAGCTCCCCTTCCACATGAACTGCTGTACCTATCCTTCTGAAATTGCAGTTTTATTGCTTAGGGACACTTCTAAGCTGTCTGTCATTTTCAGAACAATGGTCTACAAGTAACATAGGCAGATAAGCATGTCCTCCTCAAAATGTCATGTGTTCTTGCACAAAAACACCTGTGGCTATTGTTCTGAAATTTGGCATGCTTGATCCACTCAGAAGGGGCAGCTATCCCTGCAATTTTATCCAATTCTGCCCAGAAATTAAAAAAAGGTACTGGAAGTTCCTTTAAAAAAAAAAAAAATCAAAATATAAAAGCACATAGCATAAAAAAACCTGCACTTATTTTTCTGATATTTGGCAGGTGTAATCCCATATTGAGGGGCTACTATGCCTGAAAATATCCAATTCTGACCCAAGAGAAAAGATGTTATAGCCATTTTTGGATTGTGAATATAGTGAATGGGAAGCACAAAGGATTGGATTTCTGAATCTTGGTTCAGGTTCGATAAGAACTCAAAGCAGACAGACTCCAAATTGGTCTAAGCAGAAGCAGGCCATTTTCTGAAATACCAAATTGGGGTCCAAGCTGAAGCAAGGAGTTTATGCACATCCCTATAAAAAAAAAAATCTCTGGCTGATCTACTACAAATCACCTAGAGTACTACCAGTAGATCCTGATCTTCTGACCACCCCTGACTTAAGAGTAACAGCTCTGAACTGGGAAAACCCTGGTTCAAATTAGGGGTGTACCTCCTATCTTGGGGGGGGGTGTCCTCGCCTCACCTTTTCTCGGCAAGCAGCCCCTCCCCCGAAGGCCCAAATCTCGAGCCGCCGCACCAGCAGTGCGGGGTCCCATCGTGTCATTTCCGGCTGCCCAGAAGTGACGCAACGGGATCCTGCGCCGCATTTTTGGCGTAAAAACCAGGGCAACATAGCTTGAAATGGCCGTGATTTGCTATTCGTGGCCGGTTCAAGCCATGTTGCCATGGTTTTTATGCCAAAAACGCGGCACAGGGTCCCGTCGCATCACTTCCTGGCAGCCGGAGATGACGCGACAGGACCCCACGCTGCCGGGAAGGTAAGGTGCGCGAGTCTCGGGGGGGGGGGGCAAGATTTCGGCCTCACTTTAGCCCCCCGAGACTTGCAAATATTTGTGGATACATCCCTAGTTCAAATATCAGCTCTGCTGCCCCCCACCATTTCCAGTGTAGCATTAATAATACTGACCTTACAGGATTGTTGTAAAGGTTTCAGGGCCAGTTCACACAATCAAACAGCCCACTGTGACTTATTTAAGCCATGGGGGACTGTTCAGTCATGCAAACCAGGATACCGTATATGAAGTGGTTTAAACATGCTAAAGTGCTATATTGCGACAACAACAACATATTTTTTTTCATTTGGAGGGGTTCCTTATCTATGAAGGTTTGTGAGGAACCCTTTATCACTGATGTTTTAGGTCTATAATTTAATAACAATTTCAAGATATCAAATTCAGATAGATCCTTCCAAATAGCACTAAACTGCAACACTAAGGAAGAATAAGTACTTAGATGTTGGTTCATTAAAGATATTTGCATTGGTTGGTTAAATCTCTCATTTGCTATTGGCTCCCTTTTATGAATCTGACCAACCATAGTAATCAGTAAATACTTTATTCAAATGACTGGCAGTATGTTTGGAATAAATTGGTAACCCCCTAGCTCCCACAAAAATGGATCCATATGGAACTTTAATGTTGACAACTTCAGCTGTGAGGTCAAGCCATACGTTGCCTTTTAAAATTTTATCCCTGATATTTAGAATAATCCATCTCCTTTTTTGTGCATGTTGGAAAGTGGATGCAGTAGAATTAAGACAACTGATCTGGAGCCAGAAAAGTTGCCTTTGACTTGAATTTGACACAAGGAAAAAATCAGTAACAGCTGATTCTTGGCAAGCTCCTCTGCTTTCTTTGGATATATCTAAAATCTGCCTGAGCAATAAATCAGGCTAACATTAGACTCAATCAAATTTCTGTTACAAATTATTTTGAGACTAGGAAACATTGATAATATAATACTTCTGAATAATAATGATGTGGAGGTACAATAATAAAGTAGTTTATATGGGACTTACATTTTTCATTGGTGTTCTAAATTATTCTGTAAATCCTACTCATGTTTACTTGAGAGTAAGTCTCATTGATTTAAATAACTTGCTTCCAGGTATTTAGGATTGAAGCCTTAAATCTGTCAACATCCAGAACTCATAACAGTAAACTTCTCTTTCCTGTTTGGAGGACATTTTCTCTTGTAAAACTCTGCTATATCTTCCGTTGATTTGTGCTAAATTGGCCATCCACAAAAGGGCATTTCATCTGATAGCTTGATGTCTGGTTAAAGACAGCTTTTGGCAGTAATTCACAGAAGTTTCATGGGGGGGGGGAGTAATTCTTACACAAATAAGTAAGCATAGCTTAAAGCCAGTTTTTGCCAGTCCTTTAGTCATTATAACTGCTTCTTGGTTTTGAAGCTACTAAGAAGCAACTAAGACCATGACTGTGTTTCTTTTCCTGATGCTCTAAGATGTTATCAGCAAGCACTTCCTTTCATCTACGTCACCATAATAATGTTCTGATCATATGTCCAATGTTACTAACAAGGAAGAGTTGTGAAGTGTATTCTCCTCTCAGCTCAAGCATCAGATGTACTGTGAGCTCAAGGTTTCAAGTTCAGTTATCCATTGATTAAGTTACTTGTGTTATTTTAGGATCCTGTTGGTGTCCGTCAGATGCAGTAAGGAAACAAATATCTTCCACCCAGAGTCACTGGAAGATAGCTGAGCCCATGAAAGGCCATGCACTCTAAATGCTGTAAAGGGAGATTCTGAAAGGATTGGGACTGACAAAAAGGCACATACATTCAGTTGTGTGTTCCATATGAGCACTGTGCATAGGGTTAGTGTCTCAACATACCTCAACACAGACTGGGTGCCCCTTAACCCATGCTATCATAAAACAGGGCAGTTAGTAAAGTTGAAGGGTAGATTTTTCTGATCTAGCATTGCATGTTTATAAAAGTGTAAATTCCAGTGTACATTCCTGATTATAAGAACAAAAGCGGGGATTGCAGTTAAACCAGATGAATGCAGAGTGCAAGGTCATGATCTAGGGCAGGGGTGGGTAACTTGTTGCCCTCCAAATGTTTTGGCCTGCAACTCCCATGATCTGGCCTGCAACTCCCATGATCCCTGACAATTGGCTGTGCGGGCTACCGCTGATGGTAGGCCAGAACATCTGGAGGACCACAAGTTGCCCACCCCTGATGTAGGACAAGAAAAACTGTTCCCATTCATAGTAGCATGTGGTTTTTCAGTCAGATGTAGGGCTGCTTAAAATTCCGTGATCATGGTATGAGCATGTGATTGAATAAGATAACTTAATAGTTTATTCATCGCTAAGGGCTGAGGGCTGTTTTTTCTGGGTAAAATCACTCGTAAGACTGTATTTTCCAAAACTGATCCATACTACAGGATAACCTGGTCTCTAATGAATAAGCGAGGAATGCTAAAAGCAACAAAAAAGCTTTCTTCAGATACATGCACAGTAAAAGACAGAAGAAAGAACTGGTGGTTCAACTACGCGATGAGGATGGCAAATTGATAACAGAAGACAAAGAAAAGGCAGAAGTGTTCAATTCCTACTTCGGCTCGGTCTTCTCCCAAAAGAGGGTCTATGACCCCCCTGGCAAACCTGAAGTGCAGACTGAAGGGGCAGGATTGCAGCTTGAGATTGATAGGCAAATGGTCAAGGAGCACCTGATTACTCTGAACGAGTTTAAATCTCCAGGGCCTGATGAGCTGCATCCTAGAGTAATAAAGGAACTGGCAGAAGAACTCTCAGAACCACTGTCTATTATCTTTGAGAAATCATGGAGGACAGGTGAAGTGCCAGACGACTGGAGGAGGGCAATTGTTGTTCCCATCTTCAAAAAGGGCAAGAAGGAGGAACCTGGGAACTATAGGCCAGTCAGTCTGACATCAATCCCTGGGAAGATTTTTGAGCAGATTATAAAGAAGTCAGTCTGCAAGCACCTTGAAAACAATGCAGTGATTACTAGAAGCCAGCATGGATTTGTCAAGAACAAATCCTGTCAGACTAATCTGATCTCATTTTTTGATCGGGTAACCTCCCATTGGGAAGTGGGAATGCTGTGGACATTATATATCTGGACTTCAGCAAAGCTTTCGACAAAGTGCCTCATGATATCCTGATTAGTAAGCTAGCTAAGAGTGGGCTAGATGGAACAACTATCAGGTGGATCCACAATTGGCTAAAGAATCGGACTCAAAGAGTGCTTATCAATGGTTCCTTCTCAAACTGGGGAGAGGTAACGAGCGGGGTACCACAGGGCTCGGTCCTGGGCCCGGTGCTCTTCAACATTTTTATTAATGACTTGGATGAGGAGGTACAGGGAATGCTTATCAAATTTGCAGATGACACAAAGTTGGGTGGAACAGCTAATACTCTGGAAGACAGAAACAAAATTCAAAGTGACCTCGATAGGCTGGAGCGCTGGGCCGAAAACAACAGAATGAAATGTAATAGGGATAAATGCCAAGTGCTGCACCTAGGGAGAGGAAACCAAATGCAGAGTTACAGAATGGGGGACACTTGGCTCAACAATACTACAAGTGAGAAGGATCTTGGAATTGTGGTAGATCACAAACTGAATATGAGCCAGCAATGCGATGTGGCTGCAAAGAAGGCAAATGCAATTTTGGGCTGTATTAATAGAAGTATAGCTTCCAAATCGCGGGAAGTGATAATTCCCCTTTACTCGGCACTGGTTAGGCCTCATCTTGAGTACTGCGTCCAGTTCTGGGCATCTCACTTTAAGAAGGACATAGACAAACTGGAGAGGGTTCAGAGGAGGGCAACAAGGATGATAAAGGGACTGGAAACAAGGCCCTATGAGGAGAGACTGAAAGAACTGGGCATGTTTAGCCTTCAGAAGAGGAGACTGAGGGGAGATATGATCGCACTCTTCCAGTATTTGAAGGGATGTCACACAGAGGAGGGCAAAGATCTCTTCTCGTTCATCCCAGTTTGCAGGACACGGAATAATGGGCTCAAGTTACAGGAACCTAGATTCCACCTAAACATCAGGAAAAATTTCCTGACTGTCAGAGCAATAAGACAATGGAATCAACTACCTAGGGAGGTGGTGGGCTCTCCCAGTCTGGAGGCATTCAAGGTGCAGCTGGACAGACATCTGTCAGAGATGCTTTGACCTGGATTCCTGCATTGAGCAGGGGGTTGGACTCGATGGCCTTGTAGGCCCCTTCCAACTCTACTTTTCTATGATTCTATGATTCTATGACCCCCTCTAATGAATTTGGGGGTATAAGGATATTATTCAGTTCTTCTAGTGTGCAGGACAATATACTTGCCTTTATATTGGGTGATGTTCAGGTACCTATTTTAAAGTTACAATAGAAGCTAGGAGTACAAAAGGAAATAACAGGTTGTTTACCTACTACTTATAAAAAGTAGAAACTATATAATGCCTCATCATAACATCCATTCTTCCTTCCTGTGAGAATGCTGGATCACATTTTTCCTTCTTCCAAAGTTATGAGGCATTTGGATTTTCATTGAACCCTCTCCACAAATTATCCAGGATCTGTTCAGTTCTATTCAGATTGGAGCACATATGAAAAACTGCTGCTTAAACTGTGAAGCACTTCAGGACATAGTTAATGAAAGGACAAACTTAATGAAAAGAGAGTGGATTCATATTGCCTTACTACTGACTGTTTAGTGACTGCCCTTCCCCCTTACAAAAAATATTGTCAGTGGATTTTATTTCTTAATAAACTGGTTGTAGTTGTGCCAGCCTAAACTGAATTCTGGAAACACACATTAACCAACTTTGTCCCCTCATCATTTACTGTGGTGCATCAAGTATTACAATTTTAAGCTGCAAGCAAGCATTAAATTGTTACCTGGATTAGTGTGTTACATTTTTCTTCTTTGGTACATTTAACACTATTATTAAACTGTGGAATTGTTTCATATTTTCTGTTTTCATGTTAAACGTAGAGTAAAAAGAAGTAAATATTATCCTAAATACGTTGACTGAAAATGTAAGTCCCATTAAAATAAAATTTAGTAACAGTTACAGCAAATAAACAAAATTAGAAAAGAATGCTAACCCCCTTCCCACCCACCCCCACCGCAAAAAAGAGAAGATACCAGCATCTTAGTAGTGTTGGGGGAAAGTATGTGCAAAGAAAAGAAATAAATTATAGTAAACTGCATCTCTGTATCCTGAACTTGAGCTGATGTTGATAAGGAGGGCTGTAAGGGGGTGCCAGATGGATTAACTTAGTGGAATTTGAAGTTGTCACAGTTTGCTTTCTTATTGTTACTTTCCATTGTAAGTTTTTGCTTCTCCTTATTAGAGGTATTATCTAATAGTCTAAAAAGTTTATCAAATTCTATTTTTTATAGTGGGGGGACTTCATATTTTTAGCGTTTTTGCTCTTCTTTAAATTAATAACCCCTTTCTTCTTAATAACTCTCTTGCTCCCCTCGCTGTTCACTGTGGTTAAATTATTTGTTTTTAACCTGCTTTTCCTTTCTCAAGTCCTGTATCCACTTCTAATTCCACCCCTCCAGACTCCGGGTCAGCCTTCTGGTTTAACTTCACCAGAATAGTTAGGAGGTTATTACATTCAGTCAGAAAAACTTTAATATGTCCAATGTCTTTCATCAACATAAGGAACCAGCTTTCAATTGGTATGCAGACCCCTTTGTTAAGTCCAGAGGATTAAAGGGCTCATTCTTGTTCATATTTTCGCTACTAGCTGCCGGCTCCTCATCTTGCTGTAACCTCTGATCACTCAGCCAATCATCTATTTCAGGTGGTTGAGTCGACCCTGAAAATGCTGTTTCTTCTTCGTGGTCTCTGTGCTTCACACACATATGGGTTCTCTGCGCCTGCGCTGAGATCGATCGGAACTTCTTTAGCTGAGCTGAACTGGGCGGGAGCCCCTCCCCCTTCCCCTCGCGCGTGCTCCTTAGCGCGGCTCCCGCCCGTCTCCTCAGTTCCTCTTCGACCGCCTTTGCGACCAGTCGATAGGTTCTTCTTCTCTTCACTCGATTCTTCAAAGCTGAGTTTGTTAGTCTTTCTACTAGTCTTTAAAACTTTTTTCTCCTCATAAACTTTCTAATTCTTTATTCTCTATCGAACTATATCTTTATTTTCAAAAAAAAAAAAAAAATCTTCAAAAAAAATCCTACCTAAATCCTTCTCTCCCCCGTTCTTGTCCTAGTTACTAAATTATTCTCTCCTTTTTCTATTCTGATCTAATTCTTAACTATGCCTCTCAAGGCACCATTTAGAAAATGTCAGCGGTGTGGGACTAAAATCCCCTCCGCTGACAATCATCTACTCTGCCTGCTGTGTCTCGGACAGGGGCACGTCGTGGAGTCCTGCAAGCATTGCCAGGCCTTCACTAAGCAGGCCAGAAAAGCCCGCCAAACCAAGTTGAGGGCCCTTTTGTGGGAGCAATCCTTGTCAGAAAAGGCCCCACTCCAGAGGAACGGCCTGGGGGATCCCAGCCTGCCAAGAAGCCGTTAACGGACACGCTAACGGCAAAGAAACTGGCAAAGAAGGCTCATAAGGATAAGGCGAAACGCCTTAAGGAGAAAATGGCGGTTGAGCCTGACGAAATGGCGGGCCCGTCGACTTCGTCCACTGTGGTGGTATCGAAGCGTACGGTGGCATTGATTGAGGCTCTGACTGGTGCTCGGGATCGAGCTTCGGGACCGATTGCCCACCAGTCCGCTCCGGCCTCGACTACGTCTCCTCGAGGCCGAGAGATCGAAAAAGAGCCGATGACTGCGGCAGCTTCCCTGTCGGAGGGAGAGCTTGTGGCTTCGCCAGCCCAGCTCGAGGAGCAGAAGACATCGGACAGACCCCGTTCGGGCTCGAGGGGTCCTCCACCGCTGCTGTCTCCGTCGGTTGGGCGCGCAGAGGAGCGTCAAGAACGCCGCCGCCGATCACAATCCCCGCATTATTGGGCTCGTGACTCGGTCTCCATGACTTCTAGCCATCGATCTCGCCTCTCCCGATACCGAGATGAGAGGTCGAGGTCCCGCTCCTACTACTCGGGATCGAGTTCTAGGAGTTACTACTCGAGGTCGAGACGCTCACCGAGACGCGAGAGGTTGGAACGTCGCTACTACCACAGACGTTCAGTTTCTCTGGACAGGCACCGTGGTCGGAGGCATTCTCCTTCACTTCGACGAGATGCGGCTGTGTCTCGTGCCCCGGTTGAAGTAGTGCGAGAGCCGACTGCGTCGACATCGACGGCTCAACCACAGTCTCTCGTGCGTCTACCGGTTGCGACTGATGTTGTTGGTCACTCCTCGTCGGGATCGGCATACCTGTTGGATTCGGACTCGGCGGCTTCCTCCTCCCACTCCACTTCGCCGGACGCGCAGGTGGAGTCTAAAGACGCGGTCTCCCCATCGGAGGACATGGGGAGTTTCGCTGAGCATGTCAGCCGGCTGGTGACTGCTCTGGGAGTCGAGGCGAAGTCTTCGAAAGGAAAGGCCAAGGATGACATTTATGCTGTCCTTAGGACGACGCAGTCGAACCAGTTGCTCCTTCCATTCTTGCCGACACTGTTGGAGACGGTGCAGGAAACCTCAACTAAACCGACGGCCAAACGCCTGGAGTCAATGTACAAAATCCAGGAGGAAGGAGCAAAATTTCTGTTTTCTCATCCGACCCCGAACTCGCTTATAGTCAAATCGGCGCAGTCTCGTGGGGGGAAACAGCATACCACTCCGGCAGATAAAGAGGGTAAGACACTGGATTCCTACGGCCGTAGGATCTATTCATCGTCTTCCCTCGGACTCAAGATATCTAACTACGAGGCGTTGTTGGCTAGATATCAGATGTACATCACAGAGAAGCTGGGAGACCTCTGTGATTATCTGCCGGACGACAAGAGGGACCTGGCAGCTCAATTTATTAAAGAGGCGACTAGCATCGGTGCCCTACAAATGAATACAGCAAGGCACCAAGTCGACAGCCACGCCAGGTCGATGGTCGGTTCCGTGGCTTTGAGGAGGCACGCATGGCTTCGCTCTACCGCCCTGACTCCCGACGATAGGGCGAAGATCCAGGACCTCCCTTTTGACGGCGAGGGGTTATTTAATTCCTCCACGGACGACTCCCTCGACTCTGCCCAGAAAGCTCTGACGACGGCGAAGAAGATGGGGCTTATCCGCCAGCAACCGTCCCAGAGCTTTAGACCACGGCGTTGGTCTCGGTTCCCGTTCCCAGCCAGACAGTACCAACAGTCAGGCCAGTACAGAAGCGGGAACCGGAGGCCCGGAGCACCGCAACCTCAGGCGCCGCAACGACCGTTCCAGCAGCGGTCCAGAGGCACCAGGAGGGGAGGCGACGCCGGCCGGCGTCGTCTTTGACTACCTCGCCGTCACAAGCGTAGTGCCACCGACTCTCCACCTCGACGACACCTCTGCACCACCTCAGACTACTCTCTTCGGCTCTCGACTTTGCCACCACCTCCAATCGTGGAGGACCATCACGACGGATCGATGGGTGCTGCGCATCGTGGAGCACGGTTACAGGATCGAGTTTGGAGTTCTCCCCCCGTTTCTCGGGATCAAGACCACCCGTCCAACTCGGGTGCTGATGGAGGAAGTTTCTACCCTCCTTCAAAAGGGAGCGATATAGCCAGTCCTCACAGAAGACTCTCAGGACGGGCTATACTCCAGGTACTTCATCGTGAAGAAAAAAGGAGGAGGACTCAGACCGATCCTGGACCTTCGGACTGTAAATCTTTTTATCCCACCGAAAAGATTCCGCATGGTCACGCTCCAATCGATCCTTCCGCTACTCCAAAGGAGCGATTGGTTCGCATCCATCGACCTCAAGGATGCATACTTCCACATCGCCATCCACGAGGACAGCCAGAAATACCTTCGGTTCCGAGTGGGGGACGACTCCTACCAGTTCATCGTTCTTCCATTCGGACTTTCCACCGCGCCGAGAGTCTAAGGGCAAGAGGCATCACCATCTTTCCCTACCTCGACGATTGGTTACTGGTGGCATCCTCGAGGATCGAGCTCCAGAGGGCTCTCAAACAAACTCTCGATCTCATGCTCGAATTGGGGCTTTGTCTGAACGCGGAAAAGTTGGTCCTACAGCCAACAAGAGAGATCCAATACATAGGGGCAAGGCTAAGCGCGTTCGATGGTCGGGCGTATCTCCCAGACGACAGGGCGTCCAAACTGATCTCCCTTGCAAGCAAAGTGTTCAAACAATCGGTGACATCAGCTCATGTCGTACAAAGACTTCTGGGGCACATGGCCTCGACCATCGCAGTTGTACGCTATGCGAGGCTTCGCATGCGACCACTTCAGACCTGGTTTGTTCGAGCCTTCGAACCAGAAAAGGACAGACCTTCTCTTCGTCTGCTACTCCCACGAGCCGTAAGAGAGTCTTTGAGGTGGTGGCAGCAGGAATCAAATCTACTCGACGGGGTGCCATTTCAACCGCCGGTACCGAGCAGGATACTGACGACGGACGCGTCCTTACTGGGATGGGGGCCCCACTCCGACGACCACGTCGTACAGGGCACATGGTCTCCGACGGAGGCCTCCAAGCATATCAATTGGCTGGAGCTGATGGCTGTTTGGAGGGCGCTCCAAGCAATGGAACATTATCTCACCGGACATCACATACAGATCGTGACGGACAATACCACAGTGGTGGCTTATATCAACAAGCAGGGAGGCACCAAATCCGTGCGCCTCACGCGACTGACCATGCGAATCTACGAGTGGGCCCTCCTTCGTCAGATGTCATTTGTGGCGATTCATATCGCTGGGAAGACGAACGTGCTGGCGGACACACTGAGCAGAGTGTCTCTGCAATCACACGAGTGGGAATTGAACAGGCAAGTGTTGACTTCCCTATTTCAACGGTGGGGTCGACCAGACATGGACTTATTCGCAACCAGCGAGAACTCAGCCTGTCCACTGTTCTGCAGCAGAGCAGGGTCGGACCCGAAGTCGATAACCGATGCGTTCCTGTTGGAATGGAGCAACGGGTTTTACTACCTATTCCCTCCAATTCCGCTCTTAACACGAGTGCTAGCCAAGATACCGCTAGACAGGACAAATTGCATACTAGTTTCTCCATGGTGGCCGAGACAGCCTTGGTTCTCCCACTTACTCAATCTGTCCCAGGGAGATTATCTGCAATTACCGACTCGAGACGATCTGCTGACACAGCACCAGGGCAAGGTACTTCATCCGAATCTGCATCCCTTAAGCCTCACAGCATGGAGGATCAGATAATGATGGATACGGACCTGTCTGAGGCAGTTAAAGACGTTTTGCTGGCAGCACGCAAACCTTCGACAAGACTTTCTTATGAGAGGAAATGGCAAGCTTTCTCCAGCTTTGTCTCGGCTTCGGGTAAAGACCCTGCAGCATGCTCGGTATCCACTGTCCTCGATTTTCTGCACTCGTTGATGACCCGTGGACTAAAATTTTCATCAATTAAAGTTTATTTGGCTGCAATTACGGCTTATCGCACAACTTCTACCGGCATGTCGCTATTTGCCCATCCCCTAGTGAAACAATTTTTGAAGGGATTAAAAAATGTATGTCCTCCAACGAGGAATATTACACCGGGATGGGACCTTCAACTGGTTTTGAAGGCACTAACAAAAGCGCCGTTCGAGCCCATGGCGAAGTCAGACTTACGCCTTCTGTCGCTGAAAACCCTGTTTCTTGTAGCGATTACATCTGCAAGGCGCGTTGGCGAGATAGCCGCACTCAGAATTGATCCTCCATATACAACCTTTCACAAAGACAAAGTTGTTTTGCGGCCAGATATATCATTTCTTCCCAAAGTCATTTCCGAATTTCACTTGGGTCAGGACATTATACTTCCAGCATTCTTTCCATCACCAACGTCGGATGTCGAGAGACTTTTACACAGCCTCGATGTCCGTAGAGCCCTAGCCTTTTACAAGGCGCGTACAGAGCCCATAAGACACACTCAACAACTTTTTGTCTGCTACGGCCCACCGAAAAAGGGCTGCCCCGTGTCGAAGCAAAGACTGTCCTCATGGCTGGTCGACACTATTAAATTGGCATATCAACTTGCCGATCGCGCTTTACCGGGCTCAGTAAGGGCGCATTCTACGAGAGCCATGTCGACTTCGACAGCATTTGGCAGAGGAATTTCTTTATCGGACTTGTGCAGGGCGGCAACTTGGTCTTCACCCTCCACCTTTATCCGACACTACCGCCTCGACGTTCGAGCCAGGGCGCAGAACGCTTTCGGGAGAGCGGTCCTATCATCGGTCACCATCTGATTACCGACACCGACCCACCTCCGGTAAGTCAGCTTGCTAATCTACCCATATGTGTGTGAAGCACAGAGACCACGAAGAAGAAGGACAGGTTGCTTACCTGTAACTGTAGTTCTTCGAGTGGTCATCTGTGCATTCACACAACCCGCCCTCCTTCCCCTCTCGGTGTCTGCATCGAGTTCGATGGATACCCAGGTGGAAATGGGATGGTCTGTTGTTATTTTGTTTTTCTTTTTTAGACGATCTCGATTACATCGGGATCGAGACTTTATCTATCGATCTCGTGGACATCGAGTTCGATAGTCTGTTTTTATTTTGTCCTTTCTTTCTAGACAATCTCGATTTGCTCGGGATTGAGACTTTTTTTCTATCGATCTCGTAGTCATCGAGCTCGAGGGGGTGTAGTAAGCTCCTTTTTTCCCCTGGATCAGCCTCGGTTCCGAGGGTCGCAATAGGCGGTCTCAGGGAACTGAGGAGACGGGCGGGAGCCGCGCTAAGGAGCACGCGCGAGGGGGAGGGGCTCCCGCCCAGTTCAGCTCAGCTAAAGAAGTTCCGATCGATCTCAGCGCAGGCGCAGAGAACCCATATGTGTGTGAATGCACAGATGACCACTCGAAGAACTACAGTTACAGGTAAGCAACCTGTCCTTTCTCCTCTTGTGCCAATTCTTGGACGAGATTTACAGAGAATATATCCTCATTGAAATCTTGAACATTTCCTTTAGTATCCAGGGTCCAATCTAAGTTAAAATTTTGGGGGTATAAGGATATATCATCTACCTCCCTGTCCTCCTCCTCGGTTGTATAAAATTGCGTATTTTTTGTTTGTTTTCTTTGTTTTAGCCATTTATTTAAACAGATGTTATTAGTGGAGGGTACAATCCCCTGGTCCCTATAGCCTTTTCTGGTAAGCACCATCTTTACAGGGTCACATCCAGGACTGTAAAAGAGTTATTAACCCCCACACACTTTTGAACAGGAACTAACCTCCTTAACATGTTTATAATACAAGCTTTTGTGGCTTTTACCGCTTGGACTTACTCAGATCTCTCAGTAGAAATATCAGACTTGTAGCTGCTGAGACTCCTTATCTTCCTTCAGTGCTCAGTGTTCAATTCTCTGATTAATATCACTGTTGCTTTACTTGCTTTTCTTATTTTCTTTATATGAAAGCTTATATGGAAGCTTCTCTCAGCTACAGCAGCACCAAAAGCCTCATCAGTAACCGGAGGAATAATAATGCTGAGATAATGCCTGTAAGAGTTCCTCCAAGAACGCAACAGTCCGCTGATAAGTGCACAAAACAACAACTAGAAGCCTTCGATAAAAACCTACTAAAATTTGTTGATAAAAACCCTAACAAGTAAAAAAACATACACACAATGAAAAAGGACTTAAAAGGGAGCATTTTAAAACAGTCTCTTGGTCCACTGCCATCTTAGTTGGCAGCTAGCAGGGACCCTAGCAGGGACAGCAAAATCTTAGATTTATCCCAGTTTACCTGAAGCCCCATTACTTCCCCAAATTCCTTCAGATGGTTCTCCAACCTATCCATGTTTTCAATAGGATTTTCAATTATTAAAAGAGTATCATTTCCAAAAAGGTTTATTTTAATCTTATCCTTTATCCCTATCCCACAAATATTCCTATCTTCTCTACATTTGCTAAAACCTCCATTACTAATGCAAACAAAATAGGAGAAAGGGGACATCCTTGTCTAGTTCCTCAACCTAAGGAAATTTGCTCTGTTAATCCATCATTTACCACTACTGACGTAAGATTTTGAGAATATAATTGGTTAACCACTCCTCTAAATCTCTCACCAAACCCCATAGTTTTTATTATCATTTTTAATGTAGGCCATTCCACACAATCAAAGGCTTTGAAAATATCTAATGCTAGTACCCCTGCTCTCAAATTTGTTTTTCTTTATTAAATATATTATATTTGACACTATTGCCATCCTTGCATAAAACCGCAGTGCTGTAACCCAACATATTTACTAACAAACCTATTCATTCTTCTCGCTAATATTGCTGTCAATAATTTTGCATCTTGATTTATTACGGAAATGGGTCTATACAAGCCCGGCTTTGTTAAATCCTTCTCTGGCTTTGGGATTAAAATAATTGTAGATTGCTTCCATGTAGAGGGAATCTCTCCCCCTCCAATATATCTACTATATAAATGTGAATGTTTGTACGTACGTATGTCCGAACGGCTCACATGCGTCACATTGGCTCATACACGGTTGGACGGATCTGCCCCAAACTTGACATGCATATTCCCCATCACCCAAGGACAAAGACTGGCGGGTTCAATTCTCCGAAAAACCCTCGCCGCGCCTGTACGGCCCAAAATAGATGAGAGCCAATGGCGTCACTTGGGATGCACGCAGGGGCCATTCAGGAGCGGTTATGCAAATAGCTCCAATGGCATTTAGAATGCTGGTATGCACTGCACTTATTTCTCTCATCACTGCCTTCATCGTGTCCCATACTACAGCTTCACTACAATCTCCTGTATCGTTAAGCTCCCAATTATCTCTCATCTCCTTCTCTATCTTATCTGTTATATGCTTATACTGCTTATACTGAAAAATATTACTATTCAATCTCCATCTTTTTGCTTCTGTATACTCTTTATTTATTTTAAAATCCATATTTACTAATGCATGATCTGACACTTTTATAATACCTATCTCTGAATTCAGCACCCTTGAAATCAGGGTCCTGGATACAAAGATATAATGTATCCTAGAAAAATTCTTTGAGGCTGGTGAATAATACGTATACCCTCTTTCTTCTCCTTTTACAGTGAGTAATTAAATCCCATCAGGGGCCGCAGACAGAGGGAGAACTATATTTGGCCCGCACACCTCATAATGCTACTGAAATCCCCCCCCCCGGGGGGGACCTATACAAATGCCCCTTCAGATTGTTAAACTTCCAATAAGAAACTTAGGGCAAAAGTAGATGGGATGTTTAACATGCACATTTCTTTAAATATAAATACCAACCACCTGTGGGTTGGTGATATTTATTTATTTATTTAAAGCATTTTTGTCCCACTCTTTATTCTGGTCAATAAAAATAAAACCGTTTCTTCCTGCAGCCTTAGAATCTGAAAAACACAATATTAAAGGGGAAAGGGTTATGGAGGGAAAAGGAAAACAGCAAATTCAGGCACCAATTCTTAATCTTAAATATTTCTTATAATGAACAGCCAGAATGGAAACAGTTCAGAGATAGAAGGAGCCAAATGTAGCTGGCTTTTCAGCTGTGCCGATGGAATTACCCTGCTCCCCATCTCCCCTCTGCTGGAACCTGATGGAATTACTGAGATCGCAGCAAGTGGGGAGGGGGAATTAACCCTTTCTTCCCCTGTTGCAATCCCTTTAACTTGCAATTTGCCTTGGAAGGAAATCCACCATTGGTCTAGTTTGGCCCTTAGGCAGTACAATAAGTGGTAATAGAAATTAAAAATCCAAAGTCTTTTGTTTTATCCAAGTACATTCTGAGATTGACCTTGATCAAGCTATGTCCTAACTTGCCAGAATAGGAGGATTATCGTGCTTTCTCTTTTTTGCAGATGTCTCAAAGCATGTCTTCAGTATCCCTAAGACATTCTGAAAAAATTGCTATCAGAGAGTAAGTATATATAGTCAAGCAACACTTTTCTATTTTATTAAATTCTCTTTCTAAAACAACAACAGCCAGGTCTTACTGTGGTAGATACTTCTTGAAAATTCTAATTTAATACAGACTGAAAACTATATTTCTGCAAGCTGTTGAGTGGGTTGATTATCTGCCTTTATTTATTTGAGTTGATGTAATTGCCTAAGGGTGCAATCCTATGCATGTTTAGACAGAAAAAAGTCCTACAGCTCCCAGTATTCCCCCGCAGGCATGGCTGGTGGGGGAATGCTGGGAGTTGTAGGACTTTTTTCTATCTAAACATGCATAGGATTACACCCTAAAACACTTAATTGCCCCGCACTGATTCTTTTTCAATATGATGCGCTCTCTCACTCTCACTCACACACACACACACTGAGGTTGTCATCTGCTACTGTCAATTTCTTGCGTACTCAGAAAGCTGATGTATCTTATGAAAACCTCTACATGATTTGTTCTCTATCTCTTTCTAACTGTAGATTTGAGGCTGAGAGCTCAGCTATCACTACACCGCATTCAGATCTGCTAGTGCTTGTGCTGACATCGTGTAGTTTGGGTCTGTAATCTGCAGTCCTTCTACTTTGGCTTGTATAGGGCAAGTCTGAGATCTGCATCCTTATCAAGACCCATTTGTTTTGCCTTTCATGGGGGCAGGTACCAGCGTTCTTCCATGGTGGCATATTTCTGCAGAACAGACTCTTAACAAGATCAAACAAATTAACAGGTCCAGTAAGGAACTGTTTGCTCCTGTCAAAACAATTGCAACCATCACCATCACAAATTGCAACCATCACCAGGAATGATTACTTGGAGTGATACTTTGCCTGTGGCTTACACTGGCTCAGCTTGTCTGAGCGTGGAAAGCTAAGCAGGGTCAGGCCTGGTTATTACTTGGATGGGAGACCCCTCCTCTAGTTTCCTGCATTGAGCAGGGGGGTTGGATTCGATAGCCTTGTAGGCACCTTCCAACTCTATGATCTATAAAATCTATGCCCTAGCCTCAGCAGAGACTATCCTCCTGGCCAGCAAGAAATGTCTCACTGATTTCAAATCCCTTTAGCTTCTCTGAGTTCCAATTAAACTGCCATTCGGCTTCTGCTACCTATTCTTTCCAAGAAAGTCACCAAGTTCCTCTTCCAAATGCTGGTGATCATTTTGGGGTTGTGATATGGGAGAAGGCAAAATGTGTGTTGAGCCTTCTGCTTGATTGGTCCTCCTTTTATTTCCTGAGACAGATCACAGAGGAAAAGTCTCTTCTCAGGCTTGTTACTGTCATTCCTGCTAGCTATCCCAGCAGTGCTGAGCAGGTTAGCTTGGGGTGGTACATATCCAAGTGGTGTAACAAGAATGGCAAGCCTGTTACCAAGAGGTTCAGCCTCACTGCCATTTTGACAATCTCCCTAGCATCTTGACTCAGTAGTTTCCATTTTTTGGAAGGTAAACTAAGTTGGAACTTTGGCACTCAGGACAAGAAGGCAGAAAGCATACTATGGCTGTGCTCCATATTACTCTGCACCTTTTTTCACTAGACATCTATGGTGGGAAACCTAAATCATCAGTGTCCTCTTCATTATCAGTGTTGCCCTTCTTTGGGGCATTGGGAAAATCTCCTCCCCAAAACTGAACTTTGGCTTGCCCCCTTGCTTCTTCCCTGTGTGGATACCTCAATTCACTTAATACTGCACCATGACTTTTCATTAAAAATCCTGACACATGTTGTACATGTATATGAGTTCATACACATATATATGGCAGCATGTGGTAACAAGCTGCAGAGCAAACCTCTGTGCAGCAAACCAGAGCTGCAGAACTGCCATTATCATTAGCTTCTTCTCCTGCAGAGGTACTGTCCAACCCAACATAGGACTGAGAACTTTGCTACTCACCAGATTTAGGCGAAAACAAAATCTGTGGCATCATGAACACTAACACGTTTATTATGGCATTAATTATTGTAAGCAAAAGCTTATTTCACAAGATACTAAGCATCCAGATAGGTTTTTTTTCTTGAACTGCATTTTTTTGCATTTAAAAAACAACATGAAATTGAAGAATTTATTACCAGTAGAAAGAAAAGAAGGCTATGCCAGTGGGTGCATAAATATTTTATTTATTCATTTAATATACCATATATACCCAAAGGAACCTAGCTAGGGCAATAAACAAAGCGGTTAAAAAACAAAACATCATTATGTTTTGGACTACAACTGCTATAAGCCCCAGCCAGCATGGCCAATGGTCAGGGATTATGGGCATTTTAGTCCGCAACATCTGGAGGACACTGACCCCTGCTCTAACCACTACATGATCCTATTTATAGAACTACAGCCCATTATATGGTTCAATATAATTGTCTATTTTACAAGCCCACCTTGCTGGCAAAATATTTACATCCATATAAGATTCTCCACCAGCTAAAAGCAAATCTAAAATGGCATAAAGACTTGGACTGCAATCCCATGTTCACTTACCTGGGAGTAAGTCTGAGTAAACAAACATGTATAGAACTGTACTGCATATCGTTCTCAGCCTTGTTTTTTTTAAATCCAGTTTTCAGGTTGGCGATTTGGTTCTCATAATTTTGGATGAACGTCACGACAACTATGTATTATTTACCGTTAGCCCAACTTTGTATTTCTTACACTCAGAATCTCTTGCTGCGCTGGATCTCAAACCAGGTGAGTGTGGTAAGTGTCATAACGTAACACTTGAGAGAGTATTCTTCTGATACATTTAAAATACCCTATCACATGTTAGATAAAGTTTTAATATTGTATGTACAGGCACACATGTGTATGTCTATACATATAGCTATATAAACATATACACCACTCTGTTTAATTAAGATTATATTTAATTGTAATTTCATTCAATCCTTTATTTGTTTACCATTTTTCTGTAAAGTATACTCAAAGCGGTTCATAACGAAGCATAACGAAAAACAATACAATCCTATGCATATTAAAGGAAAGTCAGAACAATTTCATAACAAGTACATAATAAAACATCAATCTCAAAATAATTAATTAATAATTCCTTTGTCAACAAAAAATAAAGTGATCCTCTGATCTTGCTAGATAGGCTAGCAAACTTCTAACAAGCTTCAGAGGGAAGTGGAGCCAGTTGTCAATCCCAGGTGTTAGTAGGAACAGGATGAAACACCCTCTGGCCTAGATGACAAACACTAGGTAGCAGAGCTCTCTCCTCTGGTGATGGTGGAAAAAGCAGCAGAATGAGTCCTCTTGAAGCACTGCAGAGGGAGGGAGGGCCAGTCCCAGGCATTTACTAAGAAAAGGATGAAAGACCCTCTGGCTTAGATGACAATCAGTAGGTAGCAGAGCTCTCTCGTTTGGTGATGGTGGTTTATACAATACCATCATGCAAATTCACTATAATTCTTTCTAATGGTTTTTATAGTTTATATCAGTGTATACAGCAGCATTCCATAATTCAAAACTTCCTAAATATAAGGTGTTAGCTTAGAACCTAAAGGGTATAAATCAGAAATATGCCCCACTAATAAATGTAGATAATATGCAGAAGGATTTAATGCTTTCGATTTGAAGTTTCATATAATGATGTGATGGCATCTGATGTGCAGGGGAGAAGGAGATAAACCAGGCTTCCCCAACCTGGTGCCCTCCAGATGTGTTGGACTGCAGTTCGCATAATTGCCAGTCTGCAGGGCCTATGGGAGTTGCAGTCCAACACATCTGGAGGACAGGAGGTTGGGGAAGGCTACGATAGACTGTCTGCCAACACTTATCTGCTATCATACCCGAATGAGACCAGTATCAGAGGCAGTATTCCAGTATCAGAGGCAATATGTGCATGTACTCCAATTGCCCGGGAATATGGGTGGGAAGGTGCTGTTGCACTCATGTCCTGCTTGTGGGATCCCATGGGCAGCTGGCTGGCCACTGTGTGAACAGAATGCTGGACTAGATGGACCCTTGATCTGATCCAGCATGGCTCTTCTTATGAGACCCCCACTATCTACATTCAAATTCTTAGAAATGTTTTTTTTTTCATCATGCAATATTATGAAATCTGTATATGCCAACTTTTTGAGATAGGAGGGGAAAACAAACTATGTGCCCTGTAATATGTGAATAGTGTCCAGTGTATGGAGGTGTTTTTGATTTTTTTTTCCTGTCAGGTAATTAACATTAAAATGAAGAGGCTGCTAGACAGATGGCCTTGGACAATTTTGAGCATATTTAGGGGGTGGGGCGATAGTTTGTACATTATGCCACTAGTAACAAAAAATGTCTTATAGCTTCAGGTGCATCTCGAAGACCCTGGGTGTTGGGAAAAGTAATGGAAAAGGAATATTGTCAGGCAAAAAAGGTAAGGATTAAAGGTTTGTTTCAGCATGATGCATTAAAATTGAATAAGAGGGTTTCAAGTTCTTTACGCTTCTTGAGTACTATCTTTACTCATAATCCTTTAAAGTAAGTTATAGGAGTAATATTGAAAGTAATTAACTTTAATTCATCCATCTATCTTTCTGTTTTCATATGTCACAAAATCAGACCAAGTTAGCTATCTCTTCAACTACTCATGACTTTGGGCCAGTCACTGACTCTCAGCCTAACCTACCTCACAGGGTTGTTGTGAGGATACAATGGAGAGGAGGAGGAGGATTATGTAAGCCGCCTTGGGTTCCTTGCAGGAAAAAAGGCGGGGTATAAATATAATAAATAAATTATGAAAGTGCTCTTGATAAACTTCTAAGTCTTAAAGCACTTCCAGTTGAACATGGAATTAAATCATCCATGAAGACCACTGGATAACCCATTGTGACCTATTGCAAGAAACTCTGCAGATCAAATTGTTGATACCTGTGCTGACTTGGGTGCCATAGTAGATGTAACCTTGGCTCCTATTTGTCTAGTTATAATGGATTATTATTTTTTTATATTTGTATGGCTCAAAGATGTGGACAGGTTCCTTGGAAAGGTGAAATCTTCTGCATAGATGCTCAACCCTTGCCCTTCCTGTTTTATAAAAGCTGTTAGAACAGACTGGCAATATGGCTCACAGCAGTAGTGAACGCCTCTCTACAAGAGGGTGTGATTCATTCGTGCCTAAAAGAGGCAGTGATAAAAATCCTTCCTCAACCCCACCATACTGGATAATTTTCGGTGCTTGAATGTGTGGTGGCATCTCAGCTTCAGGTGTTCCTGAATGAAGCAGATTATCTAGATCCATTTCAGTCTTGCTTCTGGCATAGTTATGGGATGGAGACTACTTTGGTAGCCTTGGTGGATGATCTATGCTCAGAACTGGTCAGGGAGAGTGTTAATTTTGCTGGACCTCCGCAGCTTTCAGTACTACTGAGTATGGTATTCTTCTGGATTGCCTGGCTGGGATGGGACTGGAGGCACTTCAGCATTTCTAGTCCTCCTCCTCGAAGGAAATTGGGGATTTGGTGTCACCAATACGCTGATGACACCTACTCTATCTTCTCTTTCCATCTAAATCCAAGAAAGCTGTTCAGGTTCTGAATTCATGCCAGTAATGGACTGCAAGACAAATTGAACAAGACAGAGGTACTCCTGGTCATTCAGAAGGCAGATCAGGAAATAGCACTTCAACTTGTCTTAGATGGGGTTGCCCTCCCCTTGAAAACTCAAGTCCGCAGTTTCGATGTATTCCTGGATTCATTTCTGAACCTGGATGCCCAGGCTTCAGAGGTGGTCAAGAGCGCTAAGACTAATATGCCAACTGTACCTGTTACTTGAAAGGTTGGATTCTGGCCACAGTGACACATACCTTAGTTAATTCCTGTTTGGACTATTGTAATGTACTCTGTGGGGGTGCCTTGGAAGAGTGTTCAGAAACTTCAGCTGGTTCAGAATGCTGTAGTCAGTCTATTCACCAGGCCCGGGACCGGTTATAGGGCGTATGTGATGCCCATGTTGCAACAGCTTCACTGAGTGCTGGTACAATTCAAAGTACTGATTATGACCTATAGGAACTGAGACCAATAGTCTCTTAAATGAGCCTGCTTCGGTTTTAAGGTCCTCAGAGAGGACCAACATCTAAAGCATATTTGGTTGGAATTTGAAAGAGGGCCTTCTTGGTGGCCTCCAGGTTCTGGAATTCCTTGCCATAGAAGGTCCAGATAGCTCTGTGTCTAATGATTTTCCGCCAGCAGACTAAATATTTTTATTTAGGGAAGCCTTTGGCCCATAAATGTATTGAAAGTGGTTTTAACTGCTTGTTTTTATTGATTTTATTGTTTGACCTGCCATGATGATGATGATGATGATGATGATGATGATGATGTATTCTTGCAAGGCAGGGTACAAATTTAACAAATAGATCAATCTTGAGGCAATTACTTTGGAGATTTGGGCTGCTACCAATGTCTAATCAAGAACCAAGTGCTTTCTGGTGTCATAAAATGTTGTGATTTGTTTTACCAAATGCTGCTAAAAGGTAAAACTGCCGCTGTTGATAGAATTCACACCACACAGCAACCCATCATGGGTAACTAACCCAGACTGCTTCCTGCAGGGTGGCTTATTTTGGGCAACAAACCACCCTGACAACCCATAGCTTGTTCTAGGGGCTGTTCAACCCACGATGGGATCATCGTGTCATCCAAACCTGGGAGACCGATTCCATCATGGGTTGCAGGCAGCAGATAGTGAGCCACTCAGAAAGAGCAGCAAAACCCCCTTACCTCTCTTTGTGATCTCTTCCATGCCACCGCCAGTGACAGCCCCTTCACCAATGTCCAAGTGGCACTTTAGAGCAACCGTCACTGGTTTACCACCTTTTATTTTATTATTTTTTTCAGCCCCAGGAAATGTCGTCTTACTTTTTTTTTCTTTCGGAGGTGCTCTAATGGTCACTTACGGCTGTCTGATATATGTAGTCTTGCCTGGGCGATGCCCTTGTAAGTTTCAGCTGTCAAAGGGAGTGAAAAATTAGCAGATTTTCCAGACTGGGAAATATATGTAAATTTCATGGGTTTTGAAGTAAATGGAGGAGAAATATAACACAAATTTCCCCTCCATTTACTTCCCAGCCATGAAGTTTGCATATATTTCCCAGTTAAAAAATGCACAAATTTTCCAGTTTAATAAAACCAAAAACCTTAGAGGTGGCAGAACAGGATGGAGCAAATGGGGCGCCAGGACCAGCAGGGCTTAAACCCCTTGGCCCCATGTGGCCCAATTCACTCCATCTCATTCAGCTGCCTTCTCAGGGCTTTTTTTTAGAACTGTCAGGGAACCACAGTAACAGCAGCAGTAAATGCTCCAAAAAGGAGCTGCGTAAAGGGGAGGGGAGTTAATATCCTTTCTGGAATAACTGGAGAGCTGGGAAATGTCATAAATGTGGATGGCCCTGAGAACTGTCAGTTCAGCACTTGAAATCGAGAGGATTACATTGCTAAGGGGGAGATATTGTCACCACCCTCTTTTTGGTACACCAGCTTTCCCCCCCTTTACCTGTGTTTTCAATGGACAGCTTGGCAACTGTGTGCAAATTAGCCTATATGAGTATTGCCTTGTTAATTTCCATCTATGTTACCAACTGCAGTTAGCTCCCTTTGACAGCTGAAACTTACATGGACATTGACCAGGCAAAACTACATATATTGGACAGCCATAAGTGCGCACCTCAGAAAGACCAACCCCCCAACCCAGTGGCAAATGAAAAGGGGTATTGATTGGAGCAGGGATGGGGAGAAAATATGGGTTTTGTGTTGAAGGACACTGGGATACTGGCTGGAGGGCCAACGAAGAAGGAGGGGGAGAACAAACCATGGTGAGCCCGATCATCTGTTGGGCACACCAGTGGCTTGTTCTGCGAACAACCAGCCCACTGTAGCTTATTCCCAGGGTGGCTTAGCGTGATGTGTGAACCTGCCCTATAACTCACAAGGTTCTTTCCCCAGCTCTCTTTTAACTTGTTTTAATATTTTATTCCATTAGAATTCCATTAGTAGATTTAGTTGTATGACCTTTCAGAGAGCAATCTTTTCCCCTGCATTGTATGTATTTCATGTGCATCTCAAAAGGATATTGTCCTCAAACAATCACAGTGGACATTTGATGTACTTAATTGTGCTGGCAGAAGTAGTGCAGCTATTAGTGCTACCATTATTGTGTGTAAATAATAGACAAGCTGTAGTAACCTAAGAATGGTTTGCTGGAAGAAGATATAATGTCTTGCAGCTGGCAATCTATCCTCACCCCCCAAAAAAACCTGGTTTGAAGACTAGAAAACCTAGTCTTATCTGCTGACTAGTTTTGATCCAACATTTGAAATAATTCTCTTTGTTTTTTGCTTAGGCACAAAACAGATTTAAAGTTCCTCTGGGTACAAAATTCTACAGAGTAAAAGCAGTGCCATGGAACAAGAAAGTATAACACATGATGGAAACTCAACTCATTACCATTTTTTCTGACTTGGCCTTTGGCCTTCAATGCTCATTCGTCACTCCAAGTAGCAGGCCATCTTTTTATACTGAGGTCACATGACAGTGCTCCACAATATACTTTTTCTTTTTAATATGTTACATTTTAGAAACAAGTTCATCACAATGTCTGGCCTAACGGTTCCAATTTTTTTACCCGGATAACTTTAGAAGTGTGGACCAAATGAGTTCATTTTCTGAAAGGGCAAATCCTATGTATCATGGCTTATTTACTAGCCATGTTAATTGCCTGTTAAATATATCTTAGTTCATATTAGGTGTTAAATGTTAGCTATCATTACCAGCATATGTCCTTTTGTGAAATCATTATCAAAGTACTTGCACTCTTTAATAGATTCTTTATAATATGTATAAATTCATCAGCTATTTAAGGAGTGTTCATTGCATGCAGATAATCATAATTTTCTTCAACATGAGTTTGCCTCAGTAGATGAAAAGGTAACTACTGCAACTTGCTTCATTGCATTAAAAAGCCCTTTGATATAAAAGAGACGAGAAAAGTACCTTGTTAGGCTGACATGAATCATTCATAGATTAGTCTGCAGTCTTCAAAAGTGTTTTTGAAGGTTTGATCACAGATTTTAAAGGGAAGTATCTGTGCTCTTGTGTTTAAATGAAGCACCTGGACCTTCCCAAACCGCAGAGAAGTCTTGTATTAATCTATTTAGAAAAAACCATATTGATGAAATTGTATTTCATGACTGAGGTTTGTGGCGGGGGGTGGGGGGGAAATCCATTGTACATTAACTATAAAAAGGCCATTTAAGTAACAAATTATTGTATTGTAAAAGACATGTAGAATTTTAAAACAATAAAGATTTGAAACTGTAAATGTCTCAATGGTCTGCATGCTTTTTAAATGCCAGTGTGGTCTGGCAATTCTATCCAAGACTGTTCCTGTAAATTTTAAATTTAAATGTATAAGATAATTTGTATGAAATGACTGTATTATTCCGAAAGAAACTGCATTCTGAAATTTTCAGTGTATGGTCAAGCTCATAATTTAAATGACAATTCATGTTTACACAGCAAAATATAAGTAAAAACATTCAAATAAATTGCTTGGGACAAGGCAAAATAGTGGTTTTGTTCTAACCATTTTTTTCTTTTTAAATTGTACCTTTCTAATGCTAACTTACTCTGTTATTCCATAGAAGAACCACTAATGGTAGAATTAAATCTACATTTAATGTCCAAGAGTTTAGAACTCCTAGGAATCTTGTGACCAGACAGCAATTCAGGCCAGCTTTGCATGTTCAGTTTTCTGATGATTTTGTGACAGTGTAATCCTTCTGCACACCATCCTGAACTCCTTGTAGGAAGGGTGGGATATTTTCATTGGCACTATAAGCAGACACTTCATGGTGAAGACGTGTTACAGCACTTCATATTTTCACCACATATAATGGCCAAACGTAATAATCTTAATCTGATTAACCATAGTTTATCAGACTGGGAAGAAGCTGTGTGCCCTAATTTTAGTGAAGCCCTAACCAGATGTTTTCCAGGGTTCTAAATCGCATTGGGAGCCTACCGGGATAGAAAAGGCTTCTCACTGCTGAAGATACGTCTCAGTGCATAAGGGAGCGTGTGACCCGGGGATGGGGCTAAGTGTGTAGCCCCTTTCTATGTTGACAGTAACACCTGCTTACGGTTTTAATCATTTCTTAAGGCACAAATATTTTTCATATCCAAACTAGGAAACTCTTTTGAGATCTCCCACCAAGCCAGAATATGAAACCAGGATCAGGTCCTGTTTTCATACCCTGGTCTGTTGGAAGCATTTCTTATTCCCATTGTATATTCACTGTAATATCTGAAAGAGAACTCTTGTGTGGGAGAGGAGATCTGTATCTGAAATAGGGATGCATGGATTTCGTTAAATCCATTCTGTCTGTTTCATGGATTGTCAGGCGTCTTTCATTCCATAGTCCACTCATTGATGTAATTGGTTTCTTGTATGAGAATTTCATTTGTTTGCAAATGCACATTCACGCAAATCCCCCAAAAAAGTTGGGGGGGGGGAACCAATCAGAAAAATTTGCACCACTCAGAAAAAGCCAGTCCAATGCAGAATCCACAGGTTGGATTCACAGAAATCCAATCTCATTTGAATCCATTGTGGATTTCTCCAACATTCCTAATCTGAAGCATGCACATCTCTTCTGCACAACATCCTGTTTGTATATTACACTGAAAGTGGGAAAAACAGATACATGTAGCACTTGTGCATCCACCTGTCACCGCCTCTCACAACATTTGAATCTATTTCAATTTCACACTTTAACCTACTCTCAGAATGAGATGAAAGTTCCTGTAAAGCTAATCCTGAAAAGTAAACTTGTGCCTTGCTTTACACCAGCCTTTCAGAAGAACTTTAGGAATATTAAGTCATACATTTAGAATATAAACAACCATTGATGGTCTTGGTTTTTCAAGAATATTTGTCATCTGTTTCATTTTATAATCTTTTTGTGTATCTAAAATGGAAATTCTGTCAAACAAAACCCTGACATATTCAGTAATGATTCTGAACAGTCATCTGAAAAATATTTAGTTTACATACTTCTTGGATATTGCAATCTGACTAGCTTATGAAAGTATGACTGCTATGTACTGCCACCTTGTTTGTTTCAACAAAACCACATCTGTATCTTCATAATTTGGATAAATGGCACACTCAAAGCTAGGAAGATGTACTAAATTATCCAGTAGTTCCTTTTCCATTTTTTATGTTTCAGTTATGTACATTTTTCATTCTCATCAGTATCTGTCCCTGATATGAAAGTGGTCCCAAGCCTTCTTTTGCTTTGAACAAAAGTTGTAGCTAATATTAATTATTATATTATATTAATTATTGCTTTTATTAATGCTTTTCATTTCAAATCAGAAAATAGCACAATAAATACATTTTTCTATACTATGCAATCACAAAGGTGCTCAAGGTAATGTTTGATTCATTATTTGAAGTAGAGTATGTGGAAGCAAGTTGATATAAGAACCACTGTTGCACTATGTGAACTGGGAAGAAATGTTTTGGCACTTCCATGAGCAAGCCTAGTAGCTAAGTCAGGAGTTGGATCTTTATACTAGGGCCAAGGCTAAGAGGAACTGTGCAGCTGCATGAGCATCCAAAAGCTTGAGTTAGGACTGTTGTGCAGATTATAGGTTCAATATGGAGACTGCTTTAAATCACTTCCCATAGCATCTGTCTTGATGTGGTAAACTGCTATGCACCGGCTCCCCACACGAAAGAGGCCTTCTGAAAACGAGACATCTGTTCTATATGGTATGTGATGTCTCAGGCTCCAAGAGGAACTTTGCTAGCCACACACATGAAGAAAAGGGAGCATCTATTCCACCTATTTCATAAGTGAAAATGAAAATCATGTACAGATTTTGTAAACAAATAGAAATTTCTCACAAATTGAATGCATGTTCTTTAAAGCATCAGCAACAGTGTTCTGTTGGAGGTAGTTCATTCATGTATGTTCAACCAGGCCTTTTAGACTATGTCTGTGATCCAAAAAATCCTATGTGCACACATAGCTGTTTTACGTTTTACTCTAGTGAGATCCCTACTAAAATATAAACTATATCTTAAATATGTTTGGAGTTGGAAGTGCTGGGTTGCATGTGCACAATATCTGTAGTGCCCTATGGAGTTTTGCTGGCTAGGGACCATAACTCCAACCAACCCCTGAACATTAATGTACTGATTAAAGACTTGACCAACAAGGCCACAAATAACTGCAATTTCTAGGTGGATATGCACATGCATGCATGCATGGTTTCCTTGAAAGCAAGTCTAAAGAACTGACAGTTCTAGAACTCAGTCGAGGACATTCAGGAGCGATCCTATCAATAGCCCAGGTCATCCCCCCCTCATTCCAAGTGGAGATCAGGGCCACAGCATGATCACTGGCTAAGTCTGCAGGAACATCTCCAAGAGACCTCAGAAATCCATCCTGTCTTGGGTCCCCAATACTCGGTACAGACACTCAAAGGTGACTGACTGTTGGATGGGGTATTTGACCAGTGGGATGAAATCCCTATAGACCAAGACTACACACACACACACACACACCTCTAGTCGAGCTTGGTGCTGCGCAAGAAACCCTGATGGAAACATCCAATCAGGTTTCGGTGACACAGGCCAGGTTGGCATACTCTTCAGCTGTAAAATCAGAGATGTCACAACCTTTTCTCCTAGAGTGTCGGAGGCCAGCAAGCTTGGGGTAAGCCCCGCCTCCGGGGCTGGGAAGGCAGACTTTGATCTGAGCTTCCCGGAGGAGGCGGGGCCTCCCCCAGGAAACCTCAATTTTTGTTTCCTGCCTCGGGAAGGAGGCAGACACTTCGCGCTGCTCTAGCGCGAAAAGAAAGAAAAGAAGAAAGAAAACATCTGAGAAGATCAGGACGGTAGGAAAGGCCCCTCGCCACCACCCTGAGTGGAGAGGCAGAGGGCCTGACCAGGGGCAAAAAAAACCCCATCCATGGCGGGAACGTCCCAACCGTCCCAGGAGGGCCCCGGCAGAGGGGAGGGAGCGACCTCCTGGGGGTTCTGAGCCCACCCTAGGGGGGGAAGGGATTAGGGTCCCAGGCGTCTCGGCCCTCCCCCCCTCCCCCTCTACAACAAGGGAGCCAGGGTTAAAGCACCCCCCGCCCAGCGGCGGCATCCCCAGCCTAGCTGCGGTCGCCGGGCGCGAGCTGACTCGTGCCCACCGCTTAAGTCGCGCGGCCCCCACCCACGCAGGTGACGGGAGCACCAGCTTAGGCGCGGCCATCGCCTTCACTCCGGCGCGGCCGGTGCCATGCGCCACGCGGCCCCACCCACGGAGGTATAGGGAGCGCGGGCTTGGCCCTGGGGTGGGCGCCATGGCAGCGGCCCACCCCCCCTTTCCGGGGGCAGTCTGGCGGCAAGCACGGTCCCCTCTGGACGATGCCGCATCCCCTGTGCCCACCGCGGCACGAGGGAGCTGGGGGCCTTGAGCCAGCAGCCGCCCCACGCAGCAGCTGGCGCGCCGAGCTGACCCACAGCCACGGACGGCCCCGACGGGCCCGAGACCCGCCAGGGCCAGCACCACGCCGCCTCAGCTGGCGCGGTGGCAGGAGCACCGACCAGGCCTTCTCCCTGCGGCCACCACAGCAGGCGCGTCCCCTGGCTGCACCGGCGCGAGGGCAGGGGACCGAGCTGCCTGCCATCCTGGGCTGCCCACGCAGTATCAGCTGGACTCCAGCTGAAAGGCGGGCGAGCGCGCGCGTAAGCCGGCAGCTCCAGTCAGGCCGAGCATTGGGGTGAGTAGGGACCCCTTCTCCAGCCAGGCGCCCGCGGGAACACAGGAGTGCCAGTCTGGCCCTCCCGCTGGCAGCCAACACCACGCTGCCACTGCTTGCCACAGCGGTCCGCACCCTCCCAACGGCGGGCGCACGTGCGCGCGGTTAGCAACAACCACCAGTGGCCAGCGGGGACCATCTGCGGCCGTTGCCGTGCCGCCTCTGCCCACCGTGGCACAGGAATGCCGGCCCGGCATCCCACCAGCAGCCTTCGCTGCACTGCCCCCTGCTCAGCGGGGCAGACGGGCAGCAGCCGCACAGACCCTGCCGGCGGCCTGATTGCCCTGCGTCTCCCTCCGCCCGGACAGCCAGCCCATGTGGACGGGTGGCCATGTTGGAGGCCCCCAGAGCCACTCATACACACGGTCACTGTTGGCCTTCAGCAGGGCGTGCGCGCGCGCACATTGGCAGGCAGGTGCATAGGCCATGCTCGCAGCCTCATCCTAAGTGATGGGGAGTGAGAGAGCAATGTCGCCACTGGGGGCAAAGCATACCAGGGGGGACAAGAGTCCTGGTGAAAAGGGCAATTCACTCCACCAGAGAGAGTTGGGGTCTCTCTCATGCACATAGCTGATAGACGGACAAGTCCTCTCTTATTGCCCGGGTCAAATCCTCACCTTCATCTCTTGCCCTTCAAGACCATAATATTGCCGGCGGCCACATCATCTCATCATCCAGAGATATTACATAACAGCGGGCCTCACAGTCACAAGTGGCGTTGCAAGATGCCCACGGGTGCAATAGGGCACAATGGGCCTGTTTAGGGCGCAAATGGTACAAACAGTGCATACCATCAGCAGCAAATCCCCTGCTCGGGCAAGTGCAGCATCCATCTCCGACAGTGAAGACGGATTAGTCTCTGATGACAGCGACGAAGAGAGTGACACGCCCTCAGAAGGGCGACTCTTTGCAGCAGAAGCACTCCCCAAGATGATACCGGGGTTCTCACCGAGGTTGACCTGTCAAGCTAGAGCAGCGTTACAGCTGATGAAATTCCGTAAAGTGTGTGAAGCCTAGCAGTTTTCCCACCAGAAGAACTGCCATCACATCCCGTGGTCCCCATCCCATGGAACCTGCAATTCCTCCAACAAGAGTGGGCCAAGCTGGCCAAGCCAAAGTTCTGACATCTAAATCACTGAGGCCTGGGCGCGCCCCCCGTCTGCGGGCGGACAGGCTACTGCAGAGAAGCCCAGCTTTAGAGATGTCGAAGAGTTCATTAAATGCACTCTCACCGCGGCATCCTTCCCTAGACTCCTCCCAGCTAGGAGCAAGGGCAGCATCTTCCAGCGTAAGGGCTAGAAGATGCCTATGGCTGCATAACGGGCCACAAGCCTCGCTGGCACAAGGGCAACAACGATCGCTTAAGGGTGCACAGCCAGAACAAGAAGCCCAACTATGCCTGACTGCGCCCCTCCCCCAGTGGGAGGGAGACTTCATGGCTTCTCAGAGACCTAGAAACAGCTCTTCTCCGACCGCTGGCTTCTGGAAATAATCCAAAATGGCTACTCCTTAGTATTCAGAATAAAGCCTAAGAGAGTTTTTTTTTCAAGACCCACCAGCTCTGAGACCCAGTCAAGCAGCCCATCTTAAGCTTAATGAAAGCCAGCAGCTTCCAGAAGAAGTAAATTCAGGATGGAGACTCGCAAGTCCATCAAGGGATGCTACGGAAGGGAAACTTCCTCCTCTCAATAAACCAGACAGAGGCATGTCTCCACATCCCATACGCCCTGCCCATCACAAGTACCTGCGTTCCAGCTATGGCAGAAAACAATTCCAATCCAGAGCTCTTCCCTTCAGTTTGTCAACAGCTTCAAAGGTCTTCACGAATGTGCTACTGTACTGGCCCACGTGCCACTACTGCGTTCAAAGGGAGTCCAGCTGCACCCCTACCGTGACAACAACCTGATTCACTCTCGCTCATACACGTAGAGCATCAATGACGCAAGCCTGGCCATGTCAACGCTTCAAAGCTTTAAAGCCTCGGGTCCATGATCAACGAAGAGATGAGCTCCCTCGCTCCCTTCCAGGTACTCTCATACCTAGGTGTTTCCCTGAACACAGTCAGGGATATTATGTTCCTGTCCCCCGACAGGCAAAGGTCAACGAGCCAGCTGGCAGCACACCTCCTCTCCAGGGACACGGTCCCCCTCAGGGAGCTAACAAGCTCCTGGAGATGATGGTGCCCTGCCAGGACTCTGTACAGTAGGCCAGGTATCACTCCAGGCCCTACAGACCATCCTCCTAGACTTCCAGCTCGAAATCGCCCGCAATCTCAACCTGCTTCTGCGCCTTCCTCTCCCAGTAGCCAAGGCACTGAAATAGAGGTGCCACCCAGCACACCTCTCCCATGGAGTTACAATCAAGCCCCACACGCATCACGCCAACAACAGACGCATGCCTAATAAGCTGGGGGACAGTCTGGCACAGAGGGCATGCACAAGGGCTCTGGTCAGAGCAGGAGACACAGCTATCCATCAACTTCCTGTAGCTGAGAGCTGAGAAGCTAGCGTTATATATATATATATATATATATATATATATATGCCGAACACTGTCATGACACCATGTCCTAGTGAGGACGGGCAGTGTAGTAGCAAAGGCCTACGTCAACAAGCAAAGTGGCACAAGATCCAAAGCTCTACAAAGAAGCCAAGACCCTGTTCAGTTGCTGTGAGGGATTGAGGCCTACACAGGCTTGGGTTTGTTGAGGCCTACACAGGCTTCAGTTTGTTGAAGCCTGAAGGCCCAAACACTTGGATGGGAGGGGGAGTTTGAGAGTTTTAAGTTACCCAATAGAAGTTAAGAACTAGATCTCCTATTCAAGGTCACATGATTATAACCTTCCATTCCTGGGAAGGCTATATATGTAGGGTGTGGTCAGCTAGCAGTCAGTGTGTGCTGGGAGAGAGCTAGAAGCAGAAGCACAGAAACAGCAGAGAGAGAGAAAGCGAAACTGGCTGCATAAGAAATAGGTAGTCTGAAGTTATACTAGAGAACATTGGATTGTTTGTTTGTTTGTTTGTTTGTTTGTTTTATTTTATTTATTTTATCATACTTGCTTTTGAATTATAACCACTCTATTAAGTAAAAACCCTAATATTATAAGTAAAGTGTTGTTGTTTACCCTGGAGTTTAGAGTGACTTATTCACCACGTCTACAGCCTACACCCATGCTATTAGAAGCTGTAAAAGGACTTGATCTCCTGGAACGGGAGGGGCTTTGAGGAGAGGCAGAGATCTCCCAAAGGAAGGTTAAGGGGTCCCTGCAGTAGCGGAACCTTGACAGATGGTGGCAGAGGTGGGATCCTGAACAGTGAGATTAAGCACTCCAAACGGAAATTGGGTTTTTTTTACTAATAGAGCTGGCAAAAGCAGTGTATGTTTGAACTTCAGGACTGCGGAATAGGGACCCAGTGAGGCTATTAGGATGAGCCAGTATCTCTCCATGAACAAAACTGCCCTGATAGAGCAGTGTAAAAAGGACAATTTGCCATGGGAGGAGAAAACAGCAGAGGAACTGAAAGTTATGCTGATCTCCCAGGCAGCAATAGAAGGAGCTGCACCCTCTAGCCCTAGTGTAACAGGACCCCAAACAAAAGAATGGGAGCTCCGGGAACAGGAACTGCGGCTAGTGGCAAAGCAGAAGGAATAGGAGACCCGGTTAGAGTGGGAGAAGCTAAGGCTGCAGCAGGAGCAGCTTAAAGCCCAGCAAGAACAACGCAGACATGAGGAAGAGCAACGCAGACATGAGGAAAAGCGGCACCAGGAGAAACTGCAAGCCCAAGAGGAACAACGCAGACACGAGGAAAAGGCGCGGCAGGAGCAACTTCAGGCCCAAGAAGAGCAACGCAGACACGAGGAAAGGATGATGCAATTGAAACAGGAGCAGCCTGTCAGAGTTACCCCGAAGGACTTCACAGCATACACCCCAGGAGAAGACCCACAAGTGTTCCTGACCACTTTTGAAAGGGCAGCACAGAAGTGGGGATTGCAGGAGGGGGATTATATGAAGTTTGTGCCTAATTTAATTAAAGGGGAGCTGGCAGAGATTTATAATAGCATGCCAGAGGGGGAGGCTGTTTCCTATGCTCAATTCAAAGAAACGGTGTTTAAAAGGTTCAGGTTAGGCCCTGAGCACTTTAGGAAAAAGTTCAGAGGGTTAACACCCCAACCTGGTAAATCTATGGTAGAGTTTGCAACAAAATTAAAAAACCTGCTATTAAAATGGGTGGATGAAGCAAAAGCTGACAACAGGGAAAAGGTGTTAGAGCTTATGGCTCTGGATCAGTTTTATTTTCGGTTGCCCAGAGAAATAAAACTGAAGGTTAAGGATAAAGATCCTGAAACTGTAAACCAAGCTGCAGAAATGGCTGACAAATTGATTGAAAACCGGGAAGGGCTAGGCCCCAGGATTGAGTCTGAGAAGAAGGGGGGGAAATGGGAAGCCCCAAGTAAAAAGGAGTTCAAAAAACCTCCTTTTGATCCTTCTCACCCCAGAGACTGTGCCTGTTATTCGTGTGGTCAGACAAGCCACATCAGGAGTAGCTGTCCCAAGTTACAAGCAATAACACCAGCTAACCCAGGTAGTCCTAAACCCGAACAAACCAAGCCACAAGGTGTAGCAAGCGTAAAAAAACCTTATAATTGTGGATTTGTGATCACCAACAGGGAAGAGGTTAATAATCAGTTTAAAGAACCTGTTTATGTAAAGGATAAGACCATTATGGCAATGTTGGATTCTGGAGCTGATGTTTCTCTGATCCGAGCAGATTTGGTGACACCTGAAGATTTGGTACCAGGAATGTCTATTGAGATTCAGGGAGTGAATAGTCCCTCCTTTGAAGTCCCAGTAGCAAGGTTATCCATAGAATGGAGGGGATGGAGAGGTCTGTATGAAGTTGGAGTGATGGAACCTCCAACCCAATATGCCCCTATCATTGTGGGAAGGGATATAATGGGACCAGAAGCTCAAATATGTGTGGTAACCCGCAAGCAAAAGGAAAGGGAGGAAACTTCAAGACAGGACCAGGTAAAAGCTGATGGGGTAAAAGAAAAGGTACTAGAGGTACAACCCACAGTGATTCCGGAAGGTCCAAAACCAACCCCGGACCCTCCCCAAACCGAAACAACAGAACAAGCCTCCATGCAACCTGTAGACCTGAAAGCCAGTGAAACAACCGAGGCAGGTGGTTCTGTAGAGGAAAAGGCGCTAGAGACCCCTTTTCCTGATTTAAGAGTAGAGGAATTCAAGCAGGGAGTCCTCAGTGATCCTAGTTTGGAGCCTCTGAAAAGAGTTGCTCTCCCTCAAGAGAAGCCCTTCTCTGAGGAAAGAAGGGAGCAGATTATTTGGGAGAAAGGATTGCTGTACAGGCTGTGGTTACCAAAAACCCAAGAGTTAACCTGGGAACCACTAAAGCAACTGGTAGTACCTAAACAATTCCGGCTAAGGTTGCTAGAACTAGCCCATGATGTGCCATGTGCAGGACACTTGGGGAAAAACAAGACTAAACCAAAGGCTCATGGCAAACTTGTTTTGGCCTGGAATTGCTAAGCAAGTAGCAGAGTACTGCAGGTCTTGTGAAACCTGTCAGCGTGTGGGGAAGGCAGGGCATCACAGTAAAGCCCCTTTGCAGCCTCTGCCTATTATAGGAGAAGCTTTCTTTAGGGTGGGCATGGATATTGTAGGGCCTTTCACTAAACCCACCCGCAAGGGAAAAAAGTACATCCTCACAGTGGTGGATTTTGCCACAAGATACCCAGAAGCAGTAGCACTAGCCTCTATAGATGCTCCATCTGTACCTGAGGCTTTGCTAACTATATTTTGCAGAACTGGATTTCCCTCTGAAATCTTAACAGATTGTGGGTCAAATTTCCTCTCTGAGATAATGGAATGTCTGTGGAAGTGTTGTGGGGTAAAACACTTGAAAACCACCCCTTATCACCCTCAATGCAATGGAATGGTGGAAAGATTTAACGCCACACTCAAAGGAATGATTAGAGCTTATGTAAACACACACCCAAATGACTGGGATGACAAACTGCAACACCTACTTTTTGCCTACAGGGAAGTTCCACAGGAATCAACGGGATTCTCACCTTTTGAGCTGTTGTATGGCAGAAGAGTGAGAGGACCTCTTGATCTCCTGAGGGAAAACTGGGAAGGTAAACTCGTAGAAAACAAAACCTCAGTGGTGGATTATGTGTTAAAACTTAGACAAACCCTTGATACACTCTGTAAACTAGTTCAAGCCAATGTAACCAAAGCCCAAGAGGTGCAAAAGTTCTGGTATGATCAAAAGGCACGCTCTAGAGTATTTGAGGTAGGGGATCAGGTAATGATATTTCTTCCTCTGTGCAAAGACAAGCTTAAGGCTGCTTGAGAAGGCCCCTACACAGTCAGAGAGAAAATGGATGATTTAACCTATGTGGTGGTTAAAGACAAATCTGAAAAAAGACCCAAGGTAGTACATATAAATATGATGAAGCCACACTATGAGAAGAGTGGAGTAGTTTTACAGGTGCTGAAGGTGCCAGAGGTAGTATACTTAGGGCACAAGGTTAGAAATGGTCATATCACACCATTATGGGACAAGGTTGAAGCTATCAGAACCTGGGACATACCTACAACCAAGAAACAGGTCAGGTCATTCTTGGGATTTGCTGGGTATTACAGGAGATTTGTTCCCCATTTTGGTGAAATTGCTGGACCTTTGACTGATTTAACTAAGAAATGTAAACCTGACAAAATTGTGTGGACTGATGAATGTCAAAGAGCTTTTGATAGACTAAAGGACATTTTAAGCTCAAGGCCTGTGTTAAGAGCACCTGACTTTGAAAAAACCTTTATTGTAGCTACTGATGCCTCTGAGACTGGCATAGGTGCAGTATTGTTACAAGACTATGACTCTGTTAAACACCCAGTAGCCTACCTGAGTAAGAAGCTTCTACCTAGAGAGAGAAACCTGTCTACGATCCAAAAGGAATGTCTGGCAGTAGTGTGGGCTCTAAACAAGCTCAAGCCTTATGTTTTTGGGCAAGAATTTACTTTATGGACTGATCATCATGCCTTGCAATGGATACAAACAATGCAAAATACCAACTCCAAGCTTCAGAGATGGTCTTGGAAATTGCAGGAATTTCAAATGAACATTGAACATGTGCCTAAGAAAGAGAATGTGATAGCTGATGCTTTGTCTAGGAAATAAGCAAAAAACAGTTGCCTTTTGTGTAGGTTAACGTTTCACAATTCTCTTCTGTAAAAGGGAAATTGTTCCACTTGAGGAGAAGGGGGGGAAGATGTGAGGGATTGAGGCCTACACAGGCTTGGGTTTGTTGAGGCCTACACAGACTTCAGTTTGTTGAAGCCTGAAGGCCCAAACACTTGGATGGGAGGGGGAGTTTGAGAGTTTTAAGTTACCCAATAGAAGTTAAGAACTAGATCTCCTATTCAAGGTCACATGATTATAACCTTCCATTCCTGGGAAGGCTATATATGTAGGGTGTGGTCAGCTAGCAGTCAGTGTGTGCTGGGAGAGAGCTAGAAGCAGAAGCACAGAAACAGCAGAGAGAGAGAAGCAGAGAGAGAGAAAGCGAAACTGGCTGCATAAGAAATAGGTAGTCTGAAGTTATACTAGAGAACATGGGATTGTTTGTTTGTTTGTTTATTTTATCATACTTGCTTTTGAATTATAACCACTCTATTAAGTAAAAACCCTAATATTATAAGTAAAGTGTTGTTGTTTACCCTGGAGTTTAGAGTGACTTATTCACCACGTCTACAGCCTACACCCATGCTATTAGAAGCTGTAAAAGGACTTGATCTCCTGGAACGGGAGGGGCTTTGAGGAGAGGCAGAGATCTCCCAAAAGAAGGTTAAGGGGTCCCTGCAGTAGCGGAACCTTGACAGTTGCGCACAACACAACCTCAGCTCCATCACGACCCCCTGTGAGGTAGGTTAGGCTGAGAGTCAGTGACTGGCCCGGAGTCACCCAGTGAGTTTCATGGCCGAGCGGGGACTAGAGCCTGGATCTCCCGAGTCATCATGAACATACAAGCTGATTGGCTCAGCAGAACAACTCTAGACCAATGCGAATGGTCCCTACACCCAGAAGTCTTCAGTCTCCTAGTCAAGACCCTGGGTCACCCAGGTCTGGACCTCTTCGCAAACACACAGAACGCGAAGCTGCCACGTTGGCCACTCGCTGCCAGACAAGAGGGGCAGAGTTCGCGGATGTGCTCACCAGCCACTGGCCAGAGGGTCTGCTAGATGCCTTCCCTCCACTAATTGCCATGTAGTTCAGAAGATCAGTGACCTACAAGAACACGTCACTTTAGTGGCACCTCATTGGCCAAGAGGGCCATGGTCCCCCAACCTAGTAAACCTGGCAGTCGGGAGACCCATCAGGCTTCCTCTCAGGCACGACCTTCTCAGCCAAGGCCCGATCTTTCACCAGGATCCAGGGTTCCTGAAGCTGACCACCTTGAGTCTGAAAGGGGCCTCCTAACCAAGCGTGGTTACTCCAATAAAGTAATCAATACACTCCGAGCCTCCAGGAGGCCCTCTACACATAAAACATACGACCGCGCCTGGCGGGCCTTCCTATGCTGGCCACGAGCCACGGGGAGGTACCCACTAGGAACTGAAACACCAGACATTCTCGAGTTCCTTCAAGAAGGGCTGTCATCTGGCCTTAGCAAAACACACTCAGGCGCCAAGTAGCAGCACTGGGCTCAGAGTGAGGCAACTCCAAGCGCTCGCTCCTCGGGGCACACCCACACATTAGTAGATTCCTCAGGGCAGGTGACCTGATAGCCCCCCCCCAGTCCACATGTTCCCCACCTGGAGCCTCAGTGTAGTGCTCAAAGCATTAATGAAACACCCTTTGAGCCATTAGGGGCGGCCTCGCTTAAGGGGCGGACCTTGAAGACCAGATTTCTAGTAGCGTTCACTCCGCCAGAAGGGTCGCAGAACTAGGCGCACTGTCATGCAGTAAAGATCTCTGCATCTTCCACAATGATAAACTCATCCTGCACACAGACCTGACCTTCATGCCAAAGGTCAACTCCCCATTCCAAGGTCCCAAGACCTAGGGGGTCCCTTCCTTCTGCCAGCATCCCTCCTCTCCTCGGGAGAAGGAGTGACACACACTTGACGCTATGAGGGCGGTCAAGTTTTACCTAGATAAAACTAAGCCAACCCGACAGCACAGTTCACCATTTGTCCCTTCGGAGACTCCTCCTTAGGAAAGAAGGTGTCAGTGGCCTCTCTGGCACGATGGCTATGCGATTGCATCGCGATGGCATACTCCTCCGGTGGCCCACAGGTCCCGGAGGGCATCAAAGCCCATTCAGTCAGAGGAATGGCCACATCAGCTGCTTTTAGTGAGAGGGCACCTCTAGATGAAAGTTGTAGAGCAGCCACCTGGTCTTCTGTTCACACATTCACCAGGCACCACAAAATTGACATTATGGCCTCAGCAGAGTGCGCCTTCAGAAGGCGCGTGTTGCAGAAGGTCATTTTGCCCCAGTAGGAGGCCAGCCATGGGTGTTAGGCCCACCCGGGGGATGCACTGCTTTTTTACATCCCCAAGCTTGCTGGCCTCCGACACTCTAGGAGAAACAGAAATTTTTCTACTCATCGTGAATTTCAGTTCTCCACGAGTGGAGGAGGCCAGCAAGGCCCGCCCTGGGTCGGCCTCCTCCTGGGCGCATATTAATCTGGGCCGTGGGAGGGAGTCTCTCCTCTTGTTTCCACAGGCCTGCAGCCGACGGACCTGACAGTCCCTCTATTCAAGATAGCAAGGGCGTCTGCAAGAATCAGTTCGTTCGAAGTATCAACTGAGGTTTCCTGGGGGAGGCCCCGCCTCCTCCGGGAAGCTCAGATCAAAGTCTGCCTTCCCAGCCCCGGAGGCGGGGCTTACCCCAAGCTTGCTGGCCTCCTCCACTTGTGGAGAACTGAAATTCACGGTGAGTAGAAGAATTTCTGTTTCCACTAGCTGACCTGGCAGTCATCAGCAGCACCTTCAGGCTAGAGGGGACTGCAGGCAAACCACCAGAGTTACTGAGGTTGGAAGGCAGAGCAGAAGGGGGTAAAGTTTCTGAGACCATTTTAAAGATTTAACTTTAAAAACTCTGGCTTGGAATCAAGATACCCCAAGGACCTTCACTTTCCAAAGAAATCTGCCTTAATATTAAGATCCTCATCTGAGGCCCTTCTACAGGTCCCTGAATAATCTGTGGTGATGTGGGGCATGACCTGAGAATAGGGTCATTTCTATGGTGCCCTGCCTCTGGAACATTCTCCCCAGGGAAACTTTCCTGGCTCCATCTGTGTTATTCCAGCACCAAGTGATGATTTTTATTTAGTTCACCCAGTATTTCAGGATGTTTAGTTTACTGTAATCTTATTCTCTTATATTATAGGACTACAGTTGTGGCCCTATGTTAAGCGTGTTGGATGAATTGTATTCTGCTATTATAACAATAAATGGTTATAATAGGTTCTACAGCTTACACTGTAGGTTCTACAGCTTATGCTCATAAAATGGCTCAACAGATCAATCTAAAACTTGGTAATATAGGAGATGTCAGTTTGAGGATGGATCATGCCAGTTTTGAGATAGAGTAGGAGATTGCTTATTCATAGGAGTTTAAAGTTTGATGACTGACCTACACCAGTACCATCTGTTTTCTTGTAGGTTAGGCTTCACTGGAGTTAAATTTTATTGCCCTGTTCCTCTGTTTGTACAGCATCCTTTGGGAAACAGTTGGTTGTATCAGGTCAGGGGGAAGGTCTAGCACACACTGTGCCTGGCCTGGGTAACATGTTCGTAGTTTTTCTTAAAATGCATTATTATATTTTTGCCTCTTTTATCCTTTGGGAGGTCATATGGCCCGGACATATTCAGAATGAGCCTGTAGCAGGGAGGGAGTAGAATGGGAGTGAGTATGGCTGGTTACCAGGGAGACAGGATAGAATGCAAAGGAGGAAGGAGTTATGTCAGTTAAGGTTTGGCAGTTGAGAGAGAATGAGGTTGGGGGGAGGGGGGGAATAGGAGCTGCAGCATTAATTCTGCCTGAAACATACGAGCTATTTATGCCATTGTTGTTATACTGAAGGGGTGGGGAAACATTTTCAGTCCAAGGGCCGGATGAGGATGATTTCTATACCTGAAGCTCTCTGGGCGGTTCACAACACTTCACAAAACACAGTGCACAAGTACAATAAAAGCATAAAAACAGCCATAAAAACATATGTTTTCCAATATATAAAATGTAAAAGACAATTTAACAGCTAGAATAATTTTAGCACCAGACCTGTTAAAAACAGGGCATAAATTCCCCATCATGCCACTAAATAATAATATATATTATTATTATTATTATTATTATTATTATTATTATTTATTTATTTATTCTATTTATACCCCGCCTTTTTTCCTGCAAGGAAAATAACCATAAAGGCCACTAAATGCCTGGGAGAAGAGGGCAGTCTGGCGTTGGTGCCAGGTGGGCTTCAGTGGGGAGATCATTCCATAAATGGGCTGCCACTGAGAAGGCCTTCTCCCTTGTTGCCACCCTCTGAGCCTCCCTTGGAGGTGGCACTTGGAGAAAGGCCTCAGAAGTTGACTGTAGTGTCCAGGGAGACTCAGGCTGGGAGCGGTGCTTCATCAGGTATTGCAGTCCCAAGCCATGTAATTTTCTCGATGCAAGCATGTTGGGGGCTGTATGCCAGCAGTGGGTGGGACCGGATCCAAAAATGGGCAGGAGCAACCCACTGCTGACATTTGACCTGCCCTAAAAAACCCAAAAGTAACTGATACACCTTGGCTGAGTCACTGTATCTGAGACTAACCTACCTCCCCGGATGGTGTCTCCACTTGAACACAGTGGGACTTCCTTCCAAATAAACATGGATATGGATAGGGTCAGGGTGCAAGCCTGTGCTGTCCTTTGCATGCTTACTAGGAAGGAATCCAGGGGATTTTCTTGTACACAAGAAGAGTCCTGCTACATGGTGCTGAAGTGGGTCTGTCTAGTCCAGCATCCTATTGCAGTGGGTGGCCAGATGTTTCTGGGAATCAGACTGCTTGCTCCACAGCAGTTGGTATTCAGGGGTAGACTGCATCTGAACATGGAGGTTCTTCTATCTAACTATAATTGAGACTTAAGAAATTGCCTGGCTGGATCACACCAAAGGTCCATCTAGACCAACGTTCTGTTTCCAGCAGACGCCTGCCTGATGGATCTGATTGATCTCTCTGGTATGGATTTGCTTAGTTTTATTTTTAACAACAGTCATCTAAGCTAGTGAACGGAAAAATACTTTAAAGTTGCTTTACCATTTCTTGAGTAAGTGTACTTTTCTAATCAGAAAGGTTTGCTACAGCTTCATTCATGTGGATGGATGTTTGGGAAAGAGATTGTATCCATAAGGTTAATATGCTCAGCAGGATGATTAAGAGGTAAAATTCTTTTCTGGGATTTTAGTTCTTGAAATTTCCATTGCGTTACGGATTGTTTTTATTGGACTTATCTCTGACTAAGATCTTCAGCCTGGCCTTTACAAGAAATGATGCCCTGAAAAGTTCCATTGACTATTCAAAACTACCATACCATTCCATTTGGAGTAAAAACCTATCACTATAATTTAAATCAAGGGAAACGTCAAATATCCTAAACCTCATAGATGTGCAACACTTTAATTGTCTTCTTTTCCATTTATGCCTGGTTATGCAGCCTTTGATAACATTGTGCCATATATTCATCATCTTATCTATTATGGATAGATTGCAATGTTGACAAAGTTGCTACAGAAAAAACTGCTTTTGTATTGCATATCTGTGGTATGGTTTTGGGTGACCCACGTGGTTGCTGCTTGTACATGTTGTGGCTGCAACATGAAGCCCTATCTTTGCATTCCCCCCCCCCCTTTATGGCAGCCATGTGATCATTATAATGTATCAGTTGGGTCTAGTTCTCATGCTATGAGGCCAATTTTTTTCCTCCATTTTTCAGTAGCAAACTCCTTTCATTCTGTCAAATCCAGACTTAGTTATACTTAGAGTAGACCCATTGAAATAAATGGGACTTAAGTTACTCTAGATCAGGGCTCTCCAACCTTGGGTCCCCAGATGTTGCTGGCCTACAGCTCCCAGCATACCCAGCCAGCATGGCTAATGGCAAGGGATTCTGGGAGTGGTAGTCCAGCAACAGCTGGGGACCCAAGGTTGGAGAGCCCTGCTCTAGACCATAGATTTCATATAGAGTTGGAAGGAGCCTACAAGGCTATCGAGTCCAACCCCCTGCTCAATGCAGGAAACTAGAGGAGGGGTCTCCCATCCAAGTAACAACCAGGCTTGACCCTGCTTAGCTTTCCACACTCAGACAAACTGAGCTAGCCTCTTAAGTCTAATTGATTTCAGTGGGTTTACTCTAAGTATGAATAAGTCTGGATACAACCCATTATTCACAGGGTTGTGTATAGAATTGTTCATGGTTATGGTAGGGGTGATGAGTCCCCGGCCACTCTATGCCAACCTTTTTCTTCCTATTCACATTACTAAGACTTTTATATGACAATATCACCATAACCTAGCAATCTCTATGGTGGCATCAAAGTTCAACCTTTGTCATGGGTGCTCAGTCTTTGCTAGAATGTTTTGCTCTGATTAACCCTGATGCATTTCACTAACACAACCATGGTTAATATCTGTTAAAGGCTTACACAAGATAATTGAGTGCAGGGTGTATTAATAGGTAATTGTGAAATGAGTATTATTACTTTATTGTTAGGTTTAGAGTATCCTATCATTTTCCTGTTCAGATTGGCAACTTTGTTAGGCTTTGCTGGTTGAAGAACTCAGGATGCCTTGGCAAAGCCAGGACTTATCTGGCTTTAGAACTAATCTCTGTATTTTTTGTACCAATTGATTTTCAAGTAAGATGAGTAAATGTTTTGTCTGTGCATCCTGGTCTATGACTCACATGAGTACCTAATCACAAGACAAATTACTCAGTTGTCCTTTCTGGACTGTCATCTCACTATTTTAGAAAGGATCTTGTTCCTTTGTATTGAATTTAGTGCACCTATTTCCTCATGGAATTCTTGTCTCATTCATTTCACAATTCATTCCATAAGTACAATCTGTCTTGGACCATTGAATAGCAGGCACAGGTGTGAGAGCTCTCCAAAATTCTTCCTGACATCTTGTAAAGGCAAAGTGTAAGTAACCTAAATATAGGTTGCTACTCTTCGCTTTCTAATACCCTAACATCTACAATTCATTCCCTGAATGCAAAAAACATCTTGTGAATTTCGTGAAGTTAAGAGCACTCCAGAATTCAACCTGATACCTTCTAATAAGTGTTGCTGTCCTTCTCTCTTTTAATATATTTATATATAGAGAAAGAGAACCTATTTAGCTTCACTTGAAGAGTAGCCCCCTTAAACTGAGGGGTAGTAGAGCAGGACATGGCACTTACTAAGATGGGGAGCTCATAGCCTACAGGGGGTGTACATTATGGAATGGGTAAAACTCATCCAGTCAATATAGATCTAGCACAGCACTGCAAATAATGTTTCTGAAGCATTTGGTGTATTTGGGATGTGGACCCATTGTGGGAGTTAGCAATCCTGTGGCCTTTAGACACCATATGAGGGACCATAGGATACTGGGGATTTCCCCCCTCCCAAGGCTGTAGACAGAGCTATGACCTCAGGAGTGGGGGAATCTGAGTGGAGATCTCCCCCCCCCCCCCCCACAGTGCCTCACAGCTGTCATGGAAAGCTTCGCAGTGGCTCCTCTCCTGAGGTCAGTGTCACAAGCTTGGAAGAGGTCAGGGAGGGTGGGAGGAAAGGGAGCATGCCCCTGGACAGGGAGGGGAGAGTAGAAGATGTGGACTTGCATCTTCCAGTCCCTGCCCATGGCAAGGTGAGAGAGCTAGACAGGCTCAGGCCCATCTGAGAGAGAGTGTAAAAGCTTCTGCCGCTCCTCCTGGCCTGCCTGGCTATTGCCAGCAGGGCTTAGGATAGACGTAGTAGGTCTTCGAGATCAGAGCCCCCCATCTAGCCAGCATTGGTCCTGTAGGATTGTGCCCATAGACATTATTTATTATTTATTGATTATTGGCATAGTAGATACCACCTTGTCTACTAAAAAGTCGTCAAGGTGGTGTACTACAACAATTTAAAACAATTTAGAAAAAAAAACACCAAGACCATTAAAAGAGTAAAAACATTAAAACTATACATTTTGAAAGGTCAAATTGCAATGTTGAGTCTTTACAGCCTTTCCAAAGGCCTAGAGCAGGGGTCCCCAACCTTTTTAGATCCATGGCAACTTTTGGGAATTTGAGAAACTGCTGTGGTCACCACCACAAAAATGCCTAATCAGTGGCTCGCCACTTTGGCATCTACCTGTCTTGTCTATGGATCTTAGGCTGCATCTTATTCAGCAAAAACTTTTGTTTCATGTCTATTGGATACCACAATGTCTCTTTAATAATGGATTGTCTAATTCGGCTAATTGCTGCCGGTGCAATACAGCTAATGCTTCTTTAAAACATATGTTTTGGCAGTGTCCACTATGCTTCTTTTTGGAAGGAGGTTATTACACAGATAATTTTGTATTGGAACAGTCTTTAATATTCACTGATGTGCATGCCCTTTTAAATTATTTACCTGCTTCATGGAAATTAAGAAATGGTCATTGTAAATGGATTTTCCATGACCTTTTGACAGCTAAAAGACTGATATTACAACATTGGAAGGATAAACACTCACCCGCTATAAAGCAATGGATTGAGGACCTTACTCCTTACAATACCTTCAATATTTGAACAGGTGGCATATAGATGCCACCTTCAAATGGATACTTATTTAGATATTTGGTCCACTTTTGTTCAAGCATATGTATAATTGCTAGAAAGTTGTGTGCATTTCATATGTATTCATTGCTATGGATACGTACAAATCCATGTACGTATATTTTAAAAAGGAAAAAAGTATTGTAGGTGCCCATGTTGGGGACCTCCTCATGGGCGTCATTGGAGGTGGCTGCAGGGTGCCGTGTTGGGGACCCTGGCCTAGAGAGTGGGGGCCAATTGTAGTTCTTGAGGGAGCACATTCCATAGGTTGGAGGCAAACACAGGAGAAAGCCTTTTCACGCATGCCCGACAAACGGGCCTCTGTGGGTCATGGTGCCTTCAAAAGGGCTTCTCCTGAATCCTGCAGAGCTTTATACTTGGACAGGTTCATCCTGAGACAGGCAGTCCCTTAGATAACCAGGTCCTAAGTTCTTTAGAGCTTTAAAGGTTAAAACCAACACCTTGAATTGATCCCAGAAAGCATGCAGCCCTCGGGGCCAAAAAGGTTGCCCACCCCTAAAGTGGACAAGTCTGTGTTGAGGGTCCTGTTTATATTCTGGCTCTTGCATCCACACATGGCCATCTTGTGCAGTCCCAGCCCATCCTCCCCGGGAGGTCTGATGCTAGAGATGCTCAGTGCCCAGTCCCACATTCAAGGGGGTGAGTGCATCAACCAGCCTTCCCCGACCTGCTGCCCTCTAGATGTTTTGTACTCTAATTCCCAGCATCCCTGACCATTGGCTATGTTGGCTGGGGCTGATGGGAGCTGGACTCCAAAACCTCTGGTCTGGAGGGCCCTAGGTTGGGGGAGGCCAGCATAGAAAATAGGCATCCCCCCCCCCCGGGCATCATGATGATGATGATGATGATGATGATTTTTGTATTTATAAATGCCTTTTTTTGGTAATAAATTAAAAAAAAAAAAAAAGATCCCAGAAAGCAAATGGTAATCAGCGCAAATCTTTCAGGACAGGTGTAATATGGTCCCAATACCATGCACCAGTTAGCAGCCTAGCTGCAACATTTTGCACCAATTGAAGCCTCTGGACACTCTTCAAGGGTAGCTCCATGTAGAGCACATTGTAGTAGTCTAAACATGGTGTAACCAATGGATGGATAACTGTTGCCAAGCCAGACTAACTCAACAGTCAGTTTTGCAAATGCACTCCTTGCTACTGCCACCACCTGAATATCCAGGGACAGCATAGTTCAGTGTGCCAAAATTAGTCTCTGTGGATAGAAAACACGGCCAAAACGTGTTGTGTGAACTCACTCATAGAGCCCATACAGATGACCAAACTGTCCTTGGAGTGAGCTGTCTCACATTTGATCATCTGTAATCCTACCAAATGGTAAGGAGGATTTGCCGCACGTCAGGTGCAGATGTGTGGTAAAATGATTGCCAGGACCCAGCCTTTTCACATGAATTATGTTTCATTCATCACATTAGTAATGATTTCATGATTTTTGCTTGTGCTCTTTCTACACTTTCCACTTTCATGAAGCTACTTCCTAGTTTTCTTTATGTAGTAGTCCTCGACATATCTGGGTTAAATGTCTTGTGACTGGAACTCTCAACATCTTTTTAATTTACAAAAGTGGTGACAGCAAGCACACACACCCTTCCATTTTGACTAGGAAAAGGCCAGTGTAACCCTTTGCCCCTGAACCATGGCCTGATCCAAATCACCACGCACACAGAGGGGGAGACCTATGGGCTTACGTCGCACAGGCATAGGAGAAGAGGATTAAACCAGGCAAAAAAAGTTGGCTGTACCAAAGACGGCAGGTTTACATGGCAACACATACAGAACTACTTTGAAATAGAATATTATGGTGTTCAGAAATATTTGTGGTATTGTCCTTTTTAGGATATGTAACCTTGTATCCCAGATCTCTTAATTTTGTGTTATACTTTATTTTCTAGATGCCTTTATAAAGAGAAATCTCAAAATGCATTGGGAACAATTTATTGGTTTAGCTGTCTTTTTCTTTTAACTTGCTTTTGGCTTTTACCGTTTTTTGTTTTTTTAAAATCCTTGTTCTTGTTTGCAAATGATTGGGCCCATTCCCCTTTCATAATGACCCCATTCTAAATCAGGTACATTGGCTAAACATAGCTGCTTTTGGTAAAATGAAATACACGTTCAGAGTTCAGACATGGTACTCTAGACCCACGTCACATGTAGTTTGACACTCTATAAAATGGCCTCCAACTGTGCTTGGAGGTCACCAGGCAACCCCTTGGTTAAGGGTGCAATCCAATGAGGCTGCTCATAACCCTCCGAACTCAGAATATTACAAATGGCCGATTTTGGCTGTCTGAGTGTTCAGCCTCAGAGCAGGCAGGAAGGAGTGTGTGGCACTGCCAGGATACTTCATATGCTGGCATAGCCTGACTTCTCCTCTCCCTGCCCCCCTCCTGCCCCCAAGAACCCATCTCTGAGGTTGCTCTTGTGACCTCAGAGCCACAGCTGGTGTGGTTCTTTCCGCACCAGCCGTGAGGGTGGGGGAAGGGTTCTCTGAGGTTGGAGACCCACCTCCGACCTCGGAGCGCATTTCTGAGGTTGGAGCTGGGACTCCGAATAATCCTATGGTCATCTAGATTCTGTCTAGTGGCCATAGGATTGCACTGCCCAGCAATCTGAAAAGGATCGTGTCAACCTGAGGAGTTTTTCTTTTTGGAAAGTGCCTAAAAAACTACTCAGGCTAAATAAATGTTTTGCAGCAGCAGTTATTGCTGCATAATTGCAATTATACAATAATCATTTCACTAATTGATCAGTGACAAGAAGTGCCTCAGCTGTCAAGGGATGGTACTGCTAAGAAAAAGAATAACAACAATAGTTGTACTGATCATATTTATGGAGTGCCCTCTGACAATAGTTCAAAAAAGATGACTACAAAATACAAGAAACGATGGGCAAAATATAGTGAAAGCAAAGTGCTTTGAAATCTCACTTTTCAGTGGGAGAAGGCTAACTCTCCATTGAAATCAATGGCACTTCCAAGTGCTTCACTTTGGCTGGATTGTGCCCAGTGTAAAAATGACTTATACTGCATTGATTCATCTGCTGAGGAATTGCATAACCTCAGTATATGGCAGAAAACTCTAGTGCATGTTTTAGGGAGTGCTCTTCGGCTTGCCCAGGTTGGGGTAGAAAACCTGGTGCCCTTCAGGTGTTTTGGACTACAACTCCCATCAGTTCCAGCCAGCATGGGCAATGGTCATGAACTAAGGGAGTTGTAGCCCAAAACATCTAGAAGGCACCAAGTTGCTGTCCCCTATTGGGCCTTACCATTGTCTTGAGTAAACTGGGAATGTGCCTAGAACACACCCAACCATCCCTTGCCGCTGTGTATTGCAGAGGAAGATCAACAACAGAGGACAAGCTGAGAGAAGATAGCTTCTTCAAGTGTCAGCAGTGGTGGGCAATCTTCTCTGAAAGACAGCTTGTCCTCCATCACCAGTGTTTTCACTGAAGAAACCCCAGAGTTTCTCAAAACACTTTGCCACAGGGAAATTAAGCTGCAATCCAGGGCACACTTTCCTTGGAGTAAGCCCTATTCAACACAGTGGGACTCCCTTCCAAGCAAACATGCATAGGATTGCATGCACTGTTTTAAAGTGACTTCCTTTCAGTCCACTAGCAAACCTCTGGAAATGGGGAAGTGAAGCCTATTTATGCACGTACAAAGCCACTGCCATAGTAAATGCTGTGTGCTGTGGTGTTTACTTTCCAATATTTTGAGTTGGCCATGGCTCAAGTTTGCTAATGTTGAAGAATGGCATTTGTATAGCTTCCGCTAGTTAGCGTACACACAGTTTTATTGAGAAATCGGGCCAGTCCTCTTCAAAGTGCTTCTTATTTTTGCCGGCACGTAGCTAAAATGACTTGCAACAAAATTAGATTGTAGCTTGATTCTGCTTACAGACCAAACTCATTTTCTTGACATATAGCAGGTGTCCGAATGTCAAAATAAAGTAAGTTTTATTTCCTCTTGATGCCTGTTTTACTGAATATTTTATTTCCCTTTGTCAATGGCACCTTGTATGCATTCCATGAGCACATGCCTTTTATAGCCAGGGTTCTGCTTTTCCAGATATTTGTCTGAGAGTAGATTATACAGTGAACAAAATACTCCTGCTCCAATGGCATTGAAATATCAGTTGCTATTTTCTTATGTTGTTGCACTGTAACCTTGATACGTTGAAGACACACTTCAATATACGTTTCTGTTTCTTCACTTGCCCATGTGTGAGTTTGAATTAGCAGATGATCACTTAGGCTGAAGACAAGCAAGATTTTTAGAGCAATGAACCCCAAACTGAAAGTATCCTCACTATGTTCAGTTCAAATATAACTTTCCACTCCATGAAAGTTGCGCAAGTTTGAAGGAGAAATTGGCTTTGCACAGCATTGATTGGCTGGCACCTGTGATGTCACCGAGAACCTCTGCTACACCTCTGCCTTTAATCTCCTGAATAATGTTGCCTTTTTGAAAGAACGTCTGTGAATGAGTGAATTGATGTACGTGCAGTGTTTAAAAAACAAATACTAGGGGCAGCCCTCTAGTAATATGGAAGGAGATACAACTGAACTAGTGTTGGATTTCCTGGTATTTATGAGTATTTTCCCATGCAAACTGCAAAGGTGGAAGGAATCCTGATTCTTTCTGTGGCTAAATAGAGACTTCTCTTTTTAGACAATGTCCTTCTTCTATAGTGACACCCTGATCCTAAAATATATGTGCAACATAATGTTAACGTGATGCTGAAATAATGGACAGGTTTAATTGTCACATTTAAATTCCCCCAAGCTGATTTCATATGATTTCCAAGAATGCTTGGAAAATGCTTGTGTGTGGAAATCCAAGAACATCAACTCAATTGGTGGGTTTGCATGACGCATGAAGCCACACTGGGTAGCAAGTTACGCAGTGTGGCTTCAAAGCCACCCTACCCCCAATGCATCTGACAGATGATCGGGCACATCACGGGTATGGTGCCTCCTCCTCCCCCCTCCGTCCTCCTGAGGGTATCCCAGGGGACCCCGCGGTAGCACCGAGTTTTCCCTCCCCTCAGCCACAAAGGTCCCAGCAGCAGAAGGGGGAATGGAGGAGCTGGCAGCCCCGCTCCTGTTTGTTATTGCTGTGTGTGTGCAGGATGATGACAAACAGGATTACCCCAGAGCGCAGCACTGCTCGTGTCCACTGCACATCACTTGCTCAAGCCCCTTTCAGGGCTTGAGTGGGTGGTGCATGGTGGCCAGAGGGGTGGTGAACAAGGCGTGCACCAATCGGCTGCCTCCTTGAGAGGAGGCAGGAGATCGGAGCACACCCCCACACCCCCTACACCGCTGTGGCTGCCAGCCCTTTTGGCTGACAGTTGCAGTGGCATGGGGAGCCTCTGACAGCTGCCCCCAAGTGCCACTTTGGCATGGCTGTCATCAGCCAGAGCCCCTTGGCTAAAGCAGCAACCCTTTTTTGCTGCTCTTGCCAAGGGGCTCTGTAGGTTTTTGGCTTGACTGTGGCTTAGTGTGTTGTCCAGTTTGGATGACACGCTAAGCCAGGGAGGGTTTAGTTAACCCTAGAACAAGCCATGGCTGCTTGGGGTGGCTTATAAAGTTATAAACCACCGCACAGGAAGCTCTCTGGGTTCAGACAACATGCTAAGCCACCGTGGCTTCATAGCCATAGTGGCTTAGCATGTTGTGCGAACCCAGTCAATGTAGTCAAACCAGATTCCTACTTGACTTTCAGCTGTCCAACTTTTCCTTCCAAACAACTCCTGCCAAACCATTCAAAATTCAAATACTTCATATATCTGCTAGGGATTGATGAATCTGTCAGTTTCAGCTTTTCTTAGTTTCTCATTTTTCCAGTCTTAAGTTTGGTTTCTCCTGAACACTGAGATTTTTTTAAAAAGTTCATATGAAAATCCATGAGCATTTTTGTGTGCATTTCTCCTAATACATGCATTTGTATGCAATTTTGCTTGCTAGAAACATTTTTGCAAGAAATTATTCGAATATTGTGTATTTTTAGTGTTCTTTTCACATACATATGCATTTTTCTGTGCACATTTCCCTAATATTTTTATTGGCATTTTAAATAAGAGAAATCCACTGCAAAATTCAGAAGTGTGAATTTCAAAGTATAACTGAGTTTCAATTTGTATACTGGTTCAAAAGTGCAAAATTTGGTAAGTTTACATTAAAATGTGAACCAAACCATTTTTTCTCCCATCCCTAATGGTAAATATTAGTCAGCCCCTTATAAACTAATGCTGAAGACATGTTTTTCTGACTGACAATTTTGGTCATATATATGGCACTCATACATATTAGAAAAATATATCTTTAGGAACTTGCTACAGTTGAATTGCTACATCTGACTTTACTTATATTTTATAGGAAAATTAACTCAGCATTCATTTGTGTAATAATACTTTTGTATATGATGCATTTAATAATGCTCAACACAACACAAAACAACATGCTGAAATTCCATTCCAAGGGGAAATTATTACAAAACATGCAAAGGAATGGCATACATCAAATGCCTGTTTATAAGCTGCTATTTCAGTGCTATTTCAGTGTTCATTTCTTAAACACTGTACAAATCCTACAAGAAATATTTTATGACATCACAAAGGAATCTCTCTGTTTATTTTAAGGAAACTGCATCTAATAAAGTCCTTAATGCATTCTTTTAAATTCATTACCTCATTTCCCTCTTATTGTGAAAGGCTTGAAAATGCAACTCTGTCCTTAATAGGTCTATTGGATTAAAGAGGAGGCATAAACATTTATTCAAACTCTTAATATTTTAAATGTTGCCAATAGGTAGGCAATACTAAATCAAAATGTGCTCTAAAGCTATTCTCCCTTCTACTCTACCCAACCCCAATAATTTCATCTGAAATGATAGGTGAATAATAACAACACTGGACAACATGTGCTGCATGGCTGGCTGGGGAATGCTGAGAGTTGTAGGACTTTTTTCTGTCTAAACATGCTTAGGATTGAACCCTATGTACCATTGTATTTGCAGCTTGTGAACCTGATTTGAGTGCTAGATCATGGGAGGTGGATGTGTGAACTTTTGCCCTTTTTAGTGGGTTACTTTAAGGAAGGGGATTGTGAAGCTTCCTTGTGACTGTAACTCAACTTCTCAAGAATAACTGTACCAGAAAACCTTTGTGGGAAGTTGTATGAGAGAGCCTTCAAGGAGACTGTAAATAAATTACTTCACACCGGGGGGGCTGGATTTAGTTGCACTCGATCATACTCTTGATAAACTGAAACATCCTGACATATAATGGAGAGATGATGATTTCCATCTATAGAACATTCCAGGGTGATGTGTACTTGCAATGGAAACGAAATACGATCACAGTGAATCTGAATAAAAACATGCAGTGAACTCCCTAGCTCAGGTTTGGGCAGACTTAGGCTTGTGGGATCTACTTTGTGGTGTGTGTGTTTTACTAAAACCTCAAGATCCACCAAGTGGAGGAAGGTGCAAAGAAATATACTTTGAATCAAAGAATGTTAATCCCAGGAATTTGTTTTTGAGTACCAGAACTGAGTGGTGCTTATAGCCCTTGCACACAAAAATTCACTCCTGGTTACCTCATCCCTACTTGTAGGGATAACATCCCTACTTGTAGGGATAGCATTGGCTACAACCCAGGGTGTGTGTTATAGTGGTGGTGAGTCATTTTTTCCTTGCTGATCTACCGCAAATCACCCAGAGATCTACCAGTAGATTCTTAACAACTTTCTTCTATCCCTGCCTTAGTTAATGTAAAAGTCAATCCTGGACAGTTACTTTCAGAGCACAGACATTTAAGCCTCTGATGGACTAACCATTTTGGGGCATGATCGAAGAGTAAATAGGGTAGATGCAATGAGAAACCCAACAAGCCATTTGTTGTCCACATTCTGGAGGCTTGCAAGGAGGGATATAAAACTTACTTGGAATATATGAAACAGGCACTTCTTGACCAGAGTGTATGCAGCATTGATGCTACAGTGCTTAAACCCTTGTCCATCATGTGCTGCATGGGTCAACTGTAATTCAGATGACAAATCTTGGCCAAAGATAGCCAGAACAAATAATTATTCACCAAATGTGAATATTTGTTTATTTACAAGCTCAATTCAAGGTGCTGGTACTTACCTTTAATGCTATAAGGGCACAATCCTATGCATGTTTAGACAGAAATATGTCCTTTAAGTCCCAGTGCACTTCAACATTTTTATTAATGACTTGGGTAAGGAGGTGCAGGGAATACTTATCAAATTTGCAGATGACACAAACTTGGGTGGAATAGCTAATACCCTGGAAGACAGAAACAAAATTCAAAGTCATCTCAATAGGCTGGAGCACTGGGCTGAAAACAACAGAATGAAATTTAATAGGGAAAATGCCAAGTTCTGCACCTAGGAAAAAGGCACCAAATGAACAGTTACAGGATGGGGATACTTGGCTCAACAATACTACAAGCAAGAAGGATCTTGGAATTGTTGTAGATCACAAACTGAATATGAGACAGCAATGTGATGTGGCTGCAAAAAAGGCAAATGCTATTTTGGGCTGCATTAATAGAAGTATAGCTTCCAAATCGTGTGAAGTACTAGTTCCCCTCTACTCAGCTCTGGTTAGGCCTCATCTTGAGTACTGCATCCAGTTCTGGGCACCACACTTTAAGAAGGTTGTAGACAAACTGGAAAGGGTTCAGAGGAGGGCAACGAAGATGATCAGAGGACTGGAAACAAAGTCCTATGAGGAGAGACTGAATGGACTGGGCATGTTTAGCTTTCAGAAGAGAAGACTGAGGGGAGATATGATAGTTGATCTTCAAGTACTTGAAAGGTTGTCACACAGAGGAGGGCCAGGAACTGTTCTCGACCATCCTAGAGTGCAGGGCATGGAATAATGGGCTCCAGTTAAAGGAAGCCAGATTCTACCTGGACATCAGGAAAAATTTCCTGCCTGTTAGAGCAATACGACAATGGAACCAACTACCTAGGGAGGTTTTGGGCTCTCCTACACTAGAGACATTCAAGATGCAGCTGGACAGACATCTTCCAGGGATGCTTTAACTTGGATTCCTGCATTGAACAAGGGGTTGGACACGATGGCCTTGTAGGCTCCTTCCAACTCTGCTATTCTATGATTCTATGAATCTAAGCCATAGTGGGCTGCAGCGAGCATGTGAACCTGCCCAGTGTCTGACTTGGTATATGGCAGCTTCCTGTCTTCTTCTAACAGTCTGTTTCCAATGCCTTCTTCTATAAGAGCTTGTACTCCCAGAGTGGTATTAGGAGCCCATCCCCAAGTTCCTGTTTCTCTGATCTTCTTGGGGTTCCCATGGCCTGAACTTAACAATAGTATTTAGTTGCTGATCTTCCAGAATTCTTCTTCTTCTCTGTAGCACCCCTGATGCTCTAGATCTCTGTCCTAAGAAAGGTCAATCCTGCTTCCTCAGTGCTGTCTAGACAGTTGAAGAGGGTCATCATCATCATCATCATCATCATCATCATCATCATTATTATTAATCTTCATCTTCATCTTGCTGTTTGCCATTATTCTGTTCACTGTGTTGATCCTGCTGCTGTTTCTTGGGATTGTTTTCTTGATTTGGTTTGCCTGTTTTATTGCATATTGGTTTTACTAGTTTATCATGTTGGTTTTACTGGTTTATCTTGTAAATTGTTTTGAAATGTCTGAATATAGATAGATAGATAGATAGATAGAGTTAATACTGCTAGATATAATTTTATGATCCATTATTCAAATGGTAATAAGGTAAATCAGAACATGCATGTTACCTATATTTTCTCTTAGCTTGCAATAATTGGCCCGTGCATTCAAAGAATAAAGAGCTCCAGCCTCACTGAAGCAAACACAGCATGCCCAGAATATTGTCTGGGCACCACAGCATAACAGTATGGGAGATTTACTTTCTTGTGTGAAAAATTTACAATCTGGATCACCTCTGTCATAAGTGGCCACTTTGAGGTATGTCACTTGCATATTTTTGCCCACATGCCAACCCTGCATAGCACCCCTTCTTCCTAACCACCTCTCCATTTTATCCCCTTTCTCCTTTCTTTACCCCTGGTTTCCCTAACACCCACTGGCTTTCTTTCAGCCTAATCCTATTACAGAGCATCACAAAATGAATTAGGTAGTCTAATATGTTATTTGCTTCCCAGAAGTATTGGACTATGAAAAGACATGAAAATTAACAGGCCAATAGATACAATGCAAAGATATTGCATCACCAAGTTCTTTCTTGATAGAAAGAACCAGAGGGACCAGATAGGACCAGAGGGAGCAGACACAATCGGCCACCAAGAAGCCATATTCGGCACGCACACAGGCAGCATGCCAGCCTCAGGAAGACAGACCAATCAGATAAGTTCCATCTTTTATTGTCTTTCTGACTGTGGTCCTCCCTCGTCTACCCTCTCACCTTATTTTGGGTTTTGTTTGTCTTTTTTTTCCGGTCTGTATGAACTCTCATAACATCTGATGCTTGGGTTCTCAACATCATCAGAGGGGCCCCTACAAGATCCAGTTCGATGTCCTCCCACCTTTGGGTAACCTCCGGGTCATGGCACCGTCTCCAGTATTACAATCAGAAGTAGACTCCCTTTGGCGAATACCTGGCCTGGCCTGGTGTTTGACCCGTGACTGCTCTTGACCTACGCCTCTGGCCCTTGCTCTGCTTGCTATGTGCTTGAACTCTGTTTGTGCTTTGGACCTGTCTCTTTGCCTCTGACCCTTGCCTGGACTCTGCTGGACTCACCTTCTGCCTCTGGCTCCTGCTTGGACTCTGTTACCCTGACCCATGCTGAACCCTGTGCCTCCTGCCCGGACCTGCCTTCTGCCTCTGGCCCCTGTTTGGACTCTGTTGCCTGGAACCCGTGCTGACTCTTGGGCCTACTGCCTGTCTCTGCCTCCATCTTCCCTAGCCCTGGCATTCCAGCCCTGAACTCTTGCCGCCCACACCCCAGACCTTACATGTCTCTGCTTCATCATCGGTACCATGATGTACTGAAGCTTTTGTGTAGGAGTCAAGGTTGATTTCTTATGATTGACATAGAGTCCTAACTGCTGAAGGAAGTAACAAGTCTCATTGACAGATTGCTGGAGTTCCTCTCTGGAAGGAGTCACTAGCAACCAGTCATCTAGGTATGGATATACTCACCCTCCTCAAAGTTGAAGATGGGCACAAACTGTTGCTATACATTTTGTAAATACTCTAGAGGCCATGGTGAGACCAAAAGGCAAAACTCAAAACTTGGTGTGATGCACAGAGACCAAGAAGACGAAAGACAGGTTTCTTACCAGTAACTGTAGTTCTTCGAGTGGTCATCTGTGCATTCACACAACCCACCCACCACCCACTTTGGTGTTGCTATTGCATTTGTGGTTTTGGTATCGAAGATCTGCGCTTAGAGGTTCAATACCGTCTTTTCCCCCTCGGTTCCGAGGCACCAATAGACGGTCTCAATGGAACTGAGGGATGGATGGGAACCTGCTAAAGACATGTGTGATGAGACGGTGGGGGAGGGTTCCCAACAAAAATTCCTCAGCTATAGAAATTTCCTGAAGTGAGGCTCTGCACAGGCGCAGAGCCCATGTATGTGAATGCACAGATGACTACTCAAGGAAATACTGGTATAGGTAAGCAACCTGTCTTTCCCCATCCTGGTCCCCTCCAAATGTTTTGAACTTCAACTTCCCTCAGCCCCAGCTAGCATGGCCAATGGTCAGGAGTCCTGGGAGCTGTCATCCCAAAACATCTGGAGGGCACTAGATTGTAGAAGGCTGCTGTATGTTCAAGATCCAAAAACACATGGAGAAACAGATGGGAGGTGATGTGACAGACCTCTACCAGAGACCGTGGAGAGGCACTACCAGTCAGAGTAGACAGTACTGGGCCAGATGGACAAAGAATCGGACCCAGTATAAGGCAACTTCAAATATTCCTAAAACTCAGTGCAAACAAGTCACTTACATGAGGATTGGACAACCAGAGTTAGTTTCATTGTTGTGGTGGGCCAGTTGAGGAGTACCTTCATTGTTGCGAGGTCTAAGGAGGGTGGCGGCAGCAGTGATAGGCAGCAGTAAAAGGTAGAATTTGCATAGCTTGGGAATATGCACTGCTTGGTGTGTGCACGTGTGGCATAAACAGTTCCTGACCAGTGCAGAGAAAAACTAGAACCATGCTAAATGCCATTTTTTTTCCAATTTAAACTATGAATTTTCTTCTAGGTATCTAGGGTTCAATAAGTAGCTGAATTGCTGAATAGATCCAAATTCAATCAATTCAAAGCATGTCTGACAAGCTGCATAAACATGAGGACTAATGAAACATTTTACCTAAGGTGCAGTTCAACAGCCTTCTGAAATGATCTGTCCTGCATTTAGCAGGGACTCCAGTTCGTTATAGAACTATGCTCTAGAATCATAGAACCATAGAAAAGTAGAGTTGGAAGGGGCCTACCAGGCCATCGAGTCCAACTCCCCGCTCAATGCAGGAATCCAGGTCAAAGCATCCCTGACAGATGGCTGTCCAGCCGCACCTTGAATGCCTCCAGAGTGGGAGAGCCCACCACCTCCCTAGGTAGTTGGTTCCATTGTCTTATTGCTCTGACAGTCAGGAAATTTTTCCTGATGTTTAGGTGGAATCTGGGTTCCTGTAACTTGAGCCCATTATTACGTGTCCTGCAAACTGGGATGGTCGAGAAGAGATCCTGGCCCTCCTCTTTGTGACAACCCTTCAAATACTGGAAGAGTGCGATCATATCTCCCCTCAGTCTCCTCTTCTGAAGGCTAAACATGCCCAGTTCTTTCAGTCTCTCCTCATAGGGCCTTGTTTCCAGTCCCTTTATCATCCTTGTTGCCCTCCTCTGAACCCTCTCCAGTTTGTCTACGTCCTTCTTAAAGTGTGGTGCCCAGAACTGGACGCAGTACTCAAGATGAGGCCTAACCAGTGCTGAGTAAAGGGGAATTATCACTTGCTGCGATTTGGAAGCTATACTTCTATTAATGCAGCCCAAAATAGCATTTGCCTTCTTTGCAGCCACATCGCATTGCTGGCTCATATTCAGTTTGTGATCTACCACAATTCCAAGATCCTTCTCACTTGTAGTATTGTTGAGCCAAGTGTCCCCCATTCTGTAACTCTGCATTTGTTTCCTTTCCCTAGGTGCAGCACTTGGCATTTATCCCTATTAAATTTCATTCTGTTGTTTTCGGCCCAGCGCTCCAACCTATTGAAATCTCTTTGAATTTTGTTTCTGTCTTCCAGAGTATTAGCTGTTCCCCCCAACTTTGTGTCATCTGCAAATTTGATAAGAATTCCCTGCACCTCCTCATCCAAGTCATTAATAAAAATGTTGAAGAGCACTGGGCCCAGGACTGAGCCCTGTGGTACCCTGCTCGTTACCTCTCCCCAGTTTGAGAAGGAACCATTGATAAGCACTCTTTGAGTCTGATTCTGTAGCCAACTGTGGATCCACCTGATAGTTGTTCCATCTAGCCCACTTTTAGCTAGCTTGCTAATCAGGATATCATGAGGCACTTTGTCGAAAGCTTTGCTGAAGTCCAGATATATTATGTCCACCGCATTCCCATAGTCCACAAGGGAGGTTACCCGATCAAAAAATGAGATCAGATTAGTCTGACAGGATTTGTTCTTGACAACTCCATGCTGGCTTCTAGTAATCCCTGCATTGTTTTCAAGGTGCTTGCAGACTGACTTTTTTTATCATCTGCTCCAAAATTTTCCCAGGGATTCATGTCAGACTGACTGGCCTATAGTTCCCAGGTTCCTCCTTCTTGCCCTTTTTGAAGATGGGAACAACATTTGCCCTCCTCCAGTCATCTGGCACTTCACCTGTCCTCCATGATTTCTCAAAGATGATAGGCAGTGGTTCTGAGAGTTCTTCTGCCAGTTCCTTTATTACTCTAGGATGTAGCTCATCAGACCCTGGAGATTTAAACTCGTTCATAGTAATCAGGTGCTCCTTGACCATTTGCCTATCAATCTCAAGCTGCAATCCTGCCCCTTCAGTCTGCACTTCAGGTTTGCCAAGGGAGGTCATAGGCCCTCTTTTGGGAGAAGACCGAGCCAAAGTAGGAATTGAACACTTCTGCCTTTTCTTTGTCTTCTGTTATCTATTGTCCTCTGAAGTAGGTTTCTTTTCCACTGCTGTGTTATGCTGATATTTGACAATATGCAATAGCATTTTGACCAAATCAGCCTGTTCTGGATGGGGTCACGTTCCCCTGAGCAGATTATTTGCTCCTTGGGGATACTCCTGCCCCTAGCCACACTTTTGAATGCCCAGGTGGTCACAGTGGCAAGGAATGCCTTGTAGCAATTTCATCTCAGACACCAGTGCAACCTTTTCTGAAAAAGTCAGACCTGCCCTCAGCCCATCACTTCTAGACTGGATTAATATAATGCACTTTATCTGAGGCTGGCCCTGAACACAGCTCAGAACACAGTCTGGAAACTTCATTTGTTCCAGAATGCACCAGGCAGCAAATCAGATTAGATAATAATGGTCTGTTACCAAATTCAGTAGCTGGTTATTTCTAGGCTCAGTTCAAAGAACTGGACTGACCTTTAAAGCTCTAAATAGCCTGGGAGTGGAGGATCTCAGAAAGTGCTTCTTTCTTTATTAATTTGCCTGAGAGCATTGCTGTACAGTATTTAAATTTATTTGTTCAGTTATTTATTTAAAGTATTTATTTCCCTCTTTTCCTCAGAAGAGCTCAAGCTGGCTAAAAGGATAAAACCATAAATTAACCATTTAAAACATCAACATAATTTTAACACTAAAACATAAAAACAGCAGCAAGAAATAAAATCACACGAATCACCCAGGAATCTATCGGCAAAATCCAACATTGCCCGAGTGGAAATCCATTCAAATGATGGGACTTTCTCCTTCTCCCCCTCTCCTCTGCAGCCCCTAAATCCCCCAAAACTCTGTTCTGGGCGTTTCCTAATCCTTTGGAGCAGAAGCTGAGGGTACACATTGGGCTGCAGGAGGAAGAGGTAATCATCCCTCCCGGCTCTACAGGTGGGAGTAGTTCCATCAGTGGAAAAACTTCATTGGATTTCATCCTCTTTCTGATACCTTTCTCTCAGTTCCTCTGCTGATGGATTCAAAACAGGTGGGTACAAGAGATATGGCCTTTTTAGCTGTTGCGCCCATAATGTGAAAGGGTACACATAGCAGCTTGCTTGCTTGCTTGTTTCCTTGCTCTCAGCCAGGCCTTGAAAACCATGTTATTTCAGCAGGCATTTGTAAAATCTGGCTTCTTCTAATGTATTATTAGCCTATGGCTGCTCTCAAAATATTTTGTAGTTTTATACTGTGCTGTTTATTTTAATATGTTATTTTATTAATTATTTGAAGCTTAACTGCCGTGAGTATATTTTTATATAGAATGGCAGGATATATAGAACTGTGATAGATAATATGGATGGAATGATCATTAGTCTTTGGCAGTTGGCAAGTTATGTGATTTCATATTCTTCCAAAATCAGAATAATCAGGAGATGCTAAGAAACCTACAGCATTTCCATTCTGAAGTGGGGTCAGGAACCACACTCAAATTTTGAATCAGAAAAAAAAATCTCATTCAAATTTTGCATGGGGAAAAAATGGAAACATTCACTGCATTTAGCATAGTTGTGAGTATCTCTGGCAACTTTAACTGGCATAAATCAAGCAGCTTATTTGGCTTCGCCCCACCCTCTGATAGAATGATTGAAATGGAAAGATGATTACCGGTATATCCATTCCCAGATAGTGTCAGTTCCCAGATAACGACACAGATAGTGTCAGTTCAACAGCAACAATGGAAGCACCCTATTTTAGCTGTGTCCCAGCTGGAACCTTTAAATATGGGCTTTGTGCTTCTTCCACGCTTCTTGCAGATCAAAATGGGAAATGAAGGGGTGAAAAACCTCTCACCCAGGAATGTCATGGCTTGGAAGAAATAAACTGAATTGTTGTAAAAGACCCACAGCAATGTCCATGTTTTAGCCAAAATTAGTTTTTATTTATGCAGAAACAACTGCCCTGTACGCCATAGATTCCTCTGTAAGACCCAGATATTCCATCAAAGGTTAAAAAACAAACCCCTACACATTATTTTGACAAGCTTCTATAAATCTTCTGGTGCTTCATTCTAAGTGCCAAATCACAAATTTCAAGTGTACATGACTCAGTAAGCCATTTGTAGGATGACAACCTTTTAAGCACACATTATTTGTTTGCTTTGAATGCATGAACTGGAAATGCTAATCACATGAGTGCTGCTCATAAAATAAATAGAACATGTTGCTGCATATTTGACCCCAAGTGCCATGGTCCAGTGAAGTTTATTATATAAAATATGGCCCATGGCTCAACTGTAGGTCTACATAAGATTTCTATCAGAGGTCTACATAAGATTTCTATCACATATTTACATTAAAAGCCCCTACTAGTCAAAATCTGAGGCTAACCCCCCCAAACTCTATTTATTTAGATCACAACTTGGCAGGCTTGATCCCTGAAGAAGTGACAACTATCTCTGCAAATTTCATCAAATTTTGCTCTGAAATTTAAAAAGTTCTCTTTTAAAAAAATCAAAATATAAAGGTGCATAGCACAAAAAACCTGCACCTATTTTTCTGACATTTGACAGACATACCCCCTCCTAAGGAGCTGCTATTCCTGCAAATATCATCCAATTGTAAGAAATATTGCAAGCATCCCAGGGACCATAGGATAGTTCAATTGCAAGTGTCTCAGGGACCATAGGATAGTTTGGATTCCCGCCTCTAAGGTCACAGACAGTATTCTGACCTCGGAAGGGGGAATCGGAGATCCACCCCTCTTTCCTGCCCCCTTGCAGCAGACGCAGAAAGAACTGCACTGGCTGCCATCTGAGGTCAGAAAAGCAAGTTCAGGGGAGGAGGAAAGGGGGCATTCCAAAGGATACAAGTTATCTTGAGCCTCCTCCAGCCTCCTTCCCTCCCCCTCTGAAGCGCCCTTGCTAGATGGGCTGAAAAACCCATCTAGTGAAAAATCAAAGAACGGAGGGCAGGGAGGCAAAGATTAAAAGTTTTTAATCTTTTAAACTATTTTGTATGCTTTTATTGTTGTTTTTATGTATACACTATTGTGAACCGCCCAGAGAGCTTCGGCTGTGGGGCGGTATAGAAATGAAATTAAATGAAAGATCACCCCTGCCACGCCTCCTGCCTTGCTGGCTTCAGCCGAGCATTGGGACCTCAGAAGCCCCCAGATTTGGTGGCTTCCAAGCAGTGAGCACCCTAAATCACAGTTTAATATATAAATGGGAGAGAACAGACTTATGAGTGAACACACACACAGCCACCCCTGCTCTGCTCCCCTTAGTGCTCCCGCCGTGTCCCCTGGAATACTGGTAGGAGGATTGAGAGGGGAAGAGGAGGGAGGAGGTGCCTCAGGACCCCTCCTGTTCCTGATTGTCGGGCACAGTGGGAGCTCCAGGCAAACTTCAAGCTCAGGGTGGCTACATAGCCATTCTGGGCTTAAAGTGTCATGTGAACCCGTCCATACAGTGAAGACACCAGGCAGATCTCCCTGGGAAGGGTATTCCACTGGAGGGAGGCCACTGCACAAAAACTGTTTTCCTGGTAACCACCTGTTGCATCATTACTAATATGCATAATGATAAAACACTTCCAAAAAGCAATCTTCGATGTACAGTTGTATCAAGATATTTTTTGATGAGGTGTTTTATATCCTGCCTTAATATTGTATGTTTGAAATAATATGATCCCTATAAGAATGCTATTCATAGCTTCAGCTAGTTCACCAGCTGCAGCCTGATTTTTCCCCAGTGACACCTGGTTATGTCCAGGCTAGATTATTGCAGTGCACTCTGCATGGGGCTGCTGTTAAAGGCAGAATATTGGTGCAGAATGTGGCAGCTAGAATGCTTGTAGGAGTTAAGCATTCAGATCACATTATACCTATTCTGCACTAGTTACAGTCTGATTCACATGTTACTCATATGAACAGGGTAATGTGACAAATATTTGTCCCAGAAGAATTTGCACTCCAGTTGAAATATTTGGCAAGGCTTTTGCACCAACCTGTATATTAGGTTACCTAGAAAATATTCATCCTAAAGAAATAAATATTGGTCTGTACAACTCTCTCATAAAAAAGCAAATGAAATATTAAAATGTATGTTCATATTAAATTTGATTCTAACAGAGGCATTCATGCCAATACATTGTGACTTTTCGTTAAAGTTTATTGAGCTTGCTATCGTGACAGTGATATGAAAAAAATATAAAGGTGGAACCTATTTCCCACCTAAAGGTCAGGAGAAGCATCATATGCAGATAAGAAGTTTGAAGGAAGGATGTTTCCTTAGGTGTAGAATTACATTCATATGTTCTGCTTATGACATAAATGAGTGAAGATGTCATGAAATATTTTGGGAAGTAACTAGAACAGAAAAACACTGCAGAGCTAAAATAGTCCAAAAAAATAAATCTGTGGAAGAGAGCACAGTTGAGACTTGGAATGAAGTATTCTATTTGGGAATTTAAGGACATGTGTTGCTCAGCAGTACTGACAAGGGGTATGAAGTAAATATAGCAGGGATGGGGACTCGGACTCGAGGACTCGACTTGTGAGTCGGACTGAGTCCCCCCTCTGACTCGACTCGGACTCGAGTCCCAATATTTTTAATGGGACTCAAGACTCGACTCAGGACTCGAGACCAAGGACTCTTCAACACCCCTGGGCTGTGCCAGAAGGAGTGGAGAGGAGCGTGATTGCCGGTGAAGAGCGCATGGAAGCGAGGTGTGCCGCTGCTCGGCCACTATGGACGGCTACCAGGAGTGCAGCCCCAACAGTGTGTCAAGATTTATTTTGATTGATGTGTTTTGTACTTGGGAGAGGCAGAAGAAGGACCTGAGATTACTCTGTGTGGCTGCTCTGAGTGTGTTTCTGGTTCCAGCAAGTTCATCACCAGTGGAGCGGGTGTTCAGTGAAGGTGGAATTGTGATGAGATCTCACCGTTCCAGAATGGGGGCCAAACATTTAGAAAAAATCATGTTCCTCAAATGCAACATGGATAAGTTTTAGGAAGTACAGCAAGTTTATTTTTTAAAATCATTTTTCTAAAATGCAACCTTTCAGACATTTTGGGTTTGGCTGCCTCTGCCTGCCTGCCTGGGGTTCCCAGCCTCCTCTGTCTGCCTGGTCTCTTCTTGACCAGCTCAACAGTTGAATTGTCCAAGACAAAGGCCTCTGCCTGCCTGCTTTGGGGTTCCCTGCCTCCTCTGCCTGCCTGGTTATTTTGGGTTTTTCTGCCTGGTCTGTTCTTGCCAAAATCAGTTGCAGAGTTTTGAAATAAAAAGGCACACTTGTGCCTAGAATTTATTTAAACCACACATCTGAAGTAGCCTTATTTTGTTGGGGGAAAACCCCATTGATTTTAATAGGGACTCGTGGAGTCAGCTTTGGGAGTGACTCGTGACTCGTGAGTCACCATTTTGGACCAAGGACTCGGACTCGGACTCGAGACTCGGGTCCAAAGACTTGTGACTTGACTCGTGACTCGAGACCAAGGACTCTTCAACATCCCTGAAATATAGTAGTACTCCCAAATCATAGCTGGGAATTTTAGTAAAAATCATAACTCATCATTAAAGGGTGATGCGCTGAAGTTCCCAGCTTTGTGAATTATCATGTAAGCAGATCCTAAGAAAGCATATAAATATGAAAGGCAAAGCAAAGAGACTTTGTTTGTCCTCATCAGTGTCTCTACTCCCTTTGCTACAGCTCAGAAATGTCATGTGTGTAAGATACTTTACTTTATTTTGGAAATGGCATGCTCCTAAAACAATTCTTAGGAAGCTATTTGAAAATGTGTTTTCTTGTAACAACCTCTTTGTATTTTTTACCTTTGCAATGTGTTACCAAGAGTGGCTGAATAACTGACTGTATGAAGTAAAGGCTTGGAAAAGCAAACTTTACTTGGTTGCAAAAGGCACACACAAACACTAACGCAAGAACAAAAGAAGCCCTGGGTAAAGTAACAAAAACTTGGTTGGCTGTCCCTTGCTAGTAGGCACTAGGCAGTATTCTCAGAATGTATCCAGGGGAGCTGACTAGCTCTGCACTCTGCCTGACTCCTGCTATTTCATCTCTAGCACTCTAAGAGCAGATTAACCCTTTGGTGGAACTTAGTGTGATCTCGTGCCATTGCCATTCCAACACAATGCTCTTATATCATATTCTGTATTCATGTAAAGATTACTTAAGATTTTAAAGTAAAATATGAAAAGATACTACTGATCCCAGAGTTCTGTGTCAAAGAACCTCTGTGTGCCTATACCAGACATGAACCTACATTCCGTGGTGGCACTTTGTTCTTGGGAAGTTGAAGGGGTTACCTGCTGGTTCAAAACCAACTAAATACTGAACTCTCATCTCATAAAATCCCTAGGCAAGGAAAATTCATCATGTTGAAAGGGGCAGTGGGGTCATGCATTTAGCCCCACCCCCAGTCAAGCCGCTCTTTCCGCCCCCACCCCCACTGCTGCCATGTTCAGCATGACATCTGAAGTTGGGAGCATCCTGTAGACGTGGAGGCTCCCTGTGCAATGTAGACCCCTGGTGGTGTGCAGGTGGGGCTAAACACACGGCCCCATTGTGCCTTCCAACATGCTTACACTTTTCATATCAGTAACATGGGAATCGGTTTATACATTTGCTGCATATTTGTTTCTGGGACCAACTTAAGGCGCTGGCATTAACCTTGAAGGGCTCCGAAATGGTTTCAGACCAGGCTATCCTAAGGACTGCCTGCACCCATATGAACCTGCCCGTGCTGCTCTATAGGCATCTGAAGCTCTGCTGTCTGGTGTGTCAGAGCTGCTAAGTTAGTGAGTACCAGGGGCAGGGCCTTTTTCGGGGTGAATTTGTGGGATTCCCTACCTAGGGAAATATGCATGCCCCTTCTTTGCTGGCCTTTAGAAGAGCCTTAGAGTGCAATCCTATGCAAGTTTAGACAGAAAAAAGTCCTACAACTCCCAGCATGCCCCAACCAGCCATGCTGGCTGGGGCATGCTGAGAGTTGTAGGACTTTTTTCTGTCTTAACATGCATAGGATTGTGCCCTTAAAGACTTCTTTTATTCCAATTTGTATCTGAGTGATCTCATGGTGCTGTATCTTAACTATTGTTTTACCTGCTGCTCTTATCTTTTAGTATTATAACTATTTATTGCTATTTTACTAATATGGAATTTGAATGTGTTGTATATTGTTCAGGTAGATATCCTGAAAGGCAGACTAAAAAGCTGTTAAATATAAAGAAATACTTATGGAGAAAATCAGCTGTGTAGCATTTTTTTCAGGGAAAATATGTTAAGCATTAAAGGGAGTTATTCGTTCCACCAGCAGAGTTTCAGCAGGATTAGGCTGCCCATGGTGTACAAGAGTATGGAAGAACTCAAACCCATATAAACAATGTTTCACCTTCATGTGCAAATGAAACCCTACATTAAATTGGAACTTTTCTTGAAACAGGATGAAAGACTTGGGGAGATGCAATTAAGTGGTCTCTACTGTGCCGCACCCCCCATCTGTGCACCTAGTCTTGGCTCAGCTATCAAATGCCAGATGTGTAACAGCTTCCTTTAAGTTGATATTCTACTAGTTGAGGGTACTGTGAGCAGTTCTGCTTCTTTCAGTTCCACTGGATAGCATAAAAATGATTAAAAGCTAAGAAACATACCTGCATTGTTTTAAAGGAAAAGCAACATTAACCTAGCAAATGCATCAGCCCAGGTGAGAATAGGCTATATTTAGCAAAGTGCAAACTTCCTATGTATACACACATGCACACACACACACCAATACATATTTGGCATTACAGAATATGTAGCTTGGACAACTGGGAATGCAGTAGTTAACTCAAATACTCAAAAGAACTAGGTTTATGAATGCATAGGCTGGTAGCTATTTTAAAAGAATAGAACAAAACTTTCTAGTCACTTATCCTGACCCAGAGTCCTAGGATCCTAAAATGTACACATGGAGCTCTTGCATGCAGAAGTTGTTGGCCCTTTCATGTCAAAGGACCATGACAGATCCATGAGTGGGAAACACTATGTGTGCACATACCTGCTTCCTCTACTGAAATAGAAGACATTAAAAGCTTCAATGAAATTGGGTTTAAGTAATGTTAAGAGAAGAAGTTTCTTTTCTTTTTTAAAAATCTTAAATCAGGTCCCAAGCCAGGTTTTTAAAAATAACGATCATGTGCACGCGCACGTGCACACACACAACGATCTTGTATTTCTTTAACAATCTCTGATATTATCTTTCTGAGAGAGGCCAGGAGGATGGCAACAAAGGAGAAGACCTTCTCAGTGGCATCCCCCTGATCATGGAATGCTCTCCCCACTGAGGTCTGCCTGGTGCCAATGCTATCATCTTTTTGGTTCCATTTTAAGACTGCCCTCCACTCCCATGTGTTTGATGGCATATGATGGAACTTTTAATGTCAGCTGTTTTACTAGGTCCTGGTATTCTATTGTTAATTTTTGAAGTTGTTTTACATGTGTGTATGTTAAAAGGTTTATATTATGTTTTTATTATGTTTTATTTTGGGTTTTAATTTTTGTGAACCACCCAGAGAGCTTTCTGGATGGTTGGTAAATGGTTGAAACCCTCTGAGGGAAAGAAAGGCTCTCTTTCATGCAAATCTTTCATGGCTGCACAACCAGGTCTACATTTTGTATAGAGAGCTTGAATCCCAAATAAAAACTGGGCTGAAACACATCTGGATTTTTGTATGGTATTACTGCTGGGGAAATGTGGAGTTGACTTCTAACTATCAAACAAGACTTCTTGAATTAAATAGGAATTGCTTTCTTGCAGAGTTGTTCTGCTCAGAACATAAATCTCAAATAAATCATGTACACTTTCTAAGCTCGAGCAACTGTTAGGTGATGGACAGTGGGCATCTTTAATTCTTCATAGTTTGCAAAGTCTTAAAAGATTCTTCTTGTCTTTTTCCATTAAGCCAGTATCTATGATGTTCCAGCTTCCTGCACTGCTCTTTTTACAACCTAGAAGTAATTTAACACCACTAAATACAGAATGAAAGAAAAAGACAAGAGAAAAGCAAGGAAAAATATGGAACAATGACAATGAGGTTGTCCTGGTTTTATTCTTCTTGTCTAAAACCATGAATTGCACATTGTAGTTGCTGGATCATGGAGCTGTCTGAAGAACTATGAAGCTTCAGAATGATCATAAGCATGCAAATATCAAAATATGTTGATGAATGGGTAAATGGAAGAATTGTATATGCCAACCTCAATGGCATTAAAAAATTAAAACAAAAACCCAACCCAAATGAATGGAATAATTGCAAACCATTGCAAGTTGTCCATGTAGCTCATATACTAAAACAGGGCTCTCCAACCTTGGGTCCCCAGATGTTGTTGGACTACAGCTCCCAGAATCCCTTGCCATTAGCCATGCTGGCTGGGTATGCTGGGAGCTGTAGGCCAGCAACATCTGGGGACCCAAGGTTGGAGAGCCCTGTTCTAAAACATGCCTAAGTTACAGAGCAGCTTAGAATAGAACAAGCGGATAATATAAATATATAGATCAGTAACTAGGCAGTAAGGAAATGGTATAACCCCATATACTGATTGGAGGTGGCCTATACCTAATCTTTGTAATATAGGATTTTCATGTTTTGAAAGTTGAAATTTGGGTACCTGGATGAGGTTTGGGGGCAGGGCCTGGTGCACCCAGGGGTGGAGCCAGTAGTACAAGGCTGGAATCTACAGCAAATGCTCTGTTCATCTACAGTACACAGTTGTTGCATGTACTTCCAGGTCCACCAGGAAACACCATCTACACATGATATCACAGGATACAGGAAGTTTCCTTACAGGTCAGGCCAGTATTATCTAGTCTTCAACAAGAGTCTTTCCCAGCCCTGCCTGGAAATGCCAAGGGTTGAACCTGGCACCTTCTGTATACAAAGTGTGCACCCTTCCACGGAGCTATGATGTTTCCCAAAGGCCACTGCTGATCAACCTAACACAACTCAGCACCCATCTGTACCACAGAGAGCAGCACCTACAAGTATAGAACAAATAACCAGATGATCCCAGCCATAGACTTTACTTCAAGTAGCATATGTGTATGTGGCATATTATTAAGGAATTCAGCATTTAGGTTAGATTCCATGTTTACCCATGTTACAGATAGGTAGCACTGAACCTGAAAGTCTGTAGAACCAAGAACAATAACTGAATCCACAGCAGAGCTCTCAAAACACATGCAAAGATCACTCAAGGAAGTGAGCCAAACGAAGACTTTGCATGTGTTATTTGGTCAAGGAATTAAGCATCTAGAAAATATTTACTCATTGCAAATTCCCGCCCACACACACACGCACTCTCTCATAACCTTTTCATACATATGCACTCTCACACACAACATCCACAAACACCCATTCTTTCTCACATACACACAAATCCTCTCTCACACAGATACACACACCACATATAAAGGCAGAACACTGTGGCCAGAGTAGCCTCTGATTCACCCAACTGCTCCTTCTCTAGAACAGGGCTGGGCAGAAGATAGATCTCCAGATGTTTTAGACCTCAACTTCCAGAAGCCTTTGCTGGCATGGTCAGTGGTCAGGAATGCTGAGAGTGGAAGCCCCAAACATCTGGAAATTGACTTTCTGCACACCTCTGCTCCAGGCTGTACACTTACAGCTCAATGTTCCCAATCCCCCCCCTCCCTCTTATCATCTCTTGTATCTTCCAAGCAGCATGGCTCAATCCTCCTTGCATCACCACACTGCCACTCTGATGCAGCCACCACCGTTGTAACAAAGCGAGGGCTCTAATTTGCCAGCCATTCGGTAACCGTATTATAATAATAACCTTATAAGGGCTTGTGAGAATTTTGCATAGACATCACTGTCATCATCATCATCAGGCGATCACTTGGGACTGTGACCGAGTAAGATTGTCTTCCAGGATAAAAGGAGGAAATTCTAAAGAGGATTGTGTAGACTCTAGCGATGGGTCCGTAAGTGACTGTGGAGGCCAATTCTAGATCCACACAGCTTCCCACAGTGAGGACACAGGTTACCAGATGGAAGATGGTCCTGTAAAGGATTTGTTTGACGTGCTTTTCGCTTAGCACGTTTCTCCCTTTCACCTTGCACTCGGGCTTCTTCAAAGTCCATGGAACCTTTGCTTCTGCAAAGCTGCTATAGTTGTGAGAAGAATTTTAAGATCAGTGCCACATAAAATGTACAAATCTGACCATAAAAGAAGTATAACTTGATTGACGATAGTAGGCATTGTGATGTGAGGATAAAGTTCTTGTAGCTTATGGCCTTGAATTTCAGAACCCATGTTACAATGTTCCCTCTTAACTAGGTGAAAGGAAGAGCCTGTTGGAGAAATATCTTAGCTTGTAAACACCAATTATAAATCATAATCACAAAGTCATGAGTGTGTGTGTGTGTGTGTGTGGGATCACAAGGACCAGTCTTGAGTTTTCATGGATTTCTAACTATGACAGTGACCAAATCCTGATTTGGTGTGGTTAGCTTTATTGCATGTGATTTGTCTCCTAACACCAGAAATTGTTACTGCCATTCAAAATTAGCTTCTACCATTTCAAATTTTAATTGTATTTATGTTGCAAAAAATAGGATGCCACCCAAATGATTTTGTTGATTCTTACATGGCGCAGGAGGGGAGGACCATGCTAGGAGAAGGTTATACCTGTAGGAGAAAAAAGATGTAAGACTAGGCAGGAAGGGCCTTTTCAGTCTTCTTGTAAACACCAGGGAAATAATCTCTATTCAGGACTGTTATAAAGCACACACACACACACACACACACGCACACACACACGCACACACACATTCTAAGTAAATTGTATATTTCCAGATTATAATAATGAAATATGCAACTTACTTAGGTGAATTTGGTGTGGGGGTTAGAATGCTATTTATTTATTTATTTATTATTAATATTTATTTATCGCCCATCTGGCCGGCAACCGGCCACCCTGGGCGATGTACACAGAATAAAATACATAAATGCAATAAAATACATTAAAACAATATTAAAAAATTTAAAATCTTAACCCACCCCATATTCCCGCCTGAACAACCAGGTTTTTAATGAGTTACGGAAGCTCATCAGAGAGGGGGCATGGCGGAGGTCACTCGGGAGAGAGTTCCACAGTACGGGGGCCGCCACAGAAAAGGCCCTCTTCCTCGTCCCCACCAGTCTAGCTGCTCTGGCTGAAGGGACAAGGAGAAGGCCATCCGTGGCAGATCTTGCCGAGCGGCCCACTTGGTGTTGCTGGAGACGCTCCTTGAGATAGACTGGACCAGAGCCGTATAGGGTTTTAAAGGTCAAAACCAACACCTTGAATTCGGCTCGGCAAGCAACTGGTAGCCAGTGCAAATCCTTCAGCACTGGCGTGATGTGATCCCGCCGGCGGCTGCCTTTAACCAGGCGAGCCGCCGCGTTCTGTACCAGCTGCAGCTTCCGAACCGTCTTCAAGAGTAACCCCACGTAGAGCACATTACAGTAGTCTAGGCGAGAGGAGACCAAGGCATGAACCACTGATGGGAGCAGGTGATTAGGAAGGTAGGGGCGCAGCTGCCTGTATCAGATGGAGTTGATACAGCGCTGCCCGGCTCACAGCTGCCACCTGAGCCTCCATGGACAGCTGGGAGTCTAGAATGACTCCCAAGCTGCGGACCTGGTCCTTCAGGGGTAGATGTACCCCATTCAGCACCAGGTCAACATCCCCTAACCTCCCCTTGTCCCCCACCAGCAGTACCTCGGTCTTGTCGGGGTTCAGCTTCAGCATGTTCCTTCCCATCCAGCCACCCACTGACTCCAGGCACTTGGACAGGGTCTCAACGGCCAACCTCGGTGAGGACTTGAAACAGAGGTAGAGCTGCGTGTCATCCGCATACTGATGACACCGCACCCCAAACCTCCTGATGATAGCTCCCAGCGGCTTGAGGTAGATGTTGAATAACATCGGGGAGAGGATGGAACCCTGCGGCACTCCACAAGTGAGCAGCCGAGGGTCCGAAGCCTCCTCCCCGAGAACTACCCTCTGGTACCTTCCAGAGAGGAAGGACCGGAACCACTGCAATACAGTGCCTCCCAAGCCCAACCCCTCCAGGCGGTCCAGGAGGATACTGTGGTCAACGGTATCAAGAGCCGCCGAGAGATCGAGGAGGACTAGAAAGGAGCATTCGCCCCTATCCAAAGCCCTCCTCATATCATCCACCAAGGCGACCAAGGCCGTCTCCGTCCCATGTCCAGACCTGAAGCCCGACTGGCACGGATCTAAATAATCGGCTTCATCCAAGTGTGCCTTCAACTGAGCACCCACCACCTGCTCGATCACCTTGCCCAGAAATGGTAAATTGGAGACTGGGCGAAAGTTGTTTAAATCCTGGGGATCCAAGGAGGGCTTCTTTAGAAGTGGTCTTATTACTGCCTCCTTGAGGGCTGATGGCATCACTGCCTCCTCGAGGGAGGCATTCACCACCGCCTTGATCCCCTCACCCAGTCTCTCCCTGCAGCTCATTATGAGCCAGGACGGGCAAGGATCAAGCAAGCAGGTGGTCGGCCTCACAGATGAAAGCACCTTGTCCACTGCATCAGAAGGAAGAAGCCGAAACCGATCCCACAAAACCGGTCTGCCATTGGCCTCCTCCCGCTCACTCCCTGTGTCCACGACGCACGATATCCCACTCCTAATCCGATCGATTTTATCTGCGAAGTGCTTCGCTAAAGCCTCACAGGAGGTTTTAGACTGTTCCAATGGGTCCGGAGCGACTGGACCGACCAGACTCCGGACCACTTGGAACAGCCTCCTGGGGCAGCACTCCGCAGACGCAATGGAGGCAGCATAGAATTCTTTTTTGCTGCCTTCACCGCCACCTGGTAGGCTGAAGATGCAGCTCTAACCTGTGTTCGATTGTCTTCGGAGCGGGAATTACGCCATCGGCGCTCTAGCCTTCTCACCTCTTGTTTCAGAGCTCGCAGCGACGGAGTGAACCATGGCGCCGCGCGTGCTCTGTTTAGGCGAAGAGGGCGCTTCGGAGCAACTCGGTCTAATGCCCTGGTGATTGCAGCATTCCAGTCGTCCACCAGGGTCTTGACCGAGCTACCGTTTGTGTGCTCTAATTCCCCAAGCGCGTTCAGGAATCCATCCGGATCCATAAGACGCCTGGGGCGGACCATCCTAATAGGTCCCTCACCCCTGCAGAGGGGTTGTGGCATTGAGAAATCCAACCCCACCAGATAGTGATCTGACCATGACAAGGGGGTGGCGGATATACCCCCGATTTCCAGATCATTTCCCCCCTCTCCAGAAACAAAAACCAAGTCCAGTGCATGACCGGCTACATGGGTAGGTCCAGTTAATACAGGGTGCAGCTCCCAGGAAGCCATGGTCTCCATGAAGTCCCAAGGTGCCCCCGTGAGGACAGCCCCCGAATGCACATTGAAGTCCCCCAGCACCAATAGCCTGGGGGACAACACACGCACATCAGAGACCACCTCCAGCACCTCGGCCAGGGAGTCTGTCGTGCAGCGGGGTGGACGGTACACAAGCAGAATCCCCAGACTGCCCTTGGGACCCAACCTCCAGTACATGCACTCAATAAACTTGGTCTCCCGGAGAGGGAGTCTGGTAAGGACCAAGGTCTCCCGATAGATAACAGCCACTCCCCCTCCCCGTCCCCCAACCCTTGGCTGCTGGGCATACGAGAAACCAGCCGGACACAAGGCCGCCAGAGTTGGAGCAGCGGCCTCGTCCAGCCAGGTTTCCGTAATACATGCCAGGTCCGCACCCTCATCCAGGATCAAGTCATGGATGAGAGATGTTTTCTGGGTACGGACCTGGCATTGCACAACAGCAAACGCAAGGTATGGGGAGGAGCCACACATCCCCCAGTTATCCCTTGGCTCTGGGCAGGCCCGGGACAAGGGATAGGTATTAAGCATCGATCCCTTGTCCCCCGTAGTTGACGTGGCCTGCCCCTAGCTAGGCTAGGATTGGGTAGATACAAGTCCAGATCTCCATTTAGCCATGAAAATTACTGAGTGACACAGTGGGCCTGTCACACTCTCTCAGTCTAATCTACCTCACAGGATTATTGTGCAGATCAAATTGGGGTGGGAGTAAAAATAACATACCCACCCAGAGCTCCTTGGAGGAAGGATGTGATAAAAATGTACCGGTAATAAATAAAATCAGGGTTCTTCTCTTGCCCCCCTTTTCTCTATTAATCTCTCTCTCTCTCTCTCTCTCTCTCTCACACACACACACACACCTCTTACTCATTTATTTTTCCTGAGCCTAATGTGTCCATGTGGAGTTTAGGGACAGGGGATTTGGCTATTGAGATCTGTTAACTACAAACCCCTAAATTGGGTATTCCTTCAAAACCTATGCCAAAGTTTTGTAGTGTTTTGCACTGCAAATCCTGAGTTTTGCACCACCACCCACAAGTGTGTAACTCACATACCCAATTGGAGTCCCTAGTTAACACCTCAAAACCCAACTTTGTCATTTTCACTCAATCCATATGCCAAAGTTTTGAAGTACAGGCAGTCCCCATGTTATGAACGAATTCCATTCTTAAGAATGTCTTTAAGTCAAATTTGTATGTAAGTCAGAACAGCATAGCGTTCTATACGTTAAAATCGGCATTTACACAAATTGCGTAGTATACTACGCTATGTAATCTACGTAAACAACATAGCGCCAGGGAACCCAGAAGTCCATTCTTAAGTATGGGTTGTCTGTAAGTTGGATGTTCTTAACTCGGGGACTGCCTGTAGTGTTGTAGAATTTTGCACCACTACCCACAATTGTGTAACTGATATACCCAGTGTGGGATCCTACCGAGCATCCTGAGCAAAGTTATGATTTCCATTCAAAACCTATGCCAAACTTCTGAAGTAGGTTTGTACTGTTTTCCACCAGAAACCCCAAGTTTGGCATGGCCACCCATAAATGTGTAACTGACATACTTTCACACACATGGTAGAGGAAATAAAGTAGACTGCTACCATGAAGGTGTTGATAGAATGAGGGGCAACCAGCAAATGCTTCCAAACCTTGTAGATTGACATTGTTAAAGTCTCACCTTTGTCTCCACTGTGGATAGCTGTGATGGTACAGCTATGGGTATGGTGGCGATACAGCTACAGCGACCTGAAGCACACAGAGTTCAAACATACAACCCTGCCCATCCATCTGGATGACTTTGTTTTAAAGCACATATGCAGTGCAGTGCAGTGCAATCCAATGAGACTGCCAGTGACCCACCGAACTCAGAGGACTACAGGCATCCTATACATGGCAGGAGGAGCATGGAGGCAAAGATCTTGCCTCTGGGCTTCTCTCTCCATGTGAAACACTTAGATGGCCGATTCCGCCTGTCTAAGTGTGGCACCTCGGAGCATGAGGCACTGCATATGCTGGCAGAGCCTGTCTCCTCCCCACCCCTGCCCCCAAAAGCCCATCTCCAAGGTCACTGGAGGGCACCATGAAGCTTGCTGCTGCAGTTCCAACTGTGTCTGTGACTGATGAGAATGATACTAAAGAAATGGTTCAAGAAAAATAATGAGTCCTCAGTGTGCTACTGAGCCAACTAAGGAAGTGCTGGATGTGGACATTTTCCCAGGATCTGGTGTAATTCAAGTTGGTTCAGTAGCACATTGAGCACTCACCGAGATGATAGCAAATACAAGAGTTATACCCAGGGAAGGAATGCAAAGCATGTACAAAGGCCCATATCTAGTAATGCAGACAATAAGGAGAAGGCGTGCCAGGAAGGCCTGAGTATTGACAATGTGCCAGGCACTCCAAACTGCAACACATTGCATACAGCCAGAAGCGTTCATGGGTCAATCCCAGCAGAAGATCCTCTGATGCATTGCACAGCAGAGATGATGGGAAATGAGAATGGAGGACAGAGCTAACGAAGACAGGAAGATTAAAAATGTGCTCCCTCCCTATGAGCTCAGTCAGAGTAGCTGCGTATGAACCCCACCCAAGCCAAACTTGGATTGTCTATTGGTCTCCTGAAAAATTAAACTACTTCTAGTGAACAAAACATTAGCCATAGCTGAGTACACATGTGCTTTTGATTTATTTATACAAATGATCTGTGTAGGATACTGTGACAATGAAAAGTACAAGGAGCCTGCTGTCTACACTGATGGATTTACTCTAGGCAAGTTAGCAGCAGACATCAGAAGGGAGTGTCTGCTCACAAATATAAAAGAAGGGTAAATGTTTCTGTTGAATATATTCCAATGCAAAACACTGCCATGTGGTATTGTTCAATCAGTTGTAAAACTCCAGTGTGCAGCTTAGTACCGAATCATGTGGCAAGGTTTTACAAGTTTAAAAGTTAAGCACAAAGGTTAGAAGCTGATTGCCCTGAGCAGCAAGGGGCAGAGTAAAACTGAGCAGTGATCTACTAGCACAGGAACTGCAGGACTGGAGATGTTGCTGGTGAAGGTCACACAGGAGAAACAAAGCCCGTGCCAGCATAAGAAATCCGCTGGAAGAAAGCTACTGCATTGTGATGGGGTGAGAACCAGGACTGCAACCAGGAGTGGAACCCATCTGTGTGTAGAGGTTGTCCAACCAAACAGAGTCTGCTTCAGTGTGTTGTGCAGTTTGGGAAGATATCAACCCAGGTAAAACTTGGTGAAGTGACATTATGTAGTACATTGCCAGAGACACGATGACACATGGGAGGAATACAATAACCTAAGCCACAAGAAATCATTATCTAATAAAAGCAAAAAAATCATTTGCCAACTTCTAATTTACAGTGCATAAAAAAACATACAAGTTTGGCATTAAGGTTCCTGTACCCGTTCTGAAGCTGAAATATTGAAATATTTAGTCTTCTAAGCCAACAAGTATTTTCACTGGCTCACCTAGTCAATAAATTATATGTTTGGTAAGCATGGCATCTTCCTGGAGACTCAAGTTTACTGTAAGTTATGATTTCTTAATGTCATCTAGCTTTTCTTACACACACACACACACACACACACACACACGGGTGGCAAACCAGTGACAGCCCCTCCAATGTGCTGCTTGGGCACTTTGGAGGGGCTTCACCAGCTGACACCTCAGAGATGGTGAAAAGTATTTCGGGGGGGAAGGGGGGAAAAGCCACGGCAAGTGCAAAAGGGCTCATGGTTGGAGGGGATGTCAGGAACTTGGTACTTATGCTCATATGTGGTGGAGCTGTAAAAGCGTATTGGATTTTTGGAATAAAATTTAAGTAGAAATTTCAGAAATTATTGGCATTAATTTGGAGGTGTGTCCAAAATTAGCATTGTTATCAATAACGGAGAAACTTATGTGCTCTCAAGAGATAAAGGAATTAATTGTAAGTTTGTTAATGGCGGGGAGATTATTGATAGCAAGGAAATGGAAAGTTCAACATCAGTATTTAATTATAGATTGGTATAAAGAGGTGTGGGATATTGCTTTAAATGATAAATTAACATGTAGTATTAAATGTAAAAAGGGACAATTAAAGAAAAATAATTTTACGGATATATGGGGACCATTTCTAGACTACGTTTTAGTAAAGGGAAAGGGGAGTAAGCCATGTCAAGATATGTATTTTTGGAATATAGATTAATAATGGATTATGTGGATAGAATTATTTCTTGGCCCCGTGGTGACGGGTGCACTTTGGAGTTTATGATTTGTGGCCAGGTTTATGTTTTTTTGTATGTGTGTTCATTTAAAAATAAAAATAATAATAAAATTTTTTTTTAAAAAAAAGCAAAAGGGCTCATGATTGCAGCAGGGAGAGGAGATAAGGTGACTTCAGCTGCCAAGTCCCCTGGGATATCTCCTGGAGGACCGAGGGGGAAGGAGGTGAGGGACCCATGGTAAGCCTGTCCATTTGTCAGGTGCATCATGGGTTGTTCCACGAACAATCCACACTGCGTAGCACTAGCTTATTCTCAGGGTAGGTTGCCATGTCATGTGAACTCACCCATTGTAAGATTACACTCTAAAACAAGCCCTTGTGGTATGGTGGCCTCCTCTTTATGCAAAGTAGCTGATTGTTCAGTACTATTGGTTGATACTACATTAATTAGCTATGTATCTTGCCATACAGCAGATTTAGGTCATTCCAACAACATTATTTGTGTCCTGACATATGTTTGCTCCTGGCAGACAGGTAACGATTAACTGACCTTTCTGGATTTTTATGGATTTATATCCTAAATTAGTCTGGCTGGTAAGATATTCATGCAAATGGAAACACATCCCTCCATATTATCTAGCAATGATGGACAATGTTTATCTATATGGTAAATTACCTAATATAATATGTAACTGTGAAGGATTGAGGCCTACACAGGCTTAAGTTTGTTGAAGCCTGAAGGCCCAAACACTTCCCTAGATTAGTTGAAGCCTGAAGGCCCAAACACTCCAGGATGGGAGGGGGAGTTTGAGAGTTTTAGTATCCAATAGAAGTTAAGAATTAGTCTCCTGATCAAGGTCACCTGATTATAACCTTTCACTCCTGGGAGGGCTATAAATGGGTGGGGTGTGGTCAGCAGACTGCAGCAGACTGAAGAGAAGAAAGAGAGAGAGACTGACTGCAGAGGAGAGAGGTAGTCTGAAGTTAAGCTAGAGAACCCTGTATTAGTTGTTTGTTTTATTTTATCATACTTGCTTTTGAATTATAACCACTCTATTAAGTAATTACCCTAATATTATAAGTAAAGTGTTGTTGTGTACCCTGAGAGTTTGGAGTGACTTATTCACCACGTCTAAAGCCTACACCCAAGCTACTGGAAGCAGGCAATGGATTTGATCTCCTGGAAAGGGAGAGGCTTTGAGAAGAGGCAGAGATCTTCCAAAGGCAGGTCGAGGGGTCCCTGCAGTAGCGGAACCTTGATAGATGGTGGCAGCGGAGCGATCCTGAACAGTGAGATTAAGCACTCCAAACAGTAATTGGTTTTTTTTACTAATAGAGCTGGCAAAAGCAGTGTATGTTTTAACTTCAGGACTGCGGAATAAGGACCCAGTGAGGCAATTAAAATGAGCCAATATCTCTCTATGAACAAAATTGCCCTGATTGAGCAGTGTAAAAAGGACAATTTGCCATGGAAGGAGAAAACAGCAGAAGAACTGAAAGTTATGCTGATCTCCCAGGCGGCAATAGGAGGAACTGCACCCTCTAGCCCTAGTGTAGCAGGACCCCAAACAAAAGAATGGGAGCTCCGTGAACAGGAACTGCGGCAAGTGGCAAAGCAGAAGGAAGAAGAGACCCGGTTAGAGTGGGAATGGCTTCGACTGCAACAGGAGCAACTTAAAGCCCAGGAAGAGCAACGCAGACATGAGGAAAAGCTGCACCAGGAGAAGCTTCAAGCCCAAGAGGAACAACGCAGACACGAGGAAAGGATGATGCAATTGAAACAGGAGCAGCCTGTTAGAGTTACCCCAAAGGACTTCACAGCATACACCCCAGGAGAAGAGGGGGAGGCTGTTTCCTATGCTCAATTCAAAGAAACGGTGTTTAAAAGGTTCAGGTTAGGCCCTGAGCACTTTAGGAAAAAGTTCAGAGGGTTAACACCTCAACCTGGTAAATCTATGGTAGAGTTTGCAACAAAACTAAAAAACCTGCTACTGAAATGGGTGAATGAAGCAAAAGCTGACAACAGGGAAAAGGTGTTAGAGCTTATGGCTCTGGATCAGTTTTATTTTCGGTTGCCCAGAGAAATAAAACTGAAGGTTAAGGATAAAGATCCTGAAACTGTAAACCAAGCTGCAGAAATGGCTGACAAACTGATTGAAAACCGGGAAGGGTTAGGCCCCAGGATTGAGTCTGAGAAGAAGGGGGGGAAATGGGAAGCCCCAAGTAAAAAGGAGTTCAAAAAACCTCCTTTTGATCCTTCTCACCCCATAGACCGTGCCTGTTATTCGTGTGGTCAGACAGGCCACATCAAGAGTAGCTGTCCCAAGTTACAAGCAATAACACCAGCTAACCTAGGTAGTCCTAAACCCGAACAAACCAAGCCACAAGGGGTAGCAAGCATAAAAAAACCTTATAATTGTGGATTTGTGATCACCAACAGGGAAGAGGTTAATAATCAGTTTAAAGAACCTGTTTATGTAAAGGATAAGACCATTATGGCAATGTTAGATTCTGGAGCTGATGTTTCTCTGATCCAAGCAGATTTGGTGACACCTGAGGATTTGGTACCAGGAATGTCTATTGAGATCCAGGGAGTGAATGGTCCCTCCTTTGAAGTCCCAGTAGCAAGGTTATCCATAGAATGGAGGGGATGGCGAGGTCTGTATGAAGTTGGAGTGATGGAACCTCCAACCCAATATGCCCCTATCATTGTGGGAAAGGATATAATGGGCCCAGAAGCTCAAATATGTGTGGTAACCCGCAAGCAAAAGGAAAGGGAGGAAACTTCAAGACAGGACCAGGCAAAAGCTAATGTAAAAGAAAAGGTACTAGAGATACAACCCCCAGAGATTCCGGAAGGTCCAAAACCAACCCCAGACCCTCCCCAAACCGAAACAACAGAACAAGCCTCCATGCAACCTGTAGACCTGAAAGCCAGTGAAACCACCGAGGCAGGTGGTTCTGTAGAGGAGAAGGCGGTAGAGACCCCTTTTCCTGATTTAAGAGGAGTAGAGGAATTCAAGCAGGGAGTCCTCAGTGATCCTAGTTTTGAGCCTCTGAAAAGAGTTGCTCTCCCTCAAGAGAGGTCCTTCTCTGAGGAAAGAAGGGAGCAGATTATTTGGGAGAAAGGATTGCTGTATAGGCTGTGGTTACCAAAAACCCAAGAGTTAACCTGGGAACCACTAAAGCAACTGGTAGTACCTAACCAATTCCGGCTAAGGTTGTTAGAACTAGCCCATGATGTGCCATGCGCAGGGCACTTGGGGAAAAACAAGACTAAACAAAGGCTCATGGCAAACTTCTTTTGGCCCGGAATTGCTATGCAAGTAGCAGAGTACTGCAGGTCTTGTGAAACCTGTCAGCGTGTGGGGAAGGCAGGGCATCACAGTAAAGCCCCTTTGCAGCCTCTGCCTATTATAGGAGAAGCTTTCTTTAGGGTGGGCATGGATATTGTAGGGCCTTTCACTAAACCCACCCGCAAGGGAAAAAAGTACATCCTCACAGTGGTGGATTTTGCCACAAGATACCCAGAAGCAGTAGCACTAGCCTCTATAGATGCTCCATCTGTACCTGAGGCTTTGCTAACTATATTTTGCAGAACCGGATTTCCCTCTGAAATCTTAACAGATTGTGGGTCAAATTTCCTCTCCGAGATAATGGAGTGTCTGTGGAAGGGTTGTGGGGTAAAACACTTGAAGACCACTCCTTATCACCCCCAATGCAATGGAATGGTGGAAAGATTTAACGCCACACTCAAAGGAATGATTAGAGCTTATGTAAACACACACCCAAATGACTGGGATGACAAACTGCAACACCTACTCTTTGCCTACAGGGAAGTTCCACAGGAATCAATGGGATTCTTACCTTTTGAGCTGTTGTATGGCAGAAGAGTGAGAGGACCTCTTGATCTCCTGAGGGAAAACTGGGAAGGTAAACTCGTAGAAAACAAAACCTCTGTGGTGGATTATGTGTTAAAACTTAGACAAACCCTCGATACACTCTGTAAACTAGTTCAAGCCAATGTAACCAAAGCCCAAGAGGTGCAAAAGTTCTGGTATGATCAAAAGGCACGCTCTAGAGTATTTGAGGTAGGGGATCAGGTAATGATATTTCTTCCCCTGCGCAAAGACAAGCTTAAGGCTGCTTGGGAAGGCCCCTACACAGTCAGAGAGAAAATGGATGATTTAACCTACCGTATGTGGTAGTTAAAGAAAAATCGGAAAAAAGACCCAAGGTAGTACATGTAAATATGATGAAGCCACACTATGAGAGGAGTAGAGTAGTTTTACAGGTGCAGAAGGTACCAGAGGTAGTATACTTAGGGCACAGGGTTGGAAATGGTCATATCACACCATTATGGGACAAGGTTGAAGCTATCAGAACCTGGGACATACCTACCACCAAGAAACAGGTCAGGTCATTCTTGGGATTTGCTGGGTATTACAGGAGATTTGTTCCCCATTTTGGTGAAATTGCTGGACCTCTGACTGATTTAACCAAGAAATGTAAACCTGACAAAATTGTGTGGACTGATGAATGTCAAAGGGCTTTTGATAGACTAAAGGACATTTTAAGCTCAAGGCCTGTGTTAAGAGCACCTGACTTTGAAAAAACCTTTATAGTGGCTACAGATGCCTCTGAGACTGGCATAGGTGCAGTATTGCTACAAGACTATGACTCTGTTAAACACCCAGTAGCCTACCTGAGTAGGAAGCTTCTACCCAGGGAGAGAAATCTGTCTACGATCCAAAAGGAATGTCTGGCAGTAGTATGGGCTCTGGACAAGCTCAAGCCTTATTTTTTTGGACAAGAATTTACTTTGTGGACTGATCACCATGCCTTACAATGGATACAAACAATGCAAAATACCAACTCCAAGCTTCAGAGATGGTCTTGGAAGTTGCAGGAATTTCAAATGAACATTGAACATGTGCCTGGGAAGGAGAATGTTATAGCTGATGCTTTGTCTAGGAAATAACCAAAAAACAGTTGCCTTTTGTGTAGGTTAACGTTTCACAATTCTCTTCTGTAAAAGGGAAATTGTTCCACTTGAGAAGAAGGGGGGGAAGATGTGAAGGATTGAGGCCTACACAGGCTTAAGTTTGTTGAAGCCTGAAGGCCCAAAAACTTCCCTAGATTAGTTGAAGCCTGAAGGCCCAAACACTCCAGGATGGGAGGGGGAGTTTGAGAGTTTTAGTATCCAATAGAAGTTAAGAATTAGTCTCCTGATCAAGGTCACCTGATTATAACCTTCCACTTCTGGGAGGGCTATAAATGGGTGTGGTGTGGTCAGCAGACTGAAGAGAAGAAAGAGACTGACTGCAGAGGAGAGAGGTAGTCTGAAGTTAAGCTAGAAAACCCTGTATTAGTTGTTTGTTTTATTTTATCATACTTGCTTTTGAATTATAACCACTCTATTAAGTAATTACCCTAATATTATAAGTAAAGTGTTGTTGTGTACCCTGAGAGTTTGGAGTGACTTATTCACCACGTCTAAAGCCTACACCCATGCTACTGGAAGCAGGCAAAGGATTTGATCTCCTGGAAAGGGAGAGGCTTTGAGAAGAGGCAGATATCTTCCAAAGGCAGGTCGAGGGGTCCCTGCAGTAGCGGAACCTTGACAGTAACACACAAACATTTGTAATTGTACATATAAAATATGGGTTGTATCTAATGTTAGTCCTACTTAAAGTAGACCCATTGAAATGAATGGGACTTAAGTTAGACTAACATTGGATACAACTCTATGAGTGCGATTATTTAAACCATGAAACTTATGTAGTATCCTTTAAAGCACATCAATTATTTTAAAAGTGAACATTGGGGTGAGAAAGTAGCACAGGATATGCTTCCAATGAAAGGTTGTTCCGACTTCAAGCAGGTTTGTGTGATTTCAAGGGAGCTTGGGAGCAAGCTGCACACCAGCACATGCAGTGCCAGCACCATGATTTGAGGGCCCTTGGGCAAGACACCCTCAGTGGCCCCCATCGTTCAGTGAGTCTACCTTCTCACAACCATTGTCACCAGCTGCTATTGCTCCTCTGCCTCTTTCTCATCACTGCCACCATCTGCTTGCTTGACAGGAAGTGGCATCTATTCCTTCTCACCACCAGAGGAGCCAGAGCAGGAGGCAGGTGAACAAGCAGGTTGCAATGATGAAGAGAAGGAGGAAATCCAGAGGTCTCTTGCCAGTGGGCCTCTTCTGGAAGTGGGCCCTCAGCAGGTGCCCAACTATGCCTACCTTTGACATCAGCCCTGAACACATGTCCCACAGTCTCCAACTGCCCCCAAAATGCTGGGACCGTCCCGAAAACCCTTAAGCCATCATGGCTTCTCACTTTGTTATGCAGACTCCCGAATTCTCCACTGCCTCCCGCAAACTGCTTTAAACTGCTATGAAAGGGGCCATGGGCAAAATTGCAGCTAAGCTCAAACTTTTAGCTTAGCCGCAATTTTGCCAATGGCCCCTTTAAGAAACAGTAAGCAGGGAAGGAACAGATGCTAGGATTTGTGTGTGTGCGCGCATGTGCACACAAAGAAAAGGAGGCAGAACTGGCTGGCCTGGACCTATGGAGAGGTGATTGAGGGAATGGATCACATGATTCCTATATTTATATTGCCACAGATTTTATTTCCTAACAGAGCTGACTCTTTGCCTGTAACAGGTGAGTTTACAGTGCCAGAAGGAAATGCAAGAAAATTCCCCTTCTCTCCGAAGCTCCGTGTTTGGGGGTGGGGTGGGGGTGAAGCTTCACCTGTTGAATTTGTGCCAATCCTGACCATTTTAAAACAAAAAGAAAGAGATTGCCCTGCAAGCACTGACCCCCCCTGAAAAACACCAGATATCAACAATTAAGGGTTTATGTAAGTTAAAAAATATTACAAAAGCCACTTATAAAATATTATAAAATAATATATAATATAATAATGTAATATAATATACAAGAGATTATATAATAATATAATTCTGGAAAAGTCATCCTAGCACTGCTGCTGCTACCACCTCTTCTTCTAGCAAGGACCAGCATTTCACAATTATCGCTCAATTACATGATACTTCTTCACACAATGCATAATCAATTTGCTGCCACAAGATGTGATGGTCAGTGTTGTAGATTGCTTTAAAATATACACACTTTCCTGTGAGTAAGTCCCATTGAACGTAATAGGACTTACTTCTGAGTATACATGCATAGGATTGCACTGTTATTCTGTTTTCAGAGCAGTGGTAACTTTTACTTTGCTCTACCGGTGTACCCCATGTGAAAGTCTTTTTCTAACACATGCTGAAGTGCAATGGAGAAAGCTCTCTACAGTAGTGATTAGGATTATTCTGCAGGGATTTTGGATTGTTTTTTTTAAAAAACCACATTAGCATTTTTAAAAAGGGAGTTAGCAGAAAACACACCTTCCTCAAGAGAAAGAAAGAAAAAATCTCAACTACCTCAAATAGCAGCAACAAACATCATCATTCCATTTTGGCATTATTATTCAATCACAGTGTTGTTGTTCTTGTTTTTTAATAAAATACAATAGAGCCCACATGTGTTTTTTTTCTGAGTGGAGAAAATAGGAGCTTGCAGGTTGGGCCTGTGAACAACTTCGCACTCTCAGAGATATCTAAATGTTAAATATTATTATTTCTTTGGCAAACTACTAATGAGAACAAAGCCACCATAGAGGGATCCATTTTTAAAGTGGGAGGGAGATCTTTAAAACAAGGAGTATCCTGCACAATGTGGGGAAAGTAGGCTGAAAGTTATGTTTGACTGACATAATGACATATTCCTCCCCGGTTTACCCCTTCCTACCATTTGTTGTTGCCTCTATATTACATTTTAGATTGTAAGCTCTTTGGGGCAGCGAACTGTTCTCTTATACTCAGTAAAGCACCATGCAGTGCACATTGATGGTACAATAATAATAAAATTAATGACAACAACAGCAATCACCATCATCATCATGGGTCTGGAGATCAAAGTGGCTTCAGAGTGGTCAGAGCCCTTAAATGGTTAGAGCACCATGGGATGGGTGGCTATACCCTTGGCCACACCTTCATGTTGCTTAACCCTACCTCTTACAAATTAACATGTGTGTCCCTATTTTCAACTGAAATGTTGGAGGGTATGTGATCCTGCAGTCCTGATGGCTGCTTTTTTATTTTTAACATGACATTTTGAAATAAAGTTTTTAAAAATAAAGGCAAAGAAAGAACAACATACATAATAATATAACTAGACTGTGGGCGGTGCTATCCAATGTGGTTGTCCATAACCTTCCAAACTCAGAGGATTATGAGCCACTTGGGCACTTTTGGGGCGGCTGGCACTGGCGGGTGCCAGGGCACACTTGGCAAGAGCAGCAGGGGGTTTGCTGCTCTTCCCAAGCGAGTCGGTAGCCAATTCCCTGTACCCACAATGGGGTCCGTCACCTGGGTTCAGATGACATGACAACCAGTCCTCCTCGATCTCTCAGCGGCTTTTGATACTGTTCACCACGGTATCCTCCTAGACGGCCTGGAGGGGTTGGGCATGGGAGGCACTGTATTGCAGTGGTTCCGGTCCTTCCTCTCTGGAAGGTACCAGAGGATAGTTCTCGGGGAGGAGGCTTCGGACCCTCGGCTGCTCACTTGTGGGGTGCCACAGGGTTCCATCCTCTCCCCAATGTTATTTAACATCTACCTAAAGCAGCTGGGAGCTATCATCAGGAGGTTTGGGGTGCGGCGTCATCAGTATGCGGATGACACACAGTTCTACCTCTCTTTCAAGTTCTCACCAAGGTTGGCTGTTGAGACCCTGTCCAAGTGCCTGGAGTCAGTGGGTGGCTGGATGGGAAGGAACATGCTGAAGCTGAACCCCGACAAGACCGAGGTACTTCTGGTGGGGGACAAGGGAAGGTTAGGGGATGTTGACCTGGTGCTGAATGGGGTACATCTACCCCTGAAGAACCAGGTCCGCAGCTTGGGGGTCATTCTAGACTCCCAGCTGTCCATGGAGGCTCAGGTGTCAGCTGTGAGCCGGGCGGCGCTGTATCAACTCCATCTGATACGGCAGCTGCGCCCCTACCTTCCTAATCATCTGCTCCCATCAGTGGTTCATGCCTTGGTCTCCTCTTGCCTAGACTACTGTAATGTGCTCTACGTGGGGTTACCCTGGAAGATGGTTCAGAAGCTACAGCTGGTATAGAACGCGGTGGCTCGCCTGGTTAAAGGCAGCCACCAGCAGGATCACATCACTCCAGTGCTGAAGGAGCTGCACTGGCTACCAGTTGCTTGCCGAGCCGAATTCAAGGTGTTGGTTTTGACCTTTAAAACCCTATACGGCTCCGGTCCAGTTTATCTCAAGGAGCATCTCCAGCAACACCAAGTAGGCTGCTCAACAAGATCTGCCACAGACGGCCTTCTCCTTGTCCCTTCAGCCAGAGCAGCTAGACTGGTGGGGCCTAGGAAGAGGGCCTTTTCTGTGGCGGCCCCCATACTGTGGAACTCTCTCCCTAGTGACCTCCGCCATGCCCCCTCTCTGCTGAGGTTCCGCCGCTCACTAAAAACATGGCTATTCAGGTGGGAATATGGGGTGGGTTAAGATTTTAAAATTTTATACTGTTTTAAATGTATTTTATATTTTATCATGTACATCGCCCAGAGTGGCCGGTTTGCCGGCCAGATGGGCGATTCATAAATACAACAAATAAATAAATAAACAAGCTATGGGTTGTTAGGGTGGCTTGTTGCACCCTGGTTAATGCATGTATGGAGCTGGGGTGCTGGTTTTGGTTTCACTTTTGCCTACTTAATTCACCTGCTTTTAGTTGTAACAAGCAGGTGCCTGTTAATGTTAAGTAAAGGTCCTGCTTAAAGCTTGCAGCTTTCTTCTGTCTCAAACAAAACTTATTCTGCAACAGTTATGAGGATAAAATGGAAGGGAGGAGGATCACGTATGCCATCTTGGGCTCCTGTGAGGCAAGGTGAGATATTTATTTTATTTTTTATTTATCAGTATATTTATATCCCACTTTCCCACTCTTGCAAGGAACCCAAGGCAGCTTACATGGTCCTCCTCCTCTCCACGGCTGAAAAGTAACCAGGGGCCGCCTGCTGCAAATCTTGCTCTGGTGAGTTTCTTTTCTTCCTTCCTTCATCCTTTCATGAAATTTGAAATCCAGTTGTTTAGAAGTGAAGAACAAATTGCCAGATTAAAAATGTTGACATTCTCATATAAAATCTAATGATTTCTGTGTGTGAGAATAAGGGGTAAGTTTGTTTTTGACCTGATTGCTTAAAAATATTCAATAAACAAAAAACCTATGGCTCCCCCCCCCCCCCAAAGTTAAGGCTACACACCTTTCATCTAAGCACCAAAAAGTAGGGAAATTGTGAGCTAAGGCTCACAGGCCTTAACACCACATCCTCCCTAAGAAGGCAGAAAGTGCAAGTGAAATTCTCATTCTCCCAAAGCATATAAACCATGTGGGCAGGATTGAGAATACAGTATACAGAGATGATTCAGGCTCCAAGTTGGGGAAGCCTGCTCTGAAAAAGAACAGTAGGTGGCCCTAAGTTGTTATCAGTTTTCCCACAGCCACCTCTGCATATCATATTCTCCACCCTGTCCACCTGGTTTATCTGTGGTGGGAGAATAAGAAGTTCACTTGCACTTTCTGCCTTCTTAGAGAGGATGTGCTGTTAAGTGTGGCGTAATGGTGAGAGTGTTGGACTGGGAGTCGGGAGACCCAGGTTCTATTCCCCGCTCGGCCATGAAACTCACTGGGTGACTTTGGGCTAGTCACTGACTCTCAGCCTAACCTATCTCACAAGGTTGTTGTGAGGATAAAATGGAGAAGAGAAGGAGGATTATGTAAGCCGACTTGGGTTCCTTGCAGGAAAAAAGGTGGGGTATAAATATAATAAATAAATAAGGCTTGTGAGCCTTCACTCACAATTTCCCTGCTTTTTGGTGCTTGGTTGAAAGCTGTATATCCTTAACTTATTTTTGGGGTGGTGGTGGTAAACTGTATGTTTTTTTCTTTATTGAATGTCATGGCTTTGTGCAATAGATGTATGGATACCCACCATTCTAACATTCCAAAGTCTGAACTGGTCCAAAGTAGCCTCCCTCCCGCAGTCTGACATCAGATAAGAAACTCAGCAGAGCTAGGTTCCCAGTCCCTGGGCTTCTCATGACAGAATTGGGTTCTAATCCATCTAGAGCAGGGCTCTCCAACCTTGCGTCCCCAGATGTTGCTGGCCTACAGCTCCCAGCATACCCAGCCAGCATGGCTAATGGCAAGGGATTCTGGGAGCTGTAGGCCAGCAACATCTGCAGACCCAAGGTTGGAGAGCCCTGATCTAGATCCACTTATGCAATCAAATTCTGACTGTAAAACCATAGGGCCCACAGCAGCACTTGGGCTAGACCAGACACCCTAAGTTCTTGTCATCATTTTTCCATAACCCCACACTCACCCCAGCATATCATATTCTCCATCCTGTCTGTATGGTTTATCAGTATCGGAGGCAGTGTGTGCCTACGGGCGGGAGGATGCTGTGTTGCACTCATGTCCTGTTTGTGGGCTTCCCATGGGCAGCTGACTGGCCCTGTGTGAACAGAATGCTGGACTAGATGGACCTTTGGTCTGATCCAGGATGGCTCTTCTTATGTTCTTATCTGCTTTGGGAGCATGAGAATTTCACTTGCACTTTCTGACTCCTTAGGGACGATGTGCTATAACTTTTTTAGTAAAATGTAGAGGTTTTGTTTATTGAATTTCATTGCTTTGTATAACAGATGAATTGATATTATACAGTTGACAACCAAGCCAGTGGCAGCCAGGACAAATACACCATGTCAACATCTAATATAAAATCAAAGCCAGAGTTATGAGTTCAAACCCATTTTTAAATTAATAAACAAGCTCTCTCTGACTTGCAACTTCATGACACTCATTTGAACATTTTTAGTAGCCAGTTTAGTAGCCAGAACTTTTATCAAAAAGAGATAAAAGCTTTTAAAGAGTGCCTCATGAGAAGGAACCATTTCACCTTTTGTGTCCGTGTTTGGAGACTGCTTGAATGATTGTTGTACTGCAATTAAGAAACCCTGGTTCATCTGCTTGCTTCTATAGTATGTGTGTGCCACCTTTATCCTGACAACATTTTATCCTCAGAACAACCCTCTGAGGTAGGTTAGGCTGAGACTTTATGAGTCAGTTTTGACAGAGGGCGGGTTTCTTGCTTTTTATTTTAAACTGCTCTTTCTCCCTCAAATTTTCACTAATGTTCCTGAAATTCCTGAGAGCATGTGAAACCAACACTTCCTTCTAGAACTGGTAAATTTCAGGAATTTTCCTTTTCAGCCACCAATAATATGAGGTAAACAGCAGGTATTTCCCCTTCTCAACATCTAAATCAGCTGTGGTGAGTGAGGGAGAGTGCCACACACCAGATTATGCCTCAATGCATGTTCTGTTCCTTTAAGGTATACCTTTATCTTTCCCTCAAAGGAAACATTTCTGTTGTTTTCTCTAGTTGCTTTGCATTTATAGTTTTAGGATTATAAGACTTCAGATGTGCTAGGCCAAATGTATGCTTAGAATTAGTTTGGGTCATCCCAGAATCCTTTGCCATCCGTACCCTTCCACTGAACTTTGTATCCATTCCTTTAGTGAAGTTTCCTCCAACCTTTGCGTTCTGGTTATCTGTTTGGAATGCATTTAGAAATGTGTTAAGAGGATCTTGTTCTAAATCATTCACTGTGACCTTCTCCTTACACAGGGCCGGTGCTACCATTAGGCCAACTAGGCAACTGCGCAGGGCTAAAGGGGGCGCCAGAAATAGGGAGGGAGGGCTCAAGTGGGAAGGGGGGGCGCTAAATATCTGATCTTGCCTAGGGCACCAAATTGCACCAAACTGCTTTGCACTGGCCCTGTCCTTACAGAAACTGTAAGCAGTTCCCTGAGCATGGAAGTGCTTATGGTTAGTGCCATTGACTATCACTGCATGTAAAAAAGCTTATTTTAGATGAAATGGATCTTGGAGGAAAAATAGTTTCCCACCTACTCCAATACAACATAAGAAAACCTTCATTATTTCTGGTTAAAACTTTCTGGTCTCTTCAGGGATTGTGACTACCAAATGGTCACCATTTCTTTTTTTCAAAGTCATTTTTGACAAAGGGAGGTGTTTTGTTTTGATCTTCACCTTTTGTCTTTAAACTGCCCTTTCTCCCCCAAAATTTTACCAGTCATCCTGAAATTTTCAGGGTATGTACAGTAACAAATTTCTGGCACCTGAGAATTTCAGAAAGATTGGTCAAACCGTTATGATTTTATAAAGCTTAGAACAACCCACCCTGATCATCATTTAACAGGGTGGAATGCTCAATTTACTGATGGGCCTTAACATTACCATCACTGCTGTGATGTTAATAATATGTATTGATGATTATTTCCATGTATATTTCAGTGAATGGATTTATAGGCAGGAATGTTTTATTTTGCAACCATTTTTTTTCATAAGAACATGAGAAAATATGTTTCGGCTTTGGATCAGAGCAAAACTCATATGCAGCTGTCTACATTTACTGAAATCTTGTCAAGTTGCAAAAATCAGAAAAGAGAAATATTAGCAACAGATTCCTTGTAGTTAAAGGACACTAAGAACAGCTAAAGGGTGCAGAGGTCAGCACATCAATCTCACTGGGCAGAAATGAATTCCAAATAGATAGCTGAGTTAGGCTCACACTGCAAAAACAAATAAACCTATGACACACTTCATATCTATGAGATTTAATGTGCCATGAGCTTTCACTGACAACATGCAAAGGCAGAAATGGTAACAACTCCAGATCTTACTGGAATGAATGCAGATGATGAGGATAAAGTTGCTATTGTGAGCAAGTCAACAGGATATGGTTCACCATGTCCTTCGCTGTCCCCTGCTTCCACTCATAATCATTCAGCATGTCCCATGGTAGGTTTTTTGGTCTGATGGAGAAGATCACTGCAGATATATCCCAGCTCTTCAGTATTTTTTCTCCTCTGTTCAGTTTCTCTGCTTCCTAGTGCAGGAGAAAGCAAATACCAGGGTAAGTTAATTTTTGTGAGTGCCAATGTGGTGTAGTGGTTAGAGTATTGAACTAGGATTGGGAAGACCTGAACTAAAATCCACACTCAGCCATGAAGCTTCCTGAGTGACTCTGGGCCAGTCATACACTTTCTCAGCCTAATCTAATTCATAGTGTTGTTGTGAGGAGAAGAGAAGAACTATGAACACTGTCCTGAGGTTCTTCAAAAGAAAGGGGCAGCAGGATTTAAATGTAATAATCAAATAATACATAATTTCAACCCAAAGCTATACATTTAGATGTGTGTGCATGGACTGTGAGAAAAAAGAATGCATCTCCTTTTCTGATGGTTCAGCAGAAAGGTCTGAATTTCTTAAACAAGTCCTCAATAGGAAATTGGTTTATGTATAAAGATCAACATATATATATTTAAAAAGTTTTAAAAATCCAGGTATGGCACATTGGAGCTCTGCTAAGGGATGAAAACATTGATATTTTGGGGTGTTCAAAATGGGCCAAGCATTTAATTTAATAATATATAGATTGTTCCAGTTTACCACTTACATTAACTACTGTAGGGCCTTGGGCTAGATTCATTGTGGTCACATTTGGGAGAATAATCTAGGTAATTTTAAAACCTTGTATTAGCTGGTAATTTATGCCTGACATGGAGAACTAGCAGTGATGATTGGATAGCAGCAATAAAAATATATATTCTGTGATTCACTTGCTTCCTGGAAGTCTTTGACTAATTGTTGAAGTATGTGCTTTCCAGTTGCTTTCTATCTGTTCAGTCTTCACATCTGGTGTTCCTTATATGCTTATGGTACTTCCCTAATAGTTGCATGGTGATTTGCCAGTCTCCTTTTACAGTATACTTGTTAAAATGACATGAAAATAAGGTTTAATGCAACACAGTCTTTTATTGTTGTTATGTTAACCCAACTGGAGATTGCAAATGTTGCTATTTTGAATTATTCTGTTTGATATATCCAACTCATTAGGTTGGCATAATGGATTCAGAACCATTTTAGTGGCCTGTCAGACATGATAAGATGAAGTGGGCAGCATTATGAATGGTAAATTACTGTAATTCCTGACCTTTTCTCTGAGGAACTCGTAATATATTTCTGAGAAATTCTAGCATTCCCTAGAACATAGTTTGAAACCACTGCCTTAAAACATTTAATTACTATACTGCAGGGCTATGCAGAATTAGCTGTAGACAAATGGTACTAATACAAGATCTGAATTTCCCACTGCTGTGAACACATAAAAAGACTACACTGATTAGAATAATGTCCATTTCATTTAATAATGACTTTCTTTTGATTTCTGTATTGCATTAAAAACATACAGAAGATATTTTCCAGACTAAAAGGATTTTTACAAGAGTATAACTTATGAAAATGCCTTTTCATTTGATGATATTCAGGGGGAATCAGAAGTAATGATCTCAGGCTGGTTCCATTAGACTAGTATCCATGGGAACCGTTAGGATTCGGCACACAAAAACTTGCCACACTCTTCAGAAAGGCACTGCCTCCCTTAATTAAAGCAGAGGGTGTAGATCAGCATTTCTCAAACTGTGGGTTTGAGAAAGTCGGTTTCTCAAACCCACTTTCAAACCCACTTTCTCAATGCTTCAGGATGCCCAGTGCCTCTTTGCTTGGCCACACCATACACAGGTGTGTATAATAGTGGGAGTTGGTTAGAGAGCATGACTAATATTTTTAATAATCATAATTTTTAAAACTTGGAATAAAGAGGAATGGGATTTATTTATTTGTTTGTTTATTATATTTATACCCCGCCTTTTTTTCCTGCAAGGAACCCAAGGTGGCTTACATAATCCTCCTCCTCCTCTCCATTTTATCCTCACAACAACCCTGTGAGGTAGGTTAGGCTGAGAGTCAGATAAGAGAGGGAAACTGTTCTAGGAGGAAATTAATGTAAAAGCAGCAGCAGGGAAGATTGAAAGAAACTGGCAGCTGGGATAGGGTTCACGTTAAGTATGAAAGGGGAAGGGGAGAGAAAATGAATGGAGATGAGTAAGAAGACTTTAGGAAGTATGTGGGGTGGGGTGGGGGAATAAAATAAAAAGACTTCTGGATCAACAAATTCTGCCTGAAACATTGAAACTGAGTAGAAATACCTCCAGAGCAAATGTCTACATTTCAATTGAGGAAAGCTGAACTATGGAACTCCCTGCTACAAGGCAAATTCTTAGCTGTTGCAAAGAATTTAGCAATTTCCAGAGAGGGATTAGGTGTCTGTCAAAAGTGTCATCCCCTCCATCAACATGCCATTTCCCACTGCTTTCATCTGAAAAGAACAAGTTGACAACATAAATATAATAACTAGGTATACACTTTATTGATCCTTGTTACCTCACAGGATCATCGTAGTCTGTTACAGGATCAGGACCACTTCTTAAGTTATTGTGTAAGAATTCACAAGATAGGGCAGTATGGCCTGGAGCAAGACTGGCAAGTAGTTACAGGACCAAAATGAATGTCTGTGGGAAATACAGATAAGTATCTCTAGGACTGGGATGCAAGTTCACTGAGCAAGGTAAGTGACTGCAGGACCAGGCTGAACACATGTTATAGGTAAGTACCTGCAGGAGCAGCATTCACTGACCAGGTAAGTGGATACAGAACAAGGCTGAATGCCAATGGGGTGAGATATGGGGAAGTACCTGCAGGATCAGAACAATTGCCTATATTGTGAAGTAAACCATTGGTAAGTAATTGTAGGATCCAGATGATTACTGATTTTGTTGCAGAAGTGGCTAAGTCTTTCTATGTCTACTCTTTGTATTTGTCTGTTCAATGCTGCCTGTACTGGAAAAGTCTCTCCCCCCAGCCCTAGAAGCCAGCCATCTGTTTCAGTTCTTTGTCTTTCTAGAGAGCCAGCAGGTGCCTTTCCAGGTTTACTACTTTGGGGGGGGGGGGTTACTTCTGGTCTTAGTTCCTTTTGGTCTCCTCCTTACTTCTCCTTTAGCTTTCTTCTCTCTTCCCCATGCCTACGAATTCAGGCTTTTATTCTTTGCTTCTGCCTCACCTCTCTCAGAATCCCTGAACTGCTTAAAGAGCCCTCATCCTGATTCCCTTTTGTTCTGTTCAGCTAGAACTAGCTGTTGCAGGCTCTTATTGCTGGGTAGCCAGGGTAGCCTCACAGTATCAATAAAAAAATTATAATCAGTAATTGCCAGCTGATAATGCCAAACTCAGCTTCCACCTACCACCTTTTTCTGACTGGCTCTGACCCTGCATTATCATTTTGGGCCTGGTGAGCTTCAGTCATCTTCAGCTCTCCCAAGAGGCCCTGGTGATAGAAAGTTTGAGAAGCCCTGGTGTAGATAATACTGTATACTACTTCCCTTTCTTTGCATTTATGAATAGTCAAATGAAGTTTTATATTGTGCAATTCAATCCTGCACACCACCAAATCATAGAAACTTAGGCCAGGTTCAGATGGAACACTAAACTATACTTTTGCATTACATGCAGGGACATGTTCCTACCTCTACTTCCATTTTCAACTAACCACAGTTTAGCCAAACCAGGAACTGTGGTTAGTTTAAACCATGGCTTATCTAAACAAATGAGGATCAGAAGCCATGGTTTGAAGTTGGCTTGTTTGGACAAGCTATAGCTAAAACAAACCACAGTTAGTCTTTGTTTGGATGAAATGACAAACTGTGGTCAGCTGAAAATGGAAGCAGATGCTTCCAGTCTCTTCCTTGTGAGGAAGGGAGGAGTCCATGAGCCTGAGACTCATTCACATAGCACTAAACCATGGTTTTGTTATGTCTGAATGTAGCCATACAGTTGCATCTCATGAATTCAGTTCAACCCTCTAATGGACTTCTACCTAAAGCTATCTTTGTCAAAGTGTTGCACACCCTCATATCCAATGATAGATGTCCCAACATATAAAGCTTGAAGTGACCACAAGAAACTTCAGTTTTCCAGTCTCAAGATCTTGTCTTCCACCCAAACTAATCCAACATGCATATCTAATCCATTTTTAACAGCCCCCATTGATGGAGATTTCCACCGTATACACCCTAGACAATACATTCCAGTCTTCTATCCCTTTTACAACTAAACATTTATTCCTAACATGCAGCTTAAAGCTTTTTTGCAGATGGAACACATTTCTTCTTGTCTTCCAATGTGAGCAAGGAAAACAATTGATCCTGATTCTGCTTACGACCACCCACCATGTCTTTGTTGAAGAACAAACTATGTGAGATAGGTTAAACTCTAATCACTAAAGCCTTACATATAGCTATATCCTACAGCACTAACTCCATATCTTATTCAACTGATTGCAGAATTAGAGTCAGAGAAAAGAAGAAACTTAGTTTCAAAAGTTACTAGTAGAAGCATTAGAATGACATCATTCTGTTCTCAACTATCTTAGGGTGCAATCCTATGGCAGCTTGATACTGTCTAGCCAGCCATAAGAAAGGTAGAGTCCCAGCTCCGACCTCAGAAACATGCTTCAAGGTTGGAGCTGGGACTCTAACCTCGGAGTGCCCTCCCTCTGCCCTCACAGCCAGCACAGTTCTTTCTACGTCAGCTGCAGCTCCGAGGTCATAAGACCAACCTCAGAGTTGGAGGTTTGTGGGTGGGGTGGGGAGGGGAGGAATGAGGCTCCAATGGAATACGATGTATCCTGGCAGTGCCTCAGCCTGTCCTCCTCGTGCACGGGGCCAGAAGACTTAGACAGCCAAAATCAGCCATCTAAATCTTTTGCAGGGCAGGAGAAGCACAGAGGTGACCTTCACCTCCATGATCCTCCCACCCTCTACAGGATGTCTATACTCCGAGTCTGGAGGGGTTACGGGCAGCCACATTGGATTGTGCTGTTACTTTATTAAAGGCACAGTCCTATGCATGTTTAAACAGAAAAAAGTCCTTCAACTCCCAGCATGCCCCAGCCAACATGGCTGGCTGGGTCATGCTGGGAGCTGTAGAACTTTTTTCTGTCTAAACATGCATAGGATTGCACCCTAAACTACTAAAATAGAAGAGATTGAGAACCACTGCTTTACAACATTGGAAAGTATGGACTTACTGTGTATTGGAATAATATATTAATTCTCTGTAAGTGTAGTCACAAATAACAGCCTTCTTTCTTGAATGATTTCACTCACATTTTAAACACCTTCATGTATAGATCTCTTTAGCATTCATATAAGTTGTGATGAACCATTCTGGCCCAAATCTGTTCACCCATGGACAATTGGTAACTTGGTGCAACTTTCTATACCTCAGTTTCCATGTCTTATTTGTGAAATTTGTCTCCTGCTTAACCAGACTTGGGACTGCTACCTTTTCTAGCTGCTAAATCAGATTAGACTGACTATAAACTCCAAGAGAGAAGGGGTGAGCTCCAAGAAAGAACAGCTTCTATAGAAAAGAAAGTTCCTTCCAGAAACTGAAATCCAGTATCACACTCATTGCAAGGACACAGCATAGGGAGGTTTCTCTACACATGAAGATACTGGCAAGACATTGCCCAGAAGGCAATGGCTGGAGAACAAAAGCAGGGAATCTTGAAGTGTTTCCACCCATCTATCATCTATACCTTCAGAGGAGACACATACAGTCATGCCTTTGTTAAGATGAGATATAGTTCTGATCATTTGGTTATGGCTACACCTCCAAAAGGAAGTCCACAGCCTTCATAAGAAGCGTTGGGTAAGCAAGGGCTCAGGAGAAAAGAAGCAGCCTGCCCACCTCCCCAGCAGGGCAAAAGGTCATGACTGAAGGTTTGAATGGAAGAGTGAGTGAAGCCTAGAGGCATGCATAGATGTGGCTCATCCCCCCCCCCCCCGTACCACTAGTAGCTTTATCCAAAAACAGTCCCATCAGCAGGTAGACCCAAAGCTTTGCTTTCCTAAGTACACCCATTATGAGTCATCAAAACATAAAGAGTAAGGTCTCGTTAGCAGAGTTTGAAGACATCTGTGGGGCAAAGACCGCCCCCACTGCTCTCATTTCCCCCAAAAGGCGGGAAAGAGACTATAAGAACCAAGAGGTTTTAGCAAGGTGTGTCCGGAGAGAGAGCTCAGCTGAGGGGGTCACCTTGGAACTGCGGGGCTACAGCTGGAACCTCATCACAGCAGACAGGTAGTAGCTGGGACTTTGCTTTTCTATCCTTCTAGGTGGGAATCTCCCCCCCCCCTTTCTTATTCAGGCTTGTCAGGGCAAAAGGGACTCTTTCTCCTCTCCAGAATACAGGGTGTGTTTGAACCATAGCATAAGGATATTTTGCTGCCTGACATCACTAGGTTTGCTTCACCAACAAGTAAGACGCTGTACCTACTCTGTATTCTTCTTCAATAAAACCACCCTTTTGTTTCTAGAGTCTATGTGTGTGTGTAGGTTTGTTTAAGTATAAAAGTAGCAAAGCGCACACTTTCCACCCCAGCAGCGCAGGTTTTACCTCAGCCAAAGATCCTAAACCTTTCGTAAGAGTGTGGGGTTAGAGGGAATCTAGTGCCCAGAATTATCTGTCGTAACACCTTGGATTGAGAGCATAATTTGTTCCAGAAACGTGCTTGTAATCCAAAACACTCTTATATCAAAACGAAATCCCCCCACCAAAAAAATTTGTATAGAGATTTTTAATTTAAGCCATGCTACAGTACTTGTATTGCAAGACGTCGCTTGTACATCAAGTAATAAATAAATAAATAAATATTTAAAAATTTGCTTGTTTTGCAAAACGCTCTCAAACCAAGTTACTTGCAATCCAAGGTATTGCTGTACACTTACAGCTAGGATTCACTTTCCAGAACCAGATAAACTATAATTCACGACCATTGTGTGGTGCTTTCTTTCCTTTGTTAAAATTAATGGTTACTGTAACAACCCAGGTCTGCATGGGAACATAGGAAGCTGCCTTATACCAAGTCAGACCATTGGTCCATCTAGCCCAGTATTGTCAACACTGACTGGCAGTGGCTCTCCAGGATTTCAGGCAAAGGTTTTTCCAGCCCTACCTGGAGATGCCAGGGATTGAACCTGGGAGCTTCTGCATGCAAAGCATGGGCTCTACCACTGAGCTAAGCCCCTTCCATGCTACATGGTATCAGCAATCATGCTGAAGTTAAGCACCTCTGGGTCTGGTCAGTGCCTGAATGGGAAACTCCTTGGGAACCATGATGCAAGAAAGGTGGGATATGAATGTAATGAAATTAAAATGAAACCTCCCTGATGTTCTCTCTCCTGTGTATATATCTTATCCACAGTTTAATTGTGCCCTGGTGACAAGACTCACACAGAAATAATGGCACTGGATTAAAGAGATGGGATTAGGAAATAGAAGGCCGTAATCATGATAATTGGCAGTGCTTTCTCTAATCTTCATATTAATCAAGTAGCACAAGGGCAGCATTGGGATGAGGCCAGAGGGAGTGCAGCTTCACAACTAGGCAAAAGAGCAGTCTGGGCAAGATTTTTCTTTTGACATCATCTGCTTTGGCTTCTATCACACCAACCTACTTCATTTCTACCCTCACCCCTGCTGATTTTAACTTGATTTAGCTGCCATTAGGTACCTCGGTATCACCACTGTGTCAAGTGATACCCAAATTGTTATATATTCTGCCTCTTATGCCTATATTGACTGCTTACTTCTACAGATTTGTGGAAGGTATTGTCAATTATATCATATCTCTACCAGTAAGTGTGAAAATGTTTGAGACCGAGTTACTTACATTCCACCAAAAATGTCACCAAACTGACACTAAGTTGTCAAGGATAGGGGATAGTTTCCTTTTTATTTGTTCCTTAAATTTCCACTGCCACCATTAAATTAAAACCTCATCCTTTTAACTCACAATCAGTAGGAAGGCCCTGGCTATAGTGATGGGCTAAAGAAACAAGGAGAAACAGATGGGATTTAATTGAATGTTAAAACATAAATATTATTTATTTAAACACATTTACATACTAAGATGTTCAATTATATAGAACAGTGATGGCAAACCTTTTTGAGCCCGAGTGCCCAAACTGCAACACAAAACCAACTTATTTATTTCAAAGTGCCAACACTGCAATTAAACCTGAATACCGAGGTTTTAGTTTTAGAAAAACAACTCATACAGTTGTCCGAACTAATTAACATATTTTGTCTTTAAAGAAAAACACAATAACAGCGCTTTCAATGATACAAACAGTTTTTTGTTGGGGGAAAAATCAACTCAAAAAATTATTATAGTACTACATTATACACATAGCCTGAAGGGAATTTATACAAACTTTTTACATAATTAGGCACATGTATTTTTGGATAAGGGATTCTCAACTTGTAATATGATTATATGTCAGACTGAAATTGTATGGGGCAAGCTTTACCCCGGGTCCTTTCCCTGCTTCTACAGGTGTCAGATTAGTAAAAGTAAAAGTCAACCTGTACTAGAATGAGCAAGATAAACAAGAAAACTAGACGTGCTTAACGCATTTTAAACACTTTATGTCTTGGACTGCAAACACTGCATTAGGTAAAAGTTTGCATTGGGCATGCTTTTGCACAATTAATGTGATTTTTGCTATTGCATACATGCTGATAATTTGTCAAACCTTGGCTCATACTCTGTTAGTTTGAGAGCAACACATGCAGCACTCGGGTCAACTGTTAGGGCTTTACATCCAAGCCATGCTCTGTGCATCATTCTTCCAAATCTTTTAAATGTGATAACAATGTAGAAAAGAATTCTGTAACAGGAATTCTAGAATAAAATCATTCTGTTCCACACTGTGAGAAAGAACAAGATCATTAGTGTTTTGCAGAAGGGGACGGTCTTTTCGTGATCTGGTGGCCAATGGCTCGAGTGCCCACAGAGAGGTCCCTGCGTGCCAGCTGTGGCACCCATGCCATAGGTTCGCCATCACTGATATAGAAGGTTAGGTGTGTTCAATATACTGTAAAGGTGTGGTGTAGTGGTGAGAGTGTTGGACCGGGACTCAGGAGATCCGGGTTCTAGTCCCCGCTCGGCCATGAAACTCACTGGGTGACTTTGGGCCAGTCACTGACTCTCAGCCTAACCTACCTCACAGGGTTGTTGTGAGGATAAAATGGAGAGCAGGAGGATGATTATGTAAGCCGCCTTGGGTTCCTTGCAGGAAAAAAGACGGGGTATAAATATAATAAATAAATAAATAAATAAGGTTACTTGCTTTAAAAGAAGCAGCCATTTCCAGAAGGGTATTCTAATTTGCTTCACTGTTCAAAACCCAGTTGCCCTTGTTTTCTACTTCCACCCCAATTAGCTCTAGACCTGAACTTCTCCCTTTGGCCAGGAATTTACTGGAAGGATAAGGGGTCAAGCAAGGTCTCTCAGTGTCTCATGTGTTCTTTAAATTGCATGCCTACTTCAGCTGCCTTTGAAATTTTCCTTTGGTCAATGACTTGGTGACCAGGGTGCAGTAAAAGATGTACTTGGTTGCCTTCTCTGAAGTATTCCTGCTTGCTGAGGCCAGCCGCCTTCCTCTGTCCCTCTGGCCAGCAGCTCTCCTGGAGAACCTCCTCAGCAGTCTTCCTCTCCTTGTTAGCTCTCAAAACTTCTCCTGTCAGTGATTCCAGCTTCTCTTCTTTTCCAGCCCCTTGCCTAGACTCCACTGCTTCCTCAGGCTTTTCTCTGCCTGAATTGGAAAAAAACTGCTTCCACTGACACTGGACTGCTGTAACAGACCCTTTTTATACTTTCTCAGACAGGGCCCTCTGACTGATTACATCCGATCACATTGTTAGCTGCCAGCCCATTGACCTACATTTATTAGTAGACAAGAGTATATTCAATTAACAAAAAAAACAATTTGGTTTAACATGCTGTGTTAAGCTTTTTCCACATGGGAAATGGAAAATTACAGCTCTTAAGGGCCACATGCTTAGCAGATGTATTATTTAAGCAATATGGATAAGGTGTGGTATCCTATGTATGCTGTGGCCAGTTCCACCTTCACCACTAGCTTGGAGCTGGATGGCTGTCAGTGGCAGAGTGGTCGATCTAAGTCCCAGATTTGTCTGTTCACTGGAATAGACACATGGAGTCTATGCAACTGAAACTGTCATGCAACTGAAGCTACTATTCCACATTACAAGTACTGGCAACGAACACTACATAGAATTATAGGTGGAAAAATATTTGGGGCAGACGTATATTAAGAAATATGTCAGTAAGGATTAAAGAGAATTTTTAAAAAAACTATTTGGAGATGGTATCTGACTCCAGTAAGATTAAATAAAATAGATAGTAATTGTGCTCCATTGTGTTGGAGAGGATGTCAGGAACTTGGTACTTATGCTCATATGTGGTGGAGCTGTATTGGATTTTTGGAATAAAATTTTTGCAGAAATTTCAGAAATTATTGGCATTAATTTGGAGGTGTGTCCAAAATTAGCATTGTTATCAATAATGGAGAAACTTATGTGCTCTCAAGAGATAAAGGAATTAATTGTAAGTTTGTTAATGGTGGGGAGATTATTGATAGCAAGGAAATGGAAAGTTCAACATCAGTATTTAATTATAGATTGGTATAAAGAGGTGTGGGATATTGCTTTAAATGATAAATTAACATGTAGTATTAAATGTAAAAAGGGACAATGAAAGAAAAATAATTTTAAGGATATATGGGGACCATTTCTAGACTATGTTTTAGTAAAGGGAAAGGGGAGTAAGCCATGTCAAGATATGATGTATTTTTGGAATATAGATTAATAATGGATTATGTGGATAGAATTATTTCTTGACCTCGTGGTGACGGGTGCACTTTGGAGTTTATGAGTTGTGGCCTGGTTTATGTTTTTTTGTATGTTATATAGATTTGTGGGTTTATTTTCTTATTGCATGTGTGTTTGTTTGGAAAAAAAAAAAAATAATAATAAAAAAGAATTATAGAGTCAGAAGGGGCCTGAACTCATCAGCCCCTTCCCTTTATGAGATATAAGGTTGGGGGGTTGGTAAGAGCCAAATAGCAGCACTGAGGCTTCGCAGTTTTGATGTAAAAATGAAGCCAAATGAAGGAGGCCACTTTCAGATAGAAGCACTCAGCTATGGCCCTATAATACACATGGGTACAGAAAAAAGAAATCATGATGATGGTCACTAGCTTAGATAACTGTTAAAAAAACCAAACTCTAATATATTCAGAGTAGAATTAATGCTGCAGCCTGCAGGTCCTATTTTTCCCCAACCCAAAGCCTCAGCATTCTCTCCCAACTGCCTAAAACCTTAACTGACCTAATAGTGCTGTTCTAATAATAATGATGGAATGCTATTTGTCTGACTCACCTCTAACATATGGCCACAATTGTGGCCCTAGAATGTCTGGCTTATCAAAACCTGTCCCTTTTTATTCTCTTGTTCAGTATATAAAGACTTGAACCAACTGTAAACCTGTTATGGCTATAGCTGCTTCCTTGGTAGCAACAAATTCAGCTTTTATGGCACTTGGCAGGGTGCCAACAGCAGGCCTCAAATACAATGTAACTGTTTAGTTAGAGGTAAACTGCCAACCTTTTACCCACATTTAGTAGAGACTCTTCAGTTACCAAATATTTTTTTAATAACATAACAATATTCTTCTTTATAAATTTATACCACATTCATATAACTTTTACTTCAGATTTCACAGTTTCTGCAAAGACCTCTAGAATGTCACCCAGGCACATTTGCTAACTCCAATGCCAACATGGTCTCAAGACAGATGGAACAGGCAGCCCTTTTGCTCATTTGTTTGAACTATGTATGTTTCTCTGTTCACAGCAGAAATACATAGGAGCTGCCTTGTAAACACAGTGATGAATAAGGAGATGAAATGCAAGCATTGGAATGAAACAGGGTGTAGCGGACAGGACCCCTCACTCCACAGCCCACACCCTCGATGTGTACTTCGCTCTCACCAAGTGCCACCTTGTATGGGTCACTTCAGACTTTAAGCTGTCTTTTAAAGTTGTGTTAGCCGTTTATGTGTCTTAGGTCTTATATGTAGCTGTTCACCCATGTTTGTTTGTCTTAAGAACAGTTTGTTTTATTTGATTACTTGAAGCAGGGTGCCCCTCCGTTAATTCACTTCTTACTTTCCTGTCACCAGTCAGACTCTGGAGAATTAGAACTTTGAATAAAAAGGTTGATTTATTGTTCTAACAAAGTCTCTAAACTGATATTCAACTCAGGAACAGATAACTTGGAATTTTCAACAGTTACAATTCAAACTTGTTCTTTGCTTAGATTCAGGTTAAAGGCAGGCAGATGTTATACAGTGCTCTTTGTATCAATTTGGCTTGGTTACTTGAAAGTTACAGTATCAGACCAGGGAACGTAACTGTCCCTCACACTAGTCCAGAGTTTCTCCTTCTTCCTCAGACAGAAGGTCCTTCACTCCCTAAGTGGAGACTCCTGTGAATTGTTCTACACTAACACCTTCACGTTTGCTTTCTCACAACTTAGTACTAGATTTCCTGTCTGAACTCTTCTCTTCAGTACCACCTTTCCCTGCCTACTCTACTAACCTTCCACTCCCTCTCGCACTCCAACCCACTCTCTTCCCCAACTGACAACCAACTCCCTTAACTGCCAACTCCCTGGGGTTCTATGCTCTCGGCCTCAGCCAATCAGAGCCTCTGGAATGTTCAGGTTGGCCCCTCCCTGGGCTTCTGCCTGTCACTCCGCCACACAGGGACACAACTTTATTTAGTACTTAATCAGACCCACAACAAGCAGCAACTTTTCCTAACTGGTAGAACAGTGTGAGCTATCCCATTAAGGGATTATAATTTATTGGGCAACCTGAGCTGGACCCTGGCTCTGACCAGGCAGCAGTTAATTCTCTGCCCCCATGTCATCCTTGGAGAAGGGGTTTAGGGGGCATTCCAAGGGGTGGGGAGGGGAGGAGACTGGCGCCACCAAGATATGACGTATCATGGTGGCACCTCAGCCTCCTTCCCTCCCGCTCCAATGTATTGCAACTTGGTAGCTGAAATAGGCTGTCTGGCTGCTTTGCAGGGTGGGAAGAGTGCAGAGGTGACCTTCACCTCCATGCTCCTTCCACCCTGCATAGGATGCCCATAATCCTCTGAGTTCGTAGGGTTATGGGCACCCCCATAGGACTGCACCCTTACTTACTTATTTTTAACATTTGTATCTCACATTTTAGGACAATGTCTGTCCAAGGTGGCTTACAAAAATAAACATTAAAAGCCACAATACAGCACAATAAACAAAACACACACACACACCAGTTAAAACACACTAAGCCTTTATAATATTATTCAGAAAAGGCTTTATGATTATTATTATTTTTTAAATACAGGATCTTGCAGAGAGGTGGTGCAATCCAGTGTGCATCTTACATATGAGTTTGGCCTGCATGTCGATAATAAACTTTAATCTTAGCAAGGGTTAACAAAGATCACTGGCCCCTGCAGCAAATGTCAGGTGTCTGCTTGCATGGTTCCCAGGCTGAATAAATATTAAATCTGCTCAAGAACATTACTTTCCTTCCAAGATCAAGTGTGAAAAGAACCATCATATTTCACATAGTCCTCTTTAGAACATTATGGGATGGGAAAACTGCAAACTTTGGTATGTCTATTGATAAGACATGGGGCTTATTATGGAATGACAAAGCCTTTCCTAACCAATTCTAGGAGGTTTCAGGTGACCTATGGAAGCACTGAAAGCTGGGGGGATCCTCGCATCCATGGTAGCATATGTGGTCTAGTAGACCCTACATATTCTTTCAAACTATGGAGGGGGGGTCATCTGAACCCCCTCCAATTGAGAACACTTTCCCCACTATTCCCATTCAAATGGAGGGGGGGAAGAGCACGATAACTGCCACCGCCCCCCAAAAAAGAGTTTTGGTTATGAAAATACCATTGTAAATTTAATTGAGAAATTCATAAGTAGATAGAGAAGATGTGTAATCTGATGTTTTCTTGGTACATCATCTGACACAACTGATGGCTGTGCTTGTAAAGTCATAGATTTATATTTAAAAAAAATAAAAAAATGAGATTTTATGTTTGCAATACTGGCATCGATGATCTTTTTTTTTTTCTTTTCTCTGTTAATAAGTTCATGTTATTTGACTTTATATATAACTCTGGCATGGAAGACATATGTTGCTGACAGCGGCAAATGATTTTGCGTGTGATGAAATAATTAAAATGAGTCACTTGCAGTTAAGTCCTGTCCCTGGGCAATACAATTGCATTTGAAATAACCAAGTTAATCCTTCCTGCCTGTCATCTTTGAGTGTTTCATTACAACTTACGTGGCAGTCTGCATAATCATTTCGAGTGTTGCTGGATGAGTATTCATCTATAACTCGATGCAATTCATACATACTAGTGGAAAATTTGTCAACAATGAAATGAGATCACTACATCAAGGGGATCAAAATTTAACAAATGTATTATATCCTACCTAACATATTTAATCACCCTTATTCTCAAAAGCCGCTGATTCAGGGGCTCCTATGGTTCTTTCTAATATACAGGTATATAGGGGAAATGTTTCAGTAAACCTCTGGAGAGGACTCATGTCCAAGATAAATAGGAGATTGATTATTTTTCTGTAGGACTTTTAGACTGAGATTGGGCTTTTTTCTTTCTCTTTTGCTAGCAACTACATTGAAAAGGTTTTAGATCTGGATACATAGAGCATGATACAGATAACCATACAGTTTGTTCCTGTTAGGGATGCTTGAAGAATTCATTCTTTGAGAATTCTGATATGAACTGACCTGCTCCACATCTCTTGGCCTAATGTGCAGATCCAAATTCAGTTCTTGATTAAAATAATGTACCAAAATGAGTAAAAGAATACATATTTTATTTTTATTTATTGTATTTCTAGATACAAATTTTAGGATAAAATACATTTAGAAGTGCATACTTTGAGATTAAATATGTTTAGAAATGTGTGTTTTATGAGGAAATATATTAAAATATTTTAAATACATATTTAAAGTTGAATTTTCATGCAGATTTATTTTTTTTAAATGCAGATTAATGCAGAAATGGGATGGAATGGACTTATGAATGAATGCATGAGAAACTGACATTGACTGGAAACAAAACTGATCCATCCCTGAAATTACAGGAAAATGTTGACTCCTCCAGCCCTCATGCTGTTTGCAGTGTAGACTAGGAAAGATGTGGGGGGAAAGCACTGAATGTGGGCAAATTGTAATAGAAGTGTTTGAAAGTGTTTCCCACTCAGAAATGATAGCTGATTAACATATCCAAAATCTGCCAAAATCAAAGCATGGAAACACCCTCAAATTTGCATTTCAAAATTGTGGCTGTGTGTTAATCGGTGGGTATGTGTAATTTCTCCTTAAACTTTTATTTTTCAGTTGTGTAATGTCCCAGTGACTAGTAATTAATTGTAAAGGTCTAAGAAATATGCAGGCTGAGGAACATGGTATTCTATTCATCCTCAAGCTATAATAGCTCATCTATAGCTTGGTTATCAATAATAAATGCAATATGCTGGCCTAGGAACATAGTATTACACTTACTTGCAGATTAGCACAAGGAACATGGTATTGCACTTCTTATATATAATGAAGCTATAGAGCTATTATAGCTTGAGGCTGCATAGCATACCATGTTCATCAGCCTGCATATTTCTTAGACCTTGCTTCATCCCTGTGGATTTTTTCCCATAAAGAAAGACATTTGACCACTTTTAATATAGGTTGTCCCAGAGTATGAGGCTAAGTGTCCCACCACATGACTCATATATGAATGCAGCATGTCATTTTGGAGGAAATCTTTGAACCCTGGAAAATGGAATAGTGGTTGGCTTCTGAATCACATCTTCAAGATGACTGAGAGCATTCTGTGAGCTTTCCCATGCTGTCCCCAGATAGTACCCAAATAAATAAATACTAGTGAATTGGTCATTATTCTGGGGTTTATCCATAGCTGAATGCCTTTTCCAATGCCCCACCATGATGTTTAAGAGAGAATTGACTGTGAGGAACTTGAATCTTCAGTCAAGAATAACTTCTGCAATTGTTCTATAGCATTTCCAGCATCTACATATGGAATCTGGTGATTTAAAAGTCCATTTGCTTGCATTGAAAGGGGTTGGGGAGCCCTGGGAAGAACTACTATGACACAAATGATACAATTTATGTTGTGGAGTTTGAAATAATCACAATGCACTGCACAAACAACAAAATCAGTGGTTGCAAGATCTGTCTTACTATATTACATGACAACCTGCTTGGTTCATGACCTAAACAGGTCTGCTTTATCTAGACTCTCCCTCTCTTTCTCAGTATGTGCTGATTTTGTTGGTTAGATGGACTTAAAAGAAAGCAATACCTAACACTAGAGCTGCCATGAGAAATGGAGTATGGCTAATTGCATTAGTGAGCACCCCCTGCTCCATTTCTGTGAGCAGAATTGGAGCAGGCAGCGCAGCTTGTGTAGATCCTCTAGTTCTGCTTGTACCCTCACATCCTGGGATGGGATTGCAGAATGGTGGTGAGAGTGGCTGCCTTTGAAGGCAAGGCTCATGCATGCTGTCAGCCCACATGACCCTTGCCTTCAAAGACAGCTAGCCGCCCCACCCCAAGTGCACCTATCCTGTCCTGACTACAAGTGGGAGTCCTTGAGGCATGCAGGGTCAGGCAGGTGGGCAGTTAGGGCCAGTCTGGAGTTGTAGCACCTTGGATAGCTCCAAGCAGACAACTTGCTCCAACAAGTTGATCTCCAGCTCAACTAAGGCCTTTTATCCCCCTTGAACTAGATTAGCCCCCATCCCAGGCTTCTCCCTCTTCTTGAAGAGAAGAAAGAGTCAAAGGTGTAGTTCCCCGGCTTGGACACTAGCACACTATTGCCTCTCAGACAGCTTCTACTTTGTGGGTAGAAGCATACGAAAAACTTGGTCTCTCACTTAACATCAAAAAAACCAAAGTGCTTCATCAGCAAGTGCAAGTTAACCCTTTGGTGATGCCATCTATCCAGCTTGGCGGGGCAATACTGGAAAATGTCGATCATTTTCTCTATCTTGGCAGCTATCTTTCTGGTACAGCTAACATTGACACTGAAATCCAGCATCGTTTGAGCTCCGCAAGTGCCGCATTTTCTCGAATGATTGGGATATCTATAAGGAGACGAAAACACTGGTTTATGAAGCCATTGTATTACCAACTTTATTGTATGCCTGCAGAACATGGACTATCTATAAACGTCATTTCCACCTCCTTGAAAGATTTCATCAACGTTGCCTCCGGAAAATCCTGCGAATTACTTGGGAAGATAGGCGAAAAAATGTCAGTGTACTGGAAGAAGCAAAGACTACTAGCATTGAAAAAATGATCCTTCAACGCCAACTTCAATGGACCGGTCATGTTGTTCGAATGTCTGACTGCCGTCTCCCAAAGCAGTTACTTTATTCCCAACTCAAGGATGGAAAGTGGAATATTGGTGGTCAGTATAAGAGGTTTAAAGATGTTCTTAAGGCTAATCTAAAAAAGTATAATATAAACATAAAAAACTGGGAAGCTCTGGCCCATGAACGATCTAACTGGAGGTTGGCCTTTCACAAAGGTTCCATGGACTTTGAAGAAGTCTGGGTGTAAGGTGAAAGGGAGAAACATGCTAAGCGAAAAGCACGTCAAACGAATCCTTTGCAGGACCATCTTCCATCTGGTAAACTGTGTCCTCACTGTGGGAAGCTGTGTGGATCTAGACTTGGCCTCCACAGTCACTTACGGACCCATCGCTAGAGTCTACACAATTTTTTTTTAGAATTTCCTCCTTTTATAATTTTCTTTTTGTAATTTTTATCCTGGAAGACAATCTTACTCGGTTACGAGTGATCGCCTACTACTACTACTTTGTGGGTGACCTGCACTAGTGAGAAGGGGAGTATAAGGCACTGGGGAGCATAAGGCCCCCAGTATAAAGTAGACAGATTCCCCAGAGCAATCTATCTCCGTGGATGCTTTTCAGGAGTCCCAGTTTGAAGGGCTGTGACTCAAGGGGTTCTTGGCTGACAAGCTCTGGCTTATACTTGGTGTCAGGACCTAGGTTTTGGTTCAGCTCTTCTGCTCCTTAAGAACATAAGAAGAGCCATGCTGGATCAGACTAAGGATCTGTGTAATCCAGCCTTCTAAACAAATGGTGGCCAAGCAGATGCCTGTGGGAAACCACAAGTAGGGCATACATCTGATAGCACCCACCCACTGATGCACCAATGGTCTTCTTGATCCAGCTGGTTCCTCCTCCTCCTCTGCATCAGAGTCCTGGTTGCTGCTCGGGGCCTGGGTCATGCTGCTTCTCCACTCCTATCTGGCTCACCATCTGTACTGTACCCATAGGAACAGAATGTCCAAATACGTGTGTAAGATCCAGTGTGCATAGGTGAAGCTTGCATGGTTGATCTGCTACATTTAAAACAGTAAATCAACCATGCAATGTATGCCTATGCCCATTTAACAGTGCAGTGCATGGTAGGATTTGGAACTTCCATCCCCACAGGAAGAAGTGGGGATGGCAGAGGTGGCTGTGAAGTAGAAGAAGCTGTGCACACTCACTCCCCTCCATATGTTGGGCCAGATCAGGGGAGAAGGGTTGCCAGGTCTGGCACATAGAAAATTCTAGAAAAAGTATTAACACCCAAACTAATCTAAGCCTTTACATCTTTATGTTCCAGCTCATGCAAGAAATAGATATGCTGATATAAGGAAACTCTTCTTGAGCATCTTCTGTGTTTGCAATATTTCACTTCAAGTTTTCTTTTAGCTGAAGCAGCTGCAAAGTTACCTCACAATTCGCTCAACTGATCTTTCAGTTGACTGATGGATTGCATTCACTTAGGAATTCCAGATAATTCTTAACAAAAGTAATGCATTTTCTGTAGTGACCACTCAAAGAAGAGCACAAACAGGCATTTGTACAGACAAACAGAAATTCACTCTTGCTCAGACATAGGTTTCTGTGCCTGTACCCATAAGAACAGCCATGCTGGATCAGACCAAGAGTCCCTCTAGTCCAACATTCTGTTCACACAGTGGCCAACCAGCTGGAGATACCCAACTGATGCTGAAACAACTTGTGGTTATTGGAAAACATAGACTGATTTCCAGATATGTGACTAATTTACAGGAATATTTTCCTCACTCTCCTTGCCCCTAACTAGAGAAAGGAATGTCTTGACGTGCTACCGGACTTTTATGCAAATAGGGTGGTTTGGAGTGAACACTCTCTGAAGAAAAGCTGATTAACAAGAATTCCACTCATGAAATATATTCAAGGGAGGGAGATATGGTCTGTGGAAATTATTAGAGATAAGTGAGATTGTCTGCTTATACTGTGGCAGTGGGCTGATTGTTCAAGCTGATAACAGGTTGTGGTTGTTTTTTAAAGGCAAGGAACTCAGCTGACAGAAGAGGAAATCTTTCAAATTACACTGGCCAAACTATCTACATTACTGTAAATGTGTCTTCACATAAGAACCAAGGGGGCCCTCTGATCTGGTTTAACCATTTCCCTCCATGCCACAGCCCTGACAAAAATATCCCTCCCTACCCCATTTGCTCTAGGAGGGAAGCTGGTATTGGCAGCAATAGCTGTTTCCCTCATGTGGCAAATAGATATGCACATTTGCATGAAAGCTTTGGCGGTGTTTTGCATTGAGATAATGGTGCAAGGGAGATAGTTAAACCTCCCTCCTTCCATACTGTATGGGATGGGCTCTACTGGAAGAATGGTGAGGAGGTTATTCAACAGGTAGTGTAGTGAACTTTTCCCAGTGTCCAAAAGCCAGCATAGTTTCTTGGAGCCATGCCAATGCCTTATGGCCTTCAGCTTGTTAGGAAGAGCACCAGAGATGATTGTCTTGAAGCTGTTTTCCCCAATTAGATAAGGGCTGCCTTCGCTGTGAGAACCGAAACTGTTTGCTTTACTGAAGCAGCTTTGCCCCCACCCCTGCCTCCCAGGACAGGGGGTTAGCTTGTGGCTTACTGACAGCCTCTGAAAGAGGGGGAGAGAGGAACTTTACAAAATCCATGGCAAGAGGCATTGTCTTTTGTTCTTGGCTTGGGGAAGGAATTGATGCGTCGCTCACCCAGGCAACTTTGGAGGCCCACAGAGCATCCCCTGGCCTATTCAGGGAACCAATATGGCCACAGATAAGGGGAAAGTAAGCTTTCTTTTGCTTGTTTATTAATAATCTGCATCCATATTCCATCACTATATGTATTCAATAAACTGTATGTTACCATTAACACAACTGATTTTGTTTCATCCTGAGTATCCTCAGATCTGAAGTGAGGTGCCTTGGCTGGACCAGGTCCCTGTGTAATACACATGCTGTGGTACTGATCCAGATCAACCTTATAGATTTCATAGATCATAGAGTTGGAAGGATCCTAGAAGGCTATTGAGTCCAACCCCCTGCTCAATGCAGGAAACTAGAGGAGGGGTCTCCCATCCAAGTAATAACCAGGCTTGACCCTGCTTAGCTTTCCACACTCAGACAAGCTGAGCCAGCATAAGCCACCTTCTTCTTGTTGTGCCTGTTACTTAAAAGAAAACATAAACACGCAAATGCAAAGGCAGGTTTAACATAACATGTGGCTTGACCCTGAAACGAGCATTTTAAGGAGTTACTTGTAGACTGAACCTGCCTTTTTCACTGCATTAAATACTGAATGGCCTGTTTCTGCACAAAATTCAATGTACTGGTTGTGACCTATGAAGCCCAACAGAACTCGGGAGCAGCCTATCTGAAAGACCTCATTGTCCCATATGAGCCTGCTCTGGTTTTAAGATCCTTGGGAGTCTCCCTTCTCTCTGTTCCACTGGCTGCTGAAGCACTGTTGGTGGTGATGTGAGAGAGGGCCTTCTCGGTGGCTGCTCCCAAGCTCTGGAACCGCCCTACCAAGAAAGGCCAAGCTAGCATCATCTCTTTGATGTTCTTCTGCTGCCAGTCAAAGGTGACTTATTCAGACATGCTTTTGGTTTTCAAACTGACTTGTTTGTCGATGTAGGTTTTAACTGGTTTGGTTGGTACTGTTTATTACTTAATGTGAATCCTAACCAATCTCTGAAAGGCCCAAAAGGAGTTATCCTGATGAGTTCCTTTGGGCAGGGAGTTCTTTCACATGGATGCCATGATGGGAAAATCCTGCTGCTTGGAATGCCAAGGCAGTCAGAGCTGGGTCCTATAAGGCAGGGATGTGGAACCTCCAGTTTAAGGGCCTAATCTAGTCTGCAAAGGTCCCACATCTGGCCCATGGAACCTCTAGGGGGTGGGACTTAGCTCCAAGCTCTGCCCCTCCAGAGGAATCCACACTGTTCTTTCTGATCTGATATTGGAGATAACAGTGGGGGTTCCCCTGCTTGCCATTCCCCCTCCCAGTTGGGAAGTAGGAAGTAAATTAGGAAGCTAGCCTATTGCTGTTGTGGAAATGTTTCTTGTGGCTGTAAGTGGCAATATAAATTTGTTTCAGATTCCAGAACTAGTAATCTAATAGTAGATGTCTTCTTATAATCCAATGTTAATGAGTTCAGATATCAGCAAGATCATCCAGAGGTGTCTTTTCCTATTCTCCAGTTCTTTTTTTAAAAAACCCAAACAAACCAGTAATAGTCATCTCTTCAGCCCCAAAGGATCAAAATTCCCATCCAAAAGAGCTTTATTTTCCATACCCCACCCACTGCCGTTTGTCCATGAGAGCCATCTCTACCATTAGCACAGAGGGCTGCCAATCCACAGTCCTCCAGAATCCGCTCACATGAGTGAGGAGTTACAGAATTCAATATTTCTGTTGTAATAGCAAATCTCTAAGCAAGAATGAATTCCAAGCAAAAGAAAAGAAACTTCCAAGCGGGGAGATTACAATTTAGGAAAGGATCATATTTTTTCAAGGAAAGAAGTTAGAAAGAAGACAGTCTTTTAAAATAAAGAACAGGCTTCTTGCTAAATATAAGACAAATGGGGAACTACTAGATGCCAGGTACTTTATAAATAAAATAGGATGATGATGAATCAGAATCCTTTTGTATTAAAATACTATATATAATTCTTCACTTGAGGGAATCCAGGTAATCTTTCTTCCCAGAGAGTCAAACAGTGATGGGTAGATTTGAACATACTTCTGGTTTTACAGATGTGTGTCTTCCTTAAATACTTAAGGAAGATATGTATGGAGAACATGGCTTTTAAACAGAAACATATCATTGGGGCATAGATAATAGATTAGTAGTAGAACACATACACTGCCTGTCTGGGACTTTCTGCCCAGTTGTGGTTTGTTTTTTTAAGAAGTCAGTATATGGTATTCCCCAGTTGTAGTACGCATTTCCCACAAAGTTTACCAAACACTGTGTTTGTTATAAGTATAGAGAGATTTGCACAATATATTATAATTGGGAAAATGTGATTCAGTATTTGGGTTGGATCCATATTTTGTCATGCTTAAAATAGACCCATTTAAATCAATGGGACTTAATGATTTAAATGGGTCTACTCTAAGTATGACTAAGTCTGGATCCAGAAAACCACAAACTAAGGCAATAGAACCCATCACAAATGAACAAAGTGAGTACTCTGATATTGGAAAATGAAAACACATTATCATGGCAACATGTATAATTAGCAAGAAGTCTGTTCTTTATTTAAAGAGAGTACCGGTATCTTCTTTCTATCTTCTTTCCTTGAAAAATATGATATTTTCCTAAGTTGTCATCTCCCTGCTTGGAAGATTTTTTTTTCTCTTTTGTTTGGAATTCATTCTTGCTTAGAGAGTTGCCATTACAATAGAAATATTGAATGCATATGTGTGTGTAACTCCTCACTCATGTGAACGGAGTCTGGAGGGCTATCAGATCGTCAGCCCTCTATGTCAATGGTTGAGTTGGCTCTCACAGACAGACAGCAGCAAGGTAGGTGGGTAGGGAAAGTAAGCTGTTTGTATGAGAATTTTAATCCTTGGGGGCTGAAGAGATGAGTACTACTGGAGGTTTTGGAGGTTGAAGAAAAGAACTGGAGAATAGGAAAAGACACCTCTGAATGATCTTGCTGATTGGTGAACTCATCTACCATTGGATTATAAGAAGACATCTACTATTGGATCAATAGTTCTGGAATCTGAAACAAACTTACGTATATTGCAACATATAGTCACAAGAAGCACTTCCACAACAGCAATAGGCCAGTTTCCTGATGTACTTCCTAATTTGGGACAGTTTGTACGACATAACTAATTTACTATGGTTTATACCACATAATTGGTCTCATATGATGAAAAGGAACTGGGTAAGTCAGAAGTGGTGAATGAAAGGAACAGTTAATGCTATAAGAATCCAGTGCAGTAACTGAAACCTATCGGTTTAGAGCAGTGTTCTCCAACCTTGGGTCCCCAGATGTTTTTGGCCTACAACTCCCAGCATGCCCCAGCCAGGCCAAAAACATCTGGGGACCCAAGGTTGGAGAACACCAGTTTAGAGGAATAGCTAGTAAGGGATCTTGTGAATATTTTACCTTATGTGTATTTGCTTTCATAGATCATAGAGTTGGAAGGATATTGAGTCCAACCCCCTGCTCAATGCAGGAAACTAGAGGAGGGGTCTCCCATCCAATTAACAACCAGGCCTGACCCAGCTTAGCTTTCCACACTCAGACAAGCTGAGCCAGCATGAGCCACAGGCCTGTATGCTGTTGTGACTTACCACATTAATCTGGTCACCTCTTCCAAAATTCTTCAGTAAGTTCAATTGGATGAAATCATCAAATTTCACATCATACGGCCAGTTTCCTCAGCCATACAACATTTTCTGGATTTTTTTTCTGTGCACTGCCCCCAATACTTTTCTTAAACTTCCTGTAATATGAGTAGCAAAAATTCTGAATTATTTTGATAGTTTCATCAATGCTGTGGGGAAATTACCTATTTCACCAGTGCTATGGGAAAGTTATGTTCTTGCTCAACTTGGGACAAATTCTAGATTTTGATTATAGATATAAATTCTTCTCCTAAATTCCTTTTATGGTGTTGACTTTATAGCAGAACTAGTGTGTGTGTTGTTGTTTTTTAAACTGATCATACATCTTGACAAAAATGTAGTGGATAGAATATAACAAGCGTTATATTGCATTTGTCAAGTGTTAAATCAGTCATGGCTCAGACATGAGACTATTTCACTGGGAAGCTAAAGACACACAGAATCCTTCTTTGGAATCATTCTTAACGCTATTTGATAGCTGTTTAATATAGTTGAGGGATTTAAAAGATTGTAGTGTTGTGTTCTTAAGAATAGCTATTTATTTAAGTAACGTAGTTGAAGCAGCGCTTTTTGGGACATGTAGTATTGCTGTTCAGGAAACAGGAAGTAGGAGGGAGACGTTCAGGCCTAGACCTAGTTAAATTAGTGGGTGAGACAGCAACTTCTATACAAGTATGATTGTAAAAAATAAACGGCTGTTTGGAATTCTGCTTGCAGCCCAATTGCTGAGGAACCAAAGTTTCAATGTGGTTCCTTTGTTCGAGCAAGGAAACCTGGGATTGTGTGGAAAGGTGAAAGCAAATTTACAGGTCCCCATAAAATTGTTGAGAAATGAGGACCTTATACCTACAGACTTTCTGATGGTCATATCTGGAATGCTTCTTATCTGGCACCTGCTCAGGGTACACAAGGTGGAGACGGATGCCAGGGCTCAGTTGTTATTGGATGACATCACCCTGCCACCAGCACAACAGAATGCACCACCAGCGATTGCAACTGAACGACAGAGTGCCAGAGTCAGGCAACCTGCTTGGACTAGGGACTATGCAATGTAATGACAGGGGTCTCAGTTTAACGGTTTGCTTGCTTATGTGTCCTTACAGGTGTATGAAAAGTTGTTTTTTGCCTTATTAGGTCAGTAAGTTATCAATATGTAATTCTATTTAAAAAGGGGGAAAATGTTGTGTGCTTAAGGATAGATGTGTCTTTAAATAACATACCGTAGTTGAAGCAGTGTTTGTTGGGACATGCAGTATTTCTGTACAGGAAGCAGGAAGTAGGAGAGAGAAGTTCAGACCTAGACCTAGTTAAGTTACTGGGTGAGACAACAACTTCTATACAAGTATGATTGTAAAGAATAAAGGTTGGTTGTGTGGAATTCTGCTTGCGGCCTGATTGCTTATACAACAAGTCGGCAATTGTTCTTTACAGCCACGATCCATCTTTTCCCTCCTATTCCTCCTGTACAGGGCTGGCAATTGCACTAAAAGAGGAAATGAGAGAAACAGAAAATAATTCCATGCTCTGTGATTTCTCTCTCAAAAATTAAGATTAAGAAAAAGAGAGTGAGACCATAGGGGTTAGAACAGTGAAAGACCTCCATGACTGCTCTCTCTCTCTCTCTCTCTCTCTCTGTAGCCCAGTAAGAAATAGGAGATGCTGGGGGCACGTTCAAGAAGCCCATGGGCTAACAGGTTGCCCATCTCTGAGCTAACACGTTGGAGAAGTGTATACGGTGCAATGGTGAGGCATGAAAAAATTGAAGCTGCCAAAATTTAAACTGGAGGGCAGAAATTCATTTAGGACATGGCGTTAAGTTGGTCTTTCATATCTGCAAAAGATAAAACTACTAATACAGTAATACCTTGCATTGCAAGTAACTTGGTTTGAGAGCGTTTTTCAAGACAAGCAATTTTTTAAATATTTATTTTTAAAAATTGACTTGATATACAAACGACGTCTTGCAATACAAGTACTGTAGTACAGCTTAAATTAAAAATCTCTGTGCAAATTTTTTTGGGGGGATTTCGTTTTGATATAAGAGTGTTTTGGATTACAAGCACATTTCCGGAACGAATTATGCTCTCAACCCAAGGCATGACTGTATGTGCTATCACAGGTTAGGGTGGGGGAAGCATTTGGGCTGAAGATTGTTCCATATACGGTGGACCACTTGAACATACCTGAGTTCTGTTAAGCTTGCAGCAAACTGGGGGATCACTGCCATCTGTTGGTAGATAATAAACAGAATATTTCAGTGCCTTCTCATCAATGCAAAGTTGTAGAAACTGGCATTTATTTAAGAATTATCATGTGTCATCATAACAGGGTATTTCTGCCACACTTGTATCATGAGCCAAATCATTGTTACTTGGAAGTATTTATTGAATTCCTGCATGAACCTAGTTATGATCAGGATGGAAATGCTCTTGACAGTTTAGAAAACTAGTACAGGCAGTCCCCAGGTTACGAACAAGTTCCGTTCTTAAGAATGTCTTTAAGTCAAATTTGTATGTAAGTCGGAGCAGCATAGTGTTCTATACATTAAAATCAGCATTTACGCAAATTGCGTAAATTACGCAAATTGTGTAGTATACTACGCTATGTATTCTACGTAAACGACGTAGCACCAGGAAATCCAGAAGTCCTTTCTTAAGTATGGGTTGTCTGTAAGTTGGACGTTCTTAACTCGGGGACTGCCTGTACATGAAATAGTGAACGTTCTCGTTAATGAATGACAAATGTATGAATTTGGCATTACCTTGATTACCTGGATGCTACTTCTTTGAATGCACTGTATACAGAATCTTTCAGATTTGAAACCATTTCAAGTGAGTCAGGCACTAACATCATGCAAAGCTGTTAAGAAAATACTGGGCACTCTGAATCAGCAGTGGCTGGCGGCACCAATGTCAGTGGGGAGGTGTATCCACTCTGGGTTTCAGTCCTGAACTTTAAGGGAGCCATCCATGGTGCTGAACCTATTTTGGGGGGGTTGGGATTAAGCACCATGGATCGCTCCTTAAAAGTTCTGACTAAAGCCTGGAGTGGATACACCGCCACACTGACATTGGAGCCACCAGCCCCCACTGCTGTGAATGGAAGTAGAATATCTTTTACCTTTTCCTTTCATGGAGTCAAGTGGTTGCAGGAACAAGACAATGTCTTTGCAACTCCTTTTGTGTATTACTTTGGGCTAGTCGTGTATTTTATATGGGCCTGATCTAGACACCGATGTATGCTGCAGTGAACACAAGGAGCGCCTCCATGTGCAGACTTACTACATTCCCATCAGCAAAGAGGACAGGTCTGTACATACATTGCTTTTCTCATATAGAGCAGTTCTCTCCCCCTAAAACAGGGGTACAAAAAGTGAGTCCTGCGTGCTGCATGCAGCCTGCCAAGCCATTACTGACAGCTCACCAGACCCCCTGCATCTACCAGCAATGTAAAAAAAATTGTGGTGGGAGTGCCTGAGGTTTCCCTTGCTATGTGCACATGCATGCTCGTGTGTGGCCCCCTGGCACTGCATGATGTGGCCGTCGGGTCAAAGTTTGCACCCCCACACTAGAACATTTGGGGAAGCACCCACAAGCAATCCCTGGATCTGACAGTGTCTTGCTGTCAGGATCCCATCTGACCCAGACTCTGGAGGACCTCTTCAGAGGAAGAGGGTTGGGATTATGCAGAGAACCCTGCTCCCATCAGAAGACCTAGGGGAACCTGCAGCAGACCAAAGGCAGCCTGAGGAGTTCAGTCACAAGCTGAGGCTTCCCAGTCATAGGATTACAGAGTTGGAAAGGGCCTCAGAGACCATCCAGTCCAATCCCCTGTTCAATGCAAGCTCTGCACTACAGGCTGCAGCTACAGCAGCATCCCTGACAGATGGCCATCCAGCATCTGTTTAAATGTCTTCAGTGAAGGAGAACCCCCCCCCCACCTCCTGAGGCAATCTGTTGCACTGTTGAACAGCTCTCAGTGGCTGGGTTCAGAAGACATGATAACTCACATTCAAGGGTTTAGGCTGGGTTGAGTGTGGGTTGTCATTAAACCACGGGTTGTTCTTGAAATGTGGGTTATTGTGTAGTCTGAACCCAGCTGCACTAACAAGCCATGGTTTGTTAATCATGAACAACCTATGAAGAGAATCCATGGTTTGTTGTTGGGTTATGAATTGTCAGTTGTTCACCATGATTTGTTATCTCGGCTGGGTTCAGACAACACGATAACCCACATTTCAACAACAACCCATGGTTCAACAACAACCTACAGATGTAACCCTTGAGTGTGGGTTATCATGTTGTCTGAATCCAGTCATTGTTAGGAAGTTTCTCCTAATGTTTATTTATTTATTTATTTATTTATTTCATTTTTATACCGCCCAATAGCCGAAGCTCTCTGGGCGGTTTACAGCAATTAACAAGACAGTCCCTGCCCGCAGGCTTACAATCTAAAAAGACACGACACACAAGGAAAAAGTAATGGGGAGGGAAGAAGGGGGAATTCCCCCCCAAAGTAATTTCTCTATCAATATAAATGGAAGGTGAAAGAAAAGGAATATACTAATAAACTATATTTGCATCTGATAACAAAATCAGGTACAATGTACAACCAGATCATTTGACCATAAAAAGCTATTTTAAAAGTTTAACTTTTTCCTTTAATACTCTAAACTTAGGATTGCTGTTGACTTTCTTATTAAACAGGACCAGAATTTCCTCTTCAGATTTGTGATGTTCACCTCCTATTGCATAATACTGGGCTAAAACCTTTTTCCTTAGTTTCTTAATTGATATTTCATTGTCAGGTGCTTGCTTCAGAACAGCTTTTATGGTTCCTTTCCAACTGAATTTACCTTGATGCTATTCCTCGTTTTCTTCAGTTTCGGAAATGTTCATTCTTTTTTGTGCAATGGGAGATTCACCTTTTGAGAGGTTGCGCTTGCGTTTCTTCACATTTGCCTTGGCCCCGGGTTCTTTCGCATCAAGGCAATTTCCATTCATTTCCAATTCAGCTGAATCAACTGCCTGCTGTGTTGTCCTCTTCAAATAATTGCTTTTGGACATTTTTGCATTCTCATCCCCTGGTTCTTCTCTCTTAGACTTTTTGCTTTTTATAAGTTCTAAGCTCTCTTGTTGAGCTCGTAACCTTGATTTTTTGGGCTTTTTGAAATTTCCCCTCTCTTCCTTTTGTTCCCTTTTGCTCTTTTTCTTTGCAGGTTTCTCTGTTTTTACTACATCATCTTCTGATGGTGTTGGCATAGCTTCATTTTTTGCAGACTGTTTCCAACTGTCTCCTTACTGGTAGCTTCTGAAAAAATATCTCACACCTGATCCTGCAGAGCAGTGCTATGTATTTTCAAACTGTTGGCCATCCAGTTCTGAAACTTGCGCTTTTTTCTTGGAATATTGTCATAGGCACATATCTGTTCTAATATATCTTGAACTTTGGGGTTAATGCTTGTTTCCTTTATTGCCTCCTGAATCTTCTGAATCCATTCCTGCTGTTTGACATCTCCTTTGTGAGTTTTGGCTTCATAACCCTTGCCACCATATTTCTGATCTTCACTTAGGCACTTCACATGACATCTGTAATCATCACCCCAGAAATCTTTGCCACAATCCATACAAGAAAGGCATTGACAGTTCCGGCAGATATTTACATGCTTTTCAACCTGTCCCTTCTTCACAGATTCTCCACATGCGTTACATGTAAAAACCACCATTTCTGGCAAAGTAAATGAATCTGTTTCTTCAAAGGCTGTTAGAGTTGATTGTGCTCCAGAAAATTCAACAGGACTAGCAACGGAGCACCGCCGGACCCTTTTTCCTCACTCCCTGATGGGGGTAATAACGCCTCTCTCTTCAGCGGCTCCGTCTCGCGCGCGTAACGCCACTGCCGACGACTCCTTCCCCGATCTTTTTAATGCAGGCTGGAGACCACCTCCAATCCTCCTCACAGATATAAAAAAATAAACAAGCACTGTGTGTTAAGGAAAGGACAGCAGCCAACCTGCTCTTCCCCAGCTGCCATACAGGCTCACCTCAACTTGAAACCAGTGAAAAATCACAGAGAGTAGTTTGAGGAGGTGAAGGAAGGGGGTGCTGCCAATCAGTGCACTGCAGTAGCCCATGTTAAACATGCCAGAGCTTTCCCTGTTCCTTGTGACAGCTCAGCTCTGGGGCAGCCTCCCATAAGAAGGGAGCATTCCTTTTAACACCATAGGCCCAGTTCTCACTTAGGCAATATACCTGTGCATGGGAAGTATCATTTCAAGCTGCAGTTAAGGACTCAGGAGTGAAATGTTCCTCCCCAAAAATAATAATCCCTGCACATAGAAAGCTAGCATGCCAGGGAGAAAACTAGGCTAGAATCCTATGCCCTGACATCAAGTTTATTTGTTTGTGGAATGGAGCCTGCACACATAGTCTGAAGTAATATAGCCTAGACAAATTTATCACCAGGGCTTTTTTTCTGGTGGAACTCACTGGAACTGAGTTCCAGCACCTTTTCTTCTATTAACTGCATTACAATTTAATCACCATCTACTCCTGAGGAAATGTAATCCAAGAGTTCCGGTACCCTTTTCTCCAGAAAAAAAGCACTGTTTATCACCATAGTTCTAAGATGCTTTCAAGAGCCCCAAGGCAGTCTTTCTTCTGCATCCCTTCGAAACCTCTCTACAGGGCTTTGTTAAAGAAGTGGAACTCTTGACATTGTTTCCAGAATTCATCATAAACTTATTAGAGTTGGCAGCTGAAACTAAGGAACATGGAGAGTTATGAAACAGGGAGAATTGTGTGTCATGGATTTTCCGGAACTTCAGCCTTTTACTCAGGCAAAAACAAAACATGAAAAGAATCTTGAAAATGTGAACTGGATATGTTGAGGTTTTCTTCTCTACCATAAAAACTGAAATGCTGCATACGAAGCCATACTTACATTGACAGACTTAATTATACCCAATGGTATAATGGTAAATATAATAGTAATGGTAAATGTAATTTGTACCAGAGCTGTAATATTTATTCAGTCACTCCAGTCTAATGGATCCTGCCATACTCAGGAGCTTTAACGTGTACATGGGGATCTCCTTGCCTTCAAAGGCTTCCCCATTCTCTTTAGTGGAAGCAGGAATCTTTGCAGGTATAAAGGGATGTGTGCACAGATCTCTTGATACTTTTGCAGGCAGTGAAGCTTCATGTGCACACCAATGTTTCTAGTTCTAGGGCTTGGTTACTAGCTGCTTTCATATGCAGTGAATGCTAAAGTGCATTGGCTCTGGAAAGGGGAAAATGCAGCACTAGCTTCTTATAGCCATGTTATGCAGGAATCAATCTGTGGGCCCTTTGAAAGATACTGAATACATTGGAACAGTCCAGACGTAACACTTAAAAGCTGCTTCAGACATTATGAGAAGCACATAGAACGGGGTGGGGAACCTGCTGCCCTCCAGATGTTGCTGGACCTCAGCTCCCATCAGCCACAGTCAGCATGGCCAGTGGTGAAGGAACCTTGGTGTTGTAGTCCAACATCCGGATAGTCACAGGTTCCAGCCCCTGTCAGAGAAGGAAGCCAACAAGAAACCAAGAAGGAGACAGGTAGCAGTCTTGCACTGGTGCCATGAATACAAGAATGGGCAACTTGTGGCCCTCCAGATGTTTTGGCCTACAACTCCCAGCATGCACCACCATTGGCTCTGCTAGCTAGGGCTGATGGGAGTTGTAGGCCAAAGCATATAGAGGGCCACAAGTTGCGCACCTCTGCCATACCATTTGAAAGCCGCTCACCACACAGATCAGCCCTATCACTGGGACAATCTCCATGCTGCTCCTGTTTTGATCCGGTATGAACTATAAGGCACCCGTCCAGTCAGGAACTCAGCCAACTGAATTGCTAATGAGGATACGTTTATGGCAAAAACAGTTCATTACAGGTAGTCCCAAGGTCATTTATTTATTGTAGTTGAGTTTTAAGAGTGAAAAGGAGGAATTGTCAGGCAATCCAGGGTCAACGCCAGCGAGAACTGAGAGTACAATATCCAGTCCAAGTTCAGCACAGGGTAGTCAGAGGCAGTCCAAGGTCACACACAAGAATCAATGCAGAGCAAAAGATGCAGGAACAGGGTGCAAGGGTTCAGGAGCCAGAAGAGACGTCATTTCCCAGCAACCTCCTCAACGTGCTTGTGGGCTTTTTAACCAGAAACAGCCTGGATTCCGCCTAAGCTCCCAGCTGTAGCTAATCAGGGAGTTTGGATTGTAACCAGGCACATCGCCTGAGAGGGCAAGCCTGTGATCTTTGCTTTAGGCCAGGGGGTTCTTGCAGGCTAGGTGGTCATCCTGTCTCCTGGTCGGACTCAGAGTCATCCCAGGGAGGGGGAAGACTCCCACTGTTCATCCCCGAGAATCCTGCCTCCTCGTCAAGTGCAAGGAGTCAGTGCTTCTGGTTCCTCTGCAGGGGAAGAGAAATCCTTGAAACCAGGTGAGTCAGGCTCCTCCTCAGAGGACTTCTGGGGGTGGGGGCATGGCAATGCCAGACCTAGCCACAAGCAGGAATATATATAGTGCTAACATGGAGACACTTCTTGTGATAGGGTTGATCCATATCATGAGCAGCTTATGTATATGATTCCTCACCCCCATAAAGCTACTGCCATATGGAAGTGTTTATGGATACACTTCATATTAAGGCCAAAACACTGAAGTATGCCTAGCATTGGCTGAGTTCAGACATCAAATTCATCACTTAACAAACCATGGTTTGTATATTCAGAATTTGCTGTGTACCTGCATCTTCTGTCCTCCCCTTCCACTCACTGTCCTGGCTTAATACAAGATTCCCTGGTCAGTTAAAGCACTATGTTTACCATGTTGTCTAAACTGGGGCATGGAGGTTGAGCATGCCCTACAACCCAGAATGGCAAACCAGAGTTTGAGCCTGGATTGCAATTCTAGTTTGTAGGGGCTGCTCAAACCCAAGTTTCCCAGTTTGCCTGTCACAGCAAACTGTATTTTAACCAGGAAGTCTTGTATGAAGTTGGATGCTCAAAGGAAGAGAAGAAGAGGGAGCACATGGGCACACAGCGCATGGTTTGTTGGACTGGTGCATGATTTTGTCTGCACCGGGTTATTGTGTTTGCAGTGCACATTGTTCAAGATAGTCAAATTACTGCTTATTTGGCACTAAATAACTTTGAACACAACATGGTTTACTTCTAAGTAATAGTGTTTAATAATAGCTCCTTAAGTGTAGAGAGCACTTCATATAAAATATTTTAGTCATTCTTACACAAGCCCTGAAGATAGACCGGTATTATTATCCCTATATGGTGGATAGAAGTCTGAGAAAATAGTAATGTCTTCTTTTAAAAAAAATATTTTTATTAGTTTTTAAAATGTGAAATACACCAAAACAAAGAAACTCCCTATAGTAATGTCTAAGGTTCTCCTAAGGAATTGGTGGCTGAGGTGAAATTTGAACTGGGGACTTTCCAGCTCAGAGTTTGCAGTCTTTGCCACTATCCTACACCAGCTCTTGACACATTGGAAAAGAATACTGAAACTCAGATTTAAATGTCCATTACTCTCATGGGCAGCACCATCTAATGTGGCTGCCCGTAACCCTCCAAACGCAGAGGATTATACAGGCACCAATTGAGGACGGAAGGAGCGCAGAGGTGAAGATCAGTTTTGGCCATCTAAGTGTTTTGCTCCTCACAAGGAGGAGGGGCCGAGGCGCCACCAGGATACATCATATCTCAGTGGAGCCTCACTCCTCCCCTCCCTGCCTCCCAGAAAGCCCCTTCCCCCAACTCTGACTCCGAAGTCGGTCTTGCAACTTCAGAACTGCGCTGGCTGCAAGGGCAGAGGGAGGGTCCTCTGAGGTTGGATTTCTAGCTCTCACCTTGGAATGCATTTCTGAAGTTGGAGCTGGAACTCCGACCTATCCTATGGCCGTCTAGACAGTGTCTAGCAGCCATAGGATTGTGCCCTTTGTGTATTTGCATAATAGGCAAACTGGAAACAAAGTGCTTAGAAAATGAATTTCATGGAAATTCCCTGGGAACTACAGTATATAATCATATATTATAATCCATAATATATATAATTTTGTAGTACACATTTAAAATTCCCTGCAGGTTTTTGGTAGTACACATTTAAAAAACAGCCCTAAAATCAAACTTTGTATGCAGTCAGTGTAAGAACTTGGGGCCATAACCTCCACACTTTTTGCCCAATGTGGGCCCTGTAGAGTTCAGAATGACTGGAGGAGATCTGCATTCTTTTGAAATAATTTCATAGATTAATAAATTATAGAGTTGGAAGGGGCCTACAAGGCCATCGAGTCCAACCCCCAAGATGCAGATTAGATGGTGCAAAATGTGTATAACTTGCAGGGACAGCCCTCCCATGAGGCAGGCTGAATCCCCCACTTCAGGTGGTGGAGTGGGAGGACAGCAAATTGCATCACTTATCGTTGCCCCCATCAGGAGGGCCTGCCTCCTCCTTTAGCGGGTGCTGCAGAGAGCCCTGCTAGCCTCAACTGGGGCATGGAAGTTTGCTCATTTGCCACAGCAAGAGAATGGGGCCAGTGGGGCTCCCCAGAGCAGCTGCCTATTTGACAACACTAGCAGGTGCTCCAGAAGCCCCACTGGTCCTATTCTTCCAGTGTGGCAAATGCTGCAGCAAGAGAGCAGCCGGCCACCTTTTGTTTCTCTCAGGGCCAAACATAGGATGGGCAGCTGCTCTCAGCCACCCGCCGTCTGGCTCATGCTGAGAATCCTCTCAGTACAAGCCAGAGGGAGGGAGAGAGGGCTCTCTGGAGAACCACATCAGGAGGAAGAAGTGGTCAGCGCAGCTCTTCAGAGAGCCAGTCAGGCCAAAATACTTGGCTCTAAGGTGGAGGTATGTGCAGCTGATCTCCTGGGACACACTTGACTCTGATTAAGGACCCCCTCAGAGATAGGCATTTCAGCCAGCTCTCAGAAGAGCAGCACTGGCCACTTCCTCCAGCTGAGCCTGCCTGCCTTCTGACTGGCCACTTCCTCCAGCTGAGCCTGCCTGCCTTCTGACTGGCCACTTCCTCCAGCTGAGCCTGCCTGCCTTCTGACTCACATGGTGGCAGTAAGGGGGTGGGATGACAGCAGTGGCTGTGGCGAGTGTGCTCTCCCACCTCCAGCAGTGGGAGAGCTTGTGCTGGGGCTGATAACATGTGTGGAGTCAATCTTATTTTTCAGATTGTGCATAAAGTAAATATGAAGGGTTCAGAGAGCACACCCAGCACCTCCACGTGCACGAAGCACCCTGTTAACTTTAAAGGTGGGAGCTGCTTCTCTCACACACTACTTTGAAGCAAATTATATTGCCCATATATGGACACCATCATGTACTTGTTGCAGTGCAGGAATTCTGAAGTCATGTCAGACTGCAAGCCGTCCTCTGAATCAGGGCATTTTTTTAATATCCTTTCATATTTTGACTATAGCTTGGATGATTTTTATTTTTATTTTTATATAATAAGAATTACTGGGTTGGATCCAGAGTAAGCTCAATGGAACTTAAGTGTGGCAAACCTGATAAACTTAAGTCTGGCTCCAGCCCACTGAGTGTGGAAAACCATGATGTTTTTTTTCCCATTAGGAGAATGAAAGAAAACATTTGGCATCAATATGTTAGCTATATTGGTGTCCGTTTCCATTATTTAAACTGTAATTTGTAGCTGGTATTATTAAAGGCATATATAACATTGTACTACCAGCAAAATAAAATGTAATAGGGGTTTCCTAAACAATCCCCCCCCCCCATGTGTTCACTGAATGGGCAGAATCCCCTCCCCCGCATCCATGTGTTTGGTACAATCTCTGAAAGAGGAAACCTACGCATGTTGAACTGTACACACATAGAGTCCCCTTTCAGACCTTCCACCAAATGTGCAAAGGCTAGATGGTGTTGGGGTGGGGCCAGCAGGCACAGCCCCAATTCTCTTTCCACATATTCATTGAACATGTGTGTGCTTGCCGGGGTGTGTGTGTGTCTATGAAGGGCTATTGCAATATTACACTCAATTTAGCATCGTTTCCTATTTCAGAAGATTTATTTAGACCAGGGGTGATCAACATGCAGCCTGAAGGCCACATGTGGCCCCTGCCACCCCCAAAATTCAGGAGGACCCCTATTTTTTGTTAAAACAATAATTTAAAAATTGCAAACAAAATCAACATCTGGAGCTGGTACGAAGTTCCAAAAGGATCAAAATTAGCTTGTTTGCAAGTTTATTTTGACCTTTTTGGCGCTTCACCACCACTCTAGATGCAATTTTTAAAAAGCACCCTCTATAGCACCTACATCTGAGTAGACATGTATAGGATTGCACCATTCTGGTAAATCACCAGAAATAATGTTCTAGACATAATTTTTAAAATAATTGAACCACCTTCTCTTTGCTTCTTCGTCTGGCTTCTGACTCATGGAGGTACCAAAGATCTTAGTGTTTCTTTTCACAATAGAGAGAAAGCTGAAAGTGGTACAAAGCATCCAGATGACCAAACAAAGTTGAAAATGAGACATTTTATATCCATTGGTTGAAACTGGGCAAACATGCACACATTAGCAGTCAGAACTCTACTCGGAAACACACACACACACACACAATCTAAACCAGATAAGGATGGGATTCCATGTGAGAGATCTTCACATGCTTAAACTAATCTTGGCTTGTAGGGGTGGGGAGCAAATTTGCAATGGAAGCCAGAAATATAATTATGTTTTGGACAAGTCAAACATGTGACAGAATGGAGGGAGGTTCCCACTTAAAGCACTTGTTTGTGGGAAGGTGATTTCTAAATTTCTATAGTGGTACATAGGAACATAGGAAGCTGTCTTAGCCTAAGTCAGACCATTGGTTCATCTAGCCCAGGGATGGGCAGCATGTGACCCCCACCACACTGCTGAATTTGGTGGTGGTGGCAGTGGCAAAAAAAAAAAAAAGCCCAGAAATTGGCCATTTTAGCGCTATGGAGCATTAAAAGGTCAAATTTCAAATTAAGCTTGAGAACAAGCTAAGTTTGACCCTTTCAATGTTCAGTCATTGTTTGCTACCAAATTTCAGCAGCAAAATGCCATTTCCCCCACAGCATCCAGCCAACTGATGCCCCATGGAATGTTGCTCATTGGGATTTGGTGTGGGAGGAATGTGCTCCATCCTAACATTTATATATTAGGGAAGATAGTCTTAGGATCTGGCTATAGCATGAACTCATACTGTGTTAACAAACATGAGGTTGGATTCAGAGTTGCCTTTCCATGAACAGAAAGGCTCCTTCCATCTGTGGAGGGAACCAGGATCCAGTGGAGGCTTCCTGCTGAAGAAAGGGGGCAGCATGGTGGTTTTTGCCGATTCCACCTCCCCCCACTGGAGTCCCAGTGCCACCCCCCCCCCAAGCTGTTCTGAGTTTCCCCCAACCCTCTAGGACAGCTTTGGGGAGGGGGTGTGGCAGGGGAGAGGAGGAATCAGCAAAAATGGCTGCCCCACCCCCTTCCTCCAGTAATACTCTGGATCCAAGCACATCACTGGATCCAACCCATGGTATCTTCTAATTCAATACAGCTTCTCAAGCTCCCAGTTTGGTGATGTTAATGCACAACTGGGCCTGATGGAAAAAGTCCTTGGAAAAGATTTACTTATTTTATTTATTATATTTATAATAAATATAAAATTTATTTATATAAATTTTTTCCTGCAAGGAACCCAAGGTGGCTTACATAATCCTCCTCTTCCTCCTCACAACAACCCTGTGAGGTAGGTTAGGCTGAGAGTCAGTGACTGGCCCAAAGTCACCCAGGGAGCTTCATGGCCAAGCGGGGACTAGAACCCGGATCTCCCAAGTCCCAGTCCAACACTCTCACCACTATGCCACACTGGCTCAGATTGGTACTTTTTCAGGTGGGGCAGTCCTATGCTAAAATAGGATGCTACTTGTGTGGAGAGATGTGCTGATGCTGCAGCAAACTCTGTCAGCTGTATGGATGGGCAGGTGACCACCATAGATTAAAGCCTTAGACTAGACTGAACATGTGGTGGATTTGATATCTGAAATAACAATGGCACATTTGATCTGCCAACCAAGTCGATGTGGATCTTTGCATGGAGGGCTGCCATCATTCAATATAGAGATAGCATAATCTTTACATTCTGATCTGAAGTGTGTGATTTCAAGGGTGTGTTGGATGACTTCTGTGTGCTGTCCTGACAAAATGCATGCTTCTTAACAATGTGGTATGTGTAAAAGGCAAAGAGCTGCAAAAGTAGATGAACAGGTGTGTGGAGCATGTAAGTGGGAAAGCTCAGCATGACTTCCATTCCAGCTCAGTGGAGAAAACATGTGCAATGCCAGCAGGGCTTTTAGTTTATTCACATTACTAACTTTAGTGATTGATTAATGGGGGAAACTGCACATATTGCTCTGCTTTTCCTTTAAACATATTGAACTAGTAGCACTTCTGAATCTTACATTACAGTTGCAGAGCCAATGTTCAAGAACTAACATGCCCCAACATTATCTGTAACTCATTTACCATAGCAATATGGATAATTGTTTACTTATTACCTATTCATTCTTCCTTTGTTCAATTCATACAGTATACTTTAATAAGAAAAATACAGAGTGTGTGGTTTTTATTATAATGTGAGTCCTAGTATTAAGTTAGGTCATTAGGACTGAACTCCTGTTTGGCTGGTCCTGACACAGCTGAAGCATGCATGATCACCACTGCACTCCTATACACATCTATTCCAAAGTAAGCCCCATTGGGTTCAATGAGGCTTAATCCCAGGTAAGTGTGTAGGCTGTAATCCTATACAAAAGACTGCAATCCTATACACACTTACTGGGAGTAAGCCCCATTGAAACCAATGGGCTTACTTCTGAGTAGGCAGGCACAGGATTGCACTGTAAATGTGTTTAACAAAATAAGGAAATGTTAAGAACTGGCAGATCTCATGGCGGTCAGAGAAGCCTTCTCCTGCCCCCAATGTACCTTCAACTGGCAGCTGTAACAATGCTGATTCTTTTTCAATAAAATGATTCCATTTGGTAAAGCAGAGGTGGGCAGAAAGTAGATCTTCAGATTTTTGGACTTCAGCTCCCAGGATTCCTGGCCATTGGCCATGCTGGTAGAGGCTTCTGGGAGTTAAAGTCCCAAATGTCTAGAGAGCTACTGTCAGTGTCAGCCCATCCCTGTGGTAAAGGAAGCTTAAAGCTTTACTTGAACTTTTGTGAGCCACTTTTGGATGGTTTGTTATTCCATAATTATTGCAGGCCATATCCTCAAGCATCACAATGAAATCACTGGAGGATTTGGGGATTCCTAATGTTAAGCAAGTTCAGGTCAAGCCACTCTGAGTAAAAGGCTTTTGAGTGAGATTTTTTTTCACCTACTTCGCAAAAATATTCAGTAAAGACCATCTGGGTTCTGGCTTGTTTATTCACTCTGTTGCTAGTGCCTTCAATTAATCCCTTCCCCGCCCTCACCCAAAGTGTGCACAGTCTCACAGAATCACTGCATATGGGAAAGGGTAAGTGTAACATCACAATCTCTTTAGCATTTAGAATATGTCCATTTATAGATATGTATCACCTTTAACTTAGGGCGGGCAATGATGTAAGGCCGCTATGGTAGAAACAGTTTTGTCAAATACTGGTGTCCAAATAGGTTATCAGAACTCTGGAGTTATCAGTCAACCCAAGTCAGAGTCCAATTTTTAAAGCATCAGTGTGCCATGGGATAGTTCTATTTAACATACAACTGATAAAATCTAAACTCTTACTTTGAAAAGCACTAGAAAGAAATGAACACTCAGATTCCACTACAATACATGCCGCTTGTTATGAATAGTAACATTAGAAGTACAGTGGAATGCGTGATTAATTTGAAACCATTTAGTTGGAGAATCATTTAGTATTCTAAAGAGCTGCTGCCCTATTAAAGCTTGACTATTGTCAATTTATCAAACAAGCCCTTCTGTCTGTAAAGACCTTTGGCTTCCTATATGCAGATCAGGGGTGTTGCTAGGCACTTAAAAGATATGGGGCTCAGGCCCATAGAACACACATCTGCATAAAATCTGCAGATGCTACTTTGTATCTATATAGGCAAATTTAGAAATAATTATAACGATTTATTTAAATTTCACAGGAGGTAAGGCCACCAAATAATCTCAAATAAAATACAGTCTTGTTAATTGCTGTAAACCGCCCAGAGAGTTTTGGCTATTGGGCGGTATAAAAATGAAATAAATAAATAAATAAATAAATAAATAAATTCTTCAGTTAATTTGCACCCTGCCCCAGATCATCTCAAACCAATAGAAACAGGTTTGTTTTTCCACTCCCTATGCTTAATTGTCATGCAAGGCAAGATTTTGTTGTGGGTGTTGCAGCATTTCCTCCCAGCTCCAATCCCCCTTGGAAATTGCCCCCTGCATGGCAAGTAAGGGTGCAATCCTATGCAGGTTTAGACAGAAAAAAGTCCTACAACTCCCAGCATTCCACAGCCAGCCATGCTGGAATGCATCCTAAATCAAGAAAAAAAATACTTTCTGATGGCAGCAATGGACACTCAGGGCCCCGTGAGCCCTGGCCTAGCAAAATCCCTAAAGCAGATTGTTGACATTTTTCTTCATCAAAAAGATCAGCAAACGGTTTAGAAAGGGTAGGAAGAATGGAGAAATTGGGATGGGCAGGCTTTTGTACCCAAAATTTTCATGCTCTATGCAATCCTGTGTACACTTAGCTAGGAGTAATCTCCACTGAACAAACTTCTGAGTAAACATGATTGCACGGTAAGAGTGACTTCTGTAAATGGACTGGGTTATTGATAATGCCCAAGTTATAAAAAAAACAACAACACCACAACAACTGATGACAGAAAAGGATTTGATCATAAAGACTGACATTTTTTGTCTCATAATATTATGAGCACAAAATGTAGAGTTTGGGTGTTTTGAAGTAAGTAAATTGGCTGCCTTAACTTGAAAGCATAAAAGTAGTATTACGATCGCAGAATTATAAAAAAAATCCATTTTAATCATGCCTATACAAAGACGGTTGGATCCAGATTTAAGCTGGAGCAACTGTGCCGATGGAAGTGCTTACCTGCCCCCTCCTTTCCATGGCAAACTCTCCAGTCCCCTGAAAATGCTGCACAGAGAGCTAGGACTCCTAGGAGACCCTGATGAATGGGGTGAGCTGTGAGGGGGGGTAAGGGGACCCCAAAAATTGGGCAGATGGACCTTTCTCCAACCCATTGTTTTTATTTAACCTAGGCTTTCATATATATATATATATATATATATATATATATAAAACGCATGCGCAGGCACACACATACAAGAAATTGTGTGTGTGGAAGCTCAGAGAAATATGCGTCAGTATAGACAGAAAATTAAATTTGGGAGGAACCCACATTTTTTTACGGAAGCATTTTTGCCAAAATAAGTTAAATGTCTCATTCTTTATATCTAATTTAAGTTGCATCGCTATGCCTTTGAAGTTTATTTTTTAAAGTTGAGAAAAAGATTTGGGAATACTAAATACTAATGCTAATGTCACATTGTGATAGAAGTGAGATTTTTTAAGAGACACTTTTAATTTTTAAAAAATATAAATCATTTTACTAAAGATAATATTAATCTGAAATAATAGAAAATATCTAGAAAATATAAAAGGTTACCCAAAAGAATTTTCTGGGAATCATAGCTGTAAAGTTTGATAAAGCTGAGAAATGCCATGCAATTCTTCAACCATTAGCTTGCTCATGAACCATTTCTGCATCTTTAATTTATTATCAGCAGGGAATTCCTTACGAACTCCACTTGTGTTTGTTGGCTGCCACTTCCCAAATTAGAGAGCCATGAATAACTGTCTTCATCACATACCAAATAGTTGATTTGGACAGGTCTGGAATATTATTGCAACTAAAATGCTCCTTGATCTCTTGTTGATATTTGTGAAGGACCAGCACCCGGGTCCTATGCGTGAGTTCGGCGCTTAACGGGTTAACCGGCACTGAGTTACAGCCCGTACAAGCAAGTGAAACCGACTAGGAGGTTTGCGTACACAAGAGGGAACTAGAGCCCTTTAAATGACCAAATAAGGCTTTATTTATTTACACAAGATACGGAGGGGAACTAACAGCTTTCTAGGAATACTATAATGTCAACACAACCTGAGGTGACCTCTACGTTTATCAATGAAACAGGCTCCCAGGCTAGCGCATTGAGATTAGTCAGTTACCTTAGACTAAAGACTTTATGCTAGTCAATTTCAGCCTGGCTCCGGGTCGGCCGATCCGGGGATGAGAACAGCTTACTCCAGCCGCCACTTGGAGGATGAACCTTGTTCCAAAGCACCCTGTGTTCCCAACAACCCCTCACAGGAAGGGAGAGGGGTTTTCTACCCCTGAGTTTCCCGCTCTCCCCACCCTCCAGGTCAGGTGGGGACTTATGCCTGCCCCTTCGTATCAGGTGGGCTTATTCCTGCCCGGGAAGAAGGTGACGTACTGGGTACTTTACAGCTCTTTGAGACTGCCCTGATAGTTTGATGGTCTTGATGGTCCTTTCTTGGGTTTTGTGGAATTCAACCGAGACTCTCCATTGTTGGGGATGCCGGTCTGTCTGTCTGCTTCCCTGTAACTCAATCCCCCCTCCTTGCCCCCTCCCCTGGATGGAGGCTGTGTGTGTGTGTGTGTGTGTGTGTGCATGCATACTCGTGTCAGGCTTTCTCCACAATATTTTAGTTGAAACAAATTGTTTTCCAAGTAAAATTTTACACAGTCTGCCATCTGAATTTTGGGAAGCGTTCAAACATTCAAAAACAATCATTTCAAATGTGAATCCATACAAATGATACTCTAATAGCTGTGAAACCCAAGTTCAGGATATGGGTTTCAGGTTTCAGAACATAAGATCTGAGATTTCTGTTGCATTTACTTTGTAATTTTTGAAATAGTCATTTGATTTGGAATTTAGGCAGGTTTTCTATATAAATTCCAGTTATATAAAGAACTATTGACATATTATATATATTTTTTCTCTTTCCAGTCAGTAAATGGTATTTGGATTAGGATTTGGATTAGGATTTAAATTCTAGTTTACTTATGAACTCAGTAGACGGCTTTAGATAAACCATGCTGAGGTTGCAAACAAGACCTCGGAGAAGGGGTTTAGTGGGCATTCTGGGGGTTAGGGAGGAGAGGAGACCAGCACTGCCATGATACGAGGTATCCTGGCAGCACCTCACCCTCTTTCCCTCCCACTCCAAAGTACCACACGTAGACAGCCGAAATTGGCCATCTAAGTGCTTTGCAGGGTGAGAGAAACATGGAGGCAATCTTCGCCTCTGTGTTTTCCCCGCCCTACATAGGATGCCCATAATCCTCTGGATTCAGAGGGTTATTATGGGCATCCCTATTGGGTTGCGCCCTTACTTTATTTGAGTTTTACATTTCAAACTAAAATGGGAATGACATTGATTCACCTGTAGCATTGCTGTGAGACAAGTATATAATTGTACCAATCTATGAAATATAGATTTCATAGCTCATAGAGTTGGAAGGAGCCTACAAGGCCATCGAGTCCAACCCCCTGCTCAATGCAGGAAACTAGAGGAGGGGTCTCCCATCCAAGTAATAACCAGGCTTGACCCTGCTTAGCTTTCCACAGTCAGACAAGCTGAGCCAGCGTGAGCCCCAGGCCTGATAGTTAAATGTGGGCTGCTCACTGACATAGTTCCCCCCCTTTTTTAAAAAGAACCCTAATCAAACTTCTAAGTATATTGTCCTCTGACTTTGCCAAGAACTTCCAATTTTGTACAATTGGCTATCACATCCACCTGCAATTATTGCATATCTCAAAAAATCTCATTTTAGAACAGGCTTAGCATCTTGAAGTCATTCAAACAACTTTCTGTTTACTGAAAGCAAAGATTTTATCAAGTGTCCTGTTCTTTGCAAATAACTTGCCTAGGGGTAATTTAGCGGGCTTCCAGTTTCAACCCTTCCTTTATTTCTTGCTTTGAAGCCATCATTATAAACTAACCTGAAGGAAATGGCTATGAGATAATCCTTGGGGATACATTCTTAGCAAAGACCCAAATCCAAAGCAACTATTCATATTCTAATTTGGAAGGATCTATTCTGTCTCATACTGCTGCACCTGATAAACACCAAATACAGGTAAACAGTGATTTTAGAAGGAGGGAGGAGTTGTTCAACTCTAATTTAATAGCAGGACTGATTCAGTCAAGTGGATGGCCCAATGCTGCTTGCTGGCTTTGGAGCCAAAATGGTCCCATCCACAAACAAAAGGGAAGTTCCATACCCTGAAATGTACAAGACATCTACATAAGGGTTGGTAGACTTCAGGTTTGTGGGAAGTACTTTGTTGTGGCAGTGGTTTTTTTATTTTTATTTTTATTAGAACCCTGAGGTCCACCAACTGGAGCGAGGTGCAAAATAGTGGCTCAGGCAGGTGGACACACACTATGAATAAGGAGCGAATTTGCCTCTAAGCACATACTCAGACCAGAAATTTGTGAAAAGTTTACAAATCCTTTCACACAAAAATCCATTCCTGGTTTCTCTCAAACGTTGATCTTCATAAACCTAATTTACTGGAGCGGAAAGGAGGCTTTTAGTTGTCGCTATTGTTAGAGAACTGGGAGTCAGAAATCCTTGCCAATCTACTGCACATCACCCAGAGATCTACAGTAGATCCTAATTGAAGTATATAATGAAGAAAAGACCACACAGCAGATGCAAAACTAGCAAGTTTAATAATAAAGAAACCTTCCTGGTAAAGCAAGCCAAGAGGGCCAATACACTATACTGATCTACCTTCTGCCCACTCCTGATCTACACAGTGCCCCCTCAAAAAAAAAAAAAAACCCCACCAAAAACCCCAGCCATCAAAGGACTGCACATGAATCACTTGTATGTGTGTAGGAGTGTGCACATAGCTCACTGTTATCCCTTGTTCTGACCAAGGCACACAACAGACATTCAAAAAGAGGCAGGTGGAGGGTGGAGGACAAAAGCAGGAAGGACAATAAGACAAGAAAAGGAAAAGAGAAATGAAGGGGGCAGCAGCCAAGGTGGATGCAGAAGAGGGAAATGCAAAGATGAGTACAGAAGGGATTGAGGAGTGGAAGGAAATAAAAAGCAGGAGGGAATGAGGAAGAAAGATGCAGGGCCAGCCTTAGGGATAAGCAGGCTGGCCGTTCACCCTGGGTGGCGAGCTGAAGGGGCCATGAAGCTGAACTTGGTGACTAGGGATGCTTCCCGACAAGACTTCTAGATGGAATTTGACAGGGAGTCCAGCCATCATCTTCTTCCACATGTAACCCTTCTATGTTTTCTCGTTGCTTCTTCCATCGGTTTTCTTTCCATAGAAAATCCATTGAGGAGGGAAAAAAACAGAATAGCTGCACAGTGCCTTGTGACTGGTAGCTCTAGGACAGGAGGTGGACAACTTGTGGTCCTCCAGATGTTTGGCCTACAACTCCCATAATCCCTCACCATTGGCTATGCTGATGAAGGCTGATGGGAGTTGTAGGCCAAAACATCTGGAGGGCCACAGGTCTTTATTTATTTTATTTTATTTATTATATTTATACCCCGCCTTTTTTCCTGCAAGGAACCCAAGGCAGCTTACATAATCCTCCTCCTCCTCCTCTCCATTTTATCCTCACAACAACCCTGTGAGGTAGGTTAGGCTGAGAGTCAGTGACTGGCCCAAAGTCACCCAGTGGGTTTCATGGCCAAGCGGGGACTAGAACCTGGATCTCCCTAGTCCCAGTCCAACACTCTCACCACTACGCCGCACTGGCTCTCCACTGGTTGCCCACCCTTGGCCTAGGAACTGTCCAACTAGAAGCACCCTACTTCACACATCTGGTAGTGCCACTGAATTCTTTCAACATGACTATCTTTCATCTGGTCTGGTGCATGTGTGAAGTACCATTTGAACTGGAAGGACATTCATACACTATATGAGCAGTTCCCAAGATTTCAGCTCGATGAAGTTTGGTAAGGTTTCTTATGATTGATGTTCTTTATGATATAATAATCCCTCTTTTGAAAGAGGCAGGCATCTATACAGACCTGAAGTGTTGTTAAGGTTTATGGGACAGCGGACAAGGATGAACTGGAATAACCTTTTGGTACTGGAAGAAGAGACGTGAGGAATTGTGAAAAGTGTATGAATGACTAGTTATAGTGAAGATAAGTATGTTAATTAAAAGTTTAACAGAGGTTCCTTGCTTGAAGAGATTAAGTGATGAGCACCTGGGGGAGATATAGGAGATATAGGATCATAGAGTTGGAAGGGGCCTACAAGGCTATCAAGTCCAACCCCCTGCTCAATGCAGGAAACTAGAGGAGGGGTCTCCCATTCAAGTAATAACCAGACCTGACCCTGCTTAGCTTTCCACACTCAGACAAGCTGAGCCAGCATGAGCCACAGAAGAGGACAGCAACTATGCAAAAAATCAATGGGATGACGGAATTATAGAATGTAGGTGAGAGAAGAGACAGACAAAATAAGTATATAGAAAAACAGCCCAAGAAATGTGTAGTCAGAAGGAAATGTCTAACTAAGGGGTAAAATACAATAGAACAATAGGTAAGGACAAGTAGGCAGTTTTACTTACTCATCTGGACAGCCCCTCCTTTCTCCATAAGAGAAACAGGGGAATCAAAAGTATAAGAAGTGAGATTTTCAAATATGGAAGTTAGTTCTCTCTTGCAGTTCACCCTTTGCCAGCAAAAATTAGCCTCACTGGACACAGCGATGAAGACAGGTATGGCTTATAGCCTAGGTCAGTGATGGGGAACCTATGGCACGGGTGCCACAGCTGGCACGCAGGGACCTCTCTGTGGGCACTCGAGCCATTGGTCACCAGATCGCGAAAAGACCGTCCCCTTCTGCAAAACACTAAGGATCTTGTTCTTTCTCACAGTGTGGAATAGAATGATTTTATTCTAGAATTCCTGTTACAGAATTCTTTTCTACATTGTTATCACATTTAAAAGATTTGGAAGAATGATGCACAGAGCATGGCTTGGATGTAAAGCCCTAACAGTTGACCCGAGTGCTGCATGTGTTGCTCTCAAACTAACAGAGTATGAGCCAAGGTTTGACAAATTATCAGCATGCATGCAATAGCAAAAATCACATTAATTGTGCAAAAGCATGCCCAATGCAAACTTTTACCTAATGCAGTGTTTGCAGTCCAAGACATAAAGTGTTTAAAATGCGTTAAGCACGTCTAGTTTTCTTGTTTATCTTGCTCATTCTAGTACAGGTTGACTTTTACTTTTACTAATCCGACACCTGTAGAAGCAGGGAAAGGACCCGGGGTAAAGCTTGCCCCATACAATTTCAGTCTGGCATATAATCATATTACAAGTTGAGAATCCCTTATCCAAAAATACATGTGCCTAATTATTTAAAAAGTTTGTATCAATTCCCTTCAGGCTATGTGTACAATGTAGTACTATAATAATTTTTTGAGTTGATTTTTTTTCCAACAAAAAACTGTTTGTATCATTGAAAGCTCTGTTATTGTGTTTTTCTTTTAAGACAAAATATGTTAATTAGTTCGGACAATGGTATGAGTTGTTTTTCTAAAACTAAAACCTTGGTATTCAGGTTTAATTGCAGTGTTGGCACTTTGAAATAAATAAGTTGGTTTTGTGTTGCACTTTGGGCACTCAGGCTCAAAAAGGTTCGCCATCACTGGCCTAGGTTCTGCTTCTCCCCCCTCCTTATGGGGCTCTGGTTCGCCCTATGCTCTAGTGCAGGGCTCTCCAACTTGGGTCTGCAGATGTTGCTGGACTACAGTTCCCAGAATCCCTTGCCATTAGCCATGCTGGCTGGGTAAGCTGGGAGCTGTAGACCAGCAACATCTGGGGACCCAAGGTTGGAGAGCCTTGCTCTAGTGCTTCCCATAGGCTATCAAGGCACAGGGTTTTTCTCTTTTAGACATAGAAAGTGTGAATGGGTTTATTGTTGCTGCCTTGCTATTTAACTGTAACTTTAAGAGAATTGTGAGTAAGGAGTCTGTATCTGTTCTCCCTTTCATGTAATAACAGTACTCTTTGTATTTCTAAGTGTGTCAGTGTGTTTTAAGGCAACACACATTATAATTCTAGCAAAAGATCTTGTGCCTCTCAGGGGAATGTGGGGTTGGGACACGTAGTGCACAGGGATACTAATCTAGACATACCCCAATCGTGACAGGTTGCTCCTCTATCTCTCAGATGGGAGTGGTTTTGCACCACCCCTCTGCTCAAGTCAGAATGAGGGCATGTGAGGGGAAATGTGTCAGTGTAACCTCTGCCTGTGTAGGTCTTTTGGGGCCTAGTTGGAATAAAGCTTGTAAGAATTTGAATTAAACTATCTTCAGTTAGAACCACATAAAATAATACAGCAGTTGGCCACATCCAGCTAAATGCATGTGGTCTATTAACATGAGGACCATACAAACAATAGTCCCTCTCTTAGTCCCAAGAGAAATATGAAATCCTGCTTGCAAGACTTTGTAGTTAGTCTCTCCAGCATTCCTCTGGTTCACCAAAGTGCTGGACAGTATAGTTACTCCAGTGTGGCGTAGTGGTTAGAGTGTTGGACTGGGACTAGGGAGGTCCGGGTTCTAGTCCCCACTCGGCCATGAAACTCACTGGGTGACTTTGGGCCAGTCACTGACTCTCAGCCTAACCTACCTCACAGGGCTGTTGTGAGGATAAAATGGAGAGGAGGAGGAGGATTATGTAAGCCGCCTTGGGTTCCTTGCAGGAAAAAAGGCGCGGTATAAATATAATAAATAAATAAAATAAAAATTAGTCCCAAAGCAATAGCGCAGCAGCAGCAGCTGCAGCAGCAAATGGCAACTTAGAAATTACAGCATGAAGGTCATAGGCCTGCAGTAACACTGCACATATAACAAATACCAGAGATAGGAAAATTGATTTCCCATCCCGTTGCACATCAACCATACACATATATCAATTCGGTTTATCTTGTACAAGGTGAGAAGAGTCCATCAGCGCCCCCTGCAGAACAAGCTGACTGTTTTTCTCCTTGCTCTTTCCTGAATGATGACTCTGCCTCTACTGGGCTAAATCAACCAGTTGGGGGGGGGGAATCTTACACCAGCATCCTACAATTGAGGGGGAGAGAGCATGCACTTATAAGGTGGTGCTGCCATCCTCTCACCACCCTCTTGACATCCCAGCATGGCAACCTGTTCACCTGTCCCATGAAAGAGTATGAGATTGGCCCGTTGCCACTTTGGGGAGCTGTGTAGAAATTTGGGGGGTTCATTTCCTGATTGGCATGTAGAGATCACATTTATTCACCTGCTCCATACTGTTAATTGGCTGGGATATGGTGTTTGATTCTGCAAAATGGGTCTCAACTCAGGTCACAACTGACAGTTAGTTCAGATACATTGGATAAGGTAGGTTACTTTAGTGCACAAACTAAGAAACCTGGAAGGTGAAAGGGCTGTCCCAATCTGCTTCTCATTGCTGCCTGGCTCGAGGGGATGGGAGAGGGGGATCCCCTTGAACCCTGGAGGGATTCTTCCCATCCAGCACTGATTAGCAGGGATGGAATGGAACAGATAGGGGCCTGTGAGATTGCCCTTAAGGCAAGTGGGCCATGAAAGGCATGGATCAGCAACTTGGTTGGTCTGGTGGCTGAAGCCAGATGGTTTTGCCCAAAGAGAGCTTCTGCTATTGGGGGATATATCATCATCATCAGGCGATCACTCGTGACCGAGTAAGATTGTCTTCCGGGATAAAAGGAGGAAATTCTAAAGAAGATTGTGTAGACTCTAGCGATGGGTCCGTAAGTGACTGTGGAGGCCAATTCTAGATCCACACAGCTTCCCACAGTGAGGACACAGGTTACCAGATAGAAGATGGTCCTGTAAAGGATTCATTTGACGTGCTTTTCGCTTAGCACGTTTCTCCCTTTCACCTTGCACTCGGGCTTCTTCAAAGTCCATGGAACCTTTGTGAAAGGCCAACCTCCATTTAGATCGTTCATGGGCCAGAGCTTCCCAGTTTTCGATGTTTATATTGCATTTTTTTAGATTAGCCTTATGAACATCTTTAAACCTCTTATATTGACCACCGATATTCCGCTTTCCATCCTTGAGTTGGGAGTAAAGTAACTGCTTTGGGAGACGGCAGTCAGGCATTCGAACAACATGACCGGTCCACTGAAGTTGGCGTTGAAGGATCATTTTTTCAATGCTAGTAGTCTTTGCTTCTTCCAGTACACTGACATTTGTTCGCCTATCTTCCCAAGTAATTTGCAGGATTTTCCGGAGGCAACGTTGATGAAATCTTTCAAGGAGGTGGAAGTGACGTTTATAGATAGTCCATGTTTCGCAGGCATACAATAAAGTTGGTAATACAATGGCTTCATAAACCAGTGTTTTGGTCTTCTTACAAATATCCCGATCCTCGAACACTCTATGTTTCATTCGAGAAAATGCGGCACTTGCGGAGCTCAGACGATGCTGGATTTCACTGTCGATGTTAGCTGTAACAGAAAGATAGCTGCCAAGATAGAGAAAATGATCGACATTTTCCAGTATTGTCCCGCCAAGCTGGATAGATGGCATCACCAAAGGATTGGCTTGCACTTGCTGATGAAGCACTTTGGTTTTTTTGATGTTAAGTGAGAGACCAAGTTTTTCATATGCTTCTGCAAAAGCAATTTAGGATAGTTTGGAGATCATCCTCTGAATGTGCAGAGACCACATTATCATCAGCATACTGAAGTTCCACAACGGAGGTTGTAATTACCTTACTTTTTGCTTTCAGCCTGCTGAGATTAAAAAGCTTTCCATCTGTTCGATATATAATTCCCACACCGGTGGGAAGTTTCCCCTTGACAAGATGTAAAACCATGGCGATGAAAATGGCAAATAATGTTGGGGCGATAACACATCCCTGTTTAACACCTGATCCCACTTTAAATGGAGCACCATGAGAGCCGTTGTTGTCCAAAACTGTTGCCGTCATGTTGTCATGGAGAAGTCGCAAGATATTCACAAATTTATTGGGGCATCCAATTTTCATAAGGATAGTCCAGAGAGCTGTACGATCTACAGTATCAAAGGCCTTAGCCAAATCAATAAATGCCATATAAAGGGGTTGATTTTGCTCCCGGCATTTTTCTTGGAGCTGACGTGCAGTAAAAATCATGTCTACTGTCCCTCTAGAGGGGCGGAAACCATATTGAGTTTCAGGGAGGATCTCTTCTGAAATAGATAGAAGACGGTTTGCGAGAATCCTAGCAAATATTTTACCTGCGGTTGCTAAGAGAGAAATGCCCCGATAGTTTCCACAGTCTGTTCTATCACCCTTCTTAAAGAGGGTGATAATTATGGCATCCCTGAAGTCTTCTGGGATCTCTTCTCTTATCCAGATTTTTTCAATGAGTTTATGAAGATGTTGTACAAGTTCGGGGCCCCCTTCTTTAAAGATTTCAGCAGGAATCCCATCTGGTCCACTAGCTTTGTTGTTCTTCATTTGATTAATGGCTTTTTTTACTTCATCCAAAGTGGGGAGTATTGCAAGTTCCTCTTTAATTTGTTTTTGCGGGATTTGCGAAAAAATCTCATTATCCACCTTAGATTTACGATTTAAAAGGTCATAATAATGCTCTTTCCAACGCAGTGCAATAGACTCTTTGTCTTTTAAGAGTTTGGTGCCATCTTTTGATTGTAAAGGGTTTGTACCATAGGTTTTTGGTCCATAAATGGCCCTTGTGGCCTTAAAAAAGCCCCGTGCATCATGAGATTCTGCAAGTTGTTGAATTTCCTCAGCTTTCTTTTTCCACCAAGCGTTCTTAAGTTCTCTTGTTCTTCTTTGGACCTCAGCCTTTGCGCTAGCGTAGGTTTTTTTCTTGGCAGCGCAGTTAATATCATTTTGCCATATTTGGAAGGCTTTCCTTTTTTGGTCAATTATATATTTAATCTCATTGTCATTTTCATCAAACCAATCCTGATGTTTCTTAGTTTCATATCCAATAGTTTGTTCACAAGCTGCAGTAATGGAGGTTTTCAGCTTAGACCAATGGTCCTCAATATTGTCAGGAGGTTCCGTAGGTAGATGTTCCTTAAGAAGTGATTGAAGACGAGTTTGCTTAATAGGATCTTGAAGGACTTGGATGTTCATTTTACGCCTTGGTTTCCTTCCTTGAAGCCTACGTTGGGGAGCAATGTTGATAACCATTGTGGAACGGATTAGTCGGTGGTCTGTCCAGCAGTCGTCGGCACTCACCATGGCCCTAGTAAGAAGTACATCGCGGCGATCTCTAACACGGACAATTACATAATCCAGAAGATGCCAGTGCTTTGACCGTGGGTGCTGCCATGATGTTTTAAACTTATTCTTTTGTCGAAAGAGCGTGTTTGTGATAGTGAGATTATGCTCTGCACATATAGACAAAAGTAAGAGTCCGTTCGGGTTGCTATTACCAACTCCGTCTTTTCCAATAGTTTCTGGCCATAAATCAAAGTCACGCCCGACTCTTGCGTTAAAATCGCCCAGGAGGATAATTTTATCCTCCTTAGGTATCTCTGACAGGAGAGTGTCCAACTGGCTATAAAAACTTTCCTTGATGTCATCATCAGCATCTAATGTTGGTGCATAAGCGCTCAAAATAGTTACCTGTTGGTTATTGGCGAGCTTTAATCGAAGAGTTATCAGGCGTTCGTTAATGCCAGTAGGAACTTCTGACAAAGAGTTCACTAGTTCATTTTTGATGGCAAAGCCTACACCATGTATTCGTCGGTCCTGCTCAGGTAGTCCTTTCCAGAAGAAGGTATAACCTCCTTTTTCTTCTTTCAGCTGTCCCTCTCCTGCCCTTCGAGTTTCTTGAAGTGCTGCTATGTCAATCTTAAACCGTCTCAGCTCCCTTGCAATAATAGCAGTCCTACGCTCAGGGCGTTCACTATCTATGTTATCCAGCAATGTCCGTATATTCCATGTTCCAAAATTCAAATGTCTTTTTCGACCGCTAAAATGGTGACCCCACTGGACGCGGTAATCCAGTCAGGGGAGAAAGAGGTAGACTATGTTTAGGGCACCTTTTCTAGCCCCCTCCCCATACGGGGTGAGCAGAGTGGATCCTAAATAGGGCTGCTCAGTCATGGATACAGCTGCCGAGCTGCTCGACTACCTCGTTCCTTGAACAGGGCGACTGAGTCTGCATCCACCGCCCATGTGCTGGTCCATGACTAGGGGCTTCCAGATTCACAGTCCGCCCCCGTTGCCATTCGCCAGTCGCCATGGGACTTTTTTTGTTTTGTTTGGTTGGGTTGGGTTGGATGGGTTGGGTTGGAAGACGCCTGTGCGTGAAACTGTTTTATGTGGGGAGATCGGTGCACAACGAATCACCACACAAACTTGACAGAGTACGGCAGAGATCCAATGGCACGGTTACCCTGACGATTGGAAAACCATTCTCTGCTGCAGCCTTCATCCGCCTTCACAGCCGTTGTAATTTAGGTTTAATTATCTTCCGCCTGTTCTGCCGTTGAGGACTTTATGTTCAGTAAGGTTAAGTTATACTCATGGCAGAATCTTGCTGGATCAGCTTCACTCCAGCACGGAGGGAATTGGTATGAACTGGCCCTATAACTTTAACATAAAAGTTGAAAAGACGAGCGCTCTGCCACAAATGTTATAACTAAACCAATGGGTTTGGGTGGTTGTTGGTTCCCTTCCATAGTATCTCACTGATTTACAGCAGCTGATTTATGATGACTGTGTCTATGTTCTTTACTTATTTCCTAACTATATTGCAGTGTCAATTGGTGGGATCAAGCGTCTGTCTCTTTGCTGCTCTTTCAGAGGCTTTTGCTATGAAGTTCACCCTGGGATTCTTTTTGAGTAGATTAATGGAGGAGCTCTTTGTGACTGTGGCCAGATAGGGCCTGCAGCAGCCTGGGCCTGAGAACAGGATTTCAACTCATCAAAAACTGTCTGGGATTAGGAAAACAGCCTCCTTCTCCCAGGTGCTGTCTGTGTGTCATTTTTTGAAATACAAGCAGAAGATACATGGCCAAACATTCTAAGCAGAGATTAGGCTTTGCACAATAACAGAAAATAAATCTTTAAAACCTCTTAGACTCTTGGGCCCATTAAAAAAAAAAGAAAAAGGTATTTAAAGTGGTAGCTTAGGCTTTACACTGTTTGTAGCCAGTTCTTATCATTATACGACGGGCTGTGACTGCCACTCTCTACCTAACATTTTGGGATTGATCTCGAATAGATGTTGCATCAAATTCTTAGTGCACTGTTCTTATCCCAGGAGGATATGTAGCCAGTATGAACAAGATTATGGATGCAATTCCTGTAAATGGCAAGGGGGGGGGACGTCATTTGTGAAGCAAATATGAATCAGGAAAGGGGGTGGAGCAAATTAAGATTAAGATAAAATTAAGATTATCTTGTAAAGTGCAAACCATGTGCCTCCAGGAATATCTGAGAACTGCAAATTCATTATATGGAATGAATATTATTTAAAATCAGTACATGATAAGGAAAGGCCTGTGGCTTATGCTGGCTCAGCTTGCCTGAGCGTGGAAAGCTAAGCAGGGTCAGGCCTGGTTATTACTTGGATGGGAGACCCCTCCTCTAGTTTCCTGCATTGAGCAGGGGGTTGGACTCGATAGCCTTGTAGGCTCCTTCCAACTCTATGATCTATGAAATCTATGAAAATGGAATCCATAAACAGTTGGCTTAGTTCACAGTGGAGAACTTTACTCTGGAGAGCAGGAAATCCTCCTGTGAATCAGTACACCATGATGAATGCAGGCAGAAGCAGTGAAGGAGTTATTTGGTGGGCCATGGTTTAAGGAGACAAATGGGCAAATATAAGATGAGAACAAGCCATGATGGCTTTCACTCATCCCGAACATAAATTCTCCGCAACCAATGCAAGCAGAGAACAAAACAAATATGACTGAGACAGTATAGTTCTCAAATTGTAGATCATAGATCTTATACTTTTGCACCTGGACCTGGGATACCCTTAGCGTCAGGCATTCATCAAGATTATGGAGGTAAATCATTTACTGTTGATGGTGATGCAGAAGACCCAAAGGAGGAAGTCCTGACTTACACTAATCATGCTTTGTGGGGTGCAGGAAATGCAGAACCAGGCTTCAGCTATGCAGAAAATGGGCCAGGAGGGGCATACAAAGCAACATCAATCCAGCTGTTGCCAGGGATAGTGTGTGGGATCTCCTCCCCTCCCCGCCCTGTGGAACACCCCCTAAAGCCCTTCTCCAAGGTCACTCTTACTCAGGGCTTTTTTTCTGGTGGAACTCACCAGAACTACGGTAAGTTCCAGCACCTTTTATTCTATTAATTTCATTACAATTTAATCGCCATCTACTCCCGAGGAAACATAATCCAAGAGTTCCGGTACCTTTTTCTCCAGAAAAAAAGCACTGCTCTTACTACCTCGGAGGAGAAGCAGCCGGCATGGTTCTTTCTGTGCCGGCTGCAAGGGGCGGGGAGGGTGATCTAAGCATGGATCCCCAGCTATGAGGCTGGAGCAATTTTCCGACCTTGTAACTGGGCACCCCAAAAAATCCTATGGCCATCTAGACACTGTCTGCTGGTCATAGGATTGTGCTGCCCAGGTTTTTAAATGGACACTTGAAATACTCGCATTGTTTGTTCTGCCCTCTGAGTATTTTCTATGAGATCAATAGACATGGTGATTATGTAGATTCTTAACATCTTCCATAATCCTATAGTCTCTCCCTCTCCCTCTCTCTGAATATGGGACCTGGGTGGAATAGGTAAGAAGGCGTTTTGGGGAATCTTAACAGATCATGATGGGGCATGAAGGAGGAAGTGGCCTCTAAGGTATGCAGATGTTAAACATGGAGAATATGGCAATGCATTTTTAACAACCCTAAATAAAACTGATGCAAATGCCTTCAATTTTTAGTCTTCTAAAGGTACAATCCTATCCATGTTTAGATAGGGGGGAAAGCCTGCAACTCCCAGCATGCCCCAGCCAGCATGGGAGTTGTACGCCTTTTTTTCTGTCTAAACATGCATATAGATTGCAGTCTATACTTACCTGGGAGTAGACCCTATCAGTCACTGCGAACACTTACTTCAAAATAAACAAGTGGAGGATCAAGCTGCACAATCCTTTGATAAGCTTCAAATTGGTTTCTCTTATTCCTCTTGATTGCAAGCCACACTGGAGCAATCCCGAATAGAGAGCTGGAAAACTCATCTCCAATTATGAATATAGAGATCATCTGTCTTTACAGTGGTGACATGTTTTCCCACCCCAGGTTGTGTCTGCCTTTTTCATAATTCATTAAATATGAGTTCGCCAAATTCACTTTCCATACCTTGCAGCAATGGAGGCATCATTCAATGCTTTTAGTATTCCCATAATTATTTAATCCTCTCTGGCAGCTTTATTAGTCTTTATCTGCTTAATGACATCTATGACTTTTGATGTTTCAATTACCATAGGTTTGGGCTGGGTGATTGGGTGGGGGGGGGGGGAGGTTGCATCTAGTTGCACTGTCATCATCAGGCTTGTCTCAAAACACAAGTTTTCCATCCATATTATGAATAGTTTGTCACCTGCTACACCAATCTCATACTGCAGTTTATTTATTTAAACATTTAGTATATCAAGATTTCCAGGTACCTTATAAATGAGTGCATTTCAAAATGACAATAAATTAGAGAGTTGGTCAATAGTCCAATAATATTCCACTTTTATATTTGTAGCTACAACTGCAAGAGATCTTAATATGCCCATAACTTTCATCGCTTAGGGTGCAATCCTATGCATGTTTAGGCAGAAAGAAGTCCTACAGCTCCCAGCATTCCCCAGCCAGCATGGCTGTCTGGGGAATTGCTGTCTGGGGAATGCTGGGAACTGTAGGACTTCTTTCTGCCTAAACATGCATAGGATTGCATCCTTACCCACATCTTTCTTAGTCATCCTTTTTGTTGCATACAAGATAATCTACCATCTTGCTTCTGTTAACATACATGCTGATACGGAGTTCCCAGTTCACTTGTTCTGGTGCTAAAATATTTGTATTTGTATTATCAATTGCATTATGTCTAAACTCAGCTCATTTCTTTTCTGGTGCTTTGCTAGGGTACCTTATCCACCCTTCAGTTCATTTTATAATTTCTTCAACATTTTGTTAACAGAACTGGCTTATTATTTTCTTCATTTTTTAAAAAAGGCTTAATCTTTAATCTCAGAAAACAAATTTTGTTGCGACTTGTCAGTTTAGTACCTTTTACGTGCAGCCTGCTAATAGGGGAAAGATGAAATCGAGATTTTCATGTTGCCAGGGGGATAATTAGATGTTAAATTATGGAAGGAATTGATATTAAACCTTGTCATTGCGAGATCATGCCAGGGCACATTAGAACTCTTCCAAATTTAATTTCTCCTTTTCAAAATCAAAGTGTCTATTAATGCACAAATTGCTTCCTGGTTTGTCCTCATAACACCCAGGTGAGCCATGCACACCATTATTCCTTTTTATGCACAGGAAGTTGAGGCTAAGCAGTGGTAATTGGCCAAAGGATATGCAGCAAATCACAGTACTGAGTCAGGATTCAGATCTGGGTCTCCCAGTTACAGTCTAACAACCTCTCAACCGGATGATTTTCATTCTCAGTGGCTTGATATGCTTAACAAGGACACCCTTTATTCCATGCCCCATAGTTTAGTCAGAATCACTAAAAGTAGGTCAAGTCAGCCACCCTTTCAGCCACATCCTGCACATTTTCTCAGAAACATCCTCCTCCGTGTCACAATATTCTTCCATATGGGCATGATGACACCTCCAAAAAATATTGTTCTACATCTGCTGTTATGCAGAGCAGAGCACATATGTTGATGGTGTTTCATTTCATTCGTGAATGTTTCAGCAGGGCCTGCCATTACAAGTACAGCTATTTTATCATATTCACCATTGCTGCTGAGTAGTCCCCCATGCATCCACATACCCTTAGAGTGCAATCCTATGTGTGTTTAGACAGAAAAAATTCTTACGATTCCTAGCATTCCCCAGCCAGCATGGAATAGGCATAGCTGACTGGGGAATGCTGGGAGCTGTAGGACTTTTTCCTGTGTAAACATGCATAGGATTGCATCCTAAATGTATGATAGATAATCATCATCATCATCATATTATATTATAAATAATAATAATAATAATAATAATAATAATAATAAAATAATAATAATAATAATAATAATAATAATAATAATAATAAATGATCTTGAATATACTCAAAACTTTAATCACCCAGGGTGCAATCCTATGCATGTTTAGACAGAAAAAAGTCCTACAGCTCCCAGCATTCCCCAGCATGGAATAGGCATAGCTGGCTGGGGAATGTTGGGAGTTGTAGGACTTTTTTCCTGTCTAAACAAACATAGGATTGCACCCTTAAAAGCCTATCTTCTGCCACTCATTTTCAAACCTCCCAGGGCATAATAGCCACCTTCAATACTTGGAACAACTTAATTATCACCTAGAAATATGCTATCTTGACCTCCCTCCCCCTTCTCAGATTTATTCATACTTCCCAGCTTTCATTCTGCTGTTGTAATCTTTATCCATGTTATAACAGTATTTTGTTTCAGCCTGGATGCTTTTAATGAATGGAAGTGACTGGCCTTGAGATAAGCAGCTGGTCAAGATCTATGCTCCAATGATATAGAAAAATCTCCATATTTAGAACTTTTCTACATGAGGCATTTATTGTGCATTTGTCATTCCCTAGTCATGGTTGTTTGTGGGTTCTTGAGACAACATTGTGACCTTCCAGTTTTTCTTCTGTGTCTATCGAGCACCTTCGGCAAGGTTTTTTAGAGCAGGGAAAAATACAACATTTAATTGTGAAAGTGAAAGAGACTACTTTTTTTACTTGTGTATTTGCACTATTCCACTATACCACAGTGCCACCTAGAGGTTATGTAGCAAAAAAGCAGGAAAGGAAATGCTCTTCCTGTAGTGCTTGGATCTCAGTTCTGCGATGAAAGCAAAAGTAGATGCAGTGGAATAGCAGTTGATTAACAGCCTTGTGTAGAAAAGCACATATATTATGCAAGACTCTGCTTGATGCCGGATTGTAGGCAGGCCCCCATTTCTAATATTGTTTTTTTCCAGAGCACTGACATGGGCTGATGACTTTCTCGTCAGTTGTGGACATCTGCAGCTGAAATGGGGTGCAAAACCTCACTCTTTGTCCCAGCTGTATCTCCTCTTGCATTGTCTAAATCAGCCTTCCCCAACCTGGTGCCCTCCAAATGTGCTGGAGTCTGAACTACAACTTCCATCATCTCCAACTAACATGGGCTTCTTGTCAACCATTATGTGAAAAATACTCATGGTCTTGGGCTAGAGCTTCCTTGCAGAACTTTCCCAGAAACAGCAAGGATTGCATATATTTTGAACAAGTGATTACAGTTCAAAACAGTAAGAACAGTAACAGTTCTTACTGTTTCTGGATCACTTTTTCTCCATATCTGTTCTCCACACTTTCCTTTCGATCCAAATCTCAGTTTTGGGTATGATCCTGTCCAGGGTCCTTGTTCTTATCCAGCAGACTTTTGAAATAGAGTCCACTGTCCATTTTGATTACATGTACTGAATGTTTTTAAAAACAAAATTTTCAAGCTTCTACAATATAGTTCAGGAATATGGAAAATAAGTATGTATTTTGAAGCACATTTTTATATCTTTCATCCCAAACCGGCAAGATAGCAGCCAGTACTAGAGCAAAGAGCAAGCAGCCAACCTATACTAGAATGCAGGGTGGAACTTTGCCCTTCATACACATAAAAACCATGTCGGGGTGGGAGGAGGTGTACTGGAATTGTGTGTATACCCAATTCCAGCTTTCTATCTGTCGTGGAAGTATCCAAAAATTGTTGCAGTGGGCGAGAGCCAAGTGTCTGCTCATATTGATGCCACAATTCAAAGGGACACACAACAGAGTTGTTTCTTCAAAAGAGGGCTTCTGGCTGGGAGTGGTTTCAAAAAAGTCCTCCCACACCACCTTTAAGCTACTCACAAAACATGGGAGAACTGCAGGAGCAGCCTCCAAAAGAGGAATATGGTAACGATAAAAACAAACAAACAATCTCATAGTCCAAGCCTATGCATGTCTACTCAGAAGTAAGTCTCACTGAGTTCAATGAGACTTACTCCTATGTAAATGTATATAGGATTGGAGCCTTAAGGCGGGGTGGGCAACTTGTGACCCTCCAGATGTTTTGGCCTACAACTCCCATCAGCCATCACCGTTGGCCAGGCTGGCTAGCACTGATGGGAGTTGTAGAGCAACACATCTGGATGACCACAAGTTGCCCACCCCTGCCTTAAGGCCTCAATCCTATTCACATTTACATAGGAATAAGTCATTGAACTTATCTGGGTAGACATGCATAGGCTTGGGCTATAAGATTTTTAAAAAAAGATTGTTACCATATTCCTTTTTTGGTATCTCATTAAAGCCTTTCCCCCATTACTCTGAGTAATTTTGAGTAGACAGGTATACAATTCTGCTATCAGGATCTTTTAGGATCACAACCATACTTCTTTTCTTTTTAAAAAATCACTTTATTATATTTATATCCAGGCAGTTTGGTGCCCTAGGCAAGATCAGACATTTAGCGCCCCCCCTTCCCACTTGAGCCCTCCCTCCCTATTTCTGGCATCCCCTTTAGCCCTGCGCCCTAGGCAGCTGGCTAGTTGGCCTAATGGTAGCACCGGCCCTGTTTATATCCCGCCTTTTTTTCTGCAAGGAACCCAGAGTGGCTTACATAATCTTCCTCCTCCTCTCCATTTTATCCTCACAACAACCCTGTGAGGTAGGTTAGGCTGAGAGTCAGTGACTGGCTCAAAGTCACCCAGTGAGCTTCATGGCCGAGTGGGGACTAGAACCCGGATCTCCCGAGTCCCTGTCCAGCACTCTCACCACTACACCGCATATTAATGACTTTGCCCCAATGCCCCATGCTCTCGCAACCGTGGACACTTCCAGATGAAGGGCTCCTAGCATGACCACTGTGCAGGTATTCCATCTTCCTCTCCTTAACAGATTTTCTGTGGTAAGGAAAAAGATGGAAGAAGCAGTGGGAAAACACGGGAGGGTTACAAGTGGAAGACGATGTCTCAACCCCCTGTAGAATTTCATAAATGAGGCAGGGTGATGGCATTATAAAGGACTCCTCTGAAGGCACCCAGTGAGTACTTCTGAGTAGGCATGCATATGAATGTGCTGTAAGGACCTTTTTGGATCATAACCATATTCCTTTGTGGAATCGCATTAAAGGTTTTGCTCCCAAACTCTCTTGCAACAGTGAGTACTACAACGTGGAAAGTTATCCCTCCCCCCCCCCACTTCATTTTCAACATAGCTCTGTGGGTAGAGCACATGCTTTGCATGCAGAAGGTCTGATCCTGGAAAAATTCCTGCCTGAAACCCTGAGGAGTTGCTGCCAGTCAGTGTCGACAATACTGGGCTAGATGGACCAATGGACTGAGTCTAAGGCAGCTTCCTAATGCAGAGGAGTGTCAATTCATTCCATTCTGTGCTTACAAATATTTCAGTGTCCTAAATCCTCTTAATTCTCTCTTGAAGGGTGGCCATTTATGTCCCGCCCATCTATGTGACAGACCAGGCAAACTAGCATGATTGTCGGAATAAATTTTGTTGGCAGGATACATTTACTGTTTTACGTGACTTATCTATGGAATCAGTTCGCACACCCTTCCTTCAAACTTTTAACATGCTGTATTTTCTGTTTCACATATCTTAAGCTCCCCTCCCCGCCTCCCCTTATCCCACCTCCCTCCCAAGCCAAGATTAACTCGTTTGTGAGCAATTTAGACACACAGAACCTGTTCTTTGAAGCGGAGGAGGCCTGTCTCCCTTCATTCAGTACTAGGAGAAAAACTAATTTTCTTGCCGTGCATCCCCCTCCCCCCCTCCCCCAAGCTCTTCATAAAGACATCAATACCAGGGAATCTCACTAACATAAGAAAGGCAGAAAGAACGAAAAGAAGAAAGAAAGAAAAAACCTCCGCAGATATACGAGCCTGGAACATCCCCCTAATCTGTGTGACAATCTAATTTCACAAGTAGCTAGAGTCATCTCAATTGATGGCCCTGAATTGGCATCCTCAGAGGCACACGTGGGGAGGAGAAAGTATGTCCGGGGGAGAAAGAAAGAAAGAAGAAGGGGGAAAAAAAGATTTTCGTTGAGCCGCAGAAGAATGATTAAGAGAGGGCTTCGTCGCCTACCACCCACCTAAAGTCGATAGCACTCCAATGGACAGGCGGAGGGTGAACTATATAAACCAGGTGCATGGCTGCTAATTCCACGGGCTGTTCCTCGGGTTTCTGGGCGCAATTTTGACGGGTCGCGGAAGGCAAAACGCGTCCTGCACAGAGAAGCAACTTTTGCACGGTAATAATAGTAATTATTATTAAAAAAGAAATATTTTTTTTAAAAAAGAAATCCTTTCCTCGCCATCCCCTGTTGAAAAGAGAAGGGGTATTTATTTATTTTTGCCTAGCCATTCTCTCGGTTTATATGAATGCCAGGAGGCTCTTTAAGCGTTATGGCTGGGAGGGGCCGTGTTTGGGTACTATTGCTTGTTTCGTTTTCATCTGTATTATATGATTCTTTGGGATTAAGCGGGAGGAAGCCCCCTTCGCGGAAATGAATGAGCAGCTAACTCTGCTCCAGCAGCGCGTGCACCTGCCCAGGAGTGAGGTGGATACGGGGGGAAGTTAAACTCTTGGGGCGAAAAGGCTTTGAAAAAGATACAAATCGAAATCGGTTTGTGAATAACTGAATTAATATCCCCCTCTTAATCCTAATTGTTCTCTATATTTGGAATAGCTTACTCAGGGGTATTAAATACCGAGCTTGGGAGCTCTTACCCCGTCGAGATTGGTTTAAACAGCTTTTTTTTTTTTTAAACCTCAGCTTCCGAATCTAAGCAGTTGCCCTCAGGGGGTGGGGGCATTAAAAAGATAAAAAGAATTTCCCCGCTGGGCACCCAAAAATGGGAAGATCGCAAAAGATTTTAATGAGGGGTGTGTGTGTGTGTTACTTTGTCCTCTAAACACAATTCTGGAGACAAATAGACCTGAAAGGAGATTTCCAAAAAATAAAAATAAAAATTTGAATGGCAGATTGTACAGGTCCTGGAACTAAATTTTAAAAGGCATTTTAGGGGGAAAAAAATTCCCCATCTACTGGGTTTGAGGAACTTAACCCAGAGTAGCTGTAAACTTCCAAATCTTGTACCTCCACTCCCCCCAAAAGTTCCATTTTAAAAAAATCAAAACAAAACTGAACAACAATAATAAATTGTGGTAGGAAAGCCATGCGTTTAAATGTAGAAAACTCAACCAACTGGAAACGTTGCGGTGTGCGCAACACTGGCAACTGCACGCCCGGAGAAGCAGAAGCAAAGTGTAGAGACCCCGGTCCGATCCTTTCTAAATATCCGCGTTGTATAGTATATATTCTCCTATCCTCGTTTGTGGGAGGGGGGAGAGCGAGAGGGAGCGCACCCACCCACCCGCGCCCAGCTGCACGAATTGAAGTCCACCAGCTCGAAGTTAAAACTTGTCCGTCGAACGCCTTAAAGCCTCGGGAGCGCTTGAGAAAGAAAGCCAGGCAAATCCCCCCACTAAAGCCCTTGGATTGTAATATGCATTGCCTGCTTAATACCCTTTTCATAATCCGTGTCTATAAATGTGCCCTCGAGGGATCTGGGGTCTAAGAGCGAAGCTGCTGCTGCCGCGGCGGCGGCGGCCCGGGTGGGCGGGGTCGCCGTGGCGGGACCAGCCAACGGAGCGCCGCTCCCGCCCCTCACACTCCCTCGCTCCTCACACGAGCAGAAAGCGGCCGGCTCCCCGCGCTGTGGGGACATTTGCAGCACGCGCGCGCTTGGAGGGGGCGGCCGGGGCAGGCCAGGCAGAGCAGGGGGCGCAGTTGCTGATACCTGGCGGCGGCGGCAGCGGCAACAGGAGCCCAACGCCCCGCTTTAGTCCGAGCGGCGGCGGCGGCGGCAGCAGCAGCAGCAGCAGCGACACGTGCCTTTGCCGCCCCGGCAGCGGCCAATCCCGCGCGGGGCGCTAACGCCAGCAGCCCCGCGGTCCTCCGGCTTCGGGCTTCCTCCTCCTCCTCCTCAGCTCGCCCCCAGGCTGCGGGGCAAGACCCTGCCTCAGCATGAGGAGAGAGCTGAGGGCGGGCAGGAGCTAACCGCCGGGCGCTGCCGCCGTCTCTCTCTCTTCTCCCAGGAGGCGGAGAGATGCAAGGGGCCAAGAAATGCCGCCGCCAGCAGCAGCAGCAGCACCGCCGCCGCCACGCGCTGCCCGCCCTCGTCTTCTTCCTGCTCTTCACTTCAGGACGGACCCCCCAGGTCGAGGGCGCCGCCGCCAAGAGCAAGACCAGAGACCTCCAGATTTCAGCAGGGGACAGGAAGACGCTGCTCGAACTCTTGCTCAAAGTCCTTGGGGACAGCAGCAGCCACAGCCACCAGGCGCCTTCCCAGCTCTTGGGGGCGGAACGGGTCATCGCCCGGCGCTACACCAACGGTGGCGCCCTTTACTCCTCGCCGGCTGTGGATCAAGAGGCCAGAACGGCCTCCTCCTCCTCTTCCAGGGAGCGAGTTGCTGGGCACGCGCCCAGGTTCTTCACCTCTTCCAGACACACAGGTAAGGAAACAACAGGCGTCCATCTCCCTTCTTCCTTCGTTCCCTCCCCCCGCCCCCGGTTGTAGTTTAAATTTAGCCAGATCTCCTCTGAAAGGGCAAAATCAGCAGAGTCTTGTGGCATCTTAAAGGTTAACACATCTATTCTGGCTCAAGAGTTTTTGTGGACCTCATCAGATGTATTATTATGGCCTCCTGCTGGGGTGGGGAACCTATGGCCCTAGCTGGACTCCAACTCCCATCATCCCTCACCTTTGGGGCTGGTGGAGTTGGGAGTCCAAAATCATCTGGGGGACCAGAGGTCACCAGCCTTGCTCTAAAGTTTGGATTCCAGGTAGACTTGAGCCTCATCAGGGCTCGAGTCTGCCCCCTTTCCTTCAAGATGCTCACCTCCTGGAAGCGATTGGTGGGTGGTTTCACTTGCTCTCCTGATCCCCATTAGCTTTGCCTCTTAAAGAGGAGGATTTACAATGCTGCCCCTGCCACCAACCCTTAAATCATCACCAAGATCTCCTTTTTTCATCTGAACTCTGGAGGATGGTTTCACACACTGCTTTTACTTTGATATCAGAGGCACCTTGAAAAGCGGAGAGCATCAGGCTGCACCATAGGCAGCCTATGCAGCCATAGGCAGCCTATGCAGCCTACTTGGATGCAATTTCTACTTAAATCAATGGTGCTTCCTAACTTCCAAAAATTGTTTATTATAAGTAGGATCCAGATATTTATAAATGCTGTGCTTCCAAAGTGTATTTCTACTAACTCTAGCTTTTAAGTTTTTTAAAGCAAGCTAACCTGAGACTTTGCTTGCTGTTCCCTCTTGCTTAGGCGCATGCCATTACTGTGGTGCTGCGCTCCATCCTTGCACAATCCATGCGATGCTCCCTCCGTGGTTTTGTTGTGTCTAGAATAAGGCATGGTGTGTGATCCTCAGAAGATCTCCCTGACTTTCCCTGCCTTGTCCTTGAACGTTCCAGGCTAAACAAGCCTCATTCACTTTCAGGTCCTCCCATGCCTGTCAGCCTTTAATTGCTACAGGTCTCCTGAGGCTAAGAGCCTCAAGTCACTGAGGTCCCAGGCATTATATATATGCAAAGCAAAGGAGTCTGAAGAGGTAGCAGACAGACACTTTTAAAATCCTCTTGCAGTTGAGAGGAATAGAAAAAAAAAGAAATTGTGACTCTTTACATTTTCTGTTCTCTAGCTCTCTGTTTTACATGAGTTTGTGTGTGGGATTCTAGATCTTATATTAAGAGGAGAAAGGGAAGAAGTCTAGTAGTTAGTGTGCTATCTACGGTAATTTTAACACCCTCCCTCATTTTTGTCAAAATATTAACACATCACTCACATTTTGCTTCTGGCAGCACATCAATCAAGACAATCTAACTGTTGTTCAGAAAGGGACTGCTCACACCAGACCATTCTGGTTACTCCTTTTTTTATATATGTATAGTTATTTAGAAGGGGGGAAGCCCTTTCTAAATAACTACAGAAAATTAGTAACTGCTTTGAAGGCCAAATGAAGTTTACATTAATCCACCACCATTTTTAGACCAAGGAAATTATGTAGCAATTGATTTTTAGTGGTGACTATTGTTGAACAATATTGTTTATTGTTTAACAATATTGTTTATAGGAATATTTTTATTATTCCTATAATAATTTATTTTTATTTTTATTATTTTTATTTTTATTATTTTTAATATTTTTATTATTTATTTTTATTGTTTATTGTTTAACAATATTGTTTATAGGAATATTTTTATTCCTATAAATCTTCCCTTTAGATGGCCCCTTTAGTTAGGGTGAGTCATAAAAAAAGTTCCACCATTATAAGCCTCAAATGTCTACTGCTTATAAAAATGACACCATTTAGCTAATAACATGAAACTTGGCATCTATGATCTATTCAGTGGGGTCTACAGTTGTGCAAAATTTCAAAGCAATCTGATAAAAATTGCCACAGGTACAACAAGTTTAAAAGTGCTGAAAATGGGCATGTGTACTTTTCTCTCCAAGCTGCATCTCAGGATATCATATATTTCTTTCACCTTTTGATGAAAACTACTGATATACTTTATTCAGGTTTGTCAAGGAAATGTGCTTTTCATTGGTTTAGTGAAGTTCTGAGCAGTGGTTCAAGAGTTATTAAGCTTTTTTCTGCCGCATGGCTAGGGATGTAACCATTCGCCTCGAGCGGGCGTAGCAGGCTGAAATTGGCCCCGCTCACACCCGCCTGAGGCGAGTGGTCCTTACTGGGTCCCGGGGCTCCCTCGCCTCTCCGCGTTGAGCCCACCGTGCCGGCTGTACTGGTCCCGTCGCGTCACTTCTGGCTGGCCGGAAGTGACGTGACAGGACACTGCGCCGGTGCGCGGGGACCCCACGCTGCGTATTTTCCAGAGAAACCAGGGCAACAGGGTTTAAAACAGCCCTGTTGCCCTGGTTTCTCCGGAAAATATGCAGCGTGGGGTCCCTGCGCGCTGGCGTGGGGTCCCAGCACGTCATTTCCGGCCAGCTGGAAATGACGCGATGGGACTGGCACAGCCGGCTCGGGCTCAAGCGGCGCGGAGAATCGCTCCGCACCGCTGAGAATATCGCCGTGGAGGGGGCCACCGCCGCGGAGAGACAGGGTGGGGCACCCCCCCCCCCCAGGTTTGTGGTCATCTCTACCCATGGCTGCCTATAGCAGCAGTTGCTGGCAAGGTTATGTAGGCATGCTCATTTTCACTCTGAAGCTCGAATGCTGCCAGTACTCCAGAGTTTTGAGAGGAATTCCAGTGTTCCTGTCAGCACTCTGACAGCAGTGGGAGGGATAGCAGGAATTATCAACAGAGATGAAAGTGAGGTAATTTTGAAGGCTAGGGGAATCACTCTCACCGTTTGATAGATCACTGATGAAGAGGGAATAGGGAAGAAGAGGAAAAGGGTATGCTGGAATCCTCTGCACATAGAGCAACATACCATATTTTTCGCTCCATAAGACGCACCAGACCATAAGATGCACTTAGGTTTTAGAGGAAGAAAACAAGAAAAAAAATATTCTGAACCAAATGGTGGAATGACGACAAAACCCTACCACTGTCACAGAACCGAGCGGGGAGGGCTTTCCCGACCCTGCGCTTTCTCCGCTGTTGGTGGTGGTGGTGGTGCTGCTGCAGGCAGCTGGGTCGGAGTAGCTGAAAGCTGAAAGCATACAACAACAGCTCAGGGCACAATCCTAAACACGTTGAGGCAGAAAAAAGCCCCGGGGCTTTTTTCTGCCTCAACGTGCGTAGGATTGCGCATGGCTGGCTGGGGAATGCTGGGAGTTGTAGGACTCCCCCCCCCTCTCCAAACACGCGTAGGATTGCATCCTAAAACCATTTAAACCAAAACACAGAAACAGCATGGTAAATAATTAAAACATTGGAGCCCCAGCTAGCTTAAAATACCTTTCCCTCCCTCCCTGGTTGCTGGAAATAACTGCTTTCAGGGGACGTTGAGCTGAGGAACCTGAGGCGCGCGCCAGAGGGAGGGAAGGCGAAGGAGGTGTTTGCAGGTGCATCCTTCCCTCCGTGCAGCCAAGCCCAGGCCAAGCGCCGCCAGCCAAACAGCTGAGCGAAGGATCAGCTGTTTGGCGCTGTGGCTCAGCGGCAGCAAATCTCTTGCTACCGCTGCGCCACAGCGCCAAACAGCTGATCCTTCGCCCAACTGTTTGGTGGGCCCGCGGCTTGGCCTCCGTCTTATGGAGCGAAAAATACGGTATCTATTCATTTACACACATGTACCCAGCTAATGATATGTGTGTGTTTTTAGAATCATTCCATAAGTTGGAAATACAGCAAGGCTATTGTGCCAGTGCTAATACTTGTAAGGATCTATGATAAAGTGAAACAAACAGACTCTGGTAAATGAAGAGTTAATATTTGTTGGAGGGGCCATCTGTCTCTTAAAAGGCAGTGTGAGAAGAAGAACCTTTTGGTGTTGCTGTCTGTTACTGTTAGGATGGCTGATTATATTCAAGTGGTTGTAGGCCTCCACCCTTTCATACCCAAATAAATAGTTTAAGTTAATTCCTCTCACACTGTACCTATTCTGAGTAGAAGCCGGGGAGCACTTCTGAATCTCTATTTCAGCAGGATCCTGAACACCAATAGTGACATGGGAAAGATGTGTGAACCTGGAGGGATCATCCTGATTTTGTTAGCCCGTGTCCCATTCCACCTTATCTATACTTCTCAGGGAAGGGGTACGGGGAATGGAATTCTGCCTGCTGAGCTTCTGCTTCTTTATGCGCTGGTTCATGCCACACCACTTTGCAACAATGTTATATTACACGTGGCGTAATCAAAAAAATCTTTTGCAAGACAAGATCAGAAGATGTTTACATAGCTAGACAGGTGGCAAATGGTACCTCCTGACTTTGGGCCTGGCAGACAGAACACTGGAGGAGAAGGCGGAAAGGAAACTAAAGTCTTGTAAGTTATACTCAGAAGTAAGTCCTATGAGGCTGGAACTACAGCTTTATAAACTATAATCCTGTGCAGGTTACTCTGAAGTAAGCCCTACTGACAGGGCTGAACAAATGTTTGGAGCCACCTCCCATCCCATATTTTCTTACTCTAATATGTTGGATTTCATTTAATGGGATAAATGAAATGGGATAGAATTGCAGCCTCAATTTGGAATCCACACCCTTCATTACTACAAAACAGTAAGGCTCAGATACTTCATAAGGCAATACAGGGCTAGGACAACGTGTGGCATCTTTGCTGGTCCCAGGCACTCCATCCTCCCCATCTGGATTTGGGTCTGAAAGACTGAGGAAAAGTGTGGGTACTGTATATGGAGAGTAAGTTGTAAGCAAGCACAATTTGTGACACAGCATATCATCATTGATCACAGGGCACATCACTCAAGGCATTAGCCTTAGCTTCCAATTTTCTGACTTTGTGGAGCTCCAACATGAGATAGTCTTAACTCTGGTCTTAAGCCAGCAGGTTTTTTCATCATTAAATATACAGTAATACAGTCATGCCTTGGATTGAGAGCATAATTCGTTCCGGAAACGTGCTTGTAATCCAAAACACTCTTATATCAAAACGAAATTCCCCCAAAAAAATTTGAACAGAGATTTTAAATTTAAGCCGTACTACAGTACTTGTATTGCAAGACGTCGCTTGTATATCAAGTAAAAAAAATTTAAATAAATATTTACGGTAAAAATTTGCTTGTCTTGCAAAACGCTCTCAAACCAAGTTACTTGCAATCCAAGGTATTACTGTACCTTGGATTGCAAGTAACTTGGTCTGAGAGCGTTTTGCAAGACAAGCAAATTTTTAAAATAAATTTTGACTTGATAAACAAGTGACGACTTGCAATACAAGTAGGGATGTAACCGCTCGCCTCGAGTGGGCGTAACGGGCCGAAATCGGCCCCGCTCACACCCGCCAGAGACTCGCTTTGATATAAGAGTGTTTTGGATTACAAGCACGGTTCCAAAACGAATTATGCTTGCAATCCAAGGTATTACTGTATTAATTTCCTCTTTCTTTTCAAGGAAACATTGCTGGGAGTAGAGGGTGATGGCTAGCAAATAAAAGAGGCACAATGTCCAAAAAATTAGGTGTATCCAACTTTCACCAGGAGAGGGGGAGTGATTCTAACTCAAGAAGAAGGTAGGCCCCAGCTGGCTAAGGCCCCACAGATGACATAAGTCAACCATACATTATCAATCTATCATACTTTAGATTAGTGCCACAGCACAAAATGTGCCACCAACACAAAATAAGAACTACACACAGATCCAATAGCTAAACCACATAATCTCATCCACTCACAAATAACCCCCTCCTCCCCATACAACAATATGCATATACAAAGCCTATCATCAAGGAATGAATTAAACATTTGTTAGAGGATTAAATTTTCTGTCCTGCAGAATTTACCTGTTTTACAGATGGAGTCATTATCTGGCGATGATGACTCCATCTGTAAACAGATAAATTTTGCAGGACAGAAAAATTAATTTCTGTCCTGCAAAATTTACCTGTTTTACAGATGGAGTACACTAGTGAGAATAAGATTAGATCCAAGGACAGTGAGTGAATCTTTGACAGAGAACTGAGTCAAAATAGATATAGAACAGTAGATCACAAGTTACAGGTTAATTTTACACAAACACATTGATCAAGGAATCAAGCATGCAAATACAGAGGCAGGATTCTTAGGGCCTAGTGAATCTGCCCAAACTTTGCATTTTACCTGAACATTTTAACAGAGGCCTTATCTATTAATTTGTCTCCCCCACCCCCTGCAAAAACATTAGTGCTCATCTGCAATATTCCTGTCATAATAATGCAGCAAGGAATGATTTAAAATGCAAACAAATGCTTTATTACCAGTAATAATGAAGAAGATCCATAGAAACCAGGAAAGCAAAAGTTAAATGTTTTTAAAACTGTCTGATGTGATCCTTAATCTGCACTGATATTGTCAGTTTAGTAGAGTGGCTGCCACCCCCCAGGTGTCCAAGCCAAGTGATTATACAAACAATAGCAAACATACCTGGGATCAAAGCTTGACATTCCCTTCAGTCCGGGTTTTTAAAGCTCTAACTCAGGGTTGGGCAACTGATGGCCTCCAGGAGTCCAGATGCTTGGGCCTACAACCCCCAGCATGCCTAACCACTGGCTATGCTGATTAGGACTGATGGAAGTTGTAGGCCAAACCATCTGGTGGGCCAAAACAAGTTGCCCACCCCTGCCTACAGAGTCCAAAAGAGCTATAGACTACCCTAAGCCACAACCTTCTTCCGCTGAGACCCTCAAATGTCCATTTGCTTCTCCAACCCTCCTACCCCAAAGGCAGAATGGCTGAGAAAGAGTCCCAGCAGGGCAGGCTGATGGGAAATGGAGTCATTTTCATTAGGAGTGAGCAGTGGTGGCCAGGTTTGCTGATGACACCAAATTATCTAGGGTGGTTAAAACAAAAAGGGATTGTGAGGAGCTCCAAAAGGATCTCTCCAAACTGGGAGAATGGGCATCAAAATGGCAAATGCGGTTCAATGTAAGCAAGTGTAAAGTGATGCATGTTGGGGTGAAAAATCCCAATTTCACATATAAGCTGATGGGATCTGAGCTAGTGGTGACTAGCCAAGAAAGAGATCTTGGGGTTGTGGAGCCAGCTCAATGAAAATATCAGCCCAGTGTGTGGCTGCTGTGAAAAAGACCAACTCCATGTTAGGCATAATTAGGAAAGGAATTGAAAATAAAACTACCAATATCATACTCCCCTTATACAAATCTATGGTGTAACCACACTTAGAAGACTGCATACAGTTCAGGTCACTGCACCTAAAAAAGGATATTGTAGAGTTGGAAAAAGGGCAACTAAAATGGTCAAGGAGCTAGAGCAATTCCCCTGTGAGGAAAGGGTACAACATCTGGGATTGTTTAGCTTAGAAAAAAGGCGAGTAAGGGGAAACATGATAGAGGTTTACAAAATTATGCATGGTGTGGAGAAAGTAGATGGGGAGACATTTTTCTCCCTCATAATACTGGATCCCAGGGTCATCTCATGAAGCTGATTGGTGGAGATTCAGGACAGATAAAAGGAAGTACTTCTTCACACAGTGCGTAGTTAAACTATAGAATTCACTTCCACAAGATGTATAGTTATGGCCAACAATTTGGATGGCTTTAAAAGGGGATTGGTCAAATTCATGAAGGACAAATTCATGAAGGCTATCAATGGCTACTAGTCATGATTGCTACATGGTACCTACAGTATCAGAGGCAGGCCTGTGTCCACCAGTTGCTGGGGAACTTGGGTGGGAGGATGCTGTTGCACTCGTGTCCTGCTTGTAGGTTTCCTTTGGGCAGCTGGTTGGCCACTGTGTGAACAGAATGCTGGATTAGATGGACTCTTGTTCTGATCCAGCATGACTCTTCTTATGATCTTACGTTCCATTGTCTAGAAACAACAGTTATAATTAACAAAATTGATTTTTTTCCAATTATGCCCCCTCTCTCCAACAGGGAAAAAACCCCAGTACCCTTGCAGGGAAGGGGACAAACTTGCTCTGTCCAGGCTTTGTCAACAGCGGCAGTCATTTGCATATGGAAAATGTTCTGCTCCCTGGGATCCTCCCCACTCTGGTTATATATCTTTTGATTAAAATGAAATAAAAACTGGAAGTTAGTTTTTCTAAATGTCTATATTGTTTTCTGCTAACCTAACATACCCCTAAGGGAACAATCGTATGGCCTCTGTTATTGTCTGAGGGGCCATAGAATACTGGGGAATTCAGCCTTCTGAGGTCGGAGACAGCGCTCTGACCTTGCAAGGGGGAGTTGCCTATCTTGACTGCTCCGCCCCCTTGCAGCCAGTTGCCCTCCAAGGTCGGAAAAGCAGCCTCGGGGAGCGGGGGAAAGGGGGTGTTTTTTTGGGGGGGGGAACTGGAGAAGCCAGGATACAAGCTATCCTGAATTCTCTCCAGCCTCCTTCCCTCTCCCTCTGAGATGTTCCAACTAGTTGGGAAAAAAAGCATATTTATCGAAATATGCAGGGTGGGAGGACAGGGAAGCAAAGATCACCTCCACTGCTCCTCCTACTCTGTATAGGATGACCTCAAGCCTCCAAGTTCGGGGGCTTATGGACATTGCAATAGAATTGCACCCTAAGATGATAAAAACTAAGTAGGTTGGGTTTAACCTTCAAAATAACTAGGTAGGTCACCACCTCTCCCTGAGTTCCATCCCGACTCACATGGAAATAAGTCAGAAATAAAGACACTGGGTTGGATCCAAAGGACTTCTTGTGTGCAGAGAAGGAACTTTTGATCAAACCAGGGGGTTTCCTGATTTTTGCTGACCCCACTCCAGCTGCAGCGCCTGTATATCTCATCCCATGCCATTCCCAAAGGACTCTAGTGTCAGGATCAGATTTCAGGAGACTTAAGAGGCTGCAATGGAAGGTGGCAGGAAAGCACCATTCCACAAGCAGAACTAAGTTTGTCGTTCTTAAGATCCAACCCATAGAGAATGGTCTATACAGTATTACCTTGGATTGCAAGCATAATTCGTTCTGGAACCATGCTTGTAATCCAAAACACTCTTATATCAAAGCGAGTCTCTGGCAGGCGTGAGAGGGGCCGATTTCAACCCGCTACACCTGCTCGAGGCGAGCGGTTACATCCCTACCTTGTATTGCAAGACGTCGCTTATTTATCAAGTCAAAATTTATTTTAAAAAATTGCTTGTCTTGCAAAACGCTCTCAGACCAAGTTACTTGCAATCCAAGGTATTACTGTACTTAATTCTCACTGGTTCAGTGGCACTTACATGAATCAAATGTACTTTGCATTGCATCAAAGTCCCCGTCCCCCCCAGAACAGTGTCTACATGAGTACAAATTTCTGTGCCAGTTCAGTTGTACATGGTGTAGCCATTAACATAGGAGCCTCCAGCCTTTTTGGACCTATGGGAATTTGAGAAACTGCTATGGGCACCATCACAAAATGGCTCCCATGGAAGATGTGGCTAGTCACATAATGGCTACCATGGGGCCTAGCGAGTCAAAACTGAGCTAAAGAGATGGTGGTGGGAGAGAAATAACAAAGCTAGAGGCTGAGAGGGAGGGGAAACAGCAATGCAAAGGGGTAGAGTGGAGAGAAAGAGCAAGGCTAGAAGCTAGGAGGCAGAGAAACAGTGAGCTAAAGAGCTAGTGGGCGGAGAAATAGTGAAGCTAGAGGCTGGGGGGAGCAGGAAATAGCAAGGCAAGGGGGTAGAGTGGGGACCAAGAGGAAGGCTAGAGGCTAGAAAGGGAGAGAAAGAGGAACCTAGGGATGGGGAAAGGAGAGAAATAGCAAGGAAAGGGGTTGGGGGAGAGAAATAGACTACAGACTGGGACTTGGGAAAGAGAGCATGCAAAGAGTGTCTGTGTAGGCAGAAGACGATTTGGCAGGGCCTGGAAGCAACTCTTTCATTCTCTGCTTGCCTTCTAACAGCTGATCTTCAGCAGGTGCAGGAACAGAAAGGAGAACCTGGTGCCCTAATGTTTTTCAAGGTTTTTTTTTATTTAAAATAAGTTTTTGAAGAGGGCTGGGAGTGGAGAGCTTCATGGGCACTGTTGGAGGCCCCTGCAGGTGCCATGGCACCCACAGTCATTGCGTTGGGGACCCCGGCATTAACAACACATAACTGACCTATTTATTATTTTTATTTTTATTTATTATATTTATACCCCGCCTTTTTTCCTGCAAGGAACCCAAGGCGGCTTACATAGTCCTCCTCCTCTCCATGTTATCCTCACAACAACCCTGTGAGGTAGGTTAGGCTGAGAGTCAGTGACTGGCCCAAAGTCACCCAGTGAATTTCATGGCCGAGCGGGGAATAGAACCCGGATCTCCTGAGTCCCAGTCTAACACTCTAACCACTATGCCACACTGGCTCTCTGAGCCACACCTATCCCATCTGAGCCCCCCCAGCTACCCATTGGGTAGTTTTCTGTCAGAAACAAGCACGTGAGCCACACTGGCCACACTATAAGAAAGGGTGATCACTAGTCTGATTGCTTTGGTGGAAGCTGTGGGCCACCAACGACTGGTGTTAGTGTTAAGGGGTTTATCCAGTGATGATAATCCACAAGTGCAACGCTTCTACCGCTTGTGAAAAACCCGTTTTCATCCTTATGCAAGCCATTACAGAAGCTGTTGCACAAGTTGAGCTAGGTTTTGCTTGTGCTAACTGTGTTTATGTTTTCAGAAACAATAGGATTGGTTAACCAAAAGAGAAAACCCTATGGCCCAGTATCATAGAAGTATACTGAATAGTGTACAAGGCAATTGGACCACTGGTACCACCTTTCAAGAAAATTCCACTGTAAACCGTTCATCCTACTTTAAAGATGGTGGAAGGGCATAATGCATTTTTCTTCAGGATTTCAAATTCCCTTAGTATGTTGCCTTATTGAGCTTGCTTACATATGTATTACACTGGGTTTCTACTTGCATTGAATTTAACTTTAGTATTCTTCTAGGATTTTATTGATCTCATGCCTTCATTTTAAACGTAACCATCGTCCATTTTTTAAAAAACAAAAAACAAAATAAGGACCACTTTGCAATATAGTACATATTAGAAGAGCCTTTAGTGAAATATTATGAGTGCCGTAAACCTGAAACCACTATTGACTCTTGAATAACCATCACAAAGTTAATCTTGAAGTTTTAAGATAAACTCTGTGATGAGTATTCAAGACTAGGGATGTCAAGACAAATCCGCAACCGATTTGAATGAGTTTGGATTTCTATTAATCCAAACTCTGGATTCCGCAGTGAACTGACCATCACCAGGTCACACAGATTGTGCGGACAGTTTTTTTTTAATTTTGCGGGGGATTTGCAGAAATTTGCGCTTGTGCTAATGCACACTTGCACACGTGGAACAAAATTCACATGCATCCCTAAAAAAATGATTTCAGCAATGAACCGACGATGGAATGAAAGTTGCCTGACAATCCACGAAAGACAGATGGGGAATGGGTTTAACAAAATCTGTACATCTTTCTTCCAGAGTCAATAGTTTCAAGATAAACTCCAGTGAAATCCCTAACTTGTAATTTATCTCCTATAGCTGTGCCCCCCCCCCAATGATTCTCTGTGAAAGAATGAAAAGGAAAGCTTTTCTGATGTCTTAGATTTAGTGGCATTCATTGTAGATGGTTTGCTGATAAATCTTTATGCAGGACCAATGCAGACAAACTCCACTGGGTGGCCGGGTATTACATTCCATACTGCTATTCCATACTGCTGGAGCTACTAGTAACCCTTTCATGTACAGTGTCTACTACAGTCAACAGTGTGGATGCATGTTTAGGGAAGGTTGTCAAGCAGTTTTCTTCAGTGCCTTATGTCCACTGCATGAGTCACCAGAACATGGCAGCCTTTGTGTAATGGAATTTAAAATAGCTGTGATGCATGCACTAAAGGTTTGTCATATCAGCCCTTGGTGAAGAAAAACCTCATCATGAAAGCAGCAACAATAGTTTATAAAGCAAAATGAATAATATTGGAGAACAGTGCTTTTATCTATAATAATAAACGAAGATGTGTGTGTGTCTGTCTGTCCGTCCATCTCCGCCATAGCTCCAAGATCGTGAAACCGTGACATCTGAAACTTGGCATGCATACTAGGGGGACCTTAGAGCTGTTCACCTTGGGTTTCTTTTGTTTTTAAAATGAATTAATTAAATTTAATTAATTTAAATGTGTCCATGTAGTTCAGGGGTCCTCAAACTTTTTAAACAGGGGGCCAGTTCATTGTCCCTCAGACTATTGGGGGGGGGGGCAGACTATAGTTTGAAAAAAATATGTACGAATGGATCAAGTAAAAAAAAGGACCGGGGTCCTTTTTTTTTACTTGATTAAATGGAAAGTTATTATAAATTAATAATAAATTAATTTGCTGTCTAAAATTAAATACATTAAATTTTAAAAAGGTATAGAAAGGCTTGATTTGCACACTGCACATATCTTATTTGTAGTGCAAAAAAACAGGAAAAAACAATACAATATTTAAAATGAAGAACAATTTTAATCAACATAAGCTTATTAATATTTCAATGGGAAGTATGGGCCTGCTTTTGGCTAATGAGATGGTCAATGTCCGGTTCCATATTTGTCACTGCTAGTCGTAACAAGAAATATAGAAATGTGCTATAGAAATGACAGAAATAAACAAACAACAACAACAACAACAACTTTGTCTTATCTGGATTGTATAAATTCATTCACTCTCATCTAATCCATCACTGATCTTGGCCATGCATTCAGGGATGCCACTGCCTCACTGGATTTGATGAAAAGGAGAAACGGAGCTTGGGGTCATTAGCATATTTATGACACCAACCTTCATACTCCCAGATAGCCTATCCCTTTGGTTTCATGTAGAAGTTACAAAGCATGGCAGCCAAAGTTGAGACGCCTGCAGGACAATTCCCATAGAGAGGTACAAAAGTCCTTCTGGAACTGCTCTCCAGGAAAAAGTGAAACCATCACAAGTTGGTGCATCTAACCAGAAAGATGGCTCAGAAGGGTACCATGATGGATGGTATCAAAATAATTAAAAGGATCACACTCTCTGATATAGATTGCCACTAAGGCAATCAAGTTGGTTTTTGTCCTTAAACCCAGCTGGAAACCAGACTGAAATGGATCTAGGTAACTGGTTTCATCCAATAATGTCAGGAGTTATCTGACCACTACTCACTCTAGCACCTTGATAAAAGAAAAGGAAGTCAGGTCCATCCTATAATTGCATAGGACAGAAGGTTCAAGAACTGGTTTCTTAAGGAGGGAAGTGCCTTGAGCAAGGAATGACCAGCTTGTTCAAGGAAGCTGGTAGGCACCCTTCCACATGCTGACCAAGCTAGCCAGTCTCCCCTGATGAAATGTTATAAGTCAAGAAGGGCAAGGGTCAAAAGAGTATGTTGCGGCTCAGGGGAAATGAACTGAAATGTGTGCCAGCAACTGCAATTGACAGAAGCTAAGTGGCTTCTAGTACAGACTCCACAATTAATATGACATTTGTGTTTGTGTGCATGCAAGCAATGTTATGCTCAAAATGCTTCACAAACAAGTCACAGTAGGCTGATGACTCCACAGGCTAATTTATAAGAGGATATATAATGGGAGTGTATATTGTTTATTACAATACAAGCAGTCCCCGGGTTAAGAACATCCAACTTACAGACAACCCATACTTACAAACGGACTTCCAGGTCCCCCAGCACTACGTCGTTTACGTAGAGTACATAGCATAGTATACTACGCAATTTGCGTAGTTTACGCAATTTGCGTAAATGCCGTTTTTAATGTATTTTTATTTATTTGTTACATTTATGGATCGCCCATCTGGCTGGCAAACCGGCCACTCTGGGCGATGTACAACACGATAAAATACAGAATAAAATACATTTAAAACAGTATAAAAATTTAAAATCTTAGCCCACCCCATATTCCCGCCTGAACAGCCATGTTTTTAGTGAGCAGTGGAAGCTCAGCAGATAGGGGGCATGACAGAGGTCACTAGGGAGAAAGTTCCACAGTATGGGGGCCGCCACAGAAAAGGCCCTCTTCCTAGTCCCCACCAGTCTAGCTGCTCTGGCTGAAGGGACAAGGAGAAGGCCATCTGTGGCAGATCTTGTTGAGCAGCCTACTTGGTGTTGCTGGAGACACTCCTTGAGATAAACTGGACTGGAGCCATATAGGGTTTTAAAGGTCAAAACCAACACCTTGAATTTGGCTCAGCAAGCAATTGGTAGCCAGTGCAGCTCCTTGAGCACTGCAGTGATGTGACCTCGCCGGCGGCTGCCTTTAATCAGGCGAGCCGCCGCATTCTGTACCAGCTGCAGCTTCCGAACCGTCTTCCAGGGTAACCCCACGTAGAGCGCATTACAGTAGTCTAGGCAAGAGGAGACCAAGGCATGAACCACTATACTACGCTATACTGTTCTGACTTATGTACAAATTCGGCTTAAATACATTCTTAAGAACAGAACTCATTCGTAACCTGGGGACTGCCTGTATCTTCAGCCAAATGAGTAAAACCCATAGAACAAGTATAATATTTGGATTATATACAAGATTCTGTCTTGAACTGTACATTGGATTCTGTAAAGGATAAAGGGACATGGGGGTATGGATGACTTCAAAAGCCTTCATAGAGATGACATTATATTTATCATTAAGAAAGATATAGACTAATATGATCCTATGATGGTTGGCTCAGAGCCCACAGTATGTTCAAAATCTGTGACTATTTCCCTACTATGTGAATTGTTGTTTTCAACTGAAGTGGTGTAGATTTTCAAAGATGTAAATTACTGAAGGCCTTAAGGAGATGGACTTCCTTTTAATTTTAACAAATAGCATTAGGACTGTGGCTGCGATTTGTGCCCTCAGAAGCCCCCATCATACAGTCTGGGAAAGAAAGTGGAGTGTAATAAAGTAATCCACCCTAGAAAAAATTAGGCAGATCCAATCAATATTTAGGGAAATAAATGATGGATGGATGGATGAACAATGTCAGAACAGATTTGTGGTTGAAAACAGGCCCAGAAGCTGAACATTTGTCTCTAGGTCATCCGTTTGAGTGGGTCTGTCTTTAAAGAATGCCTACGACCAAACTATTGAATGAGCAAAATCAATACGTTTATTATTTTGCTCAGTGTTTTATATATATATTCTAACAAACAAGTAAGAGTGACAGGCCTCTGCCCTGAAGCCTCTTAATCTGGCTAATTAAGAGGATGGCAGTAAATGAAAAAGAATAAATAATGATAAGACTGAATAAGAGTTGCACCAGTACAAGGTCATCCTCTGTACTTACCATTATGTGTTGTTGTTAGTGTATGTGTGTGTTTATTCTGTATACTCATGCACATTTATCAGTGATTACATTTTTAGCAATTTTCTTTTAGTTGATTAATTTGATTTGAAATGAAATGAGAACTTGTGTTAGAAAGATTCCTAGAAAGATAATGCTATGGGGGGTGGAGCTAGAAGGACTAAATTGTTTTGATGGGTGATAAAGGCCTGTTTCAGATGTAACATATTCTTAAGCCGAAGTATGCACAAGCCTTGTGCTATTCACTCTATTCTCATTCCACCCCTTCATTTCTCCCTTATCTGCATGTGCTGATTTAAGACTTGTGGGTTAATTAACCATAGTTTCCCATTATGGTTTACAGCAAACCCAGGAAACTTTGGCTATCAGGTTAGGAACAAACCAAGACCTGAAACCAGCTTCAGACCATATTTTCACATGTTGGTTTGATCCAACCCTGCTAATCACAATATCCTTGTTTGGCCATAACAAGAAACTATGGTCAGTTACCCCAGAAGTCTTCAAACATGGCACACAGAGGAAGGAGGAAGCTGAGATATATTTTGTAAAAACTGGACCATTGTTCAATTTGATGTCATTGTAGCTTGGTACTGCCATGTTTAGTGCCTTTTAAATGCATAGAAAAATAGCACAAAGCATATAGCAAATAGCACAAAAATACGCAAAGTACAAAGGCTCAATCTAATATAATTTTATGAAAATATATGTTCCAAGCTGAGACCAGAGAATGAAAGACACAGATGGTTAAGATGAGACTTTTTTTGGACTAACCAAAAAATATGGACTAACCGTATTTGTTCTAATGGTGACCTGCAAATTTTTAAATAGTAGACAGATTATCATCAAGCATAGGTTTAGAGAGCTGAAATAAAATTAAATTGATTAGTGTTCTTACATATTCATACTAGTTGGTTATTCACCTGTAAGCTCTTAGAACAAAGGACCTCTCTGGAAAAGCTATATTTATGTTATCTGGATATCAGTTTTATGTTCAGAGAAGTGATAGCTTAGGGTTGAGGTCAGAATAATAATGCACTAAATATAAAACAGTTCTTTAAAGAGGCATTTCTAGTTGCCAAAGCTATTGAATTCTTTATGCAAGTCCGTAAGAAACGATGCAGTCAAGGAGACAACAAAAACAATGTTTTAATAGTCAAGAAGTATTTGAAGAGGAACATATTTTGTTGGACTATAAAATATTAAGAATGAGATCTCATTAAGAGAACTATGATAGCTGCTTTTGTTGTTACATTTGCTTGATGTTTGGAAATGAACCAAAATGCATATTTTTGTAATGTCATAGCAATCAGACAGTATAATATGACATGTGTAAACTCTGGAAGGGTTCCTGGAGCTTTGCAAGGGGTATATTTCACATTTAACGCCTTAGCATTCTGAATTACAGACATTAATCTGTAGTCATTTTCCGGCTGCCTCCCTTCATGTTCTTGTCCAGGCAGTGAATCTTAAGAGTTGAAGTACACAGTTAGGCTCAAGTTATACAGATATTTCTATACCACTTCAAACTACAGGAGAAGAAACCAACTGTTTAAAGGTACCTCCACATCCAGAATTTCTGGTACATCAACAACTAAAATGTCAGGCAAAACCTTCTAGCCTAGATTTCTCTCTGAGGGTTGTATTGAATGGTGTTCTTCCACCAGCAGAATGGAAATTGCTGGCATATAATTACCCATCCTCCCTGCAGCCCACCCCCAATCTCCTCTGGCAGGATGGGGAACCCTCTGGACCGGATTTGGGCATGTGTGGCAGCTGCACAGGGGAGGAGGGGAAGGGAAACTGCCATTGTGTGAGTCTGTTCATGCAGTTTTGAATGTGAGCCTGAATGTTAGGGAATTCAAACATTCAGTCCCCTGCCGGCAATTCTAACTAGTAGCTTGACCTGGTTCATAACAGGGGCAAATATCTGCTGATGCGGATGGACTGTAGAAGTGGAGCTGAATAGACCTCTTTCATTAGCAGGTATTTGCACTTAATATAACATAAGAACCAGCTCCCGATCTGAATGAGAATGATAACAGTGAATGGAGAGGATAGGTCTTGATAACTGAGTAGAAAGAATGGGGGAAGGGGCTATGTTTCAAGGGATCAGAAATAGAGATGTAGTAGTCAGGAATTATGTGATATGGTGAGGAATTACTTTTTCTTTTTAGGGTGCAATCCTATGGCCCCTCAACATTGTTTGAGGTGCCATAGGATACTGGGGATTCCCCCCCACCAAGGTCAGAGATAGCACTCTGATCTTGGAAAGGGGAGTTGGAGATCCACCCCCTCACAGCTGGCATGGAAAGGACCACACTGGCTGCCCTCTGAAGTAAAAAAAGTGACCTCAGAGAGGAGGAAAAGGGAGCATTCCATTGGGCAGGGAGGGGAGGAGACCGGAGAGGCCAGGATACAAGCTATCCTGAGCCTCTTCCAGGCTCCCTCCCTCCTGCTCCGTAGCAACCTTGCTAGATGGACTGAAAAGCCCACCTAGCGAAAAATGCAGGGTGGGAGGTTGGGGAGGTGAGGATCACCTGTGTCCACGGGAGGCTGGTGACTCCTATTTTGGTGGGGCTCCTTTTCCATTACAGGTTTTGCAGGTTTTATCTGGAGCTTCATAGGAGCTATCCATGGTGCTCCATGGTGGTGAACCTATTTTGGGGATGGAGTTCAACACTATGGATAACTCCTATGAAGCTCCAAATAAAACCTGCAAAACCTGCAATGGAAAAGGAGCCCCACCGAAATAGGAGGCACCAGCCTCCCCTGCCTGAGCTGCTCCTCCCGCCCTGCACTGGATGATCGGAAGCTTCCGAGTACAGGGGCTTCTGATCACTGAGGGTGCAATCGATAGGACTGTGCTCTTAAAGGAGTAAGTTGTGATGAAGAGATGGTTTGACAGAGGGACCCTGTTCCAGACATAAAGAACAGCATAGCAGAACGTTCAACAGGATGGAAGAACATAAGGGAACAAATAGCAGGCAATCTTGTGTGGAGCAGGAAAAATGAAAAGCATAGAAAGGAATATTTAGTCAATTAAAATAATCAATTAAAATTGATAGCTATACGTTCAAGAGTGGATAGTTTCACCATTAAAGATGGGCAGAGTGGAGTGGAATGGAAGTGTGGGAATATTAATATCTAGTTAATATGTATAAATTCACTGCTGTTGGCTTTTAAGTTTTTTTCTGTCTGTTTTAGTTGGCTTTTTAATGCCTGGTTTTGTATCTTTCTGGAATATTTATTGATAATCATGGACTGATTTAATTCTGTTTTGATTTTTTAATGTATTTTATCTTTTATTTTTAGTACCCTTACTTTGTAGAAAAATGGGGTAAAAGTAAGAAACTGAACTTACACCATCAAGTTTTTGATCAGCATAGCCCAAATTGCTGCTTACTCCGGCTGGCAGCAACTTTCCAGGATCTTGGGCATAGGTCTCTCCCATCCCTGCTGTTTGAAATCCTCTATAACATTAGAACCTAGGGAATGAACCTGGGACTTCCTGCATGCAAAGCACACACTCTGTCACTGAGCTATAGCTTCTGGAAAAAAATGTGAGAAAAAATCCACCCTGGCTTGTTACAAGAGGAAAAGAGAAAGTAAGGATAGAATTCTGGAAAATGGCATCAAAATAACATGGGCATCAAAACATGGATGAACATGGGCATCAAATAATGAGGTGTCGCCTATAATGGCAAGGGAGAAGTGACTGCAGAAATAGACAAGGAATTCAGTCGAACTGGACTGCACAATATCTGTCAGAAAGGCCTGCTTCTGATATGTAGCCAGTTCCATTGGAGGTGAAGGACTGAATGTACGCTGAAGTGGGCCATTTATTCTTAGGAAAATTCATTAGAAATCTGAGTAATGATGGTTTTCTGTGTTGTTATCATTTTATAATGTTGAGGGGTTACTGTTTTTACTGCTGCCTGTCAAACCTTTTAACAAACATGGCCACAAACCAACACCGAGTTAGTCAAAGTTAATTAAATGCAGAATGCTAAATATATGTATTAGGATTGAACACACACACACATAGTGCATAGTTTTGGCAAGCAACTCCCCTTTCAGTGATTTGGGAGATATCTTTAAAAGGTGGTGAATGTAATTGCATTGGAGGTGAAGAACTGACAGCCTAGTTGATCTGAAAACAGAGCTGACCACAGCAGAGAGAAGCATTCAGAGTGAGGACAATTTGAGGGAAATTGTCTTTGTTTGTCCTTTGTGACTTCTTCACATAGTCAGGTCTGTATGACTATGCACTATGGCACAGAGATATCATCATGATCACAAATCAGCAGAAGCTTTGAAGGAAACACTTGTTACAGCTGTGAACAGCACTGAAGAATTAGAAAGGTCAAAGGCCTTTGGAATATTTCAACTCCCCTCCTTCAATAAAGCACAACTATTATCTTGAACATGTTCATGGTCGAACATGCAATACAGGTCTAATTTGCATAGGTGTGGTACCCTTTCCACTAAGAGAATTATTAATGTAATGCTATTATCAATGTTTCAGAACAAAAGTAGTGGTTTATTCCTATTTTTTCACCGTTTAAATACTATTTTATAAATCTGATTATTTATTTAAGGAATAAAGTGTTATTAAATAAAACTAATGATGCATACTTTAATATAATACTTTATATTATTTATAATATAATACTTTATATACCACTGCCAAGTGGGACAGATGACCATATTCATGAAATCCAATATTAAAATAGCACAAGAGACTGTGCTACAGAACTTAAGATGAAGTGCTCGATCACTTATATTTGCTGAGACTTATTAACTACTCATTTGCGTCTTCTGTAGTTCCAATAGGTTTTGTCATTTAAGACCTATGATTTTGTATCTGCTTTCACAGCTCTATTTTATAGTGCTGTGGTTTGGATGCAAACTTAGTCATACTTAGAGTAGACCCATTGAAATAAATGGGTCTTAAGTTACGTCCCACTGATTTCAATTAATTTCCCTTAACGATTTAACAAATCTTCTTTATTGCTACAAAACTTAAGTATTTGTAAAGCTGCCATGGTTGCATCCACAGATTTTTGCAAATTACTTGTAGCATCTACAAGAAATCAGTTTTAAGGTCTTTTAGGAAACAATAGTATTATGTCTTTCCAACTGGGTAAACTCCCTGAGTATAAATGCTAATCATTCTCTGAACTTTGTACTACTGAGAAAATGTTGTGAACATCAGCTTACCGTAGTTTGATTTCTAGTATAAGCTTCCTATCACTGTGACTGTTCTACAACCCCCAATATGGATTACTGTGTGGCTTAGGGCTGTAATTATCTACTTGAGCCTCCAGCTGCTTGTCCCACAATCAAGCAAATTAAATCATTACAAATCCAATATACCTTACTATGCTGATCCTACTAAGTTGCAGAAAACCTATGTACAGCACTGTACGATATTGTTCTCATCTTAAGTGGCATCTCCATATTCCTAAAAGTATTACAAAACAGCAAGGTACTCTCTTTCTCCTTTAGTTATGTTTATTTCTGAACAATGTCATTCAAAACACCAAGCATCACACTGTAGCCATTAAACATACTTTCTGTTATAATCTTTTTCCTTGTTTGAATCTAATACTTTAAAATACAAACATTTTAATATAACATCTTAATGGTTATTATACTTTGTAATTTGCAGCTATTTTTGTAGAATATGGTAAAATGAGCACAATTAACCAAGAGCTGCTGTTGAGCAAAGCCTAACGAAATGATTAAAAGTTGAGCAAGAACTCCAGACTCCATTCTTCCAAATATTATAGGCACAAGTTCCAAAAAACAAACAAACAACCAAGGGAAAATCAGTTGAATGTAGTAGATACAGTATAAAACTATGGATTATTTTCAGTTGCTAGGATTTACTCCCCAGTTCTCCCATTTATACCTCAAGTGAGGCACAGTTAAGATTCATCTCATTGCCTTCAAGCAAACCCTGCAAAAAGGAAGCAGGAAGAAAAAGTTGTAATATTTTCTATATACTCATTGATAATATTGTAAACATGTAACTTAAAACTCAATAAAATAATTTTATGAGAAAGGAAGCAGGAAGAGGCTGCTGGCCTGGCCTTCTGTTCCTTTGTATATGTCCTCACTGTATTCTGACCATAGTTTCTATTTGTTATTCTTCCCTGAATGCTAGTCTACACCAGAGGTCGGCAGACACCAGCCTCGTAGGGCCTATGTTATTTTTTTACTGGAACCCCAGTAAAAAATCCACCAACCAGAACCATGTGTAACAAAGACATACACATCCCCCTTCCCCGTTAGTGTGGGGGGTTGGGGACATTGACCCTTTGCCCCCCCTGTGGTCCTAATCCAGATTGGGCCCCTCACAGCTGTAATTTTCATTGCCAAAAAGTGATCCATTAAAACAAAACAAATTGATTACTTTTGACCATGAAAATTACTGGACAATACAGGAAAGTTATCCAAATCAGCCCACCTGTGTTTACTTAACAGTAAATAAGTAAGAAAGCAGTAGCTGCTAGCTACATCTTCAAAGTAACTTGGAGCTTGGCCCTTAGCATTAAAGAACAGAGACCCTCTGAACACATTCTGAGCCTAGGGATTTGTTTGCACTACCAGAACTGTATTGAACTCATACTCCTTTCACACAAAAGTCAATTCCTGTTTACCCTAAGTTTTTTTCTCTTCATTTCAGCAGCTTAATTTAGGTGGCAAAACCCATTTTGTTTTTGCCATTGTTAATCAATTGGGAATTGGTTATCCTTGCCTTTCTATTGCAAATCATCAAGAGATCTACCAGTCTACCCAATTTACCTTCTGCCACCCCTGGTCTACACTCTATAGCACTCTAAGCTATTTGAAACAGCCTCCACATGGTAGCTGTACTACATGGTTTGATTCTGCAAACCAGGTCATTACTTGTTAGCAAGAGAGAGAAAACCATACAGACCACAGATACTACAGTACCTTAATTGTAGCTGCTTTTCTTGGCATACTCATGTGGAACCACCTTCAAAGATTTGTAAGGTACTTCAAATCTTTAAACAAACATTTCACAGAATGTCCTTATAGGGTGCTTACTGATGAATCACCAAAAAAGAGGGCAAAGGGGGTGCTGATTTACATAACATTTGCATATGCTAATTTAAATGTACAGATGCAAATTTAGTCATTGTTATAATTTAAACAGGAATACAGTACGACCTGGTTCGCATATAATTAATTAATTATATTTGCTGGGTTGTGTGTTGCACGTGAGCGACTTCCACTTTGCATGATCAGAGGTTGTTGCATGATGTGTGAATGGTACCGCAGTGGGTTGCAGCACTTGCTGGCACATGCAGGGACCATTTTGAATAGTCAGCACAAGCCACAGCTTGTTATGTCATGCAAACCCAGGTCGCTGGGTGGGAGGCAGTCTAATATTGGGCATTGCACTGTGGGAGAAAAACATGGAGGGAAAATATTCTCACAATGCAGGGATGTAAGTAGTAGGATCTCAAAAGGATCTGTATTGGGACTGATGTTTTTTACTTGTTCATAAATGATCTGGAATTAGGAGTAAGTAGTGAGGTGGCCATGTTTGCTGATGACACCAAATTATTTAAGGTGGTTAAACAGAAAAGGGATTGTGAAGAGCTCCAAAATGATCTCTTCAATTTGGGGGAATGGGCATCAAAATGGCAAATGCAGTTTAATATAAGGAAGCTTAAAGTGATCACATTGGGTCAAAAAATCCCAACTACACATATACGCTGATGGGATCAGAGCTCTTGGAGTTATGGTGGACAGCTCAATGCAAATGTCAACCCAATGTGCAGTAAAAAAAAAAGGGCAATTTCCATGATGGGCATAATTAGGAAAGGAATTTAAAATAAAACTGCCAATCTCATACTGCCCTCATACAAATTTATTGTGCAACCACACTTGGAATACTATGTACAGTTCTGGTTACCACACCTGAAAAAGAATATTGTAGATTTGGAAGAAGTGCAAAAAAGTGCAACCAAAAAGATTAAGGAGCTGGAGCAACATCTTGGTCTGGGGAGACATTATTCAGCCTGTCTCATAATACTAGAACCTGGGGTCATCTTAATCAGCTAATCCTGGTTTCAGATAATTGATGGGAGATTCAGGACTGATAAAAGGAAGTCCTTGTCCACACACAGTTAAATTATGTAATGTTGGCCACCAATTTGAATGGCTTTAAAAGGAGATGTAGACAGATTCATGAAGGATAAGGCTATCGGTGACTGCTAGTCATGATAACTATATGCTACTTCCAGTATATAGTTGTATGTATACTGCATACAGAAGCAGTATCCCTATGTACACCAGTTGTTGGAGGTCATGAGTGGGAGAGTGCTGTTGCACTCATGTCCTACTTGTGGATTTCCCACAGGCAACTGGTTTGCCACTGTGTGAACAAAAAGCTGGACTAGATATACCCTTGGTCTGTTCCACCATGGCTCTTATGTTCTTACATATGTTTAGAGAATCAATAAATTGTTTACATGTTGTATACATTTACACAAGTAGCAATATTTTCTATGATATAAGATTATTTGGTTTGTGAACTGTATGAGATTAAAAGCTAAGCAGTTTATAGCTGAGCCAAAAATACATTGTGTATGTTGCATACAGTTGGCATTCTACTAAGAAACAGCAGAAGTGCTGCAGTGATAAAGGAAGTGACTATTTGCCTTGAAACATTTAGTTTTATGTCAGGTTGTCATTAAGGTCCACTGATTTTATTCTGGACAATGGAATCAAAAAGTGGGGCAAAAGATAGGCAATGATAGGTCCATAGGGGAATATTCTATACTCATCCATTGATCCTGAGCTAGAAATCAATGAGCTGTCAAACTGCCAGAGTGTAACTCTTGATTGGTTCTTGGGTTCTAGCCAGAGATAGTAAAAGGTCAGACACAACATTATCAGACTCAGTTGGACTTTGAGAGTCCAGAATTGGAAGAGAGTCATGAGGAAGCCTCAGAAAAGGTCAGAGCTGAGAGCTGAAAGGTAGGAGTGGACAACAGAATGTCAGCAAGCAGTGGTTGTCCAGAGGAAAAGAAGGCAGAAGAAAGACAACAGGGTTGAAATCACAGAAGGCAGAAGCTGAGAGGGTCTGCAGGGGAGAAGAAGGGGAAAATGTCAGTGGCAGCCCTATGAGAGAGAGAGAGAGAGAGAGAGAGAGAGAGAGAGCTGAAGTCAATTTTGTCAGCTAGTTGCAGTTTGCTCAGGAAGCTATGGGTCGTCTTCTGGGTTTTAGCCTTACCAGTGAGTTCTGATCAGAAGGAAGACTTCAGTTCTGTTTATTACGGTCAATGACCAATATAGAGAAGGAAGACTTCAGGCTTAGACCTCTGAAATTATTCATAGGTGCTACCTGTGGAGGAATTAGGATAAGGGAAATTGGTTAATGGTACTGGTTAGGGAAATGAACTAACCTGAGGGAATAGATACCCTTAAATATACAGTAATTTGTAATCAAGCATTGAATGATGTCTAATTTTAATACCCAACCTGCTAATTATTTAGTGTTGAGAATACATTTATATTTGTTTAAACTTTAAAATAAATCTCCGGTCTGTCTGTGTGATGCCTACAGTCTAACTTGGCTACTGTGTTACAGGGAAATGAGGGATCGTATCAGAAATTGTTGTGGCATTGGAAGATAAGAGATAATGTAGTTTAAACCATGGATAGTCAGGATCATGCGGGAGCAATTGAGTGAGCAAGTATGTTGCCTCCCGAGTTCTCACCACATCCTCTTGGGGATGTCCCATTCTGTGATGTTCTGTGATGTCCGAGCTTGGCACTCTGGTTTGTTGAGGGACAAACAACCCACAGTTTTAACCCATGGTTTGTTGTTGCGTTAAAGTCAGAAACTGATTGAAAACCTAATAAATGTTGAGACTGGTTTATATGGCTTCTGGGTTCAAACCTTTCAGAATGGCAGCTATCACATTTTCATTTATATTTTTATTGCAGTCATAGTCCCCGCCTCGATCTAGATGGAGAGGCGGGTAAGAAATAATTTTTTTATTTTTATTATTATTATTATTATTATTATTATTATTATAGATGCTAGAAACTGACTTTAAAGAAAATAAAAGTCATAGGGCAATGTAAGACCTACAGAATTGCCCTAGGGGGCCACACATGTAGCTCATTAGTCTTATGTTGCCCATTCCAGATTTCTTCCATGTAAGAACAGTAGGGGTGCTTGTGTGTCAATGACAAATTCTGCTTACTGTGTAGTTGTCAGTACTCAAGAGTTGTAAAATCTAACCACAGTATGTTAAATAATAGATGGTCTTTCCCCCACAGGGAACATATGAGTTATTGGAGTTTATGAAATAGGCATGAACTATGGAACCTTCAAATCAAGTGGCATGAAATTGGGGTATGGTACATTATGAAATTCAAAACAGTTGCTTTTTTATTTTTGCCTTCTGGGTGCATCAGAAATTAATAAGCATCATTTTATTTTGAAACTAATAGTGCATGATGAGAGTCCCCCTCTGTTTTATAATCCCTAAACCTCTTTATCCCTATGTGGTGTTGGCGTTGAAACTGCTTGAGTAGTGGAATGCATTATGCCTGTACCTCTCAACAGCCCCTTTAAACTGGTCTGCTAGCAAAATTGTTTGTAGTTAGGACCTTGAGTTACTGAGCATAAAGGGAAATACAGTAATACTATGAGAGCTCTGAAAAAAATCCCTTTCCCCTTAGGGAAATTGAGGATTTGAAAATGGAATTTTGGAGTGTGTGGCTCTGGCAGTGAAATTTGGAATTTGCTTTATGAAATTCGTGACAGATTTTCACTGTTGGCGCATTTGTGATCTGAGGCTTTTGAACCTGTCCAAATACCTCACTGCTTTAAATAAAAGTGGGTAGGATGACATTTTCCATTTGCTAGCAATAAGAGCATTAAGACACATGGCTGGCTTACATTAAGTTTTATCCACACATCCATTTTAGCACACAGATTATATACCGTAATCAATTTCTATGGGGTATCAAAATATCTATCTTAAAGATAACCCACATTACTATGTTGTTAGGGATCCATCTTTTCAAAATAGCACAGGAGCAGAGAAATCACATTTCCCCAGAATCAAGCCACAATATGTTACTTAGAAAATGTATTTTCTCCCCCCACTCCCATGCATGCGTGCGCACACGCACACACACACACACACGTCCATTGTCAGCTTAAATGCTGTGTGGTCTGCAGTTACATGATTGCTGGGGTACCCTGTAATGTTCCCAAGACTTTGCTAGTGATTACCTGTTCATATGTCCTCAACTCTTTTAATCATTTATTTTTTAACAAAAAAATATTTTCAGTTAAATGTGGTAATACTAGACTAGCTCCTATAAGCAAAAACAAATTGGTGAACTAAGTTGCTACATCTCCTATGCAGGAGTTCCTCCACTCCTCTCCATTTTTCAAAATTAATTTTAGAAGGCCATGAGTTGTATCTCTTCAGTGCTGCAGCACATGTCTCCAGAATATGTATTAAAAAGAGAAGAGTCTTCCTAATTTCTCTGCCCTGCTTTTGCTGTCAAAGTAGTAAAACTGGGGACCAAACTAGATGTGAATCATGTGATGCTAAATAGTGTGCATATTTTTCAAAATTCAGGTATCTGTTGGGGGCTGATAATTATTGGGATCACAGTAGGTGGGGAGGGGAGTTTAACTTACAGTATCTTCTGCAGTTCAGACAGTTCTAGAGCCTGGGAGCAGCCACAGACAAGGCGCTGTCTCACATCCCTTTACCTGCACATGTGGAGGTCATAGGTGGGGACACCATCCACATGTCTGTCCACAATAGTGCACATTTAAGTCGAATGCCTAAGTAGTGCTATTGGGAATAGGGGCTTCTAAATAGATATGCAGAATTTATGATAAATTCAGCCCAGGTTTAAGGTCTCACTGATAACAACTTGAAACTTAATCACCTCCTTAGTTTTCCCCCACAGTGAAATCAATGGGACTTAAGTCTCCTTACCTTTGGCTGGACACAAGCACCCCTACTGTTCTTACATGGAAGAAATCTGGAATGGGCAACATAAGACTAATGAGCTACATGTGTGGCCCCCTAGGGCAATTCTGTTGATAAAATATAGAGGTGACAGACATGTGGAAAAGCTGTTCCCCCTACAAGTGTTGGATGGAGAGGGAGATAACTTCATTCTTTTTGAGTAATGATACCCCTCACCATGCCTGCTCCTCTGCAGCTAGTTAGCTGTCCTGCTGTTTCATTTTATTTGAAGCACAGGCAGTATGACGGTAAAAATGGAGCACTGTAAAGGGGAGGGAAGACTTATTTAATGCACAACCCTCTCAGCATGTTTAGACAGAAAAAAAGGCCTACAACTCCTAGCTTGCCCCAGCCAGTATGCTGGCTGGGGCAAGTTGGGAGTTGTAGGCCTTTTTTTTCTGTCTAAACATACATAGGGTTGCGTCCTTAGTACCTTAATGGGTGAATACTAGTATAGCATGGTAGAAAACTGGAAGCCAATGCAGAGGTTAAAGAGTAAGTGCAATATTTCTCATATTTTTCTGAAGACAGAAACGCAAACACAAGATATATATATATATATATATATATATATATATAAATAAATAAACAGGTGTGGTCTACTGACTTCTGACAAGTTTCCATTTCAAATTCTGTGTGCATTTCTGAATGAATCCAGAGGAATCATGCATGACTTTAAGTTCTATTCAAATGTGTCTCTTTGTAATAGAAGCCAGATGGCTTGAGAGGAACCTCAAAATAAGGACCAACTTAGAGGCTGCAATAGAGTGAATCAGAACAGCTGTACGGGAAATAATGAGTGATTGTATAACTAGCATGAAATTTCCTGGATTTTGTGCCAGAATTTTACTGTTTATTTAATTCATTCAGTGCTAGATGCTCACAAGAGTAAGGTTTGCCATTATGGTTACAGATTTATTTATTTACTTGTTATATAGCATCATCAGTACATGTGCTGAAAATATATTTGAGGTCACAAGATTTTAGGGAAATTTGCAATATGAATTTCCCCAGTTAAAAATGCCTCACCCCAAAAGGAGGCAGGTTCATAACCTTCCCAATTTGGACCTGAATTCATATTGTTTTCTCTTGGCGCTCTTACATTATTGCTGTCAACAGCCATTTCCCACTCCCTCTCCCTTCTGTTCCTGCATTGAGAGCACATAATGCAGGCCACATGCTGAAGCTAAGCAGGTATGAGCCCGGTCAGTGCTTGGATGGGTGACTGCCTGGGCTGCCCACATCTGTTCTCCTGCATTGAGCAGGGAGTTGGACTCGATGGTCTTATAGGCCCCTTCCAACTCTACTCTATGATTCTATGATTCCCTTCTCTAAAATGTACTTGCAGCAAGGTCTCCCTCTTCTTTCGCTCTCTCTCTCTCTCTCTCTCTCGCTCTCTCTCTCTCTCTCTCAAGTTCTCTGCTTGTTTTCTCTCTCTCTCTCTGGTCCTAGAATGCTACAACAGCAACCTCCCAGGGGCAAGGAGTTCTGGGAAATGTAGTTCTCTAGGGCTCCAGAGTCCATATGGGGTGAATGGGGATAGGATGACTTGCATATCACTTCCCGCCCCCGCCCCCAAGTGTTTGCAAGGACATAGCAAAACATTAGTGAAAATCAAGGTGAGCCAAGGGGAGTTTACCAATTGCTGATGATTATTAGTGAATTTCTGAAAACAAGAGGAAGCAAGTTGAAATATAGTTTTAAATTATATTTCAGCCAACAGCTTGACACAGTTAAATAACAGCCTTTATAAACTGATGCCAAAGGAGACACAGAATAAGGTTGCAAAAATAGTGCTGAAATAGGCAATCTGATTCTCAAAGTTCTCCCCATGAAGGATACACTTGGTTGTGTGAATGTTTTCCCAGAGGGGTTTTTCTTTTTAAGAAAAACTGCAAATCCTAAAGCAGTTGTAGGATTCATATTTTTGTCCTGAGCAAGTTTGGAGGGGGCAATTTCACCCATCCCTACCTCTGTCTCCTATAGGTCATTCTGAAATCCAGTAGGCTAAGATATGAGTCTATATTGCTCAGATCAGATTTTTTCAAATCCTCTTTACTGTTTGATTTGCGCTTTATGCATACTATTGGACTGAGGAAATAATGGACTTGATGTACTATAGACAAAGTCTCATTCTTTTATAAACATTCTGAAGTCTCTGGAGCAAAATAGAGGGGCATCATCGATCTCCTCTGATATGCCATGCCTTGCACATAGAGATTTGCAGTGTTTGATTTATGATTGACTTGATTGCTTGAGACAACATCATTAATCTTACGTCCATAATCTTACGTGAATCATAATCAAGAAGAAGAAAATAGTAGTTCTGTTTTAATTCAAATAAGCAGCTTTCCACCTTTCCCAAAGGAAAGGGATCAGATAGTACTGTTTTCCTAATCCAATTCATTGCGTGGAGGGGAGTGAGTGCACACCAGTCCTACATATCCATATGGGATGGAATATGAGAAGAAAATCTAATATGCTCAGGCTAAAATCATTCCGGGCGCAATCCTATGACCGCCAGATGCTGTCTAGACAGCCATAGGATAATTCAGAGTCCCAGCTCCGACCTTGGAAAATTGCTCCAAGGTTGGAGCTGGAACTCCAAATTCAGAGCGCCCTCCCTCCGCCCTCACAGCCAGCATGGTTCTTTCCACACCGGCTGCAGCTCCAAAGTTGCAAGACCAACCTCGGAGCTGGTGCTGGATGGCTGTTCCAGGGGGCGGGGATGGGAGGAGTGTATCCTGGCACTGCCTCAGCCTGTCCTCCTTGTGAGCATGCGCAAAAGACATAGATGGCCAAAATCCGCTTTCTAAAGGTGCAATCCTATGCATGTTTAGGCAGGAAAAAGGCCTGGGGCATGCTGGGAGTTATAGGCCTTTTTTTCTGTCTAAACATGCATAGGATTGTGCCCTAAGTCTTTTGCAGGGTCGGAGATGCATGCAGGTGACCTTGACCTCTGCTCTCTTCCTGTCCTCAATAGAATGCCCATAATCCTCCAAGCCTGGAGGGTTACGGGCAGCCTCATTGGATCATACTGTCAATTGATTTACAGATTTTATTCAGGAAATCAACAGCATGATTTTAGCCTATGCATGTTGGAAATTATGCATGAATGCAGTATTTCAGGGGTGCATGAACTTTTAGGCTCTGAGAGCTGTGTGTGATGCTGGGTTCAGGGCCACACAAGTGCGTGCGCGCACACACCGGTGATCCTGATACAGATGATGCTTTCCTAACTGCTAGCAGCAGTGTAGAAAGAGCAATCTATATAAAGATCTCTATATAAGGAGCCTTCTCTCAAACCCCTCTATAGTGAAATGGGGACATGTTGTTTTTAGTCTCTAGTGTGCCATAGCAATGTATGTCTTTTCACACACCGTGCTAACTACAGTTATCAGTTGTTAGCGTGGTGCTTAACATGTATATCACAGATGGAGATTTAAAATGTGTGTCATAGCAAGTGATAACAGCCCATGGTGACTTAAAGGTCTTATGAACATAGTACTAGTCAGCATGGTCTGTTGATAAGATTAACACCTTGATAAGTTTATCACTTGATTATTACTACTTCAACCAATCATATGAACTGGCTGTGATAAGTGTGATCATAATTCTGTTTCCACTGCTACATTAACATTATGATGAAGCTAAATACATGATAGCTTCTTCACAAAGGCTTGCATTTTCTAGTTGCAGTTATTATCTAGTAAATACTGTTTTGTGAACATGCGACAGAGGCAGGCTTTTCAAGAGATAGACTTCATTACCTGATATCTGTCTGTTTTTCTGATCTTATAAATTGGCTCCAAGAAGGAGCCAGATCCAATGATTCCCAGAGAAATGCATTATTCACCGTGTAACTAGGAGAAGGCTTTATTTTTTTGGAGATACAAATTAAACTAAAAGGCAGAGCATCCTTGAGCTATTTACCATGGAGTAATCCATTTTCAGGATATTTTACTCCAAAGGAAGTGACTTCAGGAATGGAGCAGAAAAACAAATTTCATTTGTACAAGGTCGCTCAGGAGGTCTTTTGTGGCATCATGCAGCTGAACCTAGCTAATCTTGGGACCCCATCTGGTACCAACAACAACAACAATATCCAAAGTATCAGAGAATTAGATCAGTTCTATGGACGCTCCTCCAGCTTTTCACAGCTGTCACCTGTGGAGTAAGGGGGGTAGGATTTGTTCTATAATGCTTAATTATCTAAAGAAGACTAGGCATACAAGTTGAAAGATGCTGCTGGAAATAAGAAAGAAATCCCTGATAAAGAAGATTACTTATGATTGTTAACTGGAATCATGCCAGGGGTGGAAGTCATGCTTATATAATGCAAATCCATCTCATTTTTATTATCTTGCAACTTTGCCTATGCCTGTGAGGACGTAGGCCCATAAAGCCTGTACAAATAATAGTGCATGCATTATTTGAGAACATCCAAGTGTTATATCTACTCTGTGTTGTAGAAAAATAATGTACTGCTTTCCTTGGAGCTTTCTTTGTGGGAAGGTGGGGCAGATAATAAAATAAAATAGTGACTCACTCTTGGAAATTGTTCCTTAAATGTTGTTTACACATAAAGCTTTGTTTTATGGTATAAATGCATAATGTAGATCCATTTTAAGAATACTGAAGTAATACGGTGTTTAGATATAATGCAAATATATGTATATGGATGTCCTGAGGTTGTTGCAAATGGAAGGTTTAAAAATACCGAACACTATTTTTTCTATTTAACTGAAAGTACATGACAGAACTGATTCCCAGGCATTCATAAATACCTCTCTTGTACAGGTGTTTTTGCTTTGCTTTGCTTTTGAATGCCACAATGACTTGCTATTGTCCCAGTGTACAGTTCATAAAAATGAAAACTGTTTTTGCAAAACAAAATTGAGGTTCATAAAGGTTACATCTTCCTCTATTCTTTTCATCTTTTTTTATTCGTAGTAGAATTTCCTGCTATTTGATACTTACATGTACGAGAACCCTGATACTAAAATGATAGCATATTAGGCAACTGGATTCTTGGAATGTTCTGGTAGTGGGGAGGAACTGAAGTGAGACTGGAAAAAAGGTATATGCATCCACCTCCACTTATATGAGTGCTGTATGCACATGGGTACCACTATGGAGTTAAACAAAACTTTCCTGCCCCTTACTAGTTTTCTTACTGCATGGGATCACCATTGCTGTCCCAAGTGTGTTGTGCCATGCCTGCATATGAAAGAGAGCTTCTGCATTTGCAGCAAGGTGTGTGAATTTTAGACTGATATTTAAATGGTCACTGAAACTTATTTTTCTACATATGTTATGCCTATATAAATACTGTCCTTGGATTTTATTTTCTATTGATTTTAATGTTGCCATGACTTGTGGACAAGTACAATTTGTTACTAATAAAACAGATTTATGTAAATATTTTATAAGTGCACATTTTTTATGTACAGCTTTCTTTAATTAAATATCTGTTTTTTCCACAGAAGTATTTCCAAGAGATTCCAATTTAAAAGACAAGTTCATAAAACACTTTACAGGTAAGAACAATGTTTGTGAATTTTTTTGGGTCTAACCTCTGTCCAGATGCTGTCTACATCGAGGGGAGTGTGTTTGTCTTCCTCTCTCACATTGGAAGGGAGCCCATACTGTAAATGATCTGCTCCAAATTTTTGAAGACTGCCATTGCCTCACCGGCACCCCAACAGGTGATACACCTCACTCAGGAAGTAGTGGGACCCACAGGTGAAGGAAGTCCTGTCCAGAAATGCAGACTCATTGGCATCTCTTGGATATATGGGCAGTCTGTGACCCTTGGGAACTCTCTGTGTGGCCCACAGTACCCTAGGCTGCCCTGCTGGGGGGACAGGTAACAGCAGGCTTGTTCACATGATCACAGAGGGGGAAATAAGTCACAGGGGCTTATTTCCCCCACCACACATGCTGGCTACGTGCCAGGGGAATTTGCATAAGTATCCAGGCTAGCATGTATTGCCATCATCATGCAAACCAGGGAAGGGTGGCTTGTTGCTATGGTTACCAAGCCTCCCATGGGTTCTGGGTGTCTTGTTAACCATGGCAGCAAGCCATTCCAGCAAGGGTAATTATGCACATCCCCCCCGGCACATGGGGAGGCAGAAATAAGCTGCTATGGCTTATTTCCCCCTCCATGATCGTGTGAACCTGGTCATTGATCTTCATTGGGATTGCTGGGGGAGGCTTTCACCTACTCCTCTGTGGAAATCTCTCTGTGGAATCTCTCTGTGATTCCAGTGCAGAGTTTGCTGTTTCCTTACTGTTAACAGTGAGCTTGATCGGAATTGCTGGGAGGGGAAGGCTTTTACCTTGCCAGTCATCCTGATGCAGAGATTGCTGTTTCCTCTTTGCTAATAGCAGTGATCAGGGTCAGGATTGCTGTGGGGTAGGCAGAGATTTTAAACTGTCCTGAACTCAGCAGGCAGGCAGGGAGGGGAGGTTTAAACCTTCCCTTTGCTGCATGCGGAGATGTGCATGTAGGTGCGTGTGTTTGTGTACATGTGCATGTGCAGTCCCTGACCCACCACTCAGCACCTCAGGGCTAAAAAGGTTGCCTACCACTGATCTACCGAACTTCCCTAAACATCTACCAATAGGTTAGAGAAAACTCAGTGGAGTAGCCAGTGTGAAACATTTTGATGATGTTATCCTTCACATTTCAGTCAGCATCAGCTCTTCCTTTCCTGTACATTATTTCAGTAGCTTTTATTAAAAAACTGAAATTCTGCATAACTGTGTCAGAAGATTAAGTACAATTGTTGTGTGATTACACATGTGAGCTGGATAGTTTTTAAACATATTGACTGGCTTCACACAACATAACCCACACTCAAGGGTTGAGTATGGGTTGAGTGTGGGTTCTCATTGAACTCTGGGTTGTTGTTGAAATGTGGGTTGTCGTGTTGTCTTAACCCAGCTGCAATAACAAACCATGGTTAACCATGAAGAGAACCCATGCTTTGTTGTTGGGTTGTGAACTGTGGGTTTTTCGTGGTTAACAAACCATGGTTTGTTGTTGCAGCTGTGTTCAGACAACATGACAACCTATTTCAACAACAACACACAGTTCAGTGACAACCCACACTCAACCCATATTCAACCCTTGAATGTGCGTTATCATGTTGTGTGAACCCAGTCATTGAGTTGGATCCAGATTTTGTCATACTTGGAGTAGCCACACTGAAATCGATGGGATTTAAGTCAGTTATGAGTAACTTAAGTCCCACTGATTTCCTTCAGATACTTAAAGAAAATATAGACCATTAAACGATGATACATTTACTCATGTGAACTAACTTACAACAGCATTAGAAATGCCACCAAAATGCCATATTTGATTCTTTTATCCTATCAAACAGGTCCAGTCACATTTTCAGCTGAATGTAGTAAGCATTTCCATCGGCTATATCACAATACACGGGATTGCTCAACACCAGCCTGTAAGTTATAGTTAAGACTACATTCATGTTTCATTGCCTGTTTGTTTTGTCTTAGTCTAGGGATGAGCAAGTTCTTAGCACCAGGCTATTTTCCCTGGTCCTCCTTGCAAATGGGGTGCAAGTTTGTCCACAAATGCATCTTGTGGCAGCACCATTTGGCTGCACATCACACCAGAGCACAGCATGTTATTAAGTGTATTGTTTAAATGGATGGAACTAGGGCAGGGCTACCCATTTAGTAAGCTGAGTATGTAATGTTATTCAGAAATTACACTGTGAGAAATAAAATGGGTCTGGGGGAAGGATACATGCAGCAGACGTGCTGTAAATTGTTTTCTCTATTTTTGACTTTCTTAGCATCAACTATCCTTGTCATTGGGAAACATGTATTAATCTAGTGGTTCTTTAATCTACTACTGCTCAACAAGTAGCCAACATTATCATCAAATACCCCACCCCCACCACAAGTAAAAAATTAGGACATAAAAACAGCACTCCAGACAAGGCAACTTAATTCTGATTTATTTAAATAAATGAATAGATGCATAAATCTCAGGCATACATTCAATGAAACTCTTGTGTCTGATGGCCATCAGCCTACTCCTTAATGATAGGTTTATATAAGCCCAACTGGCACTTGTCCCTCCCTTGTCTTTTGGTTTATTCTGACATGGTTTTGTTGTGCAATTGCGGTACCCTCATTCACAGAAGCTTATGGGGACTCCATTCATTGTGATCTTCCATTTGTAACCCTGCCTTGTTTTCCCATTGCTTCTTCCATCTTTTTCTTACCACAGAAAATCCACTAAGGAGGGAAAGACAGAATAACTGTACAATGTCTTTTGATTGGGAGCACCAAGAGCCATCCATCTGAAAGCACCCTTTGTTGCTATTACAATGACCCCTCTTGTTTTCTTTCCGGAAGCTCATCAAACATACTTAGTCTCATTGCAAATGGAAGAAGTATTACTTTTGATTGATTTTTGCCCCAAGCGGGAAGTGGGCATTCTTGTTTGATTCCCCTTTCTTGTTTGTCACTTTTTAAAAGCCTGCAGGAGAAATCTAGCAACCAGGTTTTATCCTCAAGACGAGGTGAGCAGTATACAACAGCTCTCCTCCATTGGTTGTCAGAATCCATTGCAAGAGGGGGAGAGGTGCTGCCTAAAATCCCCAAATCCTGAATGCCCACTCCCCCCCCCCCAAAGTTTTCAATCCTCCCCCAAGATTTGATCTGGGGGGCTGAATGGCCCTGGTTAAGGATCACAGTTTAATCCACTGCTTCCATTTATATAAAACTCCACTTACCGGTATGTCAACTTCAAAGAATCTGTTTTTTATTAGGAAACAAAGAATGTTATGTGTGATATATATTGGGGGGGAATATTATATTTTTGCCTTAGAAGTTGGATGACCATTGTTGACAAATACTTTGGTGGGGGGACATAATTCAAGACCAGAAATGATAATTTGTATCACTAAAATGTAGCAGCCCATGTTCTGGATATTTTACTTAGACATAAATTATATTTGACTGAAACTGGATTCAGGACAAGATGCTTACTCAATTAAAATTTAATTTAAGAACAACATTTCCTATTAAGGCAATAAATGAAAAACTTTGATCTTTAAATAGAAGTTGTCTGATGAATTCTACTGGAACAGTCAACTTGGGAAGGGAAATGTAGCATCTAATCACCAGAGTGCAAACTATTGATGGTGCATGGCCATTTGTTATATGGGTGAATGTTTTTCTAAATCTTCAAGGCTTGAGATTAAGATAATTTTCAGTGGGTCATTTCCACTATCTGTAATTGTTTCTTCAAGACAAGGAGTTCTCTTTGGGAAGTGTTGAGAATCTTCTTCCACTTCCTTTGAAGCTAAAGTCCAAAGAGTAAACCATTCAAGGGTCAAAGCTGCCAGCTATCCAGCTGGTCTGAATTATGATGGAGTTGGATGAAAATATGTTTCTACCTTTCAATCACTTATGAAATCACTGAACAGCAGGATCCTGCTGGAGCATGGTCATATGCTAGAGGCTTTGTGTCCAGTGCTAGAGGATCCATGCCCAACAGTTTCAGCCAGTTATAGGAGACTTTCCAAAACTGCAATAGACTCAAAAGTCCATCATATTTTGGAACCCTTCTAACAATCTAGTTTCATATTGATCTCACTGTGCACCACTGAAAACATCACAGGACAATGAAAATAATTGGGAGTCTGAATTCACCTTTAATATTACTGAATAACAGAATTAATATTTAATAATGCTGGATAACAGAGAGCCAGTGTGGTGTAGTGGTTAGAGTGTTAGACTGGGACTCGGGAGATCTGGGTTCTAGGCCCCACTCAGCCATGAAGTTCACTGGGTGACTTGGGCCAGTCACTGTCTCTCAGCCTAACCAACCTAACAGGGTTGTTGTGAGAATATAATGGAGAGGAGGAGGATCATGAAAGCCACCATGGGCTTCTTGGAGCAAAGGCGGGATATACAGTAAATGTAGCAAATACATAGTAAAATAAATACAATTTCAATATTTATAATGGGATTCAAGCCTAATGGGAAAGATGACCTATGCCACATAGACTGGGGACTGTGAAGGATTTAACCTACAATTCACACAGTCCTAAAAGCAGGTTAAAATTTGGGGTGAGACCAAATGAGCTGGATCTTAGCCCACCTTAAAATAGGCATATGATTGCTTTATTATGCACCCTAGTCCCAGTTGTTCAATAGAGAAATCTTACTATAATATCACTCACCTGCTCTTGAAAGCCTTTGCAATGACGGGGTAAAACGTCTTCCCACATTAAAAATTAGGAACTTGTGCACACAATAAAACAATTACATGGCCTCCACTGAATGAATCTATGAATGGTGAAACTCAACTCACATTCCAACCCAGGGTCATATAAATCAGTCCTTGGGGTGTTTTATATTAATTTATAATGCTAAAATGCCTCAAGCTCTTTCCAGTCTTCCTTGTTATTAGGTGTAAGCATATCTGTGTGCTTGAATCATGTCTCAGTAGTTGCCGCCACAATAGTTCTGTGGAAGTAGTTTTGTTCTGTATTTCTTACTCAACTGTCTCCTAATCTTTAATGCTTCAATGATAGGCACGTAAATCTTTGTATTGGAAAGACGAGATAAAATAAGCTATTGTTATCACATTGCAATTCAACTATAGAATTAATTTGTACATTTTAAAATAAGCATCTACATTTTGAAGTTGATGAAAAATGAAACCAAATTTCCTCTGGGAATTATTTACTTGTCTTTTAATACAATTAAAAACTTTGTTTTTGTGGATTTCAATAGATTATAAAAGGTGTGCGAGATTGCTGACAAGGTTAGCAATGAGTCCACTGTGTACCCAGCCTTAGGAGGCCTCTTAGGTAAGTATTTGTGTTTACTTTTTATAATCTAATGACTAGTTTGAACCACATTAGCTTAGGAGGCAATCCCGTGGCCCCTAAACATTGTCTGAGGGACCGTAGGATACTGGGGATTCCCTTGCTCTGAGGTCAGAGGCAGTGCTCTGACCAGGGAAGGGGAGTTGAAGATGCACCCCCACACACCGCTGGCATGGAAAGAACCATGCCAGCTGTTTTCCATGGTCGGAAAAGCGACCTCGGAGAAGGGGGAAAAGGGGATATTCTGGTGGGTGGGGAGGAGAGGAGACAGGAGAGGCCAGGATACAACTTCTCCTGAGCCTCTGCCAGCATCCTTTCCTCCCTCTCTGAAGCACAGTCTCTAGACAGGCTGAAAAGCCCGTTTAGCGAAATATGTTGGGTGGGAGTGAGGGGGTGAAGATCGCCTCCACCGCTCCTCCTGCCCTGCAGGAGGATGAACAGAAAACCTCCGAGTTCAGGGGCTTCCGATCATCGAAGGCACAATCAATAGGATTGTATTCTTAATTTCTCAGGAGCCAAAGAATAACAAAATAATATATTAGCTCTTTCTCTCAGTTAAATACCCTGGGCTTTCTGCATCTTGTAGGCTCCCATTTCTTTCTAGTGGGTTCAAAAATATTTGCAGATTAATTATTTGTATGTCTTCTCTTGCTAGAGATAAAGGAACAAACTACATACACATGACACTAAAAGGTTTAAGTTGTGTAATTTCCCAGCACCAACACTAACAAAAAAAAATATGCAAATAGCAAATAACCCATTTGGCTTGGGACTGTGAGCTGAGGGAAGAGAGGGTCTGACCCTTTCCCTCCTCTGCTGTGGTCCCAAAGGGAATAACTCCTCCCACCACGCAAACCTGCTATTTTAATCAGGAGTGAAACTCCCATTGGCACCAGCCAATCCCAATAGCAGCTTCAGTGAGTTGATGTTTGTCAGGACCAAGGCAGCAGGGGAAAGGGTTAAACTTCCCTTCCCTGTCTGAAGCCTGTGGTTGCTATTTGCATTTCTAAAAAGATTCAGCCAACTTAAACAGATGTATTTGATGTGTCACATGTAGTTTTTTTTGGGGGGTGGGGGGGAGAAGGATCAATGTTGCTCCAGTGTATCAGTTAAAAATATGGGGAAGGAGCATATCTGGTAAAGTGCATGCTTGCCAAGTTCAATCCCCAAGATTTCCAATTAGAAATAATTTCAAATAACAGGGCTGGAAAAGACCACTGCCTGACCTTCGAAAGCTGGTTGCATATTTTCTAGTAGGCTGACCTGGAGCACATTGAATGAGCAGTTTAAGCAGCTCTTGTTTCCCACTTCCTTTCAGACTCTTTTCCCTTTCTGGTTAAGAGCCTGATTCTTGCTCTGCTGTATTGAAAACACAGAGCCTAAAATTTGGTGCTAAACTCATAGTGCAAAGAGACAAGTCATCCCATATCTATGACCCTTCTATGTTCCCCGTGATGTAGTAGTCACTGATAGGACAATTCCCCCTTCACCCCACTGCTGGGATTGGCAGCTGCCACCATGCTGCACTGTATTTCCATGATGTATTGTTAATACAGCAGCTCCCACCTCTCCCTCAGAAAGTTAGAAAGGAGGTGGGATGGGCAGCCACAATAGCGGTGTCCAGCAAAAACACACCACAGTGCTAAGGTGGATGTGCTCAAGCCTCCTGCCCTGACTTGTGGCTTTAACATGGAACTGTGAGACTTGTCACCTTAGCTGTGTGCTACCATACTTCTGGGAGTAGTGATAGGGTGACCGGCCAGATGGGCGATTAAAAAATATAATAAATAAATAAATATAATAAATAAATAGGGAAAGACAGAACAGGTTTAGGCAATATTAGCCCTGGTCTTCCTTGCTTAATTTTTTACCCATGGCCTAAGTTTGAAGCTGTTTCGGAAGTGACTATAGCTGGCAAGTCTCTATTGAAAGAAGCTGCTTCAGGTGGCTAAAGCATTTTTTGCTTCAAATGCTTGTTCCTGTGGCTTTCTTCTGTATCCATTTCAGGACCATGGAGAAGTCTACTGATACAATAGGGTAGGCATAGTTTCAGTTTTTAAAACAGCAACAAGTGATTTAAATGGCACAACAGGTTGTCAACACCATTTTCAGACCATAAAACTGTAGAGACTTCGGAAACAGTGTGGTCAATGTGAAAAACATTCATTTTTTGGTTAGGAAACATTTATGAGCACCTGAAGTATACAAATACACTGACATTTAAAATGCAGAGCTTTTTTTATTAACAAGGGAGAAGGATCACAACAACAGGCCCTGCCCCTAACCCACATGTATTCATTTGAAGGTTGGAATAGAATCTACATGGAGACAACTATACATGCAAAGAGCTTCTGTACAATCTGCAATCCTGCTTTCTTAGGGTTCTCAAATGCCTGGAGAAAGTTGAAAGTGCGTATGGTTGTATGCATTGGCTCTGTTCTTATCTTCAGTTGAATGTGTAGATGCCAGCAGATATGATCCTCTGTGTGTGTGTGTGTGTGTCCCCACTCCATGTATTCACTGAACATTGGCTATCATCTGAAAAGCATTATAGTCTAAATTGTTTGGTGTGTGTTTTATTTCAGTAAACTTGTTCCTATAAATAAATTTGATTTCTACTGACAGTATCATTATTTAATCACTGTGAAACTAGGTGAACAACAATATGATGACTGATCTTACAGACTTTCCTGCTAAGACTGCACTCTGGTTTGCCGAGAAAGTGCCTTGAAATCTATCCCAAGACAATAGAGAAGACATCTTATCCATGTTGATTTACAGCATTGTTTTGTTACTAGATGCATTTTATTTTCATATACGTTGGACATTCCATATTTGTGTGAAAGGAACATATTTTATTTGAATTTGTAAATATGCTGCCTATAGCTCAAACAAGCCAATTTATTTAAATACGTTGTATATAAAGACTACTAATAATATACTAATTAAATGTTATAATTATATGCAGGGATTTGGTTAGTGTTTGCTGTCCTATTGTTTCATTGTATGTACACCATTTTGCTCAGGCTCTTACTTTCATTATTTGCACTAACTTGAAATGCAGAAGTCTCTGTAACTGAAATCTGAATTAGCTGCAAGAGGGATGTTTTATTTTCAGTGGAAAATATTTTATATTATGAAGCTTTGGTAATATATATACCTACATAGTATATATATTACTACACATCAGAACAAATGCTCAGAAATGCACATTGTTTGGGGGAACATTTGTAAAGCTGTTCTGGATTATCATCAGTTACGTTCATACTGGCACTTATGGAAAGAGTTGCAAATAATGTAAATATAAAAGACTGGAAGACTGCAATGCAGTTTTGGTGGAATAAAAAATGTAAAGATATCAACATTTTCATGTTTTTATTGACATTTTGGGTGAATTGGGGATTATTAATCAGTATAGTTTAGAAACATCTGTGTAAATAAGTATATTGTAGAAGCATACAATTAATGTAGTCGTTTAATACTTGAAATTATATACTTTCTACAAATACATACATGTAGGTTGTCTTCATTTTATCAGTAACTTCAATTCAGGCAAATGAGGGCAAGGAGTAAAGTATACTGTAGTGCAGTGATGGCGAACCTTTTTGAGCCCAAGTGCCCAAACTGCAACACAAAACCAACTTATTTATTTCAAAGTGCCAGCACTGCAATTAAACCTGAATACCGAGGTTTTAGTTTTAGAAAAACAACTCATACAGTTGTCCGAACTAATTAACATATTTTGTCTTAAAAGAAAAACACAATAACAGAGTTTTCAATGATACAAACAGTTTTTTGTTGGGGAAAAAAATCAACTCAAAAAATTATTATAGTACTACTACATTATACACATAGCCTGAAGGGAATTTATGCAAACTTTTTAAATGATTAGGCACATGTATTTTTGGATAAGGGATTCTCAACTTGTAATATGATTGTATGCCAGACTGAAATTGTATGGGGCAAGCTTTACCCCAGGTCCTTTCCCTGCTTCTACAGGTGTCGGATTAGTAAAAGTAAAAGTCGAACGAACGAACGGTTTATTTCGGTCACAGACCAGCACAAAAGTAAAAGTCAACCTGTACTAGGATGAGCAAGATAAACAAGAAAACTAAATGTGCTGAACACATTTTAAACACTTTATGTCTTGGACTGCAAACACTGCATTAGGTAAAAGTTTGCATTGGGCATTCTTTTGCTCAATGTGATTTTTGCTATTGCATGCATGCTGATAATTTGTCAAACCTTGGCTCATACTCGGGGCCAGTGCTACCATTAGGCCAACTAGGCAGCTGCCTAGGGCGCAAGGCTAAAGGGGGTGCCAGAAACACCTTGGGAAAAAAATACAGCACTCTCAAGTGGGAAGGGGGGGCGCTAAATATCTGATCTTGCCTAGGGCACCAAACTGCCTTGCACCAGTCCTGCTCATACTCCGTTAGTTTGAGAGCAACACATGCAGCACTCAGGTCAACTGTTAGGGCTTTACATCCAAGCCATGCTCTGTGCATCATTCTTCAAAATCTTTTAAATGTGATAACAATGTAGAAAAGAATTCTGTAACAGGAATTCTAGAATAAAATCATTCTGTTCCACACTGTGAGAAAGAACAAAATCATTAGTGTTTTGCAGAAGGGGACAGTCTTTTCGCGATCTGGTGACCAATGGCTCGAGTGCCCACAGAGAGATCCCTGCGTGCCAGCTGTGCCACCCGTGCCATAGGTTCGCCATCACTGTTCTAGCAAGATCTTAGGGCAGCCTCCTGGCATAGCACAGCCACGTGCTCCATACTCCTTCTCTTCACCAGAAATGTATGATTATCCCATGAAGAAGGAGTAGCTTAATATTCAGGCCTTAGCTATTTACGTTTTCCTCAGCTTTCTCCTAGTCCTTCTATAACACCACCCAAGCACACCTTCTCCCTCACTCTCTACCGACTGACTGACTCTATCCCTAACTTTCAACTCCAGTCAGAATTGAATTTACCTGATCCAGGCCCCATTTATATATATTCAGTGCAATCGTCTCTCCCGCCACTTCAAAATGTCACTAACCCCCAAGCTAGATCAATGCAATGTGTTTGACATGGGGCTGCCTTTGAAGATGATTCAGAAGCTGCAGCTTGTGTAAAACGTGGTGGTACGATTGATAACAGGGACCAGAAGGTTTGAACATATAACACCGATTCTGGCCCACTTGCACTGGCTGCCTATATGTTTCTGAGCCGAATTCAAGGTGCTGGTTTTTACCTATAAAATGTTACACGGCTTGGGACCACAATACCTGATGGAGCTCCTCTCTTGGAATGAACCTACCCATACACTACATTCATCATCTAAGCCCCTCCTCCAGGTGCCGCCTCCAAGGGAGGCTCAGGAGGTGACAACAAGGGAGAGAGCCTTCTCAGTGATGGCCCCCAATTATGGAATGATCTCCCCAACAAGGCCCGCCTGGTGCCAACATTGCTATCTTTTCAGCACCAGGTTAAGACCTTCTCTCAGGTATTTGGCAGCATATGATGAGGTTTTTAATCAGGTCTTGATTTTTTTCTTGTTGATTGTTTAAAATTCTTTTTAGATATGTGTATCTCTCTCTGTGTATTGTATGTTGATATGTGCATGTATTTGGTTTTTATAATGTATTTTTAAGGTTTTAATCTTTGTATACCACCCAGAGAGCTTCAGCTATTGGGCAGTATAGAAATGTAATAAATGAAATGAATGACAGTAAGAAAGCAGGGCCTCAGGCCTACTCAGGTACATTATAGCCTCTCAGAGGCCACACAAAGTAAATCTTACAGAACAACAATAGTTATATACATGGCATTTCTTCACATCTGTGTTGGCAGTTCTCTCTCATCTGTAATTTAAATGGACAACTGCAATACTGACAAGGGCATTTTGACAGACCTGTGGCTTACGCTGGCTCAGCTTGTCTGAGCATGGAAAGCTAAGCAGGGTCAGGCCTGGTTATTACTTGGATGGGAGACCCCTCCTCTAGTTTTCTGCATTGAGCAGGGGGTTGGACTCGATAGCCTTGTAGGCTCCTTCCAACTCTATGATCTATGAAATCTATGACCCAGGCTTCTGGGGGTCACACATAATGCCAAACCCAAGTAGAGAGGGACAAAAGGAATTCATACAGCAGAAGGTAAGGACACACATCAGCCAACCAGAAATGAAAATTAAGATCTTTAAGGATGCATTCCTATGCATGTTTAGACAGAAAAAAGTCCTATAACTCCCAGCATTCCCCATTCTGTCTAAACATGCATAGAACTGTGCCCTAACTGGAACTTGCTCTTATACTGATCCATGTTATTTGTATGAAACTATGCATGTGTTTCCTCCTCTACTATTTCCTTCATTTGAAAGAGTATTTGAGACACAATTGCCAAATCAGCAGAGGTGACAGTGAATCATTGCATTATACTAAAATGTATTTTAGGCTATTTTTGTATCTATTATTTGGCAATCAGTTGGACATATTGCCATCTGTGCTAAAGATTAAAAGAACCCTCATGGGGATGAAAGCAAGCAAAATGGATACCTGATGTGTAGGACCACACTGGCTTTTGCACAGAAACTTGGCACAAACATATATGTATCTACATGTGTCTAACTTTGGAAACTGAACACTCAAATGCTAGATATCATTTACTCTGAATAGGCATTGTTACATTTTCCGCAATTTTATATTACACATTATATTACACATCTAGTTGAAAGGTATGTGAAGGGCTTTGAACAGTTTAATTGTCATCAAAGTCACAGAAAGTGCACTTCCCACTTTAGTGTTTTCATTATACAGAGAACTGGAGGAGAAATGTAACAATATTGTAAACACTGTCTGGATTTCTGTATTCCCTCCAAACCTGGATTACTAATGAAGCTTCAGCAGAGTTCAGATTTAGTCTGCTTTGGAGAAGCCTTGCTTCAGTTTGGACATCTTCTGAATCTGTTCAAATCAGCACAATTCAGTTTGAGAGATGGCCAAATTCAAAGCACACCCCTAAATAGAAATGATACAAATGGCAAACATGATGCAACATACAAACTCCATCAGCAGAGAATAAAAGTATAACAAAACTCTTAAGTAATGCCAGAAAATGTTCCAAACATTAAAAAAAATTTAAAAGCCCTGCCAATTTCATAGGCCTGGGAAATTTGAAAAGACCTGAGAAAAGGTCTTCTCATGACTGTATCAGGATGGAGATAGCTTGGCCTCAGCCATGCTCTGGGAACCTCCTTCTTACCCCATTGCAATGCCTTATACCTAGACCTTCCTTCAAAAATGGTTTACAAAGATGTCCAATATAGAGTTGCAAGATTATTAAATGGGACTGGGCCATATGACCACATTTAGTTTATGTCAGCTGCACTGTGGTTTCTAGGCCCAATTTAAAGTGCTGCGTTTAACCTTTAAACTTTTAAAGCCCTAAACAGCTTGCGACCAAGTTATTGGAAATACCACCTTCTCCCATATATACTGCCCAAACCTTACTTTGTTTTACCCAGTGACCTCTAGGGGCTGGGGCCTTGTGCGGGAACCCAAGAACATCCCAGAGAGTGACAAGGGGAAGAGGGCTATTGTCTTCATGCCCTGCTTGTGGGTTTCCTAGAGCTACTGTATCTGCTTGGTCACAGTGGGAAACAGGATGCTGGGCTAGATGGAGTCTTCGTCAAAGTAAATGTACAGCAGAGAGAGATCTGGGACAGAGCCCATGTGGTTCAGTGGTTAGAGTGTTGGACTGGGACTCTGGAGATGCAAGTTCTAGTCTCCACTTGACCATGAAACTCAATGGGTGACTTTGGGCCAGTCGCTGACTCTCAGCCTAACCTACCTCAGAGATTTGTTCTGAGGATAAAATGGAGAGGAGGAGGACCATGTAAGCCACCTTGGGTTCCTTGCCAGAGGGAAAAAAGGCATGTAAATATAAGAAATAAACATCTGAAGTTTTGAAAAACATTGTTCATCACAGAAATGCCCAAGTTTAGAGGTTATTGCTTACAGAGCGCACCCAGGGTCTGGCTGGAATCAGCAAGGACACTTCTCAGGAGAGTCCCACCAGTGAGGAGCCCTTATTGGGGTGGTGGTGGTTACAGTTACTCCATGTTGCTAAGAGGTTATCCATGCAGGAGGAAGGTCCTTTCAACCCTTTCTGGGAGTGGTCTTTGATTACCACTGGGGCCACTTGGAGTGGTGACCACTGGCCTGTATACTCCTGGAGGCTTTGAAAAGGCTCAGATAGGGTCACAGATAGATCATTTGTGCACTTAGAGGAGAAATAATGACTCAGACACAGTTGTAGGGTACAAATTGTGGTAAAAGTAATGGGCCACATTTATTGAATCATCAATAGGGGATCTACGAAGGGAAAAAAGTGCGGGTACTAATTACACCGGCTATCAGCCGGTCACTATTGTGATAGGGCGAAACATCCAGCAAGGAGGGTGACGGCCGCCAGGTCATCCCCGATTCCCCGCCTTGCTTAACACCACACGGTGCTGGAAGGTCTTTCCTGCAGTCAGCCTCGACCAGACTGTGAGGTACTGGTAGGTGAAGCAGGAAGACCTCAGAGACGGCCTTGTCTCCGCAGTCCCGAGCCGTGAGACAGTCGGCGGAAGGAGCCTCAGGCACGCCACTCACCTGAAAGGTGCCATAGGATGATCACCGAGCCCCTAAAACTGCCTAATCCCGCACTTAACCGCCAATGTGACCGAATTGAAAATGCCACTAAGCACCCAAACCCTGAAATACAGTGTAGAGTAGGCGAAACACGAACATTGCCCCGGCCAATTAGGACAATGAACCAAAATTCCTACTCGGCCCCTGGAAACAGGCGACCAGTAAAACCTACACTGCAAACAGGGAAGGGAGGGAGGGAGCCGCGCTAGAAAAGAACCAGAAGGAGAGGCGAGCAAACCTAATAACGGCTCTACTGCCCCTCCCCTTCTGCCCTGTGATTGGTTGGTCTGATATCAGACCATTGTAGTCCGACTCGTCCCCTCCCCCCCGCGCAAATTGTTCCCCCCCGCTACAGCTACGCGTGGGGGGAGGTGCAATATGCAGGGAATTTATGAGTCCAGAAATGACACCATTGAACCTAGCCCTATCCTAGTCTCTTCAAAACCAGTAGAATTTGGTTCTGGGAATCAGAACACCCCTGGTAAGGTCTACAGCCCCAACAACATGTGAAAGATACACAGTGTGCTGCATGCAACTGAGGTGGAGACTCTCCAGACTACCAATCACATGGCAACATTCAGAATGTTACCATAACTATGGGGATAACATTTTTTGGCAGTGGTAAGCTAGCATATGGATTGTGCTCTGGCTATGAGGCTAAATGATCTCCATCTGCTTTGTTCTATCTGAAGTATCTTTGGATATTTCAGTAAGACATTTCCATAGTAAGAAAGCCCAGGATTATAGTCAGAGAAGACAAGTCATCATTGACTATTTACATTATAAAAAGGGACAAGAACAAGTGGTGATTGAGTTGACCTGCTACCCCATGCAAGTGTACAAATATTAGCTTAACATATGCTATTTCTCTTCACCTAAGAAGTACCTATTTCAAGCTGTTTCTGTTTTAAATCAAATAAATATATATTACAGTTTTTACCAGCTGTGTTTACCCTTAGATCACAGTCATTACAATGGGTCTTGAACTCATATAGCAATTTGTATAGTATAGGGCACCCATGGATTCTACAGCTGATTGGTATTGAACACACATTTTCTAAAATGTGTACAACTTACCAAAGATTTAAGAGTGGAAATCTGTGATAGAAAAAGTGTCTCACCAAAGAATGCTTGGAAGAAACTGAATGGTCTTGGACCATTCAGTTTTTAATATTTTAAAAACAAAATATTTCTGTCATATTTAGACATCAGGATACTGATTCCATTGATTATTGCCACATGCAGAGATGTATAAGCTTTTCTAGAAAAGAAAAGATCAAGCTGATATATCAGTTCAATAACCATGGGCATGATCCTTTCCCATGTGTAGTACCCCCACACACACACACACACACAAATCCCTCGATGTCGGGGGTGAGGAACCAGTGGCCCCCTGCCCAAGTTCATGTGGCTCTCAGTCCAATTTCAAAAGCCCTCTTCGTGTGATCAGGCTTGACCTCCTGTGAGAGAGATCCGTCCCTTCCCTGGCTGCCTGCTGGTCAGGAAGGATGAGTGGGAGGAGAGACAAAGGTGGTGGCAGAAAGAGAGAGAAAAGGAGATGGCAGAAAGAGAAAAGGGGTAATCTTTTTTAAAAAAATATTCTGTAATTGTTATGTTTTTATTGTATTTTAATGTATTTTATTATTTTAATCCATTTTAGTTACGCTTGTAAGCTGCCTTGAGTGCCATTTTTTGGTAGAAAGGTGGGGTACAAATCAAGTAAATAATAAACCAACTGACTTTTGGCTCTGGTCCCATTCACCACTGATGTGTGGCCCTGCCCTGACAGACTGCCCACAAGGGAATATTGCCCTTGACAGAAGAAAGTTTGCCCACCTCTGCTCTAGGCTGATTTTATCCATTTCATTATCACCACTCTGTACCTCTGGATTGAATTTATTTTGGCTGCTTGGTTTTATCATGTTATATTTTAATATGTCTGTAATTTTATGTTATTATTGTTGATGCTTTTGTTTTAAGATGATTGCTTTTATTTGTTGCTTTGTTTTGTAAACTGCCCAGGGAGCCTTTTGGCTGATGGGCGGTGAATAAATACAATAAATAAATAAATAGGTCATAACAGAGCCCTGTTCCTGCATTCCCCGCTCAGCTCACCTGGGCACTCACTCACAGAGACAGTGTGCCAGCCAGGGGAGTTCAATGAATGGGAGATTTGAGTGCATCTCCCATCATCCAAGCCTCCCTCTCCACCCAGTCAAGTTATACTCGTTCTGGAGCAGAGCTTGATTTAGCAGAGGTGACCAAAGGGAACTACAGGAGGTGTGGACAGAGCTGCCATTCCTTTCCCTGTAATGGCCTCTGAAGATGATCTTAAGGTCCAGGGAGGTATATATGGGAAGAGACACTTGTTCAGGCAGCCTGGCCTCAAGCCGTTTAAGCCACCTTCAGCACATATGGTAGATAAAACAGACATTAAATAAATATAATGAATAGTTGGCAGGCTAGGAACAGGGCCTTTACCTCTTTGGCCCCCAGGCTGTGGCACAAACTCTCAGAAGGTATCAGGAGACACTCTTCTGTTCCCACTTTTTGGAAGAGCTGCAAAATGTTCTCCTTCAGCTCATGTATTTATTTATTTATTTGTGCATGGTGCATGTATGCTATTTATATCAGCTGCCCAATGACATAGTTTTCTAGGCAGCTCGCAAAGATAAAACGATAAAATGTGGTTCAAGGTGCTGGTTTTAACCTATAAAGCCTTATATGGCTTGGGTTGGGACCAAAATATCTGATGGAACGCCTCTCCCGACCTGAATCTACCCAGACACTACAGTCAATACCTGAGGCCTTCCTCCAAATGCCACCTACAAAGAAGGCTTGCAGGGTGGCAACAAGGAAGAGGGCCTTCTCAGTGGTGCCACCCCAATTATGGAATGATCTCCCCACTGAGGCCCACCTGGTGCCAACACTGTCATCTTTTCCATGCCAGGTTAAGACTGCCTTTAAATTCTCCCAGGCATTTAATGGCATGATAGGCATTTATGCCAGCTGTTTTTAACAGGACTAGTTTGCACTGAAATTGTTTTAGCTGTTAAATTGTTTTTAAATTCTGTATATTGAAAAATGTTATGCAGTATTTCATTATATTCTTGGTCTGTGCTTTTGTGTATTGTTGTAAACTGCCAGTCGCTTCAGTTATTGGGTAGTATAGAAATGAAATGAATTGAATAAATAAATAATAAATTATTAAAACCATTTATTTGGGTGATTGCTTTTGTATGCACAAGGACAGCATTTGTTACACATAAAAGGTTAATGGAAAGGTAGGAAAACTCCCCCTTCACCTACCTCTCCGATGAATACACACACACACACACACACACACACACTACACATGATTAGTGGAGGATGGGGAAAAGGCGGGGGAAACTCTCCCCTTCCTTTGCCGTCCCCCTCCAACCTCCTCCTCTGCCTTTCTCATTTTCACAGACACTCATCTATGCAAGCTCCCTCTGAAACAACTGCAGACTTCCCTCAGTTGAACCTAAACAACACCACTTGAATGTAGGCTGCACCTCCCTAGCCTAGCTGAGCCCATTGGAAGTGAGTATGAGCTTCAGAATAGAGAAGGACTGGAGGGAGGGTTTGTGACGGAATGTGGCTCAGTTTGACCACCCTGTTTTTCCAAAAGGGCACAGGGTACTTCTATCAGTAGAAATCATCTCCTGCCCTTTTCCAATGCCCTCCACTCCTTCCCCCACCCCCATTTACATCCTTGTGTGTGTGTTGTTGTTTTTTTGCATATGGGCAGATTGAGCTTAGAAATATGATATAAATCAGTGTAAATTGTTCCTATTAGTTCAGGCATTTATCACATCTGTTCGCTATGCCTGCTGTCCTGCTGATATGTTTATTTAAATGTCGAAGTCATACAAAGTTTGATACACATACTCATTCAATGCCATCCTCTGCCAGCAGGGCATTTTTATAGATCATCACTTACAAAAACTTACAACAGCATCCGTCATTTCTGTCACTCTGATGTTATGCACAGTTACTATAGGGGTGCCATACATAATATTTGTATTAGAGGTATGCAAAAGTGTTTCAGGATAACCACATGCTGAACTGCTTAGCCCTACCATGCTCTATCACGGTTGTCAAGCTCTCTTATCCCAGCAGCAAACACTCCCTTTCCCACTGATACCAGGATATCTGGCCTGAATGTGCTGTTTCAGTCCCCTGTCAAACTTTTTTCGGGGGGGGGAAGGGTTTGCTGAAATAAATAAACCAACTTTAGATTTCTAAGAGCTTTTCTACAAGAGGCTGTTAATGTGCTGTTAATCTACTGCATCTACTTTTGGTTACATCGCAGAATTGAGATCGGAGCACTACACAAGGCACCTTTCCTTTTCTGCCACATAACCTCTAGGCGGCACTGTGGTATAGCAGAATAGCACAAATACACAAGAGGAAATCATGCTCTCTTTCGCATTTTCCCTGCTCTAAAAAAAACAACTCACCAAAAGTGCAGGTTAGACACAGAAGTGAAACTGGAGGGTCACGTTGTCATCTAAAGAACCCATAAACAACCATGAGTAGAGAATCACAAGTGCATGATAAATGCCTCGTGTGGAAAAGCCCTAAGATTCAGTACTTCGTGTCCTACATATTATCTGTTGTTGCTTTTGTGTAGTTACAGAATTAGAAAAAGCCCTTAATTCATGCCCTTTGATTGGGGCTCTCTTTTTTCTAAAATTAGTTACAACCACAAAGGACAAGCCTCTCAAATGCTGTAACAAATTTTATTATTATTATTATTATTATTATTATTATTATTATTATTATTATTATTTTGGTTAATTGTAAACTTATTCAGTTGGCAGCAACTGGACTCCTGTAGTGTTTACAGTGGTTTTTGTGATGGCTACCCTGATAGCAAAAATAGTAGGCCCAATCTAACTGCTGCTTGCAGAGCATACACATTATACCAGTTCAGATTATTTATTCATCTAGCCCAATATTGTCTACTCTGACAGGCAGCAGCAGTTCTCCATGGTCTCAAGCATGGTCTTTCACATCACCTGTGACCTGATCCTTTCAACAGGACATGCCAGGGATTGAATGTGGGCATGTGGTCTACGAGTGAACTATGGTCACTCCCTGGTAGATTGAGCTTTCATTTAAACAAGGGCTTTCCTGTTCAGTGCAACGTCAAAAACTGCTCTGCCTCCCACATAAAAATGAATGTTATGCCTTTGTACACAGAAGTTACGCTTTTGTACCAGAACTAAATTCTGGTCTTTTCCACTTAGATTAGATTATCCACCTTGGTCAGTTTTGGAATCCTTATGTCTGCATCCTCTCTCCAAATGGATGGCATTAGGGTCTTGCTACACTAAAACAGACAGGGTGCCTCCTACAATCATGGCAGTTAGAGAGGTGTGGTGTATTATATCTCGTCAATTACAGTTTGACCCATTTTCCCATGCTAAACTGACTTTATGGGGTAATCCGGATTTAAAAATTGGTAAGAAAATGTTCCTGTGGCAGCCTTGGGCAGGCAGGTTGATTTTTACTTTGGATCAATTAGTGAGTGTAGATTATGAGTTTTTGTCATTTTCAGCTTTGCGTATTAAATATAACTTGCCTGCCTCAGCTGAATGGCAATACAGCCATGCCTTGGATTGAGAGCATAATTCGTTCCGGAAACATGCTTGTAATCCAAAACACTCTTATATCAAAACGAAATCCCCCCAAAAAAAATTTGTACAGAGATTTTTAATTTCAGCCGTACTACAGTACTTGTATTGCAAGACGTCGCTTGTACCTTGAAGTGGTGAGTGGGCTTGCGTGTTCCGATGAATCCTGTGAGCAATGCCGTCGGGAGCTATGTACTCCCAGTAGGGTCACCCATGGCGGTAAGGTCCGGGGAGAGGAACCAGACAAAGAACGATCCAAAACAAAGTCCTCAACGGCAGAACAGGCGGAAGATAATTAAACCTAAATTACAACGGCTGTGAAGGCGGATGAAGGCTGCAGCAGAGAATGGTTTTCCAATCGTCAGGGTAACCGTGCCATTGGATCTCTGCCGTACTCTGTCAAGTTTGTGTGGTGATTCGTTGTGCACCGATCTCCCCACATAAAACAGTTTCACGCACAGGCGTCTTCCAACCCAACCCATCCAACCCAACCCAACCCAACCCAACCAAACAAACATAAAAAAAGTCCCATGGCGACTGGCGAACGGCGACGGGGGCAGGACTGTGAATCTGGAAGCCCCTAGCCATGGACCAGCACATGGGCGGTGGATGCAGACTCAGTCGCCCTGTTCAAGGAACGAGGTAGTCGAGCAGCTCGGCAGCTGTATCCATGACTGAGCAGCCCTATTTAGGATCCACTCTGCTCACCCCGTATGGGGAGGGGGCTAGAAAAGGTGCCCTAAACATAGTCTACCTCTTTCTCCCCTGACTGGATTACCGCGTCCAGTGGGGTCACCATTTTAGCGGTCGAAAAAGACATTTGAATTTTGGAACATGGAATATACGGACATTGCTGGATAACATAGATAGTGAACGCCCTGAGCGTAGGACTGCTATTATTGCAAGGGAGCTGAGACGGTTTTAAAATTGACATAGCAGCACTTCAAGAAACTCGAAGGGCAGGAGAGGGACAGTTGAAAGAAGAAAAAGGAGGTTATACCTTCTTCTGGAAAGGACTACCTGAGCAGGACCGACGAATACATGGAGTAGGCTTTGCCATCAAAAATGAACTAGTGAACTCTTTGTCAGAAGTTCCTACTGGCATTAACGAACGCCTGATAACTCTTCGATTAAAGCTCGCCAATAACCAACAGGTAACTATTTTGAGCGCTTATGCACCAACATTAGATGCTGATGATGACATCAAGGAAAGTTTTTATAGCCAGTTGGACACTCTCCTGTCAGAGATACCTAAGGAGGATAAAATTATCCTCCTGGGCGATTTTAACGCAAGAGTCGGGCGTGACTCTGATTTATGGCCAGAAACTATTGGAAAAGACGGAGTTGGTAATAGCAACCCGAACGGACTCTTACTTTTGTCTATATGTGCAGAGCATAATCTCACTATTACAAACACGCTCTTTCGACAAAAGAATAAGCTTAAAACATCATGGCAGCACCCACGGTCAAAGCACTGGCATCTTCTGGATTATGTAATTGTCCGTGTTAGAGATCGCCGCGATGTACTTCTTACTAGGGCCATGGTGAGTGCCGACGACTGCTGGACAGACCACCGACTAATCCGGTCCACAATGGTTATCAACATTGCTCCCCAACGTAGGCTTCAAGGAAGGAAACCAAGGCGTAAAATGAACATCCAAGTCCTTCAAGATCCTATTAAGCAAACTCGTCTTCAATCACTTCTTAAGGAACATCTACCTACGGAACCTCCTGACAACATTGAGGACCATTGGTCTAAGCTGAAAACCTCCATTACTGCAGCTTGTGAACAAACTATTGGATATGAAACTAAGAAACATCAGGATTGGTTTGATGAAAATGATAATGAGATTAAATATATAATTGACCAAAAAAGGAAAGCCTTCCAAATATGGCAAAATGATATTAACTGCGCTGCCAAGAAAAAAACCTACGCTAGCGCAAAGGCTGAGGTCCAAAGAAGAACAAGAGAACTTAAGAACGCTTGGTGGAAAAAGAAAGCTGAGGAAATTCAACAACTTGCAGAATCTCATGATGCACGGGCCTTTTTTAAGGCCACAAGGGCCATTTATGGACCAAAAACCTATGGTACAAACCCTTTACAATCAAAAGATGGCACCAAACTCTTAAAAGACAAAGAGTCTATTGCACTGCGTTGGAAAGAGCATTATTATGACCTTTTAAATCGTAAATCTAAGGTGGATAATGAGATTTTTTCGCAAATCCCACAAAAACAAATTAAAGAGGAACTTGCAATACTCCCCACTTTGGATGAAGTTATAAAAGCCATTAATCAAATGAAGAATAACAAAGCTAGTGGACCAGATGGGATTCCTGCTGAAATCTTTAAAGAAGGGGGCCCCGAACTTGTACAACATCTTCATAAACTCATTGAAAAAATCTGGATAAGAGAAGAGATCCCAGAAGACTTCAGGGATGCCATAATTATCACCCTCTTTAAGAAGGGTGATAGAACAGACTGTGGAAACTATCGGGGCATTTCTCTCTTAGCAACCGCAGGTAAAATATTTGCTAGGATTCTCGCAAACCGTCTTCTATCTATTTCAGAAGAGATCCTCCCTGAAACTCAATATGGTTTCCGCCCCTCTAGAGGGACAGTAGACATGATTTATACTGCACGTCAGCTCCAAGAAAAATGCCGGGAGCAAAATCAACCCCTTTATATGGCATTTATCGATTTGGCTAAGGCCTTTGATACTGTAGACCGTACAGCTCTCTGGACTATCCTTATGAAAATTGGATGCCCCAATAAATTTGTGAATATCTTGCGACTTCTCCATGACAACATGACGGCAACGGTTTTGGACAACAACGGCTCTCATGGTGCTCCATTTAAAGTGGGATCAGGTGTTAAACAGGGATGTGTTATCGCCCCAACATTATTTGCCATTTTCATCGCCATGGTTTTACATCTTGTCAAGGGGAAACTTCCCACTGGTGTGGGAATTATATATCGAACAGATGGAAAGCTTTTTAATCTCAGCAGGCTGAAAGCAAAAAGTAAGGTAATTACAACCTCCGTTGTGGAACTTCAGTATGCTGATGATAATGTGGTCTCCGCACATTCAGAGGATGATCTCCAAACTATCCTAAATGCTTTTGCAGAAGCATACGAAAAACTTGGTCTCTCACTTAACATCAAAAGACCAAAGTGCTTCATCAGCAAGTGCAAGCTAACCCTTTGGTGATGCCATCTATCCAGCTTGGCGGGACAATACTGGAAAATGTCGATCATTTTCTCTATCTTGGCAGCTATCTTTCTGTTACAGCTAACATCGACAGTGAAATCCAGCATCGTTTGAGCTCCGCAAGTGCCGCATTTTCTCGAATGAAACATAGAGTGTTCGAGGATCGGGATATTTGTAAGAAGACCAAAACACTGGTTTATGAAGCCATTGTATTACCAACTTTATTGTATGCCTGCGAAACATGGACTATCTATAAACGTCACTTCCACCTCCTTGAAAGGTTTCATCAACGTTGCCTCCGGAAAATCCTGCGAATTACTTGGGAAGATAGACGAACAAATCTTCTTTAGAATTTCCTCCTTTTATCCCGGAAGACAATCTTACTCGGTCACGAGTGATCGCCTGATGATGATGATGATGATCAAGTAAAAAAAAAATTAAATATTTAGAAATTTGCTTGTCTTGCAAAACGCTCTCAGACCAAGTTACTTGCAATCCAAGGTATTAGTGAACTTGCAATTGCAACATTTGTTAGAATCTAGGTTTGGTCTGGCTGCTTTTTTAGCTTCAGAGTCTCCTTTGCTATTGGATGCATTGACTGAGGCTGAGCAGTTATATTGACCTATGATTCATGTTTATAAATACTTATTATCAATGAGTAAGTATGATACACAGATATCATATTATGTTGCAGAGTCTTAAAGATGAATGGAATAGGGAATTAGATGGTCTTATGTTGCCTAATCAATGGAACATTGTTTTTGTGTCTGTGTCAGAAGGGTCTATGGATCTTAGGTTACGTCTTATTCAGCAAAAACTTTAGTTTCGTGTTTATTAGACACCACAACATCTTTTTAATAAGGGTTTGTCTAAGTCAGCTAACTGTTGGAGGTGTAATACTGTGATTGCTTCGTTTACACATATGTTTTGGCAATGCCCAGTGGTTACTTCTTTTGGGGTAGAGATCATAGTATGGATAAACCTAGTATTAGAATACTCTTTAATATTTACTGATGCACACATTCTTTTAAATTATATACCTGCTGTATGGAATTTATCACAAGGACAACACATGTGGATTTTCCGTGCCCTCTTGACAGCCAAAAGACTGATATTACAACACTGGAAAGATAAACACTCACCTATATAACACAATGGATTGAGGACCTAATAACGTTTTCAACATTTGAGTGGGTAGTATTTACCCACTCAAATGGATGGATGGATCCAGATGGAGATGGATAAATAAATGCAGATGGATAAATACATGGATATTTGGTCTGCTTTTTCTGAAGTTTATGCATAACTCTTTTTTTATGGATAATTGTATTACTACATACTTTTTGATACTTATGGATGTTTATTTCATACATATTTACTGTAAGTGATCCATTTAAAATACTATAAGAAAATTGTATTTTTTGTTGTTGTTCTCTTTCCGCCCCCCCCCCCTTTTTCTTTTTTATGGTTTTTGCTTTGTTTTGGTGTAATTCACATTTTAAAAACTAATAAAAAATTTAAAAGAACAAAAACAAACAAGGGCTTTCCTGTTCAATGCAATGTAAAAAACTGCTCTGCCTCCCACATCAAAATGAATGTTATGCTTTTGTACACAGAAGTGCTCAATTTATGCAGGGATTCGGGCTTACTGGCCACAATCCAGACTTCACATTCACAGTGGGTTCTTATGGCTGCCTATGGAAGATTGTGCTCCATGAGTGTATGGAGTGCTTTCCCTTTCTATACTAGGAAGAGGTGCAAATTTCATTTGGTCTCTTCTTCTTCTTCTTCTTCTTCTTCTTCTTCTTCTTCTTCTTCTTCTTCTTCTTCTTCTTCTTCTTCTTCTTCTTCAGTATTTGTATACCATTCCACATCAAGCAGATTCTGGAGCAGTGAACAATAAAAGCTCAAAAACAGATAAAAGAAACAAAAACAATACATTGAAAACAAACTAAAATTACACTGGTGGCTAAAAGGCAGAGAAGGCTTCCTGGAACAAGATGGTCTTCAGCAGGCACCAAAAGCAGCACAATGTCGGACCCTGCCTGACATCCAGAGGTAGGGAGTTGCACGCCGCCACACTGAAGGCTCTTCTCATTTCAATTAGAACTTACCAAATTTTGACTTCCTGAACCTAAACATGAACTGGAACGCATTTTGCCACTGAAATCCGTACCTTTCCAAAGTTTGTGATGCAGTTCGCAAAAAATAATATATAATAATTTACAAACCTACACACAAAATTGCATATATATATATATATATATATATATATATATATATTTATTCTATGGGGGAAATATATACATTTACAAAAGTTGTTGTTGTTGTTGTTGTTGTTGTTATTTACAAAAGTGCACACAAAAATGCATACATTTGGGAAAATGCATACAGAAATGTGGATTTATTTTTTTAAAAAATTGCACAAAATACATTTACATTTTAGTCTGGACTAAAAATAATAATAATCCAATGTGGAATCAGAACAGAATGAACCTAGCGTTAGAAAAATGAGAACCTGAGTTAAATCAAGCTTGTCAGGCTCACCCATCCCTATAAATCTATACCTTATAAAAGCCTTGCTGGATTGAGATGGTTTACTTTAATGTGAATAGCATTTGGTTTATTTCAATGGAATTTATAACTGCTTCTTGCAAAATATTCTGTACTTGGGTTCTGCTCACTAAACCTTCCGATGCCCCATCTAGCACAGATAGCTGGTGTTACTCTCTTTCCCATCAGCTGTACAGGCCTGTGGCTTACGCTGGCTCAGCTTGTCTGAGTGTGGAAAGCTAAGCAGGGTCAGGCCTGGTTATTACTTGAATGGGAGACCCCTCCTCTAGTTTCCTGCATTGAGCAGGGGGTTGGACTCGATAGCCTTGTAGGCTCCTTCCAACTCTATGATCTATGAAATCTAGGTCATCTGCCAATTTGGCCAATAGTCAGATAACACAAGTTTCCTTACACCTATTGCTTCAGGTTCTGGGCAATCAGTCTGGGTCTTCTAGGCCTTCTTCAGCTTTGAACTGGCCCCAAAGCCTTGGGGTCCTATTTGACCCATATCAGGCAGTTCTGTCTATACCCAGTGCTTTTTCTTAAGGTATGTGAGATTGTCCTGAAATTCCTAATATTGGCACACACTTGCGCTAGCCAAGATTTACAGTAAGACATTTTCCCCTTATATTATATAGCAGCAGAAAATGTCACTGTAGCTGTTCCAATGCAAATGTTTGCTCATAGTGCAATGACTATAACAGGGGTTGGGATCAGGCCAGTCATTTACTGAGGTCCAATGCATGGCATCAACGGAAATCCACACATACTCCTTCACAGTAGAATATTGTAGTGGTTAGAGCAGGGGTGAGCAGAAAGTAGATTTCTAGATCAGGGCTCTCCAACCTTGGGTCCCCAGATGTTGCTGGACTACAGCTCCCAGAATCCCTTGCCATTAGCCATGCTGGCTGGGTATGCTGGGAGCTGTAGGCCAGCAACACCTGGGGACCCAAGGTTGGAGAGCCCTGTTCTAGATGTTTCGGACTTCAACTCCCAGCATTCCTGAATCCTGACCTTTGGCCATGCTGGCAGAGGCTTCTGGGAACTGAAGTCCAAAACATCTGGAGGTCTACCTTCTGCCAACCTCTGGGTTAGATTATTGGGACAAAGACTGGGGAGACCCAGGTTCAAATCCCCATTTATCCATGGAGCTCTCACCGAGTGACCTTGGACCAGTCAGATCCTCTCAGCTTTAGCAACCTCACAGGGTTGTTGTGAAGATAAAAATGGCAATGGGAAAAACCATATGCAATGCCCTGAGCTCCTTGGAAGAAAGGCAAATGTACTACATAATCATATATACATAGGCACATGCATCAGGCTTTGACTATTATCTTAATGCTTGGTTCAGTTTGTGTGTGAAATGAAAGACTGGTGATCCTAACAGAAGCGACATAATGAAAAATCTCAACTGAAAATGAATGGAGCTCCAGTTTCTATAGCAGGATTCCTGCCCATTATCCAGTGCAATCCTTAATGTGTTTTGCATCTTAACTATAGATCGTTCTACATTAATTAAGAATGCCAGAACTTCATTTGTATCAATAGGTTGAGAATGTTTTGCCTGATTTATGGCACTTGACAGGTTGTCACCAGAAACACTTAGGATCTTTGAATCAGACATTTCCTGGGCCAATTCTCCATATTCACTGAGAGTACTGCTGGCAATCAGATTGCATAATGGATGATGAGTGGCAGAGAGAGCATCTGAAAAATAATCAAGAGCAACATCAATAACCCAGGGCTTAGGAAAATATGGAACAAACAAGTATTCTTAGAAACATGTATAACATGTATTCTTCTTAGAATGTGTATGATATGATGTGCCAACAGATGAGCTGTGAAGGACAGAAAAATCCCTCTTGATGTGTGGTCACTTTTGTAGCTTTCAGATGGTTACACACTCTGTTTTCCCAAACGGTGAGAAGTTCCAGGGGCAGCTTTAGCCTGTGGATGAATGAGCCCTGGAGTCTTATGGTGTCTTCATAATATTTGATTTATTTACAAACATCAAAGCACAACACAGTGGAGACCAAGGCATTCCTTCAGCAGGCAGCACATACCCAGAGAACAACTTGTGCTGTTCCCCAAATGTTGTCCCCTCCCCCCAGTTTCTAACTCCCGTTAGAAAAGTCTGTGTTCTCTCTAACTCTGTTCCTGTTTCAAACCACAAACTGCTGGTGCCCAGTCCTCCCCAACCTGCCACGTACTGCCAAATCCTGGTTTGAGAGCCCACTTCTGCAGTTGAATTGTTCATGCAGGGAATCATCCACACAACCATTAAAGGAACACTGAGGTTCTTTTGTCAAACCCAACTCTCATTTAAGGCAAAACTGCACCATTCACAGTCATAAGACAGCCTGAGGGCCAAACCAAACATTCTCCTAATGACGCATACAGCCAGTTTGTACAATCATCATAGGCTAAACAAGACACGGTGGTTTGTTTAAGCCATGGAGCATCCTGGGTGTGTGCTGCGGTGTGATTTTCAAGATCAACCACTTGGCTGCGGCTTGTCATGTCATCCGAACCGGGGTGGGGTGGGGGCATCACTTGTTGAAAGGGGAAACAATCCTCAAATAACTCATGTGCTGTTGTGAGGTTATTTGAGAGTCGTTTCCCCCTTCCACAAGCCATGCTGCCCGAGTTCAGATGATACAACCAGCCACAGCCAGGCAGGTGATTATGCAAATTGCACCCAGGCAGAAAGCCACATACAGCTCCTCCTTCTCACCACTACCATTTTCTGGGCCAGAACAAGAGGCAGGTGAACAAGCAAGTTACAATGGTGAGGTGAGGAGGAACAACTCCAGGGGGCTTTTGCCAGTGGGTCCCTACTAGGGCATGGGCCTTTGGCAGGTGACCATGCCTGCCCTTGCTGCTGACCCTGGCCCTAAGACCAAACCGCACATTACTCTCTATTGCCAAACAGGCCTGTAGCCAGAGGTGAGTTGGGGGGATCCCCCCTAAATTTCTCTGCCTCCCCTATTTTTATTTTTTTTACAAATAATTAAAAAACAGTTTACAATTTTGTCTTTAAAAGGCCTGCAAACCATATGAACTGCCCGCACCTACTTTTTTGCTCTCCCCCCGAACTTTTAGGTTGACTATGGGACTGTTGCCAAGTAGTGATCTAGTAAATACTAATTGCAGGCACAGAGGGGGAAGGTAATCCAGACTGGGGCCTCACTGGAGAAGAAAGGGTTAACCCCGCCCCCCACCCACAACTTCCATGCTAGTGTCCCAATCTGGGTTGGGAGTGGGGAAAAAAAAAAGCAGGGTGTGGCGAGATGTAACTGGTAGCTACATCTGTAAAGTTACGTGTGGTTTGGCCCTAACTCGTAGTCAGAGCTGACTCCAAGTTTATTTATTTTATTTTATTTGTTTATTATATTTATACCCTGGAATCCTCCCATCAAATTGGCCGCTTCCTCCATTGATGAGACCCCAGGTGTGGACTTACCTGGCAACAGTGGCATGCAGCTGTGAGCCACTGCTTTTATTTTTTTCACAAGTTTAAATGTATGGTAAATTTTGAGTGGAAACACAGATACCCAGCTGCCTGGCACAGGATGGGCCCAGGGCAGGGGTCAATGTTGTGAACCATGCCAGGGTGCTGGGGCCTTGGCAGCTGCCTGAAGGTGCCAGGTACAGGTGCCAAGCCTGCTCACAATAATAATCTTCAGCATCTGACAAGGCATTAGAGTTTGCTTACTTTAATAAGAAAGCACCATGACCCCGAAAGCTATAATCTAGCGATGCAGATGTTTGGTTCTCGGCAGTGAAACTCAAGGATTGACTGTGTCCTCATCTTACACAGTAGTACTTTCATTCTCTGGTCATCAAGTGCAACTCAAATGAAAGAAGACAGGAATCTGCTTACCTTACACTGATCATTGGGAGACCCAAAAGCATGGATTGAGAGGAGACCCTCAGACCATATACCAAAGATCCTTTAATGCAGGGGTGGGCAACTTGTGGCCCTTCAGATGTTTTGGCCTACAACTCCCATCATCACTCACCACTGGGAGTGATGGGAGTTGTAGCCCTAGCCAGCCACAACTTGCGCACCCCTGTTTTAATGTGACTTATTTAATTGGTTGCCCAGTAGCAACATTGAAGCAGCCTATCATGCTCACAATTGAGACTGTTACTAAGGGTTGCATCCAACGTTAGCCTAACTTACATCCCATTAATTCCAATGGCTCTACTCTATGTAGGACTACTATTGGATACAATCCAAAGTGGTAAAAGGATTAATTTCATTTATTTATTTATTGTATTTCTAGATCGCCCATCTAGCTGGTAACCCGGCCACTCTGGGCGATGTACAGCATACAATGAAACAAAACATTGGAAAATGGAAGATAAAAGAGAACTGCCATGCTGTCCTAGACCAGAGGTCATCAAACCAAGAATGCTGCCTTTCTTAGTTATCACCATGTCATGCCGATTGTGTGAACTTTGGCTGTAGTTAAACTGCACCTGGTTCTCAAGTTAAACATTTAAAAATGGAACAGTCAATGACTGATTTGGCATATAGACAACTGTAATTTGGCTTGAATTGTCCTAATTCCCCTAATGCTCCATGTGTAAAACATCTGCTTTTTTTGAATAGGATTTCAGCCTTAAATATCTTGAATATGCAAACTTTACTGGCTTGTAGTCTCTTATAGGGATGATTAATTAGGGGCAATTCACAAAGCCAGATTGGTGTCTGGAGTATATGGGTTGAGTGACACTGGGATGAGTTTGGCATGTGGTGAAGTTGCTGTGTGAATGCTTCCCCCATGTGCTCAGCTCCTAGCAGCTCACATGGCCACTTGCTGAAAATAGCACACTGGATATTTGAGTTGGGTGCACAGTGAGGCTGTTGTGCATTCTCCAGGCCAACTTGATTGTGTGAGATGATACTTACTTTATATCTTACTTTATACTTTTTCCTCCTCCCCCCAGAACACTAGTGCTGGGTCAAAGAATTATTATCGGGAGGGTGAAAATCTCCCAAAAGATTAGATTAAACTTCAGGGGGAGCAGGTGAAATTCTAAGGATTTGGAGAGGGGTCTTAATTTGGAGAGGGGTGGCCAAAGATGTTTTGTCTTCCTTTCTTTTATGAAAGAAAAGCCTTGCCACTCTATAGCATTGTTCCCCCCCCGGGGGGGCATTTTGTCCCAGAATGCTCAGAGCAAGTGGTGGTGGAATGGCTTTTTTTCATAAAAGAAAGGAAGGGAAAAATCTTTAGCCATCTCATATTTCAAGATAAGAGCACCCTCTCAATCCAAGGACTACCCCCTCCCAGTCACTGAATACCTCCACCTCTTTCATGGTGGATAAATAGTCCTGTAACAGCGTGTGTGTGTGTGGGGGGGCATATTTGGCCTGGCTTTACTGAATACTAACAGTGCAATGCTGTAAATGTCTCCTTAGAAGTAAGTCCAACAGAGACCAAAGGAGTTTACTCCTAAGTAAGTGGGTAAAGGTTTGCAGCTCTTCCCAACTGCAACACATGCATACCATTTCTTTGGATTCTGATTGCTGTCTCCTTGCTGCATGTTCTCTTAAACTTTCTGCAAAAGTTACATTTTTCGCACCATAAGACGCACTTTTCTCCCCCCAAAAAGGAGGGGGAAATGTCTGTGCGTCTTATTGAGTGAATGCTGGAAAAAAAACCAAATATTTTTCCCCCTACCTTCCTCTGCGTGCCTCCAACAGGTCCAGTGGAAGACAGGAGGGCTCCTGCGGGGGAAAAAACTTGGTAGTGGCAGCAGCAGCGGCACACCCCCCGGCAGCAGGGACGCGAGTGGGCGGGTGGTGGAAGAGAGGAGGGCTCCTGCACGCTCCCAAAAACTTTGGCGCGGCGGCGGCACCCCCCCCCCCGGGCAGCAGGGACGCGAGCGGGTGAACGGCAGAAGAGAGGAGGGCTCCTGCACGCTCCCAAAAATTTTGGCGCGGCGGCGCGGCGGTGTAGCGGCGGCACCCCTCCCCGGCAGCAGGGACACGAGCGGGCGGGCAGCAGAAGAGAGGAGGGCTCCTGCGCGGAGCGGGACAAGGCTGCCCGCTCCCCAAAAAACTTTGCCGCCGCCTCACATCTGGCCTGATCCCGTTGGCGGGGGCGGCCCGATTTTGCTCTTCTGAGCGGTGCGGAGCGTTCTCCGCGCCGCTCAAGCTGCCGCCGCCGCTGCCACTGGAGTCGATGCCGGAGCTGCTGAAGCCGCCGCCACCACTGCGTCACATCCAGCTGCTTCGGCGCGCTGGAGCCCCGCGCTATGATTTTGGCGGGGCAACCAGGGCAACAGGGCTTAAACAGCCCTGTTGCCCTAGTTTCTCCCCACCAAAAACATAGCGCGGGGTCCAGCACGCCAAGGGACCAGTGCGGCTGGCTCGCCACGGAGAGCACAAGCAGGCGAGGAGGCAGGTAGGCCTGCATGAAAGCAGTAATAGTTATCAGAAAACAAGGGAAAAAAGATTCATGTACAAATTATTGGAAAACTAATAGCAATAGAACAAAATAATATCTCCATAAATTTATTTTTTTATTAACTGCTTTTTTTACCCCTGCATTTCTTAAAAACAATAAAGAAGAATAAAACTCAAATTACAATATTGCCCCTCCCATCCCCGCAGCGATATTGTAATTTGTGTTTTATTCTTCTTTATAACCTGTTTTGGATTGTTTTTAAGAAATGCAGGGTTAAAAAAGCAGTTAATAAATAAATAAATGTATGGAGATGTTATTTTGTTCTCTTGTCATTAGTTTTCCAATAATCTGCACATGAATCTTTTTCCCTTGTTTTCTTCCTCTAAAAACTAAGTGCGTCTTATGGCCCGGGGCGTCTTATGGAGCGAAAAATACGGTAATACCCAGGAGGAAAAGCCACCCATGGTGAGCGATGGAAAGATTGTTCCAAATTGAACAAAAATATCAAGAGCTTTCAGGAGCTGCATAGATAGCAGTTAACATCAAAAGTGAGGAGCAACAGATAAAAAGTGAGCTGCTGCTCTTGTGCTTGGATTTTTAACATGGGATTGGATCCAGGTTTAGCCATAATCACAGCTGACCCATTGAAATCAATCGGACTTAAATTAGTCATGACTAAATTAAGCCCCATTGATTTCCACAGCTCTCCTCTAAGTATGACTAAGTTTAGGTCTTACCCAAGGTGTACTTTGTAAATGATAGTCACAAGTGTTATAATTCTTGAACCAACATTCAGCTTATCCTACATTTGTACTAAATTGTTTGTGTCCTCAATAAAAACTCATATGTTCCAAAGATCTGTCTCGGGTGGGGAGGGAAGTGTTGTTTTATACTCATTTCCAATTTGTAAGTTTTAAAAATAATTCCTTTCCCACACTCTTAATTTGGCAATATAGTAACATTTGCTCTGCAGATCCATTGCCTCTGTTTCAAACCAGTTTTTCTGCCACGAACTGGCTTCATATGGTTTGTCAGGCTTTGAAAGTGATTTGCTACACAGTGCCGCTTGTAAAACCAAGTTTTATATACGGACAGGCCGGAAAGAAATCAGTTCTTGTGCATTTCACAGCCCTGTGTTTAAGAGGATGCAGAATTAATCAGTCTAAGCCAGTTCCTAAAAACTTCAGTGTGCTTTGATGAAGTCACCACCGCCACCATCAAATGAATAAAAGAGAGTGAGTAGAGCATGTGGGAACAGGAAAGTAAAATCCAGCACAATCACAGTATCTAATGTGAAGGAAGGGTACATTTTGATGCTTTATTATGTCTTTCATTACATAAATTAATTTGTAGGCCTAATTTACTAGGTAAATAGACAGAGACAGATAATCCACTTACTCTTTGAAGAGACTAAATCCTCTCCTCAGTTCCTTGTAATGGCAATTTGCATCCCATGTGAACTTTATGTTGCTACAGTCATTAGCCTCACATCTACAGCTCTTCCTTTGCATTACATCCTAATGGGAGTCGTTAGCTGAACTCTTGTCTGCTCCCCCCCACTCCAAAACATCAGGTTCATAGCTTGGGAGTGCTCTGGGACCCTACATTATTGATGGATCTTCAGGTGATAGTGGTGGGCAAACAGGGCGTTCACACAACTATGTCGAGCATGCCAGCTGCAGTCGTTCCTGAAGCATCTGGCAATGCTTATCCATGCCTTGGTTACATCATGGTTAGACTACTGCAATGTGCTCTATGTGGAGCTACCCTTGAAGAGCATCCCAAAGCATCACACCATTCTGAATGATTTGCACTGGTTGCCAATTGTTTTCTGGGCTCAATTCATGTTGTTGGTTTTAATCTTTAAGGGCACAATGCTATGCATATTTAGACAGAAAATGGACCTACAACTACCATCACTCCTCAGCCAGTCATTACCCAGGGAGTTGTAGGTCTTTTTTCTGTCTAAACATGCATAGAATTGTGCCCTAAAGCTCTACCTGGCTTAGAGCCTGGTGATCTAAGGGACTGCCTATCTTGGTATGAACCTGCTTGGTTATGATATGAAGATCAACAGGAGAGGCCATTTTGAAGACAACCTCACTTGCCAAGGCCTGCTTGTCAGACAGACGGGAAAGGGTTTTCTCCTGTGTTGCTCCCAATCTCCGGAACGTGATCCTGCTAGAGCTAGGACAGGTCCCCACTCTCTCTGCATTCAGGAAGGGGGTCAAGGCACATCTTTTTAACTTGGCTTTTTAAATGGTTGTTACAGTTTTTAAGGTTAATTATTTTCTGATCTACATTTTCTGATTATGTTTTTTGTTTTATGAAATGCTTGTAAACTGCCTTGGTTGGCTTCAGAAAGGCAGTATAGAAATATGACAAATATTTAAATAAATAAATAAATAAATAAATGATTAATGTAGCCTGGTGAAGCAGCCTGCTTCAGATAGCACCGGGTGGGTAGGATAGATGAAGGCAGAACTGGTGTCTGAAAGGTGCAGCAATACTTTTAAAAGACCCTATATTCTGCCTCCCACACCTCCTAGAATAGCTGCACAACACAATGTGATGTTTCATTGCTCCCAAGTCACTCCAGGTCCAGGAAGTGTGGCTGGCAGGAGGTAACTGGCCACACTTCCTGGAATGGCTTGGGAGAGCATGACACATTGTGTCATGTTGCTCCAAAGCCATGTGGCTGGTAGGAAGCAACAGAGAGGGCCTCATATCATTCACTGTGGTGTGGGACACTTGTTTTAAATTAAGAGAGAAAGCAAGAGAGCAAAACCCCCTCAGCTACCTCATACCAGAGATGTTGAAGAGTCCTTGGTTTCGAGTCACGAGTCGAGTCACGAGTCTTTGGACCCGAGTCTCGAGTCCGAGTCCTTGGTCCAAAATGGTGACTCACGAGTCACTCCCAAAGCTGACTCCACGAGTCCCTATTAAAATCAATGGGAGGTTTTCCCAACAAAATAAGGCTATTTCAGAGGTGTGGCTTAAATAAATTCTAGGCACAAGTGTGCCTTTTTATTTCAAAACATCTGCAACTGATTTTGGCAAGAACAGACCAGGCAGACAAACCCAAAATAACCAGACAGGCAGAGGAGGCAGGGAACCCCAAAGCAGGCAGGCAGAGGCCTTTGTCTTGGACAATTCAAACCGTGGAACTGGTTAAGAAGAGACCAGGCAGGCAGAGGAGGCTGGAAACCCCAAACAGGCAGGCAGAGGCAGCCAAACCCAAAATGTCTGAAAGGTTGCATTTTAGGAAAATGATTTTAAAAAATAAACTTGCTGTACTTCCTAAAACCTATCCATGTTGCATTTGAGGAACATTATTTTGGAACACGAGTCCTTGGTCTCGAGTCCTGAGTTGAGTCTCGAGTCCCATTGAAAATATTGGGACTCGAGTCTGACTCAAGTCAGAGGGGGGACTCAGTCTGACTCACGAGTCAAGTCCTGGAGTCCGAGTCCCCATCCCTGCCTCATACCTTGGTTAAAGTAAGCAGCGGCCTCCATTGGGACACCCGCAAAGATTTCTGAGAAAATACTTTCCCTCTCCCACAAGGGACTTCCGTTTGCCCCAAACCTCCCTGTGAATGTCTGGGAAAAAAGCATACAGAGCTTTTAGGTTGGCACTGAAAAAAGTGAAGCTAAATAAACTGTAGATCATGCTTAAAGATATTTATTGAAATTAATTTCCCTGTATCTAGTATGCATTGATTGTCTGGATCTTGTGACATTTGATGGAGCCAAGAAGAAGCAGTGTTAACAAGCAACATTCCGAACAGTCCATTCTCTAGAACAGAGAGAGTGTGCTTTTTCAGTTGAACTAGGACTTGTAGCGGGCAGGGGGTGGCTAGATACCCACCCACCCCCAAAAATTGGCCAGGGGGGCTGAGATCTCCCTGCAGGAATAATCAGGTTAAACAAAAAAGACTGCTATTGTAGTCAAAGCTAATTGATAAATAAGACCATGCATTTTCTAGGATTGTGTTGCTTGTTGTGGGGATGGAGGAGCCAATCTGAACTGAGGTGAGTGAGAGCTAGTGTGTATTGAGAGGGGAAGGGAGACAGAGTTGAGGTTGAGTGTGAAGAGGCTGATTCTTGAAAAGTGAGTTTCTTCTACTATGCATATTACTATGTTGCTGTAATTTGAACTGCTGCTAGCCTTGCTGTTTGTTTTAATCTATGGTTTTATATTTTATAGTTATATTATATTGTATTTTATGGTTTTAACTGTTGTAAACCGCCCAGAGAGCTTCAGCTATTGGGTGGTATAAAAATGTATTAAATAAATAAACATGCTATTAATATTCATTAAGTAGTAGTAGTAGTAGTAGTAGTTGTTGTTGTTGTTGTTATTATTATTATTATTATTATTATTATTATTCATTAAGTGCATATTTTCAGTATAGTTGGGATTCCTTTGGAATTTAATTTTCAGTTTAACATTAGACTGCCTTGACTCCCCCACCCCCGACACACACACTCTTCCAGGGTCCCTGACAGAATGGGAGGCCCAAGCAGAGGTGTGCTTTTGTGTCTGTATCTATCCATCCCTCTGCAGCGCCAACTCCTCCTCTTCTCATATTCTTGGCCTGCTGATTAGCTCCTGTGAGGCTGAGGAGGGGTGGGCAGTGGTTGCCTCACCCTGCTCAGATTCTTTATGAACTGGATTGCTGGTGTGTTCATGCTCCCTGCAGGAAAGAAACTCACCGAACTGGAAGCCCAGTGGCATGACCACAGTGTCAGCTCCAGGTTTTTGAGGCCCATGGGCAAGTCACCCTCAATTGGCTCCTCCCTTCAGTGAGTCGACCTTCTTGCTGCCATAGTAACCAGCTGCTATCGCTCCTCATCCTCCTTTTCATCATTCATACCACTTGCTTCCACTTGATACCACAGAGAGCCAGTGAGCAAGTAGGCAGTGGCATCTATTGTTCCTCCTTGTCACCACCACAGTTGTCTGTGGTGAACAAGGAGGTTGCAATGGTGAAGAGGAGGAGCAAGCCCAGGGGGCTCTTGTCAGTGGGCCTCTGTGAGGGTACCCTCAGCTGGTGCCCAACCATGCCTACCCTTGATGCTGGCCCTGGTTATGACCAACACATGTGCACACATCCTTGGTGTTTGTTCATACATTTGATCTCAAAAATAAATGGTTGGATCTACATTTAGTCATACTTAGAATAGACCTATTGAATTCAATAAAACTTGTCATGACTAACTTAAGTTCCGCTGATTTTAGTGGGTCTACTCTAAGTATGACTAGTTCTGGTTCCGACCCAAAGGATTTATTTGATTTGAAAAGATGAGGAATAATATTTGTAGCTGATAAACATTCTTTTGCTGCTTATGCAAAACAGCCTTTGACTGAAATAGGGTTTCTGAGGTTGCTCAAACCATTCCAGATAATGAGAGCTTTATGTTTACAAGTAAAATATTTAGTGTCTAGCCTGAAGCCATGAACAATGGAAGTTTTGTATTGATCTATAAATTATTATTTTATTTATTTATTAAATTTTTAAATCACCCATCTGGCTGGTCACCTGGCCACCCTGGGTGATGTACATTTCAACAATAAAACAGACATACATAATTAAAGCAGTATAATAATTTTTTTAAAAAACCCTAACCCATCCCATATTCCTGCCTGAAATACCATGTTTTTAATGCGCGGCGGAAGCTCATCATGGAGGGGGCATGGCGAAGGTCACTAGGGAGGGAGTTCCATAACTTGGGGGCCGCCACAGAGAAGGCCCTCTTCCTAGGCCCCACCAGCCTGGCTGCTCTGGCTGATGGGACAAGGAGAAGGCCGTCCGTGGCAGATCTTGTTGAGCGGCCTACTTGATGTTGCTGGAGGCGCTCCTTGAGATAAATTGGACCGAAGCCATGCAGGGTTTTAAAGGTCAAAACCAACACCGTGAATTAGGCTCGGCAAGCAACTGGTAGCCAGTGCAACTCCTTAAGCACTGGCGTGATGTGATCACACTGGCGACTGCCCTTAACCAGGCAAGCCGCCGCATTCTGTATCAGCTGCAGCTTCTGGACTGTCTTCCAGGGTAACCCCACGTAGAGCGCATTACAGTAGTCTAGGCAAGAGGAGACCAAGGCATGAACCACTGATGGGAGCAGATGATTAGGAAGGTAGGGGCACAGCTGCCGTATCAGATGGAGTTGATACAGTGCCACCCGGGTCACAGCTGATACCTGAGCCTCCATGAACAACTGGGAGTCTAGAATGACCCCCAAGCTGCGGACCTGGTCCTTCAGGGGCAAATGTACCCCATTCAGCACCAGGTCAACATCCCCTAACTTCCCCTTGTCTCCCACCAGAAGTACATCGATCTTGTCGGGGTTCAGTTTCAACATGTTCCTGTTGTGATATGTATCACTTCACCAGCTGTAGCACACTGTTTACACATGGAAAGAACAGAATGGCTGTAAACAAGTTTGTTATGTCTTTCTGGGTTCTCGTGTTTTTCGCATGGGAAGCTAGACCGTGGGAGCAATATGAGCTAGTCACATGGTTTGTATGTTCTGATGACGTGCTAACTTGTTTTTCTGTCTGAAGCCATCTTCGAGAGAAGCAGGACTGCTTTCTCTCTTCTCCTTTGTTTTCTTCTTGCTGGACTTTGTTACTGCAACAATGTAACGTCTTTGCTGAGGTGGAGTGAAGCTCAACTTACTCCACTGGATGTAATGCTTGCTATGCATTTATACTCTGCACATGGACTGTAACTAGGAAATGTATACTCTGTAGAACTTTACTTGCTAAGTGAATAAACAGGTAGAATTAGACCTGTGGTGTTCCAGAGTGTTTCCTGACTCCATGGATTAATCTGCAATGGGGAAGCTGGAATCAGTCTGACAACAAGGCTGACTGGACTGGAGAAACTGGCACAACACGCTGCACGCTGCGCGGGGGGAGGTGAGATCTGGAAGATCTGTGTGTGGAATTTCAGGCATCTGCTAGCACACAGAGACAGGATTTTAATTCTCCCAACTCGCACACACTCTGCTCAAAGATAACACCAACAATTCCTTCCCATCCAGCCACCCACTGCCTCCAGGCACTTGGACAGGGTTTCAATGGCCAATATCGGTGAGGACTTGAAGGAGAGGTAGAGCTGCATGTCATCTGCATATTGATGACAGTGCACCCCAAACCTCCTGATAGGTCCCAGCGGCTTTAGGTAGATATTGAATAGCATTGGGGAGAGGATGGAACCCTGCGGCACCCCACAAGTGAGCAGCTGAGGGTCCGAGGCCTCCTCCCTGAGAACCACCCTCTGGAACCTTCCAGAGAGGAAGGACCGGAACCACTGCAATACAGTGCCTCCCATGCCCAACCACTCCCGACGGTCCAGGAGGATACCGTGGTCAACAGTATCAAAAGCTGCTGAGAGATCGAGGAGGACTAGAAAAGAGCATTCGCCCCTGTCCAAAGCCCTCCTCATATCATCCACCAAGGCCATTTCCATCCCATGTCCAGGCCTGAAGCCCGACTGGCACGGATCTAAATAATCGGCTTCATCCAAGTGTGCCTTCAACTGAGCACCCACCACCCGCTCGATCACCTTGCCCAGAAATGGCAAATTGGAGACTGGGCGAAAGTTGTTCAGATCTTGGGGATCCAAGGAGGGCTTCCTCAGAAACAGTCTTATTGCTGCCTTGTTGAGGGCTGATGGCATCACTCCCTCCTCGAGGGAGGCATTCACCACCGCCTTGATCCCCTCACCCACTTCTGGTGGGAGACAAGGGGAAGTTAGGGGATGTTGACCTGGTGCTGAATGGGGTACACCCAGTCCCTCCCTGCAGCTCATGATGAACCAGGATAGGCAAGGATCAAGCAAGCAGGTGGTCGGCCTCACAGATGAAAGCACCTTGTCCACTTCACCAGAAGGAAGAAGCTGGAACCGATCCCACAAAACCCATCTGCCATTGGCTCCTCCCGCTCACTCCCTGTGTCCACGACGTACGAAAACCCACTCCTAATCCAATCGATTTTATCTGCAAAGTGCTTCGCTAAAGCCTCACAGGAGGCTTTAGACTGTTCCAATGGATCCGGAGCAACTGGACCGACCAGGCTCTGGACCACTTGGAACAGCCTCCTGGGGCAGCACCCCACAGACGTGATGGAGGCAGCATAGAAATTCTTTTTTGCTGCCTTCACCGCCACCTGGTAGGCCGAGGATGCAGATCTAACCTGTGTCCGATTGTCTTCGGAGCGGGATTTACGCCATCGGCGCTCTAGCCTTCTCACCTCCCATTTCAGAGCTCGCAAAAATGAAGTAAACCATGGTGCAGTGCGAGCTCTGTACAGGTGAAGAGGGCGCTTCGGGGCAACTCGGTCTAATGCCCTGGTGATTGCAGCATTCCAGTCATCCACCAGGGTCTCGACCGAGCTACCGTTTGTGTGCTCCAATTCCCGAAGCGCGTTCAGGAATCCATCCGGATCCATAAGACGCCTGTGGCGAACCATTCTAATAGGTCCCTCACCCCTGCAGAGGGGTTGTGGCACTGAGAAATCCAACCCCACCAGATAGTGATCTGACCATGACAAGGGGGTGGTGGATATACCCCCAATTTCCAGATCATTTCCCCCCTCTCCAGAAACAAAAACCAAGTCCAGTGCTTGACCGGCTACATGGGTAGGTCCAGTTAATACAGGGTGCAGCTCCCAGGAAGCCATGGTCTCCATGAAGTCCCAAGGTGCCCCCATGAGGGCAGCCCCCGAATGCACGTTGAAGTCCCCCAGCACCAATAGCCTGGGGGACTGCACACGCACATCGGAGACCACCTCCAGCACCTTGGCCAGGGAGTCTGTCGTGCAGCGGGGTGGACGGTACACAAGCAGAGTCCCCAGGCTGCCCTTTGAACCCAAACTCCAGTACATGCACTCAGTAAACTTGGTCTCCCGGAGAGGGAGTCTGGTAAGGACCAAGGACTCCCGGTAGATAACAGCCACTCCCCCTCCCCGTCCCACAACCCTTGGTTGCTGGGCATACGAGAAACCAGCCGGACACAAGGCCCCAAGAGTTGGAGCAGCGGCCTCGTCAAGCCAGGTTTCCATAATACACGCCAGGTCCGCATCCTCATCCAGGATCAAGTCATCGATGAGAGATGTTTTTTGGGTAACGGACCTGGCATTGCACAACAGCAAACGCAAGGTGGGGGAAGGAGCCACACATCCCTCAGTTATCCCTTGGCTCTCGGCAGGCCCGGAACAAGGGATAGGTGTTAAGCATCAATCCCGTGTCCCCCTTAATCAGCGTGGCCTTCCCCAATTGCTCTGCCAGCATCTGCCGCTCAACAATCATACATTTTGCCCCCCAGAACTCCCCCCATTATCTCCCTGGGAGAGACACATGCCCCCTCGCTTCCGCCGGTCAGGCGGGAGACCCACCCCTAAAACCAACCCCTAACCCCCCCCCAGCCCTTGCTTCTCATTTATAAATTATGAATTTATAAATGACAAGCAAGAAACTCAGAATTTATGCCAGTTACAAAACATTGAGTAAAATGTTTTGTAACTTGAATAAGGCTTTTCTATCGCATTTTGCAAGGGGAGGAGGCTCTACAGTTACAAGGCAGGTTTGTGAGTGACCCAGCGCTGCTACTACCTGACTGGGGTCAGACTGGGTCTGGTTACAAGGAGCATACAACTCCTCTTTTACAACAGCTTCACTGGCTCCCAGTCTGTTTCCGGGCACAATTCAAAGTGCTGGTTATGACATTTAAAGCTCTATAAAGAGAGCCAGTGTGGCGCAGTGGTGAGAGTGTTGGACTGGGACTCGGGAGATCCGGGTTCTAGTCCCCGCTCAGCCATGAAACTCACTGGGTGACTTTGGGTCAGTCACTGACTCTCAGCCTAACCTACCTCACAGGGTTGTTGTGAGGATAAAATGGAGAGGAGGATTATGTAAGCCGCCTTGGGTTTCTTGCAGGAAAAAAGGCGGGGTATAAATATAATAAATAAAATATATGGCTCGGGTCCAGGTTATCTGAAAGACTGCATTCTCCCCTACGTGCCTGCCCGTACTTTGCGATCCTCAGGGGAGGCCCTTCTCTCGGTTCCACCACCATCTCAGGCATGCCTGGTGAGAACACGGGAGAGGGCCTTCTCAGTGGCTGCCCCAGTGCTCTGGAATTCCCTCCCCAGGGAGGCTAGAGTGGCGCCCTCCCTGGTAAACTTCCAGAGGCAGGCAAAGACCTTCCTGTTCCAGCAGGCATTTGGAACTAGCCTGTGATGCAATGGAATGCTGTATTCTATATTATGTATATTGTATTGTTTTTTTTAATATATATATATATATATATATATATATATATATGATTTTTAATATTATTGATGGTTTAATTCTATTTTTACCTTTTGTATTTAATAATAATAATAATAATAATAATAATAATAATAATAATAATAATAATAATGCATTTCAAGGGCAGGTGAATTACAACAGAGTTGCATCCAAACTTTAACAATAATTGAAAAAGGAGCATGAAGATTGATAAAACTATTTGTTACAGCTCTAGAGTTAGAGAATAGAGTGAAAGAAGGGACTGCACTGCAAAAATTACTGGGAATATGATCAGACATTGGATGCAATCCAGAATATGTCCCAAGTAGAATAAAAAGGATGTAGTCACAGGTAACTTTCTCTGGATTGTGCCCATGGCCCTTATTGATTGGGATCCATTCCACAAAACCATCTTGTTTAATAAGCTGTGTTGGACCAGAAAGGGTGGAGAAGAGTTGATTGCCTGCCAGTGTGAACTGAGAGAATGGCTGGCTTCAAAACCTACAATCAGTTCTCTCCATCTCTATAAATCGTATCTGTCAAAACATTTATTAAGACTTTTCATATTATATATAATATAATATGAATAGGTCAAGCTGCTTACATAAACAACTACAAATCTGCTTCCATTTCCCTGTCTACAGCTTTATACCTCCCGTCAGGTGCAGATGCAACAGGGCCGGCAGAATGAATTGCAAGTGCAAGTTACATTCCTAATTTCCTCCGAAGGAAGGAGCAGATATTTGGTAGACTTGGCTATTTGTGAATAAATAAACACATTCCCGCCCACCCCTCTTTTTTCCCCCTTCTTTTTTTTTTTGCATATGATCCTCAGCTTTAATCTCTTCCTCTTCATAAACCAAACCTTATTTTGGTAACAATAGAATGGATAAAAGGAAATCTGAAGAGGATTCATTATCTTTGGTGACATACCAGTATCAGCATGATTATTTATTGATGGAATATTAGGTTCTTTTTTTTACAAAAAGGTGCAAGGTATGAATATTAATATAGATGGAACAAACATCCTGATTATGATATGGATAGAATTTGTGCATCTGTTATCCAATATCTCTGTTTTATCTGCTGTATCTGACTGTATTTGATTATGATATGGATAGAATTTGTGCATCTGTTATCCAATATCTCTGTTTTATCTGCTGTATCTGTATCTGTTTATACCTATCTGTCTATCTATCTAGATATAGATATAGATATAGATAGATATATAGATTGCATTTTGTGGGTGATTTTAATTGTTGTTAGCCCCCTGAATGGTGTGTAAGCTCCATAAAGGCGGGATGGATATAAATGTTCGTATAACTTTTTAAAAAATAAATATAATATTTACTCCTAGAGATTCTTTCACATTTTATGTCATTCTAATATTTGGCTAATTCAGTATAGACCAGTGATGGCGAACCTTTTTGAGCCCGAGTGCCCAAACTGCAACACAAAACCAACTTATTTATTCCAAAGTGCCTTAACTTTGGCAGGAAGGAGGAGGGGGCACTAGCTAATCGTGCCCCGCTCTGTCTCAGGGCATGGCTCTTCACCGGGCGCGCAAAGATTTGGGCGTGCGCGTGTTGTGCTTCTGAGCTGTCTGTTCAGTTAGGAGGAGGCCTGGGTGCCTGCGCAGTCTGCTTCTGGGGGTTGAGATGTTGGAGTGTGCCTGCCTGTGGAGGCCAGCGAGGAATGAGTGCAGAGGAGTTACTATGGAAACCCGACGCTGAATGCAGAAGGGGACGGTCTTTTCACGATCTGGCGACCAATGGCTCAAGTGCCCACAGAGAGGTCCCTGCGTGCCAGCTGTGGCATGCGTGCCATAGGTTCGCCATCACTGGTATAGACTTTATGAAATAATTTGACAGACCAATCCCATGATGTCATCACTAAGATGTCTGAAATATTTAGTTTATTAACTATCAGGCAAAAGCACACTGTGTGTATGTGGCAACGGTGGGGTGGGGTATGGTCTGCAATCTATATATTTTTGCAAAAATCTCATGGCTTCAGTCAACTTTACTAATAAGGGCAGGATCTGGTTATTGGTATAACTGCTAGTTTTTCTTACACATCTTTGTTGCAGAACTCTTCATCCTATAACCCCGTATGTATGTATGTATGTATGTATTACATTTATATCCCTCCTTTTTTCCTCCAAAGAACCCAAGGCAGCACTACATGATCCTCCTCCTCTCCATTTCATCCTCATTTGCCCCAAATCAGAAAAAAAGCTGTGACCGTGAAAGCAGAAAGTGCAATCATTCTCTTGGATGTCTTGCAAAATTCCGCAGGGCTTTAAAAGAGCCCTGAACACCATTTATGCTTCTGTAAAGAGATCAGCCACAAATGGAAGGGAGCACTCACTGATAGATTTATAATTTATCAAAAAAGAAGAAGAAAAGACTCCACTATTCTTCTATGAGCCTTGGAAGAAAGATGATTTCATTTGGTTTCAGTCCTGTGACTCTTTTTGATTCCTCAAGTAGTCCCCACATTTGTGCAGACCTGATCTGATCTTTTCAGCTCTTTTGGCAATTGAAAATGTATTGCTTTTGCTTTTTGGAACGAAAAAAGGAGAGAACTAGGTTCTCAGGATGCAAAATCTTTATTAAATAGAGGAGCCCGACGCGTTTCGGCCTGTTTTTTCTAAGGCCTTTCTCAGGGGGCTGTAAATATTCAAAATACATACAATAAGTACACATGGTGAGTAGCCATGCATTCAAACCTGGGTGGGGGGCCGCCACGCCCCCGCCTCAACTCTCCGCGGGGGCACCCCCCCACCTCGATCTTCTGAGCGGTGCACAGCAGTTCTCCGTGCCGCTCGACCCACCTGTCGCATCATGGAAGTGACGTGATGGGACCCTGCACAGGTGGAGTACGCCTACATAAATTTTTGGGCATTTGCACTGGATTGCATAAATAACAAAGGAACTGTTGCAGGTGGTGAAGTTTTTTAGAAAAAACTTTTGTTGATCCAAGGGATTTACAAATGCTGTAGTTTTGTTTGTATATATACAATAGCAGCAATGTCCACAGGGGTGGTGTCCTATTGGCCTGTGAGAGTCAAACAGAACATTGGATGGGCTTCCATAATTTTCTTTAAATTCACTCCTTATTAGTAAATCTCTAAAATTTCTTGTTCTTTTAAAGGAGACCATTGGTTGGTTTTGGCAACCAGGAATATCTTGTTCTTGTACCATGTGCCAATGTCTCCTAATACTGCTTTGTAAGTGGTCATTTACTTTATCATAAGTTAAAATGCAGTTGATTCGTATTTGCACTTCAACATTCTTTTTTGTTAGAAGCTCTGCCTGTGTTTTTGTTTTAGCCTTTTCTAAACCCTCTGTAATAACAGCATTAGGGTAACCTCTGTAATAACAGCAAATTATGGTTGGAACCAACATTGCTCACAACAGAAAGCAGCAGGAGAACTCAGGGTGAGGCATATAGCTGGGCTTTTCTGTACAGTAGTAATCCAAGGCTGGAGTAACATGCAAGTGATTGCAACAGAACTCAAACCAAAGAAGACAACAGTTCAGAACCACCCATTGAGTGGAAAAATGATTCATCTGTAGCTGAGTTTTTTTGGGTTTTCTTTTTTATTAAAAGAAGGCAGTCCATATTGTTTGAAGAGAGAATAATTGAGCAGTGAAGATAAAAGAAACAATAACCCTTAGATCCAAAATATTTATAGCCAAAAGGCTTGGCATGATAAACTTTCAACATACTGAATTCTATAATTAGAAAAGCAGATTCTGTGACTAACAAATTAATCAAACAAGGCATGCATATTCTTAATTTTCAGGCTTGGTTTGCTTTGCACAATGTGTGTATTTTTTCATAAGTTGAGATTTTAGTTTGGAATCCAAGTTCTTTGCCACGGACAACAAATAATGCAGGAAAACAACTTGGCCATATACCTATGGAGAAACTACTACACCTCAACTGGCAGAAACATGTTGTTAAACCTTTACAGTATAATCATGTAATGTCCACTCAGGCATAAGTCCCATTGAGTTCAATGGGACTTATTCCAAGGGAAGAGGGTATAGAATTGCAGCCTTAGAGCACTAATGCTATACATTCCTGCTAAGATTTCAGTCTTATTGATTTTAATGAGACTTAAGACTGAGATGGGTGAATCATTCCTGCTCCATCCAGCTAGCTTGTTTCCACCATCGAGGTCACAATCGATAGGATTGAACCCTTATGAATCCCAGCAGAGTAGTCTGGGCTTCAAGAATTGTTTTATGGGTTGTGGACCCTGAAGCATCTCTCAAGCTAGATAACACAAAATGGTACCACAAAATATATATTTATTGCTCAAACAGTATTAGAGAATAACAAAACTTTGCAATGATGAAACAAGCAAAACACGTCACCATATACATTTTGGATGTCTAGAAGCATAATAGAAATAGTGGCTAGCATATTTCTTATTAAAATTAAAGTTCTATTCCTCTCAGCTCACAAAATAGTCATCACTGAAATCTTATATTTACCTATCTGACAGGCACAGTAGACAGAACATAGGTAATCATGTTTGATAGGTTTCTCATTCTCCCAGGATCTGTCAGCTCAACCAAGCCAAAGTCTTATTATTTATAACATTCTATCCAACACTAACAACCCAGAGTTTTAACCTCAAAAACCCATGGGTTTACATTCTGGGTTGTTTAACCCTCAACAACCCAGAGTGCTATGTTAGGAATTCACTACTAACAATCCAGGTCTTAGGTTGTTTAGCAAAGCGGATGTGGTGAACATGCAGGAGGCAGCCCGTTTGCTCATGTTTGGCCCCTACAACCCACGGTTTAAATATCCCATGGGTTGTGACTATGTGCAAATTGGGCCAGCAGGAAGCTGTTTGAAGCTTTTGTGGATTTAAGATTGGCTTTTGATTCCATATCTCACCAAACATTATGGGATAAATTACATATCTTACAAATGGGAGGGTAACTTTTATATTTAATAAAAGAACTTTGCCATTGCTCTACTGTGCAGGTAGACTGCACTCAAGCAGGCCTCCATTCAAACATTATTCCAACTGTTTAATTTAGATCTCTCAGATATGCCTAGATTTCTTGCTGCACTTGAGTTAGCATCTCAGAAAATTTCAGTACTATTGTATACAGAAGATGAGGTTTTATTATCTCAATCAAGATTAGGTTTAACATGTTTACTGGGGGGGCAGGGATGCAGAATACTGTGGAATTAATGCATTGGCCATTAACTATGAGAAAACCATGGTGATGACTTTTTTTAGAGAAGGAACTTAAATATAAATGGTGGGTAAATGTACAGGATATTGAGCAAGTTTGGTGCTATAAGTACTGTGGCTTATGCTGGCTCAGCTTGTCTAAGTGTGGAAAGCTAAGCAGGGTCAGGCTTGGTTATTACTTGGATGGGAGACCCCTCCTCTAGTTTCCTGCATTGAGCAGGGGGTTGGACTCAATAGCCTTGTAGGCTCCTTCCAACTCTATGATCTATAAGACTCTGTTTCAATTTCTCCCTAAAATGGGCTGCTGATAGGAAATTTTAGTTAGGGCCAATCACTGTTTGAGTGCTATTCTTTTTTCTTTTCTTTTCTTTTTTTATGATAATGGAGGAGGCAAGTTATATTCCAACTGCTGTTATGTTCCAGGCCAAGATGATTACCCAGGTCTTATATGGTGCATCAATTTTGTATACTGACCATCTTAATCACTGTGAAAAACTACAATAGGCTTTTAAACGAAAATCTGTACTCTCCCAAAATGTGTGGTAGGAGCTGCTTTAAATTGTGTATAATAGGAAGCATTGCATGGAAGCAAGTGCTATGTTACTGGCTACATCACTGTTTGAGTGATTCAATCAACCTTAATCCATTCTTATGAAACTACCTGAGGAGAAGATATTCTTCATTTATTACATACTTGGTTTTTCATCAACCTTTGTGCTTACAGTGGAGTGAACTGAAGCTGTATCTTTAATTAAACAGAGAATTCAGGACATAGATAGGACCAGTTGGCACAAGCTAACTGGCACTTCATGGATTTCCATTTGTAAGCTGCTTTGGGAGACATTTTATTTATTGATATTTTATTTATTATATTTATACCCCGCCTTTTTCCCCTGCAAGGAACCCAAGGTGGCTTACATAATCCTCCTCCTCCTCCTCTCCATTTTATCCTCACAACAACCCTGTGAGGTAGGTTAGGCTGAGAGTCAGTGACTGGCCCAAAGTCACCTAGTGAGTTTCATGGCCAAGTGGGGAATAGAACCCGGATCTCCCGAGTCCCAGTCCTACACTCTCACCACTGAAGAGTGAGGTTAAAAAAAACCCTTTAAACAAATATTATCGCACATACTATGGTGAGGCCATGCTCATTTCTGGGCCTCTATTTGTATCTTGGAAGATGAAAATATGTCTCATCTCACTGTAATTGTTCATGGCTTGTTGAATTCATGTTAGCTGCAGAGTTCCACTGTTATAATTTCAGATGACCTAATTGTTCTTCATTCTGGCCACATGATAATACGAAGGAAGTGCTCATTGGGAAACAGTTGTCTAAATTCTTAAGAACACATACAATTAATAGGTGGATCAGGCCAAAATTTCATCCAGCCAAGCATGCTTTTTCAAATAATGACCAGTCAGATGACTTTGGAATCTTCTTTTTTTCTCTTTCGGCTCTTTACCTTTGTAAGGTGTCACAAGTTTCAAATTGGAGGCGTTGACAGCCAGACCATAGGGTTGCATCCAATGTTACTCTAATCAAGGCCGGATTAAGATAGGGGCTATTGGAGCTGCAGCTCCAGGCCCCTACCACAAAATAGGCCCACAATATAGGGACGTGCAGCGCCGAGGAAATGAGGACGTCACCTCGCTCAACTGCGGGGCGTTGCCAGAGGCGAGCAGAGGTTGCCACGAGGCACCGGACTGCCGTGAGCTCCGTCCCGCTGGAGCAGTTCCGCGGTGAGCGCTGCGCCCGCCGGTTCGCCGCCCTCCGGTGTGTGTGAAGGGCTCTCCCGGGATCCGTCAAGAGCGGGGCCAGGAGAGCCTGCGCGCCTCGCAGCCCGAGGTGCGGCGGTGGTGGTGGGTCCAGGGAGTAGCCCCCACCCCGTGCCCAAAGCGTCAAGGTGGCCCAACCTACGTTGGAAACTCACGTTTGTGCAGCGGGAAGGGCGGAGCAGCTGTGCGACAAGGGGCAGCCCCTCTGAGCATATGCAGAGTGCCTTTCCCTCCACCCGTCTCATAGGCCCCCCGACCCCCCCGCCTCAGATATACAAAGCACGCCCGTGTCAGAAATGACGCGCTGCCGCGCCCCTGCGTTGTGGCGTGCAGGCCTCTGCCGCGGTCCTGGGGTGCACGCGCGGCGCGCATTCCCGAATGGGGAAGCAGTCCAGCGGATCTGCCCGGGAGGCAGAAGCAGCAGCGCGTGCGGCGGGCCGGCCTCAGCCGGGGCATCTCTTCTTTGCGAGAGAAGGCAAGGCAGCCCTGCGCGTCTGCAACTGCCGTCCCCAGGCTCATGTGGAAGAGAGGGAGGACAGCGCAGTGCCCACGGACTCTGCAACGGGGAGGTCTATGCATGACTGCCTGGAAGTAAGCCCATTGAACTCCATGGGGCTTACTGCCTGGTAAACATGTACGGGATCTCGCACGGCCACCTATACAGAACCACACTTCTGCATAATTCCAGATGAATTCACCTACGAAACAAAACATAAACCTCTGTCCCTCTTTGGTTTCCTATTTCTAACATGGATTCAACTACCCGATACCAGCCGTAGCAGAACATTGAAAATGGACCCAAAGACCCTGCTCTCCCCCCCCACCCCCTGCACCGTTTAACCCCTCTGGGTACAAACTGGACAAAGTGGCTCATTTCCAGAAGGGCGGCAGCCTTGTTAGCCTGTTGCAGCAAAAGGGGGGGGGAGAGTCTTATTTATTTATAATACATTCCACTTGGTCCCTTTGGCCCAGCACTGTCAACACAGACTGGCAGGCAGCGGCTGCCCCCCCTCCCCCGGTTTCAGGCTGGACCCTTTCCTAGCTCCCCCCCCGGAGATGCTGCCGGGGAGGGGGGGATTGAACTGGGGGCCTTCTGCATGCAAACCAGGGGCGCCACCACTGAGCCGCACGCAGCCCCTCCATATTGGCATTGATGGATTGCCCCCCCCTTCACCCTCACTGCCGTTTCCACGACTGGGTGGCAAAGCAGTGGACAGGAGGACCGGAAGCAGGTACGTGGCACTTTTCTCTCGGGACAGCAGGAAGAGATGGAGAGTGCGGCCCTAACTTTGGGGCGGTACCTGGAGTTTTGGCACTTTAATGGTAATTAAAATATTTAATTTGTTTTAATATAAAATTGCGTCTTCATTTTATTTATTTCCATAAAAAGGATCACCAAAATCCTCAGCACCAGGCCCATAATGCTCTTAATCCGGCCCTGTCTCTAATGTATAATCCATGGTAGGTTAGCATGTCAATGTGTCGTACTCTCTGACCACCACAGTGGCTCAATAGAAGAGGGAGTCTCCGTGCTTGGCCACTGCCAGTGCAGCTGGCCAGAAGGAAGTACTTCAGTTTGCTAATGCAGCAGTTGCCACATGACTCAAAGGCCAATGGGCCTAGCCTAGTCATACCAAATCCTGGTTTTCTGTCTGAGCAACATGTCTCTAGACAAAAAACCAAATCTCAAGCAAAATCATCTCATCCATATTTACAAGACTTGGAAGAATGGATTAATAAAACTTCTGATCTTGCAACTACCAGCTCAGCATATGAGAAACCCAAGTCCACGCAGTGGTTTGAGGAGGAAAGAGTAGTAAAAAAAGCCAGGGAATATGTAAAGTCTTTCTCAGAGCTTGTCAGTCTCAATAAGTAAGATGGGAAGACCCGTTTCATTGTCCCCTTTGTCCCAGACAAGAACAATCCTGGAGTTTCCATTAATGTGTATGAAGATGGACAGCTGGTTAGTTGCAACTTTGGACCTCTGCTGAAACCTCTTCCTCCTGTGATTGGTGAAACTGGACATGACAGTGTGCATCTCACGTTTGACCTGGTGGCTGAAAGGAGAGCTCTGATATCTAGCTATTGTGTGGAATACAGGATCTTGGGCCAGGAGACCTGGACAGCCTTGGATACAAAGAATGATGAGGAGACATTTCTAGTGAGAAAGCTGCTTCCGAACACCAGTTACCAGTTCAGATATGCTGTCCTGAGCAAAGTAGGCCTTGGAGAGAGCAGCGGACAGAGCAAAGTTGTGAAAATGCTTCCTGCCAGCCCTCCTGGGGAACCCCAAGTGAATATTGTGGAGTCTTCTGCTATCAGTGTCAACTGGAAGATTCCTAACATCATTGGAGAGGGAGTGGTTATAAAGGCATACAAAATGAAGTACAAAGAGGAGGACACAGAAAGAAGCACAAGTGAGAGGGTTGACTGGAAATATGTGACCATAGGAAAGAATAGTATGCCTTGTAAAGTGACTGGACTGAGGCCTGGGATTTGCTACAGTTTCCAAGTGTTGGCCATGACTTCTGAGGGGACAGAGAACGCTCCCAGTGAGAAGACTGTTGTTACAACCCTATAGGAAAAAGAAAAGACCAATGTACTTCCCAGTTCTGTCACTGCATCTAGCCCTCTAATGCCTGGAACCACTGGAGCAGATGAGGATTCTATGGACCAGGGCATTCTCTGTGCTGGTGCCCCATCTGTGGAACACCCTCACCAGCCCAAAGTGGATGAGAATTGAGAATGGTCCTCACTGGCAAAAAGGATCTGGGAAAAGTGCAACAGGAAATAACCTCCTGCGTGAGGAAGCATTTGCAACATCTATGTCAGCATTAACATAAGCGTGTAAAAGACGGGAAGCCTCCATAGAAGAAAGGAGAATGTTAATTATTGATACTCCTGGTTTTTTGCACACTAACATTATAAATGCCTCTACATGGAAAGACATGGAGGGGTGTACCAAATTTCTCCATCCAGGACCTCATACCATCATCATCTATGCCATGGTAAGCAAGATGGTAGAAGCAGCAGCAGCAGAAACTGCTGCTATTTGGCTGGCAAAAAAGCTTTTATAAGACCAAAGAAAACCTTTTCAGATTGTTTTATTCACCAACAAAGACATGTTAGATGATGTGGATCTAATTGTAATGTGGATCTCACTTTCTTAGAACAAAGGAGCAAATGGAACGAAAGAGCTGTTTTTACTCTGTTCATGTTGTGTTTTTAATTGTGTTTTAATGTATTTGCTTATTGTTGATTTTTATCGGTGATTGTAAGCCGCCTTGAGTGCCATTTTTGGTAGAAAAGCGGGGTACAAACAAACAAACAAAGCATTAGGTAGCATCCATGAACAGAAGGAGCCCTTCCATTTGCAGAAGAGTCTTTGATCTAGTGGAGGCCTCTCCTAACAGAAGAAAAGGGAAGGTGATTTTGCCATTTGTCCTTCACCCCACGCCCCCCTGAGTCACTTTCCATGATGATCTGGAGGGCCCCCATCCCTCTGGTGCAGAACTGGGAGAGGTGGGGACTGCAAGGGGAAGGGAGAGTCAATGAAAATCACAGACCCTCCTCTTCCATTAGAGGAGACATCTGCTGGCTCAAAGGCCCTTCCATGAATGGAAGGTCACAACTAGATTTAACCCATTGTTTTCACAGTAGGACTCAAGCTCTTCTGGGCAGGGGGGGGGCAGGGGATTTCCATCCAGGCATCTACCTACTAGAATATGTGACTAGTTGTGATTAGTGAGTGGTATCAGAGTTGTCATGGATGCTATGGGAATGGTTGTTAATTTTGCTCTGCTAGGATTTTTTTTAAGGTCCCTTTTTTCCCTTCCAAAATTGATTTCTTAGGACCAGATATTGGAACCTGTCAGTTCCTTAGTTCTGGCAATTTATTTTAAGCCTCAGGCTGTACGCTTGCTAATATTTAGACTGATGCAAACACTCCATGGACTTGAAACTCTGTCTTTTTAATCAGAAGATCCTGGTTCTTCTTTGCATCTGATCTTTCCTTTCAAGTCTGTAGAGCAGTTTAGACAGCTCAAAGCACTAAAATCCAGTGGTCACTGGAAAAAAACAAGTTCTAGAACACAGAGAAGCTGTATCACATGGAGAGCTGACTCTCTGATAAAAACAGAAGCTATTCATCATCACAAGGGAAACCACAGTAGCTGTTCAAACTAGCTGCTTCATTTGCTCACTTTAGTCACAGCTCAGTTAAGTCATCTGCAATACCCAGAAAATAAGCTAAAAGTTTACTGTCTGTTACACTTTTTCCAAAGGCCAAAAAAGCAGACACAGGTATGAGTCTGACCCCATATGAGCATAAAACTGAGATATGTGCCCCAAAACAGGTGTTACTATGCTTTTCCCATGGCAAGGAGAACCCAGATCTCTCTGCATCTTTGCACTACAGGTGACAGACACACATGTACTTGCTGCAAGTTTGAATGCTGAGTTAGTTGTCAGTTTTATCCTTTGATCCATGCTTCAGGTGGACTGCTTGCCTTTTAAAATAAATACATAAATGCTACTTGTACATTTATTTAATGAAAAATTCATTTGCCTCAATCCATTTTTGGTTTCAAGTTGCAAAATTTCTCCAGGAAGACGGGTAGGATTTTGATGTCAAAGTCAGTACTATGAACATTTGGCTTCAGCTTCGTGCCCACTGAATCGGTTTTCCCTTAGGTTGGCAATTGAAAGGAAAAGAAACAACCAGCAATAGCATGGGGAGAATGTAGGGTGGCCCAACACATGTTGACTGGGTTCGCATGACAGGATAAGCAACGGTTGCCTGTTATCGTTGTTCGCTTGTCGTGTCATCCAAACCCAGTCATGGTAAGCCCAGTGGCGTAGCGTGGGTTGTCAGCACCCGGGGCAAGGCAAGTAATTTGCGCCCCCTAACCCGTGGATTTTAGCACTCGAGTCTCTTCCACTAGATTAGTTAAAGAAACCCTCTGTGTACCCACTACAAGACATTTTGTTTGTTCTTTTGTTTCTTGCACACAGACAATTGTGCCTAGAGCAGTGTTCTCCAACCTTGGGTCCCCAGATGTTTTTGGCCTACAACTCCCAGCATGCCCCAGCCAGCGTAGCTGGCTGGGGCCTGCTGGGAGTTGTAGGCCAAAAACATCTGGGGGGCCCAAGGTTGGAGAACACTGACCTAGAGAAATGTGCCCAAAATATGACAGAAATGGCATAAAATTAAGGGAGGATACTTGAGACCCACAATAATGCAAAATAGCTGGAGGTTTTGCAAAGCCAGGGATGAGGGGAGAAAAGTAGAAACAAGTTGTTTTGGAGGAGTTTGATGAACTCTCCTCAAAAGTCACCTCAAATAGTCACAACACTATATTGTAATTTAATACAATATAGAGCCAGTGTGGCGTAGTGGTTAGAGTGTTGGACTGGGACTCGGGAGATCCAGGTTCTAGTCCCCGCTCGGCCATGAAACTCACTGGGTGACTTTGGGCCAGTCACTGACTCTCAGCCTAACCTACCTCACGGGGGTTGGAGGGTAAAATGGAGAGGAGGAGGAGGAGGAGGAGGAGGATTATGTAAGCCGCCTTGGGTTCCTTGCAGGAAAAAAGGTGGGGTATAAATATAATAAATAAAATAAAATTAATTAACTAATCAAAATATGTGTGTAACTTAAATAATAGCATATTTCCCCCCTGCTAACCTTGCCTCCATTTCCTGCCCTTTGCGCTGTTGTTTTCCCTGTGTCTGTTTTGTGATTGTAAGCCCTTTGGGAGTAAGGACCTGTCAAACCTGTCTGTCATTTGCACATATATATGTAATGTTAATTTATAAAGAGGGAACATTCAGACTACATAGGCTACTACCTGTATTTCTCAATAGGGCGGGTTTCACTAGTGTGAAGCATAACCACACCATCCACCCTAATCTCATTGGCAGAAGCAGAGCATGTTACAGGGAGTGGCATGGAAACAGCTATGGGATGGCAGCAGCTGCATTGCTGCAGGTACTGTACAAAGAGGGCTGCTGGACTGAAAATTTCAGGAGGTGCATGGCCCCAAAACTACTGAGATGGCTTCATCTAGGGAGTTGTGACTGAGGTCCTAAATGAAGGGAGAGCCTATGGGTCCCATGGTGCTCAGGGCACTCGAAACAAGGTAGTGGTAGACATGTCATCACCTCTAAGCCAAGGCCTATATTTGGTTTCAAGAAACCCATTATGAGAACCAGTGTGTGTGCGCGTGATGAAGTGGTTAGAGTGCCTGCCTAGGACCATGTTCCAATCCCCATTAAGCCAGTCACTATCTCTCCCCCTAACCTACCCCGCAGGGTTATTGGGAGGATAAAACAGGGAGGTGGAGGCGGGAAAGAACCTTGGAGGAAAGGCGCAGTAAAAATGCAACTAACAACAAAAATAATAATTAAGCCGTGTCCCTGAAATCCCTCTGGGGTCTAGAGATAGGCTTCATGCCTTGAACCATCCTTCCCCAATCTGGTGCCCTCCAGACATTTTGGACTTCAACTCACATCAGCCCCGGCCCGCATAGTCAATGGTCAGGAACATTGGGAGTTGTAGCGCAAGATATCTGGAGATGGAGGAAGGCTGCTTTAAACGTTCTTGTCTCACCTCCTTCCAGCGACTCCCGTTGACCCAGTTCTGCTATGAGGTGGCCTTTCCTGACCCCTCCCCACCATCGCTCACTCGTCCTCCGCCATTCACACGTGCTCACTTCCCTGACCTCTCCCTCTTCCTTCCCCTCGCCTCCCGTCTTGTCCTTCTATCTATTGGAAGAATCCAGTCATGGCTGGGGCTGGCGGAGCCGCAGCAGAGAGCGAGTTGGGGAGCTCCCTCGCAGGCTCAGCCCGCCTCCCGGTTGCTGCCGCTGCTCCGCTCAAATGGAAGACGCGGCGCGGCAATTAGGGTGTGTGTGTGTGTGCGTGCGCGCGCGCGCAGCGGCAGAAGCAGCCGGCGTTGCCGAGGGCGCGAGCCCCGGAGGACGAGAGGGAGGACGCGGGGCGCTTGGTCCGGCTCGCTTCCTTCCTCTTTCCTGCCAGGGGCAGAGAGCTGCGAGTGCGAGCGCGCCCCCCCAGATGTTGCGCCCGGTGCGGCCAGCCCCCCCTGCACCCCCCACGCTACGCCTCTGGGTAAGCCACAATGGTTTGTTTTGTCTGTGGAAACCATGATAAGAAACAACAGTTTGTTGTAGGGTTTGTTGTTACAGCAATTGTTTGTCGTACGAACCAAGGAGATCTGTTTTGTCATTGGTGGTTCAAGAACCTTACAGAGTCGCATGACAGGAGCAGCAAAACAAGCAGCTGCTCCAGTCATCCGATCTCTATTTCTGATGTCTGCCTAGCAACACACACGTTGCTGCTTGCTTTGCTTTTAATTGTAGGATGCTTTCTACTTTTACAATCAGAATACCAAAAACTGTATTTTTCTTTCAAAATAAAGTATGCCTTTAGTAGAAGAAGAGTAGGTTACGATTGGAGAATGTGGAGGTGAGGAGGAGGGGAGGGGTGTAGTTTGGTAGTAAGCAGAGGACTGGAAAAATGAAGTCAAGGCTAAGCTGTGGCTGCAGAAGTAAGAAAAGCTTTGGGGCAGGAAAGGTGTGGAAAAGATCTAGTTCAGACTTGTAACACAAGTGGGAGGCAGGATAGATGGGAGAACTACTAAATATAGCAGGTTCTCTGCCATGTGTGGATGTGAGGGGTGGGAAGAAGTAAAAGAGGTGCAGTGCTAAGCAGAGCTAGGCATGGAGAGGAGAAGGGGTGTAAATAACGTTCTCCTGTCTCCTAGCCAAGATGGGAGCGAAGGCAGGAGAGAGAGGGGAGAGGGAGAGTGGCTTTGGTGCCAGGCGGCGCAGAGAGGGAGGGGGGCAAGGATCAAAAGCCGCTGCATGGACAAGGGCCGCCAGGCAGTGTGGGGGAGGGTGTATAATCTACTATATGTGAAAGTTTGTCCATTTGTCTGTATGTCCGCGCAGGGGTTTGCGTGCCTCGCATTGGCTCCTACGCGGTACTGATCCACCCCAAACTTGGCACACATACTCCCCATCACCCAAGGACAAAGACTGGCAGGTGCAAATCTCCGAAAAACCCTTGCCGCGCCTGTACAGCCCAAAATAGATGAGAGCCAATGGCGTCACTTGGAATGCTCGCTGGGGCTATTCAGGAGCCATTATGCAAATAGCTCCACCGGCATATAGAATGTTGGTATGCAGTGCCACCACAGGGGCCCAATCAGAGGCGGATATGCAAATCTCTCCTACGTCCAAACAGAATGTCCATATGAACCGCAGCCAGGATCAACACGGGGGTGGGGGTGGGGGAATTTTGAAGAAACAGTGCCTATAGGAAAATGATGATCCGGGCAACGCCATTGTGTAGTCCTGGGGGGGGGGCACACAGGGATTTCATTGTGTGGTCCTGCAGGGTGTGTGTGCAGGGAATTCATTGTTGTGTGGTCCCGGGGTGAGGAGCAGGGATTTCATTGTGTGGTCCTGGGGGGGCAGCAGGGATTTCATTGTGTAGTACCGTTGGGGGAAGAACAGGGAATTCATTGTTGTGCAGTCCCGGGGGAGGGGGGAAGCAGGGATTTAATTGTGTGGTCCAGGGGGGGGGGCAGGAATTCATTGTTGCATAGTTCCGGGGGGGAGGGGAAGCAGGGATTTGATTGCGTAGTCCCGGGGGGAACACACAGGGATTTCATTGTGTGGTCCTGGGGGGACACAAGGATTTCATTGTTGCATTGTCCCGGGGGGGGGGAGGAAAGCAGGGATTTCATTGTGTAGTACTGGGGGTGGGGCACAGGGAATTCATTGTTGTGCAGTTCCGGGGGAGGGGGGAAGCAGGGATTTGATTGCATAGTCCCGGGGGGGGGAGCAGGGATTTCATTGTGTGGTCCTGGGGGGGGGGATTCATTGTTGCATAGTCCCAGGGGGGAGGGGAAGCAGGGATTTCATTGTGTAGTACTGGTGGGGAGGGAAACAGGGAATTCATTGTTGCGTAGTCCCAGGGAGAGGGGAAGCTGGAATTTCATTGTGTAATCATGGGGGGAAGCAGGGAATTTAATTGTGCAGTTCTGGGGGGGGGGGAGCAGGGATTTCACAGCGGACAGCTACCTTAAGGAATTTCGAACAAAGAGTGCCTATAGGAAAAGGACGACCCATGCAACGCCGGGTAAAAAAAGCTAGTGTGTTAATAATAATCATCTGTATAGTAGACCAGGTGGGAACACAAGTGGAAGGGAGAAGCAGGAGTGTAAAAGGTGTTTGTGATGGGCAGCGGGGTTGGAAGCGGTGGCTGGGTTAGGAGAAAGTCAAGCCTGCAGTTCATACTAGGGGCACCAGGAATGGGGAGTGGGTGGGTGGATGGGGGAGAATGCTTCTCTGCAGTGATGGAAACAGCCAGGCGAAAGCAGGAAAAGTGACAGGCCCTGCACACCATCGGAAGCCCCTGAGAGCTTCTCCGAACTTGAATTTGTCCCTCAGGCTGAACGAGTTTCTCTACCCCTGATAGAAAGGCATTACAATATTTTATTTCTGAACCTTTTCCTAATGATCGCTGGACGTGGAATTCACCTTTTTCACAGCTCACAGACCAGGTTAACGTTTTCATCAGGCTGTTCACCACAGCCCCAAGATCTGTTTTTTGTTCAGTCTCTGCAGCTCAGACCCCATTCAATCTACAGTATATGCAAAGGGTTTTTGTTTTTGCCCCAATATGCATCACTTTACACTTGCTTACATTGGTCTGCATTTGCCATCTTAATGCCCAGGCACCCAGTTTGGAGACATCTTTTTGGAGCTCTTCCTTGGATGCATGCTACCATGAGATAGCCCCCCCTTCCCTGCACTGAATGGAGAAGTTTCAGAAGGGTGGAAAGAGAAAGGAAACATTTTCCTTTCCCCACTCTAGATATAATGGAATGGATAAATTTCAATTTGTACAGCCCAAGGATGTGATGTGGACAGAGATCCTGGAGAAGTGAGACCTACCACATGTGTGCTGGGCCCTTGCCTTTTCTGGCTTGTAAAAGCAGCTGCTGAAGGGGGGGGGGACTGGATGTGTGAATCTAGAATCCTATAATCACAGAGTTGGAAGGCACCATTTAGGCCATTGAGTCCAGCAGTGGTGAACACCTCTTTATGATAAGGTGTGATTCCATCTTGTAGGCAGTGGTGAGACCTTTGTTAAAAATAAACCTCCCACTTTATTGAATAATTTCCAGCCAGTCTCCAGTATTCCACTCTTGGGAAGGTGCTGGAGCATGCAGTGGCATCTCAGCTCCAGGGGTTTCTAGATGAGGCAGATTATCTAGATCCATTTCAGTCTCACTTCAGACCTGGTTATGGGTCAGAAACTGCTTTGGTCACCTTGGTGGATTATCTTTACCAGAGATTGGACAGGGGGAGTGTGTTCTTGTTGGTTCTGCTAGTCTTCTGTAGCTTTCAGTACTACTGGCTATGGTATCCTTCTGGACTGCCTGGCCAGGATGGTACTGGAAGTACTGTTTTATGGTGGCCCCTGCCCTCCTCCTTGGAAAGATGGTTTCAGAAGTTGGTTCTCAGGGATTCCTGTTCAGCTCCTTGGCCATTGGGCTATGGTGTTCCTCAGGGTTCTAAGGCATCTCTCTGGGATGGGACTTGGAAGTACTGTTCTACAGTGGCTCCAGTCCTTATTGGAGGGGAAATCTCAGAAGGTGGTGCTGGGGGACTCCTGTTCAATGTCTAGCTGTTGACCTATAGTACTCCTCAGGGTCCCATCTTTTCCCCATGCAATGTAACATATGCATGAATCTGCTGGGAGAGGTTGTCTGGAGTGGGTTTGGTGCCACCAGTATGCTGTTGACATTCAACTCTAATCTCTCCATCTAAATCCAAGGCAGTTGTTCTAGTTCTAAATCAGTGTTGGGTAATGGACTGTAGTGTATGAGGGCAAACAAACTGAAATTTAATCAAGACAAGACAGAAGTGCTCCTGGTTAGTTGAAAGGCTGATCCGGAGATAGGTGTTCAGACTGTTCTGGATGGTGTTATACTCCCCCTGAAGATTCAGGTTCACAGTTTGGGGGTATTCCTGGATTCAGCCCTGAACCTGGATGCCCATGTTTGCATGGTGGCCAGGAGTGCATTTGCACAGCTGATGCTTCTCCACCAACTGTGCCCATTCCTGGAGGGATTTATTCAGGCAGGCCATTGACATGTAAGCAGGTCTGCTGCTGAAGGGAGTTTTAACTGGTTGGGTGCTGTCTATATCTTATATTATTATGTTAATTGATTTGTTTTTATGTTATGTTTTACATAATTTGTTTTTAATCTCTATTTTATTATTGTTAGCCACCTTGAGCACCATTTTTGGTGGAAAGGCAGGTTATAAATTTAATAAATAAACTGCGTGCTGATACTATTTTGCATGTGATAAGATGAGGAGGGGGAACTGGAAGTTAATTCCAATGGAATTAATCATATCTTTGTAGGGGTGAGTTGTTGTTTTTCTTTTCCCCAGAAAGAAGTTAAACATGAGAATAATGTTGGGATATGAACAAACCTAAGGCATACTATCATAACTATTTATTCCCTACACTGCATGTATTTGTAGACTAGTTGCCAATAAAAGATCATGACAGATGTGGTCCTGCTTGGCCTGCAATCTAATGTCTTTTCATTTTCGAAGTTCAGTTTGGTACATCTGCCAGTATTAATTGCCATAAAAGGATGAATAGTATCTATCTATTTTCTCTCTTTTAGAGGTGGATTAACAGCTGAGGAGTATAATTTGGGTCAGGTCAGGCAGCAATCATTTTTAGAATGTTTGGATCTGCCCATTACTCCACTAGTCATGTAAAATAGACTAGCAAGCTATCATTAGAAGAAATATGTCAAAATGCACTGCTGGAATTTTAGAAAGCTCGGTGAACCAACTAAAAGGCTTAAAGTGTAAAATAGCTTGAAGCGTTAGGAGTAAGAAATAGAGCCCTTTGACTGAGTTAAAAGCTAATAGACATATTTGGATAGCATAATAGAAGACTAACAGAAGAAGTTGCATTCCAGTATCCCCAATGGCCAGAACAAGCTTGCTTTCCACCTCTACAAAGTATAAAGCTTTCCACATATCAATGACCTAGGTAGTTCATATGTCACAGTGGCAATTTCCTGCAATTAAATAACCCAGAAATTGCCAGGGATGAGCAGAGCATGTGAGCCATGCATGAGCCATTTCCACTTTTAATGAACAACCCAGGATTCCTGGGTTGTTTTGTGACTTGCAAACCTGGAAACTCTGAGTTGTTTATGGGTCAAACAACTGAGAGTTAACCCAACAATAAATCATGGGTTAACACTGTTGTTCAACAAATAAGCAACCGAGAGTTTCCAGGCTCATGAATGGCTCGCACGCTACACTCGCCCAGGCCAATTGCTGGGTTAAATAACCAGGAATTAAATAACCATGACAATTAAATTAAATTGAATTAAATATCCATGATGTGAGAACCAGGTCATTGTGCCCATTAATCACTTCAAATGGCATATCAAGGTTGCTGAAATTTGAGGAGGACCAAGCTATTTGCAATGCATTAAAATATAGCAGAGAGAGAGAGACCCAAACTCATGCGGTCCTTTTGTCTGCCTTTGAGCTCAGCACTGGTTGGGTTTCTTCTTCATTTCAGTGCACACTCTATTCCAGGATCAGGCAACCTGGTGCCCGCCAGATATTTTGGACTATAAATCCTCTAATCACTGGCCATGATGGGGTTGATGGTAGTCCAAAACACCTGAATGGCACCAGGTTGCCTAACCCTGCTCTGTTCTGTGTACAGCTTCTCTTAAACCATCTTTCCCAGCTGCTGTCTTTAAAGTTTTCATCCCTCCATGTTCTTCCCCACCATCTAGGCATTCAAGCAGCCATTTTGATTACCCCTATTCAAGAGTGATCCAGGGCTCCTTGACAGACCAGCCGCTCATGCTTCTGGTTCATCACTGTTGAGCTAACCAGGAAGTAGATCAAGGAAAGGCTATTTCCCCCCCTCCAAAGCATGTTGAGCATGCAGATGGTACAACATAGAATTGGAATATGAGGGAGCAATCCTATGGTCCCTAGACAGCACCTGAGGATTGTGCACCTCAGTGCCAAGCCCCATCCCCTGGAGGAATCCATGAAGTCCCCGCATGCAGGATGGGCTGGAGGCTCCCCTTTACCCACCATACTAAAGGCACTTCCAGATGATGCTGAGCAAGACCATATGGTTTGCATGCAGAAGGTCCTAGGTTCAATCCCTGGCATCTCCAGGTAGATCCATCATCTGGAAGGTGATGTGAAATATCCCACAGTACCTGGGATCCTGGCAGCCAGAGTAGGTAATACTGGACTGGCTGGATGAATTTACTATAAGGCAGCTTCCTGTGTTTCTCCTACTACAAGATGTTTGCTACCATAAGGGAGCCAGGCAGCATCGGAGCTTTGTCCAGCAGCAGCACAGGAGCCACACAGCAGCCTAAAATCTTTGATTTGATTATGGGATGGGTGTCAGTTTCTTTAAAAAGGGCTAATGGTATTATTGTGTAAATGAAGATGTCATTTATTTGTTTAGCCCCAATTACATACCAGGCACTGTACAGAACAGAAGTGACACAGAGATTGGCTTCCTGTTTTAGGAGAAACAAAAATTCCTTTCCCTTTAATAAACTTTCCATCCCAGGGGCTTACACTTATGTGATGATTCCAAACATAAGGTGACAGCTTTGCAAGTGTTGATTACTTCACAAATTTTTAAAACATGAGCCTTCCTCAGAAGGAATGCCTTGAAGCGTAAGCATTTATGCTCATATTTATGGATGCCTTTGAAAGGGATATTAATCCCATTTGCGTGTGTAAAGGGGGAAATAACGAGTCGAGACTGTAAGTATGGTATAAATTAGGGCAACATTTATTGCATAATCAAATTCTGTGAAGGGAAGAAGTCTGGGTCGCTAACTATACCGGCCAGTGGCCAGTAGAGGTCTTTCGGGCGACACATTCAACCCCGAGGGGTGGTGCCTGTAAATCACCCCACCCCTGTTTTACACCATCCTGGTGCTGGGAGACTTTCCCAATGTCACCACCTCACAGAGCCACAAAACTCCGAGTGGGCGAGGTGAGCTGACCTAAAAGGTGATCCTTATCTCCCACACTGGGCTGTGAAGCCCTGAGTGGGGAGCCTTGGGTCTCGCCAGTCACTGGAAAGGTGCCATTAGATGCTCACCAACCCTAACCTCACTGCCTATTCCCACACTTACCAGCCACAAGACTCTACTTCAACCTCCACCTGCCTAGAATAAATCTAGCAGGGCCCTTCGCAGATCTCTGTCATGCGATCACCTACAGTGGGAAAGTAAATAAGCACCTGCCCGCTGGGCTCCCTCCAGGCATGGGATGTCATGTCTCCTAACAAGAGACCATCTCTTTCCATGTTGGTAAAAGCCTGTAAACCAAGGCCATGCACAATTAACAGGACGTGGACACCATTTGCAGCACCACACCTGCAAGGTGAACTATGTATTGCTCCCAGCAGCCACTGGATAATTTTAGTCGGCCAAAGCCACCACATAAGGGCAAGTTGTGACATCAGGGCCATGCCCATCAATGAACCAGGTTGTTGCCCCCATCTGCAGTACCACAGGTGTGGGGTCGACCATGCATCACACTTCTGCACACCGCCTTGATGATTTCAAGTCAGCCAGAGCAGCAGCACCATCAGGGCTATGCCCATCCAGTGAACCAGGTTGTTGCCCATGGTTGCAGACCCAGCTGCAGGGCAGAACACGCAGCACACTGCGGACACCGCCGGATGATGTCAAGTCAGCTGAAGCCACCACAGCAGGGCCATGTCCATCAAGACATTGCTCCTACATGCAGACTGCAGCCATGGGGTAGACCATGCATTGCACGCCCAGACACTGTTCATTGCTGTGAACATGCATGCCAGCTAGAGTTGTACAAATGAGCCTCGGCGGGGCAGAACGAGGCCGAACATGGCCCCGCTCACGTCCCGCCGAGGCCTTACCTTTTTCTTCGGGCGGCTCGCGCGCTCCGCGGAGAGCCGCCCATGCCGTTGTTCCGGCGCGCGCTCCGCAGAGAGCCGCCCATGCCGCTCGATCTGGGCTGTCGCGTCACTTCCGGTACCAGAAATGACGCGACGGAACCCGGCGCAGGCGCAGTGGACCCCTATGGTCCTTTCTGCACCTGCGCAGGGTCCATTTCCGGGCCCGAACGGCCGAAGAGGAAGGAAAAAATTGTTCGAGCGGCGCTAGCAAGTGGGAAGCGGGGGCAGAATATAAGGCTGGGCAGCACCCCCACTCTTGGATACATCGCTGCCCACTGCTCCAGTGATCTATGGGAGAAATGAAATGTGAGCCCACTGAATAATTACAGAGAAAGCAGCATAAAATACAGAGACAGCATAACATTGATGACTGTAAAATGCTCTAGGCACATGGCCTGGACTTTACTATTGTCTGATAGGAGTTTCCTCAATGTACACTGCACCTCCACAAAAGAGTGCGGATGAAGCAAGAGCTCGGCCTTGACCATCAAGCCTGCAAAGTGGCCACAGATACAATCTGTCAATCTGGCTCAGCTACAATAACACAGGCAGCACATAGGTCAAATTGGACTTCATCAGATCAGATGCAGCGTCTCGCACTGTCAAAAATCAATTGAAGCCCTTGCAAAACACATTCCTCCTTAGAGGTAAATTAAAAGGCTAAAAACTGTCAAGAGCTGCCACCTAGGCAGGAAGCTCTCTACCTGCATCTCATGCCAATCCAACCCAGATGACAGCAACTGCCTGGACCCCAAATGGGACCGCCACTGTGTCCTTGGCGATTCTTCGACCATCCAAAACCACGCCATGCCCGTAGTTCACCCGCAGACATGCGTGCCAGCTGCCCACCACTCCAGAAATCTATAGAAGAAACAAAATGTGAGCTCACTGAATAATTACAAGGACAACTGCCATGTAATATTGAACTTTGGAACACTCCAGGCACATGGCCTGAACCTTACTAGTGTCTGACAGATGATTCTCCAGTGCACACTGCACCTCTTCAGAAGAGAGTGCAGGAAAAATAAGCTTGGTCCCGACTAAGGAGCCTGCAAATCTGGGCTATCTGGAAAGTAACATGGGCAGTGCCCCATAGATCAAGCTGGACCTCCACAGATGCAGCTGTCCAAATCCCCAAATGCAAAAGCAGTCGAAGCCCTCGCCAAAACACCGTCCCCCTCAGAGGTGACTTAAAAGGCTCAAGACTTCAGTCTGAACCGCCACCTAAAAAGGAGGCAGCAAAGGAAAGTCATGCTAACGACAAAGCAGACCCCAACTAAATGTTATGGATTACGTCCTATGGGAAAGCAGAGACAAGGTTGGGCACTTCCTGCAAAGAATGGGAGAACAAACTCCACCAGTACATGGGCCGCCGGTATAGGAGGCATTAATTATTCCTAAATAGCAGAAACTTACCCGCCTGCATGTTGGAGGCATGGGGCAATGGACTAATGCTTGGAGCAAGGCCCACCTAGTACTCTCCACCTATATCTGACAGTACTTTAGGTAACCCTTAAATATACATAAGTCACCGGAACCATAAATGTATTCAAATACATCCCAGGCTGCTGGCGATGCCATTATCAGGTCCCAGAACAAGCCACGTAATATAAAGTGCGCAGTTGAATTTCTGGCTATTCCACTTGGAGGTGCAAAGCTATTTATGTAAGGAATTGAAGCAAGTGAAATCAGATCGAATGTTGCTTGTGGGCAAATTGTTGGGCCTGGCACAACACCCATTAGTCCCAAACATGTCCCAGTTTGTACAGGTCAGGAGGCATGACAGGACTGGGAAGCCTGCCTGACGAATCATCTCTCACCACCAGACAAGAACGCTGTTGGCCTACACCCAGCCACAACGATGTGGCCTCTAAATCCCGACAGCGTAAAGGAACAGCCCACGCCACTAAAGGCAACTGAACGACAGTAGGGCTGATATGAATTGCTCCCATGGACAGTGCCACCCTGCTGCAATGTTGCAGTCTCTAAACCCTTTCTTGGCACTACAGCATCAGGGCTGGCAAGGAACCAATACCCAACATACAAACTGAAGTGCCCTGCAAACACCTACCCCAGGGTAAACTTATAGGATTGTGGTGTATGTCGACTGAGCACCCGGGGCAATGAAGTATAGCTAAAGCTTTCCTCTCCGGGTACCACGACAGACTCATGTCGTCTTCACAGGACAATGGGAGGGGTGAGAACCACCACAGAGGCATGTAGTGGTGGGGCCGAGCCTGGAGTCGGCTGGAGGCTCGCTCCAGGCTCAGCCCCCCGCAAGCAGCGGAGGCCCGATCTTGTTCTTCAGAGTGGCGTGTAGCGTTCTCTGCGCCACTCGCGCCGCCGCCGGAGAACCCCCCCATGCACGGCCCCCCTGCTGCTGCCTCCGGACCCCCCCACCTCCCGCCGCTGCCGCCAGGACCCCGCCGCCGCCTACCTGGTCCTGCGCGCCGCCGGAGCCGCCAGAGCCACCGCTGGAGCCACTGCTCCGGCGTGCTGGACCCCCGCCCACGCTCTGTTTTGGTGGGAGGAACCAGGGCAACAGGGCTTAAACAGCCCTGTTGCCCTGGTTTCCCACGCCAAAAACAGAGCACAGGGGTCCAGTGCGATGGAGCAGGGTCCCGTCGCGTCACTTCCTCCGCGCTGGAAGTGACGCAATGGGACCAGCGGACGGGGAGGCAGGCTCTACGCAGAGCTGGAGAGCCTGCAGGTAAGCCTGCGCGGGTGGCCGAGTAGCCCGGCGGACACTAGCAGGCCCAGTTCGGGACTTGCTCCTGTCTGCCGGGCTACTCGGGTACATCCCTAGGCACAAGCAGCCTCGTGTAAGGGCACCTGAACCAACCAAATGAACAGTACAGCAATATGGTTCATACCACCCACTCCCATCGCACTGTGGACTTCTAATGACTAGTCATATGATGTTCTGGGTCCCGGAAAGAAATCCTGAACAAACAAACCCCCACTAGCTGTTTGACGTCCTCCCCCTAGGGTGGCACCATGAAGATGCCAATGGCATAAGTTTGTACTGTACCAGGCCTGCTTTGGATTGGGGATTGCCACCTGCCCCCACCAGGCTGACTGCACCTGGAGCATCCATGAGCAGCCCCCCAGCTGATCATGGGCCAGGCAGTAAGGAACATTACTGTCATATAATATATATACAGTGAATATAATCCAAACCTGCTAGGTGCTGGTTAGCCATGCCTCCGAGAATAATCCCAAGCCAGTGGTTGGTGCGATGTGGTGGTTTATGTTTTATGTCATCATTATCATCAAATAGATTTACAACTGTAATTGCCAACCTGCCTGGAACTGGGAGAAAACTGAAGCTACCACCTTCGGGGTAATACATAGAGATTTAATCATGAATCCAATCTCAGTGAAAGGCTGCTGCATGGCTTAATCCTTGAGAGAATAGCCCTTGGCACCTGGAAGTAAGGGTGTGTGAAAGAGGACTGCCATCTAAATTGAAGAAGTCAACTATGAAGGGTTGCTCTGTCCCATCCAGTCTAAAGATGAAGAACCAGTAAATTGAAAAGCTGGGCTCTAAGTTGCCCATACAAAATCACAGAGGGTGCCGCTGCAGTAGCAGATGGAAACTGCCCCCTGTGAATGTGCCATGCCCCCAAATTAAGAGGGGCAATAAGCTAGGCAGACTGTTCCTCCACAGTTATCTGTGTGAAATATAGTGAAACTGCCACCTGTGATTGTTCTGTGCCTCAGAAGGAAGAGGGGCAGATGAAGCTTAGCTGGTCACTCCCACACTGTCAGCTGGGTGAAGCCTGGACATGTGTCCCGGGTGTGTGTAGGTGGTGGGGAGGTTGATGACTGTCACGGAATCGTGAGTACGGGAACCCAGAGGACACTTGGCCCAACTGGGACAGAACTCTCCTCAGCAAATGAACTGACAGGTATGCCGCTGCAAATCCGGAAATTGTCTCGAAGTGATCAGACAAGCTAGAACTAGCTGGAAGAGCCCACGGCTTGAGAGCACTGGGACTCACAATTGCTCATTGAGGCAGCGGATAGATGATGAAAATAGCGACCACAGATTGAGCCGTAGATGGGTGAGATGTTGTTGGAATCTGAGGTGGTGGAGGAACCGGAGTGGGGAATGCATCACACTAGACAAAATCTGGAGGCGCTGCTGGGATCTGGGGTTCAGGCCGGCACAGCACTGACTAAACAACATGAACAGCAGCCTGGGTCACAGTAAAACTAGAGCTCACCTTGATGGTGTCCAGGTGAGCTGAAACAGACAACCACAAGCTCTGTTGGGTCTGTTTCCTAGTTCCCAATACACACCTGGCACACGCTCCCCAGAAACCTGCACAGAAGGAGGGAAGCCTCTCCCCCTCTCGACCGCATCCAGATGGGCAAGAATCCCTGAAATTTCTGGGGTCTCACCCTCAGTAATGCAACAATATTATTGAAGTAACAAGAACAATTATTAATAATATATATGTAAATATACTTTAAAAACAAACAAACACCAACACCAACCTTGTGTGCAGTACAAGGGCTGCAGACAAAGTAAATATACCGAGAAAACAAACTTAATAACTAATACAAACTTAATAACTATATTTAAGAGCATTTAACAAGGAAAGAGGACAATGAAGAAAAATTATATATATATATATATATATATATATGTATGAGAGACAGAGAGAGAGAGAGAGAGAGAGAGAGAGAGAGAATAGGCCTGCTCTGGTGAGTTGGCTCTGCCCTGCCCAAATGGCTATACTGTGCGCCGTAATGAGAAGCCAGGCAGAGGAATTGGGCAGGTAGACATATGCTCCCCATGGCACTTGGGCCATCTGAAAGTTGGGGCCCAAGTTGGAAGCCACAATACAACAGCAGCTGTTGAGGCTGTGATGCAAGTCGTGCGTGGGGCCTCCCTGGCAGAAGCCATGTAGGCTGGTGAATGGGGAGGCCACAACGGCGCTGGGAGCAGCAGAGAGGAGCATGGAGCCGGGTCTCTGGTAGGAGAACAAGGTGCAGAAGAGGCGGTGCATGAGGAGAGCATGCCGCAGTGGAGAAATGCAGTGGCACGAAGTATCTGCTGAAGGAGTGCAGCAGGGCCCGGACGACCAGGCAGGCCGCTCAAGGTAGGTGACCCGGGGGAGGGGGCTGCAGCCGCACTAATAAAGCCTCCCCCACCCTGCAACTAATTGCAAGCAGGACAGCAGGGACACGGTAGAGCAGAGTGGCACAAAGCAGCCGCCTTGTGGGGGGGAAGCCCGGTCAACCAGGTCAGTCGCTCAGGGCGGAGACCTGAGAGTAGGCTGCAGCTGCGGCACACGATGCCTAGCCCACCCCAGCCCCACCCAGCAGACCACAGTCATTCCTGAGGCCCTACAGCAGCAGCAGAGGCACCCTTGCACCACTACACAGACAACCAAACCGCATGAACACCATGCTGGGTCTCGATGAGGCAGGAGAATGCAAAGAAGGACCATGTGTCTGTAGGCAATGCGGCACGAGGGACTCTTTCTATTACGAGCTGCAAAAGAAAGAGGCTGAGGATGGGGCAGCTGGGCCTACTATCATCCCTGGTGCCCCGCCCTCATGGAGCCTTATTGGAGGGTGAGATCACCCCATAGTGGTCTCACGCTCACTCTCCCACACACGCAAAATTCTCCCTGCCCACAACTACATGTGGTTTGGGGAAGAGTATTCATGTACTATATGACTGCAACATGGTTAGAGAGGAAATGGTGATATCTTTCTCTGTTGCCATTTAACTCATTCAGCAAGATCCGCACCATGTGATTCTGTCTATCATGTTTCTCAGCTGTAAATGCACAATCCTATACCTTGCTGATGGGCACATCTAACAGCCATAGCCCAATGGTAGAGTGCATGCTTTGCATGTAAATGGCTGCAGGTCCAATTCCCGGCAATTCAAGGTATAGCTTAAAAAGGCTCCTGTTCGAAACCCTGGAGAGCTGCTGCCAATCAGCGTAGATAATACTGAACTAGCTGTGCCAATGGTCTGACTCAGTATAAGGCAGCATCCCATGTAGTGGCGGGAGCGAGCCTTGCAGCAGCTGGCTCACGAATTACTTCGAGCTAGTAGATTTCCCTTCTCCCCCCTCCCTGCTGACCTTGCTCGAAGGAAAAAAAAACTTGCGACTTTTTTAGCACATCCCTAAGGTCCCATGTTCCTATGTGTCCTTACACTGGCAGCTATCCACTTAATTACTTCTCAGCACTGATGTCAACCCAAAGGTAGGGAATAGTAGGCAAACCTATTGAAAACACATGAAAGATACTTCAGCAGACAGATATATGTGAGGTTTTGTTGTTGTTTTGTCTTGTTTTTATACAGAAACAAGGACAAATTTTAGACACTGTGCTCTGGAGTTCATCCAAGGATTTCCTGTGTAACCCAGCAGTATAGGATTATAAAGCTGAATGCCCATGAAACTAATCGCAGGGTCAGTGCAACTGTGGGCTTAAAATAACTAAACAAGTGCCTTTTAACATATAAATTAAATTTTAGTGGGCATACCAATGAACATATTTAATGTTGATAATTGCTAAAAAGATTTTAGGTAATTTCATTTATATCCACTGCAGCATAGTTTCTAATCCTATTATCTTCTGACTGTATTTTGAGGAACAATAGAATGACAGCATCCAATCATATACCCTTTCACCTGTAAAATAGCAAGCAGAGGACTTCTGAAAGGAGCTCGGGCTGCAATCTTACTCACACTTACCTGAAACAAGCTCCATTGAATTCAGTGGGAGATCTTCTCAGTAAATATGCATAGGGTTACACCCTCTAGGGGACTTAAGTACATGAACCTGGAGGATTTGAGTGTATAAAGTAAAATAAAACACTGTCCTGGTTTATTGTTATCTTTGCTGTAATGTTTTTAATTTTTTCATTATTTTATATTGTTTCAATATTGTTTTTATATTGTACTCGCTGTTGCCCGCGGCTGCGCTCACGTGGATTTTAGGATTTGGTATAATTGTTTTTAAAAGAAACATGTATGGAAAAGATGCAGTGTCTCTGACTGAAAGTGTAACGTTTAGGCTGGGTGCTGGCAGCAGAAATCTTGACAGAAATATCTGTTCTTAAAGAAAAATCAGGTTAATCCTGAGAGTCTACAAGTGATGAAGAGTGAGCATGCCAAGTTTGGGGTAGATCCGTCTAAACGTGATGGAGCCTACGAGACGATGCCCCACACACAACAGTCAGTCAGTCATTTAAAAAGTTTCCCTCCCTTTTCACCCCCTCAGAGAACATTCTAAAGGGCCTAGGAGAGATTTGCATACCCAGCCCTATTGGCCCTTGCAGGAATTCATACAAACATTCTATGGGCTATTTGCATAACTGCTGCTATTGGCTCTTGCAGCAAGTTGGCTCCTGCAGCAATTATGAGGTGAGGCCTATTTGCAGAACTGCAGATATGAGAGTGGGGTGATTTTGCCCCCTTTTTGCACCCCCAGTTAGGGATGGAATTTCCCAAAATCCTTCCTTAGTGGGTGTCTACGTCATAATAGCAATGTCCCTTCAAAATTTCACGTTCCTAGATTAAACGGTTTGAGCTGGGCATTGATGAGTCAGTCAATCAGTCAGTCAGGACACCTTTTATATATATATATAGATAGATAGATATAGATTATGAATGCATATTATAAATGCATTTTAGTGTGAACCACTTAGAGATTTTATTATATTAAGTGGTATAGAAGTATTATTAATAAATAATAACAGTAACAACAATGATGAGGTTTGTTAAAATCAGAGCTGCATCCTATTGAATTTCATTAAAAGTTTAATTTCATTAAAAATGGGCATTGATGACCAGGTGACCATGTCCCTAGGTAGATGTGTGTGGTGGTGGTGGTGATTTACAGGTTTGTTCAGAAGTCACATTTCTCAATTATGTGTCATCCTGAGGCTCCTCAAAATATTTTGCATTAGGAGAGAGCCAGTGTGGCGTATGGTGAGAGTGTTGGACTGGGACCAAGGACTCCCGGTAGATAACAGCCACTCCCCCTCCCCGTCCCACAACCCTTGGTTGCTGGGCATATGAGAAACCAGCCGGACACAAGGCCCCAAGAGTTGGAGCAGCGGCCTCGTCAAGCCAGGTTTCCGTAATACACGCCAGGTCCGCATCCTCATCCAGGATCAAGTCATCGATGAGAGATGTTTTTTGGGTAACGGACCTGGCATTGCACAACAGCAAACGCAAGGTGGGGGAAGGAGCCACACATCCCTCAGTTATCCCTTGGCTCTCGGCAGGCCCGGAACAAGGGATAGGTGTTAAGCATCAATCCCGTGTCCCCCTTAATCAGCGTGGCCTTCCCCAATTGCTCTGCCAGCGTCTGCCGCTCAACAATCATACATTTTGCCCCCCAGAACTCCCCCCATTATCTCCCTGGGAGAGACACATGCCCCCTCGCTTCCGCCGGTCAGGCGGGAGACCCACCCCTAAAACCAACCCCTAACCCCCCCCCAGCCCTTGCTTCTCATTTATAAATTATGAATTTATAAATGACAAGCAAGAAACTCAGAATTTATGCCAGTTACAAAACATTGAGTAAAATGTTTTGTAACTTGAATAAGGCTTTTCTATCGCATTTTGCAAGGGGAGGAGGCTCTACAGTTACAAGGCAGGTTTGTGAGTGACCCAGCGCTGCTACTACCTGACTGGGGTCAGACTGGGTCTGGTTACAAGGAGCATACAACTCCTCTTTTACAACAGCTTCACTGGCTCCCAGTCTGTTTCCGGGCACAATTCAAAGTGCTGGTTATGACATTTAAAGCTCTATAAAGAGAGCCAGTGTGGCGTAGTGATGAGAGTGTTGGACTGGGACTCGGGAGATCCGGGTTCTAGTCCCCGCTCAGCCATGAAACTCACTGGGTGACTTTGGGCCAGTCACTGACTCTCAGCCTAACCTACCTCATAGGGTTGTTGTGAGGATAAAATGGAGAGGAGGAGGAGGATTATGTAAGCCGCCTTGGGTTCCTTGCAGGAAAAAAGGTGGGGTATAATATAATAAATAAATAAACAAATATATAATACATGAGTCTGTCTCTTGCCATCATTGGATGTAGTAACTGTCATCATCACACATCATGATCTTCTTTGTCCCTGTTAAGCAGAGTCCATCATGTGGACACCCTGGGAAAAGACGTTGAAACAGAAGAAGCTGTCTTATGCTGAGTCAGCCCATTGGTCCATCTAGCTCAGTATTGCCTGCAGCACTGACTGGGAATGGCTTTCCAGGGTTTCAGACAGGAGCCTTTTCTAGCCCTGCCTAGGCACACCAGGGACTGAACTTGGGAATTATCGTATGCAAACCATGTGCTCTGCCATTGAGCTACGGCCCTTAGATGAATCCATTAGATAGCAAAAGAAAGAAACAATATGCAGTGAGTTGGTTGAGTTTAAGCCAGGTGTTCTCAAGCTGTGGGAAAGCCACCCTTTGTTGAACACCTGAAGGTAGGTATGAAGTTCCAAGAAAAGAGAGGATGTTGAGGAAGATGGAGCCTTATCATCAATATAGGCCTGTGGCTTACGCTGGCTCAGCTTGTCTGAGTGTGGAAAGCTAAGCAGGGTCAAGCCTGGTTATTACTTGGATGGGAGACCCCTCCTTTAGTTTCCTGCATTGAGCAGGGGGTTGGACTCGATAGCCTTGTAGGCTCCTTCCAACTCTATGATCTATGAAATCTATGAAATCCTACCTGAAACTACCCCCCCACCCCAGAAATGGCCATCCTTGGGTAAGATAACTTACATCATTTTAAAAAAAAGAATTCTGAATCTGCGCTATAATTTATCTTCCTATTTGCTTGCATGTTCCTCTGTATAAAGTGTTGATCTACTGCCACCTAGCGATGAAGACCCAAAGCAGTGGACAGACTGTCTTCACAGTCATCCCCCCCACCCTGCTCCGCACTCCGTGGTGTTGATGTTGCATGTGTATAACTTGGATCTTGTATCGTAAACCATGATCCAGAAGGACAATGTTCATGCCCCCCTGATATAGGCTACATGCAAAAGAGCATCAGGAAAAGTCTTTCCTGAAGCTTACTTCTTAGATATGCATTGGATTGCACTGTTAATCTCCGATCCCCCTATCTCCAAAATGGCATGGGATACATTCTAAACCTTTGGGTTGGCTTTCGAATAAAGGACCTTTAGGTGTCTGAAAGACATTGCTGGGAGTTGTGGTACAACACATCTGGAGGGCACCAGGTTGGGAGTGGCAGAGAATGTGCTACATAAACAAACATGATTAATTGGTCATGCATCAGTTCAAGAGAAACATCTTACAAATTCAGTATTTATTTTTTATCGCCAGTTCATAGTAAAGGTTTCACTTTCAAAAATCTAGAACTTGGTCCCTCCCCTCCCTTACTTGATGCCTTAGTTGGCCAGCTTGATAAACCATTATCCATTTTATTTATTTATTATATTTTTAATCCACCCAATAACAAAAGTTCTCAGATCAAACAGTTAAAACAATGAAATACAATACAAATAGTTAAAAGAATAAGATACAATGAAACAGCGCATGGATAGATAATCAGAGAAATAGCACAATGAGAAACAGCATACACACACACACACACACACACAAACACACCCACACCCAAAAAATCTAAATCTGAAGTCTCTAAAATGCCTGGGAGAAAAAAAGACCTTTGCCTGGTGCTGAAAAGCTAACAATGTACACACCAGGTAAGCCTCCTTGGAGGCTCCATAAACAGGGTGCCACAACTGAGAAGGCCCTCTCTCTTGTAGCCACCAACCTAACTTCCTTTGGTTAGGGCACCTGGTGAAGAGCCTCCAAAGATGACCTAATGGTAACTAAGCAAGTACATAAAGGAGGGTGCACGCCTTAGATACTCCGTTTCCAAGCTGTTTCAGGCTTTAAAGCTCAGCACCCATACTTTGAATTAGGCTTGGAAATGAACTGGAAGTCAGTGGAGCTGATGGAAGCACTGGTGTCAAATTATCATATTGGCCAGTCTCAGTTAGTAGGCGAGCAGCTCTGGTTTGAGCTAACTGAAGTGTGTGAGCCATCTTCAAATGTCCTGTGCACTGCAGTAATCCAACCGGGAGGTTACCAGAGTGTGGATAAGTGTCACCAGGCTATCTTTGTCCAGAGCGGGTCTCAGCTGGTATATCAACCTAAGCTGATAAAAGGCTCTCCTAGCATGTTTGAAGCTATTTTTGAAGAGCTATATATCTCTAGAGACATCTTGATTTTGTATATTTGCATACTCTTCATCTGGCATCTTAGCAGGACTGCTCCTTTTGCTCCTCTACTCCTTTTCTTTTTCTTCCTTTGAAAAGAGCATCCTTTTTCATCTTTTACAGTGCAATCCTAAGGGAATAACCCTCGATCAGACCCCTCTGCCTATTGAAAGCCCTGCCACCAAGACCCAGGCAGGGTGGGAGGAGGATAGAGGCTTTTACACCCTGTTCCTCCTCTGCTTAAAATATTTTCACCGAGACAGGCCTCTCAGCCCATCTAGCTTGCTCATCAGGGAGTGGGCAGCGACAGAGAGGTTCTTGGATCAAGTAGATCCAGGCCTCTCCTCTTCCCTCCCTGCCTACAGTCCCACTCACTTTTCTTCTTTGATTTTTCTTCTGAGCTTGCAGTTGCAACCTCATAAGAGGAGCTTCCTGCAGCCACTGGGAGCAGTGGAGGAGGAAGATCCACAATCAAATTTCCTCCACCATGGCTATAACTCTGTCCCTGGTTGCAGAGGATGAATTCTGCAACATCCTGTGGCTCTCCAGATGCTGTGTAAGAGACATAGGATTAGTCTGTTAGTGATGAAATCAGTTCTTTCAAACTTTGCAATGTTAGTGATGAAATCAGTTCTTTCAAACTTTGTTTGCATTTTCAGTTATAACAGGGACGTGTTTTATTGGAAGACACATATTGCATATCTAATAACAGCGAAAAATGGATTCAAAGATTTTTCTTACTAATTCTTCTTAGTACAAAACCAGGACTGAGCCCACCTGAAATGATTCTTGGTGCATTCTTTGTTTGAAGTGTATTAATCAGCTATAGACAGGGCCGGATTAAGAGCATTATGGGCCTGGTGCTAAGGATTTTGGTGGGCCTTTTTATGGAAATAAATAAAATGAAGACGCAATTTTATATTAAAACAAATTAAATATTTTAATTACCATTAAAGTGCCAAAACAGAAACATATTGAAAATATTTCTTTTTTTGTAAACAATAAGCTTGTTAACTCAATAAAACCATTCATCACATATCGTTGATGATAAGTACCTCCACGTTTTTTAACCTCTAGGGCAGTCTTCCCCAACCGGGGCCCTTCCAAATGTTTGGGGGCCCAGCTCCCATCTTCCCCAGCCACTGGCCATGCTGCCTGAGGCAAATGAGAACTGTAGTCCAAAATATCCAAGAGGGATATTTGGTGAACTCTGTTCTCTGGGGTTTTTCAAAATAAAACTTAAAATGCCACACAATTCCCCATGAAAGCGCACGTGCACACACACACACACACACACACACACACAGTATTAGCCAAGCACACACACACACACACGTGCACACACACACACACACACACACACACACACACAGAACTCTGTTCTCTGGGGTTTTTCAAAATAAAACTTAAAATGCCACACAATTCCCCATGAAAGCGCACGTGCACACACACACACACACAGTATTAGCCAAGCAGGTGATATTTTGCAGGCGGCAGGAGGATCAACACCCCCAAAAGGCAGACACATTCACATAAATAGAACATTCACAACAACCATTTTTAAATAAACATAAACCATCTTCCCCAGCCACTGCACTGGCCATGCTGCCTGAGGCAAATGAGAACTGTAGTCCAAAATATCCAAGAGGGATATTTGGTGAACTCTGTTCTCTGGGGTTTTTCAAAATAAAACTTAAAAAAATGCCACACAATTCCCCATGAAAGCGCACATGCACACACACACACACACACACACACACACAGTATTAGCCAAGCAGGTGACATTTTGCAGGCGGCAGGAGGATCAACACCCCCAAAAGGCAGACACCCACACCCACAAACACACAGCCCTTACGTTCAGTTTGGCTCACAAAAGAGGGAAAGTCCTTTTACAGAAAAGAAGGAGAAGGAGAAGGAGAACTTGCAGATCAAAAGAGTCAAACTTTTGAACCTTACCTGTGCAGAGGAGGGCCATCAGGACCAGCCGGAGCAAAAACTCAAAAACTCCTGCAGCTCATCAGTAAGGGTCTTCCCAATTTCCCCCAAATTATTTATTAAAAAAAAAAGAAGCAGCCACAACAAAAAGTCAGCTTTGCTTGAACAAGAATAATTGTGTTGTTCTTGTTGCTTTTTTTTTGTTTTTGTTAAACTAGCATTTGGACAATTGAGCTGCGAATCAGAAAGATCTTTTGCTCGGAGGCTGGAGAGAGAGGTCCCTTCTAAATCTGAATATTACAGACCCTAGCAAGCCCCCTATGTGCTAGACGTTCTCACAAAGAAATGTAGTAACAGTGATTGAAATGCAAAGATACTGAAATGCTAATTTGAGAACAACAGTTCTTGTTAGGTCTTGCCTCAAGCCTGTAATGCAGATGTGCTTAGAACACCTTTCTAATCTTGAAAAAATCATTAATTATGCTGAATGATAACGATCAGAGCTAACTCCAAAGGGGGAAAAATCGCCGCCTGTCCCTATAATTGCGGGCCGATTACCTGTTAAGGGCCTGGAGCGGCCGCTCCCACAGCCCCTATCTTAATCCGGCCATGGCTATAGATGATTAACTTTAAGGCTTCCTAAATACTGGAACAATACACTGATAACACCAGTAAAGCAAATGCATAACAAATAACAATAGCCAGCCCAGTTGTACACCATCACTGCTCCAGGGGCCACTACAGCACAAAGACGTGGGCAGCTACATTGGTATATTGTAGTCATAATCTGATGCACTTCCAGAATGCAGAACAATATTAGAAGAAACAGGAGATAGGAGAAACCAATAGCTGATTGTGCTGATCAACTTTGCTATGACCGGCATAGCCAAAAAAACAACAACAGAAGTGATACAGGACCACACAGGTGCCAATTTATTTTGTGCCAACCTGCTTAACCTTTTGGAGAATACCTCTTTCCTCAGGGGCTCCCTACGCGAAACAAAACTCCTTACCACTGCACATCACCCACACATCACAGTGCTGTACACCGGTGTTGCCCCACATTATGCGTGTGTTTTAGTCAGAGGGCCTGGGACTTTAAGGATTCAGGATCTGGACGCAGAACCAGCTTAACAGATGCAGAGCTTAAGGTTCGGGTTCCTTCCTTGCATGCAGCAACACAGTTCTATTATTTATTATTATTTATTTCATTTCTATACTGCCCAATAGCCAAAGCTCTCTGGGCGGTTCACAGCAATTCATAAAACATAGATACAATAATAACAATGCAGCATAAAATACAGTTGCAACAAAATACCCCATAAAATTTCAATATGCAAGATTTAAAAACTGTTCTATTCTTCTTTCTAGAAAGAACTGCCTATCACTAGATCACCCTGAGTTCTAGTATTCTGAGAGAGGAAGTAAAACACCTCCCAATCCAAATTGTTTTCATGATGCATAATTTAAACCTCTATCATGCCCTCCCCTCACGCCCCTTGCCTTTTTCCTAAACTAAAAAGCCCCCAAATATTGCTCTTTTCTGGTAGGTCAAAAGCCTTGATAATTTTGGGCTGCAATCTTATACACATTTATCTGGGAACAAATGTAACTGAACTCAGTGGGACTTACTGTTGCATAATCCTGTATAGGACTGCACTGCAACTCACCCTTTTCTGCACTTCTTCCAACTTTATAATATTTTTGAGACAGAAAGCTAAGGTTCATACCTAGTGGGAAGGTCATGTTTCTTCCTAGAACTATTACAGCTACCCTGCATCAGAACTCCAGATTCACATATACACCAGTGGGGGCAGTGACAATGGAGGGAAGAGATCTTGGAGTTGTGGTGAATATCTCCATATAGTCAGGGCCGGTGCAAGGCAAGATCAGATATTTAGCGCCCCCCCCCCACTTGAGCCCTCCCTCCCTCCAGCCCTATGCCCATCATCATCATCATCATCATCATCATCATCATCATCATCATCATCATCATCATCATCATTATTTTAGGTGATTAATTTAACCCTACTAAAATGACACAATGGGACTTATTTCCGAGTAGACTCGTAGGCAACACAGGCAGCGGAGGCGCAATTCCCTGTATTGTAGGGAATTTCTTAAATTGTAGGCAATGACTAATATTTTTACCTGTCCTTGTGTTCAAGCCTAAAGAAGTAGTGAAATGGTGTAACTGTTTCAATTGTCTCTAGTTGTGATACTACACACCAAACAGATTGCTCTGATCAAAAATCTGGAACAAATGTAGACTTTTTCATTTGTAAGTTAGTATGCTTGAATTGTTGCCAGTCTAGCATTGTCAAACATGGCTGTTCCTATTATGTACACACATACAGTGCAAATTACATTCCAGCAATGTTAAACTTCTTTCTCTTTCCATAAACAAGGCAATGTTACACTCCATTTACAGATAGTATGGATAAATTCCAAATGAAACATAACCGAAAGAGAAAGATGGGAGGATGCAATGTTGTATATTAATGGATTCCAGTGAAGCACAGCCCAACGTTATATAATAATATAATTTGATAATTTGTAATATAAACTTGATCCCAATGAATTATGTTGGTTGGTTCTCAATCTCCAGTGTTGTCTTCTCTGCGAAATGATATAGATTTTGGAAAACCCAGTTCCTATTAAGTTCAATATTTTCCTAACTTTAGACTCCAAAATCCTTTCCAGAGTCATTAAAGAAAGAAAGAAAGAAATCCGCAGAATTATACATGTCTAGGCTCAAAAGTTATACTTCCCAAAGAACATGCCTAGAACAAAATGATCTATGTTCCTAAACTTTTGAAAGTCAGCTTCCTTACAGTAAAATCCTATACATCTCTTCTTAAAAGCCCCATTGATTTCAATGGGGCTTTCTTCCCAGTAAGTAGGTATAGGATTGCATCCTTAAAGGGGGAAACTTAACAAAACTAGCGGCTCACGAACTGCATCTCTTTACTCCCACTACGTGATGCCGAAGCCAAACAGAAAGCATATACTCAAGGAATATTTTGATGTTGCAGAAAGTGATAATAGCTTTCTACAGAAAAGAGAAATGCAAAACAGTTAACATTCTAATATGAATATTTTATTTACGGTCTACCGACCACACCAATACATAAAACAATACAAACAAGATACAGCAGCTCTTAATTATACACTCAAATAAAAACCTAGAAAATAAAAACAGAATCAGACAAGCATAGAAGGTCGGGTCACAATAGCAATATTCAAAAAAATTGCAACTTTCTTGGTAATTGAGCTATTTGAGCCGTCAAGTGGACAAAAGAAACTCTAAGGATCATCTAGGGAAAGTCTGGGTGATTGGGTGTATTAGGTTTTCTCTAGCCCCTTGATAAAAGCTGCAGTTAAAAAGAACATGTGCAACAGTTTCCACCTCCTCATTATTGCAGGGGCAACACCTGTTTTCCATTGGGATTTTACTGAATCTACCATCCAAAAGTTAACATTCTAATATGGGCATTGTGTCCTTATTGACACAAAGGGTTCAGCATTGATTCACTGAACATATTTATGCCCACCCTAGGGCAGCTTTCCCCAACCTGGTCCCCTCCATGTGTGGTGTGCTATAACTCACACCATTCCCAGCCAGCCTGGGCACCAGGTTGGGGGAGGCTACTCTAGGGATAGCAGAGCCACACTTTTACTCATTTTTCAGCAGAGCTGTGCTCCATTTTCAAATATGCCTTTGCAAATCAGGATAAAAGTTTGAGGGAGGGACTTATGTGTTGGAAAAAGAAGCACACACACACAAACCCATCATCACATACACCACCGCTGATCTGGTTTGCATGATACTCCATTCATTGTCTGATGGAATAAATTGTGTCTCCCATTTCCAAAATTTCAGTTGGAGACAGGAAATTTAGGGATGTACCCGCTCGCCTCATGGTGGGCGTAGAGGGCTGAAATCGGGCTCCCTCGGCACGCGGCCTTGAGCCCACCGCGCCAGCCGCGCTGGTCCCATCACATCACTTCCAGCTGGCCAGAAGTGACGCGACGGGACCCTGCACCGGCATGCTGGACCCCGCTCTGCGTATTTTGCGGAGAAACCAGGGCAACAGGGCTGTTTTAAGCCCAGTTGCCATGGTTTCTCCACAAAATACACAGCACGGGGGTCCAGCGCACCAGCGCAGGGTCCCATCGTGTCACTTCTGGCCAGCCGGAAGTGTCACGACGGGTCCAGCATGGCCGGCGCGGCGGGCTCGAGCAGTGCAAAGAACTGCTCCGCGCCGCTCAGAAGATCGAGGCAGAAGATCGAGTTAGAGTTGTGGGCTACTGAAAACGCCATAATTGTAGAAGAGCAAGCTGGATTTATGAGGGGTAAATCTACAATAGATCAATGTTTTGTTCTCCACCATGTGATCCAAAAATATTCCCAAAGAGGCAGAAAAGAACTTTTTACCACTTTTGTGGACCTTAGCTCTGCCTTCGATCTCATTGACAGAGAACGCCTTTGGCAAAAGTTAGCCATCACTAATATTGATAGAAGGTTGCTCCTCTTAATCCAGTTGCTCCACACCAATACTTCCCTAAGGGTTAGACTTGGAGCAAATGGTGTACTATCTGATAACATCCCTACAGACAGGGGAGTATGACAAGGATGTCTTCTGGCTCCCTTTATTTTTAATTTTTATATAAATGATATTGTTCAGGTTCTATCAGGGTTAGAATACTTTCCAGTTTGTTTCCATCCAGGATGTCAAACTTTCGGTCCTTTTGTATGCGGATGACATTGTTTTGATTTCTACTACTTTGATTGGGATGAGGAGACTTTTAAAGAGGTTGAACGCTTTTGTCAAAGAGAGCGGTTGATAATCAACCACTTTAAAAGTAAAGTGGTAGTTTTTGGGAAGAAGAGAAAACTCCACAGTTGGAGATTGAATGCAAAACCCATAGAACAGCAATCCTATTTTAAATACCTGGGTTTGGGTTTCAATACAATTTTGTCTTGGAAAGCTCATTTTCAAGCAGTTAAGCTGAAATCTTTCCATTCCATAAACTCTCTACTGAGGTTTTATAGATTCCAAGGGGGAAATCTGGTTGCCCCTACAATTGAGGTTTTTCAAAAGAAAATTGTGCCACAATTATTGTATGGCGCAGAGATCTGGGGATATAATAATGCCTTCCCATTAGAAGTGGTGCAAAATACTTTCTTGAAATCTCTGCTGGCTGTTCCCAAAGGCACACCTGCTTCCCTCTTAAGAGCTGAGACAGGGCTCACCTCTCTGCAATCTGGTGTGCATGTGGCACTTGTCCTATATTAGATAAAGTTTGCTAGCATGAGTTACATTCGTCTCCCAAAAAAATGCTTTTTAGAGCAACTGCAAATTCTTTCTGAACGCTATTGGACAAACTCAGTTAGGCCGATACTCCAGCATTATGGGATTAATGTAGAAGCTCTTCCCAATTATTCTTCTAATAAAATTAAACAACTGGTCAAAGAAAGAATTTATCTTTCTTCTAAATGGTGGGACCTACAGGCGCTCTCCCAATCAGCATACTCTTTATGGTATCCACTATATAAAACATCTTTTGGAATGGAGCATTACTTTTTTTACCCTTACTCTTGCCCCTCTTAGAAAAGCATTTACAGCACTACGTTTGCAGTGTATGCCATCTGCCTATTTGAATGGAAGATACAATAATATTCCTGAGCACCAAAGACTTTGTATTTGTGAATCGGGGGCGGTGGAGGACATTCAACATTATCTTTTGGAATGCCCCCTGTATAGATCCCCTAGACAAAAGTTTCTCAGTCATATCCTATACTCCTCTCCCAATCGACCTCCTCTTGAGCTGATTTGTATCTTACTGGCTGGCAGTAATGCATACATCACTACTATGGTGGCAAAATTTGCTCTGGCTGCGTATAAGCTAAGAGCGAGGCATCAAATAGGGATGATGAAGACATATGGCTCTGGGAGTTTTACTTGACAGGATTATGATTTTTGTATTTATATAAGTATTACATATACACCACTTGTGTTTGATTTTGAATTTATCATTATTATTCTATTTTTAATTGTTTGTATTTCACTCATTTGCATTTTCCTTTAATCATATCACAGGATCGCAGGACTCTGATGAATGTACTTTCTTTTGCTTGTATTTATTTGTTTATATTTTGTTCCTATCGTATTGAGATTGTGACAGCTTGTAACTTTTAGCAATAAATAAATAAACAAACAAATAATTGGCAGCTAAAGCACACCACAGTTTGCACACACCCCAAATACCGGGGGGGGGGGGTGTTCCATAAGGTGGGTGCCACCATGGAGAAGGCCTGCTTCCAGGTTGCCACAAGATGGCAGTCTGCACTGCAGGCCATGGTACAGCCAGCAAGACATCCTGCAATAACCTTAAGGAGCACACAGGTCTATATTGGGGAAGGTGAGCCACCAGGTAACTAATAGGTAGCCAGTGCAGTTGTTTCAACACTGATGTAATATGTGCATAGCCAGGCGCCCCACCCAGCATCCTGGCTACTGCAATCTGCACCAGTTGTGGCTTCTGGACCAAGCACAAGGATAGCTAGGGATGAGTGAATGAACCATGTTTGAGATTGCTAGGATTCTCCAGACACTGTCTTATGCCTGATTCCTGTTTGCATTTGCAATCTCTGCATGCTATGCGTGAACAGGAAAATTGCACAAATCAAGCCATGATCAAATGTGAAATTTGTGCAGATTTCCCCAAATTTGTGAAAATTTCCTGTTTTGTGGAACTTTCTTCCATAGACTAAAGCAGGGCAGATTCAGTCTACAGGGGAAATCTGCACAAATCAAACCGGGAAAGTTACGCAAATCGAACGTGAGCATATTTTCGGCCATTTGCGAATATTTGCAGTGGACACGTGCTTGCGATTTTGTTTGAGCTTTGGACAGGGCATGCTCATGAGCAAAAATGAAATTCTCCTACATCCCTGTGTTTTCTGACAGAGCAACAATATTGCTCTGCTGGTGTAAACCCAGAATCCTGGCCAAAAGCTTTGCTCTGCTAGCACAAGGGGTTCAGTAGTTATCCTATTTTGTTCAGCTGGCCTAAAGTCCAACGCTTAGAGGCATCACTAATGAGTTAATGGAGCTACACGTGCAACTTGAAAATTTTATTGCTGCTGTATATGAAAAGCAAGTCCCAAGAACAATGGGTTTTCTGAATGAAATTAGTGGTAAACCACAGATGGGCAAAGGAACTTTATTGTCTACACAACATCCCAGCATGTTTCTCTTTCAGGGGATGAAATCTAACAGTTCCTGAAATTAAGGTGTAATTCAAATATGATTCAATAATTTTTTAAAAAGAAATTTATAATTATAATATTAGCAATCCTACCCTCTCCCCAGTGTATTTGAATCTGCTTTCTTTCAAGTTTACCTATATGATAAATTGGATTATAAATACTGAAGTAATGGCAATCATGATTTCATTTCAAGAATCAGGATTCTAAAACCTTGGGGAGAAATTCCATGGATAGAGGAGGCTGCCCTCTGCAGACAGTTGCCCTCCACATGTAGAAAGTGATGAGAATGGTGAGGGAGGGGTGGAGTTAGTGAGGTCATCACCACTTCCCTTCCTCACGTGTAATGCTTGCACACAATGAGTGGGTTCAGACAACATGATAAACCACACTCAAGGATTGAGTATGGGTTGTTGTTGTTGAACCCATGGGTTGTTGCTAAAACGTGGGTTATTTAATTGTCCGAACCCAGCTGTGCTAACAAACCATGGTTTGTTAACCATGAACAAGCTATGGAGAGAACCCATGGTTTGTTGTTAGGTTGTGAATTGTGGATCAGCATCACCAGCAGCTCTGCTGAGAAGCCAGCAGCCATTACATTGGGCTGTAATAGAAAAGAGCAGGGAAGCAGGGTCCCTCTGTCGCTTGACTGAGAGACCAGCAACTTGTGGCTCCTCCTCTCCTTGAACTGTTTTTCATTTCGGCTGGCCATTGTAAGAACTTAGAACTAAGAACTGTGTCTGGGTTTGCTTTTTTTACTCCTCCCTCCCAATGCCTTTTCCTTTCCTGTTGTGTCTGTTAGATAGTAAGCCTAATGGCAGGCAGAGACATATTACTGATCTTTGTGAATTGCTCTTGGGGCCTTTCTTGGCTGAAGATTGGGGTAAACACTCTTCAAACAAACAAACAAACAAATCTAAATGCACTGAGCAAGGCTGCAACTATTGCATCTTCTGATCTGTTCCTCCAGTTATTTTCATAGCTGCAGCAGCCTCTCAGTACAGTCATGCCTTGGATTGAGAGCATAATTCATTCCGGAAACGTGCTTGTAATCCAAAACACTCTTATATCAAAACGAAATTCCCCCAAAAAAATTTGTACAGACATTTTTAATTTAAGCCATACTACAGTACTTGTATTGCAAGACATTGCTTGTATATCAAGTCAAATTTTTTAAAATAAATATTTAAAAATTTGCTTGTCTTACAAAACGCTCTCAAACCAAGTTACTTGCAATCCAAGATATTACTGTACTTCAGTGCATTTAAGGTGCAATCCTATGCACACTTACCTGGGAGTAAGCCCTATTGAACTCAATGGGGCTTAGTTCTGCATAGACGTGCATAGGATTACTCTGTTAATTTTTTAAGTGCTATCTCTGTGTGAGGACCAGGCAACCCTAATCAGGAGTTAATACCCTAGAAACAACCCATGAAAAAAATCAGCTGTATCAAATGTCAAAAATGCTTTTATTTCACATACTTTTAAGAAAGGTGATCAGTGTTATTTTTTGGTAATATTTACTTATTTCCATATTTGATTTCATAGCACAGAATTAATTTTAGATTGATTTTTACTGACTTGATATTGGATTTCACAGTTTTTTGGTGTTCCAGCCAGCTGAGGCACATTGTTAGCGTAACTCTATGTTAATGTCTATGCAATTGAATATAGTTGCAGTGTCACTTTGCCCTAGCTTGTTAACACTTTAGCTCTGGAGTTAAAATGCGTGGAAGTGACCTTTGTGAGATATCTTGATATTAGTTTTAATTCAAGGACACTCATATTCACAGACAATCTAAGAATGTTCTTTATCTCTGTTGCTCGTACTCAACTGGATTACTCCAGCAGCAACATGCATGTGATGTCTAGAGATGTGAAGGCCTGGGAAAAAGCCCTGGGAAAAACGGGGATGGGAGAAACAGAAAAATTTGAAAAGAAACCCAGGTTCTTCCATTTTTTCCTTGGATTTTTGGAACAGTTGGGAGGGGATAACCCTGTTCCCCACCCCCAAATCTGTCCCCCCCCCATTTTTTCCCAAGCCTTCACATCTCTAGCAATGTTACATACAAATATGGATTCATTACAGCTAGCTTTTAAAGTAATGTGCTACCACCTTCATGAATGAACGATAACCTATGAGTGGGTAAAACAAGCGTGTTGAGAACCTACATTTGGCAAATATACCCTTTCTTTCAGTTCTAACATTTTTTCATATTTATATTCAGTTTACTCACCTTGCGTAGCAAACAGAGTTATCCCTCCTTTCTCTCGGTTCTCCTAACACTACTCTGCAGGCCACTTGACTTTTGTAAAATCACATTTTAATGTGTTTTAAATGTCATGCTGCTGTTTATTCCATCTGTTCCTTTCTGACTATTGTCTGGCCCTCATTCAACATATTGGCAGAGGTGGAATTAGGGCCAAGAAATGGTGAAAACATTTTCACATTGTACTCTTGTACTGCTTTTGAGCAGCCCCCTGTTTGCCATATTCTAAATTAGAAAATGAAATCCCTGCTTCTGCCGAAGCCAAATCCATCTCAGATTCCACTAATATGTGGGGAAAGCAATAAGGATAATATTTCAGTAAATATTGGTGAGTCCTGCTAGCAACCTCCAAACACATGTTGGAATCTCTTCAAGTGAAAGGTTTATGTTCCCCATGTGCTAATGTTTCAGTAGGTCAATGAAATATATAATCACTGTAAGCTGACACTGAAATTGCAGGAACATACAGAAAGATATGTCATAGTCCCTTGTGCACTGCAGTAGAGGATTACAAAACACACAATATATCCCCAAATACTCACAGGGTTCCTGATGAAACATAGCTCCAGTCAAACAGAAAGTGAGACCAGAGATCTTTCCTTGAGCAGAGATTTGAACATGGATTTCCTGGAGATGAACCCAGAAATTGAGTCATGACACCAAACTGTTCTTCACTGCTGTGCCCTCCCACTGGTTTGGGGCTAGGGATGGCGAACAAAACCACAATGGATTCAAATGTGCTCAGATTTCTATGAATCTGACCTGTAGATTCTGCAGCGGACTGGCTTTTTCTGAATTGCTCAGATTCCGAGAACTGAACTCTGGCATGCCTTGACCTCTCTGCCTTCTCCTGCTAAGTTGAACTCTCATGTAAGACTTTGGGACTGACCTGGTTGCTCTTCTTGTTATTCCTGAAACTATCCAAGCCATGACTGGGGTATTTGCCAGCCTGGGAGCAGGGCATTTTCTCTCCATCAGGAAGACTTAAGCTAAAAGGTCTGTTGGCTGAAAGGCCTGTTGGATTACATGGCCCCAATATATATATATATATATAGATAGATAGATAGATATAGATACAGATATAGATATAATGGCCCATACATATATATATATATATATATATATATAGAGAGAGAGAGAGAGAGAGAGAGAGAAGCCACCCATTTTGAACATAGTATTAAAGGGAGGCAACTAGTATAAGCTTTCTTTGTTGGTCCTTAGGAAATCTCTGCTGATGCCAAGTTTGTTGTGCTACCATTGGAAATGTACTCCACATAATTGTATGGTGCATTTTAAATGGCAGTAAATTGGGAAGATGGTGGAGATGCAAAGACTTTGCTGCTATCTCAAGCATCTTAAATCTGATGATGCCATCATAGCTGCCACTACCACTATCTCCCCAAACCATTTTACCATTTGTGTGTGCAGCACATTATTTTTTTGACACTCATTTTGCCATTGCAAATATAACTAGTAGACGGAGAGCAAAATATTGGCAACTGACACACTTTCAGTGCAATCCTATATGCATCTACTCAGAAGTAAGCCACACTGAGTTCAGTGAGACTTACTCCAAGGTAAATGTGCATAGGAGAGTGCAACCTTAGCATGATAAGGGCTACATGGCTTGGGACCACAATAATTGATAGAACACCTCTCCCAACCACAATGTACCCGTACACTACGTTCAACATCTGGGGCCTTCCTCCAACTGCTACCTCCGAGGGACCCTAGGCTCAGAGGGTGGCAACAAGAGGGAGGTCCTTTTCTGTGGTAGCCCCCCAATTGTGGAACAAGCTCCCCCTGAGGCCCACCTGGCGCCGACTCTACTATCTTTTTGGCACCAGGTTAAGACTGCCCTCTATGTTGAGGCTTTTAATAACTAAATGGTATGTGGTGGGGTGGTAAATTGTTTTAGCGGACATGTTTGATTAACTTGATTTTAGTTTTTGTGATATTTTTTAAATTGGTTTTAAATTTTTATACTGTTTTTGTTTATATTTGTATTTTATTGTACTTTTTAATTGATTGTTGTACACTGCCCAGAGAACTTTGGCTATTGGGCAGTATAGAAAATAAATAAACAGCAAACCCTATGTGTTTCTACTCAGAAGTCCAATTTAGTCCAATGGAACTTATTTCTAGATATTTCTAGATAAGTGTGTGTATAGGATTGCAGCCTGGCAATAGATTTCACACAACTGTTGAATAGGTGGCTTTTCTTCAATGGTTCCTTCCTTCATTCTGCCTTTGTAGAAAGAACGCCTTTGCAGCAGCAGTAGTAGTAGGCAATCACTCGTGACCGAGTAAGATTGTCTTCCAGGATAAAATTACAAAAAGAAAATTATAAAAGGAGGAAATTCTAAAAAAAAATTGTGTAGACTCTAGCGATGGGTCCGTAAGTAACTGTGGAGGCCAATTCTAGATCCACACAGCTTCCCATAGTGAGGACACAGGTTACCAGATGGAAGATGGTCCTGTAAAGGATTCGTTTACGTGCTTTTCGCTTAGCACGTCTCTCCCTTTCACCTTGCACGCGGGCTTCTTCAAAGTCCATAGAACCTTTGTGAAAGGCCAAGCTCCAGTTAGATCGTTCATGGGCCAGAGCTTCCAAGTTTTCATTGCATTTTTTTTAGATTAGCCTTAAGAATATCTTTAAACCTCTTATACTGACCACCGATATTCCTCTTTCCATCCTTGATTTGGGAATAAAGTACAGTCATGCCTTGGATTGAGAGCATAATTCGTTCCAGAAACGTGCTTGTAATCCAAAACACTCTTATATCAAAACGAAATCCCCCCAAAAAAATTTGTACAGAGATTTTTAATTTAAGCTGTACTACAGTACTTGTATTGCAAGACGTTGATTGTATATCAAGTTAAAAAATAATAATAAATATTTAAAAATTTGCTTGTCTTGCAAAACGCTCTCAAACCAAGTTACTTTCAATCCAAGGTATTACTGTAACTGCTTTGGGAGACGCAGGACCGGTGCAAGGCAGTTTGGCGCCCTAGGCCAAGTCAGGTATTTAGCACCCCCCCTAGGGCGGGGGGGTGGGTTCCGGAGCAAAGCAGCCTAAAACGCCTGCTCGCCCAGCGCCCCCCCCCCCGCGGCCAGCAGCCCTCTGCGGGCCTGGATCAGCAGCAGCAACAGCATCTCGGCCAGCAGCAGTGCGCTCAGCAGGGCCCGGCCAGGATGCCCGGCCAGGCGCTGGGCCATGCGATGCCGCCTCCTCCTCCATGCCGCAGCCCGCGGGGTCGTGAGTGTTCTGGCGCCGGGGCCCGGATCAGGCGCCCTCAGCATGAGTATCGGACGGCCGTGCGAGACGAGACCCCCGAGGCAGAGCGCGAACGCTACTCACGGAGCCGGGCAGCCGCAGCGTGCGCTCTGGAGGTGAGGCGAGGCGGTGGCATCACCGCCCCCTGCAGGCAGGGTCCCAAGGCGGCGGAGGATGCCCCCTCCCCTCCTCCTCTAGCCGGGCTCGGGCCCGGCCTTGACGCCTGCCCCGCACCCGCCAGGGCATCCCCGTGGCGGGTGCGGGGCATCCCCCCCGCTTGGGCATCCCCGTGGGAGGCGCCGGGGAGGAAGGGACGGAGCCTCCGCCTTCCTCCCCGCCCCGCTGTCGGCTGCGCAGCCTGCGCCTGCCCAGGGACGGAAGCTTAGATGGTGAGCGCTGGGCCTGGCGGAGCATCTGCTGTGGCAGGCAGCCTCGCGGGAGAGCAGGCGGGGCAGCGAGCCAGAGGAGAAGCGGGCAGAGGCGCCCTGGCTCATGATGGCGGGCAGAGGCGCCCCCCCGCCAAGGAAAGCTGAGCGTGACACTGAGCCTGCCCGCAATCCCCCGCGCTGACCTGGTGTGACTGGTGGCATCTCCGCCGCTGTCCCGCCCAGCTGCCTCGCCGACAGATCCGGGCTCCACGAGCGGCAGGCAGGCAGCGCGTCGCCCAGCAGTCCCGGTGGCGGCGAGGAAGAGTCGGCCGGCAGGAGCGGAGTGCGCCCCCTTCAGCCACGCGCCCTAGGCAGCTGCCTAGTTGGCCTAGTGCAGGGGTCTGCAACCCGCGGCTCCGGAGCCGCATGCGGCTCTTTCAAACCTTTGCCGCGGCTCCGCTCCGGTCTGAGACTCCGCTGGCCGCCTGGCCTGGGCACCTGTCACTTACCGTATTTTTCGCACCATAAGACGCACTTTTCTCCCCCCAAAAAGGAGGGGGAAATGTCTGTGCGTCTTATTGAGTGAATGCTGGAAAAAAAAAACCAAATATTTTCCCCCCTACCTTCCTCTGCGTGCCTCCAACCGGTCCAGTGGAAGACAGGAGGAGGGCTCCTGCAGGGAAAAAAACTTGGCAGCGGCAGCGGCACCACCACCACCCCGGAAGCAGGGACTCAAGCGGGCGGGCGGTGGAAGAGAGGAGGGATCCTGCATGCTCCCAAAAACTTTGGTGCGGCGGCAGCACCCCCCCCCCCCGGGCAGCAGGGACACGAGCAGGCAGGCAGCGGAAGAGAGGAGAGCAGGACAAGGCTGCCTGTTCCGCAAAAAACTTTGCCGCCGCCTCACATATGGCCTGATTCTGTTGGCGGGGGCAGCCCGATTTCGCTCTTCTGAGCGGCGCGGAGCGTTCTCCGCGCTGCTCTAGCTGCCGCCGCCGCCGCCGCTGGAGTCAATGCCGGAGCCGCTGAAGCCGCCGCCGCGTCACATCCAGCTGCTGCGGCGCGCTGGACCCCCACGCTATGATTTTGGCGGGGGAACTTTGGCGGGGCGGGGGAAGTTTGGCGCGGCGGCAGCACCCCCCCCCCGGGCAGCAGGGACGCGAGCGGGTGAGCGGCAGAAGAGAGGAGGGCTCCTGCACGCGCCAAAGTTCCCCCCCCGCCAAAAACATAGCGCGGGGTCCAGCGTGTCGAGGGACCAGCGCGGCCGGCTCGCCGCGGAGAGCACAAGCAGGCGAGGAGGCAGGTAGGCCTTTGGCTATCCGGGCATGCTGGGAGTTGTAGTTGTGCAACAGCTAAAGAGCCCCAGGGTAGGGGGAAGTGCTCTGTTTCCCAATCAGGGTGCCTCCAGCTGTTGCAGCTGCCCCTTTTGCCCCACATTAAAGACAGGCCTGAGTAGCACCCTCATCATCCACCAGCACACCCCCCCCCAGCAGTAGCACCCCTATCATCCACCAGCAAATCCTGCTGATGGATGATGAGGGGTGCTATTACCACATGGAGGGTGTTTCTGGTGGATGATGAGGGTGCTACTGCTGGATGGTGCTGATGACGGGATGCTACTGCTTGGGGGGGGGATGTTGCTGGTGGCATCCCATCATCCACCAGCAACACCCCCATCATCCGTCAGCTGATAATTTCCCCTACCTATGCACCCAACATAATCCACCAGCTCTCGCTGGTGGATTATGTTGGGTGCATAGAGTCGGCCGGCAGGAGCGGTAAGTCGCCACCTTCAGCCACGTGCCCTAGGCAGCTGCCTAGTGGTAGCACCGGTCCTGGGGAGACGGCAGTCAGACATTCAAACAACATGACCGATCCATTGAAGTTGGCGTTGAAGGATCATTTTTTCAATGCTAGTAGTCTTTGCTTCTTCCAGTACACCGACATTTGTTCACCTATCTTCCCAAGTAATTTGCAGGATTTTCTGGAGGCAGAGTTGATGAAATCTTTCAAGGAGGTGGAGATGACGTTTATAGATAGTCCATGTTTCACAGGCATACAATAAAGTTGGTAATACAATGGCTTTATAAACCATCGTTTTGGTCTCCCTACAGATATCCCGATCCTCGAACACTCTACATTCCATTCGAGAAAATGCGGCACTTGCGGAGCTCAGACGATGCTGGATTTCAGTGTCAATGTTAGCTGTAGCATGTACTTTGTATTGTCAAGTACTTTGCAGCAGCATGCACTTGACAATACAAAAGTGCCTGTTCTGTACCAGAACATGGGAGAGCACAGCTTGTGCAATCCTTTTGCATTTCCCAACCACATTCTTGCATAGTCATTCAGAAGAAAGACCAGGTTTTATACGACTGTCACTTTTGTGATGCTGCTGAAAGTGAACCAAGCTTTAGTTGTTCAGTAATATGGTAAGGGCTCCTCCTAGTGGGATGCCTGAATATTACTTCATTCATGCAGGGAAGTAAACAAATGCAGATACAGTATATTGAAACATCCAGTTTTTAAAAAAATAAATAGAAGAAGCTACCTTATTTGGAGGAGAGAGAAGTTCTACAGACAGGACCCAAAGTGGTTCTGATGGCTTTCATCCTTATTTGGCCTTTTACTTTTAATGAAAAAGCCTCGAGCAGTTTGTTTCTTTATTACATTTATCTCCCACCTTTCTTCCATTGTGGAACTCAAGATAGCTACTTGGGATTCCCAGGTGATTTCCCAGCCAGCCACTGACCAGACCCCAACCTGCTTAGCTCTTGTGCCTTCAGTTCATGCCCTGGGAAAGTATAACTTTTCTTCATTTGGAAGATACTCTATCACCTTTATGATGTTGATGTCCCTGATCTCAACCAGAAACTCAGACACCAACATAGGAGAAGCTGCATCAGGGACCTGGGCTATCCCAGATGAAATAGTAGCTGCATCTGAAGAGAAGCATACCATGGACCCTTGTATAGGAGGAACAAAAGATCTGTTTTAAGACTCCGACCCTTAAAAGATCTACCAAGAAAGGCAAGCCTTGTTAGGACAGATAATTTGAGTATTAGATTCCCTCTGAGGAGAGAGAGACTAACCCCACACTCATATGAAAGGTTTGGGATCTTTGGCTGAGGTAAAATGTGTGCTGCTGGGTGGAGTATGCACTTTGCCCTTTTACACTTAGACAAACACACATGCACACACTCTAGAAAAAAGGGTTGTTTTATTAAAGAGGAAATACAGAGTAGGTACAGCATCTTACTTGTTGGTAAAGCAAACCCAGTGATTTCAGGTAGCAAAATATCCTTATGCTATAGTTCAAACACACTCCATATTCTGGAGAGGAAAAAGAGTCCCTTTTGGCCCTATCAGCCTAAGGGGTGGAAGAAAGGCTTCCATCTAGACTAGAGGTATAGAAAGTTCCAGTTACTACCTGTCCACTGGGGCTTCCAGCAGTGAATTTCAGCTGTAGCTCCAGTGGAGGTGGAAGGTGCTCAAGAGGTCTGCGAGCCAAGTCCAGCTGGGACGTGTGTCTCTCAGCCTGCTCCTGACACACACTCCAGTGCTAAAACTCTTGCGTTTTATATCCTTTTTCCTGCCTTCTTGGAGAAATGGGAGCAGTGGGGGGGGGTGTCTCTGTCCCCCTGGTGCCCTTAATCTCTACTGGCCCTTGATGGGTGTGTCAAGGTTCCGCTACTGCAGGGACCCCTTAACCTGCCTTTGGGAGATCTCTGCCTCTCCTCAAAGCCCCTCCCGTTCCAGGAGATCAAGTCCTTTTACAGCTTCCAATAGCATGGGTGTAGGCTGTAGACGTGGTGAATAAGTCACTCCAAACTCTCAGGGTACACAACAACACTTTACTTATAATATTAGGGTCTTTACTTAATAGAGTGGTTATAATCCAAAAGCAAGCATGATAAAATAAAACAAACAAACAAACAATCCAATGTTCTCTAGTTAAACTTCAGACTACCTATCTCCTATGCAGCCAGTTTCTCTTTCTCTCTCTCTGCTTCTCTCTGCTGTTTCTCTGCTGCTGCTTCTAGCTGACTCTCAGCACTAACTGCTAGCTGACCACACCCCACCCACATATATAGCCTTCCCAGGAATGGGAGGTTATAATCATGTGATCTTGAATAGGAGATCTAATTCTTAACTTCTATTGGGTAAACTAAAACTCTCAAACTCCCCCTCCCATCCAAGTGTTTGGGCCTTCAGGCTTCAACAAACCCAATCCTGTGTAGGCCTCAACAAACCCAATCCTGTGTAGGCCTCAATCCCTCACAGGGTGTCATAAGGAAAAACTTTTGTTGGGCTGCCTACGTGATGAGTTGAAGCTTCTGGTTGAGTCTGCCCAGTGGGGGGGGGGGAGCCATTTATTTTCAGGAGAGGAGAATCCTCCTGTGCCTTTGGGGGATGTGCATTTTTAATCTAATCACTGCAAGCCTCCATCTGTTGCCCATTCATGCCTTTAAGCCTCAGTCATTCAAACCTTCAGTCATGATCTGTGCTGCAGCTCCGGTTGTTGAAGGCTGCTTCTTTCTCCTGAATTCTCGCTTACCCAAGTTATTGGGGCCTTGCTGTGGACTTCCTTATGAGCTATGGCCACAACTAAATTCCTAACTATATCCCATCATAACAGCCTGATTCACCTTCCACTGAGGGAGTGGATGTCTGGGCTTTACCAGCATGTAAGAGCTCTATTGAGAATCCCAGTTTATTGGAACCATTTGTCCTGGAGGCTACCATTGTGCTGGCTACCACTGGCTACTGGCTCTATATCAGCTTTCCCCAACCTGGTGCCCTACAGATGTTTTGGACTTCAACTCCTATCAGCCCCAGCTAGCATAGCCAGTGCTCAGGAATTCTGGGGGTTGTCGTCCAAAACTTCTGGAAGGCACCAGATTGGAGAAAGCTGCTCTATATAATTCCAGCCAGCTTTTGGGGAAATTTGTTCAGAAACTGTTAGTTCTAATCACCTACTACAAGATATTAAGACTATGCCCACTTACCTGGGAGTAAGCCCAACTAAACTTGATGGGACTTATATCTGAGTAGACATTTATTTATTATATTTGTTAATCGCCCATCTGGCCGGTCACCTGGCCATACCCAGACATGTATAAGATTGCACTTAGTTGTTATTTTCTGACTTTTCCAGGAATATAGGTAGCTGGGAGCTGTCCAGAATTAAATAATCTTACAAATCCAAACTCATCAGCAGGAATCTGTTACCCATAGCCATCTGTTAGCAATAGTCAATGGAGCTAGTAGTGAGAACTAGGATTACCATGTGGGGGGCTAGATCTGTGGTTTGTGTATCAAATGTCTGAGGGTTGCTGCAAACTGTTACTTGACTGATAATGACTTCAACTAGAGACCGATTCAGGTGGCCAAAAATGTTGTTGCCATCAATACACAGCTTAAGTACATCAACTGGCAAATTACTGTCTGTCAGTTTTGGGTCTACCATAAACAACTGCTTTTATCTGCTGAGCCAATTATTTTGCTATGACCCCTACAAGTCTTTTAGGCAAATTCTCTGTGTCATCAAGATTGGGATTTGAATGAGGTCACTTAAAAGACCCACAATTTCTGTGGTAATCAAGTGAATTTCCAATCAACTCTTTGAATCCTTACTCTTTTGAACTCACACATGATTTCATCTGTTAACTACTTTGGGGTGCATAATATGCTTTCACTGAGCCACAGGAGTAACAGCCTGGGAAACACTAAGGAGTTAATAGTAACTTAGTATACATTTGTCCATTCCCTTTGTCTGGTACAGTGAAAGATTTTGAATGGAGCTTTTATTTAAAAAGAACTCAGAAAACGACGATATTCTCTTCTCCTAAATGTCATTCTATATCACCCCATATACTTGCTAATACAAAGTACCGCTTCATTAAAAAACAAAATAAGATACCCTCTGCTAATTCTTGGATTGAAACCCCAGGGGCTTACCATTTGCTAGTTTTGCATATCCAGCTGCCCAGTAAGAGCTTTGTGGAGAAAAAAATACAACAACCAAACACTGATAATTGCCTTGGCTTCAGGACATAAATTACATATCCATTTAAAGATGTAGGCATTACTTAAAGCAGTTGGTTGATATCAAACATCTTTCTCTTTAGAATAATAAAATGCTGATGTCATTTCTCCTGGGATTAATTTGTTTTCCATGTGACATGGATATTTTAAGGCACTGTATTTAAGTAGTACAATATGTGTGTCTGTGCATGCGCACGCACACATGTAAATGTTATTGTTTTAGCCTACCCTGCCAATCAAGACTTCTCTTAGCCTGATAATGGCAAAACAAGCCACATTTTAAACCAAAGTTTTAAAAACAACATTTTCTTTGACTTGGACAACCCTTCAGTGCTAGCTTCCTCTTTCATTCTTTACCATAGTCTTGTGCAGATGTTAATCTCAGGGAGAAATGAACACATGGAGGGAAAGATGGAGTTCTCACTTGCTAGTCCTGACCCTAGCAACCATTAATTTAAGGTGCCATTTACACAGGAGCCTACATGTGATCTGTACCCTGAAAAAATGGAGAGTATAGATTGCAATGCATTTAGGCGCCTTCAAATGGCACCTTCAACTCATAGAGGAGGGAGGCAGGACCCGTGGGTGCAACCTCGGCATCTCCCACCTTGATTCATTACACCAGAGGTAGGCAACTTGTGACTCTCCAGATGTTTTGGTCTACAACTCCCATCAACCCTAGGCAATGGTGAGGGATCATGGGAGTTGTAAACCAAACTATCTGGAGGGCCACCTCTGCATGACACTATCAGTGTAATCCTGTACATATCTACTCAGAAGTAAGTCCCACTGAATCCAAGGAGGCTTACTCCCAGGTAAGTGTGTATAGAATTACAGCTTAATGTATTGCAGCCTTTTTAGGAAGACATTTTAATATGTGATTTTTTAACCTGCTGTTTTAATGTCTCTGTTTTTTCTTAACAAATATATTTTAAATGTTTTGACTACCATTGTAGTTTTTATCTTCTGCTACCATTTTCATGTTTAGTGGTTTTTGTTTTACATTGGAGGGATGTTTTTAATGGTTCAACTGATGGTTCATTACCAAATGCCAAGTACTTTTTCTGTTATATCGGCCACTACTGCTTTACTATGTATTTCACCCTGACTATGTATTTCTGACCTTAGGGAGGCTCATATACAGGACCGGTGCAAGGCAGTTTGGTGCCCTAGGCAAAATTATATTTAGCGCCCCCCTCTCGTGCTGGGGGGGGGGCTCCGGAGCAAAGCAGCCGGGAAACGCCTGCTCGCCCAGCGCCCCCCTCTGCCCTGGCCAGCAGCCCTCTGCAGGCCTGGAGGCGGCGGCGCCTCCAGGACCTGTTTCCAGGCAGCCGCTTTCCCCGCTGCCAAGCCAGCCTCGCCATACCCACCGCGCAGCATCTCCGCCGGAGAGCTGCCGTGAAAGGAGAAGATACCACTGCGGGCAAGGAGGAGGAAGGAGGCTGAGGAGATCCTCAACATGGCGCAGGGAACATTCATAGATACCCACCCCCAAAGAGTGGCGAGGGGTCTCGGGGAGATACCAGGCGAAGCAGGGCGGGCGAGAAGAGCACCTGGCCCGCAGCAAGGATGGGGAGGGGCTGCCGGGTACTAACGGTCCCTCTTTGGAGGAGCCGCCGCCGGGGGAGGGGGAGGGGGATCAAGTACCAAAGATTCTGCCCATCGTCCTCGTCGCCCCCCGCTCGCGAGTCCGCGCCGCCACCATTTGTAGCATTGAAGGCAGCAGCCCCGTAGCCCGAGCCCAGCCCCGGCGAAGAAGAGGAACTGAAGGAGCCAGCTCGTCCTCCTACCACCACCGCCATCTTCGCTGTACGTACACACACACACGCCCCACGGGATTCTCTGGTCGCCACCGCCACACACACTTCTGACCTGGCCTAGCTCAGGAAGAGGTGCCCCGCACTGAAGAAAGCCAAGCGCAAGCCCGAGCCCGCCCAGCGCCCGCAATCCCCCTGCACTGACCTGGTGGTGCCTTTGTTGGCGAGGCGGCCAGGCGGGGCAGGAGCGCGCTGGCGGCGAGTTAGAGTCGGCCAGTTTCTGCGCCCTCTTCAGCCACGCGCCCTAGGCAGCCGCCTAGTTTGCCTAGCGGTAGCGCCGGCTCTGCTCATATATTGAATAAATAGCAACAATAACATCAACAATAATAATTTTTTGAAGTATTCATGATACGTTATTTGCAAGACATTCCTATGGCCCAATAAGGAGGCCTGTGGTATGCTGGAGTTATCGAATAGTGTGAGGAGTGAGGTTTGAAATTAATGCAGAAGATGGGGAAAGCCATAGCAAGGGGTGTACAGATTTGGTTAAATCCATTCCATTTGTGTTTCAGGAATTGTCAGGTGTCTTTCATTCCATCGTCTGCTCATTGGCAGAATCGGATTGTTTTTAGAGATGTATAAGCATTTTGTTCCTGTTTACACTTGCACAAGTGTGCATTAGTGTTGATGTGCATTAGCACGAGTGCACACTTGCACAAATACCCCTACCCCAAAAACCTGTCTGCAAGTCCGCGCAACTTTTATCAGCTTAGGCTGATTTACCAACTACGTCCTTATCTGGACAGAGATAGCCTAGCTACAGTTATCCATGCTCTGGTAACCTCTCGTTTGGATTACTGCAATGCGTTATACGTGGGGCTGCCTTTGAAAACGGACGGGAAACTTCAGCTGGTCCAAAATAGGGCAGCGAGATTATTAACGGGGACTGGCTGACGTGAACATATTATGCCAGTGCTTTCTCATCTGCACTGGCTGCCAGTCTGTTTCTGGGCCCGATTCAAAGTTCTGGTACTAACATTCAAAGCCCTAAACGGCTTGGGGCCAGGGTATCTGAAGGATCATCTCTTCCCATATGTACCTGCCCAGACACTAAGATCTGCATCAGCAGTCCTTCTCCGAGAGCCCCTGCCAAAGGAATTGAGGCAGGTGGCTACCAGGAGGAGGGCCTTTTCTGCTGCGGCACCCCAGTTATGGAATTTGCTCCCCAAAGAGGTTCACCTGGTGCCTACTTTGTATTCTTTCCGGTGCCAGGTGAAGACCTTTCTATTCTCCCAGGCATTTTAATCATTTTAATCATTGTAATCATTTTAATCTTGTAGTTTTTTAACTCCATTATTGTAACTGCTGCTGCTAGCTCTGCTGTTTGTTTTTAATCTGTGGTTTTAAATTTTATATTTTATATTGTATTTTATGGTTTTAACTGTTGCAAACCGCCCAGAGAGCTTCAGCTATTGGGCGGTATAAAAATGTATTAAATAAATAAATAAAACTCAGAAAAAGCTGGTCCACTGTGGAATCTGCAGGGCTGACTCATAGAAATCTGAACTCACTTGAACCCCTTGAGGATCACTCCGACATCCCTGGCCCAAGCTTTTGTTCCTGCATCAGGCCCTATTCCTGAAAGTTTCATGAAGGACAAGGGGGGCAACTAGTGCAGCTCCCCTCATCACATTGTCCCCAGGAAGGGCACTGCTGTTCCAGTTGTTTCTGTGTGTCATCGTGCAATCTAAAAAGGCACCCTTGCCTTCCTTTATGGAGACAAAGTAACATGAGTGGTTCTGGATAGGCGACCTGAGTAAGCAAAGCAATGCGGACGGAGCTGGGAGTCAGACTGCTCTCCTCAGCAAGCCACAGAGAGGGACGGTGGAGCTGCAGCTGTCCAAACCATGGGGTGGACCTTGAATAGAGCTAAGTGGGCCAAATCATGCCCCCACACCATAGTATTTTTAAACAGTAGCTGTGGGGGGCACTTTTAAGTAGCTAACGGGCCCCTACATCCTCTAATGACAACGGGGCATGGGGGGCGCTGTTAGAAAAAAGAAAACCTTAAACTCCTGCGGGCTCACAGAACTTGTTTCACAGTTCCCTGGATCCTGGCCAGGGTTCCCACCACTGGACACAAAGTTTGTACATGTTCACCAGGAACCAAGAGGGGTACAGAATGAATACAACAGGCCTTTTGAATACCACAGGTTGGCTTTGACCCAATGCAAATTCAAGGACCAAGGGTTAGAGCAGGCTCCTGTCTCAAAGGTACAGGAGCCTGAGGCTGGATGGAAGAGGGCAAATCTCTAAAACAGTTTGCAGAATGGAGAGCCCAATCTATATTGTGAAATTCGATCTAACAGGCCTGTGGCTCACGCTGGCTCAGCTTGTCTGAGTGTGGAAAGCTAAGCAGGGTCAAGCCTGGTTATTACTTGGATGGGAGACCCCTCCTCTAGTTTCCTGCATTGAGCAGGGGGTTGGACTCGATGGCCTTGTAGGTCCCTTCCAACTCTATGATCTATGAATCTGTTTGGATTTAAATTAAGCAGCACAGTAGGACCAGATATGCATTAATCATTTCTGATCCATGTGTATCTGGTTTTACTGTCAGCAGTGAGTCACTTTCCTACCATATATTTCACTTCCTTTTCCTTATCACAGCTGTCAGGAAAAGTTGCCAGTCACCGTTGTGGATGCAACAAGGCTTATGGTGTAAAACAGCCTGCAGTATAATTATGAGGCCATTTTACTACGTTCATTGGGCTTCTATAGAGTTTATACTTGGGATCAGATTGGTAACTTGGAGAACATGTATGTTATATGTTCTTCATGTCTTAACGTTCTAGGTTATTAACAGCACAATCCTGTATTTATCTACACAGAAGTCAGTTCCATTGAGTTCAGTAAGGCTTACTCCCAGGTAAATGGGCATTGGATTGCAGCCTAAAACACTTTTCCATGCTTAGTGATTTTACTCTTGCTTCCATTTGCTTTAGTGAGATTTAGGTAAGATCCTTGCTTCTTATTTAGACATTGATTCTGCACGACCTTGTGCTCTTTGAAGCTATGCCATACTATAGAACTTAGAAACTTGTTTAGTTGCTCATTACAGGAGCAGTGTATCTGCCCATACTCACCAATAACTTTACCATATTTGGTAAACCAGGCAATGGTTCCTTCTCATGTTACTCAGATATTTTCCCCAAAGATGTTTCCTCTGAAAAGAAGCTACTAATGTTTTAGTCATAGCAGGGTTTATGCTGTGACTTATAATCATACAGCTAAAATTAATATTATACTGGAGCAAAATGTGTGAATTCATTATTACTTAGGCAAATATTCTGTATGGCAAGTATGCAATTTGGCTATTTAACACAGGCTGTTTTTCCTGCTCTAGTTCCAATTTCACATTTGGGCTAAGGTTTACTTTCTAAAATTAAATTAATGAGCATTCTCTTAGGAGAGGTTCTAGAGATAGGAAGCTGCCATTATGAAAGCTGGTTTTGGTAGGATATTCTAAGTTATCACACAGACTGAAGATACCAAATCAAAGTCATTGGCTTGGTTCATATGTATTGGGAAACCATAGTTTCCCACTATGAGAAAGCACCTTGGTGAACCTTGAGCTTGTATGCTCCTCCTCTTTCACACCTGCTAGGGTATTCACTTTTGATTTTAAACTAACCACAGTTCCCTGTGACATTCAAACCCAGGGGACCATGGTTTGTTTAACCATGGCAATCTCATGCATCTGTACCAAGCTCTGAGGAGGAGTCCTTCCTCAGAATGAGGCATTTTGGGTGGGTGGCCACAGAGGCTATCTGTGCCACCATGCATAAGTGAAATACGGTAATATGCCTTTTCTGTGGCAGCCCCCAATTTATGGAACTCTCTCCCCAGTGACCTCCGCCATGCCCCTTCCTTGATTAGCTTCCACTGGGCATTAAAAATGTGGCTTTTCAGGCGGGAATATGGGGTGGGTTAGGATTTTTAAATTTTGTAGTTTTTAATTGTATATTACACTGTTTTGTTCTTGTATTTTATTGGACTGTACATCGCTCAGAGTGGCCGGATGTCTGGCCAGATAGGCGATTCATAAATATAATAAATAAATAAATAAATAAATCTCACCTGCAATGCCTCTTTGAGGAAGGACCCCTCAGAGTGAGACATTGGACCTGGCAGGCAATCTGGAGATCCATGTTGACCATTTTCCCACTGTGGCAAATGCCATAGCAGCAAGCTCTGATAATCCACAGTGGGCAGGTGGAAGAAACAGCTGCAGGTCACAGTAGTGGTGGGTGGACCTCCAGGCAGTGAATGGGGGGGGGGAGACACAATCTGCTGCCCCTCTTAATCTACCACCTATTGCAAGGGTCTCATCTCGCCTCATGGGAGAGTCATCCCTGATTCAGGTCCTGATTTATCCTAGTTCTCACAAAGGACTGTGGCTACTTTAAAATCAAAAGTGGCTCCTCATGGGTGCAAAAGAGGAGGAAAAGGAAGTGCACAAGTCTGAGATTGTCACAGCTCATGTTCATAGTGGGAAATCTCTGATTATGTCTGCACTGATGGGTCACAGGGGACAAGACACTTTTCTCAATATTTTGGGTTCAACCTAAATGAGTTAAATATTGACAAAACCAGTAGTATGACCAACTGTGTCTGAAAGATGATAGGCATAGCTGTGTGTATCCCAGAATACTGCACACAGTGAAAATTTAGCATTAGGTGAAGAATTCAGCATCCTCCAAAGGCCATGCTGCTTTCTCATGTGTGAGACAACATGCCTGCAAGTACGTATATAGGCAGTGCTTGGTTAAAATGCAGCAACCAACAGACTGTGTAAGTCTGGGATATCTGTGTCCTGCATGTGACTGCCACAACCCACAAGCAGAACACATTTTGCAAAAGATATAAAAGAATGAGGACAGATTTCTTGCTACAAAATTAGAGTTACTTGGTGAAGAGCATCCCTCCCCCCTAACAGAAAGTACACCCAATCCAATCCAGATAAATGCTGGCCTGGCTCAGACATAAACATTTGGACTGATAAACCATGGTTTATAGGCCGAAGAACAAGTTGTGTGCCTGCACACACGGCTTTGCCGCTGATATAATGGTTTATTTAAACCGCATTTTCCCATAACCTCTGAACTGTGAAACTAGCTTAATCCATGCTCACTAACCAAGATATAAAACCAGGATCTGGAAGAGGCTTTTTATCTTTCACAATGGCTGCTGGTCTACAGTTCCATGCAGTTGCGCTCAGATTTAATTTTAAAAAAAAAAAAAAAACAGCTTTCTGGCTCTCAAGAGTGTGTAGATGAGCCTGACAGTGTGTAGGCAATAGCGGGAAAAATCTCAGCAGCCAAATGGAGAATGTAATGTCCATCTGTGTCCTTCATGTCACTTTGATCCTGCAAGGATTTGCAGAAGCAGAGTTCATTATACAAATGAAACAATAATACGCAAACTCATCTCATTTGTATAAGTCAAAGAATTCAATTTTTCTTGGCGCAGCATTTTGATTTCAGCACAGAAGACACACTGGCCTGCTGGGAACCCCATTCCCATGCTTATGTCCGCTGCATTCCACACCACAGGATGTGTCTGAATGGACATCAAGGATACCACCTCTTCTCTGTAGAGGGCACAATTGTATTCTAGACTGTATAGATGCACGGTCACCCAAACTCAGATGTTCAACTGGATGTGAGAAGGGGAGGAGAATACTGTCCCTGATTCCCGGCTCTCCACTTCCATGAATTTAGGTGAAAGTCTGCATAGAACCTACACAAGTATTACTTGGTCTGAGATCACATGTAATGGGATGAACTTGCTTACAGTTGTGCATGTGTACCTGTGGTTTGAGAGGAAGAAACTGTGGCAAGCTTCAAACTCCTCTTGAAAATGCACTTGTTCACTCAGGCATTCCCTGACTTGTAAGTGGCCATGACACTGCTCTGTTTTACTGCTCTTGTTGTAAAGCTTTTAGGATATTTATTGTTTTATACTGTTTTTATATTGGTTTTTAAAAAAATGTAAACACATACAATACATTATAACCCTGGAAAGTCAAGTGGTACAGAAGCAGCTTAAATGAAAAAAATAGGCTCTATGAAGATCTTTACCTGAACACGCGGAGGTTGGGAGAGAGGACAGTGTGATTCCACTTCCTCCCCCTCTCCCTGCTCCGGCTGGACATTTGAATAGGGGTTTGGTGTCTCTGGAGCTGTCCAAACTTCTGCTTCAAGCAATGTGAAAATGCAGTTCTATCATTCACCTGTCAGCAGTCCCAAGGTTTTCACAGGAAGTGCACGGAGAGCCAAGCACAAGGGCGGAAAATACCCTGCTATAGTTCCACAACAGACTAACCTTTGTATGAAGTAAGATATGTAACAAATATCAGAAAGCATGCATTATGTCCTGTGAACCGCTTCTTGTGCAAAGAAGAACTAGATGCAAAGTAACTTGCAAACAGCAAATAAATCTGTGAGCTGCAGAGTCAAAAGAGTTTTGAATATGAACAAACAAAAAAAAAGGTGGTGGTGGTGGTGGAGGAGAAACTGCTGCCTGTAGTTTGTCATGTGATTTCCAAGTTTGTGGAAACTTTTGTTTAATCCTTTGGTCTAGTTGATACAGTTCTTCAGAAGTTTGTCAGAGTACTTCCCTTCCTCAGTGTAACACCATACCCGGGGAGCTGCTTTTCAAACATCTAACAAGTAAGACACATCCTTTTTGTCTTTAGGAAAAGTTGTCATTTTTTGGTCAAGAGATTTCAACTTAAGGAGTTATGAAGTGCAGTTTGGTTTTTACAGCAGCCTCAAAGCATGGATCCTTTTTAGTAACAGTTTTATAGTTTTATGGTGTAAAATTCAGAGTTCTAGTATTATGGGAGAGGGAGAAAAATGTCTCCCTGTCCACTTTCTCCAAATCATGCTTAATTTTGTACACCCTCTATCATGTCTTCCCTCACTCACCTTTTCTCCAACCTAAGGAGTCCCAGATAATTGTAATCTTTCCTCATAGGGGAGTTGCTCCAGTCCCTTGATAATTGTAGTTTCTGCGCTTTTTCCAACTCTACAATGTCCTTTTTTTTACCTGTGGTGACCAGAAATGTACACAGTATTCTAAGTGTGGTCACACCATAGATTTCTATAAGGGCAGTATGATCTTGCCAGTTTTATTTTCAATTCCTTTCCTAATTATGCCGAACATGAAGTTTGCCTTTTTCACAGCAGCCGCATACTGGGTCAGCATTTTCATTGAGCTGTCTCTACAACCCCAAGATCTCTTTCTTGGTCAGTCCCTGCTAGCTCAGATCCCATCTTATGCTTGAAGTTGGGATTTTTTTGCCCCAACATGCATCACTTTACACTTGCTTACATTGAGCCGCACTTGGCATTTTGATGCCCGTCCTCCCAGTTTGGAGAGATCCTTTTGGAGCTCCTCACAATCCCTTTTTGCTTTAACCACCCTAAATAATTTGGTGTCATCAGCAAACTTGGCCACTTCACTGCTCACTCCTAATTCCAGATCATGTATGAACAAGTTGAATAATGAACAAGTTTATTCCTACCCTCTGCTTCCTGTTCTTTAACCAGTTACTGATCCATAAGAGGGCCTCCCTTCTTATTCCATGACTGTCAAGTTGCTCAGGACTCAGGAGTCTTTGGTGAGGGACTTTGTCACACTCTTCCACACTATGTCCACTATGAGGGGAATTTCTGATTAGGATTAATCACTGCACCTTAACTTGTAAAAAGAGCTCTGTGTAACCTGTTAACCTGTTTGGAATAAGGGATTCTGCTTTTGTTTTATTGTATTTTATTTCAGTTTTAGCTTCCATCACGGAAACAATTTCTTCCCCCGTTCAAGTGTTTTGGGTGTAACTACACTTAAGAAACTTGAAGCCAACTTTAAAACTGCATGATATGTAGAAATGACTGTCTATAGATATTGCTTTTGCAGCTATCTATACTATGACAACGAACTTGCTAGTTGACATTTGCTGATCAGCAGCTGATCATTTGTTTCTGCTTTGATATTTGCTTAACAAATTATATCCCCTAGTATTCAAATCTGATGAGTCACCTTGTGTTAAAAAGTATTTGCAAGTAGCCATTTCAGGTAAAACAGTAATATGTCTTGCACTCAAACTGAACATCATTTGGCAGTTTGCACATGTAAGTAAGACATACTTTTTCCATGTGATCATCTACGCAAGCACACAACTGCATAGATAAACTTTGAGGTGAACTGGGCGAGGCATACATAGAGATAGCTGCTGCCATTCCTGCTACTATGACTGTATTTTCCCAGCTGCTGAGGGTTGGATGTCACAAGGGTTGGATCTTGGAGCTGACATGCGGGGCCCTGCAGTGAAGGGGCTCCAAATGACCACCCAGAGAGTGGCAGGGGATGGGGACCAGAGCTGGTCCAGCGTCGTCGTCTTAAATTTTTTTTACACTCAGGGGGCAGCCAGTTGGTTACAGATGCTCACTGTATTATTTTTACTTTAAATATCTCTTATGCTTTCCTACAACTAAATGCTGCTTATTTCCAGGTAAGTGTGTTTAGCATCAGGGTGGCACAAACTAAGTCCATTTTATTCCTGACTGTCATCATGGGAGATTAAAATGTGAAATTGCACATCATCCTCAGAGTATTTCTCCTCCTCCTCCTCCTCCTCCTCCTCTTCTTCTTTTATCAGAGTAGGCAACCTCTTTCTTTTTGCTCAAACATATCAGGAATGTAGAAGCAGTTGTAAAGCATGGAATGACAGGAGGGAGAGAGAAATATTAGCTGTGAGAATCACAGCATGGAGGTCTACAGCACACCCCACCCCACCCCAGTAAAGGTGCAATCCTATGCGCATTTAGACAGAAAAAAGGCCTATAACTCCCAGCATGCCCCAGCCAGCATAACTGTCTGGGGCATGCTGGGAGTTGTAGGCCTTTTTTCTGTCTAAATGCGCATAGGATTGCACCCCAGGACTATTACGTCCAGGGTCTAAAATTACCTAGCTGCACTAGGGCTTCTGAGATCACAGAAATGGTTGTGCCTGCTTTGTGACTTCCCTTTGTCACGCTAACGTTTCTCCATGCAATTGTGTACCCACATATGAAATCCAATGGAGGCTGCTCATGTGTGTGAATAGATTAATATTTGTTTAATAACATGACCTACATTATAGGCTACAGCTGTGGACAGAAGGCAGGATACAGTCAGTACTGCCACAGAGCCTCTGCTGGTTCTTTAACCGAAGCAAGCAAGCAAGCAAGCGGAACGACTGAAGCAGCAGCAGTTCAAACCAAACAAACTGACTTTTGTCTAAGCATGTGTTTATAGATTCATAGATCATAGAGTTGGAAGGAGCCTACAAGGCTATTGAGTCCAACCCCCTGCTTGATGCAGGAAACTAGAGGAGGGGTCTCCCATCCAAGTAATAACCAGGCCTGACCCGGCTTAGCTTTCCACACTCAGACAAGCTAATCCAGCATGAGCCACAGGCCATTCTGACGACATCTAATACCACAAGAACACGTTTTTATAATGGTGATTTCCTTGTGAAATGGCCCTCCTCTTCCCCTTGGCTGGGGATGGGCTTATCGGTATCGCCTCCCTTCCTCCCAGAGGTGGAGACACATGACTGGATAATGCATCCTCAGTGCAGGAATGCTCACCCAATAGGAGGCAGGTGGCACACCTTTATAAGAAGCCTTCAAGTGGCCTCTTTTGTACTCGGTGTAGCACCCGTTCTCATGGCAGCAGTGACCAGACTGTCACCCATTCAAGGTCTCAGCAGGCATTTTGTGTGTGCGCGCCCTGATAGGCTGGGGGCACATCTTTTTTACCTACTGTGCACTGTTTTCTGCCTGGGCTGGTTTTATTCAGCTAATTGGCTTGCTTGATTGCTTGCACTTTGGCAGGTGGTGGAGGCATCCAGCACAGGCAATAGGCTACCCTGGTGAACACCCTGAGGCACCTGGGTAGTGAAGAACCCTGGGTAGTGAAGAGCTGGGCTATCCTCTTCTTGCCTGCTGGATCAAGAGGATGTAGAAGGGGAGCAGCCCTTGAGCCCTCTAGGCTTCTAGACTATGGAATGCTGATGAGCAGGGGATGGGCTGGAGTTGCTAGGGCCTCCCTCAGCCTGCCTTTCTTGTGGGTAGGCACTGAAAAGTCAGTGCTGGAGGAATCCTCTTCAGAGGTAGAGCTGGAGTTCTCAGTGACAAACTGCATCCAGGAGTAGCCCAAACCTGGAGACTAGGAGGCAGACCACGAGGAGCCTCGGTCCTCACTCAGGGCTGATGGTCATGGGTCTATCCCAGCAGCAGGAAGGGAGCTCTGATTCTGAGACAGAGGCTGAGTGACCTCAAGAGAAGCAATGTCTCAAGAGGCGGGCCAGAACCATTACTATAAGAAGTGCCTGGTTGCAGAGGAGGGCTCCTCATGAGTAGAGGGCTCCTTATGAGCAGGGCCTTCCTCGTGAGAAGGATATCTTCTAGAAACCTCTATGTTCTTCAGCTGAGCCCTGGGTGGGACTCAGTTTATAAACCTCAGCTCTCAGTAAGGAGGGCTGCTGGAACAGTGTATTTATACCAGCTCTGGTCCCTGATCTCTTTCCCTCTCACTACTTAGTCCTCCTCCTTTTGCGGAAATGATTTCATTGAGATAGTACCTATGACTGCTACTAGTTCCTATATAATTCAAAATTTGAATACAAATCATACATACAAATATGATTAGCTTAGACCAAATAATTTGTGTATAATGAGCACTGTTCACCAATATCATAACCTTAAATAAACTCATTAATTCTGACAAATTCTGAAGTGCACTCCATAACAATTTAGCAAAGCAAAATCAACTCATTGAAGGTTATAACGTAAACATGTTATTGAAAACTAATGTTACAACTGCCATTCAACAGCCTATGCAGATGCTAACTCAAACCATTCTTTACACAAATATGTATGTACCTATATAATAGCCATCCTCTTGTCATTTAAATCCCATATACTTTTATAAAGTGCTGATGCTGCAATGTTCTTCTGGCAAATCATGATGCAACAATGTCATTTTGGCAAATCATCACTGCAGATTTGTGATGGTCAAACTCCAACAGAATTTGAGCTGAGATTCAAATCAGAATTCTAATCCTGTAGGTGTTTGGCTCAATGTGATAGCAGTTGCCTTTGTGTAAAAATGTCAACGGTCTTCTAACTGCTCAAATGCTACACTGCTGACATTGGTTCTACCTGGGGAAGGGATGTAGCATGGTAGACTGCATGCTTTGCTGCCAATCAGTACAGTCAATACTGAGGTAGATGGACCAATGGTCTGACTTGATATAAGACAGCTTGTGGGTTGTATCCCATGTTAGTCCTACTTGGAATAGGCCCACTGAAATAAATGGGACTTAAGTCCGATTAACATTGGACACAACCCTATTCCTGTTACTGTTGTCCTCGTGCACGTAAACTCACATGTGTACACATGTACTTGACCAATATAGGGATCTGTTGCAGAGGCGTGGTGTGCATACAGTAGACTTTACACTCACCTTTGATAAAATGGGGAAATTGGCTTGAGAACATTGCCAGTTGAAACATAAAGTGTTTTTTTTACCATAAATGTTTACAAAAAAGAAAATAGTTGATGAATATACCAATCCCCTAGCCTATTTCTAATGGCTAAGATAGAGCAAGAAAAGACAGGGGCGAGGGGCTATGGTTCACCAAATAAGGAGTGGAAGGTGCTGGGGGAAGAGTGAGGCAGGACTTGGGGAAGCCAAGTGCAACAAGGTGTCCTTTGGGTTTTAGTGACAAAGGGTGGGCCATTCCGGGGGGCACGATGGATAGATTTAGAGAAGTGTTGGGAGAAGAGGAAGGAATAAAGCTGTGCTGCAGTGGCTATATTTTACCTTATTTCAGAAGAAGGGGAGGAGAACAAGGGACTGTGCTTCCTAGTTGGTCATGATCACTTGGAAATCCACTGAGGGCATGGGCTATCCTTGTCTACAGGCTTCTGGTCACAAATTTACAACAGGGTAGTCATCTCCATCTCAAAAGCCACCATTGTGGGGCTTATCCAGTATGGGAGGCCCTAAGGCATTCCAGGAAGATCTTTTTAGCTCACAGTGTGATTGGGATGCACCAAAGTAATGGATGCCACCTGGGAAAGCCATGGTGCTTCACAGGGATTGAAGTTTTATCTGGGTATATAAGGCAGCAAGGTTGTGCAAGGGAAAGGAGACCTCTAGCCCCGGAACCTTGGGTATCAGAGGAGGAGAGGGAGAGTGTTGGGAAGGATCATGAGGAACAGGCTGTGAGCCAAATGAACCCCAAGCAGATCTTGGAGCTGTGTGACAGAGGGCTTGTCCACTGAGGGTCCCACAATCAAAAAGCACACTGGGTGGCTGGTCCCAAGGGCAGTTAGAGACTTCAGGTTGGAAGTGCAAAGGGGCAATGACTTTGGGCAGACTTGGGATGCAGTTAGACTCTGGGGGATGAAAGGGAATCCTCCTTTGGGATCCATCCTGGCTACTTGACTGAATTATACCTACTTGACTAAGCATTACAAAAGCCATGCTTCTGACAGACAACTAGGTAAAATACTTAGAACCAAAAGATGAGGGGTGTCCAGGTAGTGCTTTAACCTGTTGATCTGTCTTGAAGTGAGGATGCTTCAGGATTGGACTGTGCTTCCCATGAAGGCTCTAGCTTGGCCAATTTACAGGTACCCGCATGGGTTGCTTGACTAGCCTAGTGATTTAGTAGTCAGGAAGGCGCATGCATTTAGTAGTCAGGAAGGCGCATTTATCCAGAGTTTCCAGGCTTTACATACTACACACATCGCTGACAACCCCTTTTAATTCAATTAAGGTAGACTAGATACAGGTCATGAACTTTAATTACAATAAAGGTAGGTAACCTAGCTTACTACCAACAAGATCCTCTTACACCTAGGTGCCATCAGACCCTTGCCATCATTGCCTTTTCCTGAATAAAAGATGCCTTAGGGTGCACTCCTATGCATGTTTAGACAGAAAAAAGCCCTACAATTCCCAACATTCCCCAGCCAGCTGGGGTTTGTAGGACTTTTTCTTGACTAAACATGCATAGGATTGCACTCCTAGAAAAGTTTCTAATGCTAAGCCAAGAAAAATTCATGACAAAATCCATGTAGAAAAGCCATTATGACTGAGCTTCTTAGTAACACCCCCAAGGTACTTGGGTAGCAGATAAATGTGCTCGATTAGGTTGGGTTGTCTTTTCAGGATAGGTCATGTATATTGGATACTTCACTGTTAAATTGGCAACATTTTACTTGGGGAATATATTGTTCTTCACACGCTAAGGGACATTTTTTCCCCTGAAGAACTACAAAGCAGATGAACCACATATTTCAGTAGGTCAATACATCATCTGCAGCCTGTGATTGATTCAAGTGTTAAAATACTGGCATGATCAATGTTTCTTGTAAGAGAGATAATCTGACATACATATGGATACAGAAATGGGTCAGCAAATAAAACTGCATGTATTGATTATGCAACTAACACAACTATACTCATGTTGTGTATTTTATTGTTCACTCGCTGGCTTCAGAAGCTGTTTACATTTTCTCTGTACTGCCTTGTTATCAGTCACTGTAAACGTTTGGTTTTGAACCTCTGCTTGGCCACTGTTTCAGCAACAAGCTGACATTTAACAGGGACATATAGTGACACAGAGAACAAAATTTAATTAGTAAAAGATGTTTGCATTTCATAAACTGAAGTATAAAGATGAATAATGTTTAAAAACTGTCAATATGAGAGCAAGAGAATTGCCTTACTGGATCAGGTCAAAGTTAAATTTAGGTCAATGCTCTGGCTTAGCAGAGACATTTACCAGGCTGGCCATAGTCTTTGTGGTGGAGGAGTAGATGCATCTACTTCCACTATACAGATAATTGGGTCATTCATATGTATCATTAAAGCATCATTTGGCATTATGTGAATGAGCACTGCGGAACCTCACTCTTTTTTTTTTTTTAAACACACTACGGTTTGCATTTACCTGCTGCACTCGAGGATTGCAGAACGAGACCAAACCTTGGTTTGCAATGCTGGTTGGCAAGCGAGGGCAAGCCATATTTTGCCTGTTCAGATGAAATGGAAGATTATGGATTCTTGTAAATAAGGACTGGATGGAGAGGATTGCTACAGGTGAGTGAGGGTAGAAGTGTGAGAGTCTGAAGTTTCGTACTGCTCTTTCACATAATGCCAAACCATGCTTGGCATTAAGAATGAGCAACCTCAATATTGCATATGATTTGAAAGCTGTAACCTCATTATGCTGAACACATTTGCACAATTTTTTTTAGCCTTTTTCAGTAACAAGAATGGTATAAATTGGACATTGGTGTGATTGGCCTCTATATGGAACACCCTTGTTATATCTTATGCTATCCACATGGTGGAGGGGAGAACAGTGCTCCTGCTCCTCCCCCTTGTGAAGAGTCTTGCTAGCATAATTAATCTCTGAACTTCTGCTGCCAACAATAGCTAGCCAGGCATCATGATGAAACTTGACATTCTCAAGCAACCTTGAGAACTTTTTGTTTATTAAAATAATGCAAGATATTTAAAACTAAAACATAAATTAAAATTATGTGACCTAAACATTTTGTTTCACGATTTGTTTGGAGTGACACCTTGTGTGCTTAACTGGCCTCCCCTAACTTTATTTCACCTCTGGCTCTCTTTTAGCCCAATCTCATCATTGCCAATCAAAAATATTTGAATGTAGGTACCTTTATGCACACGGGCAGTGTGCATGCACGCGCTGTCTCTCTGGGAGGGTAGAGAGTAGAGACCCTACTTATTTTCAGCTACTTTTAGTCGAATTTATTAGTGATTGAGGGCACAATTCTATGGCCCTCCGACCTTGTCTGCTGGCCCGTAGAAGACGTCAAACTCCCCACTGCAACCTCAGAAATGCCTTCCAAGGTCACAGTGGGGAGTCCGAGCGCAGAGCACCCTCCCCCCACACCTTGCAGCTGGCGCGGTTTTTTCCGTGCCAGCTGGGAACTGAAACCGGAAGACTGACTTTGGTTCCGGCGTGGGGGGGGGCATTCCTGAGGGTGGGGGAAGGGAGGAGCAAGGCACCACCAGCTTTTGAGGAATCCAGGTGGTGCCTTAGTCTCTCCTGCTCGTGAGGAGAGGTACAGCATTTAGACAGCCAAAATCAGCCATCTAAATGTTTTTTGAGGGCAAGGGGAGCATGGCAGCAATCCTATCCACTGCACCCTCCCCACCCTCAATTGGATGCTCATAATCCTCTGGCTTTGGAGGTTTACGGGCACCCACATAGGATGGGGCTATGGATGTATTAATTAAATGGCCCCAGAACATGAGAAGAAAGAAAATGACAGACCATTCACATGACTTGCCCTTGGGCATCTTGCAAAGCAGTCAATCCAGAGCAACTTTTTTGTTTGTTTTGTTATCTTCTAGTAGCTTAGTTAGTAGTTTTCTGCCAGCAACCCGGTCCACCAGCAGTTCTACCAGTGCATAAAGAATACAGTGACTGGGTTCAGACCAGGGGAGGCTGGTGACTCCTATCTCAGTGCGGCTCCTTATCCACTGAAGCTTTTATTCTGAGCTTTATAGCAGCTATCCATGGTGGTGAACCTATTTTGGGGATGGAGTACAGCACCAAGGATAGCCCCGATAAAGCTCAGAATAAAAGCTGCAATCGATGAGGAGCTCCACTGACATAGTTACCAGTCTCCCCTGGTTCAGACAACACGATAACCCACACCCAGGCGTTGAATCATGGGTTGTTGTTGAAACATGGGTTATCATGTTGTCTGAACCCAGCTGCGCTAACAAGCCATGGCTTGTTAACCACAAACAATCCATGAAGAGAACCCATGGTTTGTTGCTGGGTGTGAACTGTTCACCATGGTTTGTTATCTCGGCTGGGTTCAGACAACACAACCCGCATTTCAACAACAACCCATTGGGTTCAATGACAACCCACACTTAACCCTTGAGTGTGCGTTATCATGTTGTCTGAACCCAGTCTGGTGTTTTACCCATGGTGAGTTGTTGTGTCATCTGAACCTGGGTGACTGATCCCACGTGGGTAAAGGGATTTAAGGGAAGTGGTGAGCGAGGCACTTGGCAAGAAAGGCAAAAACACCTTGGTGCTCTTGGTGATCTCGCCCGTGCCGCCGCCAGTCACAGCCCCTCTGAAGTGCCCAAGCAGCACATTGTAGGGGCTGTCACTGGTTGGCCACCATTTTTTTTAAAACTGCACTGCAAATGTAATTTGTTTAAATTATTTTTTCTAGTTGGACTTGCACAAGTGCAGAGGTGCACACTTCTGCAGTTCCAAAATGGGAAGCCGTGCCTGGGCAATGTCCTGGGGGGTACCTGCTGGCAAAGTGCAGCAGGTACCAACCCTGGACATTGACCCAGAGAGGCTCCAAATGGTTTCCCCCCCCCACTTTGCTTTCCCCTGACAGCTGTCAAAAGGCAAGCTTTCAAGGGAATCAACATATGAAATGTGTATACTTCCCTGTCCAAACTACCCTATTTTGCCATGCCTAAATCCCTGCTTCCGAAGAAAGCCCTACCTTTGACAGCTGTCAATAGCAAGGGTCAACAAAAAGGGGGTGGGCTGCACTTTTCCACCTTCCTGAGCACCTAGAGTCTTGGAAATGGAAAAGTTGGGGGCAATGGAATCTATGGGGGGGGGACACACACAAAATCTGGACGATCTCAGTGTGATGGGAGGAAAAAAGTCACCTACCCCCGTTTTGCAAGCAAAGATCACTTGCAGCTTTCCTTTCCTTTGACTACTCACTTTTTGACAGCTGTCAGGGAAAAGAAAAGGGGGGGGACCCTATTTGGAGCCTCTCTGGGTCAATGTCCAGGGTTGGTACCTGCTGCACTTTGCCAGCAGGAACCCCCCAGGACATTGCCCAGGCAAAGCTTCCTATTTCAGAACTGCAGAAGTGCGCACCTCTGCACATGTGCAAGTCCAACTAGAAAAAATAATTTTTAAAATTATGAAAAAATCTGTGCACACTTTGTACAATATTTTGTTTAAAGGGGGGGGGGGTTGGCCAACCAGTGACAGCCCCTTCAATGTGCCACTTGGGCACTTTGAAGGGGCTATCATTGGCTGTCACTTCAGAGATTGCAAAAGGTTATCTCAGAAAAAAGAAAAGAAAAGTTTAAAAGGGGAAAAAGGCCATGGCAAGCCCAAAAGGGCTTGTGATCCTGGTAGGGAGAGGAAACAAGGTGGCTTCAGCCAGGGTGTCCCCTGTGATATTGTCTGGAAAACCAAGGGGGAGAACAGCACATGGTGAGCCCGATCATCTGTTGGGCGCACCATGGGTTGTTCTGCTAACAACCAACCCACTGTGCCTTATCGCCAGGGTGGCTTATCATGATGTGTGAACCCGCCCAGTACAGATATAGACTATGGGCTGAATTCAAAATTGCCCCTCCATGAACTGAAGCGCTCCCTCTGTTGGCAGAGGGAACTGGGATCCAGTGGAGGCTCCGCACTGGAAGAAGAGGATGGGGTGTGATTTTTGCCAGTTCCTCCTTTCTCCTGCAGCCCTCAGGATCCCCCAACCCTCCAGAGCAGATTTTCTGGAGCATAGGGAGCTGCAGGGGGGAATTGGCATAAATCACCTCTCTCCCCCTTCTGCATGAAAGATCATCCGGTTCTGCTCCACACAACTCTGGATCCAACCCAGTCTTGTAATATTTTAATATGCTCCTAATGTCTATTCAGTGTGAGTGGTTTCTCCCCCCCCCCTTAAAAAAATCTGACATTTGTTTCACACAACATTCATAACACCCTTGATTTTAAATGGTACCTTTATCAACTGCAAGAATAACATACTGGGTAACGCTAAAAGACCAGCATTTTGCAAAAAGTGAAATATTGCATGAGTAAGATTTACTGTTAAGTCACACTCTTTTTTTGTGTATTCTATTGCTATACTTTACACTGCAATGTGCCCTTCTTATCCAGCCAAGCACAAATATATATTTGGTGTTTTTAAAATATTGTGTCTATGTTTGCAAGGGGCAATATATGAGAGAAAATGACATAGAATGTTCAAGATTAATAGCTACAGAGAGGGGTGGGGATTATAAAAATACATATTAGTTATGTTCTTTCCTTTAAAAGCAAGAAGAATATTTTCAAAGCTCACAGTGTTAAATTGCACTGTTGCAGCAAGCAGACCCTTCATTCAGAACAAAGCTTGTAATTGAGAGCAATAAGTGATTGAATTGAATTTCTTCCTGCTGCTCTGTTGGTAATAGTGATAGATACAGCTTCCAACTGGGGATTAAATGGAAGAAGGGAGACTTCAATTTGGTCTCCTAGAATAAAGGCAACACCTGGAAATGTAAATTTCTTTGGGGTGATAAATGGTGGCGGTGAAATCACAGACAAGAGGTATGCTAATTCCACCCACCCATTACCCAATCAGCGGAAGAGCTTCACGTTCCCATGGAATGAAAAGAATAGTTGTCCCCTTTTCAAGGGGCAAGGGGCATAGGAGGATGGGGCTGGCACTACCCTTAATAACTGTGTAGAAGAGAGAACTTGAGATCAGGTGAGAAGGTCAGGTTCCAGCTCCCTTAGTGAGCAGAGGTAGTAACAGCTAGGGGCAAGTCTGCAATCCCTAGAAAGAGTTCCCTGTGAATGAACCTCCTTTTTCAGCTTTTGGAAGTGGAGCAGGGAGTCTCTTGGCTACAGGCAGTCCCCGGGTTATGAACGAGATCCATTCTTAAGTCTGTCTTTAAGTTGAATTTGTACGTAAGTCGGAACAGTATAGCGTAGTATACATTAAAAATGGCATTTACGCAAATTGCGGCTATTTTTACATATGCTATACTACGCTATACTCTACATAAGTGACACAGAGCCAGGGAACCCAGAAGTCCAGCTGAGCACCTCAGCTGGCGCTTGCCGGAGGCTCAGCTCAGCACGTGTGGCGGGAGTGCTCTCTGAGTGCCCCGTGAGTCAGGTGCTGGGCTGGGCGCCCATCCCTAAATTTTCGGTCCGTTCATTAGTATGAGTTGTCCATAAGTCAGACATTCGTAACCCAGGGATTGCCTGCATTTAATAACAGTATGTGTTTTCTATTGTTTAAGTTGGCTTCCATTGGGAAGCCAGTGTGGTGTAGTGGTTAGTGTTAGGCTGGGACTTGGGTGGTCCGGGTTCAAGGCCCCATTTGGCCATGAAGTTAACTGATTCTCAGCCTAACCTACCTCACAGGGTTCTTGTGAAGATAAAATGGAGAGAAGGAAGATTATGTAAGCCATCTTGCAAGAGAAGAAAAGAAGCAGGATATAAATGTAATAATAAATAATAAATGTAGTAATAAATAAAGGCTATGGTCTTGAAAGACATCTAAGAAATTGATTATTAAAAAAATACTTGCTTTCAGTGCTTGAATTACAGGGTCCTTGATCTCTTTACTTTTTGTGACACCCCCTTCCATGACTATTTTTAAAAGCCCATGTGGGGCATGATCTGACTACAATTGGGGAAGAGTTAGGAAGTCTCACTAAGGGCCTCCTACCTTCCTCCCTCCCATAGTTTGAGCACTGCTTATCTTGCTGTTTGTTGAGCAAAACTATTAAAGGTACAGAAGGCTTTGCACCTCGTCAGAGTGTGGCTGAGGAGTTGTTAAATTTTGATGCCCATTGTATTCGAATGGGTTCCTTTGCACAATATGGCTTCCATTAAGAACAACAGGGCATTTCTCAAAATCCAGGCTATCTCCAACTTTCTACTTGTATTTGTCTATATGGGCTGTAATTCAATAATGTTCTGAACTCTGATGTGGGAAACTTCTGAAAATGTGGGAAACTTCTGAAAATGTGGGAAACTTCTGAAAATATCTTCAGAATTATCTTCTTGGAAGGATATTTTCTTTCATTGCTAAGAAACATTTCAGGGCCATGTGTCCTATCATAGGCCTTTTCACAACATGTTGAACATTTATGTGTTCAAGTTTGTATGTTATGTTTTGTTTTGACTCGTACTCAGCATATTATTCCAAGGCTTCATAGATCTATTGCAATTGGTTAATTAATTTACTCTGTTGTTGCTGATTGAGTGTTTTAGGTGGGTTTAATTATATTTTTTTATCATGGTATTTTCTATTTTACTTGTAAAATGCTTTTGCTTGGAGGCTGTTCTGTGGCCAAAAGGAAAGATGAAAATGTGATAATAAATGTAATTACAGTCATCATCATCAGGCGATCACTCGTGACCGAGTAAGATTGTCTTCCGGGATAAAAGGAGGAAATTCTAAAGAAGATTGTGTAGACTCTAGCGATGGGTCCGTAAGTGACTGTGGAGGCCAATTCTAGATCCACACAGCTTCCCACAGTGAGGACACAGGTTACCAGATAGAAGATGGTCCTGTAAAGGATTCATTTGACGTGCTTTTCGCTTAGCACGTTTCTCCCTTTCACCTTGCACTCGGGCTTCTTCAAAGTCCATGGAACCTTTGTGAAAGGCCAACCTCCATTTAGATCGTTCATGGGCCAGAGCTTCCCAGTTTTCGATGTTTATATTGCATTTTTTTATATTAGCCTTATGAACATCTTTAAACCTCTTATATTGACCACCGATATTTCGGCAGAACAGGCGGAAGATAATTAAACCTAAATTACAACGGCTGTGAAGGCGGATGAAGGCTGCAGCAGAGAATGGTAATTACCGTATATACACTGTAGATATTTCTTAAAATGAGGCTTCAATAGCACTACATTGTCTGTGGCTGAATATTACTCAGGGTCAACTGTTTTCATACAGACAGCAGCAATGTGCTAATGTAACTGCTGTAGCTGAATAGTTTTATAGCAGCATAACAGTTGTTTTGCACATAGTTTGTCTTCTTACAAATATATTACTACCGGTATGTAAGTTTTCCAAAAACTTTATTTCAAGAAATCCAGCACGGTCTGTTAGATTCCCTCACCTCCAAAGTTTTGAAACATTTGCTACTGGAATTTTCAATAGAACATAATTTTCTGTCTAGGTCCTGCTTATGATTGTCAGAGGCACTTTACTTTGCTATTCTCCAGCTTCTTTCTTGCAACTTTGCAATTTGCGCTTTTGTTGTTGTTGCTGTTACTCTGAGTGACACTAATGAGATTAGTGTCACCCCCACTTCACTCTAGGACAGTGTTCTCCAACCTTGGGTCCCCAGATGTTTTTGGCCTACAACTCCCAGCATGCCCCAGCCAGATATGCTATGCTGGCTGGGGCATGCTGGGAGTTGTAGGCCAAAAACATCTGGGGACCCAAGGTTGGAGAACACTGCTCTAGGAGATGCTAACCCTGGTTAGGTTGCAACTTGCTTCACAGATTTTTTATTAGCCCACTGTGTCTTCGGGATCATGGTAAGACCTCTGAGGATTAAAGTGCCTCTTTTCTGTTTTCTCTTTTCTAAAAGAGGCAACAAGCATTAGAAGTGGAAAAAAATAAGTTGGTTTAAGAACCTCAGTGCAAAGCTTCAGCTACATTTAATCATAGTTCATATGGTATGAAAGAAAGATGTAAAGAGATCTTGAGCATAGTAACCTGGGGCATTTCTGCTCAAGTAAGGGTGATATAAACTGACATTTTTGAAGAAGAGAACCCCAAGAAAATATGATTAATCTCTGCTATGCTCATGCCTTATTCATCTTTTATGATGAATGCATGAAGAGTATAGTACTTGTAAGCTCCTTGAGTGCCATTTTCTTGGTAGAAAGGTGAGGTTAAAATCAAATCAAATCAATCAAAGAAGCTAAAGAAAATTAGAGTAATTAATCAAAGAACAGGAGACAAAGAAGGTGTTGATCTACAGTGAGAGCTTACGGGTGCAATCCTATGCACGCTGGCTGGGGAATGCCAGGAGTTGTAGGACTTTTTTTCTGTGTAAACATGCATAGGATTGTGCCTTAAGTGAGTGCATAAGGACTAGTAGTCCTTGTATTAAAATCTTCTTTTAATTTAGAACCCCCACCTGCAAGTATTGGAGATAGTGATTTGCAAAAGGTAACTGAATGCTGAATACTAATTAACTTACAGGAATTATTTTTAGACTCCATAAACATGCTTCTTGCATTTGAACTCCAAGCAGTGTGCGCCCATAATTATTAGTAAAAAAATAATAATCTACAAAATATGAATTAGATCTGTGTTGTGAAATGCTCAGAGGTTAAAAATCAATCTGATGGTGTTAGCTTAAAATGCTAGAGACATTCCTGTGCCCATGTGTCCCTCTTGTGGCCCAAAGTGATTTTTACTTCTTGTTTATTCCCCATAATACAAATACTCCAGCTGGATTTAAAGTACGGTACTGATTTTTATGCCTCACTCTTGGGAGAATCATTCCATATGGGGATGTTTGTTCACTGGGTAGGTTAATTTGTGACTTTACTGGATTCTTTCTCTAGGTGTTCTGCATGCATGAGAAATCTATAAACTTTGATTCAACAGCTGATTGCAGTGTAACAAGTATTCTCTGTCATGCTACCCAGGCCAGGGCAGCAAAAAGAACACCTCAATATATTTGCCATTTTCCATATCAATTAATATATCAGCTCCAGAACGTTTCTCTCCATGCAGTAAGCTTGCTGCCAGATACTTCTGTGGGACCTGCCTTGTTCTTTCCTTCTTGTCTACCTTCACTTGGCGTACTGCCATGCCACTAGTACCTACTTCAGCCCGGTTCGCGTGATCTGTCTGCGTAAACTGAACACATATGGGGGAGGAACATAGCAGCCCATCCTTCCTGCAACCTAAGCATGTTAAGTCTACTGTCTGAACAGACTCTAAACATGTGCAAACTGTGTACATGACTGGAAACCTTGCAAAATGCAGGGTTTCTGATTGCATGGACAAGCCTGTATGTACGTATACAGTTTGCTCACGTGTCTCCTCAGAAAGTAGACTGAATGTATGTAGGTCAGGGTGGACCCCTCAACCCATTGATGAAGTCTATACAGAACAGATTGTGTGGACAGTGCTTTGGGTTTTCCATCCACCTTGCACTTCCTTGCTTCACCCTGCCTTTTATATTATAGAGTAGGTTCCTGTCTGGAGTTCTTAGTGTTTAGGACTACAGGTTTAAGTGGCTCCCTTGTTCTTCATCTCCCTGCCCCATTATTGCTCCTGGATCAAGGAAGAAGGAGATACCCCAATGCTCTGGTGAAAACTAGCTGCCAGAATGGGCAGCAATTTGATGAGCTTTAACAGAGTTTTATATCCAAGGCATAAGAGGTTAAACTTAAAATGTGATTTTAGGTTCTCAACTACAGACACAAGATCTATTATCTCATCACTAGGAATGCAGCCACATGCTCTGAAAAAGTTCCAATTTGTGCGCACACAAAAAAGTAAACAAAAATAGCTGCCCATCTGCCTAGCAACCGAGGTCATTGTGAACGCATAATCTCGTTTGTACTGGCTTTCAACTGGACACATATGCAGTTTATAGCTCCCCTCCCCCTCTTGCACTTTAAAAGCATTTCAAAGGCATTGGCTGCAGCTACCTTAAATGTTGATTGCTCTCCATAACTGCAATAGCTAAGTGCACAAGAGAAACAAAGCTGTTTTTAAAATAAAAATAAGAGAGAAGCTTGTAAGTACAAGTGTTAGTTGACCTGCTTGTGGGAACTCAATTCCACAAGAAATCACACTGTTAATTTACACGAGGCTGTTAATCTGTTGTATCTAATTTTGGTTTTGCTGAAGAACTGAGATCTGAACTCCACACAAAAACCTTTGCCTTTCTTGCTTTTCTGCTACTTAACCTCTAGGTGGGGCTGTGCTATTGTGGGATAACAAAATTACACAAGTAGGAAATACGTTTTCTTTTGCTTTCATTAATAATACTCCATTTCCCTGCTCTAAAAAAAACTTTGCAAAAGTGCTCTTAATAAACAGAAGTGAAGCTGGAGCTTCATGACGTAGTGTAAAGAACCCGTAAACAACCATGAGTAAGGAATGACAAGTGCACAGCACAATAAATGCCTTGAGTAGAAAAGCTCTGTGTAATTAATGGAAATTGTCTTTCCTCAATTGCATTGGCATCTGCAGAAAGGGGCAAAGGGGTGCAGTTGCCCACCCACACACATCCTGGGGATGAGTTATAATCTCCAGATTCCCATCTTTCATTAAAAAACAAAGCAAGCCTAGCCCTTTTACAACCCGAGATATGAGGCAAAATGTGTAGCCAGTATTCTGCCCATTTGTTTTGTGAGAAACTAACCTGCTCCCACCTTTCAGTGTTTTTAGCAAATGAATGAAGTCATGGCCATGGTTAAGACACCCACTATCTGGGTGTGTTAAGCCTTTTGGGGATCTTCCCTGTTAGGAAGTATTTGCAGCCTCAGTAAGCAAATAAATAATAAATTCAGAAATCCAAGAGTTTAGTGTAGCTGAGTTTGGGCAGTAGCATATCTACCAAAACAACAACAACAGGTAGCAGCAAAGACATGATCTTTCTAACTCAGGTCTTGTTAATATCCCCCCCCCCCGTTTATAAACATTTAAAAAATTACCCTGACAATGTATGCAGATAAGGTTCATCATTATTATATACCCATAAATGCAAGAGGCAGGGCTGTGCTGAGAAAGTGTTACACCAGTCCTGCAAACTAGCCCAGTATTGTTGTTCCCATTGCGGGGGGTGGGGTGGGTTGCTTCAAAACATCTGAGGGACCGATGGGGAGGCTGGTAGCAGGACAACACTAAGCCAAATGCACCCGGGTACGTGTGTGCATGTAACGCTTCTTCAAAAGAAAATACTCCGTTATCAAGACAGTGTGGTTATCCAGTTTCCTTGTTTGTGGGTGTTTTAGGGGAACAAAGATGAAGCTGTGAAGTTGATTGTAGCAGCAGTCAAATTTATTAAGGCTAGAGGGGCTTGTTTGTGTGTATATAGCTTTAAGAGAAGAACCTGCCATTTTTAGCTCTTGCAGGAGGCCTAAGTGGAGCCTCTCCCATCTCTCTCTTAGTGCAGGCCTTGGAGCGGAGACAGTATTAGTGTTTTCTCATGTATTGCAATAATGAATAACCCTGTTGTGAAGATACCTGAGTCCATTGTGTCTCGCCTAGGGAGCAGAGCCTAGGAATAGACTGCCAGCTGAACAGGACACCCCACCCCCAATATTAACCTCACCCTTTACCCCTGTAATGGCTGTTGGCCCAAGGCAAGGGCCATTACAGGGGTTTAAGGTGTCAGGGAAAGAATTGAGGATTTCAGCTGAGGGTGGAAAGACATTGTTCAGACACCTAACTCTACTCCTTGAGAAACAATAGAGGGGTAGGCCTGGTATACAGATTTCTCAGAGGCCAGGTCTGTTTATCTTGGTAGATATGGTGCCCTTGTCACTGCTCAGTCACTGGATCTACTAGAAATGGTGGACCTGTTCTCTGATGCTATCAGGGCTTTTTTTTTTGGTTTTGTTTTTTTAAATGTGCAACTGTCCACAAACGTGAAGTTCTAGGAAAGATAAGCAATTCCAAAAGAACATTGCTGCAGTTCAATAGTCAAGCCTTGCAAAAATTGTATTGTCAGCTGGTGTAAAAAGTGGCTGATAACAAAGTGAAAAGTGAATAGTCCAGGTTCCTCTAGAACCCTTAAACCGGATCAAACATACTCATTTCTCCTTGCACTGCTAAAGACACTCCCCACAGACTCCACTGCTACTCTCTAGAGATGCTTTCTTCCACCTGGTGCCCTCCAGATGTTTTGGAGTTCAACTCCCATCAACCCATTGGCCATTCTAGCTGGAGCTGCTGAGAGTTGCTTCAAAACATCTGGAGGGCACCGAATTGGGGAAGGCTGTGGTACACACTTAAGCAGGAGCAAACCCTATTGAGCCCAATGGGATTCACTCCTGGGTTGACGTGTGATTGCATTGTAGGACGCTTAATTCAAAGAAGAAAATAAACTCCCGGATATCACTATTAATCAAGACTCAGATCAGAGATTTGCTCTCACTGTTTCACTCTTTGCCTGTTCCCTACATTTGATTTGCCCATCATTCCATTTAATCCTCACCTGTCAACTTAAAACCACCACCACCACCACCACCACACCCCATTTGACCATCTCTGTGCTAAACACCATCGCTTTTACGCAGTCTTTTAAACGGCAGCCACTCCCTCCTGTCCTCTAAGTACTATCTTGGCAGGCAGCACTGAGAGGAGGAGTCTGATCTTTAAAAGGCTTTGAAATTGTGCCGTTAACAATAAAGAAATAAAGCAGCAAGCTTTTTATTTTTATTTTTAAAAGGGCCTTTGAACAATAATCCCTTTCCACCCCCCACCCCCATTTTTACCCTTTGTGCTAGAGGCTTTTTATTATTTAAATTTACTGAGTAACAAAGAGCACCCCCTCCAAATGTTCCATTTCAAACAATTGAAAGTTTATTTGTTAAATAAATAAATATACGTTGGTTGGGTGAACAGTTGGCTCTGTGAGTACATCTGCAGTAGGCTGGCAGGGAAGTCTGCCGAAGAGAAGCGTTTGAGGGCCAAAACAGGCTGCAGGGAAAGACAAAAGCATCAGCGGCTCTTGTTTTTGGTGAGGTACTTCTGCTTTGGGTTCGCTATTGCATGATTTACATGGCCTTTTATTATTTCTGAATTCACACACTCAAACACACATCCCCTTTCCTGAAAAGAAATGGCAATGAAAACAGAAAATTTTAATCTCCTTGTTTGTCGTTAAAACCCTAGAATACTTTTTTGGGTGGGGTTAGTTTGGTACCAACACTGTTACTAAAGTACTTTTAAATAGGTATCAGGCAGCATAATACAATGTGGCTGCCTGTAACCCTCTGAACTCAGAGGATTATGGGCATCCAATGCAAGCTGGGAGGAGCGTGGAGGCAAGGATTGCCTCTGCACTTCTCTCACCCTCTAAAACACTTAGACGGCCGATTTCGGCCATCTAAATGTTTTACCCCTGCACTTTTCCAAGGTTGGAGCTGGAGCTCCTGAATTTTCCTATGGCCACCTAGACAGTGTCTAGCGGCCATAGGATTGCGTCCTAAAAAACTTCAAGATTTATAGACTGAGGCGGGAGAAGTCTTGAGTAAGCCAACTGACCTGGCTGCAGAACTGCTGTAGGCAGGGCTGACCCAAGACATTTTGCGGCCTAAAGCAAAAATGATTATTTATTATTAACATTTACATGTCACCTTATTTTCTAAAAAGGCACCTAGGCAGTGTACAACTATTTAAAACAGGAAATGCTGCTACAATGAGACAGGCTGAAGGGCTACCCCAAATGCACTTTTCATGCCAGAATTTACACAAATATAGACCTAAAACAGCCCTCCCAGAATATTCTTGTCTACTGTCATAGCTGGCTGGGGCATGCTGGGAGTTGTACGCCTTTTTTTCTGTCTAAACTTGCATAGGATTGTACCTATGCAAGTGCTCTGGAGTTGAAATCCCTCCCCTCAGTAGGTTGGCGCAAACCACGGGGTTTCATTAGGAACATTTACCTCACTAGAGACAGATTTGTTATTGGGTTGAGAAAAATACTCCCACAGCACCGAAAATGTTAGCTTGTAGTTATAATAAAGTTTTACCTGAAGTTTTACCTTGTGTTTATGATTTCTAAAATTTTGAGTTTAGTTTGTGTTGTTTCCAATTGAAAATAAAAATAGCTTTTTGAGGGAACAGATATTGTGTTGGTTATTCTATACATTGAGGGAACGGGTCAAATGTGTACTGAAAGGAAAAAAATCCACCTTTTATGAAAGTGTGTTTTCTGGCAATGGGTGTTTGAGTGTTGTGAAACACCTCTTCTGCCACCACAAACAAACATTTCTTCATGTGGCATTTTAGCACTCAAGGATGCATTTGAACATGGCTTGTGGTAGCAAAATTTCCTACGAACATGTGGCACACACAGCTCTGTTCTCCAACAGAGGGGAATGGTTGGGGGGCTCCTGCCTCCAACATTGTGAGGTCATTGGCAGCTCCAGGTTTTTGAGTGCCCTTGGGCAAGACACTCACAATGCCTCCCTCCATCAGTGAGTCTACCTTCTCACCACCATTGTCACCAGCTGCTATTGCTTCCTATCCTCTTTCTCATCATTGCTAGCATTTGCTTGCTTGATTGGCAGAGAGCCAATGTGCAAGCAGGCAGCAGCATCTACTGCTTCTCCTTCTCACCACTCTGTTGTCTGGACCTGAAAAAGAGGCAGGTGAACAAGCAGGTTGCAAGGGTGGAGCATCTCAAGGGTGGTCTTGTCAGGGGGGCCTTCAGCTGGGGTGTGGGCCCTTGACAGGTACCCAGCCATGCCTAAACTTGACCCAGCCCTGGCTGAGGTGGTTGCCTTACTCGGCTTAATTGTGGGGCTGGCCCTGGCTGTGGGCAATTAAGGTAATTAACCCATGACACATATCCAAAGCAGGTGCAAAGCACCATGAGTATGTCTTTTAATGTACATGTGTCTGTAGCATAGCAGCCACTCCAGTGCTGATATACTATAGGCACTGGCTGGCTGCTCCATTGCTTTTCCTTCCCACCTGTTGGAGGACAAAGCATCCTGAAGCAGGTTTTCTGAGACAGGAGAAGCTTACAGCTGAGGGTCTCTTTCTTTTCCAGGAAGAGGAGGAGGAGGAGGAGGAGGAGGAGGAGGCAGAGAAGGCAGAGGCAGTAAGGGATAGGTGAGGGCAAGCAACCAATCTCCTTATGCATTTCATAGATTTCATAGATCATAGAGTTAGAAGGAGCCTACAAGGCTATCGAGTCCAACCCCCTGCTCAGTGCAGGAAACTAGAGGAGGGGTTTCCCATCCAAGTAACAACCAGGCTTGACCCTGCTTAGCTTTCCACGCTCAGACAAGCTGAGCCAGCGTAAGCCACAAGCCATTTTTTTCTCCCTTTACATGCAGGATTCAGGAAGCATGTGCGCCTTCCTCACTGCCACCTTTTCCATCTCTGCTCTTGGGAAAGAAAGTGACCTGAAGCTGAGAGGCGCAATCACCTCACAACTCAGGGGACGGACAGTGATGCAGTTCTTTCTCCAACTGGAGGATAGTGAGGAGGAGGTGACAACAATGGAGAAGCCAGCCAGTATTTGAAGTGTACTAGCACTGGGTTTGCCAGTACGCTCCAGACACCTTTATTGTTAAAGAGAAAGAGAGAGTGCTTAGGCATATTCACACCATTTTGAGCTTCTTTTGGATGTATTTTGGTCTTGGCCGTAAGGCTGGAGAGAGCTTGTCAAAAGTGGAAATAACAACTTTTCTACATTTAGCAGTAGGAAATAAGGAGAGGAAACCAGTAATTATAGCAACCCCACAAAGAATAGCAACTGACCAATTAAGGGGCAATTAAAGGTGAAAAATCCTATGCATGTTTAGGCAGAAAAAAGTCCTACAACTTCCAGCATTCTCCAGCCAATATGCATAGGATTGCACCCCAAGAGACTGTTCATTAGTAATGTCACTATCACTGCTGAACATGAAGCAGCTGGGGAAGAAGCTGCATGAAAGACAATTTGAATTAAAGTTGTAGGGGATTTACTTCTGCATACACATTAGAGAAGGATCTTGGCCATAGGTGTGGGCATTGCCAGATTACGGATATTTTGTGCCATGTGAAACTACCATTTTGATGCTGTTTCCACCCAGTCATGGAAAAACGGCATTAAAGGGACCTAGTGTGGAAGCTACCCATAACTCAAAAAAGGTCAAAATATGGCAATGTTTAAAAAAGACAGATATACACTGTAACTAATTCCAGAAAAAAAGAGAGTAAAAATTGCCTTTAGTCACCAAGAGGCTACAGGAAAATATATAACCATCTTGACTGCATTTTTAGAACTTTTTGGTGATTAAGGTATTTATAAATTTATGAGTTGCTTTTGGCGCAAATTGCGTGAATAATTCTCTTGGATGGGTGTGCCTGTCCTGATTTGTTTGTGTTTCAGTCTTTAAATATGGGGATATGATTATATAATATATAATTGGGTGAAATATTATATAATGTATAAATATGTATGGTCATATTTGGGAGGAAGAGTTGAAGGGTTGTGTCTTCCTTTGTGTTGTAATTTGAAAAAAACCTAATACAAATCAAATGGTAGAAAAAGTGACTATTCACAGTACTAATACAAGCTCCACTGGAAAAAGGAGCTTTTAAAAAGTTATTTTTTCTATATGTCCTCTGGATGTCTGGTGAGTTAGCATTTTTTTTCTCAAAATGTTGGAAGAGTAATGTCAATAATAATAGAGGCAAATATCCCATTATGTCCTCTCTTCTTCTCCTTCTCCTTCTTCTTCTGGCATAACAAGGGTTCTTGTCCCAAAGGAAAAAAAGATTCTAGCTGTGAAGTTAGCATTGGGGAATTTCTGCTGAACTTCATGCCACTTGTGTTATAAGGTCCTGCAGGGTTCCATCTTATCCGCCATGCATTTTAATATCGATATGAAGCCATTGTGGGAGGTCATCTGGGAATTTCTCTTTGTCACCTGAGTTGGGTGAGGCTATGTAGGTGTTGAACCCATGCCCAGATTCAGTAATGGTCTGGATGAGGGCCAATAAACTGAAACTAAATCCTGACAAGGTGGAGGCACTGTGGGTACATGGTTCTTGTGTCTGGTGAGTGGGCATTCAACCTATTCTGAGTAGAGTTGTACTCTCTCTTGAGGAGCAGGTGCTCCTTGATCCACCTTTGTCACTAGAGGTACAGGTGGCCTCAATGACATAGAGTACCAGCTTTGGCTGGTTTGCCAGCTATAGCCATTCCTGGATAGGAATAATCTCACCACATCCATGAGCTTCAAGGAATGCAATGTGTTTTCATCCTCGGGGGGAGCTCCATGTATTCAGTGGAGTTCCTTTGTCCCAAACACCCTACTAGATCAGGCTGAGAATTCCCAATATGAAGTCCGGCAACATGAGTATTCCTTCGCTTTGGAATGATCCACATTTTTGCCCTCTGGTATTATTGCTTAAGCAAGCAGAAATGTTGATTTGACTGTTCAACACCCAACTTTGAAAAGTGGGTATTCTAAATTCAGTGTTAATTCTTTTAGTGAAATGTTTCTTTAATGGACTGCTGTGAATCATGCAACCTATCCTGAACTGTGGATTTCAGGTGAAATAAAAACCTTTAGAATTTCACTGCTCCCTAACTCTGACTCATTGGGCTTGGTGTTAAAAGAGTCTCCAGACTGTCCAGCTCAGGCCTACTTTTACATGAAAACCTTGAAAAGAAGTAAGTGTGGCTTCAAGAAATGGAGTTAAGTGTAGTGATCATGTGGACAAATCATGTTTAACTTTATTCTGTCCTAAAAACACTAAGAAATAATACTGTTACTTTCTTTATGAGAAGGCACACACACAAGAGTTGTTTACAGAAGTGCCTTGTCGTGACTGGCATTGGTGTCACTCCGTTCCATGCCCCACAACAATCAGCAGGCCTCATGGGAGATGTGACTGCAGCTTGGGACATGGGACCATTTGTTCACTCACTTTCTGTGAAAAGAGTTCTGAAATGTGTTTTGAATGGACAGCATTTTCTTTGTGTAGTTAGTAAATAACACAGGGCAAAGTTAGTCAGCAAGTTACATAGCTTCTGCATTCTGATTCTTTGGGGCCCTTTTGTACCAAGCTTGCAGGATGTTTTTCATGGAATGTGACCTTGCTGCAAAACCAGAGGTAAGGAGAAAACATTGGGGTAGTTATGGAATATTTTTGAACAGAGCTGACCGAAGATCTTGTGAGAAGATCAGGGAGACTTTTCTTTCTTGTAGCCACTGTACTGTACTTTACAGGGCCTTATATGTTTTTTTTAAACAAGTTTTTGAGAGTCCTGAAATTACTCTAGTGTGGGAAATCTCAATGTGTTAGGGGTTTGTTTTGTTTGTTTTGTTTTCCTTTTTTGGCCTTTGCAAACCATGAGGGGTAATGTGAAAATACTTACATTTTTAATTTAGAAAATAGTACAGAAATGGGGCCCAGCTGTCTGTGTTAATCTTGAAAACAGTGGAACGAATGAGAAAGCTCTGAACAAATCAACAAATGAAAGTGCCAGTGAACTTCTGGGCAACTGTACCAAATCCACAGGGAAAGGTAAGTTGGTTAAAAAAATTGTATATCCCTAAATTTATCTAGAAGTTTTCTATATACCATACTACACTAGCTTATCATTAGCTTATAATTCTTCCCTTTTCCCAAGTTTTCTCCACTACCCACAGCCAGAAGCCTTATTACCTATCTACAGGCTCCCATAATTCTGTTGGTGTGTCCCCACCCACTAGTTTAGAAACATATATTTAACTTAAAAGGAAACTGGCCACAGATTTCCCCACCCATAGAGCAGCATGCGTAGCCTGCAGTTGTATACCCATTTACCTGGGAGTAAGCCGCACTGAACTCAATGGAACCTAATTCTGAGTAGACATACTATATAGGATTGTGCTGTTATTTTCATTTATTGTGTTGTGTAAAGTAGATACTTAAAATCATCCACCCCATGTCAACTAGTGATGTTACTCTTTGGAAAGTTAGGAGGAAAAGCATTACACAAAGGAAAGGAAATGTAGGGAAGTTTAATTTTAAATCAAATACTTGAGCTACTAAAAATAGTGAAGCTGAATACTGAAACCTTTTTCTTGGGAAATTATTCACAGTGGACAGCGTGAGCACTCTAGAAATCATGGGTTTGATTATGGCTTCTTACCTGGGGATTGTAATGCAACTTTTCTAAAACTTTTTTTATTTTCAAGACAAGAGGAAATATGGAAATATTTATGTTGTTTTTGATCTTGGAAGTACTCTCCTTTGGGTAAGCAAGAGAACCATCTTTGCTGCTACAAAATCAGTATTGATTAATAATATGTTTCTTTTTCTGCTAAAGAATGTGCTTTATTATCGTTACATTAAGTGTGTTATGATATGTTACGCACAGTATGAAGAAAATGTGTAGGCTATAACGGTGGGTCCAGTGTCTTATTGTGATAGATAATTTTATAAATATATAAATCATCTTTCTCTTTTTATGCATTGGTTTATAGTTTTACTGTTAATGTATTCTTGTATCAAAGTGTAATAACTTTGAATTTATTAAGACTGGCTTACGTTGTGCAATGGGGCAATAACTGTTATGTTAAGCCAGTAGAGAAGTTTCTTGAATTTGTGTGCATCCACTTGTAACAAATACTCCACTAGAGGTCAGTGCAGTGTGCTGAAATTGAACTTTGCTAATACACAACTTTAAGTAGCCCAAGCTAAAACTGAGTATTTTTCCTTGTCCGTATTAAACTCTATAGCACAATACCATCCTCATAGTAGAACAATATGTGCATTGTAAGCTGGACCTAGAAATGATAATCCAAAATCATCTATATCATATTTTAAAAAAGGGAATGTATAACTGCTGTCTCTTGATCACATTGAATGTTCAAGAAAAAAAAGAAAAAAAAAAAAGAGGGCAGCACCAAATACAAGGAACCAAAAGAAGAGGAAAGCCTCAAAATGGTACAATCAGTGCTTTTTTCTGAAGGTACGAAGATACATTCTCGGGTAATCGATAAATTGTAACAATAAGAAAAAGGTGCGGAATCATCGGGGTTCCACAGAAAAAGCCCTGTTACAATATAGTAGCATGGTAAAACTACTTGCCAATTGTTTCCCAATTCAAGGTGTTGGTTTTAACTTTTAAATCCCTTTTCAGCACAGGGGTGGGGAAATGTTCTGGTTTTGGGACTTGTCCAGATGATGTCAGAGGGCAGGCCTCTCCCTCCTAAAGCCATACCCCATCCCCTGAAGCCCCCTAATGCCATCCAACTCCATTCTCCATGCAGAGAGAGATGCAAAGTGACCACTCCGTGCCTCCTCTGTACACAGAAGAAAGGACTGCCTTTCCCTGCTCAGTGCTACAGAAAGGCTGTCTTTCTCTAGCACTGAGCATTGGGTGGAGAGGAGGCAGGCCTGGGAGAGAAGGTGGCAGGCTGGAAGTTCTCCATCCCTGGCTTAAGGCCTATCTGTCTAAGGAACCATGTTTCTCATTATGTCTGGTTATTAAGATCTGCAGGAGAGGCCCTCATGAGGATACTGCTGCCCATAGAGGCCAGTTGTCAGGCACAAGGGAAAAGGCTTTCTCCTGTGCTCCTCCCAAACTGTAGAATGCACTCCCTCCATAATCACGATTGTCCCCACTCCCTTGGCATTTAGAAAAGGTATTCATTAAGACACATTTCTTTAACTTGTTTGTAATTGTTTTGTTAATGGTTTTTTGTCTTTATGGTTTTAATGTTTTATTTTAGATTAGCCTTGGTGGCTTTTTGGCAAACAGGGTTGTATAGAAATATTAATAATAAATGAATAAAATAAAACACTATTTTTCAATGGAAACCTTCCTTGTGGCACAAGAATTCAATTTATTGAGTATTTCTAGTAAGGCAACATCTTTCAAGAAATAAAATTGCCATTTTATTAAAGCCCAATAGCCAAAGCTCTCTGGGCGGTGTACAACAATCAATTAAAAACAGACAAACAATAAAATACAGTTAAAAATATAAACATACAATTAAAAATATAAATATATATTACCCTGTTGAAGCTTGCCTCTCTCTCTCTCTCTCTCTCTCTCTCTTGCTTTCTCACAGTGAGTGTTCAACGTTTCTTGGGGATGGAATGGAATTGGGGAGGCAGCACCTCAACAGGTTGTGTGGTCCCCTGTGACACCATCTCCTGTCCCCTATTCTTAACTCAAAGGTGAAGTGAATGTGGGTAGACCAGAGTGAAGATTGGGACCATGCCTAAATTCCCTGCCCAGAGACCTACTGGAGCTGCCCCCCCCTCTCTACCCATTAATCTTGAATCATTTTGTGAGGTTTTTCTGGGGACTGAAGGCTGAGTGAGTTCACATCACTATTCAGTGACCTGGCAGGGAACAGGTTCTATTACTCCCCATATTAGCCCAGAAAAGGTCCTCAAGATGTGAGAAATAGAACAATAGATACACTTGTGCATAGGGAGGTTTGACCTGAGCCATGGACCTTCGTGCAGCTTGCTGCCTCACGACTAACAACCCTTTCCCCACCACTGACCCTGGGCTTACCCCCCTCCTTGTCTTGCCCCCTCCTGGCACGACTGGTTTTTCTAGTTTGCCCGGCACCTAGGAGTCTTTGGCTGTTCCTTTCTTCTATCCAATACCTGGGAATGAATATTCCACAGCTCCTTCGGCTGCCAGACCAGGGACTTGCCAGGGGGCATGTTAATGACTCCTATTGTGATTCTTGGGTGTCTGATGCTATCTTGCGGTATATGTGCATATACGTGTGTCTGGGCTATGGCTTTCTCTTCACATCCCCCCTTTTGGGGAAGATGGGATTGGGGTTTCTGCCCACCCCAATCTCCATCTACCTTCCTCTTGAGAGAAAGCCCGGGACAACGCGTTGGCCAGGATGTTGGCGCTGCCCTTGATATGGTCGTGTGGAGAAAAGAGCCTTTGGGGGTTCCCTCATGCACACACACACACACACACACACACCTCATGTGTGAACCGGCTGGAGGCTAGGAGGGGTGGGGTGTGCATAGTTCCTCTAGAATGGATGGCGCCTGGAAGTCCGGAAAAGCCAGGCTAAAAGCTTTCAAGTGCAAATGTCATGAGTTCCCCTCCCTGCCTGGCCAGGTGAAGTGCATCATGATTGGCTAAAGGCAGCAGAGCTACAGGAAGGAGGGGGGAGGGGGAAAAGGTATATTCCCAAAGTGTAGCCTGTGTGTCTTTGTCTTTGGTCATCGCGTGTCTGCCGGCTGTTGGAGCAATGGCGGCGCACCAAGGAGAGGCCCAAGCCTTCGGGGGGGCCTCAGGATCCGACCCCAGGTAGCTCCTGGTGAAATTAGCTGAATGAGGGCTCTGGTAAAGGCAAGCCTTGTGGAAGGCTACTCATCTCGGACCTTCGGGTAGGTGTGGTAATCTCCATCGGGCAGCAAGGCTGTGCTGGATCTAACCCTGGAAGAGAACTGACCCTCAGGTAACAGAGTTGTGTGCCTGAGAGATATTAAGAATCAGGTTTTGTTATTTTTGCAGCTTTACTGTGTACCAAAGTGTCTCTCTAATTTTGTGTGCTTCTCTTATTTCCCTATTGGTTGTTGTAAAATGCTACCAGAATAAACCTTTCTTGGTTTTACCCCACATGGATTTTGTAGTCGCTCTGTGGCTTCAGTAACTAAATCCAGGTTACAGTCAGAAAGGCAAGTCCCTGAACAGAGATTCAAGTAAGATTGCAGACAGCTGAGGCTGGCAATCTGGTATCTTGAGATCTCTGGCGGTCTTGGTTCCTTTTGGGTAGGAAAGGGTGGGGGTGTAGCGGGTCAGCCAGCCCCCCTTCCTCCACAGCTCGACTGAGAAATCAAAGTCTTGCAGCGCCAAGCTCCATCTGAGAAGTTTCTGGTTGGAGCCCTTCACCCGGTCGAGCCATCACTGGGGGAGTGATTGGTTTGCAGTTTGAAGGGCCGCCTCCACAAGTAGGGCCGGAGTTTGGTAATTGCCCATACCACTGCAAGGCATTGTTTCTCTACGGTGGCCAAACTGCGTTCCCGGAGCAGGAGTTTCTTACTGAGGTAGGCAACCGGGCACGACCCCTGACCCTCGCTTTCCTGTAGCAGGACAGCCCCCATCCCTGCCTCGGAGGCATCAGTTTGTAGGATAAAGGGGGCATCGAAATCGGGTGCTTGTAAGATGGGGGCTGCCACCAGGCAGGCTTTCAGCCCATCGAATGCACGTTGGCAGGCTTCCGACCACTGGACCTTGGTCGGGTACTGCTTTTTACACAGATCCGTGAGGGGGGCAGCCAGCTGGCTGAAATGAGGCACAAACTTCCTGTAATAGCCTGCTAGCCCGAGGAAGGCTTGGACCTGCTTTTTCGTCTGCGGTTGGGGCCAGTTTTTTACTGATTCAATCTTGGCTTCTAGGGGTTTGATGTTGCCCCCCCCCACTCTATGTCCGAGGTACTTGACCTCCCCCAACCCGACCTGGCATTTTTTTGCCTTCACCGTTAATCCAGCTTGATGGATCTTATGGAAAACGGTACGGACACGTTCTAAGTGTTGCTCCCAAGTGGAGCTAAAGATGGCAATGTCATCCAAGTAGGCACAGGCGAACTCCCCTAACCCATTTAGGAGCCCGTTAACCAGTCTCTGGAAGGTCGCGGGTCCATTTCGTACCCCAAAAGAGAGGGCAGTGAACTGGAACAGCCCCAGGTGGGTGACAAAAGCTTACTTCAACACCGCATCAGGATCCAAGGGAACTTGCCAGTAGCCCTTGGTCAGATCCAGGGTGGTGATATATTTGGCCCGCCCTAGCCGTTCTAGCAGAACATCCATGTTCAGGATGGGGTAGGGGTCGGGGACAGTCACCCAGTTCACCTTCCTATAGTCCACGCAGAAGCGCACCCCCACACCCTTCTTAGCTACCAACACGATTGGGGATGACCAGGGACTGGAGCTAGGTTCAATGACACCTAGCTCTAACATTGCTTGCACTTCTTTGGCAATGGCTTCAGCATGGGGACCCACAGCGCAGTACGGGGGGGACTGGATGGGTGGACTGTCCCCTGTGAGGATGGAATGTTGTACGAGGGGGGTCCGACCCAGACGGTCTGAGAACATGGGGGCGAAGTCTTCTAACATTGCCCGTACCTCGGCTTGTTGGGTTTCAGACAGTGAGGGGGACAATTCGAGCGCTTCCAGCCCCGCTCCTTCTTGTTCCCATTCCCCCAGCAGATCCCCATCCAACAGACCTTCTCCCGTACATGCATGCATACTCATCACATTGGCATTTCTAGCATGATACAATTTCAATGAATTTACATGGTACAGTTTGTGCATTGTGGGGCGGTCCGGAAAAACGACTTTATAGTTGACCTCCCCCACCCGCTCAGTCACCATGGCTGGCCCAAATTTGGCCTAGGGCGCCAAACAGCCCTGCACCGTTCCTGCTTCTAGTTATGGAATGTGAACTCACAAACTCGGACTACATGGATTGGGACCCTAGCAGGGGACGGGGGCGGGGGCGGGCTTGAACACTTTCATGGCCCCCTGCAGCATGTGCAGAGCACAACTCTTTTTGGGCCCTGCCATAGGAGATTCTGAGGAGGAGTGGAAGATTTCAGAGTGGAAACAGATTGGGGAGATCACAGGGAGTATGAGTAAACAAAAAGCACTGCTAGAGAAGACAGTGGAGAGGGAACGGCATGCTGCTGAAGGGTGCTAGAAGAGGCCCCCTCTCACTGTTCAATCCATCCTGCCAGCTACTGATGCAAGCAACAAACAAGCGTGGGTCGACTCACAGCAGTATTCCTCTAGCAATACAGTAAGGCTCAGATGTTTCATAAGGGAATACAGGACCAGGGCAATGTGGGTCCCAGGCACTCCCTCCTCCTCTGGATTTAGGCCTGAAAGTCCAAGGAAAAGTGTGGGTGCCTGGAGAGTAAGTTGTAAGCAAGCACAATTTGGGACACTGCACAACATCATTACTGGTCACAGGTCATGTTAAGGCATAAGCCTTAGCTTCCAGTTCCCTGGCTTTGTGGAGCTCAAGCCAACATGGGAGATCATTAACTTTGGTCTTATACCCGCAGTTTTTTGTTTTGTTTTTTTAAAAAAATTGAATATACTGTGGAATTGCGTATTCCACATGCAATGGTTGCATTGCACTGGGCAATGTATACTGAAAAAAGGGTCCCTGGGATAAATGAAATGGCTTTGAGGGCAGCATATTTATTTACTGTTACTGTCTAAGGATTTCCAGATGACCATATACCATATTTCATACTTCTTCAGTGTGTTTATATCTAGGTATATTGGACATGTTTTGCTATCACAGGATGGGCAGGAGCCCCGTACAGATGAACCAATACACCTATTAACCTTGTCCAGGTTCTCCCTTTTGTTTATCTGATTAACAGGCCTTAAAGTAGTAGAAAAGTTTGAAACCATAGTGGCTTTCTTCTGTACATTTCTTCTTTTTGCTCTTGTCCTAGAATGCAGTAGGCCAACTATTTGTGTTGCTTCAATGAATTTTGTTTACAAGCCAAATTACATAAACATCTGGTCTGTTCTGTAACATATGGAGTATCCAGAGCCTTAAAATTTGCTGATAAAAATAATGTGAGTAAATAGAGAGACTTCAGCCAAGTACTATATTTTAAGGGCCTGCCATTCTCACTATTCTGTTGGCACGACACCAGGATTTTGAGGACCCAGAGCGAGGTGAGCTTGGGGCTGATTCTGAGGGGCACATTGTGGGGTCCAGTGGTTGCATTCATATTGCCCAGGCCTTTGGGACCCCAGAAACCTGGGTAGGGGAAAAGGCACTTCTTTTGGCAAAGTTTTAACATACAGCCCCATCCGTCTAGTGCAGCTCTGAGCCCAAAAGGTCTACAACAACCTTCCCCAACCTGGTGCCCACCAGATGATTTGGGCTTCAATTCCCATCAGCCCCAGCCAGCATGGCAAATGTTCAGGAATGCTGGGAGTTGTAGTCCAAAACATCTGGAGGGTGCCAGGTTGGGACAGGCTGGCCTATAATTTATTTTTATTTATTATATTTATACCCCGCCTTTTTTACTGAAAGGAACCCAAGGCAGCTTACACAATCCTCCTCCTCTCCATTTTATCCTCACAACAACCCTGTGAGGTAGGTTAGGCTGAGAGTCAGTGACTGGCCCAAAGTCACCCAGTGATGTAAGTGATTATAAGATGTAAAATGGCTGTCATTGTGTACATCAACTACCAGTTCTGGATATGTCCAAAGCAGAAGCATTGCCATTGTTCAGCATTGCCTGGTTTGGAATATGAGTTTGTCCAGCTTGTCCACCCAATGAATTGAGTGTCATTTCCTCAAGAAGCTTTTCTCTGGCTTGGAGTGTAAAGTGAGATTGTGCAGATGTGTGGTAAGTGTTTCAGGTTAGCTAGGCTGTTTAACCATTCTTCAGGGTAACCAGTTATACGTCCAGAAATTCTTTAATGGTAAACCCTTAATCTCAATGAAACTTTAATTGATTACCATGAACCTGGAGACCAGATCTCACCTGACCAAGCAGCCTTTTGGCTGGAGACTATCTTATCTCATCTTGAATCATTACTCTTGGGCATTTCTTGCAAATGTTCTATGTGGTTGTTGTCCCCCATCCAGACCTAAAACCTATTTGTTTGTTTTTTTGCCAGGTGTGTTTACTTTTGGCCTGGGGGTGAGGGTGTGCTTAAATTTCCAAGTAATCCTCAGCCAAGGCTGGTAATCCAGAGCCAATGACAATACCAGAGCCAATGACAATTCCCAGGGGACAATACAATAAGGCCCAGGCATGCAGCAGTGGCAGCATTGTGGAAGAATCAACATTATGATCTGGGAGAGAATTCTCAGAAACAGTTGAGATTTTTTCTGACTGCTCACTGAAAGTTTCTAACTGCCATGCTGATTCCTATTCAAGGCCAGGGGAATAACTTATCTGTCACCAGCCCTAAGTTGGAAATGCATTGAGTCCTACCCATGAAATAGTACCAGCAATTATATGCATAGATGAAGTTTAGCTCATCATCCTGGTGCAACACTGTGAGTTGGATCCTGATGTAGTCATGTTTAGAGTAGACCCACTGAAATCAATGGGCCATGCTAGTCATAACTAACTTGTCCCATTGATTTCGGTGGGTCTACTCTAAGCATGACTACATCTGGATCCAATCCTATATGTTTCAGTGTTGAACCAGCAGAAAACTAGTAGTACATGATTATCTGACATCTTGTAATGGTCCATTGGGCTGCACATCAACATTAAATACATTACTTATGCTATGAGTAATGCATTCACAGCTTTAATATGCCTGGAGCTGAAGCACATACTAACTATCCTGTAAGTGTGCACCCACAAGTTTTCACTTCATCTTTACATGCAAGTAACATTCTGTTTAATCTTCAGTAGGTTTACACTCAAAACCCTATATGACTTTTCTAAAATTAATCTATCTAGTCATTTGAATTGTTCTCATTTATTCTGTAGCAGGTGCTATCTGCACCTGCTTGAAAGCATTTCAAAAAAACTCAGAGGCTGAAACTTGGCGCCAAAGTCTTCAACCCAAAGGTATTCATTTTCCATTTGAAAATCATACTGTAATGTACAGAAGATAGTCAAGGCTGCAGTTAGACGAGTTGGTCCAGCTGTCTGATTTATGAGGCTCACTCCTGCGTACTGTATCCTAGAAAATCAACTCTCACATTTGCATTGCAACAAGAGGTTTTCTAAGACACAGTATGTGGTGAAGAGCACTACATATTGGCAGGCAAAATTGATCCTTTGCAAGTCAAGAGCTACAGAATGGCTTAATTTCCAAAGCAGTACCTATGGGCCCTTGGACTAAGGATCATATGTGCTATGGGAGGCTTATGTATTTATATGCTTAAATCAGAATTGTACTGCTGAAATGGGGGCTAGAGCTCTCTGTAACATTAATTCCCAGATGGTTAAGGAGTCTTGTGGGTTACTTGCCAGGCTGTCAGGGTTATCAGTTTGGAACATTTAAGCTGTGATGATTTCTGATCCTTGATTTAACTTGGACTTAGAGGGAGCATAGAATCAAGAGGCTTGAGAGCCACTATATTCAAGTGGGTAGTTAGACTTAGACCAGGGTTCAAATCCCTTAGCTCGTTGTGTGGCTCTGGCACCACTTTCTTCCAGCTTCAGGTCTACATATGTGTGAACTGGGAATAAAAGTGCCCTCCCTCCAGAGGAGGATTAACTAAGCATTCTTGGGAACTTGCCTGGGCCCACATACTCTCTCCTGCCAGCAGAAATGACTTGTTCTTAATAGTGCTGAACAAAAACAACTTCTAATAGTTCCTATTTTTTTGTTATGTTTTGCATAGGATTTATAGCATCTGTGCTTTTGCCAATTTCTTTGGCATTCCCCTAAAAACTGATGAGCATTTTTGCGGGGGCCAGTGCTGAAACCTCAGAGCCACGAGTGCCTAAGTGTGAACTAAAGGGGCATATTTGATGGAAGCTGCCAAAAGGAGATGTCCTCAAGCCCCTGAGCTAGTCAAAAGGTTTCCGACCTTGTTTGTTTTTAAACCAAAACTTCTACCTCATTAAAAGGCACTGTTCAGTGCGATAATAGCACTCCCCTCCCAAAAACATTCAATTTAGCCAGGGATGTGGACTCTCCAGCTCACAGGCTGGATGCAGCCCACAGGGGGTCCTTATCCAGCCTGCCAGTGTTTTCCTCAGGCCCTGCCCCCTCTGCTGGTGCAGGGGGAAAGCTTGTGTATTTGATCAGCTGCTGATCAGAGATAAAAGCTTTTCCTTGAAGGGATGAGTAGGTGGGGCCTGTGGGGGAAGCTGCTGAGTGATTGAATCCTGCTTATTTCTGAGGTTGCCCTGCTTACTTCTGAGTAGGCATGCAGAGGCTTGATATTTGGATGCTATTTGAAAGTGCTGCTGAATGATCCAGTCCTGCTTACTTCTGCATAAAGATGCAGAAGGTTTGTCCTGCTTACTACTGAGTAGGTTTAAGATCAGTAATAATCACATGTTGGCCCTGCCCACTCTGCCTTTGGCTGTACCCACTTTGCCTTTGGCCCTGCCCACAGATGGAATGTAGTCCCTAAGACCTTTCCCAGATTGGAATTTGGTCCTTGGGCTGAAAAAGGTTCGCCACCCCTGTTTTAAATAGTCTAGGATTATTAACTGCATATAAGAATTAATGTACCAGACCCCTGAAAAATGGCTCCTGCAGATATATTCTATGCGTCTTTATAGTGTTTTCAAACAGCTAGGCAAGGCTAACTTTACCATTAAGCAGAGTGAGGCCACTTCATCAGACAGCAGAGGTTGGAGAAGAGCAGCAGCTCCCCGCCCCGTCATTCCCCTCTGTTGGAGTAGAGAGTTGTGTGTGCCATGTGGCCTGCCATGCTCCCCTTAAACTAGTCTGCTGCCCTCGGGTGTAGTGGAGGGCATTCTCCCATTGCAAGTGATGAAGTAAGATTAAATGGCCAGTACAGTCAGCTTCTGTATGGAGAAGGGTGGGGGCAGGATGTTAGACTGTTGGACTGGGACTCAGGAGATCCGGGTTCTAGTCCCCGCTCAGTCATGAAACTCACTGGGTGACTTTGGGCCAGTCACTGACTCTCAGCCTAACCTACCTCACAGGGTTGTTGTGAGGATAAAATGGAGAGGAGGAGGAGGAGGATTATGCAAGCCACCTTGGGTTCCTTGCAGGAAAAAAGGCGGGGTATAAATATAATAAATAAATAAAAATGTTGCCATCTTCTCCTTCACCTTGGGCATCAAAATGTCTTGCTCCAGCTCTGTGGCTAGCCGAAGCTTCTTAGATCACTTTGTGAAATTTCAGGGGAGGATTCATTGGCATCGCATGGTCAGCATGATCCAGCTAGGTGCTATATGTGCATTGAGTGCCCATATAACACCTATGCAGAATGAGAAATAGGGTCTGTATGCGTGTACTGTGCTGTTCTAACCTGTCCTCAAGAGGAAGCCACAGCATGGTAGGATGAGTCTCAACACCTTACATAAGAACACAAGAGCCATGCTGAATCAGAGCAAGGGTCCATCTAGTCCTGCATTCTGTTCACACAGTGGCCAACCCGCTGCCCATGGGATCTCACAAGCAGGATATGAGTGCAACAGCACCCTCCCACCCATGTTCCCCAGCAACTGGTGTACATAGGCATACTGCCTCTGATCCTGGAGGTAGCATGTAGCCAATCAGGCCTAGTAGCCATTGATAGCCTTCTCCTCCATGAATTTGTCCAATCCCCTTTCAAAGCCCTCCAAATTCGTGGTCATCACTACACCTTGTGGAAGTGAATTTCATAGTTTAACGATGCACTGTGTGAAGAACTACTTCCTTTTATCTGTCCTGAATCTCCCACCAATCAGCTTCATGGGATGACCCCGGGTTCTAGTATTATGAGAGAGGGAGAAAAATGTCTCCCTATCCACTTTCTCCACACCATGCATAATTTTGTACACCTCTACCATGTCTCCCCTTACTCATCTTTTTTCTAAGCTAACAATCCCAGCTACTGTAACCTTTCCCTATATAGGAGTTGCTCTAGCCCAGGGCTCTCCAGCCTTGGGTCCCCAGATGTTGCTGGACTACAGCTCCCAGAATCCCTTGCCATTAGCCATGCCGGCTGAGTTGGCTAGGAGCTGTAGGCCAGCAACATCTGGGGACCCAAGGCTGGAGAGCCCTGCTGTAGCCCCTTGATCATTTTAGTTGCCCTTTTCTGCCCTTTTTCCAACTCTAAAATTTCCTTTTTTAGGTGTTGTAACCAGAACTGTACACAGTATTCTAAGTAAGTGTGGTCGCAGTATAGATTTGTATGAGGGCAGTATGATCTTGGCAGATTTATTTTCAATTCCTTTCCTAATTATGCCTAACCTTGGATAGCTTTAGGTGCACAACTTGCTCCAACAAAAGCTGAAAGCTGACTGAGGCCTTATGAATCCCTCCATCCAGATTACCCCTGCTGGGCTTCAACCCCTACTTCAGGAGTGTGACTTCTTAAAGGGACAACCACCTGGCCTGAAGGCAAGCGCTTCTCTTCCTAATGTGCCCATCATCCTGCAGCCTGACCTAGCAACCACTACTGTGTATGTATAGCCCACAGAAAGATGCTAGAGTCATGTGGATGAGCTGTCCAGAAGGAGGAGCACAGGGCTGGATTCACCAAACTTTGTCCTTGCCAAACAGCCCATTGGTGGGATTATACCTTTTTTTTTTTTTACTGGGCTCCATATGCGCAGGCCTGGCCACTGCCATGCACTTTGTTGGATCCTTGCCTAGAAATTATTTTTGAACTGCTGGGGGGGGGGGGATTACAAACTAGCTGTATAGGTCTTTATCTTTCATTGTCAAAAACCAATACTTTGTATCTTATTCTTCAACATTTACAACTATAAACAACTACAGAATGAGCAATCCATAGGAACAGCTTTTAACGCAAGGCAACTAAAAAAAGAAAGGAATGTGCACATTTTATGGAACTTCCTAGAGAAATATGTGAGATGCTTCCTTTGATAATTGCTGGAAGACTGGAATTAATTGGTCTAAAACTCATCTTATTGTGCTTCCAAACAGAATTCCTTTAATGGTATAAAGAGGTTCTGTACATACTTACATACTTTGTCTTCAGATAGGATGGTGAGATGTCCTATTTAAGCTCAGCTCATTTGTTAAATTACTGTGTTTCTCCTCTGCAAATAACTCAATAATCAATGTATAGCTGGGGAAAATGCAGTATGTATTCTATCTCTAAAAAGGAAAAGAAAGATGTGGTATCAATCATGGATGAAACATTGAAAAAATGTTTAATTGCAGGGGAGTGTGCGTGCGTGCTGTGTGTGTGTGTGTAAAATCAATGTTTATGTTTTGTGTTGAGTTTTAGCCTTTTACTAAACTTGTATGAAGCTGTCTCTGTATGTTGTTTTTGTTTTGCTTTTTAGTTCCATCTGCACCTGTGGCCTTTGGACCTAATGTTTATGACAGATGGACTGGACTATATTTTGAAGAATTTATTGCATAATCCTTCTGTAGCTATCTCTGCCATGACCCATGGGTGTATTTATCGGAGTAGGCTTCCTTTCCACTTTCTGTGACTGTGTGCTACTTTGAGTCCAGTGGACTTTATTTGTATTGGATACTTCACAATAAACTCACATTTTTCTTATGGCATGTAACCCTTACATAGAAAGACACAAGCAGGATGTAATCTTGCCCTCTTAGCAGCAAGTAGAAACCAGAATCACTGATTGGAGCCATTGGTAAAACATGCCCTAGGATGGGAGGTGGAACTGTCAGCCACTGAACTGCACTCCCTCCATCCTCCTTCTCAGAGGTTTTAGTGAAACAAAAGTAAATGATTATAGATATAGGTAAAAGAGAGCTTCAGCTATTGGGCAGTATAGAATCATAGAATAGAATCATATAATCACAGAATAGTAGCGTTGGAAGGGACCTATAAGGCCATCGAGTCCAACCCCCTGCTCAATGCAGGAATCCCAGTCAAAGCATCCCTGACAGATGGCTGTCCACGTCCACTGGAGGCACCTTGAATATCTCCAATGTGGGAGAGTCCACTACCTCCCTAGGTAGTTGGTTCCATTGGCATATTGCTCTAACAGTCAGGAATTTTTTCCTGCTGTCCAGGTGGAATCTGGCTTCCTGTAACATGAGCCCATTATTCCGTGTCCTGCAACCTGGGATGATCGAGAAGAGATCCTGGCCCTCCTCTGTGTGACAACCCTTCAAGTACTGGAAGTGTGCTTTGCTATCATATCTCCCCTCAGACAGTCTCCTCTTCTGAAGGCTAAACATGCCCAGTTCTTTCAGTCTCTCCTCATAGGGCTTTGTTTCCAGTCTGCTGATAATCTTTTTTGTTGCCCTCCTCTGAACTCTTGCCAGTTTGTCTGCTTCCTTTTTAAACTGAGGTGCCCAGAACTGGACACAGTACTCAAGATAAGGCCTAACCAGTGCTGAGTAAAGGGGAATTATCAGTTTGCGCGATTTGGAAGCTATACTTCTATTAATGCAGCCCAAAATAGCATTTGCCTTCTTTGCAGCCACATCGCATTGCTGGCTCATATTCGGTTTGTGATCTACCACAATTCCAAGATCCTTCTCACTTGTAGTATTGTTGAGCAAAGTGTCCCCCATTCTGTAACTCTGCATTTGGTTTCCTTTTCCTAGGTGCAGCACTTGGCATTTATCCCTATTAAATTTCATTCTGTTGTTTTCGGCCCAGTGCTCCAGCCTATCGAGATCGCTTTGAATTTTGTTTCTGTCTTCCAGAGTCTGTTCCACCCAAGTACTTTGTGTCGTCTTCAAATTTGATAAGAATTCCCTGCACCTTCTCATCCAAGTCATAAATAAAAATGTTGAAGAGCACTGGGCCCAGGACTGAGCCCTGTGGTACCCCACTCGTTACCTCTCCCCAGTTTGAGAAGGAACCATTGATAAGCACTCTTTGAGTCCGATTCTGTAGCCGACTGTGGATCCACCTGATAGCTGTGCCATCTAGTCCACTTTTAGCTAGCTTGCTAATCAGGATAGCATGAGGCACTTTATCGAAAGCTTTGCTGAAGTCAAGATATATGACGTCCACAGCATTCCCACAGTCCACAAGGAAGGTTACCAGATCAAAAAATGAGATCAGATTAGTCTGGCAGGATTTGTTCTTGACAAATCCATGTTGGCTTCTAGTAATCACTGTATTGTTTTCAAGGTGCTTCTAGATTGACCTCTTTATAATCTGCTCCAGAATTTTCCTAGGAATTGATGTCAGACCGACTGGTCTGTAGTTCCCTGTTTCCTCCTTCTTGCCCTTTTTGAAGATAGGAACAACATATGTCCTCCTCCAGTCATCTGGCACTTCACCTGTCCTCCATGATTTCTCAAATATAATAGACAGTGGGTCTGAGAGTTCTTATGCTAGTTCCTTTATTACTCTAGGATGCAGTTCGTTGGGCCCTGGAGATTTGAACTCATTCAAAGTAATCAGGTGTTCCCTGACTATTTGCCTGTCAATCTCAATCTGCAATCCTACCCTTTCATGTTGTACTTCAGGTTTGCTGGGGGGACATAGACCCACTTTCAGGAGAAGACCGAGCCAAAGTAGGAATTGAACACTTCTGCCTTTTCTTTGTCTTCTGTTATCAAGTTGTCATCCTCATTGCGTAGTTGAACCACCATTTTTTTCCTCTGTCTTTTACTATGCATGTATCTGAAGAAAGCTTTTTTGTTGCTTTTAGCATCCTTTGCTAGCCTCTGCTCATTCTCAGCCTTAGCCTTCCTGACACTATTCCTGCAGTTCTGTGCTACCTGCCTGTACTCTTCCCTTGTAGCCTGTCCTTCCTTCCACTTCCTATATATGTCCTTTTTTGTTTTCAGGTCATCTCTGAGCTTTTTGTGAAGCCACATTGGCTTCTTCTGTTGCCCTCTGCAGGGGCGTCCCTGAAGGGGGCTATACCAAAAGGGGCGTGCCCTTTTGGTTTGTCCCTTTGGGGTGCCATGTAGGGGTGGGTGAACTGCCCACCACCCAACTCTCTGGGCGCTCAGCGAGCGATCCATCCCGTGCTGCTCGGCGAGGCGCTCGGCGAATTTCCGGGTCCCCATTGAGTCAGTTCTGGGTCCCCATCGTGTCACTTCTGGGTCCCTGGCACTGTGTTTTTAATGTAAAAATCAAGGTAAACTACCTTAAAATGGCTGGGAATAGGAAATCGCAGTCATTTTAAGGTGGGTTACTTGGTTTTTATGTAAAAAACGCAGTGCCGGGGATCCGGACATGAAGTGCCGGGGACCCAGAAATACCTTTCCTTGGCTCCTCTCATGGGGACTTGTGCTGAGCCGGGGAAAGGTAAGTCGTGTGGAGCTCAGGGGGGTCGAGTGGGGCAAGTTAGCCCCGCTTCTACCTCCCCCCGATCGAGATCCATGCACATACCTAGTGCCATGAGGGTGAGAGCGCACCTCTTTCCCCCTTTCCCTCTTTTTCCCCCTGGATGCCTGTGTGCCTGATTGTGTTGCTGCCTGATTAGTTTCATATTTCTTTTGTGATTATGCTGGGTTGATTGTGTATGACTAGATGATGATTGGTGTACGTGAGGTTTTGAGTGGTAGGGATGTAACCGCTCGCCTTGGGGGGGCATAACGGGCCAAAATCGGCCCCACTCACGCCCGCCCGAGATTCGCGGGCCTTACTGGGTCCTGGCCCCACTCATCTCTCCGCGCCGAGCCGCCCGCACCTGCTGCGATGGTCCCGTTGCATCACTTCTGGACACAACGGGACCCTGCGCCGGCGTGACAGGACCCCACGCTTAGGCTTGTGTACTCGAGCCTCGCCGGGCGGAACAAGGCCGAAATTGGCCCCGCTCATGCCCGGCGAGGTCTTAACTTGTTCTTCTGGGCGGCTCGCCCTCTCTGCGGCAAGCCGCCCGCGCGGCCCGTTCCGTCCCGTCGCGTCACTTCCGGGACCAGAAATGACGCGACGGAACCCTGCGCAGGCGCGCTGGACCCCTGTGGCGCGTTCTGCACCTGCGCAGGGTCCCGTCGCGTCATTTCCAGTCTCGGAAGTGATGGACGGGGCCTGAGAAGCCCGATCGAGCTCAGAAAATCGAGTCGGGTCGGCACCCCTGCGGAAGATCGGGTTGGGGGCGCGACCCGTCCTTGGAGACATGCTTACCCACGCTGCATCTTTTCCGTAGAAACCAGGGCAACAGGGATTAAAACGGCTGTTTCTACGGAAAAGGCGCAGTGCGGGGTCCCATCACGCTGGCACAGGGTCCTATCATGTCACTTCCGGCCAGCCGTCGCAGCGGGCGCAGGCAGCTCGAGCGGCCAGCATGGAGAATCGCTCCGCGCTGCTGAGAATCCAGCGGTGGGGGGGGCAGCATGGAGGGGCAAGGCGAGGTGGGGGGGCAGGTACGTTAACATCTCTATTGAGTGGCTATGGATTTGTTTGTGTTGTGAATGAGTACTGAGAGTGTGTGTGATAGGTTTTGGTGTGGCGGGATGTGCAGGCAGGACCCTGACACAGGGACCCATGGAGGTGGTGCCACCATCCCAGTGATTTGAGGTCAAAGTAGATGTGGCAGGAGGAGGGGATTGGGACATCAGAGTAGAATGGCCTATGGATGTTTATACACTGTTCCCTGCCATCTACCCCCTCCTCTAGCTCTCACGTATCTGGTAGCTCAACCACTGAGCCCTCCTGTCTTGTAATTTAATGCCAGATTTGTCCGCAATAAGACCGCACTCATTCACAATTTAATTGTGGATGATAATGAGAATGCCAATCTGGCATGCATTGCATTCCTGAGACTTGGGTGGGTGAGCTCGGTGGGCCAGACCTGACTCCGCTCTGGCCACCTGGATACTCAGTACCAGTGCTTTTTTTCTGGAGAAAAGGGTACCGGAACTCTTGGATTACATTTCCTCGGGAGTAGATGGCGATTAAATTGTAATGCAATTAATAGAAGAAAAGGTGCTGGAACTCAGTTCCGGTGAGTTCCACCAGAAAAAAAGCCCTGCTCAGTACAGCACCAGCATAGGCTGGAGGGCTGAGGGGGAGGAGTTGCCGTGACTCACAAAACTTCCATCTCTATCACCAGGAAGCCACTCCACCTTGGAGCAGGACTTGAGGGGTTGCACTTGGTGTTGGGCCATAGAGACAGATTGGGGTTGCTGCTGGTGTACCACTCACCCTGCTGCCCAGCATCCTCCCTGACTGAGCTGGTGGAGATGGTTTCGAGTGTGGTGTTGGAGGAACCCAGGACAATGGTTCTGGCTGCTTCTGGAGCTTCAGGTCAAGAATTCATGGCCTCCATGACATCCATGGGGCTGTCTCAGTTTGTCATTGACCCAACACATGAAGCCAAGCATACCCTCGACTTGGTATTTGCTCCAGGCTCTAAGATGGGTAGTCTGGAAGTGGGGGGGGAGGTCCAAGTAACCCCATTGTCATGGTCAGATTATTTCTTGGTGAGGTTTGAACTCAGAGCATTACTTCTCTCCTGCAGGGGTGGGGAACCCATTCGGATGGTCCACCCCAGGGGACTGATGGAATCTAACTAATTTCTGAATGCTCTTGGGGATTTTCCAGTGGATAGAGCTGGTGATAATGTATTGAGGACTAGACTGATAGCCTTGAAGGAAATGTTCTTTCTTTCTTTCTTTCTTTCTTTCTCTCTCTGGTGTAGACAACTGTCCATAGAAGACATGCCCAGTGTAAGGAAACTGAATTGTATTAGGAAGAGGACACTTCAGCATTTCAGATTGCATATAGGTATGAAGGACAGGGAGAGGGTTTTTGATTTCTTCTTGTTGTGTATTTTAGTTATTATTGTTTTATTACATTAGGTTTAAGGATTGTGGGTAGTTTTAAGAGAAGAAGTGGAGTGAATATTTGACTTCCTTGCATTGTAGAATTAAGTTTTACAGATTTTTAAAGGATACAAAGGCACTTTTGGGATTACAAATATTTTGGAAGTACAACTTTGTTATCAGAAGGGCTGGCAGGAAAAACACACACCCTGTGATTCATGCAGTGGTAACCCATAATAGAAAATATGTAGTTGAGGAGAAAAACTTACCAAGCAATTGAACATTGTATTTATTTTATTGGCTGATTGTAAAGTCCACACAAAATTTACAGGTCTATGCCTATTCTCAATGCATTACAAGATAGTAGGTGTAAAAAGAATTGTTAACCTGGGCATTTTACAAGCATGAATCACATTTTACTGGGTGTGTTTCCATGTTTTCATATTATTCGGGTACATGTTGATCTTTTATGTCACTGACTGGTATAAATTAGTCATCATTTTTAATGAAATGTCATTCGAATATTTTGTTTGGTGAGGCAAAATAACAAAAAGTATGTGACAGAAGAACAGAATGTATTATTTATTTCACTCTTTTAAAGAAAATTTGCACATGTAATATTCCACTTCTATTTCTGATTGTTTACTATTATCCCATTGGCATAAAATGTCTAAGCTCTTTTTGCTTGTGACTTGAATTTCTACATCCACTAAAACTGGTCTAATAAGGGGTAATTTTGTATCACATAATACACATCAAGATACATAGAATGCTTAAATGAATGCAAGACTTAGGAAGCTGCCTTATTCCTAGTCAGACCATTGGTTCATCTAGGTCAGCACTGTCTACACTGATAGAGGTATACAAAATTATGCATGGTGCGGAGAAAGTGGTTAGGGAGACATTTTTCTCCCTCTCTCATAATACTAGAAACTGGGGTCATCCCATGAAGCTGATTGGTGGGAGATTCAGGACAGATAAAAGGAAGTACTTCTTCACGCAGCACATAGTTAAATTATGGAATTCACTTCCACAAGATGTAGTGATGGCCACCAATTTGGAGGACTTTAAAAGGGTATTGGACAAATTCATGAAGGAGAAAGCAATCAATGGCTACTTTTATGATGGCTATATGCTACCTCCAGTATCAGAGGCAGTATGCCTATGTACACCAGTTGCTGGAGAACATGAGCAGGAAGGTGCTGTTGCACTCATGTCCTGCTTCTGGGATCCCGTGGGCAGATTTCATAGATTTCATAGAGTTGGAAGGAGCCTACAAGGCTATCGAGTCCAACCCCCTGCTCAATGCAGGAAACTAGAGGAGGGGTCTCCCATCCAAGTAATAACCAGGCCTGACCCTGCTTAGCTTTCCACGCTCAGACAAGCTGAGCCAGTGTGAGCCACAGGCCTGTATGAACAGATGATGAACAGATGATCAACAGAATGCTGGACTAGATGGACCCTTGTTCTGATCCAGCATGGCTCATCTTATGTTCTTATGATTGGTAGCAACTCTCCATCGGCCATGCCCAATGAGTGCTCATTCACAGCTCCTTGTCAACCTGCGGTTGGATCTAGAACCTTCCTTCCATAAGAGGAATGGACCTTCTGTGACAGGAAGGGCTCTGCTCCAGGGATGTTGAAGAGTCCTTGGTCTCGAGTCACGAGTCGAGTCACGAGTCTTTAGACCCGAGTCTCGAGTCCGAGTCCGAGTCCTTGGTCCAAAATGGTGACTCACGAGTCATGAGTCACTCCCAAAGCTGTCTCCACGAGTCCCTATTAAAATCAATGGGGGTTTTTTTCCCAACAAAATAAGGCTACTTCAGATGTGTGGTTTAAATAAATTCTAGGCACAAGTGTGCCATTTTATTTCAAAACTCTGCAACTGATTTTGGCAAGAACAGACCAGGCAGAAAAACCCAAAATAACCAGGCAGGCAGAGGAGGCAGGGAACCCCAATGCAGGCAGGCAGAGGCCTTTGTCTTGGACAATTCAACTGTTGAACTGGTCAAGAAGAGACCAGGCAGGCAGAGGAGGCTGGGAACCCCAGACAGGCAGGCAGAGGCAGCCAAACCCAAAATGTCTGAAAGGTTGCATTTTAGAAAAATGATTTTAAAAAATAAACTTGCTGTACTTCCTAAAACTTATCCATGTTGCATTTGAGGAACATGATTTTTTCTAAATGTTTGGCCCCCATTCTGGAACGGTGAGATCTCATCACAATTCCACCCTCACTGAACACCCGCTCCACTGGTGATGAACTTGCTGGAACCAGAAACACACTCAGCAGTGGCGTAGCGTGGGTTGTCAGCACCTGGGGCAAGGCAAGTAATTTGCGCCCCCTAACCCGTGGATTTTAGCACTCGAGTCTCTTCCACTAGATTAGTTAAAGAAACCCTTACCCCCTAAGCACATGTATTGTTTGTTATGAAAATACTGATGTAATTAAAGTAAAATGCATCTAAATACAAGTTTATTTTCAAACACTTTATTGAGTGCGAACATGCATTACACATGATTCTCCACATTTTCAGCAGGTCTATGAATACAAATCTACAAATGAAGTAACCTAGCATGGGCCATGCTATTATATGTCGTCTCACAACCATTGTAAACGACAAAAAATATCAAGAACAAAAACTAAACATCAAAATGGAACCATACCCTGGAGATGATCCAAGACTGGGCTAGATGGAGCCAACTTCCTCAATCCTGTACCTCTAATTGTAATTCTTTAATAGAAGTGCAAGATATCAATCTGTATATAATATACAGATTAATTTAAATTCGGGGAGGTCACACAGAGGTCTAGAAAGAGGGAGAAGCAATAAGGGAGACTCCCCAAGAGGAGGAGGAGGAGGAGGAGGAGGAGAGGAGGAGGAGGAGGAGGAGGAGGAGGAGAGAGAGAGAGAAGAGAGAAGGAGGAGAGAGAGAAGAAGAAGAAGAAGAAGAAGAGAAGAAGAAAGAAGAAGAAGAGAAGACACACCCCGCGTGCTCTACTGGGCTCCTCCCGCTTTCCACCTGCCCTTCAACTCAACTTCCTGCCTCCTCCATTTCTTCATTCATCCGTCCCCCGATCCCATTTCCCCACAAGCCCTTTCCCTTCTTTTTTCTAACAATTCCTTTCTCCCTCTCCTTTCCTGCTTTAAAATGTACCTTCTTTCTTTGCCCTCTTTACTTTCTCCC